>OW443304.2:26172633-27540267 GCA_937001585.2 Brachylomia viminalis
ATTGGCATTGATTAAAGTGCATTCAATCGAATTGGTTGTCTGATTTAAAAGACCCTAGAACCCCAACATTTCATGGCGACCCTGCCTTAGGGTCTGCCAAGGGGCAGATTAAGTAAAGTTTTTGTTGCGCGGCGATTTTCAAAATGTGTAACTCCAAAATAGAAAAGGACGAGGTATTCGTTAATCAAAATGCGGCTGGTGGAAACAATGACGCCCTTCTGAGGGACATCGGAGGACACATGGAGCGGCTGAGCACGATCACCATCATTATTCTCGCTGTCATATCTCTCCTGGTAATTTACTTTTGCCTGAAATACTACCGAAGGTGCCATCGTCAATGGATACAAGAAGAAATCGGAATCAACGCAATTCAGCGCATAAGGGCATTCCTACGCGGACGAGTGGAAGGTACACCTGCAAACTAATTAATCCAGCATCAAAGTCAGTTTAAAAGTGAATTCTTAAATAAATCAGTGATTGACATTCAGAATCATACCTATTTGTTTTATAACGCAAAAACTTAAACGACATAAAATAGTGCACGAAGACTCGGTGAATATGATACCTCGCGGCTAAAACTGCATCGTGTGAAATTCTTGCGCGCCGTTTCACGATAATTATGTTAACATGAAACCTTTATTTTTATATCCATTAGGAAATAATTGGCCTTACATTGTAATGTTTTATTATGATTGAAACTTTGTTAAAACAATATAATGATCTAGTAGATATTAGAAAATATTTAATTAAAAAGGGACAGACTAGGTATAAAGGTCAAGTTATTGAGATGAAGTTAGGTGAAGCGAAACATATTTTTGGCGAATGTAAAAAATATTGTTACTTTTAGAAAAAGGCAAGGATGCAAATTTAGTTGCATCGGCATTGGATATTTTTAATAAGATTAGGGTAATTTTTGAGGAAATAAATAGTTTGTGTACTTTTCCTGAAATCATATCTAACAAAATGGAGTTTGACCTCAAAGTACCGTGTAGTTTGATTCCAGTAATGGACGGTAACGAGGGGACAACGAAACGCATGATAGACTCGATCGAGATGTATGCAGACATGCTGGACGAAAAAGGTAAAGTACTACTTATTACATTTACACTTAAAAGTAGATTGTCCGAAAATGCCAAATTACGCATTACAGGGAATTATAAGACCACCCAAGATTTAATTAAAGATTTGAGATGTCATCTATTGACTCAAAAATCCTTTACGGCCCTACAAACACGGTTACATAATATACAACAGGGTTCAAATAGTATCGAAGATTATGGCACAGAAATTGAAAAGTTGTTTACTGAACTTACTATATCTCAGTCAGATGGAGATTCTAATGCATTTGGTGTTTTAAAACCATTGAATGAAAAGCTTGCCATCAAACGGTTTTCAGAAGGACTACGCAGCTCAAAATTGGGCACGATCATCTCCGCTAGAAACTATAGCAGCCTGAAAGATGCAATCCAAGCTGCCAAAGATGAAGATACAGCACACCAGTCATCGCCAGGTAACGTCTTGCATGCGTTTAGATATGGACGAGGTTTTAATAATTCAAAACGTCAAGGTCATCGTCATTTTAATAATAATCGTGGACAATATAATCATAGTTATAGTCGTGGACAATATAGTAATTACGATAATCAAAGACAAACATGGCGTGGTAATTTCAGAGGAAATAACGGATACAGATATAATAACGGAAATAGAAATAACAATCGCGTAACGTCAAATTATAATAGGGGTCAAAGAAACTCTAGGGGTTCAAGATATTTTAGAAATAATAGAAATGTTTGTTTAGCAGAACAGAACAATGACAACAAGCCATGCATAAGTGACAATAAAGATAAGCAGGAATCTGAAAACCAGTTTTTTCGTTCTTAAACATTGTGTTTTATCAAATTTAGGTAATGCAAAATATGTAGTTTTTTACGTTAATAACATTAAATATTTTTGGCTCGTTGATACAGGCGCTTCTTTGTCAATTATTAAAAGTGAAGCGTTACCCAAAAACGCTATCGTTAGAAAAGATGAGACTTTAATAAATGGAATCGGTGGACAAAGGCGTTCACGAGGTATAGTGGATTTAAGTTTGGAGTACAGCAGTTAAATATTTCAGCATTCGTTCATAATTTTTGAGTCGTTACCATTAAAAGCAGACGGAATTATAGGGTTAGATTTTTTGAATAAGTATCAAGCAAATATTAACTTAAGTACTAATATTTTAACATTGTATTATCATGGGGCAGAATATTATTTTAATTTCGTTGATGAACATATTAGGAGAAGTAATAACCTAATTGCACCTGTACCTGTCTGTACCTTTGCACCGACAAGGTGGCAGCCCTCGTTGAACTTATGCCGCTCTGTATCTTTGCACCGACAAGGTGGCAGCCCTCGTTGAACTTATGCCGCTCTGTACCTTTGCACCGACAAGGTAGCAGCCCTCGTTGAACTTATGCCGCTCTGTACCTTTGCACCGACAAGGTGGCAGACCTCGTTGAATTTATGCCGCTCTGTACCTTTGCACCGACAAGGTAGCAGCCCTCGTTGAACTTATGCCGCTCTGTACCTTTGCACCGACAAGGTGGTAGACCTCGTTGAATTTATGCCGCTCTGTACCTTTGCACCGACAAGGTAGCAGCCCTCGTTGAACTTATGCCGCTCTGTACCTTTGCACCGACAAGGTGGTAGACCTCGTTGAATTTATGCCGCTCTGTACCTTTGCACCGACAAGGTGGCAGTCCTCGTTGAACTTATGCTGCTCTGTGTACCTTTGCACCGACAAGGTAGCAGCCCTCGTTGAACTTATGCCGCTCTGTACCTTTGCACCGACAAGGTGGCAGACCTCGTTGAATTTATGCCGCTCTGTACCTTTGCACCGACAAGGTGGCAGCCGTCGTTGAAATTATGCCGCTCTGTGCCTTTGCACCGACAAGGTGGCAGACCTCGTTGAACTTATGCTGGTCTGTGTACCTTTGCACCGACAAGGTAGCAGCCCTCGTTGAACTTATGCTGCTCTGTACCTTTGCACCGACAAGGTGGTAGACCTCGTTGAATTTATGCCGCTCTGTACCTTTGCACCGACAAGGTGGCAGCCCTCGTTGAACTTTTGCCGCTCTGTACCTTTGCACCGACAAGGTGGCAGACCTCGTTAAACTTATGCTGCTCTGCGCCTTTGCACCGACAAGGTGGCAGACCTCATTGAACTTATGCCGCTCTGTACCTTTGCACCGACAAGGTGGCAGGCCTCGTTGAATTTATGCCGCTCTGTACCTTTGCACCGACAAGGTGGCAGACCTCGTTGAATGTATGCCGCTCTGTACCTTTGCACCGACAAGGTGGCAGCCCTCGTTGAACTTATGCCGCTCTGTACCTTTGCACCGACAAGGTGGCAGACCTCGTTAAACTTATGCTGCTCTGTGCCTTTGCACCAACAAGGTGGCAGACCTCATTGAACTTATGCCGCTCTGTACCTTTGCACCGACAAGGTGGCAGACCTCGTTGAATTTATGCCGCTTTGTACCTTTGCACCGACAAGGTGGCAGACCTCGTTGAACTTATGCTGCTCTGTGTACCTTTGCACCGACAAGGTAGCAGCCCTCGTTGAACTTATGCCGCTCTGTACCTTTGCACCGACAAGGCGGCAGACTTCGTTGAATTTATGCCACTCTGTACCTTTGCACCGACAAGGTGGCAGCCCTCGTTGAACTTATGCCGCTCTGTACCTTTACACCGACAAGGTAGCAGCCCTCGTTGAACTTATGCCGCTCTGTACCTTTGCACCGACAAGGTGGCAGCCCTCGTTGAACTTATGCCACTCTGTACCTTTGCACCGACAAGGTGGCAGCCCTCGTTGAACTTATGCCGCTCTGTACCTTTGCACCGACAAGGTGGCAGCCCTCGTTGAACTTATGCCGCTCTGTACCTTTGCACCGACAAGGTAGCAGCCCTCGTTGAACTTATGCCGCTCTGTACCTTTGCACCGACAAGGTGGCAGACCTCGTTGAATTTATGCCGCTCTGTACCTTTGCACCGACAAGGTAGCAGCCCTCGTTGAACTTATGCCGCTCTGTACCTTTGCATCGACAAGGTGGTAGACCTCGTTGAATTTATGCCGCTCTGTACCTTTGCACCGACAAGGTAGCAGCCCTCGTTGAACTTATGCCGCTCTGTACCTTTGCACCGACAAGGTGGTAGACCTCGTTGAATTTATGCCGCTCTGTACCTTTGCACCGACAAGGTGGCAGTCCTCGTTGAACTTATGCTGCTCTGTGTACCTTTGCACCGACAAGGTAGCAGCCCTCGTTGAACTTATGCCGCTCTGTACCTTTGCACCGACAAGGTGGCAGACCTCGTTGAACTTATGCCGCTCTGTACCTTTGCACCGACAAGGTGGCAGCCGTCGTTGAAATTATGCCGCTCTGTGCCTTTGCACCGACAAGGTGGCAGACCTCGTTGAACTTATGCTGCTCTGTGTACCTTTGCACCGACAAGGTGGTAGACCTCGTTGAATTTATGCCGCTCTGTACCTTTGCACCGACAAGGTGGCAGCCCTCGTTGAACTTTTGCCGCTCTGTACCTTTGCACCGACAAGGTGGCAGACCTCGTTAAACTTATGCTGCTCTGCGCCTTTGCACCGACAAGGTGGCAGACCTCATTGAACTTATGCCGCTCTGTACCTTTGCACCGACAAGGTGGCAGACCTCGTTGAATTTATGCCGCTCTGTACCTTTGCACCGACAAGGTGGCAGACCTCGTTGAATGTATGCCGCTCTGTACCTTTGCACCGACAAGGTGGCAGCCCTCGTTGAACTTATGCCGCTCTGTACCTTTGCATCGACAAGGTGGCAGACCTCGTTAAACTTATGCTGCTCTGTGCCTTTGCACCGACAAGGTGGCAGACCTCATTGAACTTATGCCGCTCTGTGTACCTTTGCACCGACAAGGTAGCAGCCCTCGTTGAACTTATGCCGCTCTGTACCTTTGCACCGACATATTGGCTCTGTGCATGTCTGCAGTTTAATTCAAATTCGTTTATTTACATTGTGGTACATTGCATGGTCTTAAATTAATAAATGGTCTTATCACATTCAGCCACGTGGGGCCCGCAAATATCAGGTACTCAAATATTTAAATTATTATGTACTTGTAACATAACATAACATCACGCCTGTATCCCCCGAAGGTTTGGACAGAGCTGTACCTATAGTACACCCACATTGCGCCAATTATGTTTAAGTCCCACGTCACAGCAGGCGAGCCTATTGCCATCAACCGGACTCAAGTCCAGACTCCGGACTTCTACTAAGAAATTCCAGATAACAGGAACAACACAATAACACTTTGCTCGACCCTGAAATCAAACCCAGGACCGCACGTCGAGACATTGGACTTTGGACATTCGCCGACAACGAGGCACACAACTGTTACTAGTACTTATGTAGGCACCAATACACGAGAAGTGGATTCAATATCTGTTACAAACGCATGTAGGAACTATTCATTATGTATAATTCTATTATTTTATTTTATTGACGTGTAAAAGTGTTTGTTCAAACCTACTTACAGAAATAAAATCATTTATCATTTTATCATTAATTTTTTATACCTTTTGTGACATTTGGTAATACGGAATGCAGTTTAAATTGTGCGTATTTTATGAAATGAAATACTTCTATAAATTAATTATTGACGTCATAGTAAACTTATCAATCACTTTATTCTCTGGATAAAATAAATTGCAAAGTCTTCGTCAACTAAATGGTTACAAAATTAGGAATTGTCCGGAATGTATTTTTCAGTAAGACATTAATTTAAAAAACAATAAAATTGTGCATCATCTCTCGATGATATTTTCTTGCCTTGCGCCACTAAACTCCAATAACACGTTGAAATGATGTGTGAAATTGTGGTCCCTGCGTCTCAAGAGATAGTAACTTCTGTTTGTCTCATAACAAATGGGTTTTGATTGATAGCTTACACGGGCTGTGTGATATCGATTACAATACTTGACACATACACACATTCACATTTGTAAAGTTACATTTATTTTGGAGTATTAACTAGTTATACTTTATTTTATAGCAGACTTTAAGCCGCAGAAAAATTTGTACTTACCTACCTTTCATCTGACGGAAATCAAGAACCAATTGCTGTTTAGCAACGCGACGCTCCACTTTTGAATTTGGAAAATAATCCCTGAGTCATCTGTAACTCAATTAGACAAAATAGAGTGCCCACACATTAAAACGGTTAATACGTGCACGGTTCTGATTTTTAGCTAAAAGAATGTTCCAAAAGCTATGGCGTGGACTGCCAGGTTGATTCCTAATCGGTAGGGGTGCCGAGCGGTGTCCTTCTGCGAAGCAGTAATGCTCGCGAAGGAGGAGGCAGAATGCGTGAGGGAGAGGCAAAATTCGCGCCCTCACGCCCCTGGCCGCCGCAGGAGACGCCCTGGGCGTCGGGAATCCCAAGCCGATTCCCGGCCACCGTAGGCGCGGGCTTGCGGACGGCGAGCAATGAGTAGCTTGCCGTCCGACATGGACCAGGCCATAGCTTTTGGAAAGGCCAGGGTTGCGGGAAAGTCCGAAAGGGTTACCGTGGCCCCTGGCACAGGCAACTGAAGGAACACGGGTGGGTTTTAGTCAGTAAGAGTCTGACACGCCCTCCCGCTCCGCCCAGAGCGGGAGAAGTTATTTGATGATATCCCATCATTATAAAAAAAGGGGTGCCGAGCGGTAAAATCGAATGTATGTTTAGTCACCCGGCTGTTCCGAATCATGCCAACCCGAATATGTATTTAACACGCCGGACACTGTAACATTAACCCTCTTCTATCACAAGCATCAACTTTTATCTAATATCTCGAATCAAACTACCCTTATCACACATGCCATCAATGATCGATGGAGATACAGCGTGTTTTATTTATTCATTCACAGGGGGGTCGACACATCAACACATCGTCATCAACACTTTGATAGATGACGTTACGAGGAGCCTTCATAAATCAAATAGCACTTCTTTTTACTCACGGTTTTTCGAGAGAAGTATTCCTTGAGTGCGAGTAGGTAGGTACCGCTGTTATTTACTCCGTGTCAGGATTAATCTTCACAATACCTAGTGGTGTTATAAATAGAGCACTTTACTTTGAAGGCATTTTAGATGTATTTTTATTGAAGATTTTTGGTGTTTTCGGATTTAGAGCGCGAATTTTTGGTTTAACTTAAGAGCAGAGTCCGCTACACCTACCTTGAGTATTTGAATGGGTAGATCTAAATGCTTTTATTTTTCGTTTGAAACTTTCATGATTATGCCTTGCTCGAATATTCCTTCTTCTTTTGCATTTAAATCTTATTCTTTTGCATTTTATATTTTGTAAATTTTTACCTATTTTTACCTATTAGACCTATTTTTACATATAGCTTATTTAAATACGTACCTCCTAAAACTTTTGCTATATCAACCTTTCATTCGCAGTAATACATACTAAGTTACAGCGACTTGGAGTCACTGCACCTATGCTTAATATCCTATTCAACCAATAACTCTGCCTACGCCATGACATAGCAGCCATGCTTGGTCTTTAACTACGTACCTTCCATTAAAGTTCACAGGCACTAGGGGTCAGTGGCCGAATAAGGGGATAGCATATAGCATCACCTACACTATCGAACACACGGCACTCCGGGCGGCGGCGCTTGTATACAAATATTATGAATTATGTGCATGATCGGTTATTTATTATTCGATATTGATATATTATGGAGATTGTCCTCGTTGACGTGAAGGATAAATCACGTAAGTTGGTATTTTCCTGTTGTGTTGTCAACTATTGTCGGAACTCAGGAAGTCGGAACTTTTCGATGGCTGTATTGTGACATGATTGTATTGATAGTAAGGTGACTGTCAAAGACGGCAGATTGGCGATCAATCTAGCATCTAGAAATACGCTAGACCATCTATACCTATCTGGTTTTCCAATGTCGTCTAGATCACTCTTTCTAAGGCAAAGATCGATCTATCTAACGATACGATGGCAGTAGGTTTATTGAAATGTATTCGACGTAGAGGTAATGAAACCGAGTAAACTCACAAGTCCACGTAACGGGAACGTAACGGAAATCAACGAAACAATCACCTACTGCGGCCCTCACTTTAGTCAAACACTTTACATCACTTAAAATTATTACCGCACTATTAACATATCGGTGATCGCAGTACCTACTTAATTAAAAATACACATTCAATGACTGTATTTTTATGCGCACAGTATGTTAATTCATTTCTGCTTATCCCTAAGTAGCCCTTCACGACACCCATGGGGGTTTTATAGCTCCATCAAAACCACTCAGACAATTACCATTCCGTTGTGTAATAAAGTTAATGAAGAACATGAAAATACGTATAAAACAACAAAATCCCAGCACGACTAGCAGCTCAAATACCACTTATTCCTTTCATCCTAGATTAGCATGAGAACCCAATTCCTTTGATGGATTCGACCTAGGTGCCTGTAAAAGTGTATGAGAATGATTATAAATCATCTCACTAAATGAAATTTCAAATTCACGGACCAGCAAGAAATGTACAAAGAAGTATTATCCGTTTATCGCAAGTCATGTTTCTGTTATTTATTTAAGCCGAACTTCAGAGAATTTTCTGAAACTGTAAACCAACAAAAACGAATGGATATAAGTGAGACCTTATTTACCTAGTTAGTTTTAATAATGAAAAGACAGCCATTTTACCCGACTGCCTCAAAACGAGGGAAATGTTAATTTGTGAAATAAATTAGTAAAAATAATGTCTGTCTAAGTCTATTCAAATTAATGGAAAATAAAACTTCCTAAATAATTATAACTTAACAGACGATAGAGTCAATACCCCAAGTAGACTGCAGAGCCACTTTATTATTATATAATGCTACTTGGATGCTACTGAGGAGCTATTAAACAAGCTTGAGCGCTTGCAAAACTTGTGCATTCGCTTTGTTTTCAGTCTGCGAAAGTATGACCATGTTTCTCACCTTCCTTCGCAAGGAACTCAAGTAGCTGCCGGTCCGCCTTCGCAGAAACACTCGGATTTTATGTCTCCTCTTCACCATCTTACACAACCCGTCTTATCCTTCCTACCTGTGTGAGCGATTTTCTTACGCTCGCAATAGCGAAGCATCGTGTAGATCACACCTTAGAACCCTCCTTCCCTTTCCTTCCTCTTCTTATTCCTTCTCTGTTCATGGTGTAAGATTGTGGATCTCACTTCCGCCTAGCATTCGAGATTTAAAATCTATTTCTCAAATCAAGTATCGATTTAAAAGAGCCTCTTAACTGTGAGAATTTATATATTTTTATTTATAATATTATGTTTATTTATTTTAGCAATATGTATTTATTCAAATAGGTATATTATGTGATTTTATGTTTTTGCATTATATGTAGGTGTATTTAATATTGACAAGTTTATGACGTCACAAAACCAAATTCTTCTCTTCTTGTTCTCACACATTATTGTCTACATTTCTTTTTCTTATTTCCTTTCGCAGAACTGCTGGAAGATTTTTTTAACGAAATAAGCAGTACCTTTGTACTCAATTCTAATAAGTCGTATCTGTATCTGTTTTACTGTGTGTACATAAATAATAAAATAAATAAATAAATAATGTACATGTATAGTATACTGACCTACTATTAAGTAATTTTACTGTGTAATCCTTGTTGCTATGCTGGTGAGAAATAAACTATATATATATTTTTTTTATTAATCATTATTGAGGAAGATCTCTACAAGTACAGACCTACGTTTGGGGTCAGACAGACAACCTCTATAGCAATCTTAGTAACTATAAACGAACACATGCACTCTGAGAAACCATCGGATGAGGATATCTGCTCTCAAAACAAATATATATATTTTAATAATTTTTTCACAATTTACAATATCACATACATCCAAGTATACAAACTTGGAAAGTTAAAAAAAAAACTTATTATACTCGGTTGGCGAGTTTAAACCCCCGTGTGTCTCACGTCCATAACTCATCCTGGTCTTTTATTGTGGACACAAGTGGGTCAGCGGCCGGTGATAACGCATTACCTCTCCTCTGCAACGTCGGCTAAGTAAAGATATTGCTGCACACTTCAGTATAGTGCCGATACTGTTACGCTGGCGATGCACTTTGAGGAATGGAGGAGAATTGTGTTTGACGGTAATGCTTTCTATTTTTTGATTATTTGAGTGTTTTGAAAAGGTAAGTGCATTTACAGCTGCACTTTATTGGATGTTGTCTGGGAAACAGAATAACGGTCTACCTGAAAATTTAACCAATCAATAGCTTCTAACATAGTGCGGCGTGACCGCTGCGGTTTCAACCTATATTTTTAGTTCCTAAGGCTGGTCATTATTTTTTTTTTAAATTTTTGCGTCAACAAGCAGATCTTTTGTTTATAGGAGAAAATAAAACGTCAGTTGCTGAAAAATATGTGCTGATTCCAGTCGGTTTCTATAAATTATCGAATTATAATTTTAAATTGTGTCATGTAAATTAAAACAATATATACATGCACCATGCTTGATGTGTACAATATTCTTCCAATTTGGTTCGTACTTTTCCTGATTTTGCCCACTTAGCGGAAGTATTAGCCCTTTCTCTGGTGTAATACCCTATTGTATTTGTTGTAGCTGTAGAACTAGTTAAAAAAGGCTGCTTCCCGCCCCTTTTCCGGGTACCGGACTATTCAGCAAGTTTTTAGTTTTTAATATTTCTCTAGAAATTGTCGTGTGCCTCGCGGGTTTCTGTAGAAACCATGTGTAAAGAGCAGTTTCTATGTTTAGAAAATTACCAACTTTTAATGTCTTACGTTTGTCTGGTCTTCTTTCCATGGTCTTCACATGCTCCACTATCTTCAACTTCTTCTCTTTAATATTGTGCAAAGTAGCACGCCCAACGTCGTATTCCTTCGCAAGTTTATACATGTTTGCGCCTTTTCCTAACCTCTTTAAAATGTCCATCTTCTCACATAGGGTGAGAAGTGAAGTCGTATGTTTTCTCTTATAACAATATGTTCTAGTAGAAGCTATAATGACCCATTAAGCGTATGAAACGAATTTATCAGCGAAAATCAATCTCGTCTTTACGGTTTTGGCGCGCACTCGAACAAAGACGCTAACCTAGCAATACAAAAATGCGAGCTAATAGTGTGTTGGATTACTGGACGTGCCGGTGTATTGAAGTAGTATTATTACCGAGATTGTACTGTATTGTAAAAGTTCGTAGATTAGCAAGTTTTTAATCATTATTTACTCGTGACATACTTTTATTTCCACCTGCATCTAAACCCATCAAACTGGAACACAGCTGCATATCGTGTGGAATAGTACTTTACCAGGACGAACGAATGTAAAGGATGTTTATGTGAGTAATGAATGTGAAGTTAGATGAAAAAGCCGGAAAAATGCCCTAATCTCATATGAAGCATTACATAAATGTAGATGTGTGTGTGTGCAGATGTGACAAATCATGCATAGTGTACCTACTCCCATCTTTCAGTAGCAACATTCCTTTATTGTTTAGAAGAAAACAAAATAACAACCCTAATAAAATCCTTTATCAGTAAAAAAATAAAACAAGCAATTTTAATTCACAGTCCATTGCTCGATTTCATCTGAATCATCAACGAATTTTATAGAAACTCGTTGGAAAAGCGCAATGAATCGTGATTGCTTCATATTTATGAATGTTCTCAACTTTATGTTGTTTATTTACTGATGTTTAACTTTGATGTGGAAACTTATCTCGTTTGAATCAAATCAGCTTGGAATACTAGTTAAAGGGAGCTAAGGGCGTCTACATACAGAATGGTGTTACAATCACGGATATTGAGGGATATGGCTCGAAGGCGTGGCACATGTCGCCTCAATGTGGTCAAACTGAGCCTAAATACGCGCGACGGCGACGAGTACCGTTTAGCTAGACGTTTGCATCAGAACTTGTAGTGTAATTTCGTATTTTTACAAAATGTCGAAATGTTCCGTCCTTATTTGCAAAAATAGAACAATTACAACAAACCTTAGGACAAGTGGCATGTCCTACCATTTCAGTTTCCCGAAAGATTTAGAAATTAAAAACAAATAGATAGATAGATACAACAGGCAGGGAAATTAATTGGTTTCCCTCAAATCAATCAAAGTATAAACTATGGATGTTCGAAAAAAGGTTGTGCAGTCCTATCAAGTGCTTTGATAGAAAATACACATAATAATGTACTTCTATCAACAACATGAATCACTTAAAGATACACAGAAAAAAAAGCCTTAAAGAGAAAGACACTCTTGATGACGAACTCTTCGATACCGTCTTGGTCAAACTCTGCCCTACCAAGAGAAGAACGATTTAATGATCATTTTCGACCAAAATGAAAACAAAATCCTCCAACTGACTTTCTAAGCCTTTCTAAACCGACTAAGAAAGACCATTTCGATCTATCCCCTAATAGAGATCAAAGATGCACTTGCATTACATTACCACAGATTGCCGGTCTCTATGCCAAAATCATGTGATGGCTGTGGCTGAGATGAATTGAACGTTGATGACGAACTGAGAAGACGTAGCGATGGGTAAATGGCTTATTTTAATAGTTAATTAATCACTCCTTACTATACTCACTATAGTTATAGATTATTTTGTATTGTATTTTATTAATGAATACAAGACAAACTGAAGAAACTGATTTACTTAAATGTCATTTGCAAACAAATACTTATAATGGGAGTCACACTGAAAGTTTTTAGAAAATAAAAAATGGAATGATGTAGAGGCCTTATATATTTTTATTGCTTTTCGTAGTAGTCTTCGTTCCTTTCTAAGCACCATCGAATGCGATGGAACCATTGACTGTACCACTCTTCTGTAGGGGTGTCTTCCACGCCTTTTTGAAACGCAGCCACGGCATCTTCAGGGTTCATAAAACGAATTATTTTAAGTTTATCTTTTATTTTTGGAAATAAATAAAAGTCACAAGGTGCCAGGTCAGGACTGTAAGGAGGATGACTTACTAACTCCACACTTTCGATAGACAAATATTCGACAGTCCGTCGCGTCGGGTGGAGTGAGCTAGAGCGTGTTCGTGGTGGAGGAGGATCCTGCATCTTGGGCGCTGCTGTCTAACATTTCCCAATACAACTGGTAAACAATGACTGACATACCAATCTGCAGTAACAGTATTTTTATCTTCTAGGACCATTGTTGTGAAATGACCCGTCCGCCCAAACAATGAGGCAATCATCTTTTTCCCTTGACTTCTGCCCTTCTTTACTTGTGTCGGCAAATCTTCGGATGGAAACATCCATTGCGCAGATTGTCTTTTGGTTTCGGGTTCGTAACAACATATCCAGCTTTCATCACCTGTGTCGATGTCATATACAGCATTCGAGTCACCTCCGTAATACTTTTTAAGCATTGAGCGGCACCATTCCAAACGACGGCGTTTTTGATTGATTATAATATTCCACATCGAAAAGCAGAAACAATAAACGATACAAAACAGGTCCAAAAAACACTTCTCTCTTTTGCAGTCGGTTATCATCGATATATGTATATATCGATCAAATATTTTTATACCAACCCCTCTTCCCTAGTTGAGGCTAGAGTTGCATGTGTTCGATCAATGACTGTATCTATACTTTCTAGTGGCCGCCCCTTGAGCATGTGTGCAATAAGATACCACAAAAGTGTTACTAATATTTCCTTGCGTGCGTGAGAAAAAATCATGTGTGCCGTATCTATTTCGTTTGTTTTTGTGTGAGTTTCAGGAGTGGGGAAAAAGTGGCGACTTGAACAAATATAGAGTAAAGGCATAATATCTCTCGGATAACTATGGTTACAATATAGTTAAATGAGACACGAAGGTCGTGACTGGACTTTTTTATTATTTGATCCGAAGAGTACGTCGTTTAGGGCTTCAGCACCTAATTGCAATTTTTTTTTTCTCTGTATTGGAATTCTTCGTGCCCGTTTGTCGATTAAAAATTAAAATACCCAGTCAGCATAAGTTTAGCATGCTAGCAGAATATTCAAGAAATTTATTTATAAGAATATTATTTGTTTTAATTTATTTAGGGGGGCCTGCATACAATCCTAAAAGTATATGAGTACCTGTAAGACTTTAAAAAGTGCGTGCATTTTTCAGCTGATAGATACACTTTGTGCGCCAGTTTACACATGGAAAAATGGCTGCGATCGCAATGCGCTCTGTCACCTACACCATTTTTACTCTTAATTCAAGCTATTATTATATCGCCGTGTCAGGCACATCAACACAGTCATGAATAATGAACGTAGTACCCACTAAGCATTTTTTCAGCGAACTGTCCAGCGCCCATTAACCGCTGGATGGCTTTTACTGATTCAACCGTAAACACGTTTTACTGACATGTTTCTCTACTCGCTTGTGTAAACGCGTCTTTACAGCCCCTCATAAATTTATAAAAGTGGCCAATAAAGCTATTGTATGCGTGACAGAGCCCTAATATTAAAATTCTAATATAGGAATTGATAAGTAAAAGGTTCCATACGATTTCTCGTAAACAAGATTTTATTTCTAGATAAAAACCGTTTAAAGAGTATTCGTTTCTATGATCCGTACAAAATACTATAAAATATGGAAAAGTAAGGTATCGCCGTCGGCAGTGTTCGGAAAGCCGAGGTTAGCCGAACTGTGCGTGACTTTAGTATTAGTGCTCGGGCTTTGCCCGGGGGATAAGAGAGCCAAGTTCTAAAGTTGAACGATTTCGCGCGCGGACGATAACTCGAGTTTTTTTTCTTTTATATCTAAAATTATCTCGTTGTCATCTACTTGACCTGAAAGAGTGTGAAGCCGTCTGAATGAATCGCTTTTGTTAACGCTCCTTCAAAATGGCGCGACACGCGATGCGAATCGCAAGCGTCACAAAGGCATCGCCTATCGCGCGACAAGCAGTGCCATTGTGTCTCGTGCGATTTACGTCACGTGTCGCGCCTGTTTGAAGGAGCCTTTCAACGACTTTTAAAGCTTCGTTGCTTTTCCCTTTAATCGAGTTGCTGACGCAGTTCTGATGAAAACTTCATTGTTTTACAAGAGCGATATCCTGAAGACGACAACATAAATAAAAAAATAAAAAAAAATATCGTCTGACATTGCACACAGCACCATCTAGTTCCAAGTTAAGCACTTAACACTTAAGGCTTGTGTTATGGATACCAGATGGTTGATACACTACTTAAATACATTTTTTTTCGTAAATACATACATATTATAAATATACATCCATGACTCGGGTACAAATGTCCATATTCATCATACAAACATTTGCCCCTACCGGGATTCGAACCCAGGACCATTTGGTTTCGCTGACTACACTTAGCCACTGTAGCCACTACACCAAACGTGTCGTCAATATGCGCAGTTTGTATAATTATGTCGTAGGATAATTTGATACTTCGAATCTTCGCGAAAATCCTAGGGGTTTTGCGAAAACGCGGATAATTAGACATAGGCGAAAAAAAACGCGGATAATTAGAATTTAGGTTAGGTTATGTTAGAACAGTGACCATTAGCGCGCGAAGGCGAGCGAGCGAAGCAAGCGTGCCGCGGCAGCGGCCGCCAAGCGCCAGATACCCTTCTTTAGATCCTGACTTTGTCCAGTAAGATTTGATAATTTTTCGCCTATGTCTAATTATCCGCGTTTTCGCAAAACCCCTAGGATTTTCGCGAAGATTCGAAGTATCAAATTATCCTACTACATATATATAGTTTAGGCCATACTTAAAACAAGCTCAACTTTGTAGATAGCCAATAAATGCGGTAAGTATGGACCAAATAGTTTCACGTAAACTACACATATCGAAATGAATTATGTCTGAATCCTAACTAATGGCTACTATTGTCACGACGTACATATTCATGTTACCCATAAATGTAATACTTATCTAATGTTCCAATAAGAAGCCAGACTATAAATAAAATACGCACTTCGGAAAATAACGACTTCTGAAGAATTTACGGATTCCTAATAAAAATTGAATGATCCCCTTGTATAGTTTACGACAGTTTTATAACTATATTTATTTTGCATGTAGATTTGTTTGGCAGACAGCTGTGTGTCTGATCACTGGTGATCGGATCTTATTGCTCGTCGTAAAAATGTAATATCAATGGTCGAAAATCAATTTAGTGTTGTGATTTTGTAACTGATCGTTGAGACTGAAACACGGTGATTCAAGAAGAAAGTGAAGAGCTTTTGATTGTACCTAAGTCGTGCATTAACTAGGTAAGGTACTTAAGGTTAAAACCAGGAGTATCTCACTGAGTTCCGAATAAAACAACAGCTTCTCAATGCGATCTAGTCACAAATACAATCGCTCGAAAAAATACACCCACAAAAACTGTAAACATAAAATAAGTAGGCGTCGTCTGTCCCTGCCTACTCCAAATTACACGTTTTCAAAAGTTTACCCGACCGAGCGACCGAGAGGTCACGGATACGCGACCTGCAGTTGAAGTGTAAATAGGGATATAAGCCTGAACACATGGAACTAACTCGCGAAATTAACTAAAGTTACAAGTTCGGGTTGACAGTGTAAGTGAAACTAACTTATATTGTGCTACGCTTAACTTAGGTTAAGCTATAGGTACAAATACGGACTTCAAACTGTATATACGAACCTAACTATACTGATTTCTACTGAAATATGCATAATGCTGTCTATACCTACTGAATATTACTAATGTTTGTACAGCTTGACCAAAGAGTCCTCACTTCATAGGTTTTAGTTTCCGTCGACGAACAAAATTAACGGTTGGTGTGGCGCCCTACCCCCGCGTTCGAGTGTTGGATTTGGGCTAACGCCCTATTGACGAAATTATTTTATTGTGTTTTTGATGAAATTGCATGAGTTTAGATTTTAAAAAATGTAAAACCCGACAGGCAGTTAAGTATTTTAGTTCAATCTCAGATTTGAAGCCACCAACTGCATCAAACTGCTTGAAGAGTGAGCTTATTTTGAATCTTAATTGCAGTCGGGTTTCTTGATTTTGTATTTTTTTTTAAATACTTTTAATGTGTTATGTTTTTAGAATCGTATCTTCAAGCCCTTTATTTTGATACCCCAAATAGTCATAGTACCTACATATATATGTTTAAAAAACCTTTCTTATTGACGTCTAAAACCACCATTCTGATTTTATTAAAACAAAACCCAGCCTATAACCTTTGCGCAACCCAGACGAGTCGATAGACACATCATGTATTCAAATCCATCCGGCCGTTAGGATGCTTTGAGGGTAAAAATAATTCCACATACAAAGGTACGTACCTACTCATTACAAACGTAACCCTGTCTTTGCTATCAGTCACGTAGTCGGGTACATAGTGTATGACACTGTTCATAACTAGGTATTCCCCGGTTATTTAACAGTTTCATAAACTACTGATTTGATAATCTAATTGCTCTATAGATATTACCTACCTCGCAGTAGGTGCGAAAAGTAGAATATTCTCCTCGGGGATAAAGGTGCTATTTATTTATTCATATAACAATTCGCATTGCGTTTGAATGAGTAGTACATTAATTATTAAAGCTAAAACATAAAATTAATTTCAAACAGTAAATTTCACAAAAAATAATTAGTATATGATAAATATTATGTCAACAGGTTTTAAATGTGTGTTGTGTCTTAGTCTTGGGTGAGCTTGAATCTCCCTGCACTCAGGATTCTAGTCTAAACCTAGTCCTCGCTTCGCTCAGGAGTTAACTCAGAGCTCCCTTGCTGCGCTCCCTTGCATTCAGGATTTAAATTAGCGACCGCGACGTTAAGACACTGCTTTATCCCCTTAGTGCGAACCTACCGTTTAAAAAATATGGGGCTAAAAAAACTCGCCAAAAATTTTATGGACATATTTAGCTTAACATATTTTGAAATTACGTTTTTATGATCATCTACGGGTCTGTAAAGACCACTGTAAAACTAACTCATTAAAGTAAATCCAATTGGTAATAATAAAGGTCTAATTGTTAAAAAAAATTAAGTTCAGTCCGTGCACAAACTAACAATTTAATTCACAAGTAAGTAGGCCGGTTTCCTTTAAATATTCTTTTATTTACAGGTTCACAGTGAATTTGCAGTGTTTGACTGTAAGGAAATTGGGTAGGAAATTAAATATGGCATTGAAATGTAAAAATTATAAAATATATTTCTTATTTATTTATTTATTTATATATTCTTTAATGTATACCACAAAAAAACATAACAACAAAAATTAAACTGAACACTACTTAATATACAATGGGCGGCCTTATCGCTTTCTGCGATCTCTTTCGATCTCTTTTTATCGATTTCTTCTATTTTACTTGACAGTGAATGACATAAGTCAAACTTTTTTACGTTTGACTTATAAGGTTTAGGTTTACTTTTAAGGTTTCTTAAGCACTAAATAGGTCGAGGTTGCTACACATGTGTTTACCTAAAATAAACAATGATAAGCGTTTATTATGCTGAATTTTCTAGATTTTTGTGGTCCGCAGTTCTTCCTTGCTCTCGTACCGTGTGAATGAATATTTGAGGACTGTGCGAGCAAATATGAGAATGAGGAGAATTTCATAATTTATATAATGCGACAACGTCGGGGACCTAATTTCTTCCTGATTTAAGCAGCATAGCTCAGATAACTAATTTGGTGCATTATTTTCCAGCTTTTGTTAGCTTTTACTTTGCTTAGAATGAAGTTATACGATGATGAAGTATGCTCTAAAATCGTAGTCTAATTTTTGGTTTTTAGGTGCCTTTTTTCAAAAATCAATGCCAGTGAAAGGAAAACAATGCCCTTGAGGAGGCAGACGTTAACACCATTATTAAGATGTGAATTCCCGTAGCCCCGTAAATGAGATGGTTTGATCACGTTTGTCACGAAATACAAATGTTTCTCCCGATAAGGAAATATACGTCATTACCCTAAACGCCGAAGACTCAATTTTACAAGTTAAAAATGTTAGTTACCAAAGTCTGATATCCTGTTGATGTCAATAGGCTCACCTCATTGGACCTAAATATGACGGGCGATATGTGTGTGTACTATAGATGGTACACGTCGCGCACCGCTGCGGGAATTAAAGGTGTCATTAATGTATAATAGTACAGTAATAAAATAAAATAGCTTTATTTTCCTTAAACACAATTTTCTAATATATGTAGTGACAGTCTTATAAAATCTTAAGTGACATGTGTACAAGGACCGCTATCGATAGCGGTAAAAGCCTCCTCCAGCCGTTTCCAAGCTGTTCTATCTCTGGCGTTTCTACTCCATGTCCTGCCGGCTATCTTTGCTATATCGTCGCTCCATCTTTTGTGTGGTCTACCTGGTCTGCGTTTAAGGTGTAATGGATACCAGTTCGTGGTGATTTTTGTCCATCTTTCGTCTGTTACTCATTGGACGTGTACAGACCACTTCCATTTTAAGCCCAGAACTTTCTTGGCCACTTCCTTTGCCTTAGTCTTCCCTCTGATTGTACTGTTTTTCACAGTACCTTCTATTATCTTTGACTAGCTATCTAAGTATACTTAATGTTAAACAATAAGTTCTTCCATCGTTTCCACCTAATACAACCCAAATTTTGGTAGCAATCTAACCAATATTCGCCTAGTCCACAGAAAATTCGAGTTCTCGAGTAGGAAATATCGATAACCATTAGGATAATACGGCGGCCGGAGATCGTCCAAATTTAATCAAAGTTTCTCTTGTGCGGCGCATAAATCTGGCGGGGTTAGTATTCAGCGCACAACGCACTGATGAATACTCTCGCCTCCTTATTATGGAGTGCCGAAAAGGAGCGTAGAATCAAGGAATTTTATTTTAATAGTGTGTAGCGGCATATAGTATTACCTACATATATATAGTCCCACACACCACATAAAATATGTAGTATACACACATATAATATATGAATTAATAATGGCGATGCTAATAATTCAATTCAAATTGCCCTATTGAATGATCAATTCTAACTTAGAGATTATAATTTTGAAAATATATATTGTTTCCGGTCGTGAATCATATTTGATATACATAAAACCTGACACTGATCTGCGTATCGCAAAAAACGAATTTCGCGGGCTACCTTAGCGCGTCCCCCTTAAGGGGCTGACAACAGCTAAAGCGCGGTCACTGTCGGATTGCATAGAAAAGAAAGAGAAGCGCGATGACACATAGCTGGTAATGTATTGCAAAATATGAAGCAATTCTCTATTTACAAAAAACTATTGATTGGACTAAAAAATTAAAACACTACCACGTTAATATGTTGCTTGAAGAACAATCTGAAAAAAACCCATAATGATTGCGTATAGATTAGTATGGTTTTTAATCGTTAAAACACATTTTTTGAGGTATCTTCGTGACTTTTTTCTATCGTACCAAATTAGTTGTAGTATGTTTTCAACACACTATCTAACTAGCATGTATCCTGAAGAATATCATATATTTTTCTGATTTTGTTTACTGCAGTGGATCATATACTTTTAGGCATTATAAAACTTGCATTTAGGTCATGTAGTCCCCTTAAAGTAATTTGCATTACGCTAACGTGTATTCTGATTTACGGTGCTTTTCTGAACTCTTGTACCTTTCTTTCGGCTTCTATGCTCGTGAACTTTATAGACTACACACTTACCGATCTGTGTTATTCAATACTTCCCACTTCCCTGCTTATCTCTGTGTTACTGCTTATATAAAGCATTTTAAGCTATCTACAATGCCTACTTGAACACTTTCATTCTATCGAATCTCACCTGTGAGGAAGTATCAACGACAAAAAGGTATGATTTACCCATATATTTTATAGTCCTAGTTTTAACTTTAATTGTTAAATCGCAATAAAGGTTATCAACAATTGACTTAAATCGTGCCTGCTTTAGACTGCTTTCACTGTGTTTAGTAAATTATGCTTTATTTACTAGCTTCTACATTATTTTTGCTCAATAGCTTGATACTGTATAGTTCGTCATTAGCACTCACTCAGTAGTCGTAATATTGATGAATTTCTTCAGGTCTGGACTACCACTGAACAGACACGTAACGTATCTTCGTAACTTCTATAGTCTGCAAACGTGCTAGTTCTCAGGATCAATGTTTGTAGAACATCCTGGAAAGTTCCACTGGAAAGTTTTCGCATTAGACCCAAATCGAGAAGCCTGGCCAAACACACAATAGATAGCTTTTGTACATAAAAGTACCTTACTGGATTTCTATCGGTAACCATGAAAGGATAATGTTTGCCGTGAACTTACGTTATTAGTCAAAGTTACTGTGAAAAATGGCGTTTGGTATGGGTTCATTTGGGTTGGATTTAAAAAAAAAAACAACCATTTCTCGAAATCTCTTTAGAAAAAAACAGAACTTCTTTAAGCAGGTATATCATATGACCACCTGCACCTCTGAGGATCTGACTAACGGCACTGATTCCGTGGTTGGCGTGGACACCTCCTGGGTCCGGCTCATAATATAGTTTTTCTTTTGCCATCGACTCGAAAAGAAGAAGTCCACAGTGCTACCTATTTCTTAAAATATGTACTAATTATGTCACTGTGCGAAACGAGGGTTCGCCTGATAAGTATGCCCAAGAGTATGTGGTAGATGGTTTTGTAAATAATATCCATCAGTGCCGACGAGTTTCATATGGGGACATTTTGAGTTTCTGGAGTAACTGCTATAATCGAAGTTACTATCTCAAACGGGCTCGTGTTCTGTTCTGAAGTATTGGTACAAAAATAGTGAGATGATTGTTATGAAACCATTTTTTTTCCAACTGTTTCAGAAAAATGAGCTCTCTTGACAACGAGTCTACCTATCTATCTACCTAGAGATGAACTAAATAAGAAAATACACCAATAAAAGAAAGACATGAACATAACAGTTTTTTGAGATCATAAAGATTGTGGTATATGTTCGTGACAATGGCAGAATCACAATGAAAGCTACTCTATACTGTACAAAATATTTTTCACAACCCAAAAAAATACCTCCATGTATTAGGTAGGTATAGCAGATTTACATAAGTCCGAAAAATCACCATATATTTACATATAAAAGTCTAGGCTATTCAAATCCCGAATCTGAATCACGGCCTTAAAGCCCACCAAGGATAGCCCAGAATAGCTCCACTACAAAAGACTACTACACAGTTTCGGATGTGGGCCATTAGACCCTTTTATTGCTCTGACAATGCAGGTCCTTGACCGGGCCAGGGGTCACCGCGATGTGATGTGCCAAGTGGGGCTATGCGATTAAGAGGCCTATTGATGGATACATAAGCTGGCCGGAGGTGAGGGTCGGTTGAATGGTGGTTGGTAAATATTTGGCGAGTGTGTGTCCCCATTTTCGGGATAAGTCCAATAAATTGTATTATATCATGGCTTAAGGTTTTTAAATAAATTAAGTTTGCGAGGGTGGCGTCTAATAAAAAGCTTCTACTTCAACTTTTGCCGTTATTAATTATACAACTTCAAAGTATACGGCAAATCATAATATTATGTGTTGATCCATACGAAACTAAGTTGTTGAAAGAAAACATTAATACCGAAGTTGCTAAACTGGAAAACTGAGTCAAAATAGAACCAATAAAAATCTATTCAAAAGACAACTTTTAAAGAAAAGCATCAAAATATTATGGTATAACACAAAGTAATCAAAAATCACTTTCATCTCTGCGAAAATTTCGGCGATTCGCGGTTGCACACCCACATCGAAATATGAACAAAGTCACCCCTAACGCGGGGGTCGAATCTCGCGAAATGTAAACAGAAATCGATTTAGTCGATAAAGTCACCCACGAACCAATTACATGACAAAATTGGTGTTTATAAGTACAATTTAGAAACGTGCGGGTAGACGCAATCATATAATATGAAAAAATGTTTGGAAGCGAAGTAAAAGTAGATTTATTTAGTTTCAAAGGATGGAATGTTTAATTATAGACCTAGGTATATTGTTGTTATGGGATAACTACTATTTTGGCTGAGCTAATACAGGTTAGTACTCCCACTTACACAGAAGAGGCCGTGTCCCAGCAGTGTGAACATTATAGGCTTATGCTACAATATATATATATATATATAATTATAGCAGTGCTGCTGGGGAGTTTGTTCCGCCACTTCTTCTTCCCAGCTAATGCACTAGGAAGTGGTGAAGGGTGGGCGTTTTGGGGGGACTGTCTTATGACGTTTTATTTTGACGTTCAAAAAGTGCTGATTCTCAGCCTAATTTGAATAAATGACTTTTGATTTTGATTTATAGGCTTATGCATTATAGGATTTATGCTAATACAGGTAAAGTCTGATACGTATCGTGATTAATCAATTGATATTTCAAACGTGCCGTATACATAGTTCCCTCTTTTATCAATATGTTATGACCATAGGCTTAGGGTATCTATGTGTTGTTTTGAATACCTACTTAGCAGTGATAATAGATACTTAAGTACACAATTACACATATCGAATTGACCTTATTAGTGATGTTCTTCAAAACGGTCAGGTGCGTAGTACTCGCACCGGCGGCGGCGGCGCGCGGCGGCGGCGCGCGGGTGTGACCAGCGTACCGGGGTTATTGCGTAACACACTAACAGTAACAATGGCTTTCATTTAGACAGTTCAACAACATTCACTGCGTTATTTACATTGTTGGGCAGACAAATATTTCGAATATATGAAGCAATGGGTTAGCAATATCCTTCAAAATGATTCAGATCGTGATTGATAGTGTGTTACGCAATTAGGGTGCTGATGTATGAATGTAAACGAAGCTAAAGGAGTGGATAAGGATCGTAGCAGATAGCGATCTGTATTATCAGCCTAACCCCATGGGGAAAAGGCGTGAGATTAAATATGTATATATGTATGTTGCAGCGTCAACAATAATCCGCCATCTTTATTTTTGATTATTAGTAACGTAATCTAATTATTACTAACCGGAAACGTCAAATGTAGAAGTGGCAACACTGAAGTCCGGCTGTCACCTGTCGTTTGACTATTGATATTTTTGAAGTTTGTGAGCGTGATGTTAGATGTGAGAGCTCACTGCGCCGACTTTGTTGTGAGACCCACTTGCGAAAGGTGGTCCTGCCATCCTATATCGAATTCACCGCGTTTCCATATTGTAATCTGATTCCAACTGCCTAATCAAGTGATATTTTTGTAATTAGTGAACTTTAGGGTATAAATAGACGTCTGTACTTGTTGTTGTTGTTTTGACTATTATTTCAGTTACCCGTCAGGTCCTACCATTCTGATAACGAAGCAATCGAAATGCCTTCGTTATGTATGTTAATGATTTCCAATAATACTTCCACTTCATATATTCTAACATAAATCTTCGTCGAACCATGGATAGTTTCCCTCTGCGGTTGTTTGCGGAAAATGTACGGAAATGGCTGTAGTTCCACGTAATAATAATAGTCCTCCGGACTGTATTTCGGCCATGGCGGCCAATCTCAACGGAAACTAGCCTTGGGAAATATTATAGAGCACAAGTGTGTGCGCAGACACAGGTGCACTCTCTCTTTCTCTTTCTCATTTTCATAGTCCGATGGGACGGCACGTAAGTAATTCAACACGACCGTAGAGACATCAGAAGGCCAATTCCCACAGTTAAAAACGTTCAAATTCAAGTCGCAATCTCATCTCAGCGACAGTCTTATGTAAAAAATGTAGGTAAACGCTATACAAATTTTGACAGATTGACACTGAGATTAGAATGCGAACGTTCTTAAAAATACGGGAATTGCCCCTCTGGTGCATTCGAAAATAGTGTTGGAGCTGATGAAGATTGTACAACCTATCTTTGCATTGTATAAATTCAATCTCTTAGTATTGTATAATTGCATAGCACATGTGTGAGCACTATGTACCCACTAAAAAGCTTACTGGGTTCGTCTTTCATTGACTTGAATGTGCCCTGGTGGCTGAGAGTATGTCATGCTCACTCAAATGTGTCGCTGGTGGTGGCGTGTGTATTGGATCATTGAGTTCCCTTCAAAATGGTTGAGCTGAATGGTGCTGATCCATACGTCATGTTCGTGAACGGGCGCCGTCAGTAGGCACTGGTCATTTCTTAGCTGCCACGGCTTATTTTAATTCCATAATTGTTTTTATCTTTTTATTACGGACGCTTTTAACGTGCACGTCTTTCTACATTGTTCTCACATGTATAATTACAACATGAATGATGTAACCACTCTATTGTAACAATATTTTGATTTAAAAGAGTGTCCATGGAGTTTCTTGCCCGTTCTTCTCCATAGGTACCTACTACGCTTTGGAACGGGCAACTAGCTTCATCTTTCTAACTGACCGACCCCTTGACAATTCAAAAGTGCCTGTAATTGGTTTATTCGAAATAAATGCTTTGAGTTTGAGTTTGAAAGTGCAGACAGAATCTTGGTCAGATCATGTGAAGGCTATGTAAGAGCCATATGGCCATGGCATATGGCGCAGGAGGTAATTTTCAATAGCAGTCAAATCCACTTTATGCCAAATTGAGAAAAGTGAACTTTTGTATGCCGTCATGATGTACGCTTTTGTGACGCTTTGGATGGTAAGTATTGATTACTATGGAGTTCAGGATTATTAAACAATAATTTAAATAAAGTAAATGCTTCTATTTACAGAGAAAACTGTGATTAAAAAATGGATTTGACTTCTTTTGTTTCCAAGGTGTGGATTTGACTAATTTTGTTAAAAAGCTGTCAGGATTTGACTAATTTTGTTAGGAAGCTGTCAGGATTTGACTACTTTTGAACAATCCAACTAAACTATTCAAATAGGGTTGTCACTGGTTATATGTTTTAGGGAAAGTACTTATATAATAAATAAAACAGTTGACATGAAAATCAAATGATTATTTATTTTAACAAAATTTATGACGTATTTATTGAACTTAGTAACTATTAGCATCAAATCTATCATCATCTATCTATTAGCATCTTCATTCAAAATCGGTTTTCATTATACTAATGTTTTTATCTCACAATCATATCACACAACATATTATAAACAATAAAGATTTATATCTTAAATTAAAATCACTCCCACCCAATACTATCTTCACTTAAACATTACGATAAACATAATTTGATAAATGTTATGTAGTATCGAAATGCTTCAACAAATTTAATGTTAAGCATTGATCAATTTATGTTTATAAACAAGAACATTTTGTGAACATGAAATAAAGAAAAAAATATTTAACTTAATAAAATTGTTCCAAAAAAATGGTGAAGCACCTTGTGTTAGTGATATCTATATCATATCGCCAACACAAGGTTCTTCAACATGTTCTTCGCAT
The DNA here is from genome assembly GCA_937001585.2 of Brachylomia viminalis. NCBI lineage: Eukaryota > Metazoa > Arthropoda > Insecta > Lepidoptera > Noctuidae > Brachylomia > Brachylomia viminalis. Next base: position 26,199,007 of record OW443304.2, read on the forward strand.
ATTACCTCCTCATCATCATCCATATCATTAATATTAGGTAGCATTATTCCTGTGACAGTCTATAACAGTTTTGTAATAGTCGAGGTCCTCTCTTTGCATCCAGTCTTTACCAAAATGTTTCGTTAGTAGCTTATCTACGTCATTAATTTTTTCTTTTTTTAGTTTGGGAGAGGTGGTGATAGGTTCTGGGAATATGTCTGAAGCATATTTGCCTGGTTTAGTAATGGAACGTCGAGAACCGGTATCATTGTGGTAATAAGGTTCACCTCTCACTATAACTCCTCGGGGATCTCCTTTCATTCTTGTGAATGAATACGAACCTCTTACAAGACATTATTTTAAAGTGGAAAGCTTGAGTTCCCTTATGGATTTGTTGGCTTGCTGTCTTCCAATCACATACTTCAATGTCCTTCAGATGAAAAACAGTTGCATGCTTTTTTATTATATCAACATACTCGTTAGGTTGTACAATAGTATTTCTCTTCCTGATCTCTTTTTCAGCAACACCAAACACCCTATCGGGGGGAATAAATGAATGCCCCGTGACGGGGAAAATAAGTTCAACCTTTTTTAGTGATCTCGGTGCACTACTGCTGAACCATTTGGAAACCATTCCTATAGTAGTGGAGTTCTTGTTTTGTCCAGAGCATCCATCAGCCATTAGTCGGAGTACCTCTACATCAGTGAAATTTACATTGTTTTGTAGGCAGTGATATAGCGCACTAGACAGTTCGTTTGACCCCTTTGCATGAACATTTTCGGTCCATACATAAGAAAATACATTTTCTTTTGTCAGTTATGCATGAGAATGACCTACAACTATTGTATAGTTGTAAATGTACAACTGGCGGGAATAATAGGTACTTTGGTCAGGGACTTTAGGTAACGGTTGGTTTTTACCACAGTCAAAAGATAATATTTTTACTGTGGGGTCATTGTCTGCCAGGAATGTGAAAAATGATTTGCTTCTTTTTTCGTGAATTGTCAGTTCAACTTGGATTTGGGCCTTGGTTGAATCGTCCGTCTCAATTTTGATTTTTTCCTTCAATTCTATGCATGTCGAACACATATCACTTCTTGGATGACTGAAACTTATGTTAAATTTCGTGTTAAAAATTCTTCTAAAATATGACTCTTTGCATTGAGGGAACTGTGCATTTTCTTCGATGAACATTTTGAACATTGATGCAATGCTTAACTCCGATGGCAGATAGGTACGCCGACTTTTAGATCGGCAGTAGTGCGATTCAACACCCTTAAATTTCTTTATAAATGAGATAATTGCATCTCTCAATCCCACGTTTTTCATCGACTTTCTATCCCCACCGCGTCTTTCTACAGCCATCAAACCGGTATCTTGGTGTCTCATTAACACTCCTCTCACTCGACCCTTTTTAATCGATAGAGCATTCAAAAAAAAATTACGGCACACTGGTATCATCACCCCCTTAGAATCTCTTATCTTGTAAACAATGCTCATATGTTTCGCATTACCTCTTCCATTTACTAATCTTTTACGGACAGGGATAACAGTTTTGCAGGATTTTATAATAAAATCATCTTGATACCGTTTATCAGAGTGAGCGTAGAACTGATCATGAAATCGTTTGATATCTTGCATTGATATATTAATACATCTATATGCCTCACTGTTATGTCTACACGGGTATCTCGAAGGCAAATTGAAACTCGAATACCTGAAAAAGAAAAAAAGCCTACATTGTATACAATTTCTTTTGCTTGAAAAAATATTAACATTAGATACGAGGGAAAACGTTGCACAACCCTACCTTCGGTAAACAAACAAAATTTTCAAGAAATTACTGACCTCTTCTTCTTCTTTTCTCCGCGACTATTTGGTCCTGCGACAGATTTTCTCTTCTTGGCCTGATGGCTAGGCACTTCTTAAACACTTTTCTACATTTTATTCACGTATCTATTCGGTTTTTCTAATAGAAAATCACTAATTAACACAACACAAAAAAGAAACGTTAGGTGCCCACGCGTCGCCTCAATGTATGGAAACTGCAAGATGGCGGTTGGGGTTTGGAGCGACGTGATTGGCTCATGCGGATTTGACTATGTTTGAAAGTAAGCTGGTCTGGAATAGGCTAATTTTGAAAGTAACGTTAGTTGTGTTTCTTATTTTTAAGGGCTTTAGGCTGGATTTGGCTAGTTATGAATGTTATAAGGCAATGAAGAATTCTGTAAAGAAAAATGTTGTGTTCTTACTTTAAAATCTATGGATTTGGATTTGACCACTTTTGAAAATTACCTCCTTTGTCTGAAATGGTCTTTTGAAGAAAGAACCACACAGATTGAGTGGACCTGTCCAGTCTGTGCACGCATTTGTCAGTAACTATGCGGCTCAACACAGAACTTAAGAAGTTCAACGATTCCACGAACAATACCAAAGAAAGGACATTTGGGTAGGTCGCATAAGCCACTCAAACTGCCAGAACATGATTAAAACTGGAACAATGACCCACATAGTCCTCACATTTGCAATAATTAAAATAATACAATAGGTACATAAACAGTAAATATTCATGTCATTGTATATGTAAAAAGGTATATATACTTATAGCACAGATTAAAAGTACAATAGTTAGCAAAATAAAAATCAACATTCCATATGTAAATTTATTGGAGCAGCTCAATCCTAAGCCTTTTCGTCCTCAATATAGTCTTTGACAGTATAGTACGCTTTCTGGCATAGTTTCCTCTATCAAAGATTTGAATTTATTAAGACTTAGTTCTTGAATCTGGCTAGGAAGTTTATTATAAAAAAAAAAACATATACATTGGCATATATACGAGCTACCTATTTTCTTGAGGCTGGTTGTAGGAACAACAGTGTTTGTTCTTAGTATTTATATTATGGATATGACTATATTTTTTAAACAGATTAATATTTTTTTGTGCATACATAAGATTTTCATAAATATACTGGAAAGGCACAGTCATGATATTAATCTCTTTAAAGTTGTCTCTGAGAGAGTGTTTAGGACTTAATTTATAAATTGAAGGAATTGCCCTTTTTTGTAAAACTAAAATGGTCTAAATATCGGCGGCATTTCCCCACAACAGAATACCGTACGACATTACACTATGAAAATAACTAAAATATACTAACCGGGCCGTCTCTAAATCAGTTAAACCACGATTTTTTCTAACGGCGCGGCGGCGGCGGTTTATGCAAAATTGACAAAAAAGCTTAGCTCTGCACTGAGCTTTTCATCAACGCTTCAATAATGATATCAAATCAAATCAAATCATTTTTTTTTTTTATTAATATAAAAATATAAGCGCGCTTCTGCGCGAAGTTCGCTCTGTTTCCTGCGCCTCGTCGCGTGACGTGTTGTAGTGTGTGATCCGCTTTATGAAACTTTTGTAATATGTATGCCTCTTAACGAGTAACACACAGAGTACCGTCCAGACTTAACGCTAACATGATTCGACTGAATCCCGCTCGAGTGGTAGGGTCGCGTGAGGACGGGAATTAAATACAATAAAACATGTCGGGCGCAAGTTATACACTACTTGTATTTGGTCCATTCAAATATAATGTAAACACGAACACACCTGTAATTTTAATGTACTTACATACAACCCCATTGTTGTATCATTTTGCCTGTTCTCGGGCCCGAGACCCAACGAACGTAACACAACAATGCTCACCAGTGTGCAGTGGCAGCACCGTTTTAAATATGTAACTAGGAGCTCTACTAGGTACAATCATTCTCAAAAAGATGTATACATACATAGGCAAGAACTCATTTTAACTGTTTATAATCTTGTTTTATAATATTTTACCAATGTGTAGTCACAAAACATATTGCACATCGGGTACTTAATTATAGATACACATTGTAAGGATAAGCATAAGAATCATTTATTTGCAGAATATGTTTTTTTTTTTTTTGGTTGGTAACTTTATTAATTTTTTATTGGTAAGGCACCTCAACGACTTACTAAAACATACACAAACAAAAATCATAAATAGTTTTAGGTATTGTGAATTCGTCACTTACAGAAGTGCACAGCACTAGCAGAGAACTTAATGATAAAAGGACGTTTTAGTAATCGTTAGTTGATTTAGTTACGAATAAAAAGATAAAAAGAAAAATTAAATATGTTCAAAAATAAGATGGAAAGTACAGAAATATTTAAAAAGACATAAAAAAAGGAAATTAAAGTGTATACAATTTTATTAAAAGGCGGCTTGTGTCGCACAGAGGTCTTGAGACTCGCAAGCTGGTTAAAAGTCTCGTACGGAATTGACGAAAAGGGTTAGAGAAGATGTCGATGCTATTGGTTCGTTTAGCGATTTTATTATAATTTCCATTAGACGGTTCATGGGTGCGGTGCTGCCAAGGTTAGTACGATTTGTAGTTATGGCAAAGGTAATGGTCTCGCGACCAGATCGAATAGTTTTCTGTCGAGGTACGGCTATACTTAATTCTGCCAAAAGATCAGGGACCGTTAGCGATTTTGTAAAGAAGGATCTGGTCAGGTCTCTTCGGTGTTCAAGAGAGCATATTTTAAAATGCCTGATTCTTCTTATAGTCAAAGGACTATAAGAAGAATCTCGTGGACAGCTAGAGCTTCTAAAACGAAGGTATCTGGTGAAGCTTCTTTGGATACGTTCAATCCTGTCAAATACCTCAATCATCAAATAACTTCTCCCGCTCTGGGCGGAGCGGGAGGGCTTGTCGGACTCTTACTGACTAAAACCCACCCGTGTTCCTTCAGTTGTTACTAGTTGTAAAAGTTGGTGGTTTGATTTAGATACAATCCATATTTTGCATGTTTGGGGTATGCACATTAATTATACATGAATAGGTACCTAATAGGTACTTATTTTAATATTATACAGAATATACAGAAAAATACACTGTGTCCTAATATAATTTTTGAATTAAGTGACATTTTACGTTACAATAAATGTGTATATTTATTGTAACGTAAAATTTCACTTCATTCAAAAATTTCACTTAAAACAAAACTCGTCGCCGGGGGCGATCGTAGAGCTGCTCAAAGTATGTGAGACCTACGCTGCTGCACATGGACTGGTCTATAATGCCAATAAATGTAATAATAATATGGTCTTATATGGTCTGGTGGTATAATATGGTCTTTGGGGTCGCTGGTAAGCGCAGGGAAAATGTCCTCGAACTTTTCATAAACGGTACGCCAATATGTAAAGTCACAAAGTTTAAATATCTTGGGCATTTCCTTACCGACGACCTCAGTGACCATAGTGACATTGAGAGGGAGCGCAGGGCTCTTGCGGCCAGGGGTAATATGTTGGCACGAAGATTTGCTCGGTGTACAGACCAAGTTAAGATAACGCTTTTTAAAGCTTATTGTCAGAGTTATTACACCGGGAATCTTTGGGTCAACTATTCGAAAAGGTCGCTGGATGTTCTGCGCGTCCAGTATAATAATGTTTTTAGGATGCTGTTGCGACTGCCTCGTTTTTGCAGTGCCTCAGAAAAATGTTCGCGGTAACTCATGCCGATGGCTTTCATGCCATCATCCGCAAAAAAACGGCCTCACTCTTGAGCAGAATTAGGGGCAGTCACAATAGCATCCTGAAGGCTGTGGCGACAGATATTTCCTCCGCAGTAATAAGGCAATTTGTGCGAAGACTTGTTCCATAGTTTCTGGGTGTGTAAATGTGGGGTGGTCTTCGTATTCATTCGTCTTTAGTTTAAGTTATTAACAATAGTATTTTAAGTGAAAACTGTTACTAACAATTTATGGATCTTTTAGTTGTCCGAAATAAAATGATTTATTATTATTATTAAAACTTAAAACCTAGAATTATTTTTTAGTTTATTTATGGAACATAAAATCTTTAAAGTTTAAACTTTTAGAAAAAAAAATAGATTCCAAACTGTAGTAACTAAAAACTACAGGAATAAAACAAAAACAATTTTTTATCAACCATCTACGCAATTTAATTTTAAAATATGGGAGCGCCCATAAGATCTTTGGTAATTTGTTTAAAGTGGTAAAGCACATTATGATAAACAATATTTTTAATTAATGTTACATTACAAAAATTAACTAAAAATTTTATTGCATCTTTGGCCTCTGTTTTTGTCATATTTGAAACTAAAGAATTCAATACTTCACAAAAACCGATGCCTCAAACCAATAGCGGTCAAGATCAATAGTTTCAGTTTTATGAATAAAGGCCTACAAGACTCAAGTGGGCCGACACTGTACTATAAAGCTCTTGCACATTTCTTTTGTACAATACATGTCCTATCATTATCTGTTGAATTGCCCCATATTATTAGTCCGTATCACTCACTCAACATACTCACTATGCTATGCGGGCTGTTTTTTCGTCTGACACAATACGAAGTTTTCTTAAAGCATACACAAATCTATTTAGTTTACTGCATGCGGTGCTATTGTGTTGTTTCCAATTACAAAATTCGTCTAAAGTTATACATAGGAATTAAATACATTGTTTCTTCTATGTTTTGTCTTTTATTTTAATGCTAATATTATCGGAGAGTTTGTTTTCGTAGGAACGAAATTTTATTAATTTTATTTTAGATATATTTACACATAGGTTAGTAGATTCAAGCCATTTTATTACAGACTGTACAGCTTCGTGTATTTTATTTTCATGAGTTGAACTTTTAGTGTTATTATTAGGCACTGTAATAGAAATATCATCAGCAAATAGGATACTATCATAGTTTATTGAATCTGGTAATAAGAATAACAAGGGGCCCAAAAACGCTCCCTTGTTGTACGCTGATACAGTATTATAGAACAAAGATTGTAGTCAGATAAATGAATGTTTGACGAAGTATATACCTCTTTGAGGCTGTATGTACTAATAAACCGACTGCTGTAGTAAAATCTTTATAATAATACGTCATCGAAAAAGTCGCAATTGAAACCGCTCAGTCACCATGAAATCTCTGTCCCTATAGAGACGATGTACTTATTACGTTAATCTGACCACCACATAAGTCTATATTATGCGATCATTATCTGCCGGCCGACACGAGAGAGCCGACGCGAGCCCTTGGTGTCGTGTCACACCACATTTTGTTTATGTCCGAGTATTTTGTTGTTGCCACCAGTCCTGTTGTGTGGGAAATGGATTTTTACTTATGGTTTAGAATTTTCTTGTTAAGGTGTCTGATGAATGGCGATATTAGTCGAGTGGTTTACTTAATGACATAAGGCAGAACGGCCAATACAATTTGAAAATTAAGTACCTAAGTATCAAAGAGTTTTTGACACTTTTGGCATACTATAATAAACAGCAGAATACCCAGAAAAAAATAAGTTAATAATAATAATAAAAAAGCTGGCAACACCAACGTCAACACGTCACGAAATTTTTCAGTTATATTTATTTTAGACGCAGTTTTTATATTTTATGAGAAACCATACAACAAGCCTGAAAAACAGAATAAATACTCCCCACATAATTCAAGAAAAGCAAAATTAACCAGAATTCTATAAACTTTCGTCAAAAACTACCGAATCTGAAGTGACATCTGCCATGCCACCTCCGAAAATGCCTTACAATAATAATTCAAATTACTTGCATGATAACTGAAAAATGTTGACGAGGTCAGCTTCAAGACGAGCACGCCTACCACCTCCGGACTCTTCGCTCGGCTCCGCCTCGCCGCCGCCGGTACCCAGCCCCACCGTGAGCGCTGTGACGACACCGGCCGCGGTAGTTGCGTCGAGCTCGAGCGACGAGTATTTTTCTCCGCTGACCTCGCCAACACCTGTACGTCGGCAGGGGGGAGGCCGGCCACCGAGGAGCTTGGGACTTAGGGGCCATCCGGCCCCGAGCCGGGTCCCCGCTGCCGGTGGTTGTGTGCAGTGCATGAGATGGACTCAATCTATGAACGAGAACGTCATGCGCGCATATTACAGGTCTACAGAGGGGGGAACTAACCTCACTGCGTACCGTGATAGGATGCTGTCTCTGTTTCAGGAACTAGAGCCAACCGTCAACGTTTCGGCCCAACGACTGTCGGATCAGGTGCGGGTCATCCACTCGTACGAGCACGGAGGAGACGGCGAAGTTATGGGAGGAGAACGGCCGTCTCCGATCTGAGCTGGAGGACCTCAAACGGCAGTTCGCCGCCCAGAGGACAGCTCCCCCGGCCGCCAGCACCATGCCTGTCACGGCCCCAGCGGCGCCAGCAGCGTCGTCCGCCTCTGCACTTGGCGATGCGGAGGTCGAAAGGATCGCACGCATCTGCATGATGCAGTGCGGAAGTATGGTGGGTGCCCGGTTGGAGGCAATAGAGGCAAGACTCCTCCCAGAAGAAACCCTTCGCCCACCGCTCGCTGCGGACAGGCGAAGAAAGGAGGCGGCCAAAAGGCCCGCCGAGGGGCCCCGAAAGCCCGTGGAGTGCACTTCCGCGCCCACTTCCCGGACGGCCGCGCCACGGGCAACCGCACCCCCGCCGACCACACCCTCGGTGACCGCACCCGGGTCCACCAAGGAGACCTGGACGACGGTCGTCAAGAAGGGCCGCAAAGGGAAGACGGCGCCGCCGGTACCCGCTAGAGCACCGGCACCGAAGAAGGCCCAAGGATCGCCTAAGGTCAGAGCCCCACGCTCCGCGGCTGTAGTAATTACGCTGCAGCCCGGAGCCGTCGAAAGGGGCATATCATATAAGGCGGTCCTAACGGAGGCGAGGGCCAAAGTCGCGTTCCCTGACCTTGGCATACCGTCCGGGCTCAGAATGAGGCCGGCGATTACGGGGGCGCGACTGCTGGAGGTGTCTGGTGTCTCTAGCGGCGAAAAGGCGGACATCTTGGCCGCCAAGCTGCGAGAGGTCCTCAACCCGGAGGACGTCCGGGTGTCCAGGCCGATGAAGACCGCTGAACTGCGTGTCGATGGCCTGGATGACTCGACGACCGCGGCTGAGGTCGTGGCGGCTGTCGCCCGTGTCGGCGGATGTCCGCCCGATGACGTGCGGTCTGGCGAGATTCGCGTCGACGCTTCCGGGCTCGGCGCGATCTGGGTGCGGTGCCCGGTGGCGGCGGCGAACAAAGTCGCCGACGCTGGGCGTCTGTTGGTGGGGTGGGTGGCAGCGAGGGTGAAGCGGCTGCAACCCAGGGCCTTGCGGTGCTACCGTTGCTTCGACATTGGGCATGTCAGAGCACGGTGCACCGCTGAAATAGACCGCAGCGAGCAGTGCTATCGCTGCGGTGAGGCCGGCCACAAGGCGGCCCAGTGCTCCGCGGCGCCAAACTGCAGCCTCTGTACAGCTGCGGGGAGGCCCGCTGGGCACAGAGTGGGTGGAAAGGCTTGTGGCACGCCCGCCAACAAGAAGAAGAAGAGAGGGGCTGCTAAGGCTGCCGGGGGCTCTTTACCCCCCCCTCAGCCTGGCTGCCCTTCGGCCGACTCCCGGCCTAGGAATGGTGCGGAGGGAATGGATTGCGCATAATTGCGCTCTACCATTTCCTCCAAGGCAATATCAACCACTGTGCCAGAGCTCAGGATCTCTTGCTCCAGAGCATGGCAGAGTGGTCGATTCACGTGGCTGTTGTTGCCGAACCGTACTTTGTCCCCCCCAGGGATAACTGGGTGGGAGACCTGGACGGTTTGGTGGCCATCATTGGCGGGGCTCTTGTCAACCCGTCCCGAGGTCACGGCTGGGTAGCCGCCCTCGTGGACGGCATTGGTATGGTTGGGGCGTATTTTTCGCCCAACAAGAGCCTCGCCGACTTCGAGAGGTTCCTTGTCGAGTTGGGTGCCGTCGTGGGCCGACTCCACCCTCGCCCTGTGCTGTTGCTGGGGGATCTCAACGCCAAGTCTGTGGCGTGGGGATCTCCTGTGACCGATGCTAGGGGCGAGGTGCTGGAGGAGTGGGTAGTCACGACTGGCTTGACCGTCCTAAATCGGGGCTCGGTCCACACGTGCGTGCGGCAGCGGGGCGGCTCTATAGTGGACGTCTCGTTCGCTAGCCCCGCTGTCGCGAGCCGTGTCCGTGATTGGCGTGTCGCCGTGGAGGTGGAGACGTTGTCGGATCACCGATACATCCGTTTCGACGTCTCCGCCCAGACCAGCGGCGGCCGCAGTTCGATGGCCCCGCGAATGGACGGTCCGCGCTGGGCGCGTAAGCGCATTGACAGGGAGCTTCTCGAGGAGGCCGCTATTGTCCAGGCCTGGTTCCGGGAGTCGGCAACGAACGGACCCGTCGACGTCGAGCAGGAGGCGCTGTGGTTCCGTGGGGCGATGACGCAAATCTGCGACGCGTCCATGCCCCGGGTCCACGCACAGTCAGCAAGGCGCCAGGTGTACTGGTGGACCGCCGAGATTGCGCAGCTGCGCGTCGCGTGCGTGGCGGTTAGACGCCAGTACACCCGATACCGGAGGAGACGTCGTCGGGTCCCTGACGAAGAAGCCGCGCTGTATGAGGTGTACCGCGCGGCGAAGGAGGCTCTGTGGCTGGCCATCGGCGAGGCGAAAACGCGAGCCAGGGAGGAGATGTTGGAGAGTCTAGACGGGGATCCGTGGGGCGCCCTTATCGCGTGGTCCGAGGGAAACTTCGAGCCGCGGCGCCCCCACTTACGGAGAGTCTCCAACCCGAGCTGCTGGAGGAAGCAGTTGCAGCCCTCTTCCCGGCGAGAGCGGAGCACAGTCCGCCGCCGATGGCTGTGCCCACAGCCGCAGAGCCTACAGGAGAGAACGCCATCAGCGTCCCGGAGGTGACACAGGCAGAGCTGGGGGCAGCCGTGATGCGGCTCCGGGCCAAGAACGTGGCCCCGGGGCCCGACGGGATCCACGGCTGCGTGTTAGCCCTCGCTCTGAAGGAGCTTGAGCCCCAACTGAGAGGACTCTACACAGCGTGTCTTGAGAGGGGCCAGTTTCCCACTTTGTGGAAATCTGGTCGTCTGGTCCTGCTCAGGAAGGCGGAGCGCCCTGCCGACTCGCCGTCAGCGTACCGGCCCATAGTGCTGCTAGACGAGGTGGGCAAGCTGTTTGAGCGTATTATCGCAGCCCGCCTCGTCGGCCACTTGTGCAGAGAGGGGCCGGACCTGGACGACAGCCAGTTTGGTTTTCGGCATGGGCGCTCCACCATCCACGCTGTGTCGCGGGTGAGAGTCCTGGCGGAGGAAGCGGTGTCCCGGGGCGGGGTGATGTTGGCGGTATCCTTGGACATCTCCAACGCCTTCAACACCCTGCCCTGGAGTTGTATTCGGGAGGCACTGCGCTATCATCGGGTACCTCCTTACCTCCGCCACATCGTTGGGGCTTATCTGTCGGAGAGGAGTGTCACCTACGTGGGACGTGATGGCGGAAACCAGCGCCGCATGTCGTGCGGTGTTCCGCAGGGTTCGGTCCTAGGGCCGCTCCTGTGGAACATCGGGTACGACTGGGTGCTGAGGGGCGAGCTCCAACCGGGCGTAGACCTGACGTGTTATGCAGATGACACGATGGTCACTGCCCGGGGGAGCTCGCACAGGGAGGCAGCGTTGCTGGCGACGGCTGCGGTGTCACAGGTGGTGGGCCGCATACGTTGCCTAGGCCTGGAGGTGGCCCTCAGCAAGTCGGAGGCCATGGTGTTTCATGGCCCCTGGCGGGCGCCGCCGCCCGGCTCACACATCGTGGTCGGGGGGGCTCGGATCGCTGTCGAGTCCACCATGAAGTATTTAGGATTGGTGCTCGACAGCCGGTGGAACTTTGAGCCCCACTTCCGACGGCTGGCGCCCAAGTTGCTGGGCGCGGCTGGCGCGCTTGCGACGCTGCTTCCCAATCTGGGGGGCCCGAGCGCCGTCTGTAGGCGGCTCTACGTGGGGGTCGTGCGATCCATGGCCCTGTATGGGGCCCCGGTGTGGGCCTCTGACCTGACGGCCGGCAGCATCGCTGTTTTGCGAAAGCCGCAGAGGGCGATGGCCGTCAGAGTCATCAGGGGGTATCGCACGATCTCCTACGAGGCGGCTTGCGTACTGGCCGGATCCCCGCCCTGGGACCTCGAGGCGAAAGTACTCGCGTCGTTGTATCGGTGGCGCGAGGAAGCGAGGGCGCGGGGCGAGGGACCGATGCAGCGACACATAGAGCTGCGTCGGTCTCAGCTTCGCGAGGTCCTGGTGGCGGAATGGCGGGACAGGCTTTCACGCCCTACCGCCGGCCTCGTCACCATCGAGGCGGTCCGGCCGGTGCTCGAGCGCTGGCTCGGGAGGAGGCACGGCTCCCTGTCGTTTCGGGTGACGCAGGTGCTCTCGGGGCATGGTTGCTTCGGGAAGTACCTGTGTCGCATAAACAGGGAGCCGGACGCCCGGTGTCACCACTGCGTCGACTGCCGGGAGGACACGGCGCGGCATACGCTGGCAGAGTGTGCCGCCTGGGAGGAGCCGCGCCGTGCCCTCATCTCAGAAGTAGGCAGTGACTTGTCGCTGCCGGCCGTAGTCGAGTCGATGGTCGGCAGCGACGAGTCCTGGGACGCGGTGGTTTCCTTCTGTGAGACAGTCGTCTCGCAGAAGGAGGCTGCGGAAAGGGAGAGGGAGATCTCGTCCTCTCACCCGGCCCGCAGAAGGCGCACCGGGCGTCGGCGGAGGGCGGACAACGCCCTCTTCCAGCCCCCCTAAATGGGTCCAGGGGCGACGGACTCGGGGACGTCCGTCGCCCCCCACACACCAGGACCCGAGGTGGCGGCGCGTAGTGTTCCACGCGCGCCCCTGTTAGACGTCGCGGGGGGAGTCAAACACCTCACTCCCCCCCCAGACCCGAAGAGGCCCGCAGTGGCGGGCCGGCACCAGTCGGGGGTTGCGGAAGGATCGTACGTTCCCGCGACCCCCGGCGTAGGTGTGAGATGGAACACCGGGGTGGTTTTTAGTCAGTAAGAGTCTGACAGACCCCGTCGCCCGCCCCAGGGCGGCGGACATCCATGAGGATTTTCCACCCCGGAAACAAAAAAAAAAAAAAAAAAAAGGTGCGGGTCATCCAACGTAATCATAGGTTGGACGATGCTGCACTTGATAGGCTGCGCTCAGAGCTGTGCAACCATATCGTCTCGGCTCCGGCACAGACCGCGGTACAAGCTTCAACCATTGAAGCAGTCCCGCCGCGGTCCAATCATGGTGTTGAAGAAGACGATGATAGGGTTACCACAGTAAGTAGCCAGTACAACGCCCGATTGAGGAGCGCACTGGAGGATGCGTTTCGCGAGTATAGATCCACTTCGATCGAACTTAGACCCCGATTACCACGCCTACCTATGCACAAAAAAAATAGGGCGCTGGTATGTGCCCTCGACTCGCAGCTGAAGAATGTGTTCGAGAGCAGCAAGGATCTCGTTGATACACACTCGATTCTGTATTGTGCGGCTGTTGCGGCATGTCGTTTAGCTAATGTCAAGTTTCCAAACTATGACGAAGCTACTCGACCAAAACCAGCTGTACCAGCCTGGCAGTGCAGGATCGAGCGTCGTATCGATGGGACCAGGGTACTTATCGGCAAATCGGCTCAGAAGGCAGGGTCGCTACCAACTGCACCAACCGGTCAGTCAGTTGATCCTATAATGTTTGAACTTGACCGGTCGCACAGTGAAACGAGTGTATGGGAGATGTTGGCCATAGGCATTTCCTAGAAAAAAAATCTAATTTGAAAAACAAATCAAGCTATTGTATTAAGTTGTCAAATGCCTTCAAAACTTGTTCTGACAAATTTCTTTGTATCCCTCGTACTTCAGGATTTGTTTGAGAAAATGTGATATTTTACTATGAAAATGTCTGCATCACGCTCTCTGTCGCCTGATTTCGGCTTCGTTTCAAGTGGTGGTCTTTACTTACATATTACGCATAGCAAAAGCTACATTTACTGCTAAGACACATGTTGCACTAAACGTGCATATGGGCGCCAAAACATTATTTGATTTTAATTTTAAGCTTGTTTCGATTATTTTGTACTTAATCTGACTTGTATGTTATTTATTGAATTAATACTTGTATATCCGGTTAAGTCTATGTTAGGTTTTTATTATGATGTATTTGAAATATTGAGATTTCCGGTTGACTTAATTTTTATTAAGTATCTATGTTGGTATTAAGGATTTATCTTGACACATCCGCTTGAATTGTTTAAAATATAATTATCTTAGAGTTAGGATTATTAAGGATTTATCTTGACTTGAATGATTTGAAATGTAACTTCCTGTAAATAATTATTTTGACATATCCGCTTGATTTATATAAATTCTTTTTGGCGGTAAAGTTTGGCGGTAATTTGGTGTATAAAAACTGTTGTAGTGCGAATGAAAGGACATTATTTGTGCGCTGCTCGTGGAATAAACACCCTGATTTGAAGTAAGGTATCTTCTTTGTTCTCTTTTAAATAGTTTCCTGCCATTTCCTATTACTGTGTATTTGTGTGATATATTGGTGCAAACAAATATGTGTGACTCCGGCAACAACGGTGATGATGCGCCGACATGCACCTTCTGACTTATAGGGTGATGTATTTTTTTACTGAATCGAGCTCTCTGCCTCCTGAATCCGGTCCTGTTTCAATTTGTGGTCTTTTTACTATTCATAATATCCACACCAAGAGCTGCAATTTAGTGCTAAGACACATGGTGCACCAAACGTACACCTTCTGGTATGTAGGGTAATTTATAATAAATACAAAAAAAATACTGTTTTTTTTTTAACTTTATGTACCTACACATAGAAAAATATTATAATAACCAGAACCTAAGAACATTAAAAAAATCAAATTTTAATAATTCTCCTCATCATCATCTTTGTCATGATTATTCTATTTTCTCGTGGACACATCCATCAAAGCTTCTCATTTATTTTTGCGATTTTTTCTGTAACTGTCTCTCCTTTGCCTGGATAACACTTCACCAGCATGTAGTAACTGAGGTATTTTAAAAGTCCTTCTTGATTGTTAAAATCTCTGATAGGTAATAGATCTAAATGATTGAGTTAAGTTAATTTGAACATTGCTTTTTTCCAAATAAATAACCATTTAACAACAGTCATTGGTAAAACCTAGCATGTACCAAACTGTAATGGTAAAAATCCGATTTTTTTTTGTCTTTTTTTATTACGTCCTTACATTTACCGACTCGTGTGGTAAAACTCAAGATTCCCCAATCTAAGGGCTCTTACAGCAACATAGTTTCGTAACGTTAACGTTGGTAAGCGCAACGTTTCAGAACGTCTGGGTCGATTTGGCAAATTTTTTACCATGTTCGTAGTAGTCTGAATCGGGTTTTTACGGAATTAAAAAACTGAGGAGTTGCCGGGAAAATAGGAAAAAGCGGATATTTTTGTATGAATTATTGTTTGGACAGGACAACATCTGTCGGGTCAGCGAGTCGTAAATAATTAAAATTGTTGTAGAGTGGAACTCTCTACCTGCGTCTGTGTTTCCGAACGCTTACAACCATAATCTCTTCAAAGTGAGAGTGAACAGGCTTCTTCTGGGTAAGCTCACTCCATCGTCGACTCTGTTTCTGTCACCCCTGACCTACAAAAAAAATTAAAAAGGTTTATTGAATTATTTTTGTCTTATAGTATTATTTATCTAGCCTTGTAAATACAATTTCTCATCTTAGCAATTGTAAAGTCTGCGTCTGTTGGTCTAATTGATAATGTTTGTGCCGACTATTTGTTAGTATTTGTAGGCAAACAGAAGATAATTGAATCTGTGAGAGGCTTGTGACTTCGCGTGTTTGTTCCAATTCTATTAAATTATAACTGGAGTTTATTTAATAAGGAGAATTGATTTATTGATAGTGATTTTAAGGTGGACTGGAAAGATTTGTCAACATTTTTTTTTTGCAAGCATTCGTATCAGTGGTAGTTTGATTTATTTCTTTAAATAATTATTACTGATTAGCTGTGCCCACGAATTCGTTCACGTGTATGTCGGAAAACAAGAATATGTCGCTTAGAGAAGGTGTAGGTACTACACCTTCATTAAAAAGGATCACCTACCTGGGGTCCTCTACCACAGCCCTTTTGAATGCAATCACTGCGTCTTCAGGGTTTATAATGTCAATGCGAAGAAGTGTCACTTTGATTTTTGAGAATAAAAAAAAATCAAGGCGCCTGGTCGAGGCTCATTATCCGCGCACCTGCCATACTTAATAAATCGACTGTCTGTCTAACGGAGTATCCTGACGCGTTATGCCGCGTTCACGCGACCGCGCCAGGCCAGGCCGATAGACCGCGGGAACCGTCGCATCCGATGAGACCTGCGGTAGCCTGTCGTCACCCATCCGATCCGTCAGGAATCGGTAAGTTCAAAGGAGTGGCGTGGAGAGGCGCGGGGTCACCTGACGCGGCCGGTACGGTCTGTACAGGCGAATGATCGACACGTGCCGCGACAGGCCTCGACAGGCGCAGCAACGCCTGGCGCGGCTAGTTAGTTAACGGCCCGTGGGACTGCGGCATTATCATGTTGAAGAAGGATCACGCTTTCAGAGCGTTGTTATTTTTTTTTTTATCAAAATCATTCAAAAAATTTATGAAATTATCAATATAATATTATTCCCAGGAATTTCTCAGTAACAGCCTGGAGATTGGAGTCAGTGGTGTCATACCCTTGTGCCGTTGGTCCTGCGCCTGATCTCTCTCCGGTCGTGTCGGGTTGCCGTCCCATCGGACTATAAGAGTGAGGGGTGAGAGAGAGCACCTGTGTCTGCGCACTATACACTTGAGCACTATAATATGTCCTGCGTCGATAGCTAGTCTCCGCTGAGATTGGAGTCAGTGGTGTCATCCCCTTGTGCCGTTGGTCCTGCGCCTGATCTCTCTCCGGTCGTGTCGGGTTGCCGTCCCATCGGACTATAAGAGTGAGGGGTGAGAGAGTGCACCTGTGTCTGCGCACTATACACTTGAGCACTATAATATGTCCTGCGTCGATAGCTAGTCTCCGCTGAGATTGGCCACCATGACCGAAATTCGCTCTGAAGGACTATTATTATTATATATATACTATTGTACTATTACATATATACATACTATCTATTGTATCTGTATGTCCTTTGTTGGAGATCCCAAATAAATAAATACCTTAAAACCCTGTAAATGCTTCCCTTTAACGATGTTGGAGAGGTTGCTTGCCCTTCGAAAGAGCTCCTACATACAGTTGCCCGTGTGAAAACCTGTGGTTATGGCCGCCATTTAAGATTTTGAATTCCTCATTTTGAGCACCGGTCACCCGCGATAACTATGAAGATGACAGCCATAACAAAAATGTAGCACATCATTTTGTTTTAGACCTCTTTTTATTCCCAAAAACCATAAAAATTACACCCGACTTTAGACTTAATCCAGTATTTTATGTGTCCATCGTTAAAGGAAACTTATATAAACACTACAAACTGCAAATTACTTATTAAGGTAGTCGTTAGCAAGAAACTAGCGAAACTAAACTTTCTAACTAAAGTCTGAAACTATAAGTTTTTAGCACTTGGAAGTGTTTTGTTTTTGAGGTGGGTAAAAATGTTTTTAATTTTTTAATTGTGGTACCTGCCTCATACAAATTCGTGTACAACTTTACGAGTATATTGATATTTAGAAAATTTTATTTCACATAGGTACAGTACGATAACCCAGTCACAAACTTATAATAGGTAGGTAATATTATATACTGTTCGTCATTGAGGAATTCCGTGATAGAATTAGAATAGAATAAGAAAAAGAATAGAATTCTTTGCAGTCCATGATTAGTGGACCAGTTAGGTACTTAACCATATACTGTGTTTCATCTTCCGTATGATTACCCATTAACAATATTATCCTCCAAGTAAATTGACTGTGTGACCTACGTACGGATAGACGAACAGATCGAAATGATAAGATTTCTATGTGCTATTCAGCTACGGAAACTTAAAAACAGACGAATTTAGAATTTCTTCCTTTTTGATGCCGGTTGTAAAGATGCCTCAAAGAATCTTCAGTTTTCTTTATAAATGATTGGTTTAAGAGAACTGTATGAGAACTTGTGTGAAATGAGACTTTTAGAGAGAAATATCAGAACCAAATATTCCAAGACCCAGATCCAGCGTCCAGAAGGCCAATTCCCGTAATTAAAAATCGTTCAAAATCATGTCACAATCTCATCTCAGCGAGAGTAAAATATTAAAAATGTAGGTAAACGCTATACAATTTTTGACAGATTGACACAGAGATTAGAGTGCGAACGTTCTTAAAAATACGGGAATTGCCCCTCTGAACTCCAGAAAAGCACCTACGAAACTACTTTACTACAAACACAAATTATACGAATGAGTTTCACTCTTCTGCGGAAAACCTTGCCATCGCGATTAAGACAATGACGACAATTACTCAACGCCATTTAGCGATTATAGTCGCTCTGCATATAATAAAGATTTTAAATCCAACTGAAACCCAATTTGATTTAAAATAGTTGTTATGATTTAAACTATAATAGGGTATATGTATGTATTTATTTTATATTTTTAATTCATTGCTTACACCGTTGTAACATAGTAAAAAATATAAATACTGTTTAAAAATGCTGTAATTAAGTTTAAAAAAATATTTAAAATAGAGAATAATTTCGAGCTGTTTAAACGCCGCCATTTTCGCACGCTCTGTTGATGACGTCAAATACTATGTCCAGTGACAGTGTCCAACTTATTTAACCATGAAAAAAGCTCAAAAGCCAGTGTATAAGTATTGGATTGTGCCTGAATGAAGAAACACTATCAGAAGTGCACCTGATGAAGTGTTTTATCCAGTCCCGATATGTAGAAGTGCACATGATAAAGTGTTTTTTTTCCAGTGCCGATATTTGCATGAATACGTAAGGAATGGTGTAAGGTTATCAAAAGAGATGAAATATCTTCAATAACTTGTTTACATTGTTGTGAATCAACAATTATAGGTTATGTTTACTCCTCATCATATTTAGAATTGTTTTTAGGTATAGCACAAACAATACATAGATAATGTGTTATTATAGAATAATTACGTTGCAGCTTTCACTCTTTTTACTTCAGCGGACGTAAAATTTGAATTTGAAAGAAAATAAGACGATATCATGAATGGTCCTATTCTCGGCAGATTATCCGCTTGTGCTTTTACAAAACCACTTCAGTCATTATCTTAAATGATTTCTAATCTCACTAGTATACAAAAATTACACATAAACAATAAATGAATTCACAACACACACGGTATTACTATGCTTTCTAATCAAAAGCCTGCAATGCCATACAAATGTAAGCAATACGAACTTGTGGACATAGTATTTGACGTCACGATTCGTTTTAACATTGCGTTTTACTTTGAATTTCCCTCGCTTAATTTGCACTTTTATTAAAAATACTTTAATCACTAAAATAATGTTTAAGTTCAAATGTCCGGCCAATAAAGATTCGGAATAAAAATATTTGAACCAAATTTACATAACATGCATATTCCCTATTCCGCGCGGAACTTTTTTTTTTTTTTTGTTTATGGTATCTCGCAGTTGGCCTTGAGAGGCCGTGACTGCTTAACCGGTCAATCCTGTGGTGCCTTCGAGCTAACTCAAAGCCTCCAGCCAGGGGCATAATAAATAAATAAATAATAAATATCGTCTGACATTGCACACAGCACCATCTAGTTCCAAGTTAAGCACTTAGCACTTAAGGCTTGTGTTATGGATACCAGATGGTAATAATAAAAAAATAAATAATAATATAAAATAATTATAAACTAAGCGACCATCACCTAAGGGCATCCCCTGTGGGGTACAAACCTCGGCTTAGGGCGTCGCTGGGGGGGGGACAGCAAGTTGGGGACAGGCTGGATCTGAATGGATTCATTATTATTAAGGGGGTTTTAAACTACTGGCTCAGCTACGCCACCAGCTGGCTCTGTGGATCCGATCAAGGAAGGGGAAGAGGAATTTATCGGGGAGGAACGCGGACGCGGACGCGAAGGACCTCGGCGGCGAGGTCGGAACTTCGATTTGTGTCTGTGTGTGTATACTGTACTGGTGGCCCTACTGCTTTCCAGGAGGAGGGTGGTGGGGTCGTCGGGGTCGGTCAGTGCGTGCCTTGGACGGCGGATTCTACTGATTCTAGAGGGTGACCCCTCATAACTGGCGGGCTTCACAACCAGGGGCGCTGCTGCGATGTTGCGATGGCTGCCAGCGGTATCGAAGAAACACTTGCAAGCGCGTTTTATGAATTGTTGAATGGTGGGGATTTTCAAATCTAAATGTAAGTTGATGTTACGAAGGAACCAGGGGGAACCCGTGATTTTACGTAGAAAACGGTTCTGTAGGGACTGCATCCTGTGGATGTGCCGGGGGTGGGCCTGTGCAAAAACAGCACAGGCGTATGTCATGATAGGTCAGATGCATGCCGTATAAATGCGCAGTGTGCATCTGAGTGACAATTTACTGCGTGCATTTAAGACGGAATGTAGTCTACCCAGAGCAAAGGCGGCTCGCGAACGAACCACCTTTATGTGCTCTGAGAAGGAGAGGCGTCTGTCCAAAGTCACGCCCAGATATTTGGCATGCTTCTCCCAAGGGATCGGCTTGCCAAACATCTTGATCGGGCGGGCGTCATCATGTCTGCGTAAGACACGCGGTTCCAAGAAGAGAACCGCTTTACTCTTGTCGATTAATAATTAATAACTTCGATTCTCCACTTTCTGAACCATGCGCCAAGCTTGTTGACTGCGGTTTGGAGAGTGCGAGATATCGAGTCGGGGACGAGCCCAGTGTAATAAATGGCCGTATCGTCTGCGAACAGAGCCAACTGCGCATTTTTACATTTCGGGATGTCACTGGTGAATAGGGTGAACATGAGGGGAGCTAGCACAGAGCCCTGAGGGACTCCTGCGCCGATAGGGTGGGGGGAGGAAAGCACCCCTTCGATTCGATAACGAAAGGTTCGGTTAGCCAAAAAGTCTCGCAGGATGAGTACGAGACGGTCTGGCACACCGAGTTGGTAAAGCTTATATAATAAGCCATTGTGCCAGACTTTGTCGAACGCTTTCGCTATGTCGAAGAACACAGCACCCGTCATGAAACCAACGCTTACGTGTTCGATGATGCGGTGAACCTGTTGGAAGCTCGAATGTTGGGATCTAAATCCGAACTGTTCGTCGGGGATGAGGCCCTTGGTCTCGGCATAATCTCTGAGTCGCTTGTATATAAGCCTCTCATAGATTTTGCCCAGAACATTGAGCAGACTAATGGGCCGGTAACTAGAGGGGTCGGTTTTGGGCTTGCCCGGCTTTGGAATACCGATGACAGTGGCCCTTTTCCAAGCTTGGGGAAAGATGTTGTTGCTCAGAGCACTATTGAAGATGATGGTCATGAGTATTATGAGGTTAGCGGGGAACAATTGGATCACCCTATTCGTGATTCCGTCTGGGCCGGGGGCTTTACGGTGTTTCAGACCCTTGATGATATCGTGCACCTCGTCTGGGGTGACGGGGTGCAGAGGATTATCTGGGTCTTCGACGGGGGGAAGGGAGGCTCTACGTTCGACTTCCGCGTCAAACTCAGAGAGGTGAGCTTGTTCTACTGGTTGAGAGCTGGGTGTGCATTGGGCCTCAAGACTGTCGGCAAGGCACTCGGCCTTGTCGATGTCATCGAACGCGATGGTCTTGTCGGGACGCACCAATGGGGGCGTGGAGGCTACATTTGGGGACTGGAGTTTCCTCTGCAGTTCCCATAAGGCCAGGTGGGTGGGCTCTAACTCGCTCAGCATCTTGTTCCAGCCAGCGTCACGCAGCTCCGTTATGCGTTTCTTTACAGATCTCTGTAAATAGCGCATATGGGCCTTGTTAGCTTGGCAAGGAAAGTTGCTGTAGTCACGTACAGCCGCGTTCTTCTCAGTCAGCAGTTCACGTACATCGTCCGGCAACTTCCAGCGATGGCCGTCCATCGCTGGAACTTCCCTTGAACTTTCGTTCAGGACGGATTGTACGTGATCCGTGAGTGAGTCGATCGCGGCTGTCGTGTCATTGATCAAATCGAACTGATTGGATTGATGGAATTGAGTCTAGTCGGAGGCAGGAGGATGTGGAGGATTTCAGTCTTTCGCTTACTTTCCTCCAGTCCGTGACTACTTTGGTGAGGGGCGGTCTGTCGGGGTCGGGGAGTCCTAGTCGGGGGCCTAATGTAACAACATCAGGTCGGTGGTCGGATGTCAGTTGATGTACCACCTCTATAGAATCCAACCGAAGGTTGACATTCTTTAGAAGTGCCACGTCAAGGACGTCAGGGGCATGAAGGGGCGCGTGGGGAAAGTGAGTGGGAGTCATCGGGGCGATGACATCAAAGCTAAGGATGGGACAGAGGTCAAACAGATGTTTGCCCCTGGTCGAGATCCTGTTACTATTCCAGGCTGTGTGTTTGGCATTGAGATCGCCCGCTATGATAACGGAGTCACTCAAGCCAAATAGGATAGCGAGGTCGTCAGATAACTGGGGATAGTTTTCTGATAGTTGCGGGGGGATGTAAACCGATATTAGAGTGATCAGCTGGTGACCTGTCATGCCGAGCCGGCACACAGACACTTCTAAACGCGAGAGAGGGGGCGCATCCACAGGAATGCAGTACAGATCCTATCTATAGTAAATGATGGTACCGCCTCGGTGGCACCGAGTCCTGTCATTGCGAACTATACGGTAGTTCGCAATTGACGGGTCTCGGTGGCGGGGCTTGAGGAAGGCTTCCTGTACAAGTAGGATAACTAATTTATGGACATGCAGGAACTCGGCGATCCCGGCGCGTTGTCCCTGGATGCCATTGGCATTAAATTAGCCTAACTTGAGGGATCGGGGTGTGGTTCTCGTAATGGATGTGATATTCATTGTGAGGTTACATTGGTGTAGGACACTAGGGCTTGCGTAATCTCGGGATACGCATTGTATATTTGTTGGATTTGGAAAAGGTTGCCAGCCTGACGGGCGGCAACGATTTCGCTGGCCATCCTCCTAGCGCGCGGGGGGTGAGGAAGGCCGTGAAGGTGCTTGCAATCACGTTGAATGCGTCCATGGGGTTTTCCCCGACCACAGGAGTGGTTGGGGGGAGGGGGGCGGGTGTTTTCGCGGGGCTGCTTTAGGAGCAGGCGCGGGTTTGGGGGGATGCGCGGGAAGGGGCGCAGGGGCACGGATACGCGGATCCATCAGAGGGGGGATTTGCGGGGAGAGGCCCTGAATCCTCAGCGCAGGAAAAGCCTGCTGGTGGTTAAGCAGGTTCCAGGGGCTAGCCCTTTGGGGACTAAGCTTGCTTGGAAGCTGGGCTGAGGGGTCCGGGTATCCCTGGGGGGGAGGACCGTCCGGTCTGTCTGTCGGTGAACCTTTTTGCCGTCTTTGAGGAAGACGACTTCTTGGGGGCTTTGGGGTAACCGCGGTAGTTTGCCGGATGTCCGGTCTGACCGCAAAGCACACAGCTTGGAGGCTCTGTGCATTGCGATCTGTCCTTGGGCCGGGAGCACTCTGCAGTGCCATCCTCGCCCAGGCACTTGACGCACCTGGGCGTCGCATGGCAGTGCAATTTGGAATGGCCATATCGTTGGCAACGGTGGCATTGGCCAATGACACCGTTCTTCCAGGGTTTTTGGAGGTCAATCCCCATCAGGCCGCAAATAGTGTGCACCTGGAACATTGGGTGATGACCATCAACCGGGGGACAGATTATGAGGACCATGTCGAATGCCTCTCCGCCTCTGGCGCGAGAGCGGTGCATTCGGTGGACCTCGTCAACGGGGATTTTTTGGGCCTCAAGGTCGGCCTTGATTTCCGAAGTTGGGATCTCGCGTGGGATTTTTTAAATGACCACGCGGGTCTGACGCTCTTCCGGGAGCGAGTAAGTATGATAACTTACTTTCCTCATGCTGAGCATGCGGGTGAGGTCCCTGTAATCCGAAGATTTCGGGACCTGGATTTTTATACCCTGTTGGGTAGCCTTAGCGCTGGTGTATTGGATCCAACTTTCAATACACCATTTGGACACTTCGGTCCATTTCCCCTTGTCCTGAATGAACACCGGGGGCGGGGAGGGGAGCTTCCTTGGGACGGAAGTAGTCGGGGTGGGGGGGCGCGGACCCTGCGACGGGTTAACGGAGGGGGGGGGGGGGTAGCCAGAGGGGCCGATGCATGGGGCGCGGGGGACGCGGTGGGAGAGGGGGACTTAGTGGCCACCGTGTTGGCCTTTTTCTCCACGTGGAGAGCCGGGGCCTTTTTCTGCCTCCTTTTCTTCCCCTTCCCCTGGACTGCCGTGAAGCCGTCGTCCTCGGAAGGGGTAGAAGAGGGGCATTCTGAGGTCGAGTTCACGGACTCGCTATCGGATACGTAGGTAAGGGGGCGCTTGGACGCGAAATCCTCCGTGTCCATAGCCACGGGGTCTAGTGACTCTTTTAGGGATCTTTTAGGGAGTGTGGATTTGAATCGAGCCGTGGGACATACTTATCCTACCCATTAGTCTGTTATCTTTGAGTAGCTAACCGTCACACTGCATTTGGGAATGTTTTTAAGTACATAATGGAAGTAGTATGAACGTTAGTCTGACAGTGAGAGTGTCCCACTCTTTGTATAAGTCAGGAGTCGGAAAACGATAGGGGAAACCAGCTCCAACCTTGAGTAGGGCACACTGTGCCCTTTCAACTACGATGAGGTATGTTTTTGCGGCACCTCTCCATGATGGGATGCAGTAATCAATAAGTGATTGGCATAGTAGACCATCTTAATAGTCTTTCGGTCGGGCGAGTATCATAAGGATTTGAAAATGTAAATTACTTTTCGTAACCTGGCCACGGGGGTTTCTATGAGTGCCTGAGTGGGTTAAAGGAGAAATATGGTCAATAGTGACTCCAAGGTATTTAATATTCTCGGTAACAAGAGCACTGGGTATTTTCAATCGACGAGTATCTCATTTGACAGTTACCGGAAAAGTACTGGTTTTCTAACAAAACGGAATGGAAATATTATGTTTCGAGCAGCGCCTAGTTTTCTAAGTTAGTTCTTTTCGAGCTTCGAAATCAAAAGGTTGTCTTCAAGAAATTGAAATACAGAAACGTTTATATTTTTTCTGTACACTAGTTTCTCAATGCTTCGCTAAAGTACGTCGGTCATACGGTCTTTTAATATTTTTATTCATAATCTATTGATTTTTTTTTTAACTTGAGATAAATAAGAACTTTATTTTCAATATAATGTAAGTGTAGGTAGTTTCATGCAGGTCTCAGCTTAATAGCAGCAGGTAATGTGCTAGATCCATCGCAGGTGTTAGCTGCAGTAATAGATGACGCCATGTTTCATAACCGAAATATACCCCGAACACAATGTTTTCGTGAAATATTTGTACCGAATAACTCATAATTTATGATGGACTTAGATATTTCGAGTTGCGTTCGGCGGATATAATAATAACTTTGTGATCTTTGTGGGTGAATGTCGCAGAAATATTACAAAAAACATTTTTGATGCATTTTTTTTCGCTTTAAAAATATAGAAATATTAAACTTTTAGTAATTCGATATTTTCATTATTTCCCATTTTAAAACCACGACATCATCGAGAATATAAGTATGAGCCTGTGTCATTGCGTTAAAATAATATAGAAAATAGGAGAGAGAGATATACCCTTTTCTGTGGGAATATTAAAAACGGAAACCAATAAATGTTCAATCAAATCGTCTACAAAACTTGCATACAAGTACAATATATCCCAATATTCCGTTAAAAACACATTACTGTTACTGTCTGATAAAATAAAGCCACTTATGTCGACGTCAAGGGCCACGTATCATCAAATGAAACACTCGTAATATTTGCTCGCAGGTTTATTTCACACAAATTGGTGAAGGTTGGGAGGATGCAAAACTGTCGGTTTGTGTACTGCAGCAGTTTTATTACTCTGTCGTTTTGTTGTATTCGGTTAGTTTGAAAAATGAAAATATAGTTCGGGAAAGGTTTTGATTGGTTTGCAGAACTGTGGAACGTATGAAAGAATTTACTTACAAAAATCGTTTGGTAAGAACTTTGAGTTGGTGAAGAGTTTATATATTAGGGTGGGGAAAAAGTCTTTTCGCATTATAGTATGTATGAACTTGTAATAAAATATCTTTGGCTATACTATTTGTATCTGGCTGGTTTTGGTATCATTGAAAGTTTAAATTTTAAAGAACATAATTCCAAATTCAATAGTTGATAAAGATCGGCATATCAGTAGTTACGGCGTAGCTGAAGAAGTGGGAATTGGCCACAAAACAGTTTTGGCGCATTTGAAAAAAAACTGGGTACACAAAAAAGCTCGATATTTGGGTACCTCACGAGCTCACTGAAAGAAACCTAATGAACCGTGTACTCATTTGTGATTCTTTATTACGACGTAATGAAACCGAACCATTTTTGAAGAAGCTGATAACTGGTGATGAAAAGTGGATCACGTACGACAAGAACGTGCGAAAAAGGTCGTGGTCAACAGCCGGTCAGGCTTCACAGACTGTGGCGAAACCCGGGTTAACTCGCAACAAGGTGATGTTGTGTGTGTGGTGGGATTGGAAGGGCATTATTCATTATGAGCTGTTACCACCAGGCAGTACCATCGATTCTGAACTTTACTGCGAACAACTGATGAGATTAAAGCAAGAAGTTGAGAGAAAGCGGCCGGAATTAATCAATAGAAGGGGTGTGGTTTTTCATCATGATAACGCTAGACCTCACACATCTTTAGCCACGCAGCAAAAATTAAGAGAGGTTGGCTGGGAGGTGTTAATGCATCTGCCGTACAGTCCTGACCTTGCACCTTCAGATTTCCACCTGTTTCGGTCTCTTCAGAATTCTTTAGGCAGTGTCAGGTTAACATCACGAGAGGACTGCCAAAACCACTTGTCGGGGTATTTTGATCAGAAGTTCCAAAATTTCTATAGCAATGGGATCATGTCCCTACCTACAAGATGACAAAAAGTTATCGAACAAAATGGTTCCTACATACTTAAGTTAAATGTAAATAAACTACATTAAAAAATGTTCTGAATTTTCTTAAGAAATGCGAAGATACTTTTTCCCCAACCTATTAGTTATTTTGTAAAGTCGGAGACTCTCTTCTTTGTGCGTAACAAGTTTAAAATCGGTAAATGTTAATTCAGGACTACTCAATACTCAAATCAAATAAAATCATTTATTGGTTGGCAAGCATGAGTATTAGTTTATAGATATTTTAAATATGGGTCCTCCATGCTCTACCGAACAAAATAATTAGTAGAATAAAATAATACAAACTGCAAATTAATGTCAAATCGTTTCAATTACAGTAAAAATGTCACATTATTGGCAAATGTCAACTAAGGCTACAGTTATATAAAAAAAAAATTAAAATGCTAAATGACATCAAGTTTACAATAAAAAAAAAGTTTGGGAAATTCAAAAGTGTACGCTTCAGAACGCTCATTTATGTTAATAAAATAATAAATTGTTTAATTGATTTGTTATATTAAACAATTAAAAAGAAAAATGTATTCAAGAAAAGTTATTTTTGTTCGTGTGTATCGTTGTGAATTTAAATAAAAAAGCTATTTTTTTTTAATCTACGTAACCTAGGCTACTGGTATGAAATACGGCACCTTTTCCCCAAATTCTGGAACTAATAAAAAAAGCCCGGTCTCGATATATAATTTTTTTCGGGAGTTATCGTTGGTCCACCTAAATTTTTTTTCGAACCGTGTTTTTTTCAAAGTAGCAACATAAAATTATCTTTAAAAGTAAAAGATGGTTTAATTTAAGTGTTTTCTCGATATACATCTACTCATATTACTGTAAAAGTACAATGTAGTTGTGATAGACGCATTTGAAGATCACAAAATTGCTTGACCTTGACGAGTCGGGAGTGAAGCACTACCTCAACCGCTTCGCGTTATGAGGCGTGCAAAATGTCAAATGGTATACTAGTATGTCAACCAGTCAGTGATTCATCAATACATTATTTGCATTCCATAATGTGTACCTAAGTGGTAACTTAAAATTATATAATATATACCTATATAGTGATTATTGTACCTACTCTATGTGCTATGAGGTATATATTATTAAAATAAAGTGTATTTTCATTGCAAATGGCAATACATGCTATAATTATTAAAACAGGTGGTGATACTAATACAAAAGCTGCACTTTCACAAAGTAACAATTGTCATGCATGACTTCACGTTTTTTACCATTTATCATGAAATATGTTTCATTATCATATGGCACAGTAGTACAAACCGCAATGCCATGTCATTACAGCATTGCTGCGAAGGAAATAATTTTTAATTTCAATTAGTTTGCCTCGAGGGCGTGCTGTGGCTCGTGTAAGCATTTATTTATAACTTTATAATTAGTTTTTCCTGGAGAAAATAGCGAGAAAATTATGGGTGATTATGCGGTTCGGTCGTTTGTTATTTCGCTGTTTTTAATTGGATTAGTACTGCCACAGGCGAAGGCTGAATGTCTTAATAAAGTGACACTACAATATTTATGAATGTTCCCGATTAAAGCAGCTATCAAGGAGTATCTACCTATAGGTTAATAAACGGAACACACTTATTTATGAATTCTCAGTTTTGATAGGCCATCGGAAACTTTCAGTAACAAGACACTTCACATTAGCTTAGTATCAATGTAATTTAATATTCGGGATGCAAGAAGTCGTGTATTCACATTGTATTGTAACAGGCACAGGCACAAACATTGCGGCATGCGCTGTTTGCGTGTGAGCTACCGTCCCGCTTAATAATGTTTCATGACACTGCAGCGGCTTGCTTATGGTTCCTACCATTGCTGACTTTTTCGCATAGATCGAGTTCTACCTACAAGTGATGAATATTAATTTATTGACTTAGTACTTAGTAGTAGTAGTATTACAGTAGTACAACGGGCTGGTGCTCCGCGACCAAGGAGTAGTAGTACAGTAGTACAACGGGCTGGTGCTCCGCGACCAAGGAGTAGTAGTACAGTAGTACAACGGGCTGGTGCTCCGCGACCAAGGAGTAGTAGTACAGTAGTACAACGGGCTGGTGCTCCGCGACCAAGGAGTAGTAGTACAGTAGTACAACGGGCTGGTGCTCCGCGACCAAGGAGTAGTAGTACAGTAGTACAACGGGCTGGTGCTCCGCGACCAAGGAGTAGTAGTACAGTAGTACAACGGGCTGGTGCTCCGCGACCAAGGAGTAGTAGTACAGTAGTACAACGGGCTGGTGCTCCGCGACCAAGGAGTAGTAGTACAGTAGTACAACGGGCTGGTGCTCCGCGACCAAGGAGTAGTAGTACAGTAGTACAACGGGCTGGTGCTCCGCGACCAAGGAGTAGTAGTACAGTAGTACAACGGGCTGGTGCTCCGCGACCAAGGAGTAGTAGTACAGTAGTACAACGGGCTGGTGCTCCGCGACCAAGGAGTAGTAGTACAGTAGTACAACGGGCTGGTGCTCCGCGACCAAGGAGTAGTAGTACAGTAGTACAACGGGCTGGTGCTCCGCGACCAAGGAGTAGTAGTACAGTAGTACAACGGGCTGGTGCTCCGCGACCAAGGAGTAGTAGTACAGTAGTACAACGGGCTGGTGCTGCGCGACCAAGGAGTAGTAGTACAGTAGTACAACGGGCTGGTGCTCCGCGACCAAGGAGTAGTAGTACAGTAGTACAACGGGCTGGTGCTCCGCGACCAAGGAGTAGTAGTACAGTAGTACAACGGGCTGGTGCTGCGCGACCAAGGAGTAGTAGTACAGTAGTACAACGGGCTGGTGCTCCGCGACCAAGGAGTAGTAGTACAGTAGTACAACGGGCTGGTGCTGCGCGACCAAGGAGTAGTAGTACAGTAGTACAACGGGCTGGTGCTCCGCGACCAAGGAGTAGTAGTACAGTAGTACAACGGGCTGGTGCTCCGCGACCAAGGAGTAGTAGTACAGTAGTACAACGGGCTGGTGCTGCGCGACCAAGGAGTAGTAGTACAGTAGTACAACGGGCTGGTGCTCCGCGACCAAGGAGTAGTAGTACAGTAGTACAACGGGCTGGTGCTCCGCGACCAAGGAGTAGTAGTACAGTAGTACAACGGGCTGGTGCTGCGCGACCAAGGAGTAGTAGTACAGTAGTACAACGGGCTGGTGCTCCGCGACCAAGGAGTAGTAGTACAGTAGTACAACGGGCTGGTGCTGCGCGACCAAGGAGTAGTAGTACAGTAGTACAACGGGCTGGTGCTCCGCGACCAAGGAGTAGTAGTACAGTAGTACAACGGGCTGGTGCTCCGCGACCAAGGAGTAGTAGTACAGTAGTACAACGGGCTGGTGCTCCGCGACCAAGGAGTAGTAGTACAGTAGTACAACGGGCTGGTGCTCCGCGACCAAGGAGTAGTAGTACAGTAGTACAACGGGCTGGTGCTCCGCGACCAAGGAGTAGTAGTACAGTAGTACAACGGGCTGGTGCTCCGCGACCAAGGAGTAGTAGTACAGTAGTACAACGGGCTGGTGCTCCGCGACCAAGGAGTAGTAGTACAGTAGTACAACGGGCTGGTGCTCCGCGACCAAGGAGTAGTAGTACAGTAGTACAACGGGCTGGTGCTCCGCGACCAAGGAGTAGTAGTACAGTAGTACAACGGGCTGGTGCTCCGCGACCAAGGAGTAGTAGTACAGTAGTACAACGGGCTGGTGCTCCGCGACCAAGGAGTAGTAGTACAGTAGTACAACGGGCTGGTTACTCCGCGACCAAGGAGTAGTAGTACAGTAGTACAACGGGCTGGTGCTCCGCGACCAAGGAGTAGTAGTACAGTAGTACAACGGGCTGGTGCTCCGCGACCAAGGAGTAGTAGTACAGTAGTACAACGGGCTGGTGCTCCGCGACCAAGGAGTAGTAGTACAGTAGTACAACGGGCTGGTGCTCCGCGACCAAGGAGTAGTAGTACAGTAGTACAACGGGCTGGTGCTCCGCGACCAAGGAGTAGTAGTACAGTAGTACAACGGGCTGGTGCTCCGCGACCAAGGAGTAGTAGTACAGTAGTACAACGGGCTGGTGCTCCGCGACCAAGGAGTAGTAGTACAGTAGTATAACGGGCTGGTGCTCCGCGACCAAGGAGTAGTAGTACAGTAGTACAACGGGCTGGTGCTGGTCGCGGACCAAGCGCTTATATATAAGGTGTTGTTTTGCATCCTCGTCAAATTCGAGGAGGTAACTATGCTAATGATTCTAGACACGAATCAATAATACAATAAGTAGGTATTTATTTTTATTTTTTGTATTTTTCGGAAATCGGCATGTGTAGGGCCCGTGTGATACCGCCCTGTAACTGCGCTGTAACTGTAACGCATGCACACAGCGACATAGTCGTACGACACTGCCTACCGCATACGCAACGGAGCGATTTTGTTCTTTGAAAGTGGAGTATTCTGAAATACTGTCAAACTTAATTACCTAAAAAAACAAGTATGTATTAATTATTGAGCAGGATCGTAATTTTATTTGATTATTTATGTCTTTCATAACAGCCTCCTGAAATTTGACGAGGATGCAAAACAACACGTTGTAGATACGCGCTTGGTCCGCGACCAGCACCAGCCGCGTATCTATTGGCTTAAAAATACATCACTGTTAAGCGCTGCGATTCTGCCACTACATTCAGAATTTTGACCTTTCTTCCCGATTGACTACAATTGTTATAGTTTTATTAGCCATCAGAATAAAATTAAAACGTGTCTTATCATATATATATTTTTTTTGTATTCAGACACATGATTCCTTAACGGTTCCAAATTTGGCATGGTATACAAAAAAGAGGCCTTTTCAGGATTTCGTAAAGGCAAACGCCAATACCTGCCTGACTACCTGCTTTTCAATAGGGATATCTTAAGAACCCATTTTCTAATTGCATCCTAAACCTAGATTGTAACGCTGTTCATGTCTATGAGAGTGAGAACACCTAGAGATGTATTACTTAGCCAGTGTTCCTTAAGTAACCTTTGAGCTTTGACTTGCTCTCCATAGAAATTGCTTTCGGTGTTTTACTACCTACGTCCTTATACAGGTTGGTCCTAAATGTGACGAAAGTAAAAATAATTAGATTCCTCATACCTAGGGGTATCCGAAAATACCCCAAGCATGTTCCGCGATTTATGATAGTTATGGATATTTTTATTTAATGTATTTTTGGGGAATTTCTTCGGGGATATCTTAAAAAATTTAAAGAATTTTCGGCAACCTCTTTTTATGTTTTGTTTTAACTACCTTTGGAACTATCATGAAATACCGTGAAATACCCTTTCATGTATTTTATTTTTGATCTTCCTAACATTAGTGCAAGATATTTTTTTTTATCGAATGTGAGTTACCATTCCTTCAAAAAAACAAATTTTAAAAATGTTAACAAATATTTCTGAGATGATGATAAAGAGATGCTGTCCGGTCTCTTGCCATCGTAGCCTGCCAAACCATTAGGTTCTAATACAGCTGGAACGCCGACGGTGACAAGAGCACGTCGGATGATATAATTTATGTTCGCGTGGCGAGATAAGCGGCCCGCACTTCGTCTGCAAGACAGGCAGTGGTGTCCGAGGCTGTTGACAACTTTGCCACAGTGACAGCGATGAGGAGAACAACAAGGAGCTTCTAGTGGTAGGGAAGCAGTGAGGCAGAAAGTAGTGTCGTCGAACAAAGTGTCTATGTTAAACGACGGTCGTGCATGAAGCCAAAGACCCGACTCCCACTTACCCACATCAAGCAGGCGCGCACGCTCCGCAGTAGTAGCAGACGTGTTAAGTAAATTGTTCTGTACTACTCTGCAAAGCGGCTCATCCCACTTTCTCTGGGAAGATGGATTATCGGGTTGATCTGAATTCGGACAAGCGAGTCTCCAGGCATGCATAGCCTCGGTGAAGCATGGCACATCAAAATGAATCAGTGTGGGGGCTAGGATTTTCCTGATTAATTTTTCAGTGCCGTAGACCGAGGATATGAAAGCCGGTAAACTAACACTAGAAATTTTGTGGATTTTGTTTTTTTTCTTTATTTAGAACACTCCCGAGAGAAGAAAGTTTGATTATTTCTCTCGGGAGTGTTCTAAATAAATATCACATGTTTTCTTGTATTTGAGTGTGTGACTCTTCAAATACTCAATTACAAGAAAAATTTTGATAGCCCTCTTAAGGCCGAATGCATGATAATTTGGAGCAATCTATCCGCCACGTCATCAAATCATATCAAATCATTTTATTTGTCACAATGCAGGTACATAGTGTAGATTAGGTCTTATAATGACAATGTTAGTGCGCTGCATCCTACTCGCAAGCATACAAATATTACACGCAAGAATAATATACTTAATATAATATTTCAGAATTTTTTAAATGTCGGTATGTACAACTAAAATGTCAAACCATAAAATGAAAATACAATTATTTCAATTTTTAAAATATCATTGTCAACAATAATCATTCATAAATTCAGTGATTGAGTACAATGAGTACATTGAGACATGTAGGTATTAATAAAAAAATGTTTCAGTCGTGTTAAAAAAATTACTAAATTGAGATTCATTATTTCTCGGGGAATTTTATTGTATAATACTGGAGCCATTTACTTTTGCGGAAAAGAGCTGTTCGACTGCGACCAACACTGAGAATGTTAGATTACCTTTTTCTCAAACGTGAGTTTGTTTTAACAAATACTGCCATTTCGTAAATGTACATTGACGTAAATGTTAAAAGTTTTAATGATTTAAAATATGGCTTACAAATGTCCCTTGAGCGCAAGTTGCATATTGCGCTTACACATTTTTTCTGTGCAATGAACACATCATTTTAGTCGGTGGAGTTTCCCCAGAAAATTACTCCGTACCTCAGAGCAGATTCTACATAGCTATGATAGGCAGTAAGTACGGCATCACGATTAGCAAATTAGGCTAGAGAGCAAAAGAGAAAGTTTTTTTTTTTACACATTTCTTCAATCTGTAATTTCCACGTGAGTTTGCTGTCTATCATCAATCCTAAGAATTTTGTGATGGAGGTTGTGGTAACTGACATGCCTTTATAATTAATATTCAATGGCTGTTGTCGTTGTTGTCGTTGATTAAAATGCATAATATTAGTCTTTCAAGCGGAGACACGTAGCGAGCCGAAACGATGAGTCATCCATCATAGTGCCTATGGTGGATGACGGGAGCGCCTGAAGCCACAAGCCTGACTCCCATTCTCCCACAGCCAGCAGACGGGCACGCTCAACCGTATTAGAAGACGTGCTCAAAAGGGTATTTCGTGTAGTACTGCAAAGCGGCACGTCCTACTGTCTCTGGGAGGACGGGTTGTCGGGCAAATCCATATTGGGACAAGCCATTTTCCAAGTGTTTAACGCATCGGTCAAAAACGGTACCTCAAAATCGACAAGCGTGGATGATAATATGTTCCTGGTTAATTTATCGGTACTGTGGATCGAGGAGAGGAAGGCCGGTAAACTTATACTTGAAATTTTGCGGACGCCGAGACAACCCAGACGAATGGGAAGTGTTGCTTGCTGCCACGCTCGGTCGTCCAGGGCCACATTTAGGATCGAAGTTAGTGTGTTTCTAATAATTAGGTCTACTTTTTCTAAAGTTGTGGATGCTTCCATAGATGCGAGGAGCGAAGGCTATATGTAAATTTTGGTCCAAAGCAACAGTATCGAATGAGTGTAAAAGCCGAATGAATGTTAATTTAGAAAAGTCTTTCCGAGACATCATTGAAATTTTGTATTTTCTTCTCAATGAACGTTGGAAAGGATTCGTCAAAAATTTTGGACCCTAGGAGGTGAAGAGAGTTTATTTCCGTAATTTTGAATGGTAGTCTGTCTGTGAGTGGTTTGGATTTCTCCAAACCACTCACAGACAGACTACCATAACCTTTCAAAATGTGAAATGTATTTTCATACATTTCACATTTTGAAAGGTTAAGGTCCAGGCACATGGAAAATAATTTTTCTTTTAAAAACGTCAAGTCATTTAAAACTGTGTCTCTACATCACCTCTTAGGGTTCCGTCATCCAAATAGCATACGTTGAATTTAGTTGTCGAATGATTGGATTTATTGCCAAACTAAAATATTGTCATCCTGTTCACATCCAACGGCTGATTTCAAAAGGTTGTCTTTATATAATAATTTAGAGGGGTGCCTGTAACATTGATGGAGATTTTGGGTGTTTCTTTTTGAACTTCTGTCAACAAGGTGTCCCTGTTTACGGAATTAAGCAATTTTAATGTCAACCTCAAGGATGACCTCACCTTTATAGCTATTGAGGTAAGTGGATAATGCATGTACCACAGCCTCACAGCCCCCTTTAGACCTGAAGTCCAGCTGTAGGGGCTGGAGTTTGCTGGCCAGTGTTTTGCTGTAGAAAGCACAGCAAATTTTGGCAGCGATACGACGGAAAGTGCACCCTACGGCAATGGGACGAATGCCGCCATCCTTCTTGCGCAGGGCACATAGATTTGCCCCATACAAAATATCAATGACGGCTTTGTTCGCATCGCCGGAGAGCATGAGATTGATGAGGGCCGTCAGCTCCTTCAAAAGGTACTCACCAGCCTCCCCGGCGCCTGAGCACATTAAGTCCTTCAGATGTTGAGGTGTCAAGCCGTCGAGGCCGCCGGCGGAGCCACTTCGAAAGGAGCACACGGCCACACGTACTTGTTGAGCTGTAATTTCAAGTGAGTTGGATTCCGGATCGGGTGTGTCAGGGAAGGAGAGGTCATCTGCCGGGGCGGGGTGTTTGCTCTCCAGAGCTGTAAGTGTCTCTGGAGAGTACGGCGCAACCACATCGCTGCTAAAGATGATCCTAGTCGCACCTCTGATATCACCCTCGCCTAGTTTAGACTCCACATGGTGCAATGAACCTCTTTGGGGGAGGTGCTCTGTTAATTTAGGTTGGAAACTTTGGGCCGAAATGTTACAATTATCCTTCATTTGTGCTGTTAAAGTTTTTTATTTGCCAAATTTTTTGCACATGTAGAATTCTAAACGGGATGGTGAGTAATTGCTCCCAAACACTTGTAGAGTTCTCTCGGGCGGCGAGGCGGATACAACGCGCTAAACTTGAAGCCACTGATGGTCTCGCGCCACGAGGAACTATCTTTAAAACTGGAGTTGTGGTTTTTAATTTTTCGAGGGTTTTCCAAAAGGGTTGAGCGGGTAAATCAGGTGATAGGGAAGTGGGTATAGTCGGTCAGAATGAAGGCACATTGTGGGGTTTGTGTTTCTTCCCCAGATGTACCTTCAAACCTCGTTCACCCTTAAAAAAGCGTGCTTAGGGAGAATGAGGGCATCTCACTAGGCCATCCAGCGATGTGGCAGGTTGACTGGCGCTTCGTACGGCATCACTACTGTCGACACTGTTTAACATAAATAAACGATTTTTCCTAATAAATAATACAATACGAGTATTACTGTAGAATCTAAAATTAAATTAAAATAACAAAAATGACATATAATATATTGACAGCTTGACTGAAGCACGGCGACTACGGCGCAGTCGCGCTGGCGGCCTGGGGCTTCGCGCCATAGTATGACATTATGGCTCAGCCCTGGCAACCGTTGCCGTGAGAAAGCACCGCGTCCAAACGAAAGTCAGTGTTTTTAAATTGGAGCAAATTTTTGCAAATTTTTTGTTCATTATTATATCACGTCTGACCGCAGGAGTCAGTAAATCATTATGTTGTAATCAATGATTTTATACAGGACTAGATCAGCAGTGTACAGTGCGGACGCGATACTACGTCACATACATTATGTTCGCAAGCATATCCGACTTCAGTTGTCAGCTTGACGTCAAGTGAACGATTGCTTAGCGATAAAAATATCAAAATGATGAAATGTGCCGTTTAAATTTGTATGTCACGGTCTTAAAAGATTAATATAGTAAGTGGTGTTACAATTCACAAGTAAGTTTGCTCTATTTTCTTCAGATTATCCAAAAAACATTACGAGACAAGATAAAAACACATATTGTTTTTGCCATCAGTGCTACCAGTAAAAACGATTTTGATTTTGCCAGACTGTTGGGAGTTTAGTGAATGACCAATGTATGTTCCTGTAACTCTAATTATTATTATAGTCTGTTTGGTTTAAAGATACCGTACAGTACCCAAACATTCACTAAATGGAAAAGTAACACATTCACGTGTATGTCGAAGGTTTTAGCTTAATATATCACCACTTCTTACACCAAAATTAATTTTATTAGAAATAATTAATCTTAGACATAAAGTGAAGTTATATTTTTAAATGAAAATTTATAGATTGTGTTGTGCGTGTTAAGGACTGGTGAGATAAATAAAGATTCGGACTCCAAGGAAACAAATGTCTTTAATTCAAGTTCCACAATACTTCGTTATACTAACTACGTACTATGTATGCGACGAGGCAGGGCAGTGATGTGTAGGCGACTGGCGAGCCGATTGCCCGCTCCCACATACTTCGTCAATAAATGCAACTCAGCATATTGCGATTACAAAGCCGCCACATCACACCCCCCCTTTCTCCAAAAAAAATTTTACACAAAAATATTTTTTATTCTTAACGTAATTACATGCTTACATCACTATTATCGTGCTACGAAGTCTCTTAAGTTATGTTGTTGCTTATTACGATAACATTCTATTCTGTCAGCATTCCAACAGTTGAATGCTGCCTATTGTTTTATTCCTATCGCTAAATATAGCTTCTATACACCTTATTTTCTAAAATTTTTGCGGTCTCGTCATCGCCTGGGCTCTGAGCCGACTTGACATTATACATATTAATATACAAAAATAATTAAGGGTAGTTACCATGACCTCCGCTCTGCAATAATTAAATAACACCTCGCGGGTCGGCAGCTTTGGTCATGGCAACGCCGTTCACAAAATAAACTACGATATGGTATGACGATCAACTTATTCTTACTCACTATTGTTTTCCTGCATCTGCTGCTTCTTGGTCCAGCTACACGGTGCTTCACACGTCCGCGCGTGGTTTTTTTTTTTTTCCAAGGAAACAAATGTCTTTAATTCAAGTTCCACAATACTTCGTTATACTAACTACGTACTATGTATACGACGAGGCAGGACGGTGGTATGCAGGCGACTGGCGAGCCGATTGCCCGCTCCCACATACTTCGTCAATAAATGCAACTCAGCATATTGCGATTACAAAGCCGCCACAATTGCTTTTGATCACATTGTGTTAAAAAAGAGTGATGCTTTACGAAAAAAAATACGTGTAAGTAAATAAGTAATCGATTATTAAATCGGATTGTTTAATTACGATCATATACAAGTTAGTTTATAAATCCAAAATACCTTTCAGAATTTTTAAAGTACATACCTTTATGAGGCACACACATCGACAAACTTGTCTAACTCGGTAGTGAAAACTAGAACTGTCGTCGTAATTTCTATTAAGTGTCATCCTTTTTATCATTCCATTTGAAACAATAGTTATTTGACACAATATGAATAGTTTTGAAATATTATAATATTCACTTTTACGCATATTTTTTTTTCTTCCCTTTCATTCTTCGAATTTCGTTATTGTGTCTCATTAGCGACAGTTGAGCTCATACATATCTAATCCTTGTCAATTTCTTTAAGTGTTTAAACCATGGAAAGTTCCTTAATACCTTTGATGGTAATTGATTCAATATATACCTACATTATTTCGATTTATTATTGGCAACTCTGGCCGTTTTTCCGATAGCAATGTCTTGTTTCATTCCAACGTAATTAGTTTCATTATTTTTATTAAAGCCATTCGTTGGCACAATTTGACGTCAAAATAATTGTGTCATTGAAATTTTGTATTTTTTTCCTCAATAAAAACGGAAAAGGAGTTCTCGAAGACCGAGACCCAAGCAGACGAAGAGTGCTGTTTCAATAATTTTATTTCTGGGGCTATTGCGTTATATTTGGAGAGTGTCAGATGTCTATCAGTACTGTCAGCCATATAAAATTCAATAATATGATATTATAATGATGATGATGGGATGGGATGGGTTAGTAATGTCATAAGTAAAAAGTGGGCACACGCGAAATGCGCAACAGAAGATATAGGTACGTTCTCATTTAAGACATAATTGTAATTCAATCAATCAATCAATCAAATTTATTTTTTCTCACCACAATACATATAAGTACAAGTTGTTTTACATTGGTCAGATTCGACAATGATACATAGTTCAGGTAAGTATACATATATTGTGGGAGACTGGTGCCTAAGCTAGGCTCGTGGCCTGTGTTGCAGGACACCAGGATCCCACCCCTTTACATTTTCATTTTTATAACTTATGTACTAAGCGCGCTGACAGAATGTAATAAGGTACCTATTATACAACATTTGATAGTTTTATTTATTTTGACTAATATCTAGGTTAAGTATGCGAGACGAATGTTAGTAGATGTGTAGTGTGGGTGATTGTGTGGGTGTGTGAGTGTGTGGGTGTGTGAGAGTGTATGATTGAGCGTTTAGGACTTTTTAAGGAAGTTTTCAGTATCATTATGGTTTAATTTTAGTAGCCAGTCAGTTAGCCTCTTTTTGCATTTATTCTTTGTGAGACTAAATATATGTAACACCTTGTTATGAGTTTTATTGTATAAGTAGCCACCTAAATAGCAAAAGAAACGTCTTGCAAAAATAGTTTTATAACGTAGATGATGACGTTCCACTGGGTCATATCGTCTTTTACCAATGGACAGCGTTGGATTATAAACCAAGAGAGTATGCTGTTTCAACAGAATGTGCAATATAAATAGTTGACGCACTGTCAGAACTTTATTTTCTTTGTATAACTGTTCAGTGGGGTAACGATACGGTCGAAAAGACGACACTTTCAGTATAGCTCTTTGGGCTCTTTCAATTTCTATTAGGGTAGTTTTTGGAGCACCACCCCAAGAGGTGATGCAGTAGCATATTATAGATTGTGCAAGGGTATAGTACACTGTTTTCATAATATTTTTATCGACTACATGTCTCAGCGTTTTGAACACATATATTAGTTTCCGTAATCTGTTACTAAGGGTGGTTATATGGTCTTGAAATTTTAGGTTGTTGTCGATTGTTATTCCCAGGTATTTTACATTCACAGCCTTGGTGAGTGGTTCGCAGTTACAACTGCGGTTGAGTGGGTTTGCGCAAGAATGAGCTACAATAGTATTAGGTAATGTTTGGGAGGATCCATTGTTTTTCATGGAGAAAGCTATGTAATTGGTTTTTGTTGTATTCAGGGTTAACAGATTGTCGCGTAACCAGCTGGATACCGTATTAAAGCCCAATTGTGCACACTCAAAGACATCCTCCCACGAGCTCGCGCTGAACCAGAGGGCAGTGTCATCAGCAAAGCTAATGATTTTGCCATTAGGAATAGTGAGCGTACCCAGGTCGTCATTCGGTCGTCATCGAATTCAGATAAAGACTGATTTGTTAGTTTGTTATTAAGATTCCTAAAAGTTACATAATGGACAGGTAACCAAGAAATGATTGCATAATTATTTAAAGCAATCATGTTTAGTTTTTAAACTCTTATTTATTTATTATTATTTATATTATATTTTTGTATCAACTTGCGCCCACGAATAGTGTATCTAATAATTACCGAAATTGTTTTATTCTTCGACATATTGACAATAGTCAACCATCATTAATTCATAGTATATTCAACAATGAATCGTCTACTTTAAAATAATTATTTGCAAATCGATTGTAATTGTTATTTTTGAACTTCATCTTCGCACTCCACATTCATTTAACAGTTTAGAGTTTACAGTCGATTAAAGTAAAGCTGTTATTTATAATCACTTACAATCTTTCGAACATGTTTATCCATATATCTGGAAAATAAAAGTATTTAAAAGTATCGAAGCTGGTCAATGAATAATTTTTAGTCAATTATTCAAACGATTATTTTTAAAAAAAGTGCATGTCAATGTCAGTTGTCTGCCACTTCAAGTCACTTGTCATAGTTGTCATTCACTTGTTTCTTGGCATCGTGAATATTGTTTTACTCGTTTTCATGTGGTACTTACTATCTGAAACAAGCGCGCTCGTATTATGGGGAACACACAATGAATGATGGAACCTATACAATAGAAGTGTGCAGGGATGCAACCAGTTACTGGGCGGTTTTTCTTCATTCGAAAATTGTGGCGTATTGCGGGGGAAAATTCAAAGTAGGCATATAAGAAGAAAAGTGTATTTTGTCTACCTATTACATGAAAATTAAAACAACAGTCAGGGACGAAATTCAATCAAGCAGTATTACTGCAACTGCTTTGTGGGCTGAAGAACATTGGATTGCTGCGCTCATGTAATCACAATAATTTGGTTTTTATGCCGGTCGAGGTACCAAGGTAATATATTTTATATCTACCTGCCCAGTTCCTAGACAACATGTTATTAACTTATGACCTAAGAATCAGAATAAAAATGTGTTTTATAAAAAAGAAAAAACAAGTAAGCAAAACAATTGTTACAAGCATCTCGATACAATCATAATACAATATTCTCTTTCCTACTGGTATTAGCTATTATACCTGTATTATATTTATGCTTAAACTGCCTGTTCATACCAAGCCAAATTCCCATACAAGGTGGACAATGCCCTTTGTTTGTCATAAATATTACAATCAATAATATACAAAAGTACTAAATTCAAATGATTTAATGTTTATTTATCCTAATAATATTTTTGAAACAAATTTGTATTACAAGCATGCAGCATGCAAGCGAGCATGCAACATTCAGCAGGCATGGTTTCTGTCACGGCTCCGGCGGGCGGTCCCACGCGTGCTTATCGTCGCAAATGGTTTTACGCTCACCAGCGCAGCTTCTTCTTGCTGGCCGGCGGCGAGGCCGGCCAGCCATATCCACGGCAGCAAGCGTTACAACCACCTGCTCCTCAACTCACGGGCCGCCTCGCCCCTCTGCGCCTACACGATTCTAAATTACACTCTAGGGGTAGGGCATACAAGACTGCGTGAAGTCGGATTTACAGCGATTCGTTTCTGTTACTAAAACAAAATTTTAAGCAAATGCAGAAAACAATTTTACTGAAACAAATGAACATTCGGAATAATACACATTATATAATACAATACTTACGACATACAACTTTATTTCATGCAAAATTAGGAGATACAATTATTATAAGTAGGTACTACTCAATATTATGACAGAATAGTTTTAGAAGTAAAGATTATTATCTATACACAATTTCGAATTTTTGAACATTATTGGTTACTGAAGTTTATAGCAAACGTGTTATGGATAATGATTTACGGACAAACAATTTTGGGCAAAGAAAGGGAGTACCGTTTTTTTACCTGAGCACTTTTTGTTCAGTAGATATTTTACTTATTCCAGCATTTCAGTCCTAAACAAAATGATTAGACTCCACTTACTAGCTCACCCTGTACTGCTGGGGACAGCATTAGTATACGACTGATTACAGAATGACATGAAACTTCATGATTGGCTTTGTATGATACTATGAATGAGAAAAACAAACCATGAAACTGCCGCATACTATAAACAGTATTCTTTCTTAAAGAAAAAAAAAGCAGGTCTTTATAAACTAAAATATGAATACAAAAACTGTCTCGCCGTATAGGGGAGGTAGGGGAGTGCATCTCCAAGTTTCGCACTAACTCGCTAAATTATGACGGCTGTAAAACGTATGGCAGTCATTCGATGCCATTCAATTCGATCTCGCACAGAACTAGAGAAGCTAGCTAGATAAAAAGTTATTACGAGGTGGACGTGACATGCCTGAACAAACTTAAGCTTGATTAATAAGCCTGTTTACATGTCTACAGACTGGATTATATATATGCAAATACACATAAATTACGGTGATATATTATATTTATATTTGGCTTTAGGTATTTGTTTATTTTACATAATCAAGTTCCGTATATTTCTAAATAAAGGGGATCAACACATTCGACATCTTAAAGTATGAAATTGTATTCGATTTGTAAATAATTTGTTTCATCGTGTAGGTACGACATCAACACTAACTTACGTAATGCATAATCCACTCATAATTTTCCCAACATTGGAACATAGTGCGGGTTGGTACTTTAATAAGGCAAAGATTATAATATTTTTGGCATTTTTTATTCTTCAATTTGATCGAACGCAACACGATATTACATTCTGAAGCCACAATTAGTACATAGGTACTGAATAAAAAACAATTGTTCAATTGGTTGGAGGTTGGAGGAGGAACATTAGTCGATTCGCAAGAAATTATTATTTATTTATAATTTTAAAGAAAGCTTACTGACTGATAACAATCATAAATATCGTGCAGAAGTAGTGTAGTGTGTGTGAGTAGTTTATTTATATATTCTTTATGGCACACCACAAAATAAGAAACGGGCGAATCGACACTTTAAAAATAACATATTATTTTCTGTAGGCGATTCGCACCAAGTTAATTTGTTTGTGGGCGAATCGACAAGTCCAGAAATACGTATTAGGCAATTGGCACGTTTTGAATTGTATGCCATAAGGTGAAGAAAAGGTACACTAGCGCATAGAAATAATAAGAGTAAAATATTTTGAAAAAATAACGAAATAATAATAAATACAAAAAAAATAAAAAGTTTGCGGACGACATTTCAGTTCTGTTTAAACTTAAACGTCAGCAGCTAGTTACTGACGATGTAAATAGCGCGATCTCAAAAGTAGTTCACTGGTTCAATGTTAATAATTTACTTCTTAATGAAAAAAAAACCACATGCATTAAGTTTATGCTGCCTCACGTTAGACAGGTGATAACTAATGTATTGATAAAGGGCAGAAAATTGAATCCTGAAGATAGCACAGTATTCTTGGGCTGAAGTTTGGATGCTAAGCTTCAGTGGGGCCCACACATAGATAAATTATCAAAAAAGCTTAGCTCCGCAGCATACGCTGTTAGAAAAATTCGTAATTTAACTGACATAGACTCAGCCCGTTTAATGTACTTTAGCTATTTTCATAGTGTAATGTCGTATCCAATGGTATTCTGTTGTGGGGAAATGCCGCCGACATTCAAACTATCTTTGTTTTGCAGAAAAGAGCTGTTCGATCAATTTACAAATGAAGTAACAGATACAAAATTATAGCATCCAACCAGAATGGATTTAAAAAAGGTATTTCTACTGAAGACGCAGTTCTCGACCTAACTCAGTTTGTATCTAAAAAACTAGACGAACAACAAAAATGCGTCAGTATTTTCCTGGATCTAAAAAAGGCGTTCGATACAGTCTCTTTTCCCACTCTTCTCTACAAACTGGAGTGTATAGGTATTCGTGGCAAACCACTTGAACTCTTCAAGGACTACCTTCATAACAGAAAATTGGCTGTCAAAATCAATTCATGTGTAAGTGACGAAGAAACTGTCACATACGGAGTCAAGCTAGGCAGCGTGCTGGGACCTACACTTTTCCA
Organism: Brachylomia viminalis; assembly: GCA_937001585.2. Taxonomy (NCBI): domain Eukaryota; kingdom Metazoa; phylum Arthropoda; class Insecta; order Lepidoptera; family Noctuidae; genus Brachylomia; species Brachylomia viminalis. Next base: position 26,243,406 of record OW443304.2, read on the forward strand.
AATCTACATAAATGACTTATGCTCGTTGCCTTTACATAAATCACAAATCTTCACTTATGCTGATGACACCGCGATAGTGGTCTATGGTAATACTTGGAGCGAGGTAAAGAATATTGCGGAGCAGTCTCTAAAAACTGTCATGAATGGCTGCTACTAAATCTACTCACATTGAACGTGGACAAAACAAACTTCATGCCCTTCATTATAGGAACAAAACTCCACCTGAATTTATAATCACGGCGCATACGTGCTCTGATCCCAGTTCTTGCTCATGTGCAACGCTTACCCGTGTTAATCTCACGAAGTACCTGGGTGTAGTGATTGATGACGGACTGAAATGGTATAACCAAATAGATAATACTGCTTCGAAAGCCAGAAGACTTATCTGCATTTATAAATCTCTGAGAAATTGCGCAGACATTAACATTTTAAAAATGGTTTATCTCGCACTCTGTCAGTCCGTTATCAATTACTGCAAGCCGGTATGGGGAGGGGCTACCAAGACCAGGTTTATTGTGGTGGAGCGAGCACATTTGGCTTGACATTTCTCGGGACCCTGGGGTCCCGGACCTTTGGAAGGCGTACGAGGGGCCGAAGCCAACTTGCAGAGTCCCCTTAGACAATTTTAAGTGTTGAGGCACTAACCGACGATTATCCCTGTATGCACTATGCAAGTGTACCCAAGGACAACCCCCGGTTGGTGCAGGACTATCGCAAAATATAGGAACAAAACATATTGGGCTGTGGGTTTGGGTGGCTATAGTGGATTGATTACCTAGGACTATGGAAGGACTATGTCCCCTGCCTGCTCAATGTTATGTAATACACGGATAAAATGGCAGGGGGTGACTTGCACACTCAATAATGGGCCCCCGAAAACGGTCGCTAGCACATAGTGACGTTGAAGATTATGTTGAGGACAAAAACGCTGTTGTTAACTTTTTTGTGTTTTTTTTTCTGTTACATCTGACGATTGATAATAATAATATTAACCCCACCGCTGTATCTCTACGTTGACGTCGTGGTGGGGTTTGTGCGCTCCGAACTCTAGGTCTGTGTCGGTAGAGTTTACTTTGCTGGAACAGGTCTAAGGTGAGGAGCCAGACCAAGAGAGATACAGAAACCCGAAGGGCAGCATGTGGCGAGCTGTTGGGCTGCAGCGATCTCACGGTCCCTATCTCCTGGGAGAAGTCTTTTTCCTCAGCTCTGGCTTGCCTTTATTGACCGACTGGAGTGAACACTGACGAGGAATATAGCTCCCACCAGTTTCTTGCCTTTATTGGTTGGTTGGAGTGGAGCTTCGCAAGAGCAAACGTGCTTGGAGGAAGGAAGCATTCCAGTAAGTGCTGGTAGGGATCTTGACCATCTCCCAGGCTCTGGGATTGTCCTGATAGTCGTGGAATATCTCTCCACTCCTCAAGCACCTCAGGATATGTTGCCCCCTTGTCGCTACGTCTCTATGTGCTAGTGACAGTTTCCGGGGGCCCATTATTGAGTGTGCAAGTCACCCCCATTTTTTCCGTGTACAATAAAACATTGACCAGGTAGGGGCCATAGTCCTTCCATAGTTCTAGGTAACCAATACACTATAGCTACCCAAACCCATAGCCCAATATGTTTTGTTCCCATGTTCTGCAATAGTCCTGCACCATCCGGGGGTTGTCCTTAGGTGCACTTGCGTAGTGCGAACAGGGATAATCGATGGTTGGTGCCTTATTTCATTTAAACATTTAACGGGCCTTTGTGAGTTATCTTCGGCCCCTCGTACGCCTCCCAAAGGTCCGGGACCCTATTGTCCCGAGAGATGTTGAATCAATAAAAATAATAATAATAAAATATTTATTTGCGTAAAACATGTTATACAATGGTGTTAAATACAAATGTATATGACACAAACATGTTTAGCTAGGATAATACATAGCATGCAAAATTATAAAGTTAGGTGAAGAAGGCACCAAACATCAAATTTTTATAGCAAATTTTTTTTTTAACTCTAAAAACTAAATTCAAGTAATTATTTATAAAAAATAATATTAAATACGTTATTTTTACTTCCTTTATTAAACACTTATTAACCCCCTTGTGCTTATGCATTTCCGGGGTGTTAAGGATAAACGGTCAGGTGATGTAGGCGGGGGTGATGGTGTTCCCATGACGAGTGAGTGAATTAAAACCAGGGTAATCAGGTAAAACACTTGTAATCTCATTCACATACGATAGTACATGGAAATATACACAGTTACACACAAGAAGTATCACACAGGTATATAAAGGTAATCAAGAACACATGCACATCGAGGAATAATATAATTTAGAGACACAACTTAAGAGCACAAAAGTACGAGCACACAAAATAAAATAGAATAGAATTAGACACTTATAGTTACTTATTACTGTACTGCTATTAGTAGCTTACTGGAGTGATGATCGCAACTAACTTTGTTGCTTACTAAAGTGATGATCGCTGCTAACTGAACGTTCCATTTTTTTTGTTTGTATGGCATCTCGCAGTTGGCCTTGAGAGGCCGTGACTGCTTAACCGGTCAATCCTGTGGTGCCTTCGAGCTAACTCAAAGCCTCCAGCCAGGGGACTGAACGTTCCACATTATGGCACAGCTCATATAGGGAAATATTCCCGACCGGTTGCAACCTGCTACCGCGCCATCGCATCGGTTTCTTTCCATGTGACGCATGGATGTCTATAATATTAGCAAGTTGTGTGTGTTTGCTACGACTATAAAAAGGGTTTTGGATTATTACCCGACTGCGCCAGGAGGGTTATGTTTTTACTTGAACTATTTGCATGATTATTTACAAATTGGTTTTCATTCAACCTACGTCATGTGGGCTTCGTCTAAACGGGGGGAGGAGTCATTGACTTATACCTAGCTCAATGGGAGGAGTAGTTTTGAAAACCTAATAATGTCAAGCTGTATTATTCATTGTAGAATGTATTCGGGCTAATTTTCAAGTTTATTAACTCAACGAATAAGATTTTTCATACAAACGAAATCCCCCTTTTCACTCCGTTAAATGTCAAATTTCCTAAAACCCCTTCATAATGTTTCGTAAATTACCAAAGTAAGCCGTGTGCAAAACTTCACGAACCTGGTCCGAGTAGTTTCAGCTGTGCATTGATGTCAGTCAGTCAGTTTCTCCTTTTATACATAATAGATAATGTGAATATTTATAAGTGTTTCGTGCTGGCAGTAAGTCAAATAAAAGTACTGGTGCTAATTATGTAAATATAAATAATTATATTTCTGTGTTTGTAATATTATTGTAGATAGTTATTAAGGATAGTTATACATTACATATACATAGGTACATTACATTATATATAGTTATAGATTAGGATATTTATTAGTTATAGTTATTATTATACTGTGCCTATTTTATGTAAAACCTTTCCTCGTAATTTTATCGGCCACTGCAAAATTAATTTGTTCATACATAATTATTTTGTTTCAAGAATTTAAATATAGTACTAACAAACAACAGTAAATATACAATTTACGAGGAATTAAGAGTAACAATTATTGTAATCAATGTAGGTATAGTATTATAATTATTTTATGCCTCCTCCTGATTGAGCTTTCCCTATAAATCCTTTCATGATATTATGTACTTTGAATAAATAATATGTAATAGGTAATCATTCTCGTAGTGGATTTTAACGAGCTTTGTAGATCTTCCTCCGTCTACTTCCCACCTCCGCGCGCCGTTTAAAATTTTCGGGACATAATTATATAAATGAGACAACATCCACACAAGGTCTTCAGGTCCCGAACTATGTAGAGCCTGTACTACGGTAACCTGATGACTGATATACATACTTATATACACACCCAGACACAGATCAAACAGACATGTTCATGCACACAAATGTTTGACTGGTCCGGGGATCGAACCCGGGACCAGCGGCTCAGAAAACAGGGTCACTACCAACTACACCAACCGGTCAGTCAATTATTTAATTCTTCTGCGTCGTTCTGATATCCCGTAAAAGAATGTCGAAATCCATATTTATTATGGCACAACTCGATATTAGGAACGAAAAATAACATTGAAGCACACAATAATCCCATTGAATCGATCAGCTGATCAAACCAAATCCGCCATCTTGCCTCTTAGCATCCTCTTAGCAAGTTACTAGTGGTGTTTAATTTTGACAGCTATTATTGAATTGCTTAGCGACCTCTTAGCGCTAAGTAGCGTTTATAAATAAGTATTACGTTAATGAGTTGCTTAGCAATTGATTAAAATTTAAGACACATTTATAAATAAGACTTTTAATTTATTGAAGATGATTTAACGTTTTCATCACTACTGTGCATGATCAGTTGTAAGCTACAGAGCCTTAACCAAATGCATCAAATAGCATTTCACGACGTAAGAGAACATTTACACGATGCACGATTCTTACCAGTGTGCAGTGGCTTAATGAATCGATGACTTGCATCGTCAAAACACTATTTAGAACGTGCGACTTTCATAGTTGCTTACTTGATATGCCACAGGCAATTAAACCGCACTATTTAAATCAGGTTTTATTGACAAAATTTCATGATGCGATCAATCAAATTGCGGTGCAGTTGGAGTTGGTTAACTCTTGAGCAGCGGTGGCCCAGTGGTTACGGCCGCAACTTACGAGATGGTACGTATTGGAACATTGAGTTCCCTTCAAAATGGTTGAGCTGCATGGTGCTGATCCATACGTCATGTTCTCACATGTATAATTACAACATGAATGATGTTACCACTTTTTTGTAACAATATTTTGATTTAAAAGAGTGTCTATGGAGTTTCTTGCCCGTTCTTCGCCATAGGTACCTACTACGCTTTGGAATGGGCAACTAGCTTCATCTTTCTGACTGACCGACCGCTTGACAATTTAAAAGTGCCTGTAATTGGTTTATTTTAAATAAATGCTTTGAGTTTGAGATGTAAGAGTAGATCGTAGGTTCGAACCCAGACAGGCGCTTTATTATGTGTAAATTATTTCATCAGCACTGCTCTCAAAATGGTGAATGAAAACATCGAGAGGAAACCAGCATGTCCTAGAACTAAAAAATCAAGATAGGTACATACCTATATTGATTTTTTGACACCATGCAAGCCCAGTGCTGGTTGTTAAATATCATGTGATATTTAACAACCAGCACTGGGCTTGCATGGTGTATTACGGCCCACTCCCTCCCATAGAGAGGAGGCCAGTGTCCCAGCAGTGGTAAGCATTGTAGGATGATTACGCTATGCTTATGGAGTTAAGTTCCAGTTCAAGTGTTTAGCACTTAAACTGGAACTTACTAGTAACGTATTCTTGTTATCTTTGAACTGCGCACAGCAGTAGAATGCGCTCTTATTGCACTCGCGTGACGCAAACTTGACGTGAACGTGTCTGACAGCGGTAGAGGATACGAAAACGATGTTTAGTGAATAATAATGAACGTACTGATTTTTATTTATCCTGGACATCGTCGATTCACGCGGTCGTATAATTGAGAACTATTGTTCAACTCAATTCGTCTGTAAGCGTCAACGCAAATATTGAAGTGTCGGTATTCTGTAAACTGATCAGGATTCAAAGTACTTATGTTCTTTCTAAACATAGTTTTGTATACGTTCTGGTTTGTTCGTAGCTGCTTACGTCCCGCGCTAATTGTTAATACAACACAACTTGTACGGGATGATGTTTCTTTCTGCCCACGTTATATAGGTACCACAGGGGCCGTACTATGATGTGTTAATTCCATCATTGTTCCAGCGTGAAAGAGAGACGGAGCTATACATGACCGATAGCACTATCTCTTTTTCGCAACGGAATCATGATGGTGTTAACACGTCATACTGTTTGTAAGCCTACTGGTTTACAAGTAGGCGTGGTTACACAAGCAACATAAACTTTAGTTGGGTATTTCTTACACCCACCTCCCCCTTAATTAGCATTAATTTCAAGGATTAGATGTTTGTTCAATTATTGTTAAAACTTTTACTTGAAGACAATAGAAGAATCATTTCTTAGAATCTTAAAATAAGTAGGTAAGGTACTGTTCAAGAAGTTCAACTTTGTGTACTTTACATTATTTATTACAGGGAAACACTCAAAGATAATACTTACCTACGCCAGGTTTCTGAATTGAAAATTTAAAGTTAAGAACTTGTTGTTAAGAAATTTTCTTTGGCATACCTACGGCGAGACCAGCGAAATTCAAAATTTATTTGCAAACTACGTAAGAAAATTTTGAAATTGTCGTGCTGCGCTGAAGGATCACAGTAATGCTAAAGTAGAGTTTAACACGTTCTCAACTTCAACTTCTCAATTCAGAAACCGGTGCGGTAATTGCTAAACACACATAAAATAATAAATCTTTCATTTTGACAGTTCAGCCACGCTCATTGTGTTATTAACATCGTTGAGTAGAGACGAGTTTTTCATTAAAACATTTGTTCAAAACCCTTGAATTGTGATTTAAAGTGTGTTACGCAATTAGGGTGCTGGTATTCGCCCCACATACCAACTGCTTTCTTCCACATTAGTATAACAAAACAAACCAGCAGCACCACCATTCGTCCGTCACTTTCCACTACATGCATGGTATAACCAGAATATGAACACCCCCACAGCCCACTTGTAATTAGTCAGTTCGACGCTCGGCGGGATGACGCGTCACTTTCAAACAGCCAGCTTGTTTGCACACTGTACCCAATAGAACAGCCTACACTATCTGAAACGGTCTCTAGTTGGTTACTAGGTAACTGTTATAGTAAGCCTACACCATTCAATTCCATTCACCATTGTTTTTAAACACTATAAAACAAAGCCACTTTTCGTGTTAGCTAAAATGCACAATGGATTTCATGCGGTTTTCACCATCATTTAGACAATTTATTTCGAAAGGATCATGCGTATAATATTATATTAATCCTTAACTCAGATATAGCACTGAAATAACGAGGTTTTGAAATGTCGCCACATTAGTAGATTGCACCCGTGCGAAGCAAGGGCATACATCATAAACTTAATCAGCCTTATTAATAAAAATCTCGCTAATCATTGATGATTAGCAACTGTTTAGCTTTCCAATTAGTTAGGTCTTAATCAACGACTAACTTTTCTTTATTTATAAACGCTAGTTAGCAGGTTATTAGTAGCGAAACGAAATATAGATGAAATTATGTGTTCGGCACAGATTGTAATCAAAATAGTCGACAAAAAAACAGAATTTTAGGAATAAAGTTGTCAAAACCATGATTTTTGTATATATCGTGATTTTAACAGACATAGTGGGTACACTGAAAGTTTTTAGAAAATAAAAAATGTAATGATATAGAAGCCTGCTAATATATTTATTGCTTTTCGAAGTAGCCTCCGTTCCTTTCTAAGCCCGTCGCATGCGATGGAACCATTGACTGTAGCAGTGGGACCACTCTTCTTTAGGGATTTCATTCACGCCTTTTTCAATCGCAGCCACGGCATCTTCAGGGTTCATAAAACGAATTCTTCTAAGTTTATCTTTTATTTTTGGAAATAAATAAAAGCCACAAGGTGCCAGGTCAGGACTGTAAGGAGGATGACTTACTAACTCCACACTTTCAATTGACAAATATTCGATAGTCCGTCTGTCGGAGTGAGCTGGAGCGTTGTCGTGGTGGAGGAGGATCCTGCTTCTTGGGCGCTGCTGTCTAACGCTTTCCAAGACAAGGTATACAATGACTGACATACCAATCTGCTGCAAAAGTCTTTTTGTCTTCTAGGACCATTGACCAGAAATAAGCCGCACAGCACTCACGTTATCTTCAGTAGTCGCCGTAGAAGGATGACCTTCTCGCGAATCATCAGTGAGTTTGCTTCGACCACGTTTAAACTTATTAAACCAGTTGTTTAAAGTGGCACGGGATGGAGTTTCGTCATGAAATGCTAATCGATGTCCATCGTAACATTGTTGTTGAGAAAGACCGCAACGAAAGTCGTAATAAATCATTTAACGAAATTTTTCTCTAGTCAAATATATTTCGACGCACGACAGACACTTTTAAATTGCCGCCAATTAGTAAAAACAAATGACATAAAAAATTACATTTATCTCCCCACGAAACCCCTGACGGTCGCATAATCGCTATCCACAAAAATAAAGAGTGCCAAGTAACGTAATAGGGGCATAAAAGTATGTTTCGCAATCAGGGTGCCGGTTACCATAAGTTTGGTTTCACCTGTGTATCAAAAATAAACGTCATACACTACATGTTGCACAAAGCACCTATCTCACCACCAGCCTTCAGCCGCAAGGCTCCAAGCCCCGAGTGCGACTGCGCCGCAGCCGTCATAAATGACAATCTTTAACGTGACTTTTTGTAAATAGTGGAAAATTGTGTTTTAGTTTATTTTTTAGACTGAGTGTGTATATAGTTTACTTTATGTTTTGCCAGTCAACCTGCCACATCTCTTGATGTCCAGCTGGTGGGATATCCACATTGCTCACAGGCACGCTTTTTTAAAGGCGAACGGGAGCTGAGAATACACTATGGTAAGATTCACAAATCACATAGTGTACCCTTGTGACCCCCAGCCACATCCCCAACATCAACACCTCTAGAACTAAACTTGTGGAAAAAGCTTGCAAAATTAAAAAAAAAAAACTACCCCTGTGTTAAAAGGAGTTCCCCGGGGAGCGAGACGGTCTGTTGCTTTGAGTTTGGCGCAATGTCTCCGTCTTGCGACCCAGGAGAACTCACAAAGTGCCAGGGAGCAATTACTTACCTTCCCTTATAGGATTCTGCATGTCCAAAAAATTTGGCAACTAAAAACCTTAGCGAACCAAATTAAAGAAAATTGTAACAATTCGACCATAATTTTAGATCCAAAATTACCTGCATTCCATAACCTATCACAAAAAGGCTTATGTTCACATGTGGAATCCAAATTAAGTGAAGGTGACAACAGGGTAGCCACCAGGACACTGTTCAGCAGCGATGTGGTGGCGCCTTACTCTCCGGAAACGCTAACTGCTCTAGAGAGTAAACACCCAGCGCCTGCGGATGGTCTCATCTTTCCCGACCCCCCCAACCCTCCTGACCTAAATTCAACCTTCCTAAACATTTCGGCTCCCAAGTCGTTTGCAGGCGTGAGCTTCTTCCGAAGTGGTTCCGCCGGTGGCCTGACTCCAACATTTAAAGGATCAAAATCATCATATAGATGATTAGGATCAGAATTAATAGTAAGTCAAAAAGTTCATTGGAAATATTGAATTTGAATAAAATAATGTATTAGGTTTATTTCATTGTATTTACGATGGTAGCAATGAAAATAATAAGCTCGAATATTGGAGTAAACAGGAAAAGGTATCTCTGAATTTATATCTTCTTAGGTACTATTATAAACTGACTCGAGATTCGTTCAAAACACTTTCTATGTTTGAGAACGAAACGCAAAAATACGGTAAAATTGGGTAGTAATACACATCACTTGCGACTAACCCCGTTGCTATGGAAAAGTCGCTGTCTACGAAGAAACCCGAGTCTAGGTGTGACGTCGTGCTCGGGAACAAGACATTTTGAGAAGGGTAGACAAGCGAGTAGAGTAGAAACAGAAAGCGTTATGCCAGCAGTTGCAGAAAATTAGTAACGGTTTCAGGTCGATTTTTATAAATTTCTGGCTTACAAATCCTATTGTAGTTTCAAGCAGTTTCTTTCGTGTCTAATACCTAATCTTATTGCCGTAATTGGTTTCGTTTAGGAGTTCGTCAGCTTCCAGGGTACCTCCCAGGCAACCACCCCCTTGACCATGACTGTTTTTCTATCGCGATAACTTATGCAATCTTTATTAGATAATATGAAATTGAAAGTTTATGAAATTTTGCGGCCACGAAGCTAAAAACCGATTGCAATCGATTCCTTAGTTTGGAAACCAATTACGTAGCAAAGATTAACCATCCGATATACCTTAAGTGTTCTCGTACTCTCTTTTCGTTTAGGCCAATTTACCTGTTTTGCAACTGTTTTAATACTTATTATTTAAATTTAACATAATTGTATTTTATTTTTTTCCATTTTTTATACATAAAATTATACGTGCTAAAGCGGTGAATTTCCTGTTTTATTTCGCTACAAAATGTATGTAGGTACTTGTGTCTATTTTACTATACTATACTATTTTGTGTCTGTTTTATTTTATATTACTTTCTATTGCTTTTGCAGTGGGGTTTCAGTATCTTTTAATAACAATTTTATACTGGTTTACAGGCACAAGTCTGACTGCTGCTATGAAAGTCGCTCGCACGCTAGCACCACTACTATTCAACCTTGCAAAGAGGGTGAGGGAGGAGACCATGCTGCGTGAAAAAGATGACGAATGAGAGTGGCATGAGAAAATAATGAATTTATAAAAAAAAATATAGCTTTATTATGTATCAAAATAAAATGTTTCTACAAAATGTCTTTTGTGTCTTAATTGTGTGTGACCGAACCCAGCAGGCGCGCTTGCGACCACTACACCGACTAGGCAGTCTTTTATACGTGTTTGTATCTAACACATTATGTACGTATGTTGCTCTGTGATTCAAATATCAAATCTCAAATCGTTTATTGCAATCCATAATGTACAATTACAGGTGGTAGATAAAAGTAAAATAATAGAAACAATGATGGACCCTGTCGGGCACAACAAATTTTTAAATAAGTAGAGAGAGGAAGAGCGCTTTATTAAATTTCTTTGTTCTTAAATTATTTAATATCCTATATTGCCATATATTGCTATATCTATTAATACTTTATACAGGGTTACTGGTAATTCGACGTATATCCGTCAGGGGCTGATAAGGGGGCCAAAATGCAACAAATTGAACCCCCCATATGTATGGCCGAAATTCAATAGTTTTCGAGATATTAGAATTTTAAGGGTTTTTCGATATTAACCCAAAATTTGACTTTTAATTCCAAATAAAATAAAAACTACATATTTGAATGGGTACCATTAAAAATGATGTTGTAGCTGGCACTTCAATTAAGCTATGGACATAATTAAAACTACTTAATTTAACAAAATAATGAAAATAATGAGCGATATAAGAATAATATCTTACCAATATTTTCATTTTACGCTTCAAAAATGTTGTCTCGTCACAAAAAAAATCTATGACATTAATCGTACAAATAACTAAAACAACTTGCTTATTCTGTAAGCTTTCCAGAAAGCTATAAAAGTCAATTTTAAAATACTTAATTCGTGCTAAGGCATGTGTTTGAATCGGCGCGGGGAGAGAAAGGGTCATTAATTGTATTTGTATGAAATAAAATGCATAAAAAAATGTACATCAAATTTTATTACAAATTTTACACATCTTGTTCAAAATGAGCCCTTCGATTACGAATGCAGGTTCGAATTCTCTTCCTAACTTCGGTTTTCGTCACTCTTGATGTGAACGTTGTTCTCATCTGTTGCGCCGCGTTTATTATTCGCTGTCGAAGTTCTTCGACTGAATTTATTGGGGTCACATAAACTAATGCCTTCATATGACCCCAAACGTAAAAATCAAGTGGTGTGATATCAGGGCTTCGTGCTGGCCACGGAATTGGCCCTCCCCTCCCAATCCATCGGTTTGGATATCTCTCGTCTAGCCACTGTCGGACAGTAATCCGGTAATGTGCTGGGCAACCATCATGTTGAAACATGAGGTTGTTTTTTATTTCTTCGGGAACATCCGCCAACAAATCGTCTAGGTTGTTTCTCAAAAACTCCTCGTAATTTTCGACGTTCAAATTTTGGGGCAAGAAATGAGGGCCCACCAAATAATTATCAACGACACCCATCCATACGTTCAGGGAAAATCTCATTTGCGACGCAGTTTCTTTTAGTTTTTTTGGATTCCTGTCTGCTTTAGGTGCCCAAAAATGTAAGTTATGGTAATTCGTTATTCCATCCCGGTCAAACTTTGACTCGTCAGTCCACAAAATATTTCTTAGGAAATGTTCCTGGTCAGCGTCAGCGTTTAACATAAACCGAGAAAATTCGAGTAGCCTGGCAGGATCTCCCCCGTGCAATGTTTGAACAGGTTGATAATGGTACGGGTGTCTACCTGATAGATGTACTACCGACCACACTTTCCACTGGGACATACTGAGCTGTCTTGCAACAATGTTCGTTGAGATGTTTGGGTCATCAATAAAACACTGAAGAATGGTGTCCTCTTCGTCAGTCGTGTACCGTCGAGGTCTGCCAGCGTTGAATTGTGCTCTTTGAACACTGCCAGTTTCAGACAATCGTCGATAGGTGCTCCCGAAAACAGTAACGTGGGGAAGTCGACGATCGGGAAAGCGGCGTTGGTATTCTCGCCGAGCCGCAGCCGCGTTTCCATCGGCAACACCATAACAAAACATTATGTCTGCGTATTCGTTATTAGGATACGAAGCCATGTTATCTAAAATAACAATGATAACAAAAAGAATAACAAGAGAAACAAGAATTAACAATAATGATCGATAACAAATTAACGGGATGAGAGATTGGTAGCAAGATAACAACACACGTGCTTGCGCGGCGGAGAGTCAAAACTTACTAAGGAAGGCGACGCGAGCGCAGCAGACGCCGTGTACTCCCCCGCCCGCACACCCCGCCCTCACAAGAATTTCGCCATGAAAATCGGTTGTTTTAGCGAGGATCATAAACTAAAAACACAGATAATTTCTCTCCCCGCGCCGGTTCAAACACATGCCATGCCACGAATTATGTATTTTAAAATTGACTTTTATACCTTTCTGGAAAGCTTACAGGATAAGCAAGTTGTTTTAGTTATTTGTACGATTAATGTCATAGAAATTTTTGTGACGAGACAACATTTTTGAAGCGTAAAATGAAAATATTGGTAAGATATTATTCTTATATCGCTCATTATTTTGTTTATTTTGTTAAATTAAGTAGTTTTAATTATGTCCATAGCTTAATTGAAGTGCTAGCTACAACATCATTTTTAATGGTACCCATTCAAATATGTAGTTTTTATTTTATTTGGAATTAAATGTCAAATTTTGGGTAAATATCGAAAAACCCTTAAAATTCTAATATATCGAAAACTATTGAATTTCGGCCATACATGTGGGGGGTTCAATTTGTTGCATTTTGGCCCCCTTATCAGCCCCTGCCGGATATACGTCGAATTACCAGTAACCCTGTATGCAGGTATATCTATTCATTTATCATTTATTTAATTATATTTAATATTGCTTATTTCTTTACTCGCTTAATTTTTTATTTTTTATTGCAATTTATGTAGTATATTTATTAGGAAGGTATTGTTTTATATTTATTTTGTTATTTTACTTATTAAAATAAATATCTATTATTCATAGTTATGTATTATTATTATTGAATTTATCCGTTAGATATTCTTGTACTGTGTAATAGCTTTTTTTTAAATTTTGTACTGCTTTAGTTTATTTAAAAATATACTGGTTTTATTTTGTTGTTTTATGTCTTCTAGTAATTTTTATATTTTTATTGACATTGAATATGGACTAGATGAATGTAGTTTAAGGCGGGACGGGGGCAAATTTAGTCTATTTATTGTTTTAATAATATTGTGAATTTGAGGACTATGTGGGTCATTGTTTCAGTTTTAATCATGATCTGGCAGTTTAAGTAGTTCATGCGGCCTACCCAAATGTCCTTTCTTTGGTATTGTTCGTCGAATCGTTGAGCTCCTAAAGTTCTGAGTTGAGCTGCACGGTTCCTGACAAATGCGTGCACTGACTGGACAGGTCCTCTTAATCTGCGTGGTTCTTTCCTCAGAAGACCATTTCAGATACTAATCTACATGGTCCTCAAAAATTATGTTCGAATATTTATATACACATTGACATTGATGAATTTTATACATACAATGACATGAGTAATTACTTTGTAAAGTATTATATTATTTAAATTATTGTGACTGTGAAGATTATGTGGATTATTACTTTTTTTATTTTATTTCTTAGTTAGTTTCGCGATCTGGCAGCTTGAGTAATTTATGCGGCCTACCCAAATGTCCTTTCTTTGGTATTGTTCGTCGAATCGTTGTGCTCCTTAAGTTCTCAGTTGAGCGGCAAGATTACTGACAAATGCGTGCACTGACTGGACAGGTCCGCTCAATCTGTATGGTTTTTCCTCAAAAGACCGTTTCAGACACCAATCTACATGGTCTTCACATGATCTGACCAAGATTATGTCTGGACTTTAAAAGAGACTGTGACCTCTGAGTTTGTTTCGGCCTTTCTTCTCAGAGTAGTCAGTTATGAAACGCCGACCTCATCTAGTTTTAAAAATATGATTGACGTGTAAAAGTGTTTGTAACAAACCTACTTACAGAAATAAAATCATTTATCATTTATTTTTATGGCGAAAATAATAATTTGTTTGTATGTCTCCCCGTGTGCCGTAAGAATCTGGATATTTACGGACTAATTTACACAATTCTAAGATATAAATACCAATTAAGGTGAGAATCTTGTGTTTTTTAAAGTAAGGTTTGCAACTATCTGTTGGTTCTATATTGGTAATTATTCGTATTAGCTTTTAATGGAGGGTAAATAAGGAGGGAGCGTCTGTGCTATTTCCCCATAAGATGATGCCATAGTTAAACCAAGCGTGGGCATACGCGTAGTATGTGACTAGTGCGGTTTGTAGGTTTGTAGTCTTTTTTATTTCGCGGAGAGCATATGAAAACTTTGAAATTTTTAATTTTACTGTCTGTATAATTATGTGTTTTCCAGTTTATATGAGTGTCTATTGTTAAACCTAGGAGGGTGAAATTGTTAACTGTTTCTAATTTATGTTGATTAAAAGTAAAATCTATATTTATTTTATTTTTCTGCCAGGGGTGAAACGCTATTAATTTGGTTTTGGTAAAATTTATTTCGAGGTTATGGTCGCTCATCCAGTTTACAGTTTTTCCAAGAATAGTCGTAAGTTTTTCATTTAAATTAGCATTAGTTTGGCATGAAGTCAGGATCGAGATATCATCCGCAAAAAGTACATATGGCCCGTCTATGGTTTTGGGAAGGTCATTTATATATATATATAAGAAAAAGGAGGCAACCTATAACACTACCCTGGGGAATTGAGGCATGTATTGATTTAACATCTGATCTAATGAGCTGTGCTTCTTTTGTTTTTTGATTGTAATATTCAATCTCAACTAATTATTCTCTATATTTTAAATATGATGCAAACCAGTCATGGGCTTTTCCGCGTATACCTATTCCGTATAGCTTATTTAATAATATTTTAAATTGCACTTTGTCGTAGGCCTTGGTCATGTCGAGTAATATCCCTATGGCATATTGTTTATTATTTATAACATTTAATGCTTCTTGGATGTAATGATTCCATGCATGCAATCAATTTCAAATTGTAAATGCAGACTAGCTGTTGCCCGTGACTTCGTCTGCGATCTAGGATAAAAAAGTTGCCTATGTCCTAACCTAGGCCATGGTCTATCTATGTGCCAAATTTCATCCAAATCGGTTTAGCCGTTTTGGCGTGAAAGCGTAACAAACAAACAATCTTGCTGTCGCATTTATAGGTAATATTGGTTAGGATTAGGATTAGAGGGAATAGGCACTAGGGGCACTATTACCTGTTAGGGCCGGTATTTCAATAATAGCTTATCTTGAAGTGATCCAGGATTGAAGATAAGTACAACTTAGGTGTATTTCACTATAGGATTAAAGTTAAGCGGCAAATAAAGTCCACCTTAGCTAGCCTTAATCTAAGTGGAGGATTTCTGTCGCTTAAGTTCCGATCTGAGATCGGCGTGTGGCTACCTCAAAAAAAAGTTGCTTTGATGTAATTTATTTTTGACCCGCAAAAATCAACACGCTATGATACGTAATGAAATAATGGCTGTTTTCTTGTTAAAAATAATTTTCTTACGGAAGTACGTGAATTAATAGGAGCCAAGCCTTTAGCGAAGCCTAAACAGTTTTTCTTTCACTAATTTGTTTTTTATGTCGCATAAAGAATAGCAACATTTGTCAGTTGATAGAAAGTTTATTAAATGTCAATATTGTTTGTTGTGTGTGAGTTGTGGTCGCGTGTGATTTTTTGTGTGGTGATTTGATTATTTGTTTCAGTATTATTTCTTGTTCGGAATCATTTCAAAATGGAGAAAAAACGATGCACCAACTTCAGTGCAATCGAGATAAATCTGCTGAAAGATATAGTCTTGAGTAAAGCACATAATATTATTGAAAATATAAAAGTACATGGAAGGCGAAAAAAAACTGCTGGGAAGAAATTAGCGTTGAATTTAACAGCAGATCTTTAAATTCAAAATCTGCTGAAACACTTCGTAAAAAATGGGACAACATGAAAAAAACTGTGAAAGATAAGGTGACGGGCCAAAGAAAATATGCTCTTGGCACGGTGGGAGGTCCTCTAATGCCACCTCCCAACCTCACCAAAGAAGAGGACGGAATATTTAGCCAGATTAGTGTTCAAGCAGCTGGCACTGAGTCTGTCTGTGATAGCGACTATCAACCTGATACTCCTGTACAAGTTCCAAGTCAGGCCTCCATAATACTTACAGATATCATATAACTTGATTTTAAAACTTGTTATTTTTAGATAAATAAACAACATAATAACAGGAAATTAAAAACTTGGCAGCTGTATAGTTATTATACTCTTTGCTTGGCAGACAGAAGTGTCATGTTAATGTCAGTCAACTATCAATGACAACAAAAATCCAATGACTAAAGAATAAGAGAGGACATGAACTAAAAGATCGTATCGCGTGCCCGCGTGGAAAGTAAAATGGCGTAGGCTCCGCCCATTACCTAGTGTTGTCCTCTGCTCATTCTTTGCAATGATTTTGTTCATCGTGTTGATTACAAATCGATTAATCGAAATCACATACATTAAAATAAGGTTTTTGATTTTAAGTAGATAGTAGATAGGTAAGTAGGGTGTTATTCGATTCTCATTCTAGGACGTCGCATTATGGATTAAGTACAAAAAAGCCTGTAGTTGCGTAATCTGACTGAAAAATTGCAAAAATCATCAATTTGGCGGTTCGTTTAAAATTAATTGTACTTGATATTATTTACTCTATGATTAATAGTTGCTCGTGATAATCCACAAGCTAGAAGAAGAGTAAATTAAACTGCAACAAGGAATTCAAAACTACACCGATTATTAACAAAATAAAACAACAGAAATCGATATTATGCATTTAATGGGAGAACAGTTTTATTTCAAATAGATACAATAATATCAGTTTGTAATTAGTATTAAGTACACCAATAATGTGAAATACAATAAAGTCTGCCTGTCTAAAATAAATGTACAGGGAAATAATAATGTATTATGACTCAAATTATTATGACGGCGCCCGTTCACGAACATGACGTATGGATCAGCACCATTCAGCTCAACCATTTTGAAGGGAACTCAATGATCCAATACACACGCCACCACCAGCGACACATTTGAGTGAGCATGACATACTCTCAGCCGCCAGGGCACATTCAAGTCAATGAAAGACGAACCCAGTAACCTTTATAGTGGGTACATAGTGCTCACACATGTGCTATGCAATTATACAATACTAAGAGATGGAATATATACAATGCAAAGATAGGTTGTACAATCTTCATCAGCTCCAACATTATTTTCGAATATATGGGTAAATGTAGGCTTACAATGAAAATGTGATAATTTACCTTAGGGAGCCTTGTCGGTATTGCATTGTCGTGAAGTCTCACTATATCAAGACTTCTATTAATACAAAACTCTTCAAAATGTAGTGAACAAACAAATACTTTTTCCTGGCTGGAGTCGATATTTTCTTGACCCAGTGATTCAAGCCACTTACTTTTAAGTTTATCATTTTTTGGTAACCTAAAAACACAAACAAAACACGCAAACTAACATAAATGTGTATATTCTTTCATGCTAAATATTCAAACGAAATTTGGTTTTTATCGATGCAAAATCGATTCGTTGTGCAAATTACACAATCACAACACTATATTTGTCAATAAAAATACGTAGTAAACAAAACCAAAATAAGGAAATATATCGTTCGAAAGACTATGAATAGGCAATAATCTATGACCGAACAGTAATAAACATGAATTGAGACTAGAAATTGGTATAAATTTATATAGGAAACTTAATAATCTATGAATTCTTTCGACTTACTTGTGCAGGGATATCAGAGGCGCTTTTTTACTGTAATTTGAGCCACAGCCCCTCACACAACACTTAGGCATGGTTTCCTCTATCACAGACAGCCTCAGTCAAATTTACAGCACTCAAAATGTTCTCAAAATGGAAAAAAACTTAATATTTAGTCGCACGATAACGCCAAATGACACTTCATGTACACTCTGAGAAGTACTCAAAACCAGAAACTAAAATGGCGAACCAGCCGATGGGCAGGGCTTCCGTGACGTCATACTTCAATATTGCAATTTTAGAAAACTGACAAAATACGGTTTTCTCTTTTTGACACTTGCAGAATTGCATAAGTTAGAAAGAAACATCTATATTTTTTTATTTCTGTATAGAATCGTATGATATTTCCATAATGTATAATTTATATAGATCTTTTAGTTCATGTCCTCTCTTAGTCTTTAGTCATTGCAAAAATCACAGACAAATGACATATTCTGTTCATTATGTTGCAATATTGCGGTTTATCCTAGATTAGTTAAGGCGAGGAAGATCCGGATTGAAATACGTTTCTGTCTTTCAAAAGTGAGACTTAGCTTAAATGCAGTACTTAACTTAAGCAATAAGTTAAGGTTACATTGAAATACCGGCCCTTAGATTATCCTGCCTGTGTGCTCAGAATGTGTTCTAGGAATAGGATATTACTGTTAGGTAGCAATTCCCTTTGGCCTGCCACCGGAAACTATGATATAACGAGTTAGATTGGTGAATTAAGTACGAACTTGGTTATGTTAGCTGCTTATGTTGCGTACACGTTAAATATTCCTGGAAGGGAAACTCGCAGGGACTTACAGCTTCAGAATTGTTCATGTTTACTTAAAAATGCGCTCATTAGTAGTCATGTACTGTGGAAATTAAAAAGAACTCTCCAGTCTTTTCAAAAGTATTTCTTAAAATACTTAAGCTGAAGTACCTACTACTGTTTTCGATCTCGGGAAGTACGTATTTTTTTTTGGCGTTAGAAATGATCAAAGAGATTTAAGATAGGTACTTAAGAATATAATTTTAATGTCTTTTGAAAGGATAGACTGACAGACAGACACGGAGCATAACTTTTCTTCACAATCTTTTTAGCTTTTCTTTGGGTAAACTTGAAAAGGGAGTTTGTCAATGAAGATAAGAGTTACAAACAAATGGCTTCGGTTGAATTATAATCGAAGTGTTACTCAAATCACTGAGGAAGCCCGTATGTACATACGCTAATTTGTTCACCGCCCACACCAAACTTCCTACGCCTCGATAATACAGTATAGTATAGTATGTAGTAGGGAACATTCTCCCGCGGCTTGTCAGTACCCGCAACAACGGGATCCACAGCCGGTACCTACCACACTAGTTTGTACTTCACCAGCAACTAGTAAACTAGTGGAATCTCATCTAAACTTCTTTATGGCCACATTGAGCTAAAAGTATTCAGGAAAAGAGTCATGAATCTTGTAGAATGACTCGTGTTTTACAAAGTTAAGTCTGTTTATGGGTTAGTTACAAGTTCATCGGACTTCTTGGCTATAAATAGAGTTGTGGACAAATGTCCACAATTCTAGGGTATAGTATTAACTTATAGTATATTTAATATCGAAATAGTGCACAACGTCGTTTGAGGTAATAACGCTCGTTGGTCTAGTGGTCACAAACGCTACGGTACTGCTAAACATGATATCCTGGGTTCGATTCCCCGGTCGGGCAACGAGTTATTGGGTTTTTCTACCAGGAAAATCCCAGCAGCAACCCGGATTCTGGACTTCTGCCCGGTTGAAGGCAATAGGCTCGCCCCCTATTACATGGGCCTTTGACATAACTGGCGAAATGTGGTTGCACCATACGTACAGCTCTGTCTCATACGTACAGCTCTGTCTCATACGTACAGCTCTGTCTCACACGTACAGCTCTGTCTCATACGTACAGCTCTGTCTCATATGTACAGCTCTGTCTCACACGTACAGCTCTGTCTCACACGTACAGCTGTGTCTCACACGTACAGCTCTGTCTCACACGTACAGCTGTCTCATACGTACAGCTCTGTCTCACACGTACAGCTCTGTCTCATACGTACAGCTCCGTCTCACACGTACAGCTCTGTCTCACACCTACAGCTCTGTCTCATACGTACAGCTCTGTCTCACACGTACAGCTCTGTCTCACACGTACAGCTCTGTCTCACACGTACAGCTCTGTCTCATATGTACAGCTCTGTCTCACACGTACAGCTCTGTCTCACACCTACAGCTCTGTCTCACACGTACAGCTCTGTCTCACACGTACAGCTCTGTCTCATATGTACAGCTCTGTCTCACACGTACAGCTCTGTCTCACACCTACAGCTCTGTCTCATATGTACAGCTCTGTCTCACACGTACAGCTCTGTCTCACACGTACAGCTCTGTCTCACACGTACAGCTCTGTCTCATAAGTACAGCTCTGTCTCATATGTACAGCTCTGTCTCACACGTACAGCTCTGTCTCACACGTACAGCTCTGTCTCACACGTACAGCTGTGTCTCACACGTACAGCTCTGTCTCACACGTACAGCTGTCTCATACGTACAGCTCTGTCTCACACCTACAGCTCTGTCTCACACGTACAGCTCTGTCTCACACGTACAGCTCTGTCTCACACGTACAGCTCTGTCTCATACGTACAGCTCTGTCTCATACGTACAGCTCTGTCTCATATGTACAGCTCTGTCTCACACGTACAGCTCTGTCTCACACGTACAGCTCTGTCTCACACGTACAGCTGTGTCTCACACGTACAGCTCTGTCTCACACGTACAGCTCTGTCTCATACGTACAGCTCTGTCTCACACGTACAGCTCTTTCTAACACGTACAGCTCTGTCTCATACGTACAGCTCTGTCTCACACGTACAGCTCTGTCTCATACGTACAGCTCTGTCTCATATGTACAGCTCTGTCTCACACGTACAGCTCTGTCTCACACGTACAGCTCTGTCTCACACGTACAGCTCTGTCTCACACCTACAGCTCTGTCTCATATGTACAGCTCTGTCTCACACGTACAGCTCTGTCTCACACGTACAGCTCTGTCTCACACGTACAGCTCTGTCTCATAAGTACAGCTCTGTCTCATATGTACAGCTCTGTCTCACACGTACAGCTCTGTCTCACACGTACAGCTCTGTCTCACACGTACAGCTGTGTCTCACACGTACAGCTCTGTCTCACACGTACAGCTGTCTCATACGTACAGCTCTGTCTCACACCTACAGCTCTGCTCACACGTACAGCTCTGTCTCACACGTACAGCTCTGTCTCACACGTACAGCTCTGTCTCATACGTACAGCTCTGTCTCATACGTACAGCTCTGTCTCATATGTACAGGTCTGTCTCACACGTACAGCTCTGTCTCACACGTACAGCTCTGTCTCACACGTACAGCTGTGTCTCACACGTACAGCTCTGTCTCACACGTACAGCTCTGTCTCATACGTACAGCTCTGTCTCACACGTACAGCTCTTTCTAACACGTACAGCTCTGTCTCATACGTACAGCTCTGTCTCACACGTACAGCTCTGTCTCATACGTACAGCTCTGTCTCATATGTACAGCTCTGTCTCACACGTACAGCTCTGTCTCACACGTACAGCTGTGTCTCACACGTACAGCTCTGTCTCACACGTACAGCTGTCTCATACGTACAGCTCTGTCTCACACGTACAGCTCTGTCTCATACGTACAGCTCCGTCTCACACGTACAGCTCTGTCTCATACGTACAGCTCTGTCTCACACGTACAGCTCTGTCTCACACGTACAGCTCTGTCTCATACATACAGCTCTGTCTCACACGTACAGCTCTGTCTCACACGTACAGCTCTGTCTCACACGTACAGCTCTGTCTCACACGTACAGCTCTGTCTCATACGTACAGCTCTGTCTCATATGTACAGCTCTGTCTCACACGTACAGCTCTGTCTCACACGTACAGCTGTGTCTCACACGTACAGCTCTGTCTCATACGTACAGCTGTCTCATACGTACAGCTCTGTCTCACACGTACAGCTCTGTCTCATACGTACAGCTCCGTCTCACACGTACAGCTCTGTCTCACACCTACAGCTCTGTCTCATACGTACAGCTCTGTCTCACACGTACAGCTCTGTCTCACACGTACAGCTCTGTCTCATACGTACAGCTCTGTCTCAAACGTACAGCTCTGTCTCACACGTACAGCTCTGTCTCACACGTACAGCTGTCTCATACGTACAGCTCTGTCTCACACGTACAGCTGTCTCATACGTACAGCTCTGTCTCACACGTACAGCTCTGTCTCACACGTACAGCTCTGTCTCATACGTACAGCTCTGTCTCACACGTACAGCTCTGTCTCACACGTACAGCTCTGTCTCACACGTACAGCTCTGTCTCACACGTACAGCTGTGTCTCACACGTACAGCTCTGTCTCATACGTACAGCTCTGTCTCACACGTACAGCTCTGTCTCACACGTGCAGCTCTGTCTCATACGTACAGCTCTGTCTCACACGTACAGCTCTGTCTCACACGTACAGCTCTGTCTCACACGTACAGCTCTGTCTCACACGTACATCTCGGTCTCACACGTACAGCTCTGTCTCACACGTACAGCTCTGTCTCACACACGTACAGCTCTGTCTCACACGTACAGCTCTGTCTCACACGTACAGCTCTGTCTCACACGTACAGCCCTGTCTCACACGTACAGCTCTGTCTCACACGTACAGCTCTGTACGTAGTACGCGTAGCTATCCAATGGCGCCATGCAGGGGCTTCGATTTGGACGTAGCACAGCTCGAGCTACGTCGTAACTTGTTGCTACGCAGGTGCTACGAGAATACTACGAGTGTCATCAAAACTTGGTAACTTGATAATTATTATTGAGTTGAAAAATTTAAGGTCTTTATATTATAACACGAGTATGGCTGGCAAATTACTTTAGTGTGCCAAAAAACTTAATGTTATTACCAATTGATGGCTAGATAAGTGAAAACTATAGCTTTATCTTTTAACGTTAGTTTGGGGACCTACGTTCCAAAGAGTTTAGTTGAATTCATCAAATAACTAGGGAACAGTGACCAAAAAAAAAAATGTTACTGTAGTACCAACTTCTGTGTATACTTTGGGGTGGGTGTAAACTTTGTTTGTTTCACTCAAACATCGTTATAGTAATTTATATTAGTTTGTACTTTTTTTATTGTTTTACGAGTCTGAAGTTTGTTGAAGCAAGTGCCTGTCTTAAATGTTCAAGGTCAAGTCCTACTTCTTAAGAAAAAATGCTTAAGTTTGACAAACGAACGAGGACCCATCTGATTATCGACCCTGTCGATGAGTAATTAATCTTAGAGTATTTTTATACGTTTTACGGTAAAATAATGTAAAATGATCGTGTGCCTCAAACAAATTGTCGGATAGACTCTCTATTACTACAAACAGCATACTACTATGATTGAAAGCTCTCCAACTTTAATAAAGGCTAATGAACTCCTGCAACCAGTAAGCAAGAACAAGTAAGTTAAGGTAACAACTTGGTTAACTTACGTGGCTCAGCGTAACTTGCACTCGCGGTGTGGTTAAGTTGCAACTCTGCTTGGAACGCAACAAGAAAGACGTACAAATAAGTACTGTGGTATGGAAGAAGTTAGCGGCGCTACACTTGGGGTAACTATTTTTGACTTTATGAAACCAAAACTTTGACTTTGGCTTTTAATGGTTCTTTAGAGCAGAATTTAGTCTCAAAATTGAGTCATCCAAACTTCATAGATTTCAAAACCTAAAATGATATTCCTTTCAAAGCACAATCAAATCAGCACAAGAGGAAGTTTTCCATACTTAATACAGAAATCCAAGTTTTAATGTCAAAGATTAAATGATTTTTCCTAGTAATACAAACATCTGGTTCTTGTAACTCGTTTTTGTCATAAAAGCCAGTCAGGAATTAAAAACGAGTGAGCATGCAGATTGCTTTATACAAAAAAAAAACTACGACATCCAATATACGTGCCGTTTAAAAAAGGAAAAACTCATTCTTCGTCGTATCGATGATTCCCTTTTAATTTTATAAGCTTCGACTAAAATTCGGCCACTTCGACAGCATTAGCGTTGGCCTCACAAGAAGGTCTTCCATAGTGCAGGTGTTTTGCACTGAGAGCACGACAAGAGGTGATGCATCGTATGTGATGTGACTCCACAGTCGCACTGTGGCACATCCGAGTATTCCGACCTGACTAAGTCGTACCTGCAGCGACCCACCTGGCCGAAGTTCCTCTAACACCATCAAATAAACGAGGGCAAATTAATTTCATTCATTCTCCCAAGACTCGCTATAAAAGAACGCACACAAAAAGGCCAAATCTCTAGTATGAGGGATATAGCCCGGCAGAGACGGGCAATTTTTCACATTCAAATTATTTTTGATTTGTGGCAAAGCACTATTTATGGCTCGCTGGCGGCTGGCACTCTGCCACTAATGAAACGTAAAAACTGCGCTCTTATGGGTACATTTCTTTTTATCTCTTATGAATAAAGTTTAAATGTTGGCCAAACATTGCGTACAGTTTATGGTTTAGTTTGGCTGCCACCCTATCTCTGGGCTGTTATTAATGATCTAGTGTCATACGGTGGCTTAGTGGTGGGTTCGTTGGTGGCGAAATAAAGTATTAAACTTGTGCTCCTATAAACTCGTGAAAAGATTTGGCTGGCAGTAAACTGGTTATGGGCCTGACTGCCTAGAGAGGCCGTTCATAGTTTAATGTTTAAGTACATATGTGTTGAAAGTTCCTTACTTAGCTTTAGCATAATTTACATTTCCGTATTAGAGTTTATGGCCAATGTTAATTTTATTTCATTACTTACTCGTAACTTCATTCCGATCTCACAAAGTTACTACGAGTACCTTTGCCCAAAAACAAGACTAAACAAAAACTCTCGTATCAACTCTGAGTCAATTAACGACATCGGCTGTAGAGGTGGCGTGCTCGCTACAAATACAGACGATGATGTACAAGCGTATACGTCGCTCTATAGGGTGCGGGGTAGGCAGGGAGGGAAGTGACGAAATCGAACCGTTCATAGTTATTAATTGATTATAAGACAGTTTGGTGGGGAGCTCATTCGTCATTTCGAGATCTTAGCGGGAGAAGAACTGGCAGAAAATTGTGAACGCATGACAATATGCACAAATAAAGCTTTTATTTTAAATGCTATTTTATGTTTATGATTTTGACGGGAATTGGATGGGAATCATTATTCTCGTCAACTTTAAAAAAGTTATTGAATTATGAAACTACCTCCGGCACACGTGGGTAAACTGAAATGCTACACTCTTTTATAGCAGTAGGTAATATTATATAGGTACCTATGGATATATGACAAAGTCTGAGTGGCGATAGGTACATACAGGGGCCATGTGAAGTGAAATAGTTATGTAGAGGTTCTCGGAAAAGCCTTAGAAACCACATACTAGAAATAGGCCACTCATGTTTTAGAAGGTCAATTAAGCAATAAAAGGAAGCAACAATAGGAAGGGTCACGATACCCAACAACTTAACCAAAATACAATATTTTCGTCCCTTCGATATCCCAAACTACGCAAACAAATGAGGCGACGCAAACATAACCACTTATCTTGCTCATAAGATTTTATGCGCAAACAATAATCAAGCCGAGGCGACCACGACGCGATCACGACACGATCTCGCCGCGATTACCGCACGACCACTGAGCGACTGTCAACATCGTTACGTGTAATGAATGGGGCGAGGAGACACTGGCAGACTTGCTAGTGTTTGAATAGGTGATGTTATATGATTTTGTTACTAGAGGGAAAGTTTGTGCGGTCACTGAACTTAGTTCTGGGGAAATCTTACTTTTGGGTGCGAATTACAATATACTAAGCCTAGGGCTAAGTTTAATAGTTTGACATTTTTACTGTACATTAACTAGGTAGACAAAATGTCACAATTGTTGCCTATTTTCAGTCAGATTATGAGTTTATGTTTAGCTTACCGAAAAGTTTCGACTTTCCTTTGGCCAACAAGTTGGAGGTGCTGGCTGGACAAAAATTTAACAATCACTTTATCAACTCTTAGTCGGTGGTAGACAGTCGCTTTATTGTTGTGGTATAGCTGTCTCTGAGGTCACCAAACAATATACCGCTAAGTAAATCTATACTTTTGGTAAAGCTATATGGTGTAGCCTAGCTACAGACTTTGATAAATTGAATAGAGAACGATAGAGCCCTGAAATATAATCTGGGGAAACGTTAGAGCCTATTATGAAAATTAATAAAACAAACACATACATCCTTCATGTTGCTCAAATATCTTACAGGCACCGCTTCATGTTGCTCAAATATCATACAGGCACCGCTTCATGTTGCTCAAATACATGGGATGTATGTTTATTATACGGACTAATATGTAATAAATAGGATCTCTCTTAGTCATGACTGAAAGCGATTACTTAGATTGATTGCTCAGTTCGTTATTATATAATATCGATACCTATGTCATTCCGATTATCGGATCTTATTTATAGTCGAGCTGGCGGGCATACTTCGGCCGCACTGTACGATATTTTGACTATGGCCTTGAGCGAAGGCCCAGACATTCTCCTAGGGTTGTCGCTGATTTTGGGACAAAATGTTAATTAAGGCAGGGCTGGTAGGAGCTACTAATTTTCCACATCGCTTATTCTAATTGTAGATGTCTTTTAGTCAAAGGCGCTATAACGTTTTTTGCTGATGTTTTTAGGAAGGCCGTGTTTAAAGCAACGATAAAAATAGGCTTTTTCACGTGCTAAACTTTGTTTTTACATGAATACTGTAGAAACCAATTTCTATACCACTTCTATTAACTTTGAAAAATAGATGTCTTCGGGGAGACCTAAATCCATAAGTGCCTTCGGACCACACACCCATAACTTACTTCAACACGTAATTTATCTTTGGGAAGAAAAGTAACAGTGAACCCTATACTTTTTCATCCTCTTGTGAATTACGAGTATATACGTAAGAAGGAGATCGATCACTTAGAAAGTCTAGCACTAGACTACAAGTTACCTTCAAAGTCTGGCCACCTTATTTACCAGCGTCACTTAGCAGATGATCTATCGCCTGTACTATCAAAGTGGAGTTGTTTCTCTTACCATTGAATGGTTCCCATATACCAGCACCGTCGCTAATGGCCTCATAAATGCTCTTGACGGAAAAAGTGTTTGAATGTCGTTCAGGACGTTCGAGAGAGAGGGAGAGGGAAATATACGAGCTGTTGGTTTGGAGCGGCGAGCGTGGACTTGTGTCTTGTTTTTTGTGATGTCTTTGTTTAGGGCTCGTCCTGTAATCACGTGAGATTCGAAAAGGGGGAGGGGTCAGCAAAATAACGAATTACGCGATGGGATCATTTAATTTAATGTGTGACGCGTAAATTATTTGTTACCAACAATAGTAATTACACATATTCTAAAAATATCATAATTATTTTTTCAATAACATTAAACACACGTGATGCTGAGAAGGAGGGGTAGGTTAAACCCCACTACGTATCAATAAGGGGGAGGGGAGGGCGTATAAAAGTGGCCTGAACAACATCACGTGATTAAAGGATAGCTCCTTAGAGGTAAATTTAGATTGTAGATGATGATTGTAGTTGCTGTATTGATTGTAGATGGGTTAAACGATTAGTATGATGGTAAAGTATTTTACTCATCCTCGAGACTCACAGAACAGTCCGGGACAGACTCGCAGCGAAGTTGCGATCCGAAATACATAGTTTTAACATATGCATTTGTAATCACGTGCGTTTGATTGTATATCAAATAATCAAAGGTCTAAATACAGCCTCGTTGGTTTTATGGTCGCGAGAACCACTTAAACAGCATTGAGATTAAAGATCGTGCACTTAACGGCTAAGGGCGAATATCACCAATGAAACTAAACGCAATCAGCACATCTAACCTGCGTTCAAGAGTTGTCAGTGTCACATTGTTGTAGTTGTGACAGCACTTGAATGAAAAACGATAGCCACCTAGGCACTCAAACTCAAAGCATTTATTACAATTGGTTCCCTATCCATTTGCATAAAAGTTAAAGACCTAATATAACTTGGCATACTTTTGTTTGTCTTAATTATATTTTCGCATAAATTATTTACGCATAACAGCTTACGCATAATTTTTTTACGCATAATTTCTCTAATCATAATAATGATTAAGCATAACATTCTAAATCATATTTTTTTTAAGCATAATAAGCATAACATTCTAAAGCATAACTATTAAGCATAACAATAATAATAAGTCGTAGTCGACGGAGCCCCGCTTCGCGGGGCCCCTATTTCTGTCTGCAGGGTTTAAAGGAACTTAACCTGTCCGAGTCGGGGTGCCCCAATTCCCGAGCTCGCTTCGCTCGCTCTTACATCCTAAGTTCTCATTGCCTTTTTACTAAATCACACACCACCCAGGATTTTATTTTTTGCCAAAAAAGATTGTTCAAGAAATAGAACACCAAACCATTGAAATAGATAAACTTGATGTCGGAACATCACCAATACCAAAAAAAAAGATAAAATACACGGACAAACACAATAGGATTGAAAAAATTATTAGTAAAAAAGATGATTAAACATTGAAACATGCACATTTACAAGCTATTGCTAAAAATATACACCTAAAATAAAAATACATAGTTAAGTTATATAATGTTATGTATAATAAATCATTAACGTGGAAATCCAAAATAAATACGTAAAAATAACTCAAATTTGTTTCCGTTATTTCTATTAATTGTATGCCTAAATATTATTATGCTAATAACCATTAGACCTAGTAACGTTATGCGAATTAAAATTAAGGCCAAAACAAATTAGTCTTTAAGATGATTATGCCAACATAAAATGTATGCCTAAAAAAATTATGCCGAAGTATTATTATGCCAAAACAAATTGTGCCAAAATCGTTATGCCGAAGTATATTAGGACAAAGAACATTATGCGAAAAGAAGGGATCCCATTTCAATTAAACCATTTACAGGCACTTTTGAATTGTCAAGTGGTCGGTCAGTCAGAAAGATGAAGCTAGTTGCCCATTCCAAAGCGTAGTACTCTATGGACACTCATTTAAATTATATTGTTACATAAATTTTAGTTACACCATTAATGTTGAATATAGGTATAATTATATGTGAGAACGATGTAAATAAGACGTACACGTTGAGAGTCCAGAGTACAGCAAATAGAAATTTAAACAAAACAATCCATAAATAAAATAATTAAAATAAGCCGTGGCGGCTAAGAGATGACCAGTCCCAACTGACAGCATCCGGTCACGAACATGACGCATGGATCAGCACCATTCAGCTCAACCATTTTGAAGGGAGCTAAATGATCCAACACACGCGCCACCGTCAGCGAGACATTTGAGTGAGCATGACATCTATCAGCCGCCAGGGCACATTCAAGTCAATGAAAGACATTACCTGGTGAACTTCGTGGAGCACTTCCAACGTTTGGCCCCCAAACTGGAACGGACTGGGGCCGCCGTCAAGCGGCTTCTGCCCAACCTGAGGGGTCCAAACGCCTCCTGCCGGAGGCTTTACGCGGGGATTGTGCGGTCCATGGCTACATATGGGGCCCCGGTGTGGGCGCGTTCACTGTGGCGAAGAGCCGCCCACTATCTGAACGCGCCCCAAAAGGTGGTAGCCGTAAGGCTGAACCGGGGCTACCGCACGATCTCGGGCGAGGCGGCAAGCCTCCTTGCCGGACTGCCGCCGTGGCATCTGGAGGCGATAGTCCTCGCGCGCCTGTATGAGTGGCGCGCGGAGGCACTACGCCGGGGGGAAACCCCGCTTCCGCGGCAAATCGCGGCGGAGCGGACGGACCTCCGGCGCGATCTCATGGCGGCATGGAAAGAGCGACTGTCGCAACCCAGCGCAGGGCACGCCACGATAGCGGCGGTAAGGCCCCTCTTTGAGGAGTGGCTAGAGAGGCGTCACGGCGTCCTCACCTACCGCCTGACGCAGGTCCTCACCGGACACGGAAGTTTCGGGAGGTTCCTGCACATCATCAGGCGGGAGGAAACGCCCGGGTGTCACCACTGCGATGATCGCCCCGAGGACACGGTGGAGCATACGGTGGGGGCCTGCCCTGCATGGGCGGAGCACCGCCGTGTCCTAGTAGAGGCGATCGGCAGCGGCGGTGACCTCTCACGCCCGGCCCTGGTTCAATCCATGGTCCGGGGCGAAGCGGAGTGGGAGGCAGTCGCCTCCTTCTGCGAAGCACTCATGCTAGCGAAGGAGGTGGCGGGACGGGAGAAGGAGAGAGTCTCCCGTCCAAGCCGCCGCGGTGGACGCTCCGGGCGTCGGGAGCCGCGTGACGACTCCCGGCCACCGTAGGCGCGGGCCTGCGGGCGGTGACTAATGGTTAGCTCACCGTCCGATCAGGACCAGGCCCGTGCTGGACGGCGCGTACGTGTTTCACGCGCGCCTCAAAGAGATGTCAGCATCGAAGAGGGGGCCCACTAGGGCCCAAGCGTGCCGGGAAAGCGGGATCATCCGAAAAGGGTACCGCTGACCCGGAACATAAAGGGCCAAGGAAGGAACACGGGTGGGTTTTAGTCAGTAAGAGTCTGACACTCCCTTCCGCTCCACCCAGAGTGGGAGGGGTCATTTGATGATTTCCCATCCTCAAAAAAAAAAAGACATTACCTGGTAAATGGTAGCTCGATAGTACATAGTACCCACACTTTTCCTATGCAATTATATAATACAAAGGAGATTGATTTATACAAAGCAAAGGCAGTCTTACAATCTTCAGCAGCTTCAACAGTATTTTCAAATGTGCATCAATTAGTTGTAGTTGTGGAGCAGGACCAGCATTGAGCCAGGTATTTTTTAGCGATATAATCCCCCAACTTATAATATGCCTGGCTGCATAGTGTGCGTTTTATACAAAATTTGAATTTCATCTCATTCAGTTGAAGTATGTGGGGAGGTATTTTATTGTAACATTTTAAACAGTACCCCATGAAAGATGAGTCTACTTTAGCCAGTCTGAAACCTGGTTGAACTAATAGGTCCCTATTTCTGGTACTATAATTATGTCGATCACCTCTTTTAGTAAAAAGATGTAAATTTTTTCTTACGTACATGATGTTTTCATAAATATATTGACAAGGTACCGTCAAGATCTTAATAACCTTAAACAGTTCCCTTAGAGAATCGCGCCTGTGGAGATTATATATGGCTCTGATGGCTCTTTTCTGCAGAATAAAAATGGAATCGACGTCTGCAGCCCGTCCCCAAAGTAAAATACCGTAAGACAGGATACTATGAAAGTAACTAAAATAGACTAGCCTCGCGGTATCTACATCGGTAAATTTACGGATTTTTCTGACAGCATATGCTGCTGAACTTAGCCGTCCCGCCAGAGATGTTAAATGTGTAGCCTCGAGTCGAGCGTGATCCCCAGGAAAACATTTTTATCGACGAATTCTAGTTTCTCTTGATTCAATACTATCTCGTCGTCGTCATAATTATTAGCACTTCTTTCTACCTTAAAAATTAAAGAAGTATCGTCAGCAAATAACACCATTTGTGGTTGATTTTTTAATATCTGCATAACTAGATATACAGAATCCTTAGCTGCTATCGAGGTACATTTATTAACCAAGCCATCTATTTGCCTCCTGTCCCCGCCTGCACACGAGAGCACGGGGATGGCTGCCGCAATGAGGTCTGTTATTGAAAGTTGGCAAATAGACGCCTCGTGGGACGTGCACACTCCTCTACGCACAAATGTCATATATTCAAATCAGCAATCGTTTGGAAAGCAGTGCAAAATAGTTCATAGTGATGAGAAAGCATATTGGCTTCATGAATTCCTTAGTAGCAATCCGGAGTTTGGATTAGTGCTCAGTTGACGGCAATAGGCTCGCTCCCAATTATGTTGGATTTCAACATAGTGGGAAAAAGTGGCTGTATTTTACACTCAGATTTGATAAATTAAAAAACAATCAAAACGTCACAACTATATAAACCCCAAAGAGGTGCTTTAGGGTAAAATAGTCGTGACGATTGGATTTTTTTATTTTTATTTATCAATCAAAGCTGTGGGAGCTGCTACTTACAGAACAACAACGATGCTTTCGTCACTATCTTTCCTACACTATTATAAGCCCAACGTCGCTGAACACTCAAGATAATGAGTAACGCTGTTTTGTTTTTAATTAATTACGCCTCATTACCCTTTCATCTGTGACGTCACAACGCTCTAACAGTTCTCTGAAGTATTTGTATGGGGAAGTGATTAACTACGTCTTTGCAGCTGACGGATTAATGGTCGTGAATTAATGTAAAATAGTTGGCCTAAACAATGTTGAAGAGCGAACACACTGTATACGCGTGGTCTGTATGAAAGTGTGGGTGGGTGTCGTGAACTCGTGACTAAGGACAGAGGTTCTCAGTAGCACTATGTCTAAATTAAAAACTTGTTGTAAAAGATGAAGAAAAAGCTTTGAAATGGGCAAATATATACCTGTTACATTGGTATTCATATCGGACTGACAGACTGATTTCTGGACAATTCATAGCTACTGAGTCACCTAAGGCCCTTTAAAAAACAAAATAAAGCTTCGCATTATGTTTTTTGTTTGAAAGCAAGAAAAAAACAACAAAAAAAAAATAAGTAGAACTATAAACAGAACTGTCCCAGGCAACCTCTCGAGTATATCGAGAAGTTTAATACTTAATTTAGGATAAAACTAGCTCTTGACAATAAAGCATCAGCTTTGTTACAATGTGCCCAGAGCATCAATTGTTCTCACAAAAGGCTATATCTCACTACTTTATACGGAAATATTTAACTGCGCCACAAAATATTATTTTATCGAGTCACAAAACCGAGCTATTTTTACACAATTATATTCTTTTTGTAGAAACACAATAAAATATATTTTATTCAATTATTGCCAATTAGGTACATTCCGAATGACTGCCGGCAGAAATTCACAATACGATGAATAAGTAACAATTCGGTTGATATTCGTATAAATGTACAAAAAATTGTCTTCTCTCCGTCTGGCGTGTTAGAAGCTATCCCCACATTGTGACGTATCATAACTTTTATTGGAATCGGTGTTACGAGAATTTCAATAAACGAAATGTATGTAAATTTTATAAAAAAAATAAGAAACCCCGAGACAGCTTGTTACTCGCGCGTACCTATGTAGATACCTACTTGTGTATACATACATTATGTATGACAAAGGAGATTGGCGAGTTGGGTACCTCATCAAATCCAAACGTTTCAAAATCTACTTATATGCAAATTATAGATCTTATATCCGTAGTTATTTTCCAAGCTGAAATGTTTTAATAGTTGTGGGAGTAATAAAAAAAACATGATTTTAGGGTGCAGCCCCGCTAAGGAAACAAAGCGCACTAAAGCAAAACAAAACGCATAAAATAGAGCCAATTAAACGTATTACGTCAGTGTTGCCTTACAATAAACCCAAATCGATGATGATGAGTTAAATGAGTTAATCACATAAAATCAGACTCGGAACCGTGGGATGTTGTTGACATGTCATGGCTGAAGTGTGGTATTTAGCTTACATTCGACACGAAGGAACAACACCCCCTGCGGTATTTCTTGATAATGATTGTTAACATTAGAAAAAAAAGTTTTAAATTAAGAATAAATACTATGGTTTTATTTTTTAACTATTATATTTTAAATTGTTCATTATCTTTTATTCTGTTGACCACCATCTTGTGGATGGACCGTGGACCATCTTGTATGCGGATTCAAATCCCGCAAAACGCAAAATCTTCTTATCTACAATTGCCGTTTTCTTATCTCAACTTAGAAAAAAATCCTTCTATAGTTATTAAAGTACAACCAAATAAATTGGATACTTTATCTGAGTGAAATGTATGATTTATAAGGGAATGCCTTGAGTTACATAAGTAGGTAGGTACCTACCAAGCATTATTTTTGGTGGTCCATTTTGAGGTTATTTATAAATCAATTTAATATCCCCAAGTCTTACGTATGTCTTGCTTTTATATATTTTGTTATACTCTATTGTAGCATTCAAATCCATATATTATTCATTCTATGTAACGGTAGGCCTATAAGTGATACTGATAACACATGGGTTTCTGCCAATCTCCTTACAGCACATTTCTAATCGCTGTTTCTTGTTGTTATATTTTTTTGTCCCATAGACAAAATACAAATCAGCTATTTCATAGACAAGTGCAATGCCTACTCGGTCAAAATGTATGGTACCTACAGCAAATATATTTTTTTAATAACCGGCGAAACATTTCAACGCTCGGGGTTCAGAACCATGTGCTGAATCCATGGTGATAGTTTGCGCGCCGGTGGCCCGCCGCCGCCCTGTATTTCGGTACGTTATTGTTTGGTTACCTATATAATTCTAGACGACACAAATGTAGGTTAACATTTGTATGGTTCAGAATTTGCATCTCTAGGTAAAACAACGTTTAAAATCTAAATCACTAGGTACTCACTAAGCACGTGCTGGTTGTTAATTTATTGTTTGATATTTACATATTTCCTTTTTGTTAAAACGTTCCCCCACACTAGGAATTTCTCCTGTATCGTGGGTGCGTTTACAAACATTTAAACTCACATACACAAACAGCCAGGCCCGGAACAACTACTTGCAGGTCATACAAATATTTGTTCCGTGCGGGGATCGAACCAGCAACACGTAACGCAGCAGTCAATCGCTTAACCACTTTTTTTTTTTTTTTTTTTACGGGGGGAAATCCTCATGGACTACCTCCGCCTGGGGAAAAGGCGGAGGGGCGTGCCGGACTCTTACCGGCTAAAACCACCCCGGTGTCTCCTAGCACGTGCGCGCGGGGCCGCGGGAATCGAAATTCTTCCGCAGCCCCACACTAGTGCTGGCCCGGTCTGTCCGGGCCTCGTCTCCTGCACGGGGTAGTGAGGTGTTTAACTACCCCGTGCATCGCCTCAGAGGCGCGCGCCGACACCCGCGCGTGCCTTCTCCTCGGGTCCATCAAATAGGGGGCGAGGACTTCCCCAAGTCCCACGCCCCTGGACCCGTTCATGGGGGCCGGAAAAGGGCGTTGTCCGCCCTTCTCCTGCGCCCGGTGCGCCTTCTGCGGCCGGGAAAGGGAGTCGAGATCTCCCTCTCCCGTTCCGCAGTTTCCTTCTGCGACATCACGTCCTCGCAGAAGGACACCACCGCGTCCCACGACTCAGCGCTACCGACCATCCTCCGCACTACGGCCGGCAGCGACAGATCGCCTCCTACTTCATTTGTGAGGACACGGCGCTGCTCCTCCCAAGCTACACACTCGGCGAGCGTGTGTTGCGCCGTGTCCTCCCCGCAATGGACGCAATGGTGGCACCGAGCGTCCGGCTCCCTGCCTATGCGGCACAGGTACTTGCCGAAGCAGCCGTGCCCCGACAGCACCTGCGTCACCCTAAACGACAGGGAGCCGTGCCTTCTCCCGAGCCAGTCGTCGAGTACTGGCCGGATCGCCTCGACGGTAGCGAGGCCGGCGGTAGGGCGCAGAAGCCTTAGCCGCCATTCCGCCACCAAGACCTGATGGAGCTCCTCTCGGCGCAGCGCGATCTGCCGCTGCACCGGCCTCGAGCCCCGTGCCCGCTCTTCCTCGCGCCATCGATATAATGACGCGAGTACTTTCGCCTCTAGGTCCCAGGGCGGAGATCCGGCCAGGACACAAGCCGCCTCGTAGGAAATCGTGCGGTACCCGCGGACGACTCTGACGGCCATCGCCCGCTGCGGTTTGCGCAGAATGGCGAGAGTGCCGGCCGTCATGTCCATCGCCCACACAGGGGCCCCATACAGGGCCATGGACCGCACGATTCCCACGTACAACCGCCTACAGGCGGCGCTCGGGCCCCCCAAGTTAGGAAGCAACGTTGAAAGCGCGCCCGCTGCACCCATCAGCTTGGGCGCCAGCCGCCGGAAGTGGGGCCCGAATCCCCATCGGCTGTCGAGCACCAATCCCAGATACTTCATGGTGGACTCGACAGCTATCCGGACCCCGCTGACCACGATGTGTGATCCCGGCGCCGGCGCACGTCGGGGGCCATGAAACACCATGGCCTCCGACTTGTTTAGGGCCACCTCCAGGCCCAGGCGCCGGATGCGGTTCACCACCTGTGACACCGCAGCCGTGGCTATCAACGTCGCTTCCCTGTGCGAGCTCCCCCGGGCAGCGACAAGCGTGTCGTCCGCATAACACGTCAAGTCGGCGCCCGACGGGAGCTCGCCTCTCAGCACCCAGTCGTAGCCGATGTTCCACAGGAGCGGTCCCAAGACCGATCCCTGTGGAACACCGCACGACATGAGGTGCCGACCGGCACCGTCACGTCCCCGATAGGTGACGCATCTATCCTCCAGATAGGCCCCTACCGTACGGCGGAGGTAGGGAGGCACGCGATGATATTTCAGAGCCTCCCGAATACAACTCCAGGGTAGGGTGTTGAATGCGTTGGAGATGTCTAAAGACACCGCCATCACCACCCCACCCTGGGACACCGTCTCCTCCGCCAGGGCCCTCACGCGCATGATGGCGTCTATGGTGGAGCGCCCCCGACGAAAACCGAATTGGTTGTCGTCCAGGTTCGGCCCCTCCCTGCACAAGTGGCTGACGAGGCGATCTGCGATAATGCGCTCAAAAAGTTTGCCCGCCTCGTCGAGCAGCACTATGGGCCGATACGCGGACGGTGAGTCCGCGGGGCGCCCCTCCTTCCTGAGCAGGACCAGCCTCCCCTCCTTCCACACACTGGGAAACTGACCCTGCTCGAGACATGCCGTGAAGAGCCCCCTCAGCTGGGGCTCCAGCTCCTTCAGAGCCAGGACGAGAGCTCGACCAGGAACTCCGTCGGGTCCGGGCGCTGTGTTCTTAGCCCGGAGTCGCGACACGGCCGCTCTCGTCTCTGCTTGCGTCACCTCGGGGACATCGGTGCTCTCCTCTTCTGGAGAGTCTGTGGCTGAGGGCGAAGCCATCGCCGGGGGAACGTGTCCCGCTCGCTCAGGGAAGAGGGCCGATACTACCGCCTCTAGCAACTGGGGTTGCATGCTTTGCACCAGTGGAGGCGCCCAGGGACGCAACTTGCCCCGTACCCAACGGTAGGGGCGCCCCCACGGATCCCGATCTAGGGACCCCAGCAGCTCTTCCCTGGCACGCGACTTAGAGTCGCCGATGGCCAGCCACAGAGTCTCCTTGGACGCGCGGTACACCTCATACAGCGCGTCTTCCTCGACGGAATCCCGTCGACGTCGTCTCCGGTATCGCGTGTACTGGCGGCGAGCCGCAACGCACTCAACGCGCAGCCGCGCGATCTCGTCAGTCCACCAGTACACCTGGCGCCTTGCGGACTGTTGGCGGACACGGGGCATGGCCGCGTCGCAGATCTGCGTCATCGCCCCGCGAAACCACAGCGCCACCGCTTCGACGTCGACGGGGCCGTCCGTCGTCGACTCCCAAATCCAGGACTGGACTAAGGCAGCTTCCTCGAGTAGTTCCTTGTCGATGCGCTTAAGCGCCCAACGCGGGCCGTCGTTAATCGGGGTTGTTGGATGGCGGCCGCTCGCGGTCTGGGCAGAGACGTCGAACCGGATATACCGATGGTCCGACAGTGTCTCCACCCCCACGGCGACACGCCAATCGCGGACTCGGCTGGCGACAGAGGGGCTAGCGAGCGAGACGTCCACTATCGACCCGCCCCGCTGCCGCACGCATGTGTATTCCGAACCCCGATTCAGGACGACCAGACCAGTCGTCACCGCCCACTCTTCTAGCACCTCGCCCCGAGGGTCAGTGACCGGAGATCCCCACGCCGATGACTTGGCGTTGAGATCTCCGAGCACCAGAACGGGACGAGGGTGATAGCGGCCTACGACGGCGCCCAACTCGACAAGGAAACTCTCGAAGTCGGCGAGACTCTTGTTGGGGGAGAAATACGTCCCCACAATGACGATGCCGCCCGAGACCGCAGCAACCCAGCCGCGGCCTAGAGACGGGTCGATCAGAGTCTCGCCAATAATGGCCACCAAACCATCAGCGCACCCCAGCCAGTTGTCACGGGCGGGGATGAAGTACGGTTCGGCGACCACAGCCACGTGGATCGACCACTCTGCCATGCTCTGGAGTAAAAGATCCTGAGCTCTGGCACAGTGGTTGATGTTGCCCTGGAGGAAATGGAATTGTGCCATTATTGACATTCCATTCCCTCGGCAACGGTCCTGGGCCGGGAGTCGACCGCGGAGCTACTAGCCTGCGTGGGTGGCGAGGTTTCCCCGGCAGGTTTAGAGCTCCTCTTCTTCTTCTTCTTGGCCTTGCTGGCAGGCGCGCCACAGGCCCCTCCACCCACTTTGTGTCCCGCTGGCTTCCCTGCAGCCGAGCATAAGCTGCAGTTGAGCGCCGCGGAACACTGGGCTGCCTTGTGGCCGGGCTGACCGCAGCGATAACAGAGGTCACTACGGTCAACCTCAGCGGTGCACTTTGCCCGGACGTGCCCCTTCTCCAGGCACCGGAAGCACCGCAAAGCCCGGGGCTGCAGGAGTTTCACCCTCGCTGCAACCCAGCCAACCAGCAATCTGCCGCTTAAAGCGATCTTGTTCGCCGACGCCACAGGGCACCGAACCCAGACCACGCCGAGTCCGGTGGCGTCGGTGCGTATATCGCCGGCCCGCACCTTGTCCGGCGGACACTCTCCGCTTCGGGCAACGGCTGCCACCACCTCTTCAGAGGTCACGGAGTCGTCCAGACCAGTAATCCGCACCTCTGCGGTTTTCATTGGCCTGGAGACCCGGACGTCCTCAAGGCTGAGGACCTCCCTCATCTTGGCGGCCAGAGCGTCCGCCTTTTCGGCACTGCCGCTCGCAGCACCAGCCACCTCGAACAGCCGCGCACCCGTGGCAGCCTGCCTGAGGGTGACGGACTGAAGACCAAGATCTGATAATTTGATCTTGGCCTTGGCCTCGGCAATGACCGACTGGTACGTTACGCCACGCTCCGCTGCTCCGGGCTGTAGCGTGAGCGTCACAGCTTCGGAACGCGGAGCACGTATCGCCGGTCCTTTGCGTCCGCCTTTGGCAGTCCGCCGCACAGGCTGCGCAACCGCCTTTGCGGTTCGGCCGGGGGCGCGCGCTGTTGCTGAGGCCACCTTGGCAGCTTTGCGGGCCTTCTTGCGGCCCACGACTGTCGCCCAGGTCTCACCCTTAGACCCGACAGTCGTGGGCTGATCGCTCGATGGGGCTCCCTCCACGGGCTTTTTAATACCCTCCGCGGGCTTCCCCTTCCGAGGCGCAGTTCTTAGCGGCTCCTCAGCCCTCCGCCGTGTATCGGCCGCTAGGGGCGGACGGAGGATTTCCGCAGGGAGGCGCCGAGAAATCGCCTCCATACGAGCATTGACCATGCTCCCGCACTGAAGCATGCAGAGCCGGACAATGCGCTCGACCTCGTCGTCGGTATGAGCGCTTGCCGGTCTGGGTGCGGGAGCCGGGGCCACTACCGATGCGGCATCAGTGGACGTGCGTCGCTGCTGCTGCTCGCTCAGCGCAGCGACATGTCGCCGGAGGTCCTCCAAATCATTTCGGAGACGGCTGTTTTCCTCCTGCAACTTCGCGACCTCGTCTGAGGTCGTCCTGTTGAGGAGGATGCCAACCGCCTCCTTAATGTCCGCGGCAGCTTCCTTCAGCCCGCGGGTGAACGTGCCCTTCAGGCTACCGGATTTGGTGGCAACCTTCAGGACTAAGTCCACCCCGTCCAAGGCAAGCTGACTTAGGGCCACCGCAGATGGTTCCACCCCTTCCGCCGCTAGAGCAGCGCGTCGCTCGCGTGCGCGTCGGGCCATTTCCGACACTTCGTCGGCCGCGACGGCTTTGCGTTGCTCTCTTCTGGTGGCGTTGAGCTCCGCCTTTGAGCTCCCTAGCGAGGCACAACTCTCGCCACCAGGGTCCTCGGTAGTGACCCCCAAGTCACTCTCTGCTTCGCTGGCCGCCGGAGTATTGGGGCGCAC
Organism: Brachylomia viminalis; assembly: GCA_937001585.2. Lineage (NCBI taxonomy): Eukaryota > Metazoa > Arthropoda > Insecta > Lepidoptera > Noctuidae > Brachylomia > Brachylomia viminalis. Next base: position 26,283,662 of record OW443304.2, read on the forward strand.
GAACCTACCCTGTGCGTCTCTCCGCGGCCGTGAAGCACTCACCCCTCTCGAAGCCTGCCGACCTCTCCTCGCGGTCGACAACTTCGGGGCCAGCAGGCCTTCCTCATCTGAGGACAGATCCACCGACCCACCTCCCACCAGGGCAGGGTCGCGTGGACGTTTCCTAACGGAAGACGGTCCACACGGCCCTCCGTCAATATGTTTTAAACGACTGTTTCCAGTAATATTATCAGCAACAGGGGCCTGGTCGCCTACCCCTGCGCGTCCGTCGGTAACCAATTTATCACTCGCAGGCCCGGGTACCTGCGAGCGCCGGGCGTCAGCCGGGTCGCACGACAAATCACTTATAATTTTAGACATTTCAATCGCTTAACCACTGCGCCAACCGTGCAAAATCATAATCAAATCATAAGCAACATTACCATCTAAACCTGGAAAATTCATAAAACTGTTGCTTTCACATCTGTGGTGTGTTGGCTCTCACCAACAAGTTTGCATGGTTGCCGTGCCACGAACTTGTCTCTGTGTTTAAAGCAATGTGCACTTACTGCGACACTGTTCTAGCAACTAAGTGCACTTGCCAACTGCACTCCATACTCTACCCGCCGCGCTGTAAGATTCGTGTTTTAATATAAGTACCGACTGGGTGTTTTCTTTCTTTTTCGTTTCAATGCCTAGGTAGGTATGTTGTTTTGATTACAGTTTTGTTTTCTATTCCAGTGCCACTTAATTTGGTAATCAAGGAATTCATTACTATATTAATCTCTATCTAATTACTCTAACCATATTAATCATATTATATTATTAATCATATTACGAACAAAACACAACTGCAGTCATTTTACTGCCGGCGGCGACGGCGGGCGGCCAAATCGTACGTTAGAGCTTTGAAAGCACCTACTGCTTAGTAAGCTACTATTATTGCAAAATAATGTCATTTGCAAACAGCACCAACATACATCGCAGCACTAAAGCAAATTCACGGTAACAATCAGGAACCAGTAAGATCAAAATTGTTCGAGCTAAATCCCTGCACCAATCCAAACCTAGTAGAACTTTAGCAAGATAGATAGAACCCTCTGTGCACGTAATGAGTTTAGCATAATATCGCGGTTGGGTGCCGATACTACCAACATAATTATCATACTACCAACATATGATTATTGCACTTTAATTGCAAAACATTCAGATACCGTATAGCTGTAATTTATTTATTTGATAATTGGATTTGCGCGAAAACCTGCCCTGATTTCAGCATTCAGTGAAATGATTGGCATAATTTAAATTCAAATATAATTACGAATGTTCGTCAGTGTGTTTTCATATATTTTGCGTTTAAGTAAATAATATATTATTTTGGCAACTCGTTAATATGTAAGTACATTATTTATAATGATAGGGCGTCAGGTTTTTCAAAACCGAATGGTTAAGGGGACTACATGACCTAAACGCAAGTTTTATAATGCCTAAAAGTATATGATCCACTGCAGTAAACAAAATCAGAAAAATATATGATATTCTTCAGGATATATGCTAGTTAGATAGTGTGTTGAAAACATAATACAACTAATTTGGTACGATAGAAAAAAGTCACGAAGATACCTCTTAAAATTTCTTTTAACGATTAAAAACCATACTAATATACATCCAATAATTCTGTTTCTTTTTTCAGATTGTTCTTTATGCAACATATTAACGTGATAGTGTTTTAATTTTTTTGTCCAATCAATAGATTTTTTGTAAATAGAGAATTGCTTCATATTTTGCAATAAATTACCAGCTTTCAGTCATCGCGCGTCTCTTTCTTTTCTATGTAGTCCGACAGTGACCGCGCTTTAGCTGTTGTAAGCCCCTTAAATAACTTTTGTAAGTCGAAGCTTTGGAGTCGACGTCGAAGATCGAAAAACTGTAGGTAGTTCTTGTGATATATTTTGAGCTTTCACATCACATAAGGTCTATATTCCCCCGAGCGGCAGCCACACTTCGCTTTGATAAATGCTTAAGGACCCATGTGATGTTAATTGGAGCCTATTAGGTACTATCGACCAGGCACTAATCCAGACTTGAGTCTTTAGTTGTATTATTTTAATAATAATATCGATTAGCTACATAGCGTTCAATTAGATCGGAATCGAAGGGCCGTAAATCATCCTCAGAGTAGGCCGGTGTACTATCTGGGTGAAGCCAGTATTGGAATATTTAATACGTACCTTTCAATATTTGGGACTGGGGAACGTGCCCAACGGTTTCGTACCTACATAATACAATGTGATTTATGTTAACTTTAGATCGATTCTCATCGAAAATTAGATAAAACTGAATAAAATATTTGTTCAGTGCAAGAAAAGACACGAAATCAAAGAACAATTAATAATTTAACAAATCAATTATTAAATTAGGATCTTCATAACAAGTTGTTTCTTTGAGAAAGAACCCAGGTTAAACTCCTTGTTCTAAGTAATATGCAGAGACGTGTAACGGTCCTACGGTTTATTTGATCATTTAAAAATAGATCTTTTTTTACCACTGTGGCAAAAATCTATTCATAAAATGATTAATACGCACCTAAAAATAACCCTGCAAATCTTACCACGCTCCTTTGGAATCGTCCCACCTCCATCAAGTTCGACCCTGACCCTCAAGCGCGCTTGTTCACACGGTAACACCTGTAGGGTCGAGCTGACCCCAGCGCCCGTGTACAGACACCATAGCATATAACAGATAGGTACAGAAGGTCAGCTCTGTACAACGAGCGGACAGCGCACGCACACATAGGGTTGCCATTTCTAAATTTGAAAGCGACTGGCTTTTGATTTAAATAGCTTGAGCCGACCTTCTGTAGCCACGTTGTGCCACGACCCTGTGTATTAACACCTATAGATTTCTTGAGCGAATCCCGGCCTTCCCTAATCTCCGCCAAAAGGATCCGTTCGGCAGTATGAATAGCGGTATCAGGAGCCCTTTTTGCATAGTGTTGTTAGTGGAAAATATTGAGTGGGTAAGCCGTTTGTTATTGAAATTAAAGTGGGTTAGAGATACACTTTTATGTATAGACTTTGTGTTAACAATGCTTACGATTGGTACCTGGTGAGTTAGTACGTATTTGATGAACTAATTACACGTCATAATTTTACCGATTACACCCATAGAATGTGAAGTTTCGCCAATCAATTAAAACAGTCGTGTTGTATACTGCCGCATTCGAAACAGCAGTATGTTCGCTTGGTTAAGTTACAACAAAACAAAAGTCTTTGTATTGCAGTATTGTATACCTGGATTACATTTTTTGTAATAGACCTCCCGTTTAAAACATAATATATATTTTACGACAATTTTGTCATTTGACCGGCAATTCGTTGTTCTTGAATATTTTTGTAATTTAGAATTTGCGTTTTGATGTGGAATGTCAATGCAGAAAAATCGTAAAACCAAATGGTTAATTGATTTTGATTAGACCAATATAAGCTAAGATTTATTTAGTGAAATACAATAGTGGTGTCGATTTAACGACAATCAGTCGATTAACCATCAAACTGTTAAGTTTGGCGAGTTGGAAATTGTAAAAAATAAATAATTTTGGATGTGATTAAATAATAAAAAATAAAAAAAATCCAGTGAATATATTAGTTCCGTTGTAAACTGGGTACGTAGTCTTTCTTATTCGTTCGAATTATCAAAAGTTCATCTTCAATATTATGTTCAATTTTTTGTCACAGGAACGTTCAGTGAAACTTACCGCTTGTCTTCGAGTGCTTTAGAAGCAATAAGAATCCTATCTTCGACAAAAAGGTAAGAATTTTCTCATCTTCTGTCTTATTAAAAATTCTGCTTGTATCGCGGTATTTCTCTCCTATTATTTGTCTTAGGTATTGACAGTGTTTATCAAGCCAAATTTCGGTGTCACCCCCCGGGCTAAATGTTAAGCCTGTGAGTCGTAATAAATAACCTTTCGGCCTGAGACGAGACTACACTACTAAACCTTGTATTCCTGTGTCGCCGCATACGACGTTTGGAGGATGCTCCAGATAATTACATTTTATTATTCTAAACTCGTCCTTTTACCTCTTAATTTAATATCGTACCATGACCACGGCTTAACTTAGCACCGTCCTCTCAAACAATATATTTCCTAGAAACCTTATAGGTATTTAACGTGCGCGTCCTTAGAATACCGATTGCAATCGAGGTCCTTAGGACGTATTGCAAAAACAACACTAAAATGTTTTAGCGATCTTGTGCGTCTACGTTTTCCGCGTGTAATTCCTTTTTTTATAAAAATATCGACCACCCTATCTGCAATTCTTTTTGATTATGATTTGAGTTTTTTTAATGTGATTATCTTTTTAGTGTTTATATATTTGTAATTTCGGTGTATTTTAATAACAATAATAATTATAAAATAATACGTGTTTGTGTGGTGAAATTCTTTTTTATTTCGCTACAGTATACATAATTGGGCCAATCCGTGAAAAATTGCACATATGGAAAAAGTACTGTCACTAAAATATACAAACAATTTACAAGACCACCTTATTCTAAATTGAGTGCATTTTTTTTTATGTATAATATGTTCATTAGCTTTAAAAAATAATATATAACGGAGTCAATTGTTGCTAATTTAACTGATTAAAAAATATAAGGATAAAAAGTAATAAGGAATAAAGGAATAAGGAAAAAAAGGTAATTTTAACTTATCACACCTCCTGTCGCTAAATTTAACTAACCGAAGTTCAAGGATTTTACGACAATCTTCAGCGTTCATTGTGAGCTTTTAAAGAAAACTGTTTTAATTTTAATTATAACATATATTTTTTAAACAAATCTTATTGAGTTATATTAAAATTCTTGAAATAAATGATAATCAAATTAGCACCAAGGTAGACATTGCACTTTAGTCACTACTGTTTTAATTGCTTTCAATAGTACAAAACTACTAAAATAAGTTTTTTTTTTCATGGTTACATTATTAAGGTAGATCAGCCATTTCTTTTTGTGGTAAACAGCCATAAAATTATCTCTCATGAGTGTACCCTGAAAGCCGACTGCGCGTGTTCATCACTGGAACGTGTTCACATTATCACGTACTTAGGTGTTTCTATAGACAGGAATCTCAATTTCAAAGAACATATTAAGCTGCTTGGTGCACGGGTGCGCAAACTCATATATGTCTTTAGAAATTTGCGGCTCGCTGCTGAGCCTTATCTCTTAAAGCAAATTTATTATGCCCTAGGTCAGTCACTATTAAATTATTGCATTTCATCTTGGGGGGTACTTGTAAAACCACTATGAAGCCCATTGAAATCGCTCAACGCGCAATTCTCAAGGTGTGCATTTTTAAGCCTATCCTTTTTCCTACTATTTCTCTATATGACATCTGTGAAGTTCTGACTGGAAGACAACTTTTGATCCTTAATATTATATTGAAACAACATACAAAACTACCTTATGACCCACTCGCTCAAAAACGTCGAAATAAAAAAGTATGTATGAAACGAATCCCTTCTAAAACCAAATTTAGCGAAAGATTTATTGAATTTCTTGTTCTATTTTGATATTTATATATAGTGAATTAAATATTTACCGTCTTACCAAATCAAAATGTAAACAAATAGTAAGTGAATATTTGCAACAACTTAATTATGAAGAAACGGAGTTATTGCTAAATGTTGTACAGTAATTAGAATGTTGGGTTTAAATTGGTTAAAATAATCTTAGATAAAACAATGCTCATGCACTCACAATCACACTCACTCGCCCCCACACCCACATACAATAACCCTCACAAACCCTTATACACAACACACACACACACACTCACTTCACTCCAAGTCCACATAAATCACATACTAGTCCTCACACACTTCTATAAGCATCACTCACGTATAGGTCTTTTACTTATTATATTATAGGTAGTATAGTTTTAAGTAATGTAACACTTAAGTTAGTTAACTATAAGTCCTTCAAAAAATAATTGGTAAAACAACCAAACATATTTGCTTTGTTGGCATTTTATTGTTAAATAATCGAGGGAAAAGGCACTGGAAACCGAAATACAGGTATTGCCTAGTTCGGTTGCAGTGGCTACATCCATTTTGTTAGAAAATAATATTGCCAAACTTTTCTGTAAACTATTACTAAGTTGTTTTGAGAAATAATTATACTTTAATTATACTTATACCCATCGGGCAGTCGTGACGCGTTGGTCGGTGACGAAAGGCGTTCTTGACTCACGTTGCAATTAAGAAGTCCACTATAGTCACAGTTATAACGTGATACCGGTAAATTCTTTAAAAATTCTTTCATTTGCGAATTACAATGACATGCATTACGTATGTAACGAAATAATGATTTCCTAGTTAAGGAGATATTATTATATAAGTTCCTATAATATAATTAATTTACCAAAAAAGATGTGAAGTTAACAGAAATGAATAGGTAAGTGTTATGTACGAACAATTTCATACAGCAAAATTTGATTGAAAAAGTAAAATTTTTGTTTACTTACTAAAATAAAATATTTTACTTCCACAATCAAATTTTGCCAACCAATTGCATGTGAAAAAAACTTGTTGTTGATTTATTAAATATTTTTTGAATATTAAAAGTTTATTATGAACACCGCCTGTGTTTCCATTTAGTCACGATGACATATTCTTACTAAGTCACTGTCACAAATTTTTACGCCAAGTTATCGTCTGTAAAGTGGAATTTAATACTAGTAATGGTATATTTGTGATGAAATATAGTAGAATGTAAAAAAGAAAAGAAAAGAAAAATATTTTATTTGGGACACGCACAGGTAGGTAATACAAATAATAATAATAAAAGATAATAAAATAAAATAAAGAACATTAAATCTAACAAAATCATGAAAACAATAAAAAAAAAGAACAAAGAGAAGACCTGAGCGAGGCCAAAAAGGCTCCTATCTCAGCATGATGCTGCGATATTTGAAAAACAACAAATACAGCAGCGCTGGTATTCTGATAGGGCCCGTTGTGATGCCACGGACACACCTACGGAAATAAATCCCACTAGAGAACATAATTTCTTATAAAAATACTAATAAATAGAATAAACAATAACATATTATATTAAGAATACTAAAGTAAATAAAAACCGTATTTCTCAAGATATAGTCGAATATTACGATCGAGCCACACCCGACGCTCCAACATCGCTTGTCCATGCTACAGAATGTGACGCACATATTCGTTTAAAATAGTTTGGATTAATTTTTAAGGTGCTAATTAACTATAAAGTTAAAAATATAAGTCGGGGTGACCTAAAACGTGACGAAAACATTATATTAAGTACGTGATTTAATAAAGCTAAAAATATATTGCAGATAGTGTAAACGAAATTGATTTCAGTTTAATAAATAATTATTTTGACTAAAATTGTTAAAAATGTGTAATAGATAGCTCATATTGCTGATAAAATATTACATTAGCGATCGTTACTAAATGGACAGTTCTGGTCATGGATCATGTTTGAAACTCCGATTTTTCAGAGCTCTAATTGATTTAGATATTTATTATAATTATAGATTTCTTAAATTCTGATATATGCCGCATCGAATCGTAAAGAAACCTTAATTTATTTTATTTTTATTGTCATTTTTGTCCCACTTAGTAACGGTACAATTTTTCATGGAATGGCTCAATTAGGTAATTATAAAAAATCAACTGCTCCATAGGTTTATTGAATTAAGCGAATATAGATAACGTATGGAAAATATACCTTTTTTCTTGATTTCAGCGTTAGTTCTATTCTAAAAGTTGATCATAATGATGAGGACAAAGACCTTTTTTCGGGTTTTTAATTATACCTTCTATACAGTCAAACCTCTCAACCGGCCAAAAGTACTTTTGACTTCTTTCAGGAAAAACCTATATGGAGATACAATGCATTTTTTTCTATTTTAACCAGTATTTACATTATACATTGTATACCGTTTTTAAAAGGGTCACAAAAAAAAACTACCAACTAAAAGGATTCTAGAAATTAACTCCTAGGAAATCTTGACTTTAACACAAATATATAAAAAAAAAAGTTAAAATAATAATAGAAAAGGTGGAAATTAAAGTCAAACCAAAATGCACTCAACATTTTCAGTAATTCGATACTAACTGAAATTAATCGAAAAATTGAAATACAATCAACTCTGCGATTAATTTCATTTGAATCTAAATTAAATTTTGTAATTGAAATAGGACGGAGATTTGAAATACAATAATGTTATCTCTTTAATTTATTTCATTAGCAGCTTTTTTTTTCTTTTTTTTGTGTTTGGCATCTCGCAATCGGCCTTGAGAGGCCGTGACTGCTTAAACGGTCAATCCTGTGGTGCCTTCGAGCTAACTCAAAGCCATCCAGCCAGGGACATAATATTAATTATAAACTAATTTCATTAGCAGCAGTAAACGATATATTATAGAGCAGTCCGTGTTACGAAACCATAGCGACTTTTAATTCGATGCCCACGCCATCTATCGAGGTAGACGGCACATTTTTGGTTTGAAACATTTATCTTTTTTTTTTCATGGTATAAAATTCTGGGGTACTTATCATAATATTATCACAAGTACCTAGGAGGTGCAGTGAACTTTTTACAAAACTTTGATGTCTGGGATATTGAATTACATAGTCGATAGTCTGTCGGTCTTGTCACACAGGTCAATTTCACATTTTGAGTAGTTGAGGTCAAGGCCGATGGATTGGAACTGCTGCTTTAGGAATTGGAGATCATCTAGAACGGTATCTACGTCTCCTCCTAGTGTTCCATCATCTAAATATCACACATTATATTTTGAATTTAGTTGTTGTATTATGGGATGGATAGCTAAACTGAAAATGACTGGCCCGAGAGCCTTGTTGGCATTCGACTGCAGATTCCAAAACGTTGTCATTAATTTTGATGGGTGCGTAATAGCACTGTCACAGAAAGCGATCAATTTCTAGTAACTCCTTTTTTACTTCAGCCAACAAAGAGTCCCTGTTAACGTAGTTGAAGGCGTCCTTAATGTCAATCTTGAGGATGGTATCACCTTTACTTGGAATTTAAAAGCTGAAAAGGGCATTTACAGCAGCCTCACAGACCATTTTGGATCCAATGCCAAGCTGTAGGGGCACAATTTGCAGCATATTTTGGCTTCCGTACGCCTGTTAGTGCACCCAACGGCCATGAGATGAATGCCGCCGTCCCTCTTGCGCAGGGCACCTAAGTTGGCGCCATATAGGATATCGACGATATCATCCGCCGTTGAGTATCAGGTTAGTTAGAGCCGCTAGCTCCAATCAGCTGGGGGCAGTAACGTTAAAAGGAGTTCAAAGGATCCAGATCAGGAGGGAGGTCGGTCGGTGAAGGTGAGACCATCCGATGGATGTTTAATCTCCAGGACTGAAAGAGTATCTGGAGAGTAGGGCACCCACATCGCTGTTGAACGGTAGCCTGGCCGCCCCCCTGTCACCTACACTTAGTGAACATAAGCCTCTTTGTGAGCCTGTACAACCAGCCTCAAGGAGGTAGTGGAGGCTGAGCTTCGGAAGGTGACCCTGAAGAAGATCAAGTCGTCCAAAAGCAGGGCCGTGGTCGCGGCAACGGCCTCCATCATGGCGGCGGTGGAGGCGGCCAAAACCGACGGGCCTTCGGGCGGCGAAGTGGCCGAACTGCGGGCGGAGGTCGCTCGCCTGACGGCCGCCATGAAACTTCTCCGGGAGGAGAATGGGAGGCTCAGGGAGGACCTGGCTGGCCTGAAGGCCACCGGAAGCGGGCAGGTGCAGACGGTACAGGTGCCAAGCTAGCCCGTTCGGCCAAGCCAGCCCATTCCGGAGGAGAACCAGGTCCTCAATCTGGTTCGGCAGGAGCTGGCGGCCTTCCAGGCGCGGTTCTCCGTCCTGGAGGGCATAGTCCTGCGCCCACCACTAGCGGGCAGGACAGCACCGGGACCGAGGGTGGCCTCGTATGCGGCTGCTGCGGGAGCCGCCGCCCCTAAGCCCGGGTCGTCTGGCCGGGCCTAGCCGCTGGCCAAACCGGCGTCAGCTGGCGGAGCCCAGGCACAATCGGCGTCGGCCGGTGGAGCCCCGGCGCCGGTAACGCAGACGCCGGCCAGCAAAACACCAGCTGGGGCTTTAAAGAGGAAGGGCAGGACGGAACGGGAGGCGCAGGCCCCAGAGCCAAAAAGATTGTGGAGGGCCGAAGGCTTCTGGTGGGCTGGGTCTCGGCGCAGGTTAAACTGCTGGAACCCAGACCTCTGAGGTGCTTCCGATGCCATGTGGGGCACCACGTTGGCGTCCAGTGCACCTCGGAGGTGGACCGCAGCACTCTGTGCTTCCGCTGCGGTCAACCCGGACATAAGGCCGGCTCGTGCGAAGCCGCGCCGCACTGCGCAGCATGTGCGGGTGCTGGCAAGCCGGCCGATCACCAGGCGGGCAGTAAGTCCTGCGCTCCACCCGCCGGAACCAGGAGGAGAGGCTGGCCCTCCGCCGCCGTTGCCACAACCACCGTCACCGCGGCCAGTGCCACTGCCACTGTTGCCGCCGCCGCCACTGCCGCCACCCGGAAGGAGACTGAAATGGAGGAGTAACGGCTCCATTAAGACTCCTCCAGGCGAACATCAACCACTGCACCTGCGCTCAGGACCTGTTGCTCCAGAGCATGGCGCAGTGGTCGATTAACATTGCCGTGGTCGCTGAGCCGTATTTTGTCCTGCCCAGGGATGACTGGGTTGAGGACCTGAGCGGCTCAGTGACCATAATTTCGTCGGCCGCTGCCGGCACCCCATCCCTCGAAGGTGTCACGAAGGGACAGGGGTGCGTAGCAGCACGGTTCGGGGAGATAGTAGTAGTGGGAGTGTACTTCTCTCCGAGCCGAACTCTCGCCCAGTTCCAGATCTCTTTAACAGAGTTAAGTGTCGTCGTCGCCGGGTACCATCGCTTCCCCGTGCTAGTGCTTGGGGACTTCAATGCCAAAAATCTGGCTTGGGGTTCCCGTTACACTGATGTGCGGGGCAGGATGGTGGAGAACTGGGCTCTGGAGACAGGCCTGGTCGTCCTAAACCGGGGTTCATTCCCCATGTGTGTGCGGATGCGGGGTGAGTCTGTGGTGGACATCTCGTTTGCCAGCCCCGCTCTGTCACAGCGTGTCATTGACTGGCGCGTCATGGAGGAGGTGGAGACCTACTCCGACCACCGGTATATCCGGTTCGACGTCTCCGCCCAGACCTCTAGCACGCCGGTCCAACAGGCCCCGAGTGGTCCGCGGTGGGCGCTGAAGCAGATGGACCGGGAGCTCCTCCTGGAAGCCTCGATCGTGCAGGCCTGGGTGTCATCACCGGACAGGCCTGCCGATATTGACGATGAGGCGGAGTGGTTCCGGGAGGCCATATCCAAGATTTGCGACGTGGCAATGCCCCGAGTCCGTCCAGGAAGCGCCCGACGTCAGGTGTACTGGTGGTCGCAGGAGCTGGAGACGCTACGCAAGGCGTGCGTCGCAGTGCGACACCTGTACTCCAGGCACCGTAGGCTCCGCATCCGCCCTCCGGATGCGGAAGCGACGGAGGCGGAGCTGTACGAGGGATACAGAGCGGCGAAGACCGCCCTCCAAGAGGCTGTCCAGCGTGCCAAATATACGGCCCGCGAGGAGTTGGTGGAGACTCTGAACGGAGATCCATGGGGGCGCCCTTACAAAATGGTGCGGAATAAACTCCGCACCTGGGCCCCCCCGCTGACGCAGAGTCTCCGCCCCCAGCTGGTGGAGGAGGTGGTGAGCGCTCTGTTCCCTTCACGGGGGGAGCATACTCCCCCGCCCATGGCTCCGCCGCTCGCGGTGCCTGAAGCGGACCACGCGGACGACGACGACACCCCTGAAGTGACCGGGGTAGATCTGAGAGTGGCGGTAGGTAGGGTGAAGGCCAAAAATACCGCCCCAGGACCCGACGGCCTGCCAGGGAAAGCCTGGGTCCTGGCCTCGATGGCTATTGGGCCTCGACTGGAGGCGCTCTTAAGCGCATGTATGGAGAGAGGCCAGTTCCCACTCCGTTGGAAGACGGGGAAGCTGGTCCTCATTCGGAAGCCAGGGCGCCCTGCGGACTCTCCGTCCGCATACCGGCCCATTGTGCTGCTCGACGAGGTCGGCAAGCTCTTTGAGAGAGTAATTGCAGGCCGCCTCGTCGGGCACCTGGTGAGGACGGGGCCGGATCTTGCGGATAGTCAGTTCGGCTTCCGCAGGGGGCGCTCGACGGTATCGGGCCGGACTTGTCGGATGCTCAGTTCGGTTTTCGGGCTGAGCGTTCGACGGTGGACGCGCTGGCCTGCCTTAAGAGGCAGGTGAAGGAGGCGATGGATGTGGGGGACGGATTGTTGGCGGTGTCATTCGACATCGCTAACGCTTTCAACTCTGTTCCCCACAGCACTATCCTAGAGGCACTCCGATTCCACGGGGTGCCTCAATATATGCGGCGTCTACTGGCCAGCTACCTGGAGGATCGGGCGATCGTCCTCGTGAACAGGGCTGGCCAAGTCCGACGGTACGCAGTCGAGGCCGGCGTTCCACAGGGGTCAGTTCTGGGACCTCTCCTCTGGAACGTCGGCTACGACTGGCTCTTGCGGGGAACTCTCCTCCGAGGTACGAGTGTCGTCTGCTACGCGGATGACACTCTCCTCACCGCCCGGGGGGAGAGTTTCAGGGAGGCGGCCAACTTGGCCTCGGCGGGCGGATCCTTGGTCGCAGGGAGGATCCGCCGCCTAGGATTGACAGTGGCGCTGCACAAGACCGAGGCTGTGTTCTTCCACGGGCCTCGGCAGCGCCAACCACCAGACGCCCACATATTTGTGGAGGGCGTCCGAATCGAGGCCATCTGGGCCTTGTACTCGACAGCAGGTGGCGTTTCGGCCCGCATTTTAGCGGGCTGTCGACGCGCCTGCTGAAGGCTGCGGGCGCCCTCTCGTGGCTGCTCCCCAATTTGGGGGGGCCCAGCGCGCGATGCCGGCAACTCTACGCCGGCATCTTGAGGAGCATGGCCCTTTACGGGGCCCCTATCTGGGAGGACTCCCTCCAAAGGCGGGAGAATGCCGCCGCCTTGCGGGCCCCCCAAAGGGCCATAGCCCAGCGGGTGTCGCGGGCCTACCGCACGGTGGGCTTCGCGGCAGCGTGTGCTCTGGCTGGCACCCCTCCTTGGGAACTCGAGGCGTGGGTGCTCGCCAGAGTATACGAATGGACGGCGGGGCGCAGGGCGAGAGGAGAACGCCCCGCCCCGGAAGAGCGGGAGGCCGTCCGGCGGGAGGCGAGGGACGCCATCGTCGTCCATTGGACGAGGGACCTCGCCACCGCAGCCTTCGGCCGCCGAACCCTCGACGCGATCGGGCCGGTCCTGCGAGACTGGCTCGATCGGTCGCACGGGTTCCTCTCGTTCCGTCTGGTGCAGGTGCTGTCCGGACACGGTTGTTTCGGATCGTACCTACACCGAATCGGACGGGAGGAGACACCGTCGTGCCACGACTGTGGCGCGGCGGAGGACGCGGCGCAGCACACCCTCACGGTGTGCCCGTCGTGGTCCGAGCCGCGCCACGGTCTCACTGCGGTGATCGGACCGGACCTCTCACTCCCCGGTTTGGTTAACGCCATGCTGGGCGATGAGAGGTCCTGGGCGGCAGTGGCCTCCTTCTGCGAACACGTCATGTCCCAGAAGGAGGCGGCGGAGCGCGCGCGGGAGGACGACCCTCACGCGGCGGCACTCCGAAGACGGAGGAGGGGTCGGAGAAGACGTCAGTATGACGGTCATCTCCGACTCCTCCCAGGTGGAGACCAGCAGGCAACGGGTGCGGGGGCACCCTTGCCTGTATTGCACAGGCCTCCACCAGTGTCGGACGGGAATGGGCAGGTGTTCCCGGCCATTCCCGTAGCCCCCCAGTTAAATGGGGGGCATGCGGGGCCCGCCAACTAGGCGGGCATACGCCGGGAGGGCTGTGGAAGCAGAGGCTAAGCCAATTTCCCATAGCCCTCCCATCACGGCGTCGCGGGAACACCGCTGAGTTTTAGTGGGTATACTGCCACTCTGGCAGGGAGTCCCACATACTCCGTCTCGTCCCCCGACGAGAGGAGATGCGTAATGTCATTTCTCAGCGACAAAAAAAAAAAAAAAAAAAAATGGGCGCTCGACGGTGGACGCCATCATGCGCGTTAGAGCCCTCACGACGGGGGACGCGGTGTCTCGGGGCGGGGTTGTCGTGGCGGTGTCACTCGACATCACCAACGCATTTAACACCCTGCCCTGGAGTTGCATTGGGGAGGCACTCAGGTATCACCGGGTGCCAACCTACCTCCGTCGAATAGTCGAGACATATCTGACGGACAGAGCCGTCATCTACCCCGGTCGCGATGGGGAGTGGAACCGGCGAGAGATGTCGTGCGGTGTCCCACAGGGATCGGTTCTAGGGCCGCTCCTGTGGGACATCGGTTACGACTGGGTGCTGCGGGCCGACCTCCCTGATGGCGTCAGCGTGGTGTGCTACGCTGACGACACGCTGGTCCTGGCGCAGGGGAGGTCGCATCAGGCGGCGGCCGACGCGATGACACGCGGGGTTGCGATAGTCGTGGAGAGGATCCGGCAGTTGGGTCTCGAGGGGGCTTTGCACAAGTCCGAGGCCATGTCTTTCCATGGGCCTCGGAACAGGCCACCATCGGGATCCGATGGAACGGACTGGGGCCGCTCTCAAGCGGCTCCTGCCCAACCTGAGGGGTCCAAACGCCTCCTGCCGGAGGCTTTACGCGGGGGTCGTGCGGTCCATGGCTACATATGGGGCCCCGGTGTGGGCGCGTTCACTGCGGCGGAGAGCCGCCCACTATCTGAACGCGCCCCAAAAGGTGGTAGCCGTAAGGCTGATCCGGGGCTACCGCACGATCTCGGGCGAGGCGGCAAGCCTCCTTGCCGGACTGCCGCCGTGGGATCTGGAGGCGATAGTCCTCGCGCGCCTGTATGAGTGGCGCGCGGAGGCACTACGCCGGGGGGAAACCCCGCTTCCGCGGCAAATCGCGGCGGAGCGGACGGACCTCCGGCGCGATCTCATGGCGGCATGGAAAGAGCGACGGTCGCAACCCAGCGCAGGGCACGCCACGATAGCGGCGGTAAGACCCCTCTTTGAGGAGTGGCTAGAGAGGCGTCACGGCGTCCTCACCTACCGCCTGACGCAGGTCCTCACCGGACACGGATGTTTCGGGAGGTTCCTGCACATCATCAGGCGGGAGGAAACGCCCGGGTGTCACCACTGCGATGATCGCCCCGAGGACACGGTGGAGCATACGGTGGGGGCCTGCCCTGCATGGGCGGAGCACCGCCGTGTCCTAGTAGAGGCGATCGGCAGCGGCGGCGACCTCTCACGCCCGGCCCTGGTTCAAGCCATGGTCCGGGGCGAGGGGGAGTGGGAGGCAGTCACCTCCTTCTGCGAAGCAGTCATGCTAGCGAAGGAGGTGGCGGGACGGGAGAGGGAGAGAGTCTCCCGTCCAAGCCACCGCGGTGGACGCTCCGGGCGTCGGGAGCCGCGTGACGACTCCCGGCCACCGTAGGCGCGGGCCTGCGGGCGGTGAGTAATGGGTAGCTCACCGTCCGATCAGGACCAGGCCCGTGCTGGACGGCGCGTACGTGTGCCACGCGCACCTCAAAGAGATGTCAGCGTCGAAGAGGGGGCCCACTAGGGCCCAAGCCTGCCGGGAAAGCGGGATCATCCAAAAGCGGTACCGCTGACCCGGAACATAAAGGGCCAAGGAAGGAACACGGGTGGGTTTTAGTCAGTAAGAGTCTGACAATTCCGCTCCACCCAGAGCGGGAGGAGGATGATTTCCCATCCTCAAAAAAAAAAAAAAAGCCTCTTTGTGAAAGGTTATTGAAAACAGGTAATTTTCGATCTAAAATAAGGGTCGAATGGTTACAATTGTCTTTAATTTGTTGTTTTTTTTTTTGTTAGTTTGAGTTTGAATTTAATATTGGTCAACCTTTGCTATAGGTTTATATTTCAGGGTGTAGGTACACTTAACATTGGAGCAATGTTATCTGTGGGCCTAGCTCGAATGCACGGAGTAAACGTAACCATCAGTTTTTGTGATAAACTGGACGTCGTCACGTTCCGTTTATTATACTAAAACACACAAAAACTAAAAGTACTTTATTTATAGATTAAAGACTTAAAGATTCTAATTATTTCGGTTTAGTGTAGTTACGCCAGAACGTGACTTGTGATTGTATTTTGTATGTTTGTGGTGTCGGTCGTTTGGGTCTTAATGAGTGAAAGATCGGAACGTGCGTCAAACAAAACACACACGCTGAGCAAAACCAATTGACGATTCATTCGCTTTTGTTTATCACCCGTCGATCGGTGGGTGCCGTACGGTATACCGCACCGTAGTAGTAGTAACACTTGCGCTACGAAAACCACCTTTACTGCTACGAAACAAAGGCGCTATTAAAGTCGAACTGTAACCGTGGGAGTGACGTTGACAGTAGGTACGTTTCGAACAGAAACGGAATTTCTGGCCATTTTCACAGCTTGTGTATTTATCAATGTTACGAGAACGTACAATAGTCTGTTTATTAAATAAACAATAGTATTGTTTTGTTTCTCGTAAACTCGTAAATCAGTAACGTTAGTGTCTCTAATTTGATATAGGTGCGTGTTGCTTGTGTTTTCTACAATCGATAGATTCTCCTATTTGTATGGTGTTCCGTAGGTATTTTGGTCAAAGGAGGTTTCACATTGAAGGTATTATGTTTTGAACGGTGTTACACAACAATCCATACTAATAATATTACAATTGCGAAAGCAACTCTGTCTGTTACCTTTTCACAACTTAACGGCTGAACGAACTTCGATGAAAGGCACACAAGTAGACCGTGACCTGGCGTAGGACATAGGATATTTTTTAATCCCGGTTGTACGTTCCCACGAGATAATTTTGAAGCCAAAAGCTAGTTGAGAATACAAAGACTTACAACGTAACATACATACAGACTAATAAATGAATCAATTAGATATTTGAATTGAAACCACATTTCTGAAACGACCGCAATAAAAGTAAAACGGAACAACATTCGCACACAATATCCGCGAGATTACAGTTAAACTTGCTTCGTAAACAAATTCTAATGTTACACACAGGTACTTGAACGAACTAGAACTACTTACTTCTTCAGTGTTCGTTATTCAGCTCAGTTCCCAACTCGAGATCCGAGGAAGTAAATAATCTGGATCGATCCAAGTTCCGGCCATTACACGGTTCTCAAAGGAACATCTGGCGAAGTACTTGGACGCACAAACATAACAGTAACTATCGATATACCCGCCGCCCTCTCCTAACCGGTTCCAAACGGATTTACTCAGTTTGAACTGGCTGAAGGCGGAATTGTCCGGTTATTTTCCGGCAAATGCGAAGGCGAGATTTTGTGCAGGTAAAATAAAGGCACTTTGTACCTAGGTAGGTAATATTGTAATGGATTGTGAGAGAAGTTTTCAGACACAGTACCGTTATTTTTTTGCAATTTGAATACGAATTTTCACACAAAGCGGAATCTAAAATTTAATTTTTATATTGGAATATTTACTTTAACTTTACTTTACTTATTTACTCTTTTAAAATTTAATATTTTATTTTGTAAGACGAGTCACATTTTATTTAAATAAGGACATGGCAACGGTTCACTGATCCTAAGCGATCAATCACGCCATCATTTTATAAACTGCGGCACGTTAAGTCCACGGTCACACGGGCGTAAAAATACTGCGACGGGATTTTTTCGCGCACTGGATCTTCAACGCACTGTTTAATTGCGTTCAAGCGGTTACTGGAGTGGATGAGGTGACCAAAGTCGCCGCATAAAAAGTAATGCGGAATGCATGCTCTCACCTAAGTAACCCTTTAATTAATCGAAATCCGATAAACTTTATTCAATTTTTCATTTTTAAAAGATCTGTGGCACACTGTATCCGATTGCTTAGTCGATTTTGTGCTTAAAGGCCGCTTACTCAGATGTATGACAACACTACAAGCGTTCAACCAAAAAAATCAAATAATTAAAAAAATATGGCGTCTTGTCAGTGACGTACGGACTCGCGCGTGTTTTGTTTACATGATAAATAATTTGTGTTTTAAGTGGGTTTTCAAGTGTTTGAAGTGCTATGGCCTGTTTAAGTATGTGATAAATATTATAGTGAAGTGAATTACTGCAGGATTTCAAGGTCGGTGAGTGAAAAAATATTACGTAATTTCGGTTTTATTCCACAACCGGCGCTGACCGATTCATGTTTATTGTTATTACGTGTATGTGTTTTCAGATCCTTATTTTAGTACAGTGTGTTATTCTAATACGACTACTTTTATAACAAAGTTGAAGCATTAAATAAGCTTTCCACAGGTACCAATATTTTTATTCTACGTATCAGATTTATATTTATAAAACAACATTTTGTTTCCATTGTCTTGGCGGCCATTGTTATTTTTTTGCCGTCGGCAAATTTTTTCAACTTTGGGCGCTCGTAAATAGTACATATTGTACTAATGCTGTGGTTTTATTAGTGTTTTGCGTTAAGTATATACACATAATGTATTTAAAACCTTAAACAATATAGGTCATCGCTCGTTTTTTCGAACTATAACCATTTATTTGAAAACAAAGTTATGATTTATGGTTGCGTCATACTAACGAACGATTTGTTTACATGAATACTATCCTATTTCAAACGAAACTCCGCTATCTTAAAGCCCCGTTCCTTACCATAACAAAAAACACAAGTGTTAGCACCATTCAATGAAACCCAAGTCGTAAAAATGCTTTGTTTACATTATCGGGCGGCCGAGCGGCGCCGGCACGCCGGTGACGCATCTGGCATTCACCCCACTCGATTATTTTTCCCGCGCTCTGCTGCGCTCTGCGCCCTAGCGGTTATTCTTGTTTTTCCAATTAAATGACTTTGTCGGTGTTACAGAGTTTTGGACAAACAGCTGAACTGGGCAAAACATTGCAACTACATCACTACAAAAAAGCCAGCATATCTCTGCGGCAGTGCAAGCGAATGCTTGGCATGTATTGGGGGATTAGCCCCAACGTTACTTACTGGCTTTACACCACAGTTATACTACCAATGCTCACATAAGGCTCACTAACTTGGTGGCCCAGGACAGACCTGAGCACAACCCAAAGAGACCTCGAAAAAATTTCAGCGGTTCGCTTGTGTAGCAATCACTAACTGTATGAGAACATCCACTGCTGCCCTACAGGCAATGCTGGGACTGCCACCCCTACACCTCATCGCGCGGCAGGAGGCGGCCCTGGCTGCCTTCAGGCTCCATATTATGTCGGGAACCCTAAGCAAATACTCTAAGAGTCAAGCACATGGGCATAAAGGGAGATACGATCAAACGACAAACAATGATGGCATCACCTTGCGACAGAGGCCCGAAATATCGGTATCTAACCGCGACACAGTGACTCTGCAATGGATAAAAGGACACAGCGGATCACTAGGTAACGACGCAGCTGACGAACTGGCTCGAAAAGCGTCCAGCTCGTCAGTTTAGACCCGAACCTATTGTACCCATCCCCTTCAACCAGCTTCGCAGGTGGCTACGGGAGTTCACCCACACACAAGCGGAGAGCTGGTGGACCTCGACACCGGGCTGCAGGCAGTCCAGGGAAGCTATGCCATCCTTAGATGGCAAGCTAGCCAGACGTCTATTACGCCTGGACAGGATCAGCCTGCGCCTGGTGACGGCGACCATCAAGGGACACACAAACTAAACAAACACATACAGCTAAACAAACACTTTCACACAATAGGCATAACGGACAGTCATATATGTACGGCTTGCATGCAGACTGAGGAAACCGTCGCGCATGTGATTTTTGAATGCACAGGTGTCACCCAAATTAGGACAGAAATCGTAGGGGCACCCATATCTTACACAGATGTTCTTAACAGACCAGGAGATTTAATCAACTTCTGGAGGGAGGTGGGCTGGTTGTCACCGACGGCCACCATGGTTCATTTAAAACGTGTAAGTGCGGAAACCAAACCAGAACATAGAACAGTGTTACAGAGAAACATAGCTATATCTTTCGACGCTCGGCGTTTTCCGTGCATGCATGCAAGGGTAATCGACGAGTGTAAGCATCTTTTTATGACCATAAAATGACAATATCCATAACAGGTACCTATTATTATGCGAATTCGCATATACGAGAACATGGTTGCTATGAATTGCTTTTCTTTGATTTATCAAAGCCATTGATTTAGTATCACATGACATATTGATAGGTAAATTAGAGTCAATCGGGATTAGAGGACCGGCTGTTTAGTGGATATCATCCTATTTGAGTAACAGGCGACAATGTGTCGTTATCAATAAAATTAACAAAAATAAAGATATGATATCCTCCACATCAGAGTATAGGCATAGTAAATATGGCGTTCCGCAAGGAAGCGTATTAGGCCCAATATTATTTCTTACATACATAAATGACATCATAAACATAACCAAACACACATTATTATTATTTGCCGACGATATATCCATTATAGTGACATCAGATAAAATGAAAAATACCATCGCAGATCATGAACTTGAAATTAATAACACAATAGATACACTACTGAATTGGCTTAACATAAACTGTTTAAAAGTCAATCTTGAGAAATCTGTCTATATTCAGTTTAATCAATCGAATAACTATAATAACAATGTCAGTCTAAATATTAATAAAATTAAACAGGTTACAAGTACAAGGTTTGTGAAGAATAGAAGTTTCGGTTTTTTAGAAGAAGAATTGTCGAAGTGCTTTTATCTGTCTATTGTGTACCTCCTTCTTTCCGTGGCAGCGTTAATCTCTGCAGACAGGATCGTGGGTGGTGTTTGCGGAATTTTGTCATTGTGGTATTCATTTTTCGTTAAATGTTTTTCAGATCGGTTTTGGTCCGATTGATTATTCGAATAGAATATGTGAGAACCGGTATAGCGAAGGTGTTAATCGCTTTTATAGTATTTCGAGAATAATATTGCGTTTTCAGAATTGTGTTTATTTATTTAGGATCTCCAACAAAAGATGTACACAATACATGACACATAATTTATAAAGAGTTACATCAGGTAATAAGTAAGTGTACTCCTTCACTTATAGGAGTGTGTCTGTGTTGAAGTTGTAGTGTTAATTTTTGTTTAGTTTCTTTAAAGTGTATCTGTCGTGATTGTGTGTAGCCTAGGTATTTATAACTATCTTATTCTAACTATCTTGTTTGTTGTTATCTAATGGTTCTATCTGTTCTCCTGTTCCTAAAGTGTATTGGTCTTGGTAATTCTGTCCTACTCTAATCGTATTTATTTTACATTTATTTATGCCAAATTCCATTTTAATATCGGTCGAGAATTGTTCTGTCAAGTTTGCTAATTCATATAGTTGAGTCTCACTTTTGGCGTATAGTTTATTATCGTCCATGTACAACAGATGATTTACATCATTTTTTTAACCCCAGTATATCCTTCGTTAGTTGTATTTTTTTAATGGGATTCATAAAGTAGTTGCGTTTAATATATTAGATAGGAGATTTAGAGCAAGACAGAACCACGGTGGGCTTAAAGCATCTCCCTGAAAGATCCCTCTCTGAATTTTGATGGGGCTGGTATCTACTGTTGTAGAAGGGGAAGTTAGTCTTAGTACAGTGGTCCAAGTTGTCATCATGACCTTTAAGAATATTACTATAATTGGATGTATTTTGTATATCTCTAAAATTTTTACAAGCCACGAATGGAGGATTGAGTTGTAGGCTTTTTTATAGTCAATATACATGCTAAACAGATAGGTATTGGATTTTTGAAAGTTTTTAAGAATTGCTGAGTCTATGATTAATTGTTCCTTGCAGCCCTGGCTGAATTTCCGACAGCCTTTAGTTGTTCAGCTAAGATATTAAGTATTAGTGTCGATGTGTTGATATATTAGTTCAGATATGCAAGATGTGATAATTTTGTACAAGGTCTGCAAGCAGGTTATAGGTCGATATTTTGCTGGATTTGAGGGATCATTACGATCTTTAGGTATCATAAAAGTTGTACCTGAAGTAACGTAAGATGGTATTATTTTAGGGTCTTGGATGAATGTATTTTTGTGATTATATAGAAAACGTTGGATTGATGTACATTTTTTGTACCAATAACTATGAATGTTATCTGAACCGGGTGCTTTCCAGTTATCTAAATGAGAAAGTACTTTATGGAAAATTTCTGGGGATATGTGATCAAATGTCATTGTTTGAATATTTGTATTGCTGTTTGTCAGTTCTGTTTGTATCCAATCTGCTTGAGCATTAGGCTCGATTGGTTGTTCTCAAATTCCTGCCCATAAGTTTTGTAACATCTCTGAGTCAGGGTTGTTATGATCATCATCATTCGGGTTGTTATCCTGGACGTTAGATGTCACCTGTCTAATATTGTGGTAGAAAAGTTTTTCATTGTGGGTGAATTGAGTGTATTGTAGTTTTCTTTGGGTACATGCTTTTTATATCGCTGTAGTCGGCCTGTTACGACTGACAGTTTTTGTTTAAGTGTGTCTAATGTGTGAGCTGCTTGTGTATTTGGTTCTACATGAATAGTTTGAATTCTTTAATGTTCTATACGTGTTTAATTATTTTCCTACTTCTATTACCATTGATGAATTGGGTCATTTTAACTATCTTTGATCGTAAATAGTTTAATTTTCGTTCGAGTCATGTCTCCCAGTTAGGTTTATACTCTTTTTTTGCCCTTTGGATGACTTCTCTTAGTTGAAGAATTATCTTTGCTCCGTTTAGTTTTGCCGCGGTCCATGCCGCACAATATTATAGTAGTCTGTAAAGTTAGAAAGTCAGTTTCTTTATTAACGTTTCCAGGTAGAATTATTTTGTTGAGGTAGCTAACTATATGGGCAAGTTTTTCAGAAGGTTTTTGTTTAGGAATAAAAATTCTACTTGTAGGGCTAGTTTCTTTGTAATATTGGAATACTTGTTGGAACGTCTCATTTATACTCGGTCCCTATCTAGGTCCACTTGTTGGTTAGGTAGAATCTCTTCTGCAATGTTGGTTTCAGTATGATTTAAGGTTAGTGAAGATTCTTGTGTGGAGTTAATGTCAATGCTGTTTATAAATTGAGTTTCAGAATTACTGTTGTGGTTTGGGTTTATTAGCGTCGTTTCGATTGTGAAGTTTAGATAATGTAGTCGTAACTCTTCAGATACTTCTAGTTTTAATGAGTTTAATCTGTCACTAGCAACATATTTATTATTTACAATTGCTCTCCTCAGATCAGCTATTCGTTATTCGTTAAGATGAGCAAGTGTAGGAAAGCTGTTGATAAAATCTTCATACATTCGTCTTCTATATACTGTTTCGTTTCTGCCTAAATCTGTAACTCGATAATAAGACCGCATTATAGCTGCATTGTGTTCACTGGTTCATCTCATTCGAGTCTGTGATAGATTTTTAGTACTATGATTGTGTTTCCGGGGTTCTAGGTTGCATTCGGGCAGATTGTGTGGGTGTAAGTATTTGTTGTACGTGTTCGATAGAGTTTTGAGACTGTTGGGTAGAATTATTAAATTGTAGAGGATCTAACTCTTCTTTTACGTCTTTTTGTACCTGTACGGGTTGTAGTAGTTAACTCCGTACACTGATTTGTCGTGAAGGTTTGTATGTTCAGGTAGTATAGAGAAACACGTTCCACTAAGCTGCACTAAGTAGTTAAGTTTATTTAAATTAAGAGTAAGTAAAGTACTAGAGTGGAAGGCGATTATTTCTCTCAGTTGTTGATAGCGACACAGTTATAAGTTCACTATATTTAAATTCGTTAGTCATGTTATTTTATTACGCTAAATTATGACGCGCATCGTTAGCCTCAAGTAGGTTACAGAGTAAGCAGAAAAATGTACGGCGATGAGACCGTACAGTATCTCCTCTATAGTTTTTGTAGTAGTAATGTATTGTTAATTATGACTCTACGTTGGGCTCCTATTCTCTGTCGACTAACCTGCATGTTCGAATTTTTCTAAAAGTTTTAGGTGGAGCGGTTCAAGATAAGTTTTTCTGTCTGTATCTAGTGCGGTCCATTGTGCGCAAGTGCGCAGTATGAACTTATTAATTTCAGGTGTCCAAAGTCACAACACTTTCAGGCGTGCTGGTGGTGGACAAGCTAGCTGTAGGAGGGGCGAGTCGAAGGGATGGATGAAAATAATAAAATAGTATCATCGCCCGTGGAATCGGCTGTGGCTTCTACGTAGTGAGCCCGCCTGTTCAGCTCACTACGACCAGCTGTAGCAATTTTGCCGGTGGGAGCCCGCTTACTCAGCTCCTCACCGCCGATGGTTTGCATGTTGTGGTACCTAGCATCGGCCCCAGATGCGCCCCGGCGCTCCCCGGGAAGCGACCGTTAATTATATACTCTCTTATTATTCATCTTGTAATGTTTGTATTTTTTACTTACGTTTTGGCTATTAGATCTTATATTATAGTATACGTTCTCTCCAATTATCTGCATGGCCATTGTCTGTAGTTTAACCATTCCTAGGCCTCTATATTTTAAGTTATTTAGATTTTCTCATGCTCTCCCAATGTT
This sequence comes from Brachylomia viminalis, assembly GCA_937001585.2. NCBI lineage: Eukaryota > Metazoa > Arthropoda > Insecta > Lepidoptera > Noctuidae > Brachylomia > Brachylomia viminalis. Next base: position 26,308,285 of record OW443304.2, read on the forward strand.
TATTTACCTTTTGTAATATCAGATAATGACAAGCCTAGGTTTTATTTTTAATGTATTGCTAGAGCTGCCAGTAGGTAAGGTTGTATAGGTATTAGACCTTATTATAAACTATTATTCTTCTTTAATGTTCTAGAATCATTGTTAAAAATTTTATGTCAACCGATCCGAAAAGGAAGGGAGCCGGGACCGTCAGATTAGATTACTCTTGGTGCTCGCCTTGGCAGGAGGTCCTGAAGTTATATAGCGCTCGGTGGGAGGGCTGTGTCCTCTGATAGTGTGAGCTATGCTTGAACAAATAAATCTACGCGTCCTTCTACACCGGACTATGTTGGAAAGTCGCTAGACCGGCGATGGCTACCCTTGGCGTCAGTTCTGGATACTGACGCAAGAAGATTACGTCGTGGTCTACAATATACTAGTGACGCTGACGGCTGATAGATTTCAGCCCTCTGCCTGCCTCCTCTACCACGGCCTGCCCCTCCGAGGTCGGTGACGTGGTCTGACTCAAGGACCCCTCCTTTTACAACCTGCGAGCCTCTCTAGAAGAAACGCTTGGACCTTCTACTTATACCCGGTTTCCCTGACCTTCTATTCTACATCAATTATATTATTTTACTATTTCTTCTTTTACTTTTACTTTTTCTTTTAAGCCGGGACTCCTCCAGTTCTGGTGACAGTTCCCTCCTTGACGTTTACATTTTCCCCCTCCCGGGAAAATGTAACGTTACAATCTCCATAAAGGGTTACTTTTCCTTGTTAGCCGCGTAAGATTTTTGTACAGTTATACTGTACGCGTGTCCGCCCCTCACGTAGCCTAGGTGTTCAGCTTGGACGTAAGGTAGGATTTCAGGGAGCTTATTATTATTATTTGGTTTTCCGGGAGAGCGTTTTAACTCTCAAGGTTTACAAACCTAGACAATTAAAACTAGTTAAAATTTTATAGAGGCTCGTCTCTGTCACTCATAAAGTGTGACAGTCTTTTCCTAAAACCTTCTTTCTAACTCTCTTTCTATAAGCCTCGACGTGTCATTGTAGCGTACGGTTAATGTACTCATGTTTTTGCTAATATGTCATTTATTTTAATCGGCGGTCGAGCGGTCCAGTGAGCGTGCATGTGCCGCAGATATGGTTTTGGTACGGTGTATTAGGCGAATACCTAGAAGGCTCCCAGCGAGGCACGTGTAAGTGTACACGTGTAGACCTAAACATTTGTGATACATCATACTTCTGATACTTTAAAGGGTCAGAAGTTCGAACATCCAAGTTTGAAAAGATGAATCGTTATTCGAAAAGTAAATTGTAGTTAGATTCAACTTTGGTCTGTATTGTACAGTTGAATCTTAATACTAATAAGACGTATGTTACTTCTTCAGTTTCTTACTGTACGTAGGTACCTATTATTAAAGGAATTTATATAGTAAGTAAGTAGTCTGTTGTCAATACATAAGTACCGACAGGATACACGTTGAGGTACCTAAATTGCAATTAAACTTCTCTGATCCACTAACTGCCTATTAGAATGCTCCCCTCTCCTCTAAACTTGACCTTTTACAAATCCCGACTCGCTAAAAACGAACTAAATCAGTCAATCTAGATACGGCGAAACGTGTACCAACATCTATATACCGGTTGTTGTTTTTCCACCAACACCCCAAACGGCTAAGCAAACAGGAGGTTCGGCTTTCGGCACAATCATATTGCGTCGCATTCAATCTGGGAGTGTGTTTGGACTCGTCCATCAACGTGTCTCGGTGATGGATGGCGCCGCGAGCGTACGATATGCGAGTGATAGGACCTAGGGTTAGGCAATTTTTATATATTTTGTTCGTGTTTATTTAGGGCGCTTAAATTACATTAATGGAGATTGTTTTTACAATGTGTGTGATTTTTCAAGCCAATACCTGGAAATAAAGGAAAATCCTCTACGATATTAAATAAGCCTGCCACAACTCATTTATCTCCGCTTTCGACCTTGTAGTCTGGCAAATCTTATCACTACGAGGCATTAACTATTCTCGTAAAAGTAGCTCTTTCGGGCAGGATAACATTTTAATTAACTTAATTCAACCGCACATCAGTACTAACATTTGCACTGTAAAAATCACCCTTAATAGCTACAACATAAAAGCGCTGTTACTATAAAATTGGTACCACTGCTGTGCGGTTGGTTGACTGTACTTACACGATTTCTTCGATATCCTATAACTATTACAAAAAAATATTAAGCACATAGTTTTGGTGGTTGCCAAAATTCTCTCCCGTGTCAGCCCTGCTCCGAATCAGTTTCGTAATAGTTTGTTGTCAACAGTCGCGACCTCACGCTGTGATATCGGCTTACGATGACGTACGCGTCACTCTCATATATACGCGCTACACCCTGTATCACATAGCGATAGAAAATGTTGAACGATTGATCGACACGGTGACAAGTTACATCAGCTTTATTTTTTTTTATGTACTTAGCACCGGGGAATTTGAGCTGATAGTGATAGTCATACTTAAATTTAAAAAATTATAAACCCCCGACATAAACAAAAACCTCTAAAAAGTAAAAATAATATATGTATAGGCCGTTTAAGTTTAATATGAGTTGTAGGTAGGTAGGTTTTGATCCAAGCGTCCGTCATCGCGACGGAGGACGGCTAATAAAAATAGGAAGTTAACAGCAGCTATATTTTCTACAATAGCAGACATTCATTATTGCTGGCCTCGTTTGTTTGGCGTTTTCATTAGCCGTCCCCAGACGCGAGGGCACTTGGATCAAAGTATTACCTGCATCTTATATTCAACTTAAAGGGCCAGCACATATTATTTATTTACTTCTTAGAGTTTTTTGTTTGAGTCGCGGGTTTTTAAATTTTAAACTTTTATTTACTGCTTATTAAAGTTGATATATATTTTACTAGTAGACATGCCACGATAGACATGACCTTGCCGAAATCTGCGAAGCTGTACGTAGTTTTCCCACAGTGAAGCTAGTTACTAATTCAATCTCATATCTCTTTCCTACTCCATCGTCAGACCTTGATCACATTTATCTATAACCTATTCATTGAGACCATTCCGATGAGCCCAAACACGATACCTCTGCTGTAAGTAAAGGGAGTTACATATATTATTCTGCACATTCCAGGTGATGCTGCAGCATCAGTTCAAGGTTACAATGTTCTTCTAATATAATTATAGTAACGAAGTACCAACTTTCGTCTCGATCAGATGTGTGGAAGATGCTCATAATCATTCATCAACTAGAAAAGAGCTGATAATCTTCAAACGGCTGAACTGATTTTCTTGAAACATAGCTAAGAACACTCTCGATCAAGTCAAAAATTCAGTCAGAAAAATCAAAATTGGTTCAAACACGCAACATAAATCACTCATTCAAAGGCCGTTCTTCCGTCGTTCCGTCCTTGTTTCGTTCCTTTAGGTCATTCCATTCAACCTTCTCTCGCGACCGCTACCTACATGGCGGTCCCATAAAACTCTCTCTCTCTCAAAACTCTTCTCTTAACCGCTACCGCTAGTAGACACGTCTACATGGAGGTTTTCTATTTACCTACCTGGAATATTTTCTGTAAAACCACAGAAAATCCAAGATTAATGTGCCGGACGGGCGTGATCGCTGGGTTCCAGGGTGAGGGAGGTTATAATACCCAACCAGGGCTATCCCGGTATGAGGTCGGGCGTCTCCCAATCCACAGCGGCGCTGACGTCCTACACCTATAAGTTCCAGGTATCTTCAAGATTCCCGACTGTGGCTTCGTACTGATGTCTTCGTGTTCCGGGGTACTTACTTATATGAAGGGGTTGATAAATAATAACACCAAGTTGAAAGTTCTTTAAGTGTTCAGGGAGCGATTCGGGTCCTTTTGAGGGGTTCACTTGATGACGTATTTTGAGCCGTAAAGTTCCTTGCTGTTAGCGGTCGTGACGCGCCCGCTTAAGTGGCTCGAATCTTTACCGTAACGAGGACCACGAATTTCTCCCTGATTTTACGTTTATTTTTATTACGTTTACAAGCATTCTTACAGTTAAACCTCCCTAGTTAGGCACCCTATCCAGACATGTCATACATAACCGAATTCCTTGCGTAATCCCCTATCTATTGACACTACAGGAGCGACTGTGTGTCTTTCGGCTGAAAAGTTATTTCATTACAAAGGGGAAAACGGGTGAAAAATTACTGTTATCCAGTCTGTCAGGTGGATTTCCTGTGAAACCCCTGAACCGATATTCAATTTCTAAATGGGTACCTGAAGTAGGTCTATCGAACTAAAGAAATCTAGTATTTTCATAGTTACATCTAGATTTTTCAGGGCGTGAAGCGCCTCTGAAGACTGTAAGAAAAAACGTACTATTTTGCCCCTGCTCCCAACCTGTGCTCATCAAAAAGGTGGACTTCCCATTTGACCACAGGTCCAAAAATTACATCCAGGGCTAGGTCTCGGTCCAGGCTACCTGGACGTACCAAAAAACTATAGGGAAACTATATACGTCCCACCCTTTTGATGCTCACAAGGTTGCGACCAGTGGGTTAAATGAAAAACGACTCAATTTCATCTTTAATAGCTTTCTAGTACATACAATATGATGTCTAGGCTAGAACTATACCTATTCTATCTTATTATGCTATAAAATACAACATTTAAAAGGTTTTACTACCAATTATTCACTAAGAACGTTTCAGAACTTAAGACCCTATCTGGGTACATGGGCGCAAGTAGTGGTACGTCCGCTGTCTATTAAGTTTTAAAACATTCTTAGCAGTAAATTACTATTATTTGAACAAAATTAAGCATGGCGATGTTCCGACACGTACATACATTCTATTTAAGAAATTAGGGAATAAATAAACTAAGAAATTACTATAACATTAACAAATCTGAGTATGGTGACGCTCCGTCGCGAACAATTAATGATAAAATGATAACTGATTTTATTTCTGTAAGTAGGTTTGAACAAACACTTTTACACGCTATCATATTTTTTTTAAAACTAGATGAGGTCGGCGTTTCCTATCTGACTACTCTGAGAAGAAAGGCCGAAACAAACTCAGAGGTCACAGTCTCTTTTAAAGTCCAGACAAAATCTTGATCAGATCATGCGAAGGCTATGTAGATCGGTATCTAAAATGGTCTTTGGAGGAAAGAACCACACAGTTTGAGTGAACCTGTCCAGTCAGTGCACGCAATTGTCAGCTCGTGCAGCTCAACTCAGAATCTATGAAGCTCAACGATTCGACGAACAATACCAAAGAAAGGACATTTGGGTAGGCCGCATAAACTACTCAAACTGCCAGAACATGATTAAAACTGGAACAATTATTACCCACATAGTCCTCACATTCACAATAATTAAAATAATAATTATATTATTTTAATACAAGCATTGACATGAATATTTACCGTATAAAGTATTAACTTTTATCTAAGGCTTAGTTCTTGAATGTGGCTAGGAAGTTTATTATAAAAGCGTATACATTGGCATCTAAACGAGCCACCTATTTTCTTGAGCCTGGTTGTAGGAACAACAAATTTGTGTTTGTTCCTTGTAATTATATTATGGATATCACTGTATTTTTTAAACAGATTATTATTTTTATGTGCAGTCAAAAGATTTTCATAAATATACTAAGAAGGCACAGTCATTATATTAATCTCTTTAAAATTTTGTCTGAGGGAGTGTCTGGGACTTAATATGTAAATAGAACGAATTAGCCTTTTTTGTAAAACAAAAATTGTCTGAATATCGGCGGCATTTCCCCACAACAGAATACCGTATGACATAACACTATGAAAATATTTAAAGTATACTAAACGGGCTGTATCTAAATCAGTTAAACTACGAATTTTCCTAACGGCGTATGCTGCAGAGCTAAGCTTCTTTGGCAATTTATTTATATGGGGCCCTCTTGAAGCTTGGCATCCAGAATTATGCCTAACAATTCTGTGGTATTTTAAAGAAAGAAAGAAAGTAAGATAAATATTTTATTTGGGACACGCACAGGAAATACAAATAATAATAATAATAAAAAAAAGAACATTAAATCTAACAAAATCATGAAAACAATAAAAAAAAAAAATAAAGAGGCCAAAAAGGCTCCTATCTCAGCATGATGCTGCGATATTTCAAAAACAAACAAATACCGCAGCGCTGGTATTCTGATAGGGCCCGTTGTGATGACATAAAATAAAGGACACTTTAGGACACATTAGGACATAAAATAAATCCCACTAGAAGACATAATTTCTTATAAAAATACTAATAAATAGAATAAACAATAACATCTAATATGAATACCAAAAACGGTAACAGTAAATGAAAACTGTATTTCTCAAGATATAGTGGAATATTACGATCAACCCACACCCGACGCTCCAACATCGCTTGTCCATGCTACAGACAGACTATTGTCTATGGTGTATGACGAACGAAGGGACGCGCGCGCCGGTGATGCAATAGCCTGTCAACGCAAAGTACCTATTATTGATAGAATATTATAGTTTTCTTTTTAACAATGGACAACAAATACAGCATCAGAATAAATAATACTTTAGAGTCAAGTGAATATTATAAGATAAGACAAGATTTTCGGGATTGAACTCTTCACCACTCACTCTTCTTAGGCATAACTTTGGATGCCAAGCTTCAATGGGGCCCCCATATAGATAAATTGTCAATGAAGCTTAGCTCTGCAGCATACCCGCTCGGACGCAGAGCGCGGGAAAAATAATCGAGCCAGATGAATGCCAGATGCGTCACCGGCGCGCGCGGCGCGGCGGGGCGCCGCTCGGCCGCCCGATAATGTAAATAAAGCATTTTTACGACTTGGGTTTGTTTGAATGGTGCTAACACTTGTGTTTTTTGTTATGGTAAGGAACGGGGCTTTAAGATAGCGGAGTTTCGTTTGAAATAGGATAGTATTTACGCAAACACTACGTACGATACGTACGTACGATAGTATTTACGTAACTTTGTTTTCAAATAAATGGTTATAGTTCGAAAAAACGAGCGTTGACCTATATTGTTTAAGGTTTTAAATACATTATGTGTATATACTTAACGCAAAACACTAATAAAACCACATAGCATTAGTACAATATGTACTATTTACGAGCGTGCAAAGTTGAAAAAATTTGCCGACGGCAAAAAAATAACAATGGCCGCCAAGACAATGGAAACAAAATGTTGTTTTATAAATATAAATCTGATACGTAGAATAAAAATATTGGTACCTGTGGAAAGCTTATTTAATGCTTCAACTTTGTTATAAAAGTAGTGGTATTAGAATAACACACTGTACTAAAATAAGGATCTGAAAACACATACACGTAATAACAATAAACATGAATCGGTCAGCGCCGGTTGTGGAATAAAACCGAAATTACGTACTATTTTTTCACTCACCGACCTTGAAATCCTGCAGTAATTCACTTCACTATAATATTTATCACACACTTAACAGGCCATAGCACTTCAAACACTTGAAAACCCACTTAAAACACAAATTATTTATCATGTAAACAAAACACGCGCGAGTCCGTACGTCACTGACAAGACGCCATATTTTTTTAATTATTTGATTTTTTTGGTTGAACGCTTGTAGTTTTGTCATACATCTGAATACGCGGCTTTTAAGCACGAAATCGACTAAGCAATCGGATACAGTGTGCCACAGATCTTTTAAAAATGAAAAATTGAATAAAGTTTATCGGATTTCGATTAATTAAAAGGTTACGCGAGTGGACGCTAGCGTGCGGCGCCACTTTCTATGCGGCGACTTTGGTCACCTCATCCACTCCAGCGGATACGCCGTTAGGAAAATTCGTGGTTTAACTGATTTGGAGACAGCCCGTTTAGTATACTTTAGTTATTTTCATAGTGTATTGTCGTACGGTATTCTGTTGTGGGGAAATGCCGCCGATATTCAGACGATTTTTGTTTTACAAACAAGGTCAATTCGTTCAATTTATAAATGAAGTCCCAGACACTCCCTCAGAGGGGTGCATGTTGAAGAGCCTCCTCGTGGCGCACCCTGGGCAACGTCAGCTCCCATTGCCCACGAGATTTTGGTGGGCAATTGGGGGCTGGCGGCTAATCTTCAACAAACGAGGAAAGGTCATGGTTCCAATCACCGATCATGCTTGATGGTCGGTGAAGGGAACCGGGCTAAGGAGGGTCAATACGTCCACTCCTCCTCTGCTTTCAGAGGAAGTTGAGTGGGCGTAGACGGAGAAGGGCCGCCGCTGCGGTGCAGGCGCACCAAAGCGGCGCGTGTTTCTCTCCTTGAGGAGTAGTCCTCGAGGAGTGAACTTTCGGCGGGTTCGCTGAGTCGGGTTGGCCGGACAGCGAACGGAGGCATGCCTAATGCCGCCGCCGGGGGCTTGGCTTAATTGCCTGGCCCATAGGAAGGCTACCTCTAAGATAAAAAAAAAACCACCCAATCCTAAGCTTCGAAGCGCGGTGAGAGGATGAATGGCTGGAGGGAGTCCAGTCGTTAGCGCTTCCCCTGCAGAGCACCTGCCGCACTCTGCAGTATGTAGGCTTACCGGGCATCTAGGCTCTGCCCGGTGGACATATTTACCTATATTTACTCGTGGGATTTACTATGAAAAATAAACTAAAAAAACAACAAAAAGGACGTAGAGGAGGGGAGCGATGCGGGGTCGGAGTCCGACGCCGCATCTGGCGCAAAGGGCTCAAGCCAGAGCTCGGAGCGCGAAGTGGAGGGGGCTGCTGGGAGGAACCGAAGGTTCTTCCTGAAGCGCCCCAAATCGGGGGAGGGCCAGGGGTCGTCCTCCGAAGAGTGGACCTCGGGCCCCAAAAAAATCCACTCCAGCCGGCGGGGTGGGGCCCGGGAAAAAGGTTTGGGCAGAGGGCTCGCCACCCAGGAGGAGGCCAAGGAGTTAAGGCGAGCCAGCCCTGCCGAGCCGGCCCAGTGAGCCGCCATGGAGGAGAACCACCCAGGAGTGACCGGCCGCAGGGTGGCCATGTCAGAGTCCTCAGGTGGTGAGCCAGTCGCCGCTGGCGGCTCCAACTCGGAGCGAGCGGCCAGGTTTGCGGAGGTCGTGGTAGCCGCGATAAAGGATGTGGCCGTGAAGAGGTTTAAGTCCTCTAAAGACAAGGCCATATCCGCGGCCTCGGCCTCCATTATAGCGGCAGCGGAGGCCATTCAACCTGGGCCTCCGTCGGACGTAATGTCCGAAATGTGGGCGGAGGTCGCCCGCTTGACAGCCGCCTTGGAGCTTCTCCGGAAGGAGAATGAGGAGCTCCGAGCAGACCTGGCCGGGTTGCGAGCAGGCGGCCCCTGGGAGGTGCCGCAGGAGGGGGCGCAGCAGCATGGGCAGGGACGGCCCCCGTGCCTGCGGAAGACCGGGTTCTGACCCTGTTGCGGCAGGAGCTGGCTGCCTTCCAGAGTCGGTTTTCCGCCCTGGAGGCCATTGTCTTGCGCCCCCCACTAGCGGCGAGCCAGCCGGCCTTGGGCCGGCAGAAGGCGGTCTCTTTTGCAGCCGTCGCAGCTGGCGCGGCCAAACCTGGCTCATCGGGGCAGAGGAAGGCCCTCTCCGTGCCGAAACCCGCGGGGCCGCCCATGCTCAGGGAGGGCGGGGCGGCTATACAGACGGCGAGGGTGCCGGCCCTGGCTGCAGGACGGCCGCCCACACCTGCTATATCTCCTCCGGCTGGCGCCGAATGGCACGTAGCCGGGGAGAACAGGAAAGCCGGTAAGGCAGCAAGGGCGGCCAAAAGGAAGGAGAGGCGGCAGCGGCAAAAAGCGCGAAGCGTTGCGGCTAGCTCCGTGCCCCGAAATCCGCAGCTGTAGTGATTACGCTACAGCCGGAAGCGGAAAATAAGGGCGTGTCCTACCGTGACGTGCTAGCCAAGGTGGGGAAGGCGGTGAGCCTCGAGGAGATCGGCGCCGCCGAAGGCATCCGGATGAGGCCACACACACAATCACACAATCACAGGCCGATTCCCGGCCACCGTAAGCGTGGGCTTGCAAGCGGCGAGCTATGGGCAGCTCGCCGTTCGACAAGGACCAGGCCCGGGTCAACGGCGCGTTGTGTTCCACGCGCGCCTCAAAGAGATGTCAGCACCAATGACGGGGTTTGCTAGGACCGATGCCTGCTAGGATTGCGGAAAAGTCCAAGAGGGTTACCGTGGCCCCTGGCACAGGCAACTGAAGGAACACGGGTGGGTTTTAGTCAGTAAGATTCTGACACGCCCTCCTGCTCTGCCCAGAGCGGGAGAAGTTATTTGATGAATTCCCACCCACAAAAAAAAAAAAAAAAAAGACACTCCCTCAGAGACAAATTTAAAGAAATTAATATAATGACTGTGCCTTCTCAGTATATTTATGAAAATCTTTTGTATGCACATAAAAATATTAATCTGTTTAAAAAGTACAGTGATATCCATAATTTAAATACTAGGAACAATCCTCCAGCATCCTGCCCTGTGTGTTCGTATACCGGGAACCCCAAGCCACAGGGAGGGAACGGAACCCGACGACGACGACTTTCTACTCCGCAAAGGAGTTCGGTTAGGGGAAAAGTATACCCCTACCACTACAATCTCCCCGAACCGTGCTGCCAGGCAACCCCTTCCTCTCGTGACAGCCTCGAGGGACGGAGTACCGGCGGCGGCCGACGAAATTAGGGTCACTGAGCCGCTCAGGTCCTCCACCCAGTCATCCTGGGCGGGATAAAGTACGGCTCAGCGACCACGGCGATGTTAATCGACCACTGCGCCATGGTCCTGAGCGGAGGCGCAGTGGTTGATGTTCGCCTGGAGGAGACGTAATGGGGCCGTTATTGGCACTCCATGTCAGCCTCCTCCCGAGCCCTCTGTGAGGGCCCCGCCGCAGTGGTGACGGCGGCGACGACGGTGGTCGAGGCGGCAGCGGCGGCGGCTGTGGTGGCGGCTGCGGCAGTGACGGCGGTGGCGGAGGGCTTACCCCTGCCCCTGGCTCTGGCGGATGGAGCGCAGGCCTTGCTCCCCATCTGGTGATCGGCCGGCTTGGCAGCTGCCGCACATATGGTACAGTGCGGTGCGGCATTACAAGAGCCGGCCTTGTGACCGGGCTGACCACAGCGGAAGCAGTAGTGGCTGCGGTCCACCTCCGAGGTGCATTTAGCTCCCACGTGGTTGTCCACCCGGCAGCGGAAGCACATCAGAGGTCTGGGTTCCAGCAGTGTCACTTGCGCGGAAACCCAGCCCACCAGTAGCCTACGGCCCTCGGCAATTTTCTTGGCCGCCGACACGGGGCAGCTCACCGTAACGGCTCGCATCCCCTTGTAGTCAGGACGGATTGTGCCTGCCCTCACCTGCTTGGCAGTGCACCCGCTAGTCCTACGTCGGCGGTCACCACCTCTCCCTCCGTCACCGAGTCGTCCAGGCCCAGGATGCGCATTTCAGCGCAATTGGTGGGCCTGGACACTCGGGCCTCGTCCGCATTTAAGGACGCCCAAAGCCTTTCGGCCAGAGCGTCAGTGGCCGGGCCGGTGGCCGCACCGGGGATCTCGAGCATCCGGGCCCCAGTCACCGTGAGCCTCATCCGGATGCCTTCGGCGGCGCCGATCTCCTTGAGGCTCACCGCCTTCCCCACCTTGGCTAGCACGTCGCGGTAGAACACACCCTTCTTTTTCGCTTCCGGCTGTAGCGTAATCACTACAGCTGCGGACTTCGGGGCGCGGAGCCTAGCCGCAACACTTCGCGCTTTGTGCCGCTGCCGCCTCCCCTTCCTTTTGGCCGCCCTTGCCGCCTTATCGGCCTTCCTCTTCTCCCCGGCTACTTGTCATTCGGCGCCGGCCGGAGGAGATATATAATCACCCACCCTACAGTCCAGTAGGCCAATTCTCGTACTTAAAAAACGTTCAAATTCAAGTCGCAATCTCATCTCAGCGACAATCAATGTCAAAAACCTGTCAAAAATGTATGTAAAATTGATAGTAATTTTGACAGATTGAGACTGAGATTAGAATGCGAACGGTCTTAAAAATACAGGAATTGATTCTGCCCGATAGAGTGAATCCGCCTGCCAGTCCTAAAGTAAATTACATTTTGGACGATTATGCAAAATTAACACATTTGTAAACGTCATGTTTTATTCAAGCACATAACTAGCCACAACAAAGAGGTAATAAAGTACTTAGAACAGAAACACCAGTTCTAAACATTTTCCTATGCAAATCCCGGGAATACCAGGACTCTTGCATAATCCCGGACACCAGGACAGTTATTCACCGGGATTTATTGGTCTGTCGAGACAGGTGGGGATTTTTAGTGAAATGTATAAACATGTTTAGTTATAAATCGTCGGATTTTAGTACAATGCTCCGAAATCGTGATAATGCTTCGGATAGAGTAGCGGCAAGTGAACGCCTTATTGGGTTTTATACAGTTTTTACGTTCAATAAACCGACCTTTTTACATGAATATGCATGATCGTTTGTTTTTTCAAACGAATATAAATGCAAATGTTTATTCAAGTTGTTTGTTCTTATTGTTCGTTTGCTTTATTTAATTAAATTGTAGTACTATTTGAAGTCATGTTATTAATTTCATGCTTTGGTACCTACGTGTTGTTTGATTTAAACCTAATTAATGTGATGAATAGACAACGTAATGAAATTTACATAATTAATAAATCATAAATATTTGTAATTAAACATGTTATAATTTCTCTCTCAACATAAGTCCTCGTCCTTCCCCACACGTGGAATCTGTCTGCTTAAAATTAAATAGCTATTTATTAATTTATTTATTATTAGGCTTTCCAACAATGAGTACACTGTTACTTTATAAATTTATACAATACAAACTTAAGTCTAAGCGCCTCATCACTTACAGAAAAGCACAGGATGCACTAGATAAGCGCAGATAATTACACGATTAATTAATTAAAACAAGTAATACAGTTTGAAAAAATAAAAAAATACAGCTATTAAAAGCTAAATTGATTACAGTGAATTAAATTTAAATTAAATAACATAAGCTCACAAAAGTTGTAAACTTATCCACTGTCATGACAGCCTACCATGCATATGTGGTATCCACACGCTCAGATATGGTGTCATTTTCTGGGGGAACTCGACGGGATGGGAGTCGGTTTTTAAAGCCCAAATAAAGTGCATACTGGCCACGTGTAGACTAAGACTAGTGTGTGTAAGACCACTGATAGCTGTGAACCATAGATAAAAAAACTTAAGATTCTTACCTTACCTCTTCATTTATGAGATGTCAGTCTTTGTCAAAAGTACTGTGTAGATATATGTATGAAACATTCGGAAGTGCTAGATATAGAAATAAAGATCAGACTGTACCCTGCAGAACTTATTTAATGGGTTCCAGTATATATTGCATGACATCCAAGATTTATAATAAGTTGACATGTTGTATTACAGACATTGACAACTTGCACATATTTAAGCGGAAGCTAAAGGAATTCCTAACTAATAAAGTGTATTACAGTGTGAAGGAGTATTTAAAAGGGAAAATGTTGGCGAAAAATAAATGATTTGATTTGATTTAATGCGTGGGCGGCTCTTAGAGTCACTACACAGGGCTAGTGCGTGGGGGGCTCTTAGAGACACTACACAAGGCTAGTTCGTGGGCGGCTCTTAGAGTCACTACACAAGGCTAGTGCGTGGGCGGCTCTTAGAGTCACTACACAAGGCTAGTGCGTGGCCGGCTCTTAGAGTCACTACACAAGGCTAGTGCGTGGGCGGCTCTTAGAGTCACTAAACAAGGCTAGTGCGTGGGCGGCTCTTAGAGTCACTACACAAGGCTAGTGCGTGGGCGGCTCTTAGAGTCACTACACAAGGCTAGCGCGTGGGCGGCTCTTAGAGTCACTACACAAGGCTAGTGCGTGGGCGGCTCTTAGAGACACTACACAAGGCTAGTTCGTGGGCAGCTCTTAGAGTCACTACACAAGGCTAGTGCGTGGGCGGCTCTTAGAGTCACTACACAAGGCTAGTGCGTGGGCGGCTCTTAGAGTCACTACACAAGGCTAGTGCGTGGGCGGCTCTTAGAGTCACTACACAAGGCTAGTGCGTGGGTGGCTCTTAGAGTCACTACACAAGGCTAGTGCGTGGGCGGCTCTTAGAGTCACTACACAAGGCTAGTGCGTGGGCGGCTCTTAGAGTCACTACACAAGGCTAGTGCGTGGGCGGCTCTTAGAGTCACTACACAAGGCTAGTGCGTGGGCGGCTCTTAGAGTCACTACACAAGGCTTGTGCGTGGGCGGCTCTTAGAGACACTATACAAGGCTAGTGCGTGGGCGGTTTTTAGAGACACTACACAAGGCTAGTGCGTGGGCGGCTCTTAGAGTCACTACACAAGGCTAGTGCGTGGGCGGCTCTTAGAGTCACTACACAAGGCTAGTGCGTGGGCGGCTCTTAGAGTCACTACACAAGGCTAGTGCGTGGGCGGCTCTTAGAGTGACTACACAAGGCTTGTGCGTGGGCGGCTCTTAGAGACACTACACAAGGCTAGTGCGTGGGCGGCTTTTAGAGACACTACACAAGGCTAGTGCGTGGGCGGCTCTTAGAGTCACTACACAAGGCTAGTGCGTGGCCGGCTCTTAGAGTCACTACACAAGGCTAGTGCGTGGGCGGCTCTTACAGTCACTACACAAGCCTAGTGCGTGGGCGGCTCTTAGAGCCACTACACAAGGCTAGTGCGTGGGCGGCTCTTAGAGTCACTTGGAAAAACCGTAACTTATGATAGAGGCCTACCTAAATAAAACCGCGCGTTGTTACCGATCAGATGCCGATCAAACGCTTAAGTAAGTCAAACTCAAACTCAAAGCATTTATTTCAATTAAACCGTTTACAGGCACTTTTGAATTGTCAAGTGGACGGTCAGTCAGAAATATGAAGCTAGTTGCCCATTCCAAAGCGTAGTATGTACCTATGGAGAAGAACGGGCGAGAAAAACCATGGACACTCTTTTAAATTATATTGTTACATAAATATTAGTTACATCATTAATGTTGAGTATAGGTATAATTATATGTCAGAACGATGTAAATAATACGTACACGTTGAGTGTCCAGAGTACAGCAAATAGAAATTTAAACAAAACAATCCATAAATAAAATATTTAAAATAAGCCGTGGCGGCTAAGAGATGACCAGTCCCAACTGATAGCACCCGTTCACGAACATGACGCATCGATCAGCACCATTGAGCTCAACCATTTTGAAGGAAGCTAAATTATCCAACACACTAGTCGCCACCGTCAGCGAGACATTTGAGTGAGCATGACATCTATCAGCCGCCAGGGCACATTCAAGTCAATGAAAGACATTACCCGGTAAATGGTAGCTCGATGACTCAATTAGTTGTGGTTGTGGAGCAGGACCAGCATTGAGCCAGGCATTTTTATCAGCGATATAATTCCCCAACTTATAATAAGTCTGGCTGCATAGTTTGCGTTTTATACAAAATTTTAATTTCGTCTCATTCAGTTGAAGTCTGTGGGGAGGTATTTTATTGTAACATTTTAAACAGTACCCCATGAAAGATGAGTCTACTTTAGCCAATTCGAAACCTGGTTGAACTAATAGGTCCCTATTTCTAGTACTATAATTATAACTATCACCTTTTTTATTATTTATGTGCACACAGTAAAATACAAGAGATATGATATAATTATAAATTGAGTACAAAGGTACTGCTTATTTCTTAAGAAATTTCTTCCAGCAGACCTGCGAAAGGAGAAGTAAAAAAGAAACGTAGACAATAGTGCGTGAGAACAAGAAGAGAAAAATATGAGTGTGTGAAGTCTAAAGCTAAAATATTAAATATAATAATGCAAAAAAATATAAATAATTAACATGTATACTTAAATAAATACATAATGCTAAAATATATAAGCATATATACGAGTATATATATATATATGTATATATAAATACTCACAGTATAGAGGAAAGGTAATGCTCTTTTAATCGAAATTTAAATAGAGAAATTGTGTTTAAATCACGAATGCTAGGCGGGAGTGCTTTCCACAGCCTTACAGCATGGACAGAGAAGGAATAAGAATAGTAGCTGGTTTTGTGAGGCTGAGATTTAAAGAGGGATCTCTGGTGTGATCTACATGGTGCCGCGCTAGAGCGAGCGTAAGAAAAACGCTCACGCAGGTAGAAAGGATAAGACGGGTTGTGTAAGATGTTGAAGAGGAGACATAAAATCCGAGTGTTCCTGCGAAGGTGGATTGGGAGCCACTTGAGTTCCTTGCGAAGGTGAGAAACATGGTCATACTTTCGAAGACCGAAAACAAAGCGAATGCACAGGTTTTGCAAGCGCTCAAGCTTCTTTTAGTAAAAATAAGTACATTTTTTCATACGTAAATTATGTTTTCGTAGATATATTGACAAGGTACCGTCAAGATCTTAATAACCTTAAACAGTTCCCTTAGAGAATCGCGCCTGCGGAGATATATATGCTCTGATGGCTCTTTTCTGCAGAATAAAAATAGAATCGACGTCTGCAGCCCGTCCCCAAAGTAAAATACAATAAGACATGATACTATGAAAGTAACTAAAATAGACTAGCCTCGCGGTATCTACATCAGTAAATTGATGGATTTTTGTGACAGCATAATTATGCTGCTGAACTTAGCCGTCCCGCCAGAGATGTTAAATGAGGACCCCATTGTAGCCTCGAGTCGAGCGTGATCCCCAGGAAAACAGTTTTATCGACGAATTCTAGTTTCTCTTGATTCAATACTATCTCACAATCACTACTTTTGAAGTTAGGTAAAGAAAATCGTATACACTTAGTTTTTTTTTTCCATTTAATACTAAATTATTAGCAGTGAACCAATTATGGACCTGCAGTAGGGCGTTATTAACGTCGTCAAAATTTGTAGCACTTCTCTGCCTATGCCCTATACAAACTTACCTCAGTGATGAGTGTGGACGCTTTAGTCACAGCATATCATGGCTTGGTGGGTTCAGTTCATAATAATTATAATCATCATTTGTATTGCAGTCGTGTAGTTTATAAGTTGTTAAAAAT
The DNA here is from genome assembly GCA_937001585.2 of Brachylomia viminalis. Taxonomy (NCBI): domain Eukaryota; kingdom Metazoa; phylum Arthropoda; class Insecta; order Lepidoptera; family Noctuidae; genus Brachylomia; species Brachylomia viminalis. Next base: position 26,325,309 of record OW443304.2, read on the forward strand.
ATATAGGTGTCATACATGAACCCTGCTGGCACAGCAATATGTGACTAATATGTTCTGAGATATGGTGTAATTTTATGGGGGAATTCAACCAATAAGGAAATAATCTTTAAAACAGAGAAACAGTGTATTAAGACAATGTTTGGAGTACAGGTCATAGATACATGTAAAGCATTATTTATTAGATTTAAAATATTGACTCTTCCATCCTTCTATATAATATATATTTGAGGTTTCTGTATTTGTTAAGACCAATCAAACATTATTTAATAACAAATAGCTTCCGCACGAAAACTGTTTAAGCGGAAACTAAGTTTTATTGTCCAATTTATTTAAACTTAATACCCGAAGCCGAAGGGATAACACTAGCTTATGCGTAAGAAGGTCCCACACCGCATTAATGTATAACAAACCACAATCTCTCAAAGAATTGAACGTGAGCTTATTTATGAAACAGCTAAATTCCTTACTGGTGAACAAGGTATTTTACAGTATTTTTTCGGAATTTTTAACAGACAAAAATCTAATGACATAATGTTGAAATGCTAATAAAATATATGTATTGTTGTCCTTGACATCAATTTCGATTATTGACATTAGTATTGTTTATTAACATCTGTATTTTTATTAATTATTATATGTGTTAACATGTACTGTATTGACATTTTATTTGTATGATGCATTGTGTGATTATTGTATTTTTTTAAGTTATTCTCGGTTTAAAGAAACTTTGTTCCCAATAAAGACATAATATGTAACTTACTTGAGAATAATACTAAACATACATAAATAGATTACAAAAGGTTCGTCATCAGTATTACAAGTTAATAGTGTGTAGTGTAGTTCACCCATCCAATACATTCATTTCTCCAGAAGTGATCGATCCGCAATGATGTGCTGGCTACGTTGAGTTTTGAATGCATTGCAAGAGTTTAGATTTCTTATAAAGGACGGTAATATATTATAAAGTTTTGATCCTTCAAAATATTTTTTTTTTTGCCATAGTTAGTTCTTGTTTTAGGTAAAACCAGCAAACTGGCTCGCCGTGTGCTGCGTTGACTAACTTGTTTATATTGGCTGAGTGTTAAGTTTGAGTGAACGCTTTTGTTGAGAATATTTCTGATGAAAATACATGTGTTGTAAATGTATAGTTGCTTTATATTCATTATTTTTGTTTCTTGATAAATTTTACTGGTTGACGTTAGATATGGATAGTTGAATAGAATTTTCTTGAGTTTATTTTGGGTAACTTGGAGTTCTGGCAATTTTGTTTTTGCAGCACTGCCCCTAATTTCTATCAAGTTAAGTAGATGCGGCTTTACTAGGGAGTTGTAAATAGTATACCGCAATTTTGGTGGAATATAACGAACTATGTTACGCAGTGACCCGGGGAGTTTACTCTTTATGTGTTCAATGTCAGCATTCCACGTTAGCGAGCTGTCCATTCTTAGACCGAGATATTTTTCACATGCTTTTTGCTGTAGCGGAACATCATTATTTGTTAGAAGGTTATATGGGAGAATTGATTTATTTTTAGCCTTAAATATTATATAACAAATGTTTTAGAGATATTAATTGTTAGGAGATTTAACTGAAACTATGCGAATTAAGTATTTAAATCTTCTTGAGCTTGTGAGACAATATGATGGATGGAAGATCCAATGTAAAATAAACAAGTGTCGTCAGCATATAAGGTAAGGTGACCATGCAGTTTCGTTTCGTTTATATTATTGATATATATTAAGAAGAGTAAGCGACCCAAGATAGATCCCTGTGGAACGCCACATGTGATAGGTAATGCACCACTTTGGTGATTACCAAGTTTGACCACTTGCGAACGATTTTTTAGGTAAGACATTTTTAGAGCTTTTTCAGTAATATTAATTGATTCCGATTTTTTTAAGAAGTACCTAGATTGTGGCTATTTGTTTAATTTTATTGCGGACACCAGCCCGTATTACCTATTACCTACCTATCGGTGGAGATAAAAAAAAATATTTATTCATAAATATACATGTGTGTATGTGGTTTTAAATTATATAATATGGTGGTGAATGATAGGCCATTGTAAAAATTCGTGATAAAAGTGACTTTTATCTAAAAAAAAAGACTTTTTAAGTGGATTTATACATTTGAGGTTAATTGTCGGTATGTATTCTTTTTATTTCAATCAAATCAATTTATTTGCTGTGAGTGTTGGTACATTATAAATTATTTTATTAATTTATCATTCCTTTTACAAACAAAGAGTTGTGGCATACGGAATGAAATACACTCGAGAGCAATGAATCCGGGTCACTTAAAGAATCCTAAAAATCTCGGAAACTGAAAATGCTAGGTTAATGCAATAAATTGTATTTAATAGACAATGTAATACTCCTTAAATGAAGGTATTAAAACTTCTTAGTTATTGTAAAGTTATATCATAAAAAAATCAAATTTGAAAAAGGGCCACTTTCGAAGATGGAACTACGAAATTACAGCATTTGGTTTTGCTTTTGTTTGTAATCTGTCATTTATGTGGGTACATAAACCATGTTGATAGTGCTCTATATTCATTATTCAAGCTGAAATTATGTCGCTTACGCCTGAAGAATGCACCAGAATACTTACAATGCTGGAAACCGGCCGGAGTCAGCGCGATACAGCCAGGACTGTCGGTGTGTCGCTGTCAACAGTACAAAGAGTTCTCCGACGTTACGAAGAAACTGGTTCTAACCTACGCAGACCAGGAACGGGCAGAACCAGGTGTACCACAGCACGAGAAGACCGATACTTGGTGAACACCATGCTTCGAAATCGCTTTCTCACAGGAACTGAACTCACCAATCAGTTTCGACGCCTCGGAGGAAGTAACCCAAGTGCATGGACAGTAAGACGTCGGCTTGCTGAATCTAACTTAAAACCCCTTAGACCTGCAAACGGCCCTAAACTGGAGCGTGGGCATCGTATTTCAAGACTAAGATATGCCCAGAGCCACGTAAATTGGAGTATTGAAGATTGGTCAAAAGTTATGTTCTCCGACGAATCAAAATTTATGCTCTACAAGCACGATGGAAGACACAGAGTGTATCGAAGACCAGGGGAAAGATTCAAGCAAGCATGCATCGAAGAAAAAGTAGCCTACGGTGGTGGGTCTGTACTTGTGTGGGCCGGAATTTCTTCTGAAAGTCGCACAGAGCTGGTGATCATAGAAAACGGCTCTTTAACTAGCGTAAGATATGTGGAAGAAATCCTCAATGATCACGTTGGTCCATTTATGGTCAATTTAGGTGAGGATGCTATATTTATGCATGACAATGCCCGACCTCATACAGGTAGGATTGTGAATGACTACCTTCAAGAGATGAACATTACTCGTATGGAGTGGCCAGCGCGCAGCCCGGATATCAACCCGATCGAGCATGCTTGGGACGAGCTAGGCAGATGCGTAAAACAACGAAACCCTCCCCCAATCACGCTTCGTGAGCTCAAAATTGCTCTCACAGAGGAATGGGAGAATATTCCCCAAAATCGTATAAGGAACTTGGTGTACAGCATGCCAAACCGCGTAAACGCAGTAATGGAAGCACGAGGAGGCAATACGAAGTATTAAAATTCAAGAAAATCGTAATAAAGTTCAAAAATTTCATGTTTCCTATTTTTGTTTTAAGGAGAGATCAGCAGTTTTTTTCTTTATGTAATTTTGTGTTAATAAAATGTATTTTTTTTTACTTTCATTTAAGGAGTATTACATTGTCTATTAAATACAATTTATTGCATTAACCTATCATTTTTAGTTTCCGAGATTTTTAACATTCTTTAAGTGACCCGGATTCATTGCTCTCGAGTGTATTTAGCTATTTTGTTTTGTTACGCCAAAGAAGTATAATCTCTTACGTGCGTACCTAAGTACACACACACGTATTTTTTTAATTGTACGGCTTGTTTTTTTGTTTTATTTCTTATTATTTAATTACTGAGACTTGGCTGGCTTAGTAACACACACAAACATTTGTATGCCCTCTGGCATAACATAGCGCACTTTTATTATCATTGTACTATGTTGAACAAATGAATAAATGACTGACTGAGTCATAACTCAGTGCTAATCACACACTCTGACAAGATATTAATGACATCTTTTTTTATTTTTTAAGGTAGATTACTCTATAGTACGTACACCATAAATCTATAAATAAATAAAATTGAGTGCCTCCGTGACGAAAATAATGATGGAAAACCGCTTAACGAATTCCGTTAAGAAACATTGCTACATTATGTCGCGATTCGAGTAGTGGAACATCATGAGAGACAGTTGAATTGTAGCAATCGGAGCAAAATGTCGTCGCTTTCGACTTACTAAATACAATAAAGGTCTACTTTGGACCTCTAAGATTAGTTTATCCGTAAAATAAACCTTAATTTTACAATAACAAATAAGTTTTGCCATATGAACTGGTGACTGCCAACAAACGTGCGGAACAAACGCGACATCACAACAAAATACCGGGCAGAGCGCGGTGTAACTGGCTTCCAAACAGATCGGCGAAATCACGCGAGAAAGAGATAGAATCATAATCAAATCTATGCGTTAGAACAAGCAGTTTCGCTTGTCGCACAACGGACAAGTCATGGCGAAACTACTGCGGTTTCGCTGCTATGGTTTCGTGGCGGAGATGTGATACCCGCCTGAAGTGTCTGTTTGTGATGTCAAAATAACAGCTTTTTATTAAACACTTATGAAAGTATAAACGATACTTATAAAAAACAACTATTTAAAATAAATGAGTCTGCTCCGGCTAATCTGCGAAACGGCTGGAGAGGAAAAATCTTCTCATTTTGAGTTAAGCGACATGTAACACAACTTCTATAGCTTTAAAAAAAAGCTTTTAATAAAGAATTATCACAAAAGAAAACCACCCCACGTCCAAGATAAGTAAGTAAAGACCGCATCTATCCCCCACGCCCTGCAACTACCTACCTGTTGTAAGGTGAAGGAACTAATACGTCTCAGAGGCGTGCGCATTAGTCGGCGTCGTCTGAATGTTGGCAACCACTGACTCAGGTGTCTACGGCGGATACCCATTACAAAAGGATCGCTGGGATTTATTTCGATATAGGAGTTTTAAAGTATGTATTCTTATGGACGGAAAAGTATACGATGTGTCTGCAATTGAAGATTGAATTAAATGATTTAAGTAGGTATTTAGTTTCGATTAAGTACCTACGTATCTACTGTCGGGTCTAACACACACAGCACAGTTTTACAGCACTTTTAATCCTTTTCAATCGATACGACATAACAGAAAAAAAAAAATTATATAGCATTGATTGATTTAGTACGATGTTGTTTAGCATACGTGATACTTATCTCACAATTGCCAATTTTAGTAGTTAACATAGCTGACAGAAAAAAAAAACAAATAACATCTCTCATGCACAAACAAACCCACTATATTTGCGACATTAAAGTAGATAGCGTTCGAAAGTATGTGCTGCCATACGTCTGATAAGCGTACCGTACGTCTGAATAACGCAGTCTAGACTGGCGCGTGGCGCAATATGACCGATGCGTGTTTACTGAGATACACATCATACACGCGCGCATACGCGAGCAGCAGATTTATTTTTGTTTATAAATGTTGAGAGGACGAACTTTCACTTGGATATATTTTTCTTCGGGTTGAAGATAGACAACGTCCAATTATTTACGATCTGAGCTTAAATTGTATCCTTAGTTAATTAAATAATTGAGTCGTTTGCTTGGAATACATTTCTGTTAGCTATTAGGATACGTTCAGGAATAGAACGAAACGATATTATTACAATGGGTATTGTTTCTTTAAATATTACATTTTTGTTTGTAAACACACAATAAAAACCAACTTACGAAAACCGTCTGTAAATGAGCCTAAAAAAACAAAATCGTAGTAAGAAACCCTACAGATATACGTGAAATTAGGAAAACATTGCGTAGTGACCTCGTCGGAAAAATTTGGTGAAAACTTCGAGAGATTATAATCCGCATTCCAAATTGTGTTGAAGATAAAAGCCGATAAACCGGATCCGAGCCGTAACGTGCTGCTCCGTGCCGTCACGAGCCGATGAGCGATTGAATCGATTAAAAGTTTTTAAACGATTCATTGTACTAATTATGAATATTTGAGCTCTCGATCATAAAACATCGAAAACAGTGGAATTAGTGCTTTTTGTTGTTTTTTTTTTTAAGTTTGGTTTGTTTTTGATTTTGTTTAGGAAATTGTAAAACTAAAATACTAAAACTAAAACATTTGTTGTGGGTCTGAAATATTTTGAACTCCATAAAGTAACAATTAAGTATCATTATGTATCAGTTCAGTAGGGACCTACTTTACAAACAAGTTCGATTCTACCTATACATTGAGAATATTTCGCCAGTAGTCTTATCAAATCTTCAATTCAAAATATCGATCAAACTTAATCCAAAGTGAATAAGATTTATAGTCGGCGATCTATGTGGAAAACCACTAAGTATTAAACAATAAGTTTATGTAAATGAAAATAATTATTGTTTTGCCCTACATCTGTCCAATTCTAGATTCAGTTAGTTTTCATTATCATTCTACCCACCACCGTTATTTCTATTCTATTCTTTTATTATTTATTATCTAAAATACAAAGTCCCCCCTGTCTGTCTGAACGCGATAGACTCAAACTACCGAACGGATTTTCATACGGTTTTAACTAATGGACGGAGTGATTGTTGAGTGAAGGTTTAGGTGTATAGTTTTGTGTAAATTGGCTGAAATATGACGATGATTGTTGAAGATGTCGGAAATAATCGTGCCGACTGAGAGCTTTACTGGGGTGCGCCGCATATACCAATAGAGTTATGTGAAAACAATAATATTACGGCATGATTGATTAACACATTATATGATGCTTTTTATCTCGGTAGTACGTTTCCGTGGGATTATTTGTGACCCCCACTCGGACGAAGCCGCGGGCAAAGGCTAGTTTAACATTAAATGTGTCTCTCACTAGAAGACCAGTCTTGATAGAATTTCGTATATTGTAATTGATCGCATTACTCGTCCTATTGCTAATCCTATATTTCAACGTCAATAAATTAGACTACTCTGAACGCGAATAGATCTACAATCTGTTCTGTGGATCGACCAGCCTACTTTCCAAACTAAAAAGTGAGGTGTAGGCGAAAACAGTTCAGTTAATTATTTAGTGACAGGGAGCCATATTTCACTACTTGGGCTATGGCCCATTGGCTAACTTGATCGTATGTTAAATAACTGCCTTCAGGTCAAATGTGCTTGCAAATTGCTTTTTTATGTAAAAGCTTCATAACCAATCGATTACTAACGGAAAAGTTTAACCTAACCGCATTGAAACACAATGTGGTTAGGTACCTATAACATCTAGGTTCCATCTGAGGCTTGTTGTTCGTTCTAAATGTTTTTGTTATATTTTTGTTGTTTTGATTGTCTATGTATTTTTCATTCATATTATACTAGCTTCCGCCCGCTGCTTCGCCCGCGTGGTGTGTTGATAAAAAACAACCTATGTACTTCTCCAGCCTCCAGACTAGCCTTAACAAATATCATCACAAACAGCTCAGCGGATTAGCCGTAAACATACGTATACACAGATGGACAGACAGACCGTGTTACTTTCGTTTACATAATATACAAAAAAAAAAAATGTTTATTTCTGTTAGTATTGACATTGATGAATTTTATACAAACAATGACATGAGTATTTACTTTGTAAAGTATTATATTATTTAAATTATTGTGAATGTGAAGATTATGTGGTTTATTACTTTTTTATTTTATTTCTTAGTTAGTTTCACGATCTGGCAGCTTGAGTAATTTATGCGGCCTACCCAAATGTCCTTTCTTTGGTATTGTTCGTCGAATCGTTGTGCTCCTTTAGTTCTCAGTTGAACGGCAAGATTACTAACAAATGCGTGCACTGACTGGACAGGTCACTCAATCTGTATGGTTTTTCCTCAAAATACCGTTTCAGACACCAATCTACATGGTCTTCATATGATCTGACCAAGATTATGTCTGGACTTTAAAAGAGACTGTGACCTCTGAGTTTGTTTCGGCCTTTCTTCTCAGAGTAGTCAGATAGGAAACGCCGACCTCATCTAGTTTTTAAAATATGATTGACGTGTAAAAGTGTTTGTAACAAACCTACTTACAGAAATAAAATCATTTATCATTTATACAAATATTTGTTCCGTGCGGGAATTGAACCCGCGACATGCAACGCAGTAGTCAATCGCTTAACCACTGCGCCTTTATCTGTTCTGTGGCGCCAACCGTGACAACCATTGACAGTTTACAACTCTTGACCAGAGGCTTACGCTTTGTCCTGTGTTGTTCAATAGTTCAACACTGAATATCTATTAATCTCCGCCTTCCCTAACAAAAAATCTTCAACAAACTAGTTTAGAAAATGACGCTGAGTTAAATAAGATATTTTTCTAGAGACGTAATCATCTAATTTCAAATAAAACAATTTAAGGGAAGCTGCACTTGTTCTTTGATTTCCAAACAACTTCACAAAAATAAAACTAATTGGAACACACCTAAAAATAGCCTATACCCCTGAAACGAAGACAGATGATGCTCGTATTAATGAGCCGATGAGCCGACTGCCTACGTTCCTGCCTACACGCTACGTATTGTGAAGTGGGCAATAATTGAAAGCAGCGCACTTCAGTGATGAAACTGGCGGAAACAGCTACGCGTATTCGAGAGACTTGTTTACTACATTGTCGGATGGCGAGCTTTTTACTATCCAAATTATCATCAAACTAGGTACTGTCACGAGCATAAATACCTTATACCTACGCAAAATACAAAAGTGATCTACTTGTGAAAAAATATCGTTTGAATCTTTGAGAAAAGACGTATTTTATAATAGTCATCGTTGATTATTCTCCTGCCCTTATTCCAATTTATTTGGGGCCACCCCTAATGAGTGTACAGTATATGGTGGCGCCTTACACCAAATACTTGGGCGGAAATATAAATTGTTTGCGTTTATCCCAGACGCAGGGAGCTGGTTTGATTGAATGTGGACTGTATTATTGCGGGGGTTGAAAAGGTACGTAGGTAGGTCTGACCTTGCAAATGCGACACGAATAAGGACGACGAACTTGTAAATTGGACAAAGGAATTTGGCAGGAAACATGCAGCACCACTGACCTGTAGATTCGCCGTCTTCAATATATATCCTCCGCGTCGGTCGGCAGAGGGTTCGAGTCCTTGGTGAATTCAGGGGCAGCGCACGAGGGAGGCGCACAGACGCCTTTCACCACATAAACACGCACTTTTCGTAGTGTCTTAGACAATAGTTCGTAAATACACTCGCGGCAATTCGCAACCGTAAGTTATTAATAAATTAATAAGGGAGCATGTTCTTAGTAACGCTACTCTCGTTCAAGTGGTCGAGAGTCTTCACACAGTCACCGTCAACGGTGACAAGGACAGCGATAGTCCAGGTGTGCATGTGGGAAAAGGATGGGACACGATAGGATAGAGCGACGCATTTTGCAAGTCATTTTTACTTCTACCCTACAATGAAAATCATGAACGAATACGAAATCCAACAGTATAGTTTCTACAATTGTTATCACGTTCATAATATCATAGAAAACTGATCAATACGTTAGGAAAGAATCGCTTTTTGATCTTGCAGAAGTGTAATGTATTTATGACTGTACCTACTTTGACACAATAAAAGACATTGTCAACTATTACAATATAGAAGTGTATGGTGTGAATAGCACAGGTGCATCCATAGCAATTTGCACGGGTAGGTACGTATTGCAATATCTAAAATTAAAAGAACTAACGTAAAAAAACCCCTAAAAAAAAAACGTTCCCGTCCCCGTTCAAAATCCCTAAAATCTAAATACCTAATGTTTTTAAATACCTAAGCAACTAACACCTACCTACGAATTACCTAAGTTTAAAATACTGATTGGACTAAATGTAATGTTTAAAATATCAACAGATAATACACCTAAGTTTGATACACCAACATTTGAAATACCAAATGGATACGTAAATATCATAAAGAGTATCGAATGTCCTAAATATCCTGTGAAAACATTTCTGTGAGCAACTTGGAAGTAGCGCTCGCCGGCCGCTGCCGCGGCACCGCTCGCTTCGCTCGCTCGGCTCACGCACGGTTTGTCACAGTGTTGACCTTTTTTTTCCGGGGTGGAAATTTCTCATGGATGCCCGCCGCCCTAAACCACCCCAGTGTTCCATCTCACACCTACGCCAGGGGTCGCGGGAACGTACGATCCTTCCACAACGTCACAGTTTTAACCTAACCTAACCTATTTCTCTCACTTCAAAATGACGAATCATACAATCTGCTTGCGACTAGATTATTAGACAATGTTAAATACATTTCTGCGGCAGTTCGTATGATTCGTCATTTTGAATTGGGTGAAATAGTTTAGGTTAGGTTAGAACTGTGGCAAACCGCGCGCAAGGCGAGCGAGCGAAGCGAGCGGTGCCGCGGCAGCGGCCGGCGAGCGCTACTTCCAAGTAGCTCACAGAAATGTTTTCACATGATATTTAGAACATTCGATACTCTTTACTTCGATATTTAGGTCATTAGATACTCTTACTTCGATATTTAAGTCTTTCGATGTCACGTTTTTCGATCATTTTAAAATAATAATTTGTTTATTTGGATTTTGAACTTTACATAGGTACTTAGATCAGTATTTTTCATTTTGCTCAATTAACGGTGAGTTATACCAATTGTACATAAGAATTTCATGTTTTAGCTTTATGAACTTCAGTATCATATCCATTTGACATTTTAAGCTTTCGGTATTTTGAACGTAGGTGATTTTACGTTAGTTCTTTTAATTTTAAATATTGCAATACGTACCCATTTGCACCGATCGTCTATAACATTAAGTACCCAGTTGACTGAGAGGCGTTCATATTTCGCGTTATTGCGGGCTTCCTGTACATTTGCTATGAACTATTGGATACGTAAAACTGGAATTGGATTTTTCATGGATAAAATAGATAAAAAAACCCGATTCCCGGCCACAGTAGGCGCGGGCTTGCGGACGTCAAGCAATGGGTAGCTTGCCGTCCGATAAGGAACAGGCCCGGGTCGACGGCGCGTTGTGTTCCTTGCGCGCCTCAAAGGGATGTCAGTACCAATGACGGGGTCCACTAGGGCCGATGCCTGCCAGGGTTGCGGGAAAGTCCGAAAGGGTTACCGTGGCCCCTGGCACAGGCAACTGAAGGAACACGGGTGGGTTTTAGTCAGTAAGAGTCTGACACGCCTTCCCGCTCCGCCCAGAGTGGGAGCAGTTATTTGATGAATTCCCAACATCAAAAAAAAAATAGGGGTAAAATAGTTGTTGTAATTCTAAAAGTATTAACACTAATGCGTGTCCTAGTTTTTTGCTAGTTTAGATGTTTACCAAGATGTTCATGAATGTATTCATTAAATACTTAGCTATTGTGTGTGAATGTAGATACGTGCTCTATCACTTCGGTGGAGGGTTAGTGTCACTGTGGTGTTGGTTACCAACGTTGATTCCTTCTTATTCCCTAACAACCACCTATCAGAGCTTTAGAATATTCAGTAATAATTCAGAAGGAACCTGTTGTTATAAATATTGCTGGCAATATTGTGTCTTCACAACAGTATTCAGTCGATTAATTAGTGAGGACTAATAGGTTTGGATTAGGTTATTTTTATTGCCTGTTATTATCCTTGCAAACCGTATGTCAGGATGTGAGCATCTCGTCTGATAAACATGGCGGCGGTCGGTAACTAAACCGGACAGTACGGATCACTCACTCTTATAAAACCAATCACAGGCCGATGAATATACTCGTAATTACGATCATCAAAGTGTTCAGAGTTGACGGACAGTTTAGCTGTAGCACACATCTGGCGCGAAAAAATGATGCGAAACCGCTAAACGAATTCCGCTGTGAAACATCTACATTATGCCGTGATTGAACTTGTTCCCACAATAACAACTTCATTATCTCCTAAAACAGAGCTTCCTCTCTCCTACCATTTGCTGTACCCTACAGGGTCCTTAATGATCTACATTATAATATAGTCACCACCTAAGTACACATTATGGTAAAGCAATAAAGATATTGAGTATTCGAGTCGTGGAACATCATATGAGTCAGTTGATTTGTACAAAATGTCGTCGCTTTCGATGAAATATTATTGTGGTCATTAACTTTTGATATTAGCTGTCAGTCGTGATTAAATAAAATATAAACACCCATAGTTGGTTCATCAGTAGGTACTATTTAGATAATTTTTTGAATATCTTTGTATTATATATATATAATACAAATATATTCAAAAAATTATATATATATATTATATACTTTCAAAATATGCATGTTTAAATTTACAATCATATCGTCGTCCCCACGTGTATAATTTGTTAAAATATTTTAACCATATTTCAATTCTCACCTCACTTTCTATCAAAACAACATACTAGACACACAGCGTAACCACTTAATTCATAAGTCGTGGCCGCACCAGTCCAGCTGAGTCCAGTCCAGGCCGACCTCAGGCAGTCCAGTCTCAGACAAATTGTCTCAATCCCGGCCACATTTATATGCTAATGTCTCATATATATGTAGATATGGCCTGCTTACCCGTTATCGTCATATATACGGAGCAAGTTTTGATTTTACATTATATGTGTAATGTTACGAACATGTACTGTATATGCATAATAAAGGATGCATTTCCCTCCGGATTGAACTTTATCGTTTGTTAAGCTGTTGTGGCTAAACACGCCAACTTTTGTGTGTTAAAGTAGTTTTAACTCGTGGTTCATTATTTTACGAGGCATGGAACGTCCGCTTCTGATAGAGAGGCTGCTTTATGTATGGTCAGAGGCAAGTTCATGGCCATCATGCTAAACACAACAGTGCTTACCAAAAGTTGGGGTTTCTTATTCGAATGCAATCAAAATTGCTGCCTAATCCTGAAAACAAAAACTTTTCTTCACCTCCATTGATACCCATAACTTGGGACCTAAGAGGATAGGACTAACCAACCATTTACGCTCAACATATCCAAAACGACCCAACCTTGAGACATAGGGTTATGTTTACCTATGTACGTTATGAAGCGGAAAGTTCAAGGATTCTCTAGTGAAGGATCTCAAACAGGAATGCATGTAAATTCAGCACTGAAGGTTCATAAATTATGTTCCAACAACATTGTGTGGGTGTTGCTGAAGAGAGGAATAATAGAAATAGACAGTGATAACATGACTGTGGTTCAAATTATTAAACGGTAACCGAAGGACTGTTTATGATGTATGAGCAGCTAATGTTCTGCATTGAAGTGATCCAATTAATGTTTTTTTTTTCTAAATACAATCTTGATTCTCTGAGTGGTTGGAGGCTAGTCTCTCTCAAGGTTAGACATCTAGGTTCATATTGCTAGATAAAGAGAATTGGAATGGATTAGATTATTTGAATTAGGTTTTAATAAATGTTATCCATCGCGAAGTTTCGTCTTCTCTAAACAGATTCGCGATGGTCCATCTAGGTGCTGCTGATCATGGATTTTGTCATAATGTTCTACAGATAGTCACTCAAAACATGACCTAGCAATGATCCGTGGACAGTTTAAAAATAAAAAAAGACTTTTCTTTCATAGCTCTGATTTCGATAAAGTTACAATGTTCTGGTGCATTCTGCGGCTGCACTGTATGCCACGTACATGGGCTACCGCGGGTGTTCTTGTTTCGAATACAATCTAATTGGGTCAGTTCAGCTGCGAAGTAAAACTAATTCCAACTAGTACGTATTGGATGAAACCAAACAAAATAATAATTAAATATAAGACTCTACCGCTCTCTGTATACAGTCCACACAGGCAGACACAATCATATTTATACAGGAGTGTCCTAATACAGGCATTTAATTGCTTAAAAGGGTGTCCTTTTAAGCAATTAAATGCCTGTATGATTACCTTATGATGTATTTTGTATGTATCATGTGCCTGTTTCTTTAACAAGCTATGTAGTACAAAGCTTGTGCTTTGTACTACATAGCTTGTTAAAGAAATAAACTATTTTGTATTTGTATTTATTTGTATATGATACCTACACAACTTCGACTTAAGTAGATAAAAGACGCTTATTTTAATCTGAAAGTTCCATCCGCATTTTGATTCTCGAAATCTCACTTTATCGCACGTTCGCACGTCGCTAATCTTCACGACACAAGCTCCTAAAACTTTTTGAAACATAACTCTCAACCACATTATATTATTTAAATTGTATGCACTTCAAGCGATTCTCTTAAATTCAAAATGGCTCGCTATCTGAGTCGAGACGTGAAAGTTGAGCATTAATCCGTTTACTCAAAATATAGTTCGTTTGAATATGCACGCTACTTTCAAACTGGAGCCCACGTTTTGAATGCTTCTGTATTTCGTATTAATCACGTTTGAGAAAATTCAAGATTTTGACATTATTGTGCTACAGTCGGTTTTAGAAGCTCTGTCTTACTCTGAAATATTTTTCAAATATTTTGAGAGAATATTCTATTAGTTCTTGATAATTCATTTAATACTTTCACAAAACTACTAAAAGATTCACCGTACAATTAAAAAAACTGGTAGGATGCCGTGCGCTGTTCGCTTAGATTATTTTTCAACAGAGTTCAAAAATAATTCTAGGTAGGGTTTGTGTATTTAGTTTTATAAATACAAACTAAACCTTTCGAACATTAAAAGAAAGTTTACCGCTAATTATAATGTCTATGGGATGTTAAAATAATAATAATTCCTCTTTCGGCATTCATTGAAACAATTAATATTTAGATGGCAGTCTTATCTGAGATGAAAATACGGAATTCGTACTATTTCAATCATAAAACATCTTACTGCCAACATTCTAGGCCATTGATTTGAGAAATAGGTATTTTCCTAGTCAAAACCCCCATTTTGTATTAGTTATTTTGTAATGGTCGGAGACGAAATCGGTAATTGTTAAACTATATACCTATAATAATCAACAATTCAACATGCGACGCCAACTTATCGAATATGTGCTTGTCAATATAGTGGTAGATCTGTCTTGTTATTAATTCCCTTTTTTTTGTAATTCTTACCTAAACTGTAACTTTACTAAAATATTTCGGACCCCTGTCTGCTCACTCAAACTAGTCAACTTTCAATGTTGATCAAATACACGCTAAACTCATAAGCAAGATATTTATAAATAAACTCCCTTGCCATACAAAATCATCTTACACGTCATTTAGTCGTCGGGTGCGAGGCCACAATTTCGCATTTTTGCATATTCATAGAACGCCATCGACGCGTTGTCCGGCCACCGCCGCCGCCGCCGCCGCGCGCGCCGCTTGTCACCACCCGGTGATTGATCACCACACTTTGTCCCGCACTGTAGGGTGGCCCTTGTACGCAGGTTGTGAGGGAAAGTGCGTGTTAGTTTTGGAAGATTTTGATGGATACGTTAAAGTTCACTGGCCTTGGATAAGTTTGGGATGTCAAAATATTATAAAACTATTTATAGTAAACTAGCTGTTTATTTAGTAAAAATATCGAGGAGGAAAAATAGCCTTTCCTTCTCCAGGTCTCAGGCTTTCAAGCCAAAATTTTGCAGTTTTCGGTGCCATTTCTCAATACTGCTCCGGATTTCAGGAAGGCCTGGATTAGCCACGTAGCAGGTGTAGCAAATGCTACGTTCCGTACTTTGGGAGACCCGGGCAAGAAAACAAGCCATGGTACCTATACCACCGGTAGGTCCCATTGTATATGTATGATAGGTCAAAAGATGTCTAACCACTCCGAGGCGGGTTGCTAAATATTGTCGAGCTAGCTTCGCACGCTCTTGCATCATATTATTACTCTTAGTTGTTTAGCATTTCTGCATAAGTTGAAGTTAAAAACCACTTTTTTCGGTATGTATTGTCAAATAGTATATTATTTACTAAGGGGTTAAAGCGGTTTCTTAAGTCACGGGGCCTATATTGCATCCCGAATGAAACAAAGGATCGTAGGGCTGCCGGGCGCAGCTCTGAGTAACAACTAGAATTCTGAGTGCAGCGAGGGATTCAAGCTCGCCCATAAAGAAGACTACTCTACTCTTCGCACCTACTTCGAGGTAATAAAAGCCAATACGATTTCGAATTAGTAGCTTATTAAACTGATAAATAACTGGGGAATGCTTAATTATGTGCAGTTTCATTCACAATTTTATCTCAACTCAAGCAATTTCATAAAAAAACACAAACTACATAGTAATATCGTAAATATGACGCCCAAATCAAACATTCTAACGCGTAAAACGGTACGCGCCACGCAACCGACTATGACATGCCGTCATTACCGCTACAGATAATGTAGAAATAGCGGTTAGCCGAGTCTATTATGCAGATTATTCAATCATTTTAAACTTGCCCAGAAAACAATAATTGTTTTTATTCTTGTAATTATTTGGTTTATTACTATGTTTTATATTTAATTCAATATTCCACTAGAACATCTCTATTAAATTGTGTAATTTCATTATTTTGTTCGTCGACGGCAACTAAAACCTTTGATAGAGCTGTAATAGAATAGAAAATACGTTTTTTTATGGTAAAACTTTTAATATTTTTTTTTGTTGTGATTCCAAATTCAAATCACTTTATGCACCAGCGGTTCATAATGAAATCCAGTACAATATTTATGCCCGGCTGGCTAGAGCATTTAATGACTTGCCTTAGGTTAGGTTTGCATGACATATAATTTCATATTAAATTAACGAGCAGGTGTTGTGAAAAGAAGTTTAACTTCTTCGAGGCAGGATACTATACATTTTTGGATCGGTTTAATGGTTTAGGCGTGAAACGTAACAGACGGACAGATAGGAGTTACTTTCGTGTTTATAATATTAGATGGCTAGGAATATTATAAAAAAATTCTCACCACCTGCTCGATAATGTCAAATTATTATGTCATTCAAACCATTAGTATTTTGTGACTCGATTTACAATTCTATCGAATTCACAAAAGTTGTAAAAAGATTTTTATAGCATGTGGCACATCACTAGCATCATCATCGCATGTTTCCCCCAACCTTTTCATATTTTCAGTGTTTGTGTTATTTTTTGCGTCATGTTTACCGCAAATGAACGCATTTTCTTTCTTTCTTTCTTTTCTTTACTAGCAAGAGGATAGACTGGAAACATTTTGAGGGATATGGAAGATCTCGGTCACTTTTGTTTTTTTTTTATAGCCATATAAATAGCTGTAACATGGACAGCTTTAATTGAAGTCCGAAACTTTGCGAGTAAATAAAAAAAAACTAGAAGGCTAATGTCACTAATTTGGAATTTAAAAGTAATAATACAATACACATCTAAATAAAATTAAAATTCAGAGTCTGCGACTTATACTTTTTTTTTATTTGTATTTGAATGTGTAAATTTGGGTATTTTTTTAATAAAACAATAAAAATTAGATGACAAAATATCCACAGGGCATGAGAAGTGTTTAGGGGTCTGAAAGGATAGCAGATGACCCCCCCAGTCGACCATTTCAATTTAACACACGATGCACCAAACACCTTTTTTTTCTTTTTTTTTTTTTTTTTTTGAGGATGGGAAATCATCAAATGACTCCTCCCGCTCTGGGTGGAGCGGAATTGTCAGACTCTTACTGACTAAAACCCACCCGTGTTCCTTCCTTGGCCCTTTATGTTCCGGGTCAGCGGTACCCCTTTTGGATGATCCCGCTTTCCCGGCAGGCTTGGGCCCTAGTGGACCCCCTCTTCGATGCTGACATCTCTTTGAGGCGCGCGTGGAACACGTACGCGCCGTCCAGCACGGGCCTGGTCCTGATCGGACGGTGAGCTACCCATTACTCACCGCCCGCAGGCCCGCGCCTACGGTGGCCGGGAGTCGTCACGTGGCTCCCGACGCCCGGAGCGTCCACCGCGGCGGCTTGGACGGGAGACTCTCTCCCTCTCCCGTCCCGCCACCTCCTTCGCTAGCATGACTGCTTCGCAGAAGGAGGTGACTGCCTCCCACTCCCCCTCGCCCCGGACCATGGCTTGAACCAGGGCCGAGCGTGAGAGGTCGCCGCCGCTGCCGATCGCCTCTACTAGGACACGGCGGTGCTCCGCCCATGCAGGGCAGGCCCCCACCGTATGCTCCACCGTGTCCTCACCAAACACCCTTATAAGTCAACCAAATCTATGAAACTGAATACCTTGTAATACATAGGAATTAATATATATTAAAGTACGTAACTTACCTTCCTACTTATTAACCTACCCATCTATTTTTGTTACAGATGGCCTTGATTTTTAGAGTGAATGGCGCTTGTCGTGGAAATTAACTCTTAAACATTAAAATCGAAGATGTCCAAAAACATTCAGATGTGGTGCTGGTCAATTTACCAGATACAAAATCAAAGAAAGAACGGTCACTCGTAGTCCGTGGAGAATACGTAAGAATTGTCGAAAAGTACCAAGCTCTATGCCCCTCTAATATAAACACTTACAGATTTTTCGTAGGTTATAATTGGCAAGTGCACCAGGCAAGTCATTGGCAAAAATAAGATCAGCACCATGCCGAAAGAAATTGCGAAATACCTGAAATTTACAAATGCCGAGCTCTACACGGGCCATTGTTACAGGAGAACATCAGATACTCTATTGGCGGATTTAGGAGCAGACATGACCCAGATTAAAAGACACGGTGGACTGAAATCGGATGTAGTAGCGGACATATCAAATTCTATATAGAATAAGGATAAACTTAGTCACTGCATTGGTGACCACATCAAACTAAAGACACCGTCGATAACTGATCCTTGGACATCGCAACCATCCACATTTATTCATCTAGCCCGCTGCCTCAAGCATCACCTTCACCAATTTTCACGATCCAAACTGATCATCAGCAGACCCAAGTTTTTGAAACTTTACTCAACAGCAATACGCAAATAAACTCTACCTCCACTTCAATAAATGTACCAAATAAAAACATAAAATTGTCTTTCCACAACTGTATGACGAATCTGTAAAAATCTCACCGTGAAAACTTGCGTGGAGTGACCTGTCAGTGTCATTCCACTGATTCTAGAGATTGACGAAGCATAAAATTTACAATTAAACATTTACATAACATGAGATGAAAATGAAAAAGTGCCAAATCAACGGCCCCCAGGTCCCGGTGGTCCCGCTATTCCTGGTCAAGGTAGCGGTCTCAGTAACGGCGGGACGGGGGGTGCTAAGAATCACCGGGTTACGGCAGGCTACCAACGACGACTACATCTGGCTACGTATAATGGACGTTCGATGAGGCTGTACTATCACCTTGCTGAATTTGAGGTAGAATTAGGGCGCATAAACTGGCATATACTGGGGTTATCTGAAGTACGAAGACAGGGGGAGGATACGATAACCCTGGAGTCAGGCCACCTACTCTTCTTCTGCGAATTTGATCAGCTCTCCCAAGGCGGTTTCGGCTTTCTAGTCAATAAGGGACTCACTGGCAGCGTTGTGGAAATCAGTAGTGTGTCGACGCGAGTAGCGTACCTTGTACTGAAACTCACTGACAGGTACTACCTGAAAGTGATACAGGTATATGCGCCGACTTCGACATGCTCTGACGAGACTGCCGAGGCCATGTACGAGGATGTTGCAAAGGCAATATACAGTACGACAAAGGCCCACTACAACGTTGTTATGGGGGACTTCAATGCCAAAGTGGGATTACAAGAATGCGGCGAATCGAAAATCAGATCGTTCAGTGTAGGGTGCAGGAATCACAGGGGGCAAATGCTGGTCAACTTTCTAGTCGCAGGGGCTCTTTTTGATGAATTCGTTCTTCGAAAGTAAACCTCAAAGGAAGTGGACCTGGCAGAGCCCCGATAACGTGACAAGGAACGAGATAGACTTCATCATGACGGATAAGAAGCACATATTTAGAGATGTCTCCGTGATCAGTAGGTTTAATACCGGAAGTGATCACATACTCGTGCGAGGCACTCAAAGTATCAATTTCCGAGCTGAGAGAATCCGCATGATGAGGCCT
This sequence comes from Brachylomia viminalis, assembly GCA_937001585.2. NCBI lineage: Eukaryota > Metazoa > Arthropoda > Insecta > Lepidoptera > Noctuidae > Brachylomia > Brachylomia viminalis. The sequence goes on from OW443304.2 coordinate 26,345,393, forward strand.
ACCCTCCGACCTATCCAGCTTCAAGCCGCAAAATCCGAAAAATTCCAAATTGAACTTAAAAATCGATTCGCCCTCCTGGAAACCACAGGCACTGTTGACGAGAAGGCCAACGAGGTGGTAAATGCACTACGCGACATAACCCGCAGACTTTTCCCGTCACAGCGAAAAAGTAGGGTGTCCAAACTTTCCTTGGAGACTCTCGGTCTTATGAAGGAAAGACGACAGTTGCCATCCACGCAGCCGTCTTCGTCAGATGAGAGGGCCCTAAACCTAAAGATCAGAAAGCTGACGCAACGCGACCTTCGGTGCTCCAACACCCGCGACATTAAGGTCACGATTGAGCAGAACCGAGGCTCGAAAGTGTTCGCTCAGCAATTAGGGAGGCCCCATCTGACGAAACTGAGAACTGCGGATGGCAGAATCGTGATTTCGAAGTCGGAGATACTCAAGGAAGTCGAGCATTTTTACGGACACCTTTACTTAACGCGGACGGCGAAACCATTGGGACATAATACAGATGCCCACCGAGCCGAATTAACGCGCCACTACACGGAGGACATCCCGGATGTCGACCAGAGTGACATTAGGGCGGCTCTCGAGCAGCTAAAAAAACAATAAGGCACCTGGGGATGACGGAATAACGACTGAGCTCTTTAAAGCGGGCGGAGCTCCAGTCCTGAAAGACCTAGCGAGTCTTTTTAACTCCATCGTCCAAGAAGGTACAACGCACGAGGCGTGGAGCAGAGGTGAGGTGGTTCTGTTCTTCAAAAAAGGTGACAAAACCTTGCTGAAGAACTATAGACCCATCTCGCTTCTGAGCCACGTATACAAGCTGTTCTCGAGAGTCGTCACTCAGACTCGATGAGTTCCAGCCACCAGAACAAGCCGGGTTTCGAAAAGGCTTCAGTACCGTAGACCACATCCATACTATTCGGCAAATTGTACAGAAGACCGAGGAGTACAACCAACCACTGTGTATGGCATTTGTGGACTACGAGAAAAACTTCGACTCCGTCGAAATATTGACAGTTCTGGCCTCCCTGCAACGATGTCGAATTGACTGGTGCTACATCGAAGTGTTGAGATGCTTGTATGATACTGCCACGATGACTGTCCAGATCCAAGATCACAAAACCAGCCCCATCCAACTGCTCAGAGGAGTGAGACAGGTGGATGTGATATCCTCGAAACTATTTACCAATGCGTTGGAGGACGTTTTCAAGACGCTGGACTGGACTGGACTGGGTATCAACGTGAACGGCGAGTACATCTCACACCTTCGCTTTGCCAATGACATCGTCATAACGACGTCAGAGATGCTGGAGCAGTTAGACTAGATGCTGCACAGCCTGAATGCAGCCTCTCGGCGGCTTGGCCTCGGCATAAATTTGGACAAGTCGAAAGTCATGTACAATTCACACGTCTTGCCGAGTTCAACCCACATCGAAGAGCCGCTTCTCGAAGATGTGAAGGAGTATGTCTACCTAGGGCAAATCATCCAGCTCGGTAGACACAACTTTGAGAAAGAAGCGGACATAAGGATCCGATTGGGTTGGCCAGCGTTTGGGTAACTTCGTCAAGTCATCTCGTCCCCAAACCCGCCATGTTTTTAGACTAAGGTCTTCAACCAGTGCATCCTGCCCGTTATGACGTACGGTGCCGAAACGTGGACACTGACTGTTGGGTTGATCCACAAATTCAAGGTCGCTCAGCGTGCTATGGAGCGGGATATGCTCAGAGTTTCTTTGAAGGATAAAATCAGAAATGAAATTGTCCGGAAATGAACCGGAGTTACCGACATAGCTTGCAGAATAAGCAAGCTGAAGTGGCAGTGGGCTGGCCATGTTTGTCGAAGGACTGATGGCCGATGGAGCAGACGAGTCCTGGAGTGGAGACCGCGTATCGGCAAGCGTACCGTGGGACGCCCCCCAGCTAGATTGACCGACGACCTCAAGAAAGTGGCTGGGACAGACTAGATGCGGAAGGCGGAGAACAGGGTGTTGTGGCGCAACATGGGAGAGCCCTATGTCTAGCAGTGGACTGCCATAGGCTGAGTTGATTGATTGAACATTTACAATTATAATCGAGATTTTAATTACAAAAATATGCTAATCTATTAGTCATTTTATCTTATTTCAATGCCATTATTTAGGTGTCTAAACGTTACTATGGTATTTTAAAATTAAACAGCAAAATAGAAATTCAGTCTGAAACACCATTTTAATGTATCGTTTTTTTTTCTAGACTAGTCCGTATATAGCCTGTGAGGCAAGCGCGTCACGAATGAACAATAAATAAAATAAAACATGTACGTTTAAGCTAGCAACTAAATAAAATGCGCATGGGCATTGTTTGTTATTACGAGCCCATTGTTAACTGATTAAATAAACGCAATCCTAAAACCCAATCGCAATGTTTTTTGAGGAATCGATTGTTGATCGAGTCGAGTAAAGATTGTACGACGTTGTTCAGCATTGTTATTATCCATTTAAATAAAAAATACGTGTGGATTATAAAAACCCAATATTTTATTGTAGATAAATACCTAATTTTCTCACTATTGGCATTAGCTTCCTCAAAAACCATGAAAACTACAACCATGATGAAAATGTTGGAAATTTTCGCAGTTAACCATCTTTGATTTTCATTTTATTTTCACTATTGGATTTAGCACCCTCAAAAACCATGAAAACGACACTCATGATGAAAAATTTGAAAATTTTCGCAGCCGGAAATACCAAATTTTTGTTTGACGTTTACATTAAAAAAAAAAAAATTCATCATGGTTTTTGAGGAAGCTAAAGCCGATAGTGAGAAAAGTAGGTATTTATCTACAATAAAATATTGGGTACTTATAATCCACACGTATTTTTATTTAAATGATTAATAACAACGCTGAACAACGTCATACCGTCTTTACTCGAAACCATCATCAATCGCTTCTTCAAAACACATCGCGATTGGGTCTTGGGGTTGCGTTTATTTAATCAGTTAATAATGGGTTTATAACACCAAACAATGTCCAAGCCCATTTATTTAATAGCTAGTATAACCGTGTAAGTACGTTTTATTTTATTTTATTGTTCGTGCGTGACGCTCTCGCCGCATAATATGGACAAGTCTAGAAAAAAAAATAAAAGCAAGTTTTAAAAAGAAAAAAATAGTTTCTGGCTGAATCTCCATTTTCCTATTTTATTTAAAAAGCCGCTTAATAGTAATGTTTAGACACTGATAAACTAGCTTTGAAATAATATAGAACGATCAATAGAATTAGCGTATAGAATATTAGTAAAATCTCGATTATGATTGTAAATGTAATGCTAGGCAATCCCTAGCATCAGTGGGATGCCACTGACAGCTCACTCCACGCTCATTTCATCTTATTTTTCACGGTGAGATTGTAACAGAATATCATATTACCTTTAACATTGAATTGTTCGAAATAGTTCTACTAACTGAAATTGTAATTTTAATAATAAATACTTCGATTCTCGTACCTACTATTGTTTTTTTTTTATTGTCTCGTAGATGGTATGAAAAGTAGAGTCCTCCTCGGGGATAAACGTGCCTTCGTCTTGAGCGAGCCTGAGTCCCTCGCTGCACTCATGATTTTGTTGAAAACACTAGCATCCTTCGTTACGCTCAGGATTAAATACCAGGCACCCACGACATAAGACACTGCTTTATTCCCTTGGTGCATAATCTACTACTAAGTATCACCTGTAGAACGATGGATACGAACCACTTAACTATCGCGGTACTTATTTCTTTTGTAGAGGACAGCTCACTTCTTCGCCTTTCCACCTTTTCAGACAAATGGCATCAATAAGGATCTCCAAGAGAGATAAATGATAAACCAATATCTTTACTTTAAACTACCAATGCGCTATAGTAGAAATATTGGGAAATATTACCACTGACTTCAAAAACTCCCGTGGAAAGTAGGACGTGTCGACAAAATATAAAATATATGTTCACGACAACCCCATCCCAACATATTGATGGGGTATTTCAGTATTTCTAATATGATGGGAAACCACGGCGTTCTTTATAGCGCGGGTACATCGTAAAGTACCATAATATTGACGATCAAACGCTTACATGCATGAAACCTCAATGTCAGAAACTTAAAAGAGAGAGAACTCTCGAAGAAGCTTTCTGATTTAGAAAATATCTTGTGATTTAGATTTTAATATGCTTACATTACTTTTTATTACCTTTGTTCGTTAAGTAGCAAAATATGTAAACTACATTCCCTTACTGCCTACTTATAAAAACCTTTCTTTGATAAAATCTAGGCACATTTATTTTCTTTATCATGCAAAGGAAAGGGCTCTATTTAGCGAAACTATGCGAGTATACAGGCGGTCCAATATTGTTATTCACATAAAAGATAAGTATCACTTTGCTTATACAGGGTGTGTTTTAGAACTGGACAAACTTAATAGGCGATTCTGGATCTGATTTTGCGCTGTAAGTGAATAAATATTTCTTTGCTATCTTACTGTAACAGAACGGCTTATTGTCGTTTAATGTACATACTGTTAATCAGCATGTATACCTCTTTCTTCTGATGGTGTTATCAAGTTAGTTTTGCTACAAGGTTAAAGTTTCACCAGCTAGTCTTGAAGTCATATCTTTAAGCCAAGTTCTCGGAAGACTCCTTCTTGAAATCGTCACACCAACATGCTAGGCAGCATTAATGCCAGGTTTTCGTACTTTGTTAACTGGACTGGTTTAGAACTTTGGAGTACTTGTAAACTGTTAATTTCTTGACGTTAAGAATTAAAGTACCTAATCTTTAACTGAGGCACAGTGCAACCCTCTAATACACTCGTCATACGATATGTTAAACTATGTCTGCCAACAATCCGTCTAACTAATTCAGTTCCAAAATCAAATATTTCAACCGGCTCTTTGGGCTCAAATATACACCCTGTATATTACCATAGACCCACGTATTCTGTACCCCTATTATTTATGGTCTGGTCGAAGATTTATGTCATCGGCCGAGTGCGTTCCTAACGAGTGGAATTTAAGTGGATTCCTGATATAGGCGCTGCATGCCGATGCCGACACGGTGGTACATTCATCCGGCGGTTTGATGTGTTTTAAAACATGATTGTTTTATTGATAATGGTTGTGAGTATGTTTGCATGCTGTATTTGTGGTTCCAGGCACATGGTTCCATGGGCCTTGCCTTTCTGCCTTGTCATAGTATCTATCTAAGTAGGCTAAGGACGCTGTTGGGTACGCTAACAATAAGAAAGTAATTGTCTACAATGTCTGCTCTGTCCGTCAAAGGACTGGGTTTTCGCTTTCCGTATTGTTTTCAAGTATTGAGTATTCGAAGTTAAAAAGATATTGAAAATCTTTTTTTTTTACTTGGCCTTGATTAACATTCTTTTCTATTATTGAAAAAGCTTGAAGGTCTCCAATTTCAAAAACAATAAAATGTCACTATGTACAGGTAATTAGGACGCCGACGTACTCAACTTTCACGAATACACAAAATCAAAAATTTTCTTCGAAGGACCACTTTTCTTTGAAGGCCCACTTTTCTTCGAGGGACCACTTTTCTTCGAAGGCCCACTTCTCTCAGGTTTGACCACTCATCCATTTCCTACAGCTCTTTTGTAAATATTAATGATCTTCAGACAAACTTTGTGAACTTACTCCAATTCCGTGATTATTTTAACTTTCCGTTTTAACTGAGGTTTAAAAGATAATATTTTGGTTACGTAAACTATGAGCGGGAGGTAATAATACATTTTGTATTTACCTATATTTTTTTTGGTATATGCCATTTGTAAACTGTGCCGTAGTAGATTTTTATAGGTTCGTGTTTTATTAACTTTACAGTTAAATAATGTTTTATAGCTCGCCAAGATAAAATTAACTAGAAATGTGTTAAGATTACTAAATTCATCTTGCGAAATGAACTTGCAATAATTAGGAGACCCTAATCCTTTGGGAAAATAAAATGATTACTTGGGATAAATCTCTCCGGATATTCTTTGGTGCCAAAACGAGGTCTCAATCCGAAAGGATGAGCCACATAACAGAAAGATACAGAAGTATCACTCCTAACATCCTCGACTAACGTACTAATTTGTAATACTATTCACTATCTACTCGAAATTGTTCAGTTCTTACAGTGGTTTTACAACCATCAAAAGAAAGATTAAATTTAACAGTGTAAATTTAATTTTCTTCAGTTTCTAAGGGATATAATAGCAATTTAGCAATTTACCAGCTAGGTGCTAGAGTTACTCTGAGAGATTTTTTTAAAGAGATTGGTATTCTCACGGTGGCCTCACAATTCATCTTCGCCAACATCTTATATTTTAGGCAAAATATACACTTATACACAAAAAACAGTGATATTCATAATATTAACACTAGAAACAAGGAGAAACTACGTGCTCCCTTTCACCGGCTTCATAAGGTCCATAACTCATTTGTTGGGCTTGTTATAAACTTTTATAACAAGCTTCCCTCTTCTTTGATAGAATTGCCTTTTAATGCGTTTAAAGCTAAAGTAAAATCCAACCTTTGTTCAAAGGCATACTATTCAATCAACGGTTACTTAAACGATAAAAATAGTTGGTCGCTGTGATTAACTCAAGACAATGTTTATGTTCTTTCTCCAAAATTAGCTTACCTACTGACAAGTTATACGAGTTCATATAATTGTTTATTTTATTTGACTATATTAGTCACCTTAGTTTAATTTAATTTTTATTTATTATTGACATAATCTACTCATTTCAATGTTTTTTAATGAGTTGTATTGCAATATATGGTTAGCTAGCGACCTCGACAGTTCATCATATTATTCTTTTGAGCAACCGGCAGCAAGTTCGTCATGCTCCCTTAGATGTCAATGCTTGCGGTAGCGTCGGGGGTCGGGTTGCCTCCTTCCCTCAAGTATGGCGAGGGGGGTAATGGCTGATCTTTGCGTTATGCTCGTGAACGGGTGCTGCTTGTGGTGACAGGTCAGCTTGCTGACTATGGTTTTGTTATTGTTATTAGAAATTAATGTTTCTTTATTTTACTTCGAAGGTCCTAGTTTATCATTTGTGGCTACTAGTTACAGCTATATACATATGAACATAATGCAGCATTGCATGCATATGTAAGCGGGCACGCCCTTTATGCCAGGAGGCTTTTTATTATGTATTAAGTTCTGTTTGCGGTTTTGTTTTTATTATTTATTTCTGCTTGAGTATAGTTTTAAATATTGGCGTGTGCTAGCTGACATATGGCAAATAAATTTAATATTTTTGTGTTTCTTAATGTTAATTACTTATTACTATATGTATAGAATCCAGTTCTTCTAACTGAACAGACAGCAGTGCTGCTGGGGAGTTTGTTCCGCCACTTCTTCTTCCCAGCTAAAGCACTAGGAAGTGGTGAAGGGTGGGCGTTTTGGGGGGACTGTCTTATGTGATTTTGACGTTCAAAAAGTGCTGAATCTCAGCCTAATTTGAATAAATGACTTTTGATTTTGATTTTGAATACCAGTTTTCTAAAACATCTGCTTTACCTTCAGCTCCAACGACTGCCACACGTCCAACCTAAAATGAACTCTAGGTAATTCCAGATAGTGGTGTAACTAGTGTCTCCTTAATAGACTGGCTCTGCGATAAACTAATCTATTTACTCCGTGTCCCCCTGGCAAGCAAGCGATTAAGTTTTTTCCTATAATATCTGAAGCAGCACTTTATAAATGGGTGGACTTACTGTTCCTATTTTGTGTCGTGTGTTTCCAACACAATACATTCACAAACTCACTCGGAAAGCGTTATTCTTGCCCTCTTGTGTGTTTCGGCGAAGTTTCTCTACACAGCTCGGCGTGGCCGCCGGAGCCAGAAATAATAATGTGTATTTTTGTATATGTGTTTGTTTAAAACATCTGATTTATGTTAGCGTTAATAGCTGCCCAGATCTGGTCAACAGTCATTTGTTAATGCTCGTTGAGTATACTTTAGCTACGGATAGATCATCTTGAGACTTCCGTGGGTGGTAATTTAGGCGGATATAATTTTTCAGGAGTATTCATGAGTAGCCCATGTGCTTTTTGTGAAGCGCTGCCCTAGTAGGTTGTGGTAGAGAACTGATTGATTTTAAAGAAAAAAATTCTTTCAATACCAGCTCCATAATTATCTTCCTTTGTCTTTGCGATTTCACACAGCAATCACATATCCGTTCGCCCAGTTCTGTGACCGTAGCATACGTCACTTGATCATGACGATTTACTGGAGAAGTAAAGGTGTTATAGAACTATTAATTCAGTATTTATTGCGTACTTACGATCAGTTTATCTTCAGTCAATTTGGTTTAACCCAGCTACAGGCCAAAACATTTCGAGATGAGATTGAGCGGGTGTCGAGTTTGCTATTGTTAATAGCGCAGGTTTATCCGTTAGTAGTTAGTTAGGCAGTAAACTGAGATTACCAGCCATGTATTAGTGTTCTATCTTTATTCACGTCATTCAAACTAAACGAGCTGTTTGAAACTAAGTCATAAACAGAGTGTTCACAACGGCCTAGAAATGTGAGACCATTTCCTAAATAGTAGTCGTTTATTCATAATTATCAAATGCTTGGCTCTACAGAGGGGGGAGGGGGTGTGATCTGATTCTTATTAAGTGAAGCATAAGGTTCAGAATGGCTATACAATAAACTAACTCATTTTCACGAACGTAATTTTATTACAACTGTGACATTATGACAATTTACGAATATTTACACGATATGTACAATTGTTAACATCTTAATTACACAGTATACAAACAGTAAACTTACACTCGCTATGCGATAAAAAATTACACTTTAGTAAATTCATCGTTACAACCCTAGGCCGAATCGACTCCATACAATTTTGACTTTATACAGAAACTAAACAATTTCATCACATATCATATCGGTCCACACAACACACCTTACACGTAATATTAAAAACTTAAACCGTACAAAACTGGATGCTGGGGCAGGTCGACGGCCGAGAGACAGGGCTCGGGTCTCTGCGGCCGTCGGCGACCATCCAGCAATCTCTAATCTAGTCGATGGACACGATCAGCGTGTCTTCCTCTAGCAAAGCGCTAGAGGGCTCGCGGCACCGGCGCGAGGCCCGCACTCAGAGCTTCGTGTGCGATAGTCCGTTGGGCGCTATCAGCGGTGCCAGCGTAGCTGGCCGCGCCTCCAGCGGCAGTGTCTCGCTAGCCGCCACCGACTTCGACGTCAGCGCCGTGGACGCCTCAGAGCGCGACGCCCCCACACCTCCTCCCACCGACAGACCACCTCTTGACTCCGCCGCTCGTAGCTGCGCACGCGCTGCTCCACCTCCTCTCTTCCGTGGTATCACACTGTTCTCTACGTGCAGAGTCGCATTGACATCCTTTCCGGCCGCGCAAGTGCACGCCTTTAGGAAACTCTTCTTGAAATTGTCAGAGAGGAAAGCATAGAGGATCGGATTCATGGCTGAGTTGCTGTAGCTGAAGCACGCTGCGACAAGAAACACTGTGATAGTGATGCGGCTAGCGCACTCGTTCGGTGGAGAGTATATGAGCGCCACTTGAAACGCCCAGTATGGCAGCCAACACAACACGTACACCGCAATCACAGTCAGAACTAATTTGGTCACTTTCCTGTGCGACCGTTTCTTCTCCTTGGACTTGTTCTTCGGACCAACAGTCTTCAGCTTACGGATGACCAGGCAGTAGAATACGAAGATAAGAGTGAGAGGGGCGGCGAAGCCGAGAGCGAACGAGTACAGCGTGAAGGATGTCTGACCTTTATTGAACTCTCGCTCGGGCCACACTATGTTGCACGAAAGACCATTGTCCGTCGGTATCAGCGTCGTGTACATGAAGATGGGCGTCATAACCAGCGCGGACGCCGTCCACGCCGCAGCGGACACGACGCGTGAGACGAAAGGCGTCCGGAGTCTCGGCGCGGCTATTGGGTGACACACAGCTATGTACCGATCCGCACTCATGATGCACAAGAATATGGAACTGGTGAACTGGTTGATCCCGGTGGATATCATGTACGCTTTGCACATGAAGTCTCCAAATGGCCAGGATCGCAGTGACATGGTGGTGATCAGGAACGGTATGCCGATGAGGAAGCATTCGTCTGCGATGGCCAGGTTCACGATGTACATGTTGGTGACTGTCTGCATCTTGGAGTAGCGGAGGACGACGTAGATGACCAGGGTGTTGCCCAGAAGTCCAACCACGCAGACGAGGGCATACAGGATCTGCGTCACGACGTACACAACTGGGAGGTTTATATTGGGGCAGTTCTCATATGTTCCATTGTACGTGCCGTTTCCGTCGTAAGAGTAGTTGCTATCTCGGAACATTTCCACGTCTTCCAACTCCATTGTGATGTATTTAGAAGTAGCTTCTCGTAGAGGATATTTACCTGAAAATAACAAATATCAATAGGTTAGATCACTGGATAATTTGGCACGAGTGACAGACCACTGATGTTTGGATTTAACATTTGTGATTCGGTAATTATTATTAATGTAATCAGCAGGAGTCTGTTATGTTCTCGGGTTACTAGAAGTGTGGTCGAGATCAATATTTCGGGGAAAATATATGTAATACGTGAAATAAACAGATAAATAAACAGATAACAATGTAACGTGATCCATTTGTATTGTGAAACTCATCATGGATCACATGATAGAAACAGTGTAATCAAAAAATTGTTTAAAGTCTTTTTTCCAGTAATATTTGAAGCGTATGAAATTATTGAACCTTGTAAAGAGTTTTCAATGCGACATTCTCATGATGAAATGTCCACATTCATCCTGAATTCAATATCGAAAGTCCACATGAACGGCACACAGCTACTCTCATTATTTCACATCGCTATGATTTATCGGTATTTGCCGACAGTTATAGTTATTTTACGTACAGCCTGGTAATTGTTGGGATTGAAAACAGGCTGATAAATGATTGATGCGAATGCGTTATTATTATTACGTTCTACTGAAATATGTTCGTAATGGGGAAAGATGCGAAAATGAGAGATGATGAGATGGGGAATGAGCGTGGGATAGACCTACGTCATGAATCGGACGATTTTCTACTCATATTATTCTGAAATATCTTTGAGGTTGGGTACTTATTCAGATTCCTTTAGGTAAGCGGAAATACACGGTATTTACCGATTAGATTCCCAAAAAAAAAACGAAATCATCTCGGAGATACAAACACATCAGAGGGGCAATTCCCGTATTTTTAAGACCGTTCGCATTCTAATCTCAGTCTCAATCTGTCAAAATTACAATCAATTTACATACATTTTTGACAGGTTTTTGACATTGATTGTCGCTGAGATGAGATTGCGACTTGAATTTGAACGTTTTTTTAAGTACGAGAATTGGCCTACTGGCCATAGCCCTCGACAGAAAGAAATTAATAAGCTTAGTTTTGATGCTCACATTTTGTGTCAGCAAACAATTATTTGGAGAGCTGGCGACGTGGCACCGGGGTATATCTGTAACAATAAGAAGCACATTGTTAGCTTTTAGTTTACGTAGCAGTAGTAGTACGGACAGAGATTTGGCGAAATTCCTCTAGAGTACGAAATTCTCATAAATTGAGGGTAAGGCTACAGTTGCTACAATTAATTTCTTGAATGCTGCGACAAGTAACCAATATGAAAAGAAACGATAACCAATACACAGAAGATAATATTATTCCTAATTTGCTGTTTGTCAAAATATTCGAGTCACCTTATGATTTGCGTTTACAAAGTTGTTATCTTAAATATGCAATGATGTAACTTAAAAGTGGTGTTTGTTTTTTATAACTAGTATAGTAATAAACAATTGGAAGTGGCGGGGGTGCCTACAAGTGCTTAAGTGGAAACTTTATTTTTTCTCGATAAGCTAACGTCTATAGCATTAAGTCCGCCTCTATACATTTATGTGCTTAAAGTGTTAAATAAATGAATGAATAAATAACGTATCCATGTTTTATGCAGTTTGTGTTGACGTATAGTTCGCAATAGAACTTTACGCCAACACGTCTCTTTTTCGCGTTATTGTTGTTGTGATCAATAGATTTGTTCTAATAGAATCGATATTAAGTCCCTAACCTAATAGCCACACACGCATGGTACCTAGAAGCAGATACTGTTGAAAATAAGAACAATGCAAAAAAAATATAATCACGAACCAAAAGAAACAACAACAAGATAATCAAAGAAATTAAAAAACATCAAAACTCCCACCCACGCATGGTACCTAACAGCCACACACGCACGGTACCTAACAGCCACACACGCACGGTACCTAACAGCCACACACGCACGGTACCTAACAGCCACACACGCACGGTAGCTAACAGTCACACACGCACGGTACCTAACAGCCACACACGCACGGTAGCTAACAGTCACACACGCACGGTAGCTAACAGCCACACACGCACGGTAGCTAACAGTCACACACGCACAGTACCTAACAGCCACACACGCACGGTAGCTAACAGTCACACACGCACAGTACCTAACAGCCACACACGCACGGTACCTAACAGCCACACACGCACGGTACCTAACAGCCACACACGCACGGTACCTAACAGCCACACACGCACGGTACCTAACAGCCACACACGCACGGTACCGAACAGCCACACACGCACGGTACCTAACAGTCACACACGCACAGTACCTAACAGCCACACACGCACGGTAGCTAACAGCCACACACGCACGGTAGCTAACAGCCACACACGCACGGTAGCTAACAGCCACACACGCACGGTACCTAACAGCCACACACGCACGGTAGCTAACAGTCACACACGCACGGTACCTAACAGCCACACACGCACGGTAGCTAACAGCCACACACGCACGGTAGCTAACAGTCACACACGCACAGTACCTAACAGCCACACACGCACGGTACCTAACAGCCACACACGCACGGTAGCTAACAGTCACACACGCACAGTACCTAACAGCCACACACGCACGGTAGCTAACAGCCACACACGCACGGTACCTAACAGCCACACACGCACGGTAGCTAACAGTCACACACGCACGGTACCTAACAGCCACACACGCACGGTAGCTAACAGCCACACACGCACAGTACCTAACAGCCACACACGCACAGTACCTAACAGCCACACACGCACGGTAGCTAACAGCCACACACGCACAGTACCTAACAGCCACACACGCACGGTAGCTAACAGCCACACACGCACGGTACCTAACAGCCACACACACTCGGTAGCTAACAGTCACACACACTCGGTAGCTAACAGTCACACACACTCGGTAGCTAACAGTCACACACGCACGGTAGCTAACAGCCACACACGCACGGTAGCTAACAGCCACACACGCACGGTAGCTAACAGCCACACACGCACGGTACCTAACAGCCACACACGCACGGTAGCTAACAGTCACACACGCACAGTACCTAACAGCCACACACGCACGGTAGCTAACAGCCACACACGCACGGTACCTAACAGCCACACACGCACGGTACCTAACAGCCACACACGCACGGTACCTAACAGCCACACACGCACGGTACCTAACAGCCACACACACTCGGTAGCTAACAGCCACACACGCACGGTACCTAACAGCCACACACGCACGGTACCTAACAGCCACACACGCACGGTACCTAACCGCCACACACGCACGGTACCTAACAGCCACACACGCACGGTACCTAACAGCCACACACGCACGGTACCTAACAGCCACACACGCACGGTACCTAACAGCCACACACACACGGTACCTAACAGCCACACACGCACGGTACCTAACAGCCACACACGCACGGTACCTAACAGCCACACACGCACGGTACCTAACAGCCACACACGCACGGTACCTAACAGCCACACACACTCGGTAGCTAACAGTCACACACACTCGGTAGCTAACAGCCACACACGCACGGTAGCTAACAGCCACACACGCACGGTACCTAACAGCCACACACGCACGGTACCTAACAGCTACACACATTAAACCGAGAATATTCCTGTTGTTTCAACTTCAGCCGCAGCCTGTCTGTGTCTGCTGTAAGGTGGTCGGCAATCTGTCAAACGCATGTGTTTACTCAACCATGATTAACGCAGGGAAAATATCTAATTTAGAATTAGATCCAGCTGCGTGGTGGGTGCGTGGCGGGTGCATGGCTGTTTGTTTAGAGAACTAAAAGCAAGTAGCCCGTAGATATCAAGCTTTTTAAAAACAATTTGATGTGATTGCATAGTACGTACATCAGAATTTGACCGATAAAGCTTATCTTGTCATATAAAATTTTATTGATCAGAGAAATTCTCTACTCGCCAGTTCCTGATTATCCGATAGGAAACAGCTCCATAAAAAAAATAAGTTACAATCAGTGAACAAATAGAAAAGAAAACAGGAACGAATCTGTAACTCGTCACGGGCAGTGATGGAGTCATCAGACTGACCCACAACACATACACTTTCTCTCGACGAACATTACGGGAAATCAGAAGGCCAATTCTCGTACTTAAAAAACGTTCAAATTCAAGTCGCAGTGCCGCAAAAGTTCCAAAATGTCACAAAAGGTATTCTGCTAAACCAAAAAACTAAGTCAAACATGACGTTTACTGCAATGAGATTGCGACTAGATCGAAAATAAGAAATGTACTAAAACGGTATTCTGCTAAAGTTTCGACTTGACACCGGAAATAAAATGGGAATTCCAGTACTTATAAAAACGTCAAAACTGACATAAGCATGACATTATTTGTAGACTGAACTGTAACTAAAAATTTTAGCTTCTGCAGTTTCATATTTCTTGTTTTATTTCGATTTTATCCTTGAAATCTTCTTGAAATCCAAGATTCATGAAGTAAAAACTTAACCAGTAACACTGTTATCAATCATTTTGTGTTTGTGTGGTGAAATAATGCAAAACGAGTGGGTTCGGCCTGTAGGAGTATTTTTCATTCCTCGCACAACGCGCAGACGACGAATCGACGGCAAAATAACGTAGAGAACACAGCAGCAAGTGTTCTTAGCATCGCCAGCCGCGGTGGCTCATATAAGACGCATGTTCCATAAGCTACCTTGCGTTTGGAAAAAGTTACAGACTCATCAAATCTTACGAACTGAAGCCGCATATCCAACAGGATTTAAGCGTCGAAAAAATGGACTGGGTGTGGCAGCCAAGGTTGGTCTACTACGTACACATTATTATAATAATATATCAAGATATTATTGATTGACATGCAACAAGGCAACTACGAGTATATTCTAAGCATCTTCGTCATCACCATATTTTATATCTACTTTTCTCGGTTCTGTTATCTTCCTGCGTTTTGCGCGAGTAGCTATATTATTTCAGATCCCCAGCCATGTAGCAAGCCACATTGGCCCTGGACCACCCACATACCTATATTTAAAATACATGTACTTAACAAGAAAAATTCTACAATAAGCTGAAAGTGTGACGGTTATCATAAAAATTATGCGAGATGAATAACAGAATTTCTTTGTCAATTCACTATCAAGATACTTAATATTATGTCTTCTTTTTAGATTCCATACATTTAAATGAGCTATGTGTAACACATTTCTGCTTCATAAGACCATTTGATAATTAAGAGAAGTAACAATATCCTCCAGAAGTCCTGACCGAGTTGCGGTCACAGCAGCCAATTTCAACGGAGACAGCCAAAGTATATGGGAGGTACTATGGAGAAGAGGACAATTGTGTGCATAGGTGCACCTACTCTTCCCTCACTCTCATAGTCTGATGAGAAGGCAATATGATGTAACCGGGAAGAGTTTAGGCACAGTACCAGCGGCTTTACATGCTTTCCTAGGCACGGGGGTGTCACACTTTTACATTACTATTTGAAGGGATAACGGGTATACTACACAGCGGGGGGTTGAATGAGCAGGGTGGTTGTTCTGATTGCTGGTTGTGCTATAGTATAAGAGCGAAATGCATGTTCTATGTCTAGTAAAAAAGCCTTTAAAAGCACCCTGATACATAGTGTTACTTACATTGAAATGTGTAAGACTACAAAGGTACAAAAATAGCCCAGAATACCAAAGTATACAAATATATAATAAATTACCCGAAAATATAATATGGTCCATGAGAACACTAATTATGTGTATTTAAAGCTAGGTTAAAGGCATTACTCTTAGAAAAATGTTACTATAGTATCCAAGAATTTATGGAAGATAAAATGTTAAAATAGAGTTCAAATATTATCTAACTGTGTGTTAATTATAATACAATTATAATCTTTTTTATGTATAGAGATCTAAATAAGTTTAATTAATATAATATTTTTAATTATGAAAGTTCCTAATCTACTTGTTATTAGTTAATAGATACTCACTGCAATATTGTTAGTTTTAAGTTATCTTGCAGCGCCCTAACAGGGTCATGTAATCACTATTTTTAAGCATAGCATGTAACTATGGTTGTGTACATTGTGCATTAAACAAACAAATAATATTTTATATGTTTGTATTAATGATTAGTTGGCTATTTAATTAAAATAGGGTTTCATATGCATTTATTTGCATTCTACAAGGTAAAAAACAAGATTTTAACAAAAGGCTTACAGCTAAAAGCTGTTGTAGACCTTTATCTAAGTATTACTTAAAGTTAAAAAAAAACTAAATCATAGAAAGCTAAAATTTGCAATAAAATTATACAGGAAAACTAAATGATTATATTTGCTTACAAAGTTAATAACAATAATATAAATAATTCTATTATAGGTAAGTAGGTAGCTATTTCTTAAAATACTAATAATAAATAATACATTCAGATAAAGTTATATTTACTTAGGTAATATTATTACAAACACTTATTTATTAAGAGGTTGTATTTTAGGATAACAAATTATTAATAAAGAGATAAGTTTACGTTTACGTTGTTACGTTTCACTTTAGTAGTGACTTCATTTTTCTGCAGGCACATAGAAGTATAGAATCTGTCAATGTGGCGACGCTTGAAGGAGGCCTATGTTCAACAGTGGACGTCTTTCAGCTGAAATTATGATGATGACTCCACTTCTATAGGGCAGATTTTATAGTCGGTTAGCACTTCGCCTGCAACTTTCACGGCACGCTTGCGTGCATTTTAGTGTGTTTATTAGATATGATGGTTGCTCACTCACTATGCTCGTGAGGTGAAGTGAGGTGAGGAGTGTGAGGTGGTCACAGCTCCAAACTTACTACACAAACCCATATAATTATTTAGGACACACATTTAATAAAATCCACACTTGAGACTAGACAACGGAGACATGTATCACGTATGGATTTTTATAAATGTGCGTATATTCTATACATATAATAAAATTGCAGAGAAGTCAAAACTGTGCGTTCAATATTTTTGAAATAGTATGTGCTACGAAGTGTGGGAATGATTCTGATGCCGATAATATGGATTGGTTTTTAGTATTTGTGCCCATTTGGTAATTTATCTGTATGCATGCCCAAGCTTCTGAAAAAATTATCTATTCAGAAGAATTTATTCAAAAGCTTTAGGTAGGTACGAATTTTGCAAAAATATTCTTTGAAGGTCGGGTCATTATGTGTAGGTTAAACCATCATCATTATTACTGGCAGTCTTGTTCCACCCACTGCTGAGTTTATACTCAATAATATTATCGCGCTATTTAGGTACTGTGGGGGGAAGAGTAGTATTGAATTTTCTTCCTGTTCTTTGATAGTTTACTGCAGGATTGTAATAATACGAGACGAAATTGCAAATTAGTGACGGATTTAAACTCTGAAATGAAAATCATTACTATTATCAAGCTAAACAGTCCATTATGACATGGGAAGAGAATGGCTATTTTAGTCTCTAGTCAATGAAACACACAGCCTGGCGGTTCGACGCCTCCCTTGCATGACTTTGCTTGTACTTATAAAAATATAACTATATGGTTTTTAGGGTCCGTCTGTCCGTCCATTTGTCACAGGGCCTGTATCTTTTGAATCGTAATAGGTAGACACTTGAAATTTTCACCGAGTGTGTAGGTACCTACTACTATGGCCGCTATAACAACAAATAATAAAACTAATACAAGAAACCATACAAGAAAGGTGTTTTGGCATCCCAACTTGCAAGAGTAAGCACGCTGCAGAGGCCATCGATTTATCGGTCCGGACCCAGCTAGTACGGAACAGACCGATCGTTTTGCTTTGCGAGAACGAGCAAGAGTTCATAGTAAAGAAATAAAAAGGCCAATGAAAAATATGCTTTTATTTATTTTGTACATTCCTAAGCAGTAGGTACCTACTTAAATATTAAAGTTACTGTCGACATTTGAATAAAATTCAATTTAGCTAAGTAGTAAATAAATACATCTCGAATACAGCCATTAAAATTCATATTATTATTCTAATCACTACTTAAATAGTTTCAAAATGACGTAAAAATTTTTAATTTAAAGTAGGTAAATAAGAAATTTAAAAGTTCAAAATCTAATTATTTTGCATGGGCCTCCTCCAAAGCCTTCCATTCGTCTCTACGTGATGCGATAAAAGTCCAGTTTTTGCCGGCGACTGCTTCATCCCGTCTTTCCATCGTGACTTTGGTCTGCCCCTGCGCCTGTTACCGATAGGCCCTCTCCAAGCTGTGACTGCTTATTCCACATATCGTCAGTGTATATGGAAAAAAAAAAAAAAAAAACGTCCGGCCCATTTCCACTTTAGGCTTTGAGCGAAGGAGACATCGTCGATTACCATAGTCTTTTTTGTTGTAGCAGAATGTTTAATTTTGTCTAATAGTCTTATTTTAAGCCTACTACTTCTTTCTAGCTGACTAGAGAAAGGTCAGTTTTCTCATGGGTACAGAGTCAGAAATCCATGTTTGGTAGCCGTACGTGAGGCAGAGTAGTTGGCAGGAATTCATAATTTTACTATTCCATTAGATGTGGATGCTTGACTTAATGATTTCTTTAAACCTATCACCAATATTTCTTTGCACGTTGTCGCGATTCGCCTGTCTATTTCTTCAAATGTTGTTATTCTTGCTAAACGATAGGTACAAGTTTTCCCAGGTAAATATAATCGTCTGCGTAACCCACCGGAGAGTTGTTGAGTGATACCTATAGGTATTTTTAGTTATTTCGCCATTATTTTTGTTTTTGGGAGGTTCATTTCTATGCCAGTCTTTTTACTTACTTCGTGATGCTCGGCCAACATTACTTGGAGCTCTGCAGCATCCTCAGAGAATATTATGGGTGTAGTAGGTGCGTTACGGAAGTTTTACATCATAGCGGCACTTTTCTGTATTCAGATCTCCCCTGCAACTCTTCACTCAACGCACTACAACGACCACCACAGTAGGTAGGTATATAGCCTGGCTGCTATGCTTGGGTTCTGTTCCAAAATACGATGATATCCCTCATGGATAATAAA
This sequence comes from Brachylomia viminalis, assembly GCA_937001585.2. Classification (NCBI taxonomy): domain Eukaryota; kingdom Metazoa; phylum Arthropoda; class Insecta; order Lepidoptera; family Noctuidae; genus Brachylomia; species Brachylomia viminalis. The sequence continues at coordinate 26,364,841 of OW443304.2, forward strand.
GATAGGCACCGTTTTTTTTAAAGTGGTTACTGTGGTAGCACCATAGGTACCTATTCGAGAAAATGTTTTTCTTCCTGTGATAGTGCAATAAATGATTACAGTAATTTCAGCCCTATATCAATAATAATAAATAAAAATGATATAAAGTTACCTATAGTTTGACATTCAATCTAATGACGTCTCTTGACATCTATTCTATCATCTGCCACAATACGCATCGCGCATGCGCGTCGCGATTACTATTACGTTCCAAGTTACCTTTATAACCTATTATTTATTTTAATGATTTTGTGTTCTCAAAGATTTAAAATAACAAACGGGAAATGAAAATACTATGAGTGTTTACTAAACCAAGCAATTTAATTAATACATTAAAAAAATCATAAAATAAGGTTGCAAAAAATTGAAATATCACTAATTATCACATTATCGTCTGCATATATTGAACCAACACGAAAATATGTTATTTTTCGTAAACGAGAACAAAGTTGACTGCCATGAGACTAGACTGCGATGATATTGCGACCCGAACGTGAACAAACCGAATTTTAACATGAGCAGAATACAATTTTTTGGTCTGTTCACAATGTCATCGCGTTCCGGTGTCATGTTTTTCACTTTGCTTGTTAATTAGTAGAATTGACCTTCTGTTATATGTCTCACATCCCTCCTAATTAAATATAATAATACATTCCTAGCTTATGTTATACTATAAACCCTCTGCTACATAGAACGCGGGGAGGTTATGTTGCTATGTTTGGGCGAGGTCACATTATAAGCGTAGCGGAGCGATAAACCACGCTTCGATGAAACTGCTTGGTGGGATGCGTATTTCTAAATATTAGATGATTCATATTTAACGCTGGAATGTTAAAAAAAGGATCGCAGAAAGTGATAAGGCCGCCCATTGTATATTAAGTAGTGTTCAATTTACTTATTTTTTGGTTATGTATTTTGTGGTGTACAATAAAGAATATATAAATAAATATTTAAATATCTGTTTTTATTTTTACAGTTTTTACTAAAAACTTTTTGTTTTGTTGATTGACTGTTATTTCCTCAGATCATATAAAGTTATTTGACTTCTGAAAACTGAAACTTGACAAAATTTTCGGTTTTATTTTTCTTTAATTTCTTTGTTATTGGGATGTTTCTCTATAAAAGAATTGCTCATGAACTAACTATGTTGTTTCACTACAACATAGTTATAACGAGTTCGTAATCACTCCCCCTCTGTGTCAGCGTACCGTGTAGCATAATAGGCCTTAAGTAATATTTAATACCGGCATATATACGCTGAAGGATAGTCGAGCACTGATTGTAATACGCAGATGTTTACTTACTCCATTTAAGTTTACGACTTTTCGAGCCATCCCAAGTTTGATGGCGTCCGGGGTGCAACTGTAAAATATGTTTGAGGGGCATGTTGGAAATGGATAAAACAAACGAAAGAAAGAACTGCCGACCTATCCTGTGAAAATCTCACCGAGAAAACCACCCAACCGTGAAGTGAGCTCGAAGTGAGCTTGAACTGAGCTGTCAATAGTGTCAATTCCTACCACACTTCTGTCTCACTTCACCTAGGTTTACAAGGTGAGATTTTCACAGAATAGTTCGGCTGTTATGTATTTAAGTGATGTGTTATTAATGGCATTTGTTTCGCCTGGCAACTATAATTAGTTATCTCAGGTTTTTTGGTTCAGCCTAATCGAATAATCAAACTCACTTTTTATTACGCGGAGATTCGTAGTGTGAGTAGTTCGTAGTTTGACGACACGTTTGGTGTAGTGGCTACAGTGGCTATGTGTAGTCAGCGAAACCAAATGGTCCTGGGTTCGAATCCCGGTAGGGGCAAATGTTTGTATGATGAATATGGACATTTGTACCCGAGTCATGGATGTATATTTATAATATGTATGTATTTACGAAAAAAAAAATGTATTTAAGTAGTGTATCAACCATCTGGTATCCATAACACAAGCCTTAAGTGCTTAACTTGGAACTAGATGGTGCTGTGTGCAATGTCAGACGATATTTATTTATTTATTTATTTATGAGTTTTAGTAGGTTTTCAAACGTTTCGGACAATTCATGATAAAATTCAATCTTCAATTTAAAGGCAGACTATCTAACACCGTCAAAGAAATAATTCTTATGAATGGCGACAAAGACATTAAAATGAGCTTTGTTATCAATGTTGGTCAAAAAAATAAAAGAAAACGACTGTATCTCTTCGCCATTATGGAAATAACAATCAAAAGTGGGTCACCTCGTTGAAAATTGTAACAAAAATCTTAACTTTGAAGATGATGACAGCCTTCTTTTACATTATTTATTCAAGTAAAACTCAAACGAAGTATATCTGTAGTCAAAGTGTTGAAACTTACAATAATCAGTACTGTGAGCACTCAATAAAACTCTGCTAATAAGTCTGATTGCAGTCGAATTAAGGTAACTGAGACCTATAAGATTGGCCTCACTTGTCAACAATTGCGATTCTATGGATTTGGCAGTAATATGCTGGCATGATTAGGTATGTCACCGGCACAGTTCAACCGAGGGACTAGATTTAGACGCGTGACTCAAACGTGACACGGACGTAACAAATAAATCTATTGTTAAGTAGAGACGTCCCGCGTGTTTCTCGTCCCGCGCGTAATGACAGGAAATGTGTCAATGTTTGCGGTGTTCTTGAATAACGGGCAACAAACGTCAATAATAATCAAGGTCTACTCATCACGCGTTACCTAAGGTTCCTACCACCACCTCTTATAATTATATTATGTTTAGCTCAATTCAGCGTGAAAAAGGAATGGAGCTCAGTATATCGTCCAAAAATCACATTTCCTTTTCCTCAACAGAACAGTAGGTAATGGCTTTGACTCTTCATAGTACCTACAACCTATTATCCTTTGCAATGTCTTCTGAGTGTTTTTTTTACGATCGTCTACTGTAGAATATCAAAATCCTTATTCTGTTTAACTCATTCCTTCTCTGTATAATAAGAGTATTTGGTCCTACGGTGGAACCATCACAAGTTGGTACAAACAATCGTCCTTAATACAAACCAAATGGTAACAATACCTCGATCTGTATACAGTCTAACTCGTCACTCAGACACGCCATGTTTCATCACTACTATCGCTAGCGGTCTGCGCATACGATGCCAAATCGCTATCATTCACAAACACATATGTTCCTTATGCTCTCTGCTCAACGAACTGTCCAGTTTCAGCAATATTTTCGTAAAACACAATACAGCTGTGAGATTCTAATAGATAGACCAAACCATAGGAACTACAAAATCAATTAGAAGACGCTTTTACAACGGATGTATTTTAACGCTAGATTTGCTCACTATAAAATAAACTCGTAAATTAAACATAAACAATGGCCGATGGGATTTGCTCAAAATAAAATGGAGTTTGTTGATCCCATAACATTATTTTTTTTTAGAAATGGATAGCTTCCAAAGAGCTTGGAAACGCAGTCGATCATGAACCGTTTCCGCCTACTATACGATATACCAATCAGCTTATGCGTTATTGACTAACAAACATACTCACAAACTTTCACTTTTATCACCCGACTACGGAGAAGCAAAAAGGAGGGTTATGATTTTTACTGAGTATGTATGTTCATCTGTTCCCTCTTATCTTCTAAACTACTAATTTGACAAATGAGCTGTCGTTGGAAACGTCTTGATTGTCCACTGCTTATAGATTATGTGACGTCACAAAAATGGCAGCTTATAGTGGATGATGAAAAGAGTTGCTGAATATATCGTGTTTGGTATCTAATGAAAAGTCTTACGGAGTACTTTCTGAAAATATTTATTTTATTTTATTTCACAGAAAGCTTACAGACTAATAACAGGATTAGAAATCGTTCGTAGGTTAAAAAAAAAATTGCTAATATATTGGTTATCTATAATTATCATAAACCCCAAATATTACTATTGAAATTTCGCATACAATATCACAGAGATACCAATTAAAAGTCCGGAGTCACACGTAATCGGTTCGATGTATAGGCTCATTACATGACGTATGACTCCGGGTTTTTTATTTGTCTGTGATATTGTCGTTTATAACTTTTTAGTTGTGGTTTTGTCGTAGTTGGGTTTTAGTTTTTACTAACTTTTATTAAGTTTAATTTTAATTAGTCACACACACACACACACAACACAGTCTACTCGCTTAGAAAACCATACTCGAATATCAATTCAATCATACACAACCACGCAGTATTTCCGTACATTTAATGCACACACATTCGATGCGCGCGCGCATAATGCGGCTGTTTGCGCAACTGGGCTGCCAATAAACGTGATTTGTGCGCAAATTTGCTATCACTATTCTTTCTGATTTATTTAAGATCTATAGTTCTGCACCCGTGGGTAGGCTGAAATGTTTTGTTTCACAATTATTTAAACATAGAATGTAGGTAACTACCATTTTGCGTATACTCGTAGTATACAAACGTACGTTTAGTGTACGTAAAACCAGATAACACACCTCTTTACATTCCTCAAATAGAACAATATTAAAAATAAAACACAAATATCCCCAAAAGAGTTACAATTGTCCCACAAACGGAGTTGATGTGTTTCCCAAAAGCACAAGATCCGAGCTTCATCCGGCTTCAGACACCTCTTGTTACAGTCTCGCTCTTTTTGTTTTACTTGTGTTTCCCCTCTGTTGTTATTACTTGTGTCCGTTGCACGTTGTAATGTTCGTTTGTTGGGTCTCCGTCACCTTCATTGTGGACTGGGGATTTGTTTGCGGCGAGAAGATTACTTTTTTGTACCGGAAGTTTAGTATGTGGACGTTTTATGATTAATAGAAGGTTTGGCTTTGAAAATAATTTTCCCTTTAACTGTATTATATTATAAAATTATGGTAATCTTTCAAAGTATATGTATAAAGTATGTAAAGTTCATAACATCTAAGTTTTTATCTATACCTAATTTCTTCAAATGAGAAACTAGCAAGATACGATGTGGATGTTTGAACATGTCAATCGACATCAAACATTTGTTTGTTTAAAATATGTGAAATCTAGAAGAAATATACGTTTTAATCATAGACTCAGATACTTATTAAAAATATAAACGTGTTTAGAATACCAAACTAACTCTATCATTACATTTATAATAAGATCTTGTCATTCTTCAGTATATTGAGTTCTATTAACTTTTCCTCAAACCTGCGGGAATGCAATATTAAATATTTGGTCGAGTATGGCTTCTTGTTTATTGGCAAGACAAGAAGACCTCCAGATAATATTAGAAACTCTATTAGGGGTTGTTCGGATGTATGATATGTACAAGCGATACTGCAGCCAATTTTCCTAAAATATTGCTATATTTTACTACCTAACAAGTAAAACAAGTAAGATAAAATTTAAAACTATAGTAAGTGTCTTTTCCTAATATTTAGAATTCAAAGTCTTACTTAACTCTTTCTCATTTTCGACATTTCGTCGAAGCACACAACAGAACCGCGATATTTCCAATCCAACATAACAAACATCTAATATTAGATGAAATATTTCCAAACAATGATTCTCCTCTCGAGATTCGACTGACATTCACACCAATACTCCACCCACTGCTAAATGTGGCATCAATATGAAATCCTCCACGCATGCCAATATTTAAGTATATAATTGTACATCCTGGAAGGTCAGTCCTGCTACAAACCTTTCAAACACGTTATTCCTTTGATCAGTACATAAACTACCATGGTTCTCCTGCCCTTATCTTTGATCAGCACATAAACTACCATGGTTTTCCTGCCCTTATATTTGATCAGTACATAAACTACCATGGTTCTCCTGCCTTTATCTTTGATCAGCACATAAACTACCATGGTTCTCCTGGCCTTATCTTTGATCAGTACATAAACTACCATAGTTCTTCTGCCCTTATCTTTGATCAGCACATAAACTACCATGGTTTTCCTGCCTTTATCTTTGATCAGTACATAAACTACCATGGTTCTTCTGCCCTTATCTTTGACCACTACATAAACTACCATGGTTCTCCTGCCCTTATCTTTGACCAGTACATAAACTACCATGGTTCTCCTGCCCTTATCTCAATTTATTTGAGGTCGGCGCAACATAATACACGGTTGGCGCAGCGGTTAAGCGATTGACTGCTGCGTTACGGGTCGCGTGTTGTGTATGTGAGTTTAAATGTTTGTAAACGCACCGACGATACAGGAGAAATTCCTAGTGTGGGGCAATGTTTTTTATAAAAAAAATAAAAATGACGTCTTCTTCCATACTTGTTTATTAGTCGCCGTCTCGGTAGTCACGAACACAAATCGTCATGAAATTTCAGACCAATCAGTTTTCTTATCTACATCCTTACCATACCATCAATGACAATTATCTTAGTCAATGGTAACAATTTGGTAGCATCTTTATGACATAGCAGTAAAGGCGGTTTTGGTAGCTCAAGTGATACCACTGTTGCGCAGTTGACTGTACAAACAACGTATCAAAACTAATATAAAAAGAATCGTTTTCTGATACAAATGTTTAAGAGACAATTGGAGTTGAGAGTGGCCTATTGGTCAATAATGGCCAACTACGCGATCAGGCTTCTTCAGACGGACAACTCTATAAACTGCGATAATTTGGAAACATTGACAAAGTTTCATAAGAAACTTAATGTGATTTGGAATGGCTCGTAGACATACTTTTATATCTGCGTTATTGTGTTATGGACTGTGTCTAGAAACATAGGGATCATTGATAAATAAGAAGAAACTACTGTGAGAAAATAGAATCTTCAATTTTAGTTTTCCTTATTATGGTTTTCCTCTATTCGAGCCCCCTATCAAACAAGCTGAGACCAATGATATAAATAACCAGTAGCATAAGCCATGGGTCCAACCTCATACATCACGCGTGTCGCTCGCAAACCAAGGAGACAGTTCGATCAGTGAACCGCGCCCATGCACTGAGTTATAGTCACTTTCATTTTAGAAGTCCATATTACATGGTGTCCTATTACGAATGGATATGGTGTCTCATGGGTGTTGTGAGTAGCTGAGGAGTTTTTAGGGGTTAGTTTTCAGTTAATACATGGTTTGGTACTCACTGCTTGAAGGGCAAAACATAAAAAGCGTTTAAGAAAATATAAGCGAAGCGAGGGACCTTCGGGGAATCCAGGCGTGAAGTTATGTTTTATGTGTGGAATATAAAATTGTCCGTAACACTCTCGAAATTCGGGTTTTATCACGGGAATTCGTTTGCGATTTTCTACTGTTTGGAGTTATACCTAATTTGCTGACACGTGCATATCGTGCACACTCGTGCACGATGTGCTTTGTTACGTTGATTGTTACTTAACGTTGATGTAATTAGTATTTCTAACACACTCAAGTCAAAAAACACTGGTGATTACTGGGGCATCTCCATTAAACTTGTAAGTAATATAATCGACATCGTAGCCCCATAACTAGCTGTTACTTTTAATAAATGTGTTAATTTAGGAACTTTTCATGACCTCATGACCACCACCCACAAGGACAAACTACGTGCTCCCTTTCACCGGCTTCATCAGGTCCATAACTCATGTGTTGGGCTTGGTATAAACTTTTATAACGAGCTTCCCTCTTCTTTGTTAGAATTACCTTTTAATGCGTTTAAAGCTAAAGTAAAATCCAACCTTTGTGCAAAGGCATACTATTCAATCAACGATTACTTAAACGATAAAAATAGTTGGTCGCTTGAATTAACTCAAGACAATGTTTATGTTCTTTCTCCAGAATTAGCTTACCTAGTGACATGTTATAGTTATGAGTTCATTATAATTGTTTATTTTATTTGACTTTATTAGTCAATTTACTTTAATTTAATTTATATTTATTATTGACATAATCTACTCATTTCAATGTTTTTTAATGAGTTGTATTGCAAAATATGGTTAGCTAGCAACCTCGACAATTGGTCATCTTATTCTTTTGAGCAACCGGTAGCAAGCTCGTCATGCTTCCTTAGAATATGTCAATGCTTGCGGTAGCGTCGGGATTCGGGTTGCCTCCTTCCCTCAAATGTGGCGAGGGGGTAATGGCTGATCTTTGCCAGGTCATCTTGCTGACTATGGTTTTGTTATTGTTATTAGTAATTAACTGTTTCTTTATTTTACTTCGAAGGTCCTAGTTTATCATTTGTGGCTACAAGTTACAGCTACTACAAGTTACATATAAACATAATGTAGCATTGCATATGTAAGCGGGCACGCCCTTTATGCCTGGAGGCTTTTTATTATGTATTAAGTTCTGTTTACGTTTTTATTATTTATTTCTGCTTGAGTAGGTATAGTTTTAAATATTGGCGTGTGCTAGCTGACATATGGCAAATAATTTTAATGTTTTTGTGTTTCGTAATGTTAATTACTTATTACTATACAGTAATAAGTAACTGGTTTCTATACAGAAACCAGTTCTTCTAACTGAACAGACAGCAGTGCTGCTGGAGAGTTTGTTCCGCCACTTCTTCTTCCCAGCTAAAGCACTAGGAAGTGGTGAAGGGCGGGCGTTTTGGGGGGACTGTCTTATGTGATTTTGACGTTCAAAAAGTGCTGATTCTCAGCCTAGTTTGAATAAATAACTTTTGATTTTGATAACAGTATCGTGCAAAACTTTGCTATAATAATATGCTATTAGAACAATGTGTATCGAAATGTTGTCGGAGATACGTCATAATCATCAGCCTACATTCATCCACTGCTGGACGTAGGCCTCTCCTAGTGAACGCCACTGAGCCCGATCTTCGGCTCTTCTCATCCAGTGTCTGCCAGCCGCATTTCGTAAGTCGTCACTCTACCTGGCCGGTGGGCGTCCCACACTACGTTTGCCTAAACGCGGTCTCCACTCTAAAAATCGTTTTCCCCAACGATTGTCGGTTATGAGAGAGATGTGACCAGCCCATTGCCACTTTAGCTTGCTTAGTCTTTGGGCTTTGGTTGGAGATACATTTCAAGAGAAATATAAAAGGCTAGAAATATAAAGAATAAAAACATACCTACGTGTTTACTGTTGGAACCGATTTGAGAACTAATGATACAGGTATCGTGACGTTTCATAACTATAAGAAATGTTGAAAATAAATGCTGAGAATTCGAAAAACTGTCTAGAGTAGGTAATAGTATTTTACGTATAAACTGCGTACGTGATAAGTAGAAAGCATCTCTTGGGACTTTCCATATCTCATTCGATGCTCGTTATCCCAAAAAAAGTAAGAATATCATGCTACTAGCTACGAATTGCGAATTCCGACCTTTTCAGGAGAGTCTACTTATAAGGAGATTGTCTTGACTTAAGTAAATATGAAACTGCGAATCAGAATAGCAATAGAAATTCCACGTAGTTTTCTACCTATAATATGATCTTATGGGTACAATATGGTCCAGCGGCTGTTCCACTGCGGAGCGAATGCTTCTTCTGTTTACATACAAACATGATCTTCACATCTATCACATTTCACGTTGCTCTTTTAGTCTTCATAAAACTTTGTAAAGCAAAGCTTTGTAGGCAGATATACCTACCTAATACTTTACAATCAATCGTTTATGGCTACCGATGTGTCGTCAACCTATAAAAATGAAATAAAAAGGTAAAGTAGATATCATTTATCGTATCATCGAATAGTGTACAAACCAAGAACCAACAGATAACATTTCGCCCACGTGAACTAATTCAAGTAATGAGCAGTGTCTACAACAAAATAGATACAGATGTTGTTTTCTTTTCAATATAGATGGAAATAAAAAGTGTTTTCAAATCTGACAGCCCTTCTGCCCAGGGCTGTCTTATTGAATTTATAATGTAATTCCACGTGCAAAGATTTAGATTTTTATTTCGCGTCTGTTTCGACTCGTCTCGTATCACTTTCAGGATTATCGAGAGGCGCGAATTGAATAATGTGTCGAAGTAGTTTTTTGTGATAGGATTATATTATTGGAAGGTTTAGTAATTCTGTGAAACTTGATATTGGTAGATTTATATACAGGGTAACTTATAATTCGACGTCGTCAGGAGCTGATAGGGGGGCCAAAATGCAACAAATTAAACCCTTCATATGTATGGCCGAAATTCAATAGTTTTCGAGATATTTGAATGTTAAGGGTTTTTTGATATTTACCCGAAATTTGACATTTAATTCCAAATAAAAAAAAACCTACTTAATGAATGGGTACCATTAAAAAAGATATTGTAGCTGACACTTAAAATAAGACATGAACGTAATTAAAAGTATTCTAGTCAACAAAATAATTAAAATGACGAAAATTGTTTTTATTTGTACGATTAATGTCATAGTAATTTTTTTAACGAGACAACATTTTTTAAAGCCTAAAATAAATAGGATATTGGTAAATGATAACATATTTTATTTCTGTAAGTAGGTTTGTACAATTACTTTTACACGTCAATCATATTTTTTTTAACTAGATGACGTATATTCATAAATGCAAGTGTTCACATGCCCAGAGTGCTGACAGTGTTTTTCAACTTCTGCTTCTCACATACGTTCTGCCTGAAGATCAAATGAAAACCTTAGTTGAGCCGATTATATAAAATCGAACAGCAGACGCGTTGGACATAAATAACTATATGCCCATATTGTTGGTTACGATTATTGCCAGGGTGTTAAATAGTGTGCTTGACAAGCAGTTAAATAAACATCTGTCTCTTCATGATGCCCAATTTGGCTTCAGAGGTGGGCTTTCAACAGAGCAGGCCTTAAAATTCAAATATCTTGAAAACTATTGAATTTCGGCCACATATATGGGGGGTTCAATTTGTTGCATTTTTTTTATACGTCGAATTATCAGTAGCGCGTAGGTATACACTTTTTGAAATCATACAATATCCAGAACTGCTAGTGGGCAAACAAGATTTTCTAATAAGTAAATGCTACCTTGGATGCTTGCTTGCTTTGTTTGGATGTCAGATTGACAGGACCAGTGAGTAGTGATCTTCTTTTGTTTCTCTCTTATCTAACATGATGTGTTCGAAAGGAAGACGCTCTTGTCAGTAAGTCTGTACTTCTGTGAGTAGGTACCGTGAGATGAGAATTTGACCAGGGTGTTGTAATAATTTGTTCAATCAAAATAGAAAAAATATTTTGTTTATTAGGGACATTATAACGATCGCTGTGTGTCGTTAGTGATAGTAAGTAGTAAGTAAATTGTATTTGTTTAAACATGGTGTACATGATACATTGCATGCAGGATAGTAATGGGATACAGAAAGTTCTAACATGTTCAGCCGCATATCGTGGCGTACTAATTCGCCGGAAGAGATTGTGGATAAACCGTGATCATTTTCATCAAAATTACATTTCTTCAACTACTAGTAATATTTATTTTGTGAATTGGTTAAAAATAACTTTTTTATTTTTTATTAAACCTTGTAGAAGTCGGTGTTTCCTAGCCGACTAATCTGAGAAGAAACACCGAAACAAACTCAGTCTCTTTTAAAGTCCATACAATTACATTGTCATTGTCTGATTTTATGAGGACCATGTAAGTTTATGCGTGAGGAGTTATGTTGTTAGAGGACAGGAGAAGGACACTGCTCAACTAAGTTATCCTCCTGAAATAATCCCTGAGTCGTCTTTTACGACCAGCATCGGTAAAGAGAGATTGGGATTGGGAAATCGATTCGTATTGCAAGCATTGAGGCATGTCAAACAAAGCTGCGTGGTCGATTCAAATCAGAGTAGAAAGGTTCAGTATTTTAATGAAAAACTGACGAAGACAAATCGAAACATGAATGTAATGGGACGTGTTGAATTTGTTCGAACAAGCTCAGGCAGGCCTGTGTCTGTGTACTGCTAAAAGGGGTGGGTATGCACTGCGTGCGTAAACAATGAATCATCTAGTTCTTTAGAATACACCTTTATTCGTTCGCAAGGAGTTTTATAATGTAAACCATGTATACTGACCAATGAACTGAGAATTTCTTTGAAATCATAACGGTGACTACTGTAACAAAAAAAAAATTGTCTTGTGGTAAACATTTAATACAATCATTCATTGTAAAGATACTCGTATGTACCGCAGGTGAGTCGTAGATAGGGACCTAAGATATCTACAATTTGTACAGATTTTTTTTAATATTGAGAATCGATTAAAACGAGACGGTATATTGTAAATATTCTAACCAATTCTCAGAATAACTATTATCGCTAATTTAATTATTGAAAGCATCACCTGCATATAAATAGGTAGGTACATAATAATCTAATGGGTACATTGTATAAAATATGCTCGGTCCTTATTATAAATCCTTTTAAGAAAAATATTTTCTTTCTTAAAATACTCAGACCTGCTCTGAATACTAAATGCGCTATTGTTGAGCTTAACATCGGCTGATTCGATTAAGATAACACATTGATTCTGTAGCCGCGCGGCGTACGCGCTTATTGACTTATTTTATATTTTTCGTTCAAAAAATTGTTTTAAAAATCCGTGTTTTTAAACATCGTGGGAGAAGAAAAATGTTTTTTCTTTCTTTTCATGTAATGTTTTTTTTTATTTCAAGGATAAGTGCTACTCAGTCTTTACTACGAAAACTTTACACCAGGAAAATCTATTCCTTAATGAAGACTGCATCTACTTTTGGAGTAAGGTTTTCGTTAAGACGTTTGATATAAACACAATTTCTACACCATCATCATCATCCTCATCGTCATACCTTTATCCCAATGTGTTCTTAGGATTCATCAACTTTCGAGTCAAATCATCTTTCACACAATTTATCCATTCTTTCTTATTTGGTCCTCCTTGACTATAAAATTCATACTCAAAGCGTTCCATACTGCATGCTCCGCATTCTCTTGCATCAATTGCCCACATTACAACAAAATATAAAGCATATTATAGGCATAACTTCATCTGCAACAATAGCGATACCCCACATTTAAAATCTCAACCGCGTCTGCACAAGTAATTCCCACGTAGAGGCCAGAGGGCGCCCCGTGCACTCGCGTCATGAATAACATTATTCAAATTCACACCGCGGTCATTATGCTTATTCCACTCTACAGAAAGCACACAGAATACAGAATAAACCAGAACAAAAATAAAATACGTCCCGCTCCTGCCCCTACCCGCGACATACGGAAGCATTTTTTACTTTTTGAGGTTAATATTGTCTCCTTGTGTTCTAATTGTAAAACGTAGAACTTACAATACCAACATAACATTACATCACGACTGTTTTCCTCAAAAGCTTAGGCGTGGACGCACGTATAGTAAGGAATATTAATAAATCAGACAGCTACATTAAGAAAAAGGTGTCGCCCAAATGTTGCCAAGTCCTATGCGTGTTTGCGCCTTCTGGTTTGTTCTGTTCTCATTAGAGAAGCGGGAAACAGCAGCTGATTTTATTTACTTTATATTCCTGTCATGGATAACCGAGAAGACTAATTATGGAACCCGTTTTCGGGGATCAAGGAGCAAATCTTTTCAGATTAATGATTTTAAAATGGGTTACGGTTGCATCAGCGCATAATTTAGTAGCAATATTCCCTATAAGTTGGTAAATCATAACTAGGAATTAATAACATGTTTTTAATCGAAAATACACTTTATTTATTTATTTAAGCACTTGCACTGCACTCAATTAGTTAGTTATTCATAAAGTATAAGCTCTATTGACACTAATATCTAAATATTAAAATTGACTTTTTTTCTAATATGCGTTGGTTATTGGTTGGAGGAACAGTATATTTTTAAATCGGATCTAATAAATTTGTCACAGAAGGAAACACGTAGGTGTTGATATCATTTATTAGAAATCAAAGACTCTTGTGACTAATATAAATAATTTCTATTTTTATACCTATCCCCCTGTGAAAGTATTCTTTAGAACTTTACTAAGTATATAACTTTATGCCTACCAATTTATTACCGTCATAATTAAAACTTACGGGATTATGATCTCATTATGTTCCTGGAAGGAGACTGGGAGCAGGGTACAAAATAAGTAATTCCATAGCAAGTCAAGTCAGCCCAAACCTTGCTGCGGCTCTATTCGCTACATCTTGATATATTCGAGTATACACCGACCCAATCTCAATACGAACGAAGAAAATAAGCAGAGTGGAGGAATCTTAACAGCCACTGCTGTTCACTACATCAAAAAACCATTTAGTCAGTCAAATCACTATTATGAAGACTTCTCCTTTTTTTATTGGTATCCCAATCAGCTGATTCCTATCTTCACTTCTTAATATTTAGCCCTATAATTAGCAACCTCGCAGCAGCTCATTTAACGATAAGCCTCGTCATGGCCATCAATCACATCAACCTCTCTCTCTGCAGGTGAGGTGGCGGTGGCCTGGGTTAAGGAACTTTCAAATAAGCACCTTGTTTAGAGAACAAATCGTGGACATTATATACTTACCTATTTCAACGACGAACAATCAGAGTCTGAGGTACAAAACCGCATGAAACCATTTTTCATCTAATATTGTGAGTATACATACACGCTTATAGTAGGTAAAGGTAAGGCTAGCATTGTTAATCCTGTGCCATAAAAATACTTGCAACGGAACTGGAAATAATTTCAGGCCCACACAAAACGCTCATCAGAACTTAGCACATCGTTTCAATTCCAATGGACATCAAACTAGCATGAGAATAGTTCGAGTCCAAACGACGTTCAACTCCTAATTACAAAACGGATCGCCTTCCTATCTCGCCGGCATATCTATTAGACCGCAACTTGCCACACTAAGTTACCAACTTGCTAGTCAACGACCTCTGCTAACGTAGCCGCCCAAGTTCAGACTGCTCCCTTATCGCTCCCGGCTTAATCCATCTTCTTTCACAACCGATCCTTCCTAAATCCATACGCTTTGAATACATCCACCACAAAGGATATTAAACTGTAATTTTTCGACTATTAAGTTCAATTTACAGTGTGAAATGTGTTGCCCGAAAAATTGCAGTTTGATTTAAAATGGTCTTTAGTAAATGGAGATAGGTTTCAATTTCCCGCGGTTAGTGCAAAGTGTAGGTTTCAATAAGGGGCCAAGTGCAGGGTTTGCAATAAGAACATTGCCAGCAGTTGTCTCGTTTGACAAGACTTATTGAAACACAAGATTTTTCAGGATTTACAGTAAAAAAAACTTCGTTTTATGTTTTATGTGCAAAAGTCTGGAACAAAGTGAATTATTTTCATTTGAGTTTGCAGACGACAGTTTTTTAGCTTCGAGTTTGTTGAAACAGTTTGACGGTACCTATTTATACATTGTTACTATTAATATTACAGATTAGATTCATTAATTCACGAAATAGGTAGTGTGAGACGAACATGGTACGTTACCGTAATGCGATACTAAATAACGTTCCATCATTAATATTTTCCTTGGCAACGTATTCTTAGATAAATAGTGTTCCATACTGACTGCTCGTATTAATAACGTGTCGTTATTAATTTCGTATCTAGACGGTTCATTATCTGCAAATATAAAAGCTGCTATAAAGCATCGTTATTTCTTACTATTATAATATTCCAATATCTAATATTGTAATTGAATGCGCTGGATTTACTACACACACTGATCGCACAGGAAAACAATATTTACGGCTAATTTGATTTGATTTGATTCGAAAACTCGAAAGGTTAATTCATAATTTAACCTTGCAAAATTTAACTACTAGATGTTACCAGTTTTGGTCTTTGTGTACGATCTAGGTCTGTAAAAAATATTTATTTTATGTGGAGCTCGTTGAGAATAATTTCATCGTTTATGATTGTTTCCAAGGCCAGTACCGCAATCACAATGAATAGTATGTTACTGTTACATCTGTGTTGCAGGGTTCAATGGCCAAAATAAATAATAACATGCTAGATATATTAATTTATTACAATCAAATGTTTAATTACCTATTTCTATATTTATGTTGTCGACTGTGATGCCATTTTTCCAATAGCATAAAATACTTTAAATAAATAATTCAGTTATAAGTCTTATTACATTTTGTAATAAAGTCACCTTCTCTAATATAAACGGGAACCACTCCCCTCCCACAATGCCAACCTATCATTTTTAAAATGTTCCCCTAAATTGGAATATTAATCTGCTAATCAGTGTTTCCTTCCGCGTATTTTTCTGTAAAAAGGGGAAAATTTGTAAAACCTATTTAAAAGAAAATTTTGCGTTGTGTTTAGATTACATTGTACATTATGCTTTTAAAAAGAGGTTTAAAAATTCTTGCCTGTCTAATATTTTTTTCAGGGAGAATATTAACGTCTTGAGCCGTCATTTCGACGTTCCGTGACGCCCATACCTGTCTGGCTGGAACGGCTGAGGCAGCCAGTTACGTAGCCTGACATTGTTAGTGAATTCTTTTACGTAGGTACCTAAACAGAAAACAATTGTGAGTTTACGTTACAGCTAATATTAGACGAATCTATTGGAAAACTGCTAAAGTTTCGCAATTCTGCAGATTTGTTATGACATGTAGCAGTAGGTAGGTAGTTAAAGGTATAAATAATGTAGCACCCTTAACATGTATGCAAAATTCCATCATCTCCGCTCTCAAACATCCACGTTCCTATTTTGCACCAATTTTCGAGAGACGAAGCGTGAAATTCTTCAAATTTCGTTCTGCAAGTTTTGTAACCGTTCACATTGGACGTGTAGTGACGTCATAGATGGCCGCGTATTCCCTACAAATTGTACACGTATGGCGCTGAATAAAATATGTGCAAGCGACACAAGGATCAGCGGAGATTGTCGAAGATCGCCGGAGAACCCCGAACGGTTGCCAAACAAAATAATCAGTATTTTCCGCATTAGAATAAAGTTTTTGTGCGAATTCAGCGTTGTGTTTTTAAATACGGATAGGCCTGGCATATAATTCAAAAAAGGCAAATTTATGTACCGTTTCCAGTGTTGTTGTATTTTGGGATTTCATTGAATATTTAGAAAATACTTTTTTTTTTAAATTCTTATTGTATTAAGCTCGTGGCTAAATGATAACAGCCGCACGGGTCCATCAAAGTGTAAGCTACGCTTGCCGCGGTCGCTTCGTGGATGAGTCATCATGAACACGTTAAGCAGTTGGTTCCGGCTGTCATTCGTAGATCTTTTACTGTCATTACGGGTAGATAGTGAGAAGCCAAAAAAATCTGACAACTAGTGTTATCAAGGGGTACTTATCGTGTTACCCGCCGGTGACTCGGTTGTGGGGGTCAGATAGGCAGTCTCTCGATGTAGTACTCAGCAGCATCCGGTTAGACTGGAAGCCGACCCCAACATAGTTGGAAAAACGCTAAGCAGATTGATATTTTGCTGTCTTACCAAACATTATACATAGAGCACACTGAAAGTTCTGCGCTCCTGGCCGCTTATAAATGTTTGAATTTCGATTATTATATTTTTTTTAAACATAAGAAACTCATTCATTGTTAAAATCATTTTTGGCGGGAAGTCGCGTGTCAATTGTTTTTTTATCACAAGTTGAAGTTCGTCGTCCATAGCAAAAATGGAATTAACGCGAAAAGATTTTGACGACACGGTTGGCGCAGTGGTTAAGCGATTGACTGCTGCGCTGCGTGTCGCGGATTCGATTCCCGCACGGAACAAATATTTGTATGACTTACAAGTAGTTGTTATGCGTCTGGCTGTTTGTGTATGTGAGTTTAAATGTTTGTAAACGCACCCACAATACAGGAAAAATTACTAGTGTGGGGCAAAGTTTAAAAAAAAAAATGGCGTGATAATTTTTTATGATTTTAAAAGTTCAGTCTCCACAAGGTTGTACTGTCCGTCTTCAAAATGCTTTTGGAAGGGAAACACCTCATTTGAGCACAGTAAGGCACGTTCAGTTGTTACGCAGAATATGATCGTGGCCGTGTTTCTCTCCATGATGAACTTCGTGATGGTCGGCCCTCAATTGCGAACATGCACTGAGGGAAATGTGGCTAGTGCCAGGCAACTAATTGAAGAAATCGGTGTATAAGCTATCAGGAGATTCGAGGACATTTGGGCATTTGAGACAAATTCAAAAAACCTTACATCAATGTTTAAAAGTTAAAATACTTTGTTGTCGCTGAAGTCCTCATAAACTCACCCCCGAACAAAAACGGACTCAAGTGGATAGGTGTAAAAAAATGTTGTTAAAGTACAATCACGGACGTTGAAATGCTGTATATGACATTGTGATATGAGATGAAACATGGATATATATTGTTACATACCTGAAAGAAAGCAACAGTCTTCTATGTGTGTTTGAATGCAACAACAAACCAACAAAATTGAGTCAGACGAGAAGCGTTGGCAAAGAAATGATCGCGTTTTTTGTTCTCTCAGACGGATCCTGTCTGCACGATTCAATTGAGACACAAAGGATAGTCAATGTTGAGTGGTACACCACCAATTGTTTGCCCAGTGTCTTTGAAAAAGTTAGAGAAAAACGACCAAGAAGCCGCCACCATGACAATGCTTCGGCGCACACCGCGATCAAGACAAAGTCATTTTTGGCTTCTGAAAAGGTAGCGCTCGTGACCTAGCACCTTGCGATTTCTTTATTTTTCCCAAAAATCTAAGATTTAATGAGAGGTTTGAAGTTTACGGGGCAGAAGAGGTCGTGATAGCTTTCAACCAGTACGTGAAAAACATGCCCTCAGACCAACGGTTCAGATATTTTCAAAAATGGTTTGAACGAATGTAAATGTGTTTACAATGTAATTGAGAATACTTAGAAAAGCAGTAAATATATATCATTAGATGTAAATTGTTTCATTTATGAGTTACGCCATACTTTCAGTGTACCCCACGTAATTAGAACTAACACAATTGCAATCATTGCTAATATCACGCTTAGTCTCCATACTTGAAAAGAGACTATTCTAGCCGTGACAAGGAAATTTTCCTCAAGAGTCTTTTCAGGACACCAGTCAAAGCTTGTGCCGTATTCGGTCGGGTATTATTATTTTCAGCAAAATCACTCTGTCTCTTAGGCGCAGATTACTAAATAGTTATGTCTTAGGTATGGTCAAATGGAATTATATTAATAATCTAATTATGAGCGTCTCGGCGGGACATCCGCGCCTCGACAGGACATCCGGGCTCATTCGCGGATATTCGTGGAAGTAAGTCTTTGTGCGGATACTGGGAATAAGACTGTCTCCTTCGCCCGCAGGCTCCGATAACAGTTTGCTAATATCTGATATTCTTTTTATTTTTAAAGCAATCTGTATTGGCTTTATTTAAAGTAAGGTAGAACGTCTTTTGATCGTTGTATTTGAGAATGTGTTGAGTTTTGATGTGAGCTTGAGAGCCTTGCGAATCTATCAACATGACCACAAGAGGACCAACACTATTATAAAGAGAAGGTACCTAGGTACTCATATTATATATTAGATAGTTATAGTTGTAGAGCAGTATAATATATATAAATATATAATGTGTTCCTCTCAGAGGTTAACAATGTTAATATAATAACTTTTACAGCTTACACCAAAAAGGTCAATATGTAATTAATTACCTGGCTCTAACAACACCCGATAATATTTACGAGTACCTACATACTGCCTCGGAATGCATTTTTGTTAAGTTCAACTTACCACCTAACAACCTACTCACGTAAGTGCGAATTTTCTCACTTTATACATATACGAGTATATCTGCCGCATCAGATCAATATTCTTCGTACCTATACAAAATCTACTATAATTATTAGTAAGCATCAATGTCGATATTTGAAAACTCAAGATGACATCTAATCAATAAATGTAATATGGTAACTTATCTAAAACGAATAACAAACTAAAATAATTATGGAATCAATTGGAAAACATTAATAAAAAAATGATTTAACTTAAATCATTACTACCACGAACTGTATCGTTTCAAATGACTACCTGCGCTGGAAAAAGGCAGCCTGTTCCCTTTTATCAGGAGTTCAGGACGAATTTCCAAACTCTTCCTTGGCCCTAAACGAACACCAACGAGAAAAATATTACCAACAAAATGTAATTGAAACGCGTTTTCTCGTACAAAAACACAGAAGGTCACAATCACAAGGCCAATTCTCGTACTTAAAAAACGTTCAAATTCAAGTCGCAATCTCACCTCCAACGACAATCAATGTCAAAAACTTGTCAAAATGTATGTAAATTGATTCTATTTTTGACAGATTGAGACTGAGATTAGAATGCGAACGTTCTTAAAAATACGGGATTTGCCCCTCAGATCTCATTTATTATTGTAATCGCGTAGTGTAGAATGAAAACCTCATTAAGTGCGACTGAGATTTAAACCAGCAGTGGCGCTCCCTTATTAATATAAACCGTTTATGGTAGAAAGAACGGGGCCATGGTGACAAGGTGAAAAGGTGACAAGGTGAAAAGGTGACAAAGTGACAAGGTAACGACAACGATTATAAGTCTCCGCATGAGAGGAACTTAGCGGATTCTTACACACTCGCCCACAATAAGGTATTGAGGAAATTAAACATAATTTGCAAAAAAATAGGTGTATGAAATACCCTTGGCGTTACGCTGACTTAAACTTTTGGTAACTTTTAGGTCAACATACGTATACATCGTTTTTGTTGAACCCGCTTTAAAACTCTTTGTAGCCATTTCAAAGAAACCTGCGTTAAGATACTGGTGACAATGATGAGTAATTCAACTATTAATTTCTTATTTTTCCTCACTCGTTCAAATTCACAAAAACTTCCATGAAGCAGGAAGCAAAGCACTCAATCACCACCCCATAGACAAAATCATCGAATTTATGAATAAACTACTCGATGTAGTCCGAGGAGCAAAAACTTTCGAATATAGAAAACAAGCAAAAAATATAGATCATCTTCTGCTCTTCGACATCGATAAACAGGGGCGAAGAGGGGGGGCTGAGGTCTGCAAACGGTTTTCGATTATGTCTTGAGATGTTTGTTGAGTGTGTCCTTATTCTTCCAAATATTGTACATAGACCTGTATATGTATGGTACGTGCGTTGTATGACATAGGTATGAGTAATATTTATGAGTTTCCGCACGGAACCGGGAAGTACATATGTCAGAAGAAAGCAGAGGCCTTTACCCAAGCAATGGGTGATGATGATTTTGATTACGTGTTTGTTAAAACCAATTTACAGAATTCATTATAATATGAATTTTTGTAAAGCGAAGTTTGGACGCAAAAACTAGTCGATTGTTCGCCCTAGCGCTTCTTGCATTCAATTATAGAAATGAAAAGTACGGAGAAACTTATTACTGGGCCACTGCATCAATCATTCCGTCAAAATAAGTACATTTTTCTTTATTTACAAGGACCAAGTCACAGAATATGATTACTACAGCGAGGGACGCTTAGAGATACCATGTCACTACCTATTGACTCTAAAATATATTTATTTTGGAGGTTGTAATACCAAATGTGTAATTAAGTTTATATTGCGATGTTATTCATTAAAAGAAATAAGTCGTAGAAAGTTTTTTTCTTGTTTAAAATCGTTGCCTCACACTAGGAATTTCTCCTGTATTGTGGTTGCGATTACAAACATTTAAAGTCACATACACTAACAGCCAGACCCGGAACAACTACTTGGTGGTCATACAAATATTTGTTCCGTGCGGGAATCGAACCCGCGACACGCATGGAGTTTTCACAAGTCCTAAAGAATTATATTTTCCAGAAGTTACACAACGCGGTAAATGAATACCAAAACCAAAATCACAAACAAGTACATTTTACGCGTGCCCGTCTATTACCATTCATCCTGTCACTCCGAGCTATCTCAGATGATCAAGATACAGCAGCACAATGCGAGGAATATAATATTATCAGTGGATTGTGTCGCCATTGTGACGGATATAAGTGGGCGTCAGTGGAAGTGCGACGCGCCACGCTGGACCATTGTCGGGACCGCGACGCGACGCGACGGATGGTAACCAGTGGAAATATAAGGTGAGGTGAGGTCATGAGAATGACGTGAAATATTAAGTACCTACTTGTGACAAAATATAACAACACCACGTTTTTGTTGGGTGAAATGAATAGCTCATAGATTTGGTTGCGGTCTGTCTACGGTTGCGGTTTAGTCTGTTATGTTGTGCTGCTGTTAGTGCGCCGCGCGCCGGCCATCGCAACGATATTAACATTTTTTATATTTTTTTATTTCATCAAATCTATCAGTTAGACCTAGAAAGTACCTAGTTTTAATAAGACGGAGCCAGACACCGTGCAGCGTAATCATAATCGAAACTTTGTGGGGAACGTTACCAAAATAATAAATTCCAAGAAGTGTTGACATTAATTGAACCGAATTCACCAGATTAGACCTGACTGTTTACTGTTGGGTTATCTAACGGGACGTGTCGTGGTCAATTATGAACACTAAAAGCGAAATACTTGTGTGTCAGATAGTAAGTAGAATTCTTAATAGAATGTACGAAAATTTGGTGCGAAACACGATGAATAGTTACCGCAATTTAATCAGCATAAAGTTGGAAATTTAAGGTGAATATTATTTTTCAAAATTGCAAAGCATAATTATGGGAAAATATCAGTTTTTTTTTATCTTAATATAAAGTTGTATAGATACTTCCTAATTGGCTACCCTATATAATTATAGTACATACTAATTCCATAAAATATTCAACAATTTTAGTTTTTTATCGGTAGTGCAGGTTGCTGTGGCGCGTGAGTATAATATTGGTGTGGGCGCCATATTTACAACATTGTAATTTTATTGTGTATTTAATGAAATTGCATGAGTTTAGATAAAGTAGTTTATCTACACCCAGGCTATAAATCCTGTATAAAAGCTTCTGAAACAGTTAGCTTATTGCCAACATTAAAACAACCAGTGTCATAGTAATATCATCCAAACGAGTGTTTTAATGTTGTACTAAATTTCATTATGCAACTCGAATTCCAAACAAAGAACATTGTCATGCACGCGCGTTTCACTAGAACAGCTAATAATAAAAAAAAAAACTTATAGATTATTCGAATTCACGGCGTATCCCGCCAGTTTTGTTCGATATTAGTAGGTATTGTGAAATATATTACTTTATTATTTACAAAAATGAGTTTAAATGAGTGATACAAGCACAGAAATATTTATATCTATGGATACAAGCTTTGGTAACACACCACCAGATATTGCTTAGTTTGTTTGTAATAGATACTCAGCAATTAAACTTACCATAAATTTACATAGGATTCTTACAACAGTGTACAACACCCTATGGTTTCAGAATATTTTATAGAGGATTCATATCATGTGTGTAGATAAAGTCTTGTATGCAATTGTACATAATTAGGTATTAAAACAGTTGCATAAATAACTTGTATGAAACTGCACATAACTCTTTAAAACACTCGTGTGATCCTATTATAAACCTCCTTTAAAAACGCAATGGATTTTCAATAATTATGTAACAATGGATGAATTTTAAAGTTGTTGTTGTGATCATTGGCTGTGAGTTTTGTGTTAGAAGGTATACTGTATAATAATAATAATTCCTTTATTGTCACGCAACTAAGGCCCATATATTATTCTTACAAAATAATAAACTATTACCACTAATGAAATGAAATGTTTATTTCTGTAAGTAGATCTTATAAGACACTTTTACACGTCGATATTTTAAAACTAGATGGTGCCGGCATTTCCTAGCTGACTGATCCCTGAGAAGAAATGCCGAAACAAACTGAGAGGTCATGGTCTCTTTTAAAGTCCAAACATTGTATTATTACGATTTTATGTGAGTCTAACAATGCAGGGCCATGTCTGGAAGGGCCTTTTGAAGAAAGAGTCATTGCGGCTTTGAGTTGGCTTGTCCTAACAGACGGCATGCATGCATCAGTCATCGTGTAGCTCAACCCTATTTTAGGGAGCTCAACGACCCGTCACACGACGTTACCAGATCTGCAGGACATTTGCCTAGGCCGTATATAAAACACTTAAAACCGCCAGACAGCTATAAATTCGTGTATCCAATCTAGCCTCTCATGGTATTCACATTCACAGTCAGTTTTCTCTTTAATTATACTCCTTTGTACTACAGCGCTATGTGTACTACATATACCATGTGTTTGATTCTTTTAATACTTATCAGCCATTACAACAACAAACATCACCATCACACACAAACGTGATATTTCCAGTCAATGACCTGGATAATGTGAATAGAATGTAACCAGATGTTATGAAACCCTTCAGCTACCATGAGTGATCAGAGTCCGTTGGTAAATCGCATACTCCTCCACGTAAGCGTAGTAAACGCACAGAGAAACGAAGACGATCGTCATCATCACCCCCGTCTCCGTCGTCTACACCTGA
Source organism: Brachylomia viminalis (assembly GCA_937001585.2). NCBI lineage: Eukaryota > Metazoa > Arthropoda > Insecta > Lepidoptera > Noctuidae > Brachylomia > Brachylomia viminalis. The sequence goes on from OW443304.2 coordinate 26,389,180, forward strand.
AGAAAGGACTCCACGAAGATTTCGGGAACACTCGAAGGCATTGACCACGGACGACGTGCTGGAAATCCTTACTTTCTGGAAAGCTGAACCAAAAAAGAGCACCAATTCCTTGCAAAATAGTCAATTTTATAACGTGATACCTTTTGACCCGGCCCATTTTGTCACAAAGTATTGAGGCATGGATACGGAAAGTTAATGAGTGTTCACATTATAACTGGGATCAGAAGCAAACCATCCACTTCTCCCTCCAAAAACTGGTTGGACTTACGAAGAAATGGCGTTTAAGTCTCTTCCTATGGTCGTATTTTCTTGGGACGAGTGGCAAGCCAAATTATAGAGGGCGTCCTCTAGGGATGAAAACTATGGTAGACTTTTAGGAAGAATGTTGGCTCGTACCACTCGTGTCGATGAAAGTTTACGAGAGTATTTCTATGATAATATTATAAATATGATTTTCTTGGCTGTCGAAGAGGTCATCACGGAGGACTGACATTTATGTTTTCAAACTTGGTTTATTTGGTGCATTTACGCTAACGAAGAATATTTTGAGAAACAGTAAATTCATTTTTGATCATTTATAGTAATTTTTTTCTCATTAATTCCAGAAATGTTTAGTGCGCCCACGTATCTCTAAAGCGTCGACGTCAACCTGTCTTTGTGAACGGTCGGCTCATTATGGCTTACATAGACCTCAATAGTTAATGCAGCTTGCTTCGAGAGAACCTTGCTTCAGAACTTCTGCTAGCTTAACATTCTGACAGCGTTCCAGTAATTCGAGGATTTGGCAATTCATGCGTTTCACCTTTGTATAAGTCAAAACTTAAAACTTGACGATATTGAGACCCAGTTAGACGTCCTAGTAGTCAGTGAAGAGATCTCTTCCCAATTGAAATCCTTCTCAAAATGTTTACCTCAAAGCTCATCAAGTTTGCAAATACCGGTATGGTACCCATCACAGTCAGGATACTTCTTTTTTCGGTGACGTTTTGGTCGAAGGTTGTAACTCATTGGAGCCTGGTACAGAATTTCGTTTGTTGGAAGAGACATAAGGCATTTCGAATGTTACTGGAGGAATAGCCGTAACAAACTTGTTACGGACACCTGTTTTATTTAAATCTGAAACTTTAATTGTGTTATCGTCACCAGTAATTGAAGCCAAGTACTGTCAGGTTTGTCGTATTTTTGAAAATTCCGCTATCTATTTAGAACCATTAGATATAACGTATGTTCAAGTCGGCGAGGACGTAATAAGTAACAACAAAGATAGGATATATACCTACCTTATTACAAAAGTATCGCGATTACCTTGCCACCAATATGAAAGAGATATTTTGTTTGAAAGATTTTGAAATGAAAATAAACTTTACAGATAACAGACCCGTTGTTTACAAGCCGTACAGTTAATCGTTTTCAAAACGAGTGCAGGTGCGTGAAATTGTTGACGAACTATTAAACGCCGATATTATACAAGAATCTAGTTCAGATTACCCAAGGCCGATATTAATGGTATGTAAGAAAGCGAGCGATCAAAGACTGTTTAGATTTTAGAGTTCTTAATAACAAAACAGTTAAGGACAGTGTTCCTCTAGTAGTTATTAAAGACCACTTAACTAATTTAAGCGGCAATCAGTTTTTTACGACATTAGATCTTGCGTCTGGTTATTACCAGATTCCAGCCCCGCGAACCTCGGATTGAAAATGCGTGATAGTTTATCAAGTAAGTTTATTGTTCCACAACAGTCGCAAAACGAAGATTTGTTGTCATTCCGTGAGAACTATGAAGAGTCAAGAAGAACAAAAGCGTAAACATGACATTGGTCATACTTCTGCCCCTGAGTATCAAGTTCGCGACCTAGTGAAACTGACCCGGACCAATTATAATAATGACGGCAAGAGTACAAAGTTGCTGTCAAAGTTTATAGGCTCATATAGGTTGTAGAAGTATGGGGTAACGATAAACATATATGTCATGTACCTGGTTTTAATAGGAAAATGAATAATAATTATGAAAGTTTTGTATCTTAAGAAAGAATTAACCCTGGATACATGTCAAGGCTCTTGAGCTTGATGATGATGTTAATATTAGTTCAGATGAGAAAACTAGTTGCCTAATATTTTTCTAACAGATTAGTTGTATTAGACAATCATTTTATAAGGTTAATTTAGTAACTATAAAAATTAGGCAGCTATAAAGGATCCCGAATGTCATGATTTATTTTTTGTAAATATTATGATCAGGAGTTTGATTTATTACAATTGGCGACACAGACAACCGCCATGCCGTTTGAATAGCATCATGGTGAGGTGAAATGAAAACTAGCCTCACGCTTGGATTCGCTCGTTCAGTTCGCAGAGAGCGGTTGACCTAGTAAGTCGTTCTGAATAAGAAATTAAAATTATAGTAAAGTTGTGCTGATTATATTAAAGTTATACTGGTTGTAATATCGAGATTATATGTATGTGTCCATTTTGATATTAGTAAAATACAATCTATTAGTAAAAAAAGTGGTTTTATTATACTAGCGACTGGTACAGCAGTGTTTTAGCTCTGCGTATCTCCTCCTCATTGAAGTTGGATGTACAAATCTGGATCACACTAATCTCGTCCATGACATCTAGCTGGCACTGACCTCGTTTGTCACAAGTTCTTCCGAACGTACCGTGGCAGCGGCAATTGCCTCGCTCAGTCCAAAATAATGTCCGTTTCCAGTGTAAGCGCGTCCGATTGCAACAGCGGATCGCACAGCACAAAAAAAGCATGTATACAAACCGACTCGGACATGTGTGTGTGTGTGATCTTCAACAGACCAAGATGATAATTCTAAATGTGAATGAAACTCAAAACTCAAACTTAAAGCATTTATTTCAAATAAACCAATTACAGGCACTTTTGAATTGTCAAGGGGTCGGTCGGTCAGAAAGATGAAGCTAGTTGCCCATTCCAGAGCGTAGTAGGTAACTATGGAGAAGAACGGGCATGAAACTCCATGGACACTCTTTAAATCAAAATATTGTTACAAAAAGTGATAAATCATTTCTGTTTTACCATCCTTGTGAAAAATATTGGAAATAATTATAAATACAAGACTTATAAATTATTTAGAGAAAAATAAATTGCTTTCTGTTATCCAATATGGCTTTCGGCAAGGCAAGTCCACTGAACAAGCCGTAAATGAACTAATAGACAGCATCACTTCCAATTTGTATAAAAAGAAAAAATGACTCACCATCTTCTTAGATCTGGCCAAAGCATTCGATACAAACTCTGTCTCACTCCTATTGGACAAGCTCGAGAGGTTGGGTATAAGAGGTGCGCAACACAAACTCCTAACAAGCTATCTAACCGGACGTTCTCAATCTGTTCGAGTAGATAAACACAAAAGTTATTACCTCCCTGTCACTCACGGCGTTCGGCAGGCCGCATACAGGGGCCTACGTTATTTCTCGCTTATGTAAACGATCTCACAGGTCTTAAACTTACCCATGAAGATAATATTTATCATTTGCAGATGATACTGCTCTCTTTTTTTCCGGTGATACATGGGATGAGGTATTTGGTGCTGCACAGCTGGGTTTTAACGTCGTTAGAAGGTGGATCCAGAGTAACATCCTTACATTAAATGTAGAAAAAACCAAATACATCTGTGTTGCTAAAACGGTTTTATTTCGCACTCTGTAACTCGCTTCTTACGTACTCTATATCTTCATGGGGAGGGGCGGTAAAGACTGCGTTGAAGCTATTAGAGATCGCCCCACGCGCAATTCTTAATGTGAGCCATTTTAAACCACTATATTTTCCTACTAATACACTGTATCAGCTTTGTGGAGTCTTGACTGTTAGACAGTTATTTATAATAGGTATAATTGTGCTACAGCATAGCAAACAGGTATAGGATAGCAAAAACGAAGAGCAGACCTGGTATGTAGCAGAATGACTCTGTTTAAAAGTAAATTTAGCCAACGCTTTGCGAACTTCATTGGGTCCGTTCTTTATAATAGATTAAACAGGGCTTTATATACCCACTAACAAAAATTCAATGCAAAAAGAAGGCGTCTGAATATTAACAAAATCTAAATTATGAAGAGACCGAACTTCTACTGAATATATCACAATGATCACGTTAGAATTAACTTGTTTGATTGATATTTATAAAATTCACACAGATCACACGCATAAACTTCCAAATCTTTAACTTTATCATGGACTACACACACTTACACACCCCCACACACCCTCTCTCAATTCACACACTCACATTTCATTGCACATGATGAGAGGTCACGCATTCATACTCTACATATTATAATTAATAGAATATAATAAGATGTGTAAAATAACACTACTGTTAATAATTATCTTGTGAAAACTAATGATAAATGATTTTATTTCTGTTTGTACAAACACTTTACACGTTAATCATATTTTAAAAACTAGATGAGGTCGGCGTTTCCTATCTGACTACTCTGAGAAGAAGAAGAGAGAGAAGAAAAGAAATCCTCATACAATTTATTTGCATCGTACATTAATTAAATGTTCTGAGCCATAATAATGGCTCAGAACATTTAACTTATTGTTTAGGGTACTATTGAATCTATTTAATTTGCCAGTCGTTATTGGGCTAAATTGTATTTGCACTTTTTGCAAAGGTATTTAAACTTAAAAGTTACCGTTTGTCCACTATGATCTTGAATACAGCAAAGGTACGGTATATTATACAGATTTATTGGTAATATGTCGGCAATCCATTAAGAGGATGTAGGAGAGGTTATTCTTATGAGCCCTATGCAAATGTCAACCATCTCCGAGTAATTTTTTGGTGGTATACAACTTATTTTTTTCTAATTATTATTCTGCTTCTACTTTAATACATAATAATAATCAACTATAAAATGACAATTGATATCTTTAATATTTTTTTTAATCTGAGCACACAATTTTCACCATTTTGAGCAGGTTATTTGACTAAAATGGTTGTTTTCTGCAAAAGACATGAATATACTTTATCAACAAAACATTTCAAAAATATTTACAACTTCTCAGCTATCCAACGAGATACAATAAGATACCAGAGGGGCAATTCTCGTACTTAAAAAACGTTCAAATTTAAGTCGCAATCTCATCTCAGCGACAATCAATGTCAAAAACTTGTCAAAAATGTATGTGAATTTATTGTATTTTTGACAGATTGAGACTGAGATCAGACTGTGAACGTGCTTAAAATTACGGGAATTACCCCTCAGATATCTTAAAAGAAATATAAAATGTCAAATTACTGGAAAATGGTTGACATTTGCATAGTGGTCATAAGGGGTAATTTGGTTGCAAATGACCTCCCCTACAAACCCTTAATGGATTGCCGACGTATTACAAATAACTCTGTTTATATATGCTTTTAAATATAATTATCTACATGGGCCTGCTCTTGCCCTCGATCTCGCCTGGAGGAAAGCGATGGATTTAGTCCATATTATGTATAATGCTGTTAAATATCGTAGATTAATAAGTTACTTATCTATCCATTATCCTTTTAAAAGATACTACTGTTTTTATGCTGTATGTATGTATGTGTTATTTGTAACTTGACCACGATTACTACTGTGCACTGGACAAACCTTACCGCTAATTTAAGCAATTACAAATGCAAATGCGGAATTTTAGGTAGTGCGATTATCCGTTGCGGAAAATTGTCGGATGGACAGTCAAAATTGATATTTGTGGCTTGTCCATTTGATGGCCGATACTGACCGACTGTAGTTACATAACGGTATTAGCGGTCAAAAGGCACAAAGGACACATAAAATATATGTTGCACTAGCTTCCGCCCGCGGCTTCGCCCGCGTGGTATGGCGATAAAAGGTACCTAACATATGTCCTTTCTCAGGCTTCAAAGTATCCCCAACCAATTTCATTAAAATCTATGCAGCAGTTTAGCCGTGAAAGCGTAACACACAAACTCACATTCGCATATTTTATAATAAGTTGGGATTAAATGGTATTTATTGGTCAGGATTTTATTTATTTTACCTCGTTCTTACAGCTAGCTTACTTACAGTTAGTTTAGTTCGGTGTACAACAGAATCGGCAATGTGACTATCAACTATTATTACCTATATTATTTAGATTTAATTATCAAATATATTTATAACGAAATATAAAACTAAATTGATGTAAAACTATTAGCCAAATAAAGCACTGGTAGAAAGAAAGAAAAATAGGTTTATTTGTCACAGAAACACGTGCTTACAAAAAAGATAATTAGCTCTGATAATTAAGGTAGGTTTATTTTACATTTGACAGTGAAAGTAGTCCAATTATTTTATTCAATTTGCTTGACTATGGTAACGTTACATGTCTAAGAAATTGTATCCGATGGATATTTTACTTTTTAATTTTTTATTTACGCGTCTGCTGCAGAATCTAGTTTTCATTTAATTTGCATCTTGTAACAGAAACTGGTTCTAGAATAAAATTAAATGAAAATACCATAAATTCTTTGCACTGTAGGTATATTATATACATTTCAAAGTATAATAATGACTGACTAGCTAGGTAGATGTTATTAATAATGATACCCAAAAACTGAATATCACAACTCATTCGTCAACATTTCATACAACGGATTGTAATATCTCAGGCTGATGTGTGTTGTCTGAAAATATCATGTTTTGCTACAAATTAGGATAAATAACGTGTATTGTATAGTTTGTGGTGACGTAAGGAGCCATTCGTTTCTGTCTTGTGGCTAGACGGTATCTAGACCTACCTGGGTAGACTGGACGAATACTTCACTTTAAAATGACCTACATAGTAATTGAATAGGCTTGGTTCTGTTGGTTTAAGCTGAACATGCACTGGTCCGCACCGGCCGCAATGCACGCAAGGCACGCAATGGATTTTGCTTTGCTTTGTATGAATATAAATTCATACTAAGCAACTCTTAGCCACCACGGCTTATTTTAATTATTTTATTATGGATTGTTTTGTTTGAATTTATATTAGCTGTACACTGGACACTCAATGTGTACGTCTTATTTACATCGTTCTCACATATAATTATACCTATATACAAGATTATTGATGAAACTAATATTTATGTAACAATATAATTGAAATAAAAGAGTGTCCATGGAGTTTCTTGCCCGTTCTTCTCCATAGGAACCTACTACGCTTTGGAATAGGCAACTAGCTTCATATTTCTGACTGACCGAGCACTTGACAATTCAAAAGTGCCTGTAAATGGTTTAATTGAAATAAATGCTTTGAGTTTGAGTTTTGAGTTTGCAAACCAAAATCCGTTGCGTGCCGCCCCGCACCGAGCACATGGCATAATATGAACAAAACATACGTTGCGTGTTTAGTTAGTTATTATTATTACGTTCATTAGTTCATCGTATCGCATCGCATCGCTCATAATTACTAATGGGGCTATTAATTGAACTTTAATTTTAATATTTTTACACCGGCAACGGTAGTATAAGTGAAGCTTTTTATTAATATTAAGATCCTATTGTACAATGTACTGAGAAATAAATGATATCTATCTATTTATCTCACTGCTTCACGTTGCTTATTTTTATGATTGAGGTAAGAACCGCCAAAAACATTACAAATGGATGACTCATTAATTCTACAAGAAGAAAGATATGAAGAGTTGTATAATCTGAAACATCGACAATTTTCAAACCGATGAAAAGATAATATCCGGATACGCCTGCCATCGGCACATCCGTTCAATACGTGGCGTGTCGTGCGTGCGTCGCGGGCGTTGCGGACCAGTGGACGTTTACCTTAGACGCCTTTTTACTTCTAACATCACGGTTTGTGCCAACAAATAGAAAAAAGGTAATTAGGAAGGCGAATTTAACAGTAGTTACCTTCTTGTATTAGTAATTATTCGATTCAAATCTCTCTCGCAACATGAAACCAACTGTGAACTAGGTGTCAGCTAATTCATTAATTTTCACACAACAGATATACAGAGTCAAATTAAATTAGCTAGCAAAACTCCGCAGACGAGATGGGTATCATCGATATCTAAAAATGATAAGACAAAAAGGAAGTTAATTTGATGACTATTTTGTGGGGTCATCGACCGCAGTAAGTGTAGTCACTTGAAACACCCGTATTTTGTTTTTGTGTATACTTCACAGAAGTAACGTTATCTTAACACGATAAAAAAAAGAAAACCGATTTTCTCAAGTCATACTTTTAATCAATATAAAAAATTTAAATAAATTTGTTAATATTTACAAAAAAGGAGGTACGTCTGCCAACAAACTGCTTTGCAGTTTATCCGAGGTAATACCTATGTTTTAAAAAAAAATATGTCTGTGAATAAACCCTTTTCTTTTTTTTTCCAAGTATCAGCAGCAGTCGTTGATCTCAATTTTTTTGTTTTAATATTTTATTACCACGTCAGCAGAGTTTTGATCAGATTCAACTTATATCAACAAACTTACTCGTGCAAATGCAACCACTAATACATGATTGTGTATAACTGCTGAGCTCTGAGCTACGAACGGTTCGCATCCATTAGTCCGTATCCACAATCTAGACTTATCTTTAGTAAGAACTGGGTGCTTTTAGCGGCATTAGTGTCGACTAAGCTACCTAAGTTACCTCCTTTTAACATAGCGGGTCCTATTATTACAAATGTAGAACCTTTGGCTCCCCCTAAGAAATATTCAACGTTACCTTGTTTGGGGTCCTATCATCCATATTAGAGGTACGAACAAATTACAGCTCCTAAGACCGGCCATGATTGAGGTCCGGACGTCCAGCGCTCCAACACAAAGGGGCACGGACATTAGGGATCGCACGGAAATATTATTATTACATTTTATGTGGATCTTCTATGTGGACGATAGCATAAAATGTGGTAATATTAGGGAACGAGATGGAACAGCTTTGTGAAACGTTCGGTGTACAAGATTCTTTATGAACGCTATGTTTATACTCTAACACAGAACACTAACATGGTATTATTATACCTCTCTCTACCTAATTGGGTAATATTGATGAACGGATCCAAGCTATATAAATGAAGCTGAAATCGCATAAAGAATCTAGTACAGAATGGCATCTCCATAAAAAAATAAAAAAAACATATTTCAACCACTTTACCGCCCTCACTCTGCCAATAAGTCACAGCCTGTACAATCTTCTTTGACCGACAAAATTTATGGAGTGCGCCGCAGCCGCACAAACTACTGGCACATTCTCTGGCAACATCGCACCGCATCAGACCCGCGTCGCTTACGATAAATACTTCAATTTCCGTGCGGTTGCGGCGCCGCACCGCAAATATCCTTCCTTATGACCCGCATATGTGCCGTCTGGCCCGCACATGTACGGACCGACCCGCAAATATCCCGTCCCGGACGAGTCGCGCGCCGCCACACGTCCACCGCAATGAATTGCTGATAGGACAGAACATTCGTTTCATATGTATTGGCAATGTATCTGATATGTGATGTACGTTTTTAATGGCAGTGAACCGAAGTTGTAGTAAACTTGAAAGTGGTCTCAAAAGATAGGAAATAAAAATGGCTTGAAGAGCATGACTGAAAAACTGGTGGATCGAAATTGGATTCGGAACTTTATTCGAATATTATCATTATCATCACTATCCACCGCCCGACTTCACCCATAGCTGGACATAGGTCTACCTGTTCTTGTGCCAATCCCCAATCCAAATATTAATTTGTTTATACTACGATGACCCTGATATAACTTATATTTTCTAAGTAACGAATGGGGCTATTAGGTAATAGTCTCGAGTACCGAAGTGAATATAAACTCGATCTAATTATAGCGCGCATTGAATAAGATACTTGCCAGCAATTGAATTACTGAATCTGAGAGCGTAATTTTGTGTAAGTAGCTAATTAAATTTAAGGAACATCATTAAGTAGGTAACGCATACCGTTAACATAATTTATTTATTTATTTATTAATCCTCCTACTGGAACGCCATTACAGCAATTACACCAACAGAGCAAAACATTACTTCATGTGCTGCTTTTTATCCATCCTGTGCGCGGTGAACATTGAACGGGTGGCAATGGATCACGCACGCTCACGCAGCGTCAAGACACTTCTCCATAGTTCTATAACTCCGACCATATTGCGCACATTCTTTGCGATTTATTTGGGAATCAATTAATTTTCTAAATAAATACACAAAATTTATAAAAACTGAAAATTTTGAATATTATCATAGCCAAGAAAATCTGGTCTTAAAATACGACTTTGATATAAGAAAATAAGTTCTAAATACGACTAAGTAACTTGGAAAGCTAAGAAAATAATGTCTCAAAATAGGAATAGCTTACAAACCCTCGAGAGAAATAGTTCGCAACAAAAGTTTATTTTTTTAAGAAAAGTTAATTAGGCCACATTAAATGATTTCATTACTTAGAGAGTACATATAGTACTGGAGAAGCCTTACGAACACTTACCCATCTGTAAAAGTATGTACAAGAACAAAATGTTCTAATAAGCTCATAAAAACTACTTTCAAATCGATACTAACGCACTTCGTAATTCGTTTTCAAGTCGCGCGGAGCTCAGTGAAAATGCCTGGCTGTGCTGTTAGACTCTGTAAAAAGCGTTCAAATACGTCAAACTTACATAAAGATGGAATAACCTACCATCAAAATTTTTAAGTCAATGGCAAAATGTTCAAACATGTTTGGCCCAAAACTCAGCTGCGCGAACTGCGCTTACTGACGCAGTCATAAGATCCACAAGTGCACAGGTGACAGGGTATGCGGCGCAGGATAGAAGGTGGGCCATTGTTTGTAGGAAGTGCCGCGTACGCACTTGAGATCTGAGCCGTCCTTTAACCCTACCTTTGGAGATGGTTTTTGCTCCGGCCGACTTGGGTTCGAAGTCTATTTAGGGATTTCCATGTCGGCCACGGTAACGCGTGCCAGGCGGAAGGCTCTCAGATGGTTTGATAAAATTGTAAAGAGGTTTATACAGCTCCAGCTATAGATTATATTTTGCTGTGGAGGGTTTTCATTGGGTGGACTAGCCGAACCCACGCACCCAATTTCTTTTTTGGGTTTTCAGCCTCTGTGGCACTGAGATGTAGTTGATGTAGTTGTGCATTGGGTAACGTGAGTCAGCTTGTAGCTTTGCCCTCTTGATGCGGCTGGTTAGTCCTGTCAATGTATAGAGGCGCAAGGCAAGTCAGAGAATGATATTCTCGTAGCATGTATGTCTATTTTCTTTTACATTTCTGTTTAGTATATTCTATAACATTTAAATTTAATTATATTATTTTTATTTAAATGCAACGTTCGTAAGTACGCTGTACTGGTGCAGCGTCCTAACTATTGTTTGCCTCACCGGACTACGTCACTACGTCAGCGCCGGCTGTCGCTGAAAACTAGCGCTGGGGCTCTGTCTTGCATAGGGTCGCAGCATAATGCTGAGCGATAGCCGTTTTGCGTGGATGTGACGCACGTTTCCCCCAACCTTTTCTTATTTTTTGTGTTTGTGTTATTTTTTGCGTCATGTTTACCGCAAATAAACGCATTTTCTTTCTTTCTTTCAGGATACAGCATTCGTACTGGGTTCCGTTTAAGGCAACCACCAATAATATGGCACATCTCATTTAGAGCTGTATCCACTAGGTCAGCGTCGGCAGAAAGGTTACATACTGGACAAGCATATACACCAGCGGAAAAGCAGAGCGCCATTCCAATTGTGCGCAGGACTTGGAGAGACGCCCCCCATCTCGCGCATGATACACTGTGGTGGATATGAGCACTGAGTAATCGGAACCCTCTGCCATGAGATGTTCAGTTTACGACCCGTCTGTCTGTTACAGAGTTGGGAAACGCATGATTGCATTTTTGAGGGATTCGGTTTCAATGCTTTGTCAGCATAATAGTGGCCGAGATCAGTGAGAGCTGTGGAAAGGTTGGCTTCAATCTCCTCAAAGTTAGTAGCTTGACAAGTAAGTGCAAGGTCGTCAACGTATACAAAGCGGTGCCTGTTCGGACTTACCGGTTGGTCGTTAGTGTATATAATGAATAGTAGCGGGGCCAGTACGCTACCCTTTTTTTTTTTTTTGTTTCCGGGTCGGAATATCCTCATGGATGTCCGCCGCCCTGGGGCGGGCGACGGGGTCTGTCAGACTCTTATTGACCCTGACCCTGACGTAACCACTTTTTTTTGGCTCGCCATCTACTTCTATCTTCAAGAACATTCACCCTAAAACCGTCTGTTACTCTTTTTTTTATTACTCTTAGCAGCTCTCGAGGAATTCGTGGAAACTTTAAATTCACCGTAGACTTTCCTACGTCCATCATTGCCATACAGAAAAATCTTGGTATCATCCGTAAAAAGAATCTGGCTCCATTGACGTTGAGTCCTTTTTGGCGCAGCCGTGAGACACACACTATTGTTGTTAAACCATTATTCTCATTTTTTGTTTTGTTATTTGTATTCTGTGTTTCACGAACTGTGTCCAAATAAACGTTATTCTTTCTTTCTTTTCATTCTCAATGCAAAGATTCGCATGCAAACTGTAGGCGTGCCATTATGTGTGCTTGTGACAGTTTGGGACTATTGGCTGGCTTATAATGTTTCGGGCCACGTTCTTCGAGCACACAGGTCCAAGAACAGCTTCAAGGCTTTCATGGAGTGACTGCTTAGTCAGTAGTACTTAACTGAGGTCAGACGCAGGCTGGTGGAAAATATAAACTGATTTTGTCGTGCTGTAGTGACCTAGTTTCGTAGTCCTCCTGGACGGCATGCTGCTTCTTTAAGAACGACGTTACTCCGCTTTTCTTCTCTTTTTCAAATTTGGAACAATAGTGATACCGAAATTATGGCCAGTAAGTCAGCTTCAAAAGTGCATAAAGTTGTTTTTCTGAGTTATTTTTATGTTTTAGGCCTTTAAACATAAAATAATAAAAAACAGTGCCTGGCTTTGGAGTCCAGGAGTGTATTAACTGTGTTGTATGGTTTTTTGACAAGTCAACATACAACACGCCCTGTCCATTTATTTATTTCAAACTTGTCCTCGATATGTTGAGTGAGGGTATGGTGAGTGGCGATGGCCGTCAGAGTTATCAGGGAGTATCGCACGATCTCCTACGAAGCGTCTTGTGTACTGGCTGGATCCCCGCCCTGGGACCTCGAGGCTAAAGTACTCGCGTCATTGTATCGATGGCGCGAGGAAGCGAGGCCGCGGGGCGAGGGACCGATGCAGTGACTCGTGGAGCTGCATCAGTCTCAGCTTCGCGAGGTCCTGGTGGCGGACTGGCGGGACAGGCTCTCACGCCCTACCACCGGCCTCATCACCATCGAGGCGGTCCGGCCGGTGCTCGAGCGCTGGCTTGGGAGGAGGCACGGCTCCCTGTCGTTTCGGACGACGCAGGTGCTCTCGGGGCATGGTTACTTCGGGAAGTACCTGTGTCGCATAAACAGGGAGCTGGATGCTCAGTGTCACCACTGCGTCAACTGCCGGGAGGATACGGCGCGGCATACGCTGGCAGAGTGTGCCGCTTGGGAGGAGCCGCGTCGTGCCGTCGTCTCAGAAGTAGGCAGTGACTTGTCGCTGCCGGTCATAGTCGTGGTTTCCTTCTGCGAAACAGTCGTCTCGCAGAAGGAGGCTGCGAAAAGGGGAAGGGAGATCTCATCCACTCACCCGGCCCGCAGAAGGCACACCGGGCGTCGGCGGAGGGCGGACAACGCCCTATTCCAGCCACCCTAAATGGGTCCAGGGGTGAAGGACTCGGGGACGTCCGTCACCCCCCACACATTAGGACCCGAGGTGGCGGTGCCTCAATCCCCCCTACACCACAAGAGGCCCGCAATGGCGGGCCGGCACCAGACGGGATTTGCGGAAGGATCGTACGTTCCAGCAACCCCCGGCGTAGGTGTGAGATGGAACACCGGGGTGGTCTTTAGTCAGTAAGAGTATGACATACCCCGCCGCCCGCCCCAGGGCGACGGACATCCATGAGGATTTTCCACCAGGGAACAAAAAAAAGGTTATGGTGAGTGACTCACATGTGTGTTAAGACTTAGGTAAAATCTGTTTAATCGATAAATATGGGACTTAATTTATTTTAGGCAGTTTTTGTTCAAAAATTGTTAAAAAGAGAATTGTTAGAAAGACACTGATCAAGTTCTATTTACCAAGCTATATAAAACTATAACGACGTTGAAAAGTTGAGCAAAAACTACTTTTATTAAAATTAATAAAAAAACAACTTCTATCCTCCTTCAGGATATTTCTATTAATCCTGCTATATACTGAGCGCAACAATTTATCGCGCGACAGAATCTCGGTCGCGCGCCGCCGCCCACGTTCGCGACGCGCGCGCTTCTATTAGCAGCCTCGCAGCGTCCTATTACCGGACAAAGGCTAGCACGGAACGACTAATTCACGCGGTAATTAAACCGTTAGATTATTATGTCACACCCTATTTTATGCTTCTGATGCATGTCATGTGAATCAGCTAATTAAAGTAATCGCGCCGTCAAGTGTGAGTCGGGCAATACGGATGTTTGTGTTATGTCTGCGCAAGTAGGTTGGACATGTTTTTACGTTGCTTTTTTTATATTATAATATATCTCTCCAAATTCGTGTTTAATGGCGATATTTTCAGAAATTTCATCCGTAAATGTGGGACAATAATAACTAAGGCAATCGGTGACGGCCTACGTCTGCTTCAGTCGTTTAGGCAGTTCTTAAATCAACAACATACCTCTTATAGGTATAAGAGATATTTGTCTGAAGTCAGAGGACCACAAAAATAACTTTATTCCATATTTAGACCTATTAATAACATTGTAGAGCTAATAGTTTTCAATGTTAACATCGTCTTCAAATGCATATAACAGCAGCTATAAGGAATGAACCATTAATAATAAATCTTTCCACACTGAAATAAAGTCGAATATCGTTTGCAATATACCTGCTCGGTACTAAATGTAAGCTGGTTACGAGGTGCATAGACATCGTAATGAAGTTTCGCGTACAGAACAACATTTTCACGTTATACGCTACACATTGGTGCTTATACAGAGGCGAGCGTTAATGCACTCAGTATCGAGTGGCAATGGCAACGGCGGCAACTAATGAACATTATCGTTAGTGCAGCTGCAAATTGCTTTAATAATACAGGTCGTAGGTCGGACGTGACGGAAAATTAGCCGTTTGTCCGGGTTTATGATGCATAGAGAACGGACATACGGTCTTGGTACATTGCCAACTACATTTTCCTATTGCCTGAACCCGGCAGTCCCCAATAACCGGTATTTGGCAGCGGTTTTTATGAAGGTAAACGATACAGCTGGTAGATTGTATGCATTTGTAAAAATGTGAATACGAATATGTATTTTGTTTTTTTGTTGTTTTGTTTTCCTTATATAATGGGACTAGAAAATAGAGTAGCTGTAAGTTAATAATACATTAACCAAAGAGAAATTAATAGTAGACGTATCTTGGCAAACGGCTGAAAATAAAACAAAGGTCCCGATCCTCCTCCTATCCTTATTAAAGTGTGTGGCTACCGTTTTAATTTTCTTATCCGAAGTTTCAGAATAGTTTCATGGCACCTGGAGTGCGAAGGTATTGTTTTAGTTTTGCAAACAGTAATTAAGTAGCAAATAGAATTAACTCCGAGTAAGTATTAAGCTTTTAGTTTCTACGTCTCAGATAATATTTGCGAGCACTCTGTTTGTACGTAATTACTGATTCTCCATAATAGTATTATACGGGTGCGGAACTGTGTCAACGACAGACAGCGGCGTCTTTCTGTGTAACTACCTACTTTCTGCTAACAAAATACTTTGGGCACCAATGTGTCTGCCTTATAAAGGATTAAAGAAATATCTACCTAATTATAGCGGAAAGATTATACAAAATGTTCAAACGTCTATGAACGTCAAACTCATTTTGAAAGTTATACGAATAAAATCTATAATTGAATAAACACAATCCTAAACAAACTTCGTGAACATTTTTATTTAACTACCTAACTTAATATTCATTTACGAGTAATTTCTCAATCTAAATAATTACACTGACGACGACTATCTCAAATTATGAATAAGCAAACAGCTAGGAATAACATAAAATTTAAAGCTAAATAAACTCTCAACTCCAATTTCATTTCATTCGAAATAATAAAGGCAGTATATCTATTACATTATACACAAAAACGTGTAGAACAAACATAATCTCGGCGCGTAATGTGAATCACAACACTAGTGAGACTGGATACATCACTAGTTCTGTTTAAACTCATTATAAGTATAAATTGGTTGGCGAGTGGCCGGTGATCGACTGATCGATGGTGCGGCCGCCGCTCACACCGCAGCGAGCGCTCGTAAATATTTAACGTTATTTCTCCGCACCTCGTATATTATACAACGTTTACATTATTATTTATTCGATTTGCTTTTGGTTGGCGGGAGATTCGTCAGTTGATAGATTGGATTTTTAGCTGCGTAAGTATCTGTTTTCGTTTTACACTGTTTTGTTTGAATTCAAGCGTATCATCACTTGGTAATAAATAAAATGGTATTAAAGCTATTGGTTCGTGTTGATTACTTTTAATAAATGGGATTTTTGTGTGAAACGTATTCTAATTTAAATCCTTTTCATCAGACTAATTCATTTAGAACATTTGTTTGAAACACCACCAACACTAGCCACGCGTTGGTGTAACTACAAAACGAGCATTATGTAAAACATGTCGCATACAATCAATAAGGCGCGTGACAATTAGCGATCGCTACACACACTAGTTACACAGATCTCGCTCAATCGTGTTCATCATCAGCATATAATGTTCCCACTGCTGGGACACAAGCCTCCTCTCGGTGAGAGGGAGTCACAATCGTGTTCATCATCAGCCTATGATGATCCCACTGCTGGGACACAAGCCTCCTCTCGGTGAGAGGGAGTCACAATCGTGTTCATCATCAGCCTATGATGATCCCACTGCTGGGACACAGGCCTCCTCTCGGTGAGAGGGAGTCATAATCGTGTTACCAACAGTCATTTACGCACATAATTATTATTATTTCATAGACTATGTAAACTAAGCTTATGATGGAAAGCTACTATTTTCCATTTAAGTAAATTTTTTGGTCATAAGTATAGGCGATGGAAGATAATGGTAATGGCCACTTCTACGGTAGGTAACGCTTCATTAACAATTAATTGGCGTCTCTTGGTGTGGCAATAAGATTGTGTTTATCGGTGGGTTCATTATCGCGTATTGCTTGCGGTGCGCGTTGTGACTTTTGCACCTGCTTGTGTTGTGTTGTGTTGGTAAAGTTAGCTAATGACTACAATACAGTAGTACGTATGTGATCCGGCTCGGCGCTCGGCGCTCGGCGCTCGGCGCTCGGCGCTCGGCGCTCGGCGCTCGGCGCTCGGCGCACGGCGCTCGGCGCTCGGCGCTCCGCGGCCACGAATCATATTTGTACGTACACAGATTGTATGCTTGTGTTCAAATTAATTAGCTCACGGTTTCTAAACTGTGTTGCAAACAATAGTTTTTGTATTAGAAAGAAAGAAAATGCGTTTATTTGCGGTAAACATGACGCAAAAAATAACACAACCACAAAACATAAGAAAAGGTTGGGGGAAACATGCATATTAAAGTGTTAATTTTAACAACACTTAAATTTTTGAAGGCATTGTCTAAAATTCTCATGTATTTTGTTACATAAGAACTTTTGTACACACTAATATTACGTATTCCTTGACATTTCGTTATTACGAAAAACACGATAAAGTCTACAATCGTGTAATTTCATGACGAATGAGCTCCGAAATCAAGAAAATCAAAAGTCATTTATTCAAACAAGGCTGAGAACCAGCACTTTTAGAACGTCAAAATCACATAAGACAGTCCCCCGGCACGCCCGCCCTTCACCACTTCCTAGTGGGTGGCTCCTATGTACTAGAGTACCACAACAAGGTTTGGTAGAGCCTCCAGCCCTGTAAACCCCCCCGAACACAAACCCGCGTGGGACGAACGGATATACGCCCTCGCAAATTCTGAAATAATTTATATAGGTTGTAAATAGTAATTTTGATACTACCGGGTACTTTTATAATAAAAACTTAAAGAAAATTATTCTTATCCACGCACTAGAAATCAATACCAGAGTGGCCAAACAAAAATGACGCTTTTTCTACAAAACATGTAGGTATTAGACAGTAACGCGATATCACACTTTATTTTAAGTAAACTGTTTACATTACAACTAAATCTAAGCGATTTTGCATTATTTCTTTAAAATATCAGCATGATGTATAGTTTAGTAATAGGGTAGACAATATAGATACCTATATTTGAATATAAAATGCTAAAATTAATCAATTTAAAAACCTAGTATGTTGTGCTCACCGTAAAACGAAACGTGCGTCTGCAACTGCAAACGCACTCATGTTGTGTGATTCATAACTCCCGCCACTAGGTAGGCGTATAAAAACGGCTGTAGAGTGTTGCACGATAGTCCGGTTAAGTAGTGACAACCTCTCAAGGTCACCTACGAGATGCCACAGTTAGGAAAAAAAAAAGCAAGCAGTTAGTTGAGTTCGAATGCTTGTAGAGTGCGCACCGCTACTAAGTATAAAGTAATATAGATATGGTAAGATTCTCCTACAAAACGGTACGGCGATCTTACAAAAAGTATAAATTAGATTTCAACGCCTCAAAAGAGAAAATAATTGCTATCATTATTTTATTTTAATCCCAATTCATATAACTTCCGTTTAAACATGTTCATCTTGACTGAAGTACCTACCTACTCCGCTTCAGTACTTTTCAAAGACGATAATATCAGCTGATCTGACATTCAAATATCATGTAAAACGATTCAGTTCAGAGAGACAGCCAATGAATTTCAATTCAATGACACGTGAACCAACTGACATTTTAAATAGCAAAGTTTCCTTAAAGAGATTTGAATGGCACACGATGAATGAAAGTGTTAAAGATCTGCTCTGAATTATAAATAAAAGTTTTTTAATAACGCCTACACATACAGTAGCGTTAATGAACGCGAACGGAAAATAAAAAATAAGGTAAATTCATGGAATTTTTCCGTATTTGTACCCTAGAGCATAAACTTTAAATAAAACCTTTGTGTAGTAATAATAAATAAATATTTGAAAACCATAGCTTATGTATAAATATTAAAATAACCTTATAAAGGCAACATACAGATTTCCACTCAAAAAATAGTCCGTAGATGGCTTGCTGGAGTCACGCCCGCGCCCTACCTACTCATCCGTTAATAGTAAAACTGATCGCGGATCAACACAAAAGAAAAAATATTATATTCAACCTTCAGTTATTTTATCTGACTACATTTTTTTTTTTTTAATTATTTATTTACGTACACACGCTACCATTACAGTGTCCTAATTCGGTAGTGCAGTTAAATTACAATTCATGCAATAATTTATAACCTAATATTAATATACATGCCGTACAATATTTACAAATTAAAAACATAACACGTGTAACGTTACCCTTGCGAACTCGCTCAGTGAACATGCGAAGAGATCTATTCAGTCTGAATCTTCTGTCTGAATTATACTAGCAATTATATTTGTTCACGTTCATAAACTCTGAAAACCGATATCTAACGAGTGTTTTCATTTGGAGTTCGCCGCCGTCGGTTACCTTTATCAGATAAAAAACCTGTTTCTTTTAAAAAAATAATCAGGTATAAAGGTATGTGTTAGTCAGGTCCATGTGCGAGACAAAAACCTTTAATAGGTTGACTAACAATCTGCAACCTACCTGATGTAATGTCATTACCCAGGGGATTATCCAAGTGTGGTCGCATGTGACTGACGGATTTTACTGGCACTTTATATCATACAAACCGAAGGACAGCAATATCACTTTGGCGCATAAATAGTCAAGTTAGAACACACTCAATTACAGCGGAGGTCTATTTGCACTCTTAGTTACATGTAACTATCGTAAAGCGTTACCTACTTTTAGTAAGATACAAAGAAACCGACCATGCAGGGAAACTCCATCCCCTTTGCTTATAAATGTTACGACAAGTTAAGACAAGCTTTAACGTGCAAAATATATGGTTACCATTACTTAAGTAAAGTTTATAAGGAAATGGGTAAATGTTCAAGTACACACATACAACATTATCTCAAAGCATTAAACGTGCATACTTACATCAGCCAGCATTATTTTGTAAACAGAACAACTATTGCTGTGATATGTATTAATACTCAAACTGAACAGTGAACAGTTTGTCTCTTCAACTTTCGTATCTGAAGTTCGAATTCAAATTCTGTTGAGATTCGAGTAACTATCCTGCATTTTAGCAGATTTCAATACGAAAACTTAGCAACTTAACTAACGCTTCGGGGATAGTTCGCCACTTTCAATTTTGACAGTGTAATTTTCATCTAAGAAATTCCCACCCAGTAAGTTTTGATCTCTAACAAAATCCATTTCGTCTACGACAAGCTTGTGTCCACAAAATCAATTTAGAAGTCACTAAGCGTTTGCAAAACGTTTCAATATTAAGACTAACAATAGAGTCTGAGATAGTAGCAAGTATTTCTTGTGCTAACCACTCATAAGTTGAAAAGTACCCAAGTTGAGGGAAAGTTTACACAGTGTCTGGCAAAACATCGCCGTGTGGATGAAAGGAAAACAATGGAGAATGTCTCCTGAAACTTGAGGAGTCGAGAAGGGCAATCGTTTGTAGAAGAGCTTAGGAAACTAGTTTTCTAAGTGTTAATAGGTAGTTTTGTGTGGGATAGTTTCGCTATTGCCCAATGGCCTGCCTAAGGGATAGTTATCGCCGGTCATTGACACTTGCTAGAATTCTAAGGCTTGCCTATGTGCCTGTAGCTTCGTCATCAAAATACAACACAACAATGTCTTTAAGCATTACAGAAAGTCTACTTCAAAAATGACGTGTAAGTAATAGACATCTACGTGCATGCCAAATGAGCCGCTGAATTAATTTAGGATTGAAGTGGAAGTTGATATTACTCGTAAATTTTTAACATTTTGGATCATTTTCTTGAATAAACTGAGCTTGTTATCGCTACTTCGGGGCTGAAAGGTCGTAAACGCCAAAGTAGCAACTTTACAGGAGACTGAAAATACGTAAATTTATAATAGTTTCGGTTCATAACTTTTTTTTTCATTGACTTATATTAAAAGGAAATAGTGATAAATAATTGTATTTAACCCTAGAACCGTACCCTGGGGTACAACTGAAAAAATATATTTAAAATTGGCTATAACTTTTTTGTTTTAAAACGGATCTTTTCGCACCGGCGCGTATTTACGGGGGACGGGGGGTCGTGTCGAAGCATCCATCGGGCGCGAGTCCTGTTAGCGTGCGGTCGTGGCAAAGCGTGTGTGGGGTACTCCAGCACCCCTGGGTACGGTTAAGGTAATTATATTAGTTACTAATTAGTGGATGTTTTTATGAAATAATGTGTGCTATTGTTTTGTTTGATTCATGATTTTCATTTTAACATTTGCAATATTACCTTAGAAGTAACTTTGTCTGAATACAATGTGTTTGTACTTAATATTTATTCACCATTTATTTATACATTTTTATTTACGTTATTTTGTTTAGTAACGATTTTTTTGTAATTCTTCTTTTTAGATGGCGTCAAGTAAAAACCTTTCAGACAATGAAATTCAAAATCTCCTTCTGGACGTTCGTGATGAAGATGATGTGTTTCTTGGGGATGAATTAGAAGATGAAATCCCTACTCATTTTTTGGAAACCAAAAACCGCCTCAAGCACACATCAATGTTTGCTTTTCATGACGAACTTACTTTGTTATCATAATATGTACCTCCAAAGGTAAGTAAAGGAAAAAAGAAAAACGTGATTATGCTTTCTACTATGCACTATCAACCAGACGAAGACAAATCTCTTGATTTACCAGAAATAATAAGTTTTTATAATCAAACGAAAGGAGGAGTGGATACTTTTGATCAGCTTTGTCATACATACAGTGTTTCTCGCAAAACTCGTCGCTGGAGCCTTTGTGTATTCTACGGAATTTTGAATATTGTAGGAATTAATTCCATGATATTACTGCATTCATCAAAAGCCAATAGTAAACAAGTTTTCAAGAACAGACGGAGTTATCTGAAGACCTTATCTTTTGACCTTATAAAACCTCATTTGGAGGATCGATTTTTATACAAAACTTTGCCTATGCATCTACAAATAAGTATTGGCGGTATTTTAGAAAAAATACGACCATCTAGTGCTCCATCCTCTTTAGATTCAAAATCTGGTAGATGTTCATTTTGTCCTAGGTCAAAAGACCGTAAAACACGCACTCGATGTGAAAAATGTAAAAGCTTTATATGTTTAGAGCACCAAAAAAAGATTTGCCAAAACTGATAATATAAGTTTGTTAATTTTTTGTTTAATTATGTAACGTGAGACTGAAATAAGTGCCATAAAAGTCTATGTATGTTGATTATTAATAAATCTCTATTCTTATGTAAAAAATTGTTTTCCTTAACGGGGTACACTAGCACCCCTGGGTACTGTTATTTAAAGTCTATTATGGGTACGGTTCTAGGGTTAAATGTATTTTAACGCCGAGAAGCCAGATTATAAGTAAACCTTATATTTTGAAAGATAGGATGGATTTACAACCCAATTTTTTTCAATCTGGTCATATAAGCCATTATGACATAGCTAAAAAGTTGTAATGACTGCTTTTTACAATGGTTTTTTTTGAGTAAATCTTTATCAAATAAAATGTGGTTAGATTTTAAGTTGTCAATGTTGTATTTCATGTGCATGATACAAATTCGAATCTTAAATATTTATAATTTATGATAAGTAGGTAGATCACGAAAGTTATCAACCCTAACAGTAATACTCGTATTAAGGCAAAAGCAAACGGCTCAAGCAAAGTGAAAGAGAAAGAAAAAGTTTTAATTGACATGGCATAATAAAAAAGAATGATAATAATTATTCAATATCAATTCAACCCCTTTGATTTTGTTTAATTAAGTTACAATCATCACATCAAGTAAACTGTGTATAGTAAAAGATAAATAAAATAACATTTTTTTTTGTAATATTACTGTATTCCAGCCATTTAATCTCTTCACCACCCTTGGTTGACTGGTAGAGAATGCCTAAGGCATTAAGTCTTCCTTTGTACCTTTTGTGCGAAAAGTTTAAATAAATTACAAAATACAAAGTTCTAACACTCGAAACGTGTTAATTATTTTTTTTTTAAATATCATAAAATTTGTATCATGGAAGGAAATTTAATAAAACAATCATGAGGGTAATTTAAAACGTACCCGCTTCATTCAATTTCCTCTTCATCGTCTTCTTCGTCGGTTTGCAATAGTTTATCTTGTATTGCTTTATAATGAGGCTACGACAAAAATTCTTGTTGATACGGTCTAGGTATCGTATGATTATTGCGAAGTTGTTTTAAATCATTATATTTCGCAGTCGAAATTGGTAATCTGGCGTTGTATAAATTACGCGATTCAAATTCCTTCGACCCCTTAGCATGGCAGTCATTCCTTTTTGCATTCACACAACTTTTGCCCTTAGCTGTCCCTTTCCCTCTAGATTTTCCTTTTCCTTTTGCCTTCTGCCGTTTTTTAGATTCTTCAAATAAAGCAACTTTTTATGCTGGTGCTTTTTCATCCATGGAGTATTTAATTTCAATCTAAACTATACCTTATTACTACTTAAATAAAGTACTACTTAGACAAATTATTATGGCAGTACTAGAATGGTGTAATTCACACTTTTTATTTTCATTCGTAAGGTTTCAAGGGCGTAAAAGACAATTCATAATAAATATTGCATTTACGACCAATTATTCTATAACACTCTGGTGATACGGCAATCTTCATATAAAGTTGTTACTCAATGTCTTGTACGTCATTTTTTTTTACAAGAAATGTTCTAAGTGTACGAAAAAACCGGGTATTAAAAACCATTATTCTGGGAATATTTAAACTTAAAAAATACAGATCGCTAGAGCGTAAAAACTTGAACAGAGCTGCATTCTTAAGTCATTTCAGCCTAAAGTGGCTTTTACGACCTTTCTACCCCGAAGTAGCGACATATAACAGTGAAACTTTGACAACTCATATTAGCTCGTAAAATATGAGAGATCAATCCGATTAACTCGGATAGTTAATGTAATGTATTTACCAATTTGATTTGATTGGCTATCAAACTACATGATAGTATCGTATGATCCTTCACATGCTGGCGGTAGCGGTTACAATTAATTTCAATGTATGAAATTACGTAAATTCTATAGACTGATTGATGTCACGTTTTATTGGATACAGTGCAGTGGGTGGATTCAAATCTCTGTTGATTGAACATTTTCGTTCTTATTTATTATCTTAAAGAACTGACCAAGATAATCTTTTTGATCTTCCCCCCTTTAGGAAAAGGTCGTATTATAAAAGGATTGCCGTAATCACAGCGCTTGGCCAAGGGACTGGTATTGGCAATTTACTATAGCTATAATCTTACCTTAACTGCCTTGTTAAACAGCCTGTGGGGTAGCCTATGTCTACGTAAGGCTGCACCTACGTAGTTACTTATATAAGGTGTTTCGTGATAACCCAAGATCGTTATCAACAGTTATCGCAATACACAAAACATCTCCGGCCAATATCCATAACATAGGAACTGACGGAGATGTATGGCTGCACATCTGCTGCCCCCACGCTGTGTTCATCAAAACACGAGCATAACAACACTGTGTCCAACACATGAGAGATGCACACGGGATTAATTACGGAACCGGGACAACTTCCGATTTGTCAAGCGAAAGTGATTGTGGGAGGTTTAGACATCGCCATAAGTTATCTTAAGTTCTCACTCTTTTGTTACTTAACGGGACAGCAGTGAGGCACGCCGCTGTAATACAGTATCAACTAGTGCGGGAGGTATGGTGACTGTTACTGGCGGCCTTATTTTACCTTGTAATGTCAACAGATACATAATAAATTGTATATAAAATATATAAAAACAAAAATATTGTCAGGCTTACATTCAACGGTTCGTGGACTTGATCTCAACCGTACTACTAAACAAAAACAATACTCTTTCATCAAAATAATAATATTAGCTAAAATACGAGTTGTTATATTGAAGATCCAAATAAAATGTATGCATGTGCCTGAGTATTTATAAAACCTACGACTGGTTTTGCACAAATCTTTAAATGTGTGTGTGTAGTTTGAAAAACATCGCGTGCGCCATCATTATAATACTACTTCTCATTTCCAGATCATGGACTTCACGCACTACACCGCACTACACGCGCAGTGTTCCGCACTTCACGTTTTTACGTCACGTCCGCTTTAGGGACGACATAATAGATACTTATATAAGTATCTATTATGTCGTCCCTAAAGCATAATCATAATCACCCTATAACGTCCCCACTGCTGGGACACCGGCCTCCTCTCGGTGGGAGGGAGTGGCTCTTGCTCCACCCCGCTAGCCTGGTTGTGCCTATATGTACTTGATATTGGTTTCTGGATATCATGTTCCCACACGCGACTGTTGTGTATCATTTCATTTTATGTCAATGTCAGACGCCGCTAATTTCCTATATTTTATTTAATATCAAAGCTTTTGGTGGATAATATGATCATCATTCATCGCACATGATGCGAGGATGAAGTGCGTCCAGAGGAAATCTTTGTATCGCTGATTAATTCTCCTCAGATGTTAATATTAGAATGTATGTAAAAAAATACGAAACAAGCGGTACATTAGTAGGTACATATTGACATTCTGCATTAAGGTTGGGGGAATAGGGAGGTCAGATCAACTATCGGAATGTATTAGTTAAGCATCAAAGTATATGTCCGCACGCCGCGCGCCGGTGTCGGCTACGGTAACCATTTCTGTTTCTGACGGCTATAGGTTACGAGCGTGTGCTCTCATGTGGAAATGTAGCCTATCTTGGCTGTGAAGGTACGTGCACAGTGCGGACACGTTAGTATACCATTTTGGTACATTTTGGTGGTTTTTGGTTACATAGTTGTAACCATTAATAATTACACCTCGTCAACCTTCGAGCGCACATTGTAATGTATTGAGTGTTACAATTCAGCCCTTTTCAGGTGAAAACCAAATAGCTATTGACCAAAGAATATCGTTGAAGCTCGTACACTTACAACAGTTTCTAAATACATTCCTTTTCCACCTTTACGTAGAGATTAAACTAAGAAGAAAGGAAAATTGTTTTACTGTACAGAAACACGTGTGTATAAAAAGGATAAGTTAGAGGATACATAATATTATGTCAGCATTTCAGAACGTTATTTTCATTCTCAATGTAGGCAGTAGGTAAATATTACGGCAAAATAAAGTCTCATGCACTCTGCATGTAAAATGGGTGTGTAACGGTTGATATAATAACAATAAATCTAACGTTCACTTGACCTAATTTCAGTTAATATACTTTTGTTTAATATAACGATCAGTTGAGATACTGAATTGTTGATGTAATTTAATTTAATTTTACCTAATTTCTTATGATATAATGAACATTTCCTATAATTCACATTTGAAGTAATATTCAGTTTTTAGTTAGTATAATATTTAAATTCTATAGTAACGTTAATGTTTTCTTATTCTCCTCATCTAACGAATACCCTCTATGGTTGGTGAATCATGTAGGTTAGAACAGTGACCATTAGCGCGCGAAGGCGAGCAAGCGAAGCGAGCGTGCCGCGGTAGCGGCCGCCAAGCGCCAGATCCCTTCTATTGTTGGTGAATCATTTGGATCAGATGAGGTTATAACAGTATGATGTTTCCTGATATTTACTTAATCATTACAGAATTTTGGCTAAAAATGAGTTAATATGAAAATTAGGTCAACTGAACGTTATATAAAAAGAGCACTAGACAAATTGAAAATTATATGAAATGAACGTTATACTAAGTGTTATTAGAGCAAAAGAAGTATATATGAAATGTAACATTAGAACACATGAAATTAGGTTATTTGTTTTTAAAGCATAAGAAAAATAATATCAAGTGAACGATATTACAAGTGTTAATAGACTATCTGTTATTATGTCATATATTACACACCCATGTAAAATAGGGTTATTACATTTT
The DNA here is from genome assembly GCA_937001585.2 of Brachylomia viminalis. Lineage (NCBI taxonomy): Eukaryota > Metazoa > Arthropoda > Insecta > Lepidoptera > Noctuidae > Brachylomia > Brachylomia viminalis. The sequence continues at coordinate 26,416,337 of OW443304.2, forward strand.
TGTATTCAACGACCATACAGTGTTCTTCACCCGACAAACATGTCAAATTACAGATGCGTTTAGTTTCTGCCGAACAAAGGCGTAAAAGTGAAGCGCATAACATGGTTCTGGCTATCCTAATAGCTCAAACGTGATGCCTCTGAGCTGAATTACAGCGAGAGCTGCTCTTCCTGAATACATTTTTCAGTTTTTTTTTTGTCGAAACGGAATGGTTATCTTGATATACGTACGTTTTATGAAGTGATAGAAGATAGAAGTATGAAGATCATACTTTAAACATATGTCACTTTTAGTGTAAATCATAATGATCATTTGTAAACAACTTATTAATTGCCATATGAATAATTACAGTACTAAAAAACCACAACTAAAATAAATAAGACATCGAACCGAAACCGACGTTTTAATTTTAAAAAAAATGGGCGCGTAATTATCCCACTATGAGGCCTAAGAATGTTCTTAACAAAAGAAATAACGATCATTGATCAAAATGATTCCAATTGATGTAATTTAATCGGAATATCAATCATTTCCTGATATGAGGACTCTTTGATTGCTTAGCAACGAGAATCAACGAACTGTAACTGTTTTAATATTAAATATTAATATCATGTTCCATTATTACGGATTTGACTGATAATACAAGAAATATTATTTTTAGCCTTCTACCCCTTGTTCATATTATTATTTACCTACCACGTTTAATCATTATTTAAGGTCTAGTAGGTAGTGAACATTTCTACCTAGACCAGGTGCACTTAAAACGTCAATAATGTAACATTATAGTCTCCCTCAAAGTCAGTGCATGTGAGCTCTGTAGGAGTGACCCAGCCGTACTCTACAATTAGCCTGAGTTTTAATTTATAGTTTTGCGAAATTTCACATAGGTACCTAGTCCCAATAGTTTGGGCTGTGGGCTGATGTGTCAGTCAATCAGTCAGTTCATCTTTTTATTATGCTCTATTAAGTACACGTTTAACAGTATGGAGCATTTAAGTCGGTCGTGCATTATACGGTCCTTTTTTACGGCATTCAGGTATCTGTGTTCCCAAAGCTTCTATATATGAATTCCGCCATTCCAGAATTCTTTCCAAATACCCCCTGGAGGTGCCCTGTTCGTATTATATTTAGATCACCCCTTCACGCGTACTCTCACTTGACGTTCTTTTTGCTGAATGTGCGGCTTGTGTTATTCATTTACATACATGCCAATGTTTGAGGTTTGGTATTTTAGAACATTATTTTGTCAGTAAAAAAGTACACCTTAAAACTATACAAAACAGAATTTTGCGTTTCAGTTATCAAAATGACTAAACGTGGCGTAGTGATGATCACCTTTACCGTGGTTTTGAATACTTTTTGTAACAATTATCTAAATTATTATTCATCGTAGTCAAACATAGTTTAACGCTCTCTAAATCGTCTCTTAGAACATAAAATTCCAAAAAAATGCAATTAGGGTACCTATGTAATAAATAACTTACAGAATTTAATTTGGACAAATCAATATCATGTATAATTATTGCATATACCAGAATATAAAGTAAAAAATTAACAGCAGTATCTGAAAACATAAATTAAACACTTACAAAAATACATTCCGTTACGAATTAACACTCACTACAAACTGCACGCTATCACATAATTATTATTCAAATTAAAACAGTATGAGTGATATCCTTTTTATTTTGTTCGTAACATAAAGTTTCGGGCACATTCGTTTTACGGCGCGGTCGCCGGCTGGCGTATGATAAATGTTTCAACTTTACTTCACCGGTGCCGGTGTTACGATAAACAAACAACTTGTGAGGAGAATCACAGTAGTAGTGTAGGGTAGAATTAAATTAATTCTGATTTATTACAAACCTTCGTAGTTTATTAAACTATCGTTCATGAATTGATTTAGGGATAACTACGATTATATTTCGAAACAATGACAGATAACAAATGACAACCATAATAAATTGTAATGTCCCTTTCCTACTAATAAAAGGGTCGCTACGGAAAGTAATGTAGCGGTGCTACGAACTGCTACGAACGCGACTACGAGATAGCTACGAAGCCGTATCGCGTAGCAAATGCCTACAGGCTTATTTTATTTTCATAACGTAGGTTACAAAATAAGTTCATATTCGATATACACACACATAAAGCCTGTAATTAAATATAACTTCTCTTTGATAAATGTGTGCCTGCTACTAATGTTCCTCTCAAAAAGACAAACAGCTCAACAAACATTTTGGCGCTAAGGACAACCTTTTTTTAGCCCTCATAGTATAATAAATGATATAATAAGAACTCCTATAATAACATTCGATTCTACTGTGGTGTTAAGGATAAAAAATTAAACCTTTAAGAGGAATAACAGTTACAAAGAAAAAAATTCTAATTAAAGGCGGTAGCATGGAGTTGGTGGGAATCATTGTATGGCTCACTCTTATAACTTTAAGAAGCGTACAACACTGAAAGCAATTGTAAAGTGTTTAGTAACTCTTACTGACGGCTAATGTCTTTAAACAGAGTTAGTGAAATACTTTGTACCACTTAACGAGGTCTATCCTATAGTCTACAGTCTACAGCCTTGCTATTGATGACAATATAATTAAATCTGATTCTCAAGTCGCCGCGGCCTTTGAAAATTTCTTTGCAGAGATTCCCGTATCGACTACTAAATCTCTAAACTCTTCACCCACTGCTGCAGAGTCTTTACTTAAAGAAAACATTCCAGTTTGTGATTCTGAATTTCATTTCGAATATGTCACTTTTAAAGATATAATTAAAACCTTTCACACGTTAAATGTCAAAAAGACTGCAGATTTATGGAGTAATTCTGTGGACGTTGCTAAGTCAATTATAAATATTGTAGCACCTACTTTAGCTGTTATTTTTAATAATTGTATTGTCCGTGGTGAGTTTCCTGATCTTATGAAAAACAGTAAAATAATACCGTTGTTTAAATCGGGTAGTACATCAGACCCTACTAATTATAGACCTATTTCAGTGCTACCTACATTTAGTAAAATTTTTGAAAAACTTATTTTAAATCAAATGCAAAGATTTTTTAACGTACATAAATTACTGCATAATAAACAGTTCGGTTTTACAAGGGGTCGTTCAACTACTGATGCCGGAGTTGAACTTCTAAGGCATGTATATAATGCATGGGAGGACAAATGCGATGCGTTGGGCATCTTTTGCGATTTGTTCAAGGCATTCGATTGTGTTCTTCATGAAACATTAATCAGGAAACTGCACCACTACGGAATCCGGAACGCCTCTCTGGATCTTCTTACTTCTTATTTAAGTGATAGGATTCAGAGAGTTGACGTTAACGGGAAAAGATCTCCCGGATCGGTAGTAAGAATGGGGGTCCCTCAAGGCTCAATTCTAGGTCCATTTTTATTTCTTATTTATATAAATGACTGGCCTTACCTCATAAAGGATGAACATGATATAGTGTTGTTTGCAGACGACACTTCACTTTTATTTAAACTCAAACGTCAGCAGCTGGTTACTGACAATGTAAATAGTGCCCTCGCAAAAGTAGTTAACTGGTTTAATGTTAATAACCTTCTTCTTAACGAGAAAAAAACGAAATGTATTAAGTTTACGATACCTCATGTTAGACAAGTAGAAACAAGTATTCTCATAAAGGGTGATGAGTTGAAACCCGAAAATACCACAGTATTCTTAGGCATAACTTTGGATGCCAAGCTTCAATGGGGCCCCCATATAGATAAATTGTCAAAGAAGCTTAGCTCTGCAGCATACGCCGTTAGGAAAATTCGTGGTTTAACTGATTTAGAGACAGCCCGTTTAGTATACTTTAGTTATTTTCATAGTGTAATGTCGTACGGTATTCTGTTGTGGGGAAATGCCGCCGATATTCAGACGATTTTTGTTTTACAAAAAAGGGCAATTCGTTCAATTTATAAATTAAGTCCCAGACACTCCCTCAGAGACAAATTTAAAGGGATTAATATAATGACTGTGCCTTCTCAGTATATTTATGAAAATCTTTTGTATGCACATAAAAATATTAATCTGTTTAAAAAGTACAGTGATATCCATAATTTAAATACTAGGAACAAGCACAAATTTGTTGTTCCTACTACCAGGCTCAAGAAAATAGGTGGCTCGTTTAGATGCCAATGTATACGTTTTTATAATAAACTTCCTAGCCACATTCAAGCACTAAGCCTTAATAAATTCAAATCTTTTATAAAAAGGAAACTATGCCAGAATGCCTATTATACTGTCAAAGACTATATTGAGGACAAAAAGGCTTGGGATTGAGTTGCTCCAATAAAGCACAGGCAATGTTAATTTATTTTATTTCGCTAACTACTTTTACTTTTAATCTTTGCTATAAGTATCTATACTTATTTACATATACAATGGTGCCGATTCCCTTGTTCACAAACTAAACTAAATTTAAGATCATTGCATCTTTTTCTTTCTATTTCATTATAAAAAGGACAGAAGATAAATTTTAGTTTAGTCCTGTCAAATGAATCAGCGCCTGACACTACTCCATACAAGTTTAGACGTGATTAAAAAGTTGACAACTAAAATTACATCAAATTACGTCAGGTGCTGACTAATTTGACAGGACTAAACTAATATTTATCTTCTGTCCTTTTCATAATGAAATAGAAAGAAAAAGATGCACTCAACTTAAATTTAGTTTAGTTTGTGAACAAGGAATCGGCACCAATGACACAAATATTTACTGTATAAAGTATTATATTATTTTAAATTATTGTGAATGTGAGGACTATGTGTGTTTTTGTTCCAGTTTTAATCATGTTCTGGCAGTTTGAGTAGCTGATGCGGCCTACCCAAATGTCCTTTCTTTGGTATTGTTCGTCGAATCGTTGAGCTCCTTAAGTTCTGAGTTGAGCTGCACGGTTACTGACAAATGCGTGCACTGACTGGACAGGTCCACTCAATCTGTGTGGTTCTTTCCTCAAAAGACCATTTCAGACACAAATCTACATGGTCCTCAAAGATTATTATAATATTATTCTAATTATTGTGAATGTGAGAACTATGTTGGTCATTGATTTATTTATATTTAATTTTGTATTTTTCTCAACGTAATCATGATCTGACAGTTTGAGTAATTTATGCGGCCTACTCAAATGTCCTTTCTTTGGTATTGTTCGTCGAATCGTTGAGCTCCTTGAGTCTAAGTTGAGCTGCACGATTACTGACAATTGCGTGCACTGACTGGACAGGTCCACTCAATCTGTGTGGTTCTTTCCTCAAAAGACCATTGCAGACACCGATCTACATAGCTTTCACATGACCTGACCAAGATTTTGTCTGGACTTTAAAAGAGACTGTGACCTCTGAGTTTGTTTCGGCCTTTCTTCTCAGAGTAGTCAGATAGGAAACGCCGACCCCATCTAGTTTAAAAAAAAAATATGATTGACGTGTAAAAGTGTTTGTTCAAACCTACTTACAGAAATAAAATCATTTATCATTTATCGAGCCCTAAGAGTTAGCAAAAAAGCTATTAGGGTCATAAAAATGTTAATTATAAATCCTATAGAGCTAGATGCTGCAAGAGTGAGAAACCACCTTTAAACCATTAATGGTTATATAATGAGGTTACTCGGTCAACCTTAGGCAATATAGTGGTTTTTAGAAATACTTCTATTCTTAATTATTACTTTACTCTTAATTATTACTTTACTCTTAATTATTATTACTTTATTATTAAGCGTGCGATATGTAAACGTTTATGCACAGCCGCGTTAATTTTGCATAATCTATCAAAAAAAGCAAATTTACCGATGATATTAGTGGCTTACCATGGTCTAGTAATTTCCCTCTTAAGATTCGGTATAATATTTTGGGGTCACTGTAGTGAACGAGAAAGCATTTTCAAAGCGCCTAAGCGCAGCCTGAGAGCTATATTCAGTTTTAAAGTAACAGACAGTTGCGTACCTATATTTAAGTCTCATAAATTATTAACCTTCCCATGCCTATAAATATCCTATATGTCTTGGTGAAAAAAAAAAACAAATGGCGCGCATTTTGTACCATTGTAAAACTTTGAAAAGAAAAGTTTTAAAAAAATGGAAACGGGCAGCGATAGCGATATGAATTCAACTCCAAAATAATTATTATTCATAAATACACCAAACAAATACTAGAATAAATGTTCCAAGTAAAAGTGCAAGTTTCACTTTTAATAACTGCACATTTAATAATTGTAGGTTTTAAATGTTTGAGGATAAGATGAATTAAAAACTTTGTTTTCATTAACTTGAGTTTTTATTTTGAGTAGGTATATTTTATCGCGGTAGGTAGATTGGTAGTTGAAAGAAAAATAGATTACGCACCTTGCTAAAGTAAGTAATTAATGCACTCGTGTTAATTTAGTATTTAGTGCCCTCACGTGCGCTCGGGCACCCACATAACACTCGTTCATTAATAACTCACTTTGCGTTCCATGCAACAAACTACTATAAAAGAATATACGTACAACAATAATGTAGGCCGAGGGAAGCTGGACCGACTAGGTACAGAAATTAAAATATGTAGAGAAGTAAAACAGGGAGACCCTTTATCTCTTCATCGCTGTCTTGGAGTTTATAATGAAAAGTCTAAACTGGCAACCGAAAGGTATAATTATACATAATAGGACACTTTCTGAGCAACCTAAGGTTTGCCGAAGATATCGTTCTTTTCTCCAAAACACGCAAAAAATTGAAAGAATTGATCTCAGAGTAATGCAACGGTAGCAAAACATAGGATTAAAAATAAATACGTCAAAAACTAAAGTAGCAATGGACAGTACTAAAAAGCCTATAACGGTAAACCAAAAATCTTTAGAATATGTGGAGAGCTACCAATATATCTAGGTAAGCAAAATATGTCCTTCAAAAAGTTCTGACATAGACGAGATCGATAGGAGAATAAATATGACTTGGAAGAAAAAAAAATCTAAGAGAAAAAGGTTATGGACTCCTGCTTACTACCCTGCCTATCTTACGGTTGTCGGACTTAGATACATAACAAAGCGACGAATACAAACGAGCCAACGAGCAATGGAAAGGAGCATTGTTAACATCCGATTAAAAGACAAACAAAGAAAATAGGTCATAGTTATGATAACCAATGCTCTAGACGCCGTCGAACATACCCAACGTCTGAAATGGAAATGGGCAGGCCATGTTGCACGCCTACTAGTCACAATATGGACCCATAGAAACACGCCATGGTCGGGACCAACAGGAAGAAGACCCCAAAGGACGTCCACCGGAACGCTGGGTAGATGAAATCAACAAAACCACGGACAAAGACTGGATGGTCAAAGCCAAAAATAGGGAAAACAGGAGAAAATTGGAGGGGGCCTGTACCCGAAAACCTAGTTGGAAAGATGCACATTGTTTTAATAGTATATTTTTTGTGTATTTAATGTTTTAAAGTAATCCACTTGTATATTTTTTTTTGTTGGTTATGGAAATAAAGGCTATATTATTATTATGTTTGAAAGTATGATATTTAAGTAATTTTGTCGGAACTTATCCGAAGGTGTTGGAACAGGCTTCTTAAGTAAAGTACCTATTTATGAAGTACACAATACTACGTTTTCAGGTTTATCCCAAAGTCTTGTGCTTTAGCAGCTATTTGTGCCAAAACAAGCAAGACCTTCGTAGTTTTTCGCAAATCTCTAACAAGAGAAACAGGCCATACTAAGAACTCATAACCTACTGGATTAGGATCACAGGCAAACAATATATAAATACTAGACTTTGCCCGCGGCTTCACCCACGTAGAGGTCGGACATGATCTCAAGGGAACGTACTGCCGCGATACAACGTACCCTAAGTCCTACCGCAGGCCATGGCCTACCTACGTGCCTGAACATATTGTATGTATGCGTACGTACGTACAGACATTTATGCGTGGAAAGGTAAAAGACACATAGACAAGAGTTACTTCAGTATGGATGGAAGGCGATAAAAACCAAATATTCGTTGAATAGTGGGTAGCTAAAACAACATAGATTCCACTCATGTCCTACAGGTTTTGTTTTCATCCCAAAGTGATGAAGAACGACATTCATCTGACGCATAATGATAGCTGACTGTGATTACTATGCCAAAAGGTGACTAACAATCTTCACACTTGAACTCCTTGCCATAATTTTATGCGGTTTCGACGGATGTTGAGAGCTCTTTCTAATGTTGAGTTTGGCAATAATATGAGGGAGTGGGCCTTCTGTATCTCCTTGTACGTTGATGGTATTAGGGAGGAGGGAGTTGTCTATATTCACGTGACGTTTATGAACTGTAAGATTTACTGGTACGCAAGTAATCGTTACACGTGCAACGACTAAACCTCAATGGAAAACGGAAGTAAAATTCGCATGTAAAAATATCATTGGCATTTCGATAATTAATAACTTATCACCGAGTTTGGCCACATCTCTGCGCTCTGCGGTATGAATTAAGTTTTATCGAACGCTGGATTGGGTAAAGTTCAACTGCAATTCTAAAATGTTACACTTTAAAATTGAACTGTTTATTCAACCTTCGTCTTACAATAAGAGATAGTCCCTATCACTATTCCGGCCCGTACAAATTGGTCGCCATCTTTGACCCAGCACTTAGGAAAACTGTTTTTTCTAGTACCCATAACAGACAGTTACCATCAGTACCTACCTACTAGATGACCTCTAAAACTAAACAACCGTACTGCCAACCTACCGAACCCGAAACACTGAAAACCGCAGGAATTGGCTCCACACAGCTCAACAACTTGGCAACAAGTCGTACCAAACCTCTCCTTATTGTTATTTCCTAGTTTCCTGAATTCGTTACAACTTTTATATATTGTACTCGATGTTCTCGCACATTACAGAGTCTACTTCAGCACGATAAAGTCAAACCGACTGAAATATTTAATGTTGCTTGGAGTTAAAGGCTACATACAGCCCTGGATGTAGGAAATATTTTGCAGCATGATTTCTTTCTAGGTAATTCTGCTAGAACAGAATTTTTAACAATGATAGCAATTTTACATCTATTATTTATTGAGATACACTTTATGAATGAAAACATCACTAGGAAACTGGTATGTCTTAAAAACAAAAATTCGGAAGCATGTGACATTCACCACAGGGCCCGCGTGGTGGATTATGGCCCACTCCCTCTCGCGGAGAGGAAACTGTGCCCCAGCAACGGAACATTATAGGCTGATTACTTACTTTATGAATAGGTGATGTGATGTATAAAGCTAAGCGCACATTACAAAAGCATCCGGCCGCAGCGCATCGCATTGCGGTAAGGCCCGCCTAAATCAGTCAATCAATTTCAGTCACTATGAAAGTTTGCTGTCGATTTTATTCAATATATTATTATTATTTTTTATTTATTTATTTTATTAATTACAAGTTCCTTACACAATCATGCAAACAAAGCACACAATTAGACCTCTGGGGTCTGTCTTAGCATGCCATGGCCTCAGATTTGATCAACGCGCTATTAACAACTAAGTTATAATCGAGTTGATGTAATGTTCTTTCAGCGTACGCTTTATGTTTTTACTATTCCTTGAGTCTCTAATGTCTACAGGTATTTGGTTTAGTAAATTGGGTATTGTGAAGGAAGCGGTACGCCTACCATAAAAGTTATTTTTGCGTGGCACTTGAAATGATTTTGATTTGGCTTCACGTGTATTCACGTCATATTTAACTGGAATTTGAATATAACTGTTATCAAAATGTTCTATGAGGAACATATCGATTCAATAAAGTTTATTAGTATTTACAATCCACATCCTTTCTTTTCCTTTATTTGCGTATCTGAAAACCAATGATTAATAGCCGTGGGCAATATGCGCTAACTCTTTCAACATAAGTACATACTGTGATGCCGTATGATTGGACTTTGAGCTCGCGACATCAAAGGATTCGTTGTTATACACATAACGGAATATGAAAGCATACAAATAAGCACAAAAAGAGCATCAAATAATTATGAGTATTTTGTTTAAACGCTTATTGCGTGTATGTGCCACTCCTACCTACCTGCGGATTTCATGAGGACAGTTGTAAGGCCGGCGGTAAAAAATAAATCCGGCGATATGGCGGATAAAAATAAGTACAGGCCTATATCGCTTACAACTGTAGTGGCGAAGGTATTTGACGGTGTGATTTTAAGTAGAAACGTAACACTTCCTGATAACCAGTTTGGTTTTCGACCTAAACTGTCCACAGAGAGTGCAATACTGTGTGTACGATATTATTTGTATGATACAATCATTGTATAAATATCATATATTTGTATGATAGCAATTTAAAGCACACCGTTAAATATCTCACGAAGAGAAAGACTCCGATATATGCGTGCTTCCTCGGTTTATCCAAGGCCTTTGATCTCGTCTCGTACGACATCCTCTGGAAAGAAGCTGGCGAGCACCGACTTGCCGCGGGAACTCATCAGCATGCTCCGGTACTGGTACGGGCATCAGCTCAATAGTGTCTAATGGGCGGGAGCGATGTCGGACCCGTATAGGAACGAATGTGGCGTAAGGCAGGGCGGTCTGACCTCGCCTACATTGTTCAAACTATATAATATTAACGAACTGATTGTCTCGTTCATCAGTCAACATGTCGGATGCTATATAGACGGTGTTTGTGTCAACAATATGAGTTATGCGGACGACATGGTGCTGCTGAGCGCGTGGATCTGTGGGCTGAGGAGACTACTCAGTTCGTGTACGGAATACGCTTATGGACATGGGTTAAAATATAATGGGAAGAAAAGCCAATACATGGTTTTTCAGGCCAGCGCAGCGGTGTGTCGAGTCCTATAAACATTCCGAATGTCAATCTAGATGGTGTTCCAATAGACCGAGTGGACCAATTTAAATATCTAGGACTCACCGAGGACCTTAAAGACCATGCTGACTTGGACCGGGAGCGGTGGGCACTGTCGGTGCGAGCCAACATGATAACCCGCAGGTTTTCGCGTTGTACTACTGGTGTGAAGGACACGCTTTTTAGAGCGTACTGCACATCCTTATACACGTGCAGCCTGTGGGTTGACTATACTGAAAGGGCATACAGTGCCCTCCGTGTCCAGTACAACAACGCGTTCCGGGCGGTGTTGGGGCTACCCCGTTTCTGTAGCGCATCAGCGATGTTCACAATGGCGCGCACTGTTTGTTTCCACGCTTCTATGCGTAAGCGGTGTGCGTCCCTGGTGCGCCGGGTGCGGGCCAACCCCAATGCTATCCTTATCCTTATGTCCGGCATTGCTGTGGCAGGCATGTTGCTGTTCCAATGCCGATTAGAAAATTATTATTATTGTGTTTATTTCAATTTATTTTTAGATGACCAATAATGTAATTTGATTGAGAGTGAATAAGTTTTTATTTGAATTTAATTGAATGTCTTGTATGTTTGTATTGTTATTATAATTGTGTGCCTAATAATTAGTATGAGTCTTGTTACTTGATTATGAATAAATAATAAAATATTGAATTGCAGTTCAGTGTGGAAATGTTCTCATAAATGTTTCCATTAATTGTTTTATGAACATGCTCTTACAAGACACGAAGGCTATAAAGTAATTAAATGGAATTTAATTGTAATCTAAGTACTGTTTTTATGAAGTAAAGCTTAATTATTTATTTGCATATATGTGCAGAAGCTTTTTCATATTGCGTCAAGGTCTTAAAGCATTTGCAAAGATAATACATTTTTCTCCGGAACCGGAAAAATCTATAACTATCTACAAAGGAAGGTTTAATTTATACGCTACACATCTTTACACATAGTGAATGTACAAAAATTTTCTAGAATAGAATGTTTGGTAACTTCGATCGGACTTTATGCTCATATATCTAATAATTACCACAAGCTATCTCTCTAACTAAGCATTCAACGTTTGATGGACTCTCTAATAAAAAGGATAAGGTACAGAAAATCCCTTTTTATTGCAACTTAATGCAATGCATAACACGTATTATTATGGACTGAACAAACTCAACTACATCATTTAAATAGCTTTTCAGCATATAATAGTAACATAAGCCTATCTAACTATCGTTAGAATAGCAAATTGTGTTTATTTTCGTAATAAACCTACTTGGTCATTGTCAGCTCATCGGTCCATCTATCTGAGAGACTCTCCGTAAACAAAAAATATTAATTTCGCAAATGGGATACCGATATTATCAAACAGTCTGTGAGTACGAAAGAACTTTGGCACATAATCCTGAGATTATCGCGCGCTAAGCAAAAACTTACATCCTAAGTTATCACTTAAGTTGTAAGAAACTTGTTACTTAATGGGACACGAATCTGTATTGGATGGTAATCTCTTTCGTTTCCAAGTTTGAGTACCTTAAGTATTAACGCTCTCTCACACGAACGTTTAATGATTTTATGTGGCGCCTCATACGACATACTACCCACCCTAAGGTTGACTGGTAGAAAATGCCGTCCGCCTTTGTACAGTAGTTTTTTTTACTTGTGCATAAAGTTTTAATAAATAAATAAATACTACGTATGATTTTATACTATAAACATGAAACATACTGTAGACATGGGATTTTTTTTCTGAAATAGTATTATCAATATTCAAATTGGTTGGGCGTTTTAGGTAACATTTTGTAACGATGACGTTAAAAAGTGCTATTTTTAGGACATTCTGAAAGAATCCAATCTAATTACAGCATATCAATCAAGTTCCTTTTGTAACATTCTTGATTCTTTTATTTTCGTGTATCTGTGACGTAACCATTATCTGATACTCTGATTGACGTCACCAACTCAATCATATTTTTGCACGAACTAAAATAGGTCCGTTCGGAATTCGACAAATATTGTAATTTGATCGCTGATTGACTTTGCTTGCCGCTCTTACGTTTTCCTATTATAAACTTGGTGCGACGAGTTTTAAATCGGTTTATTTTAACTTTGTAGGAAAAATTTAAATATTTTCAGTAAAAGAGGTGAAAGACACAATTATAGGACTAGAAATAGGGACCAATTAGTTCAACCAGGTTTCAGACTGGCTAAAGTAGACTCATCCTTCATGGGGTACTGTTTAAAATGTTACAATAAAATACCTCCCCACATACTCCAACTGAATGAAACGAAATTTAAATCTTGTATAAAACGCACACTATACAGCCAAGAATATTATAAGTTGGGGGATTATATCGCTGACAAAAATGCTTGGCTCAGGGCTGGTCCTGCTCCACAAAGGCGCGTAAACTAATTAATTAGCATTCGAAAATAATGTTGGAGCTGATGAAGATTGTACAACCTATCTTTGCATTGTATAAATTCAATCTCTTAGTATTGTATAATTGCATAGCACATGTGTGAGCACTATGTACCCACTATAAAGCTTACTGGGTTCGTCTTTCATTGACTTGAATGTGCCCTGGCGGCTGAGAGTATGTCATGCTCACTCAAATGTGTCGCTGGTGGTGGCGTGTGTATTGGATCATTGAGTTCCCTTCAAAATGGTTGAGCTGAATGGTGCTGATCCATACGTCATGTTCGTGAACGGGCGCCGTCAGTAGGCACTGGTCATTTCTTAGCTGCCACGGCTTATTTTAATTCCATAATTGTTTTTATCTTTTTATTACGGACGCTTTTAACGTGCACGTGTTTCTACATCGTTCTCACATGTATAATTACAACATGAATGATGTAACCACATTTATGTAACAATATTTTGATTTAAAAGAGTGTCCATGGAGTTTTTTGCCCGTTCTTCTCCATAGGTACCTACTACGCTTTGGAATGGGCAACTAGCTTCATCTTTCTGACTGACCGACCCCTTGACAATTCAAACATGCCTGTAATTGGTTTATTTGAAATAAATGCTTTGAGTTTGAGTTTTTGACAATGCAGTTGTACTGCACGTTAGGAAAGGGCAGATTTCAGTGTGGCTGCGCCCTCTGACGTCCTGATACAAAAATACAAATACAAAAATATTTATTTCATCGTAAACATTGTGTCAGACATAAATTGAGGCAGCTCCAGTAAGTTACAGAAGTACTTGTGTCGGAGCTGTCTCGCTCTTCCCGTAAGTGGTAGCTTAACAATGTTTTAGACAGTTGAAAGAAAATTAAAAAGACTATAAAAATAAAATAATAATGAAACATTAATTTAGCAGCTGTTGGTGAGTGTGTGTGTGTGTGCGTGTGTGTGTGTGTGTGTGCGTGTGTGTGTTTAGCTTGTCCTGGTCAGAATATTTTCTGTTTCATCGTACGTTAGGGATCTCAACCACTCAATTATTATTTTTTTACAGTCGTATAACAAAAGGGGATATATATCTAATTTCCGGTTTAGCGTATTATAAATGTAGGTGGATTGTGTAGGATATTGACGTCTAGCAAAGATAGTTCGGATCCCTTGGGAGCTTGCCACTATATCTCTGCGCCTTCTGCTCTGAGATGCTGAATCATAAGGAAGACACTTATGCCGGGTTAAGGACACGTATAGGAGATAAAGTTTCCTTACTGAGAGCAAGTTGCTAACTTTATATAGGTCAGTTGTAGGGAACCTAAATGGTTTAAAATACATCACTTTTATAAGGGATCTCTGAGCTCTTTCCAGATCAAGGAATTTAGTTTTGGAAGCTCCACCCCAAATCGGAATGCAGTAAATTATAACAGATTGCGCCAGAGCTATATAAATCTTGTTTATTAATTGCGCGGACATAACGTATCGTAAATTTTTAAACACCCAGATGAGCTTCCTGATCCTTTTCATAAGGATCTCAATGTGAGGGTGCCAAGACAGTCTTTGATCAACCATTATGCCCAAATATTTTGTGGAGCTGACTTTTTGGATTGATTGACAGCCACAACTACGGTTTTGGACTGCATTATTTTGGCAAACATGGATAACAATGCCAAAATCAGACCCAGGCTGTGACCTCTGGCTGGGGGAAAAGCAGATAAAATTCGTTTTAGTGGTATTAAGTGTTAAAAGATTTGCTTTAAGCCAACCAGCTATCTCATTTAGACCCTCCTCAGCGACAGCTTTTACTTGTTTCCATGACGTTCCCGAGAAAACAACTGCAGTATCGTCTGCGTATGAGAAGATTTGTCCACTATTGATCTGCATATTACATAAGCCGTTGATATAAATTAAAAAGAGTGGTGGACCCAACACGCTCCCTTGTGGGACTCCGTAGTAGACGTCCTCTTCAAAACTGCACAAGTTATTAAGTTTAACCACTTGCCGTCTATCTTTAAGATAACTCTCAAAAAGGGAGAGAGCCGTACCTCTTATACCTATGCTTTCTAGCCTGTGCAGAAGGATGGGAACGGAAACGGTGTCAAAAGCTTTTTTGAGATCTAAGAACACTGTTAAGCATTTATGACCCTTATGGTCTGACTAATTAAATTAACTAAACGAAAAGTAACACTAGAACAAAGAAGATAGCTGATCTCTTCCACGAAATTGATCGGATACTATACCATTGATTGGATTGCTGCGATATGAAACGAAACTTGTTTAAAAAAGGCGACAGTAACGACCAAACAAAATACTTCTGTGAATTGCTGCGGGTGATATCTACACTCATACCGTAAAGACTTCCGCAGAAGGCGCGACGCGACATCGACGCGACTCTTGTAGAACAATTTCCATGAGGTTTTCATAGAAATGGTTCTACTAGAGTCGCGTCGCGCCTGTCTGCGGGAGCCTTAAAGCTGTATCAGCGCTCGCTCCAGGTGCTGCGTATTGGTAAGCGCGAGCGTATCGCGAATATTTCACATTTTGGCCAGGGCTGCCACAACAAGTAACTGTATCAACTGAAATAAACTGCGATCATCATTTGAACCAATTATATATTTTTTTTACAAATGCGAGGTAGTCAGAGCTTTAATATAGATACTTACTTTGGAAATAGTTCTGATTAGACCCATTTACGTGCCTAATAAGTTTTTAAATGTTGCTTGTTAGTGATCCTAAGATTTCCAAAAATTACTTTTTTCTGTTTTTACTCTTGATAGCCTGTAACTGACTCTGTGTTACTAAATCCAGTCGTTATCATTCTGTTTGAGCTGTTGGTATAAATAATATTATAGAGAATGTTAACTTATATCTTAATTTATTAAACTCAGGATTATATTATACCAATTTAAAGAAAGGTGAGTAATGTTACTATTTAT
Source organism: Brachylomia viminalis (assembly GCA_937001585.2). Lineage (NCBI taxonomy): Eukaryota > Metazoa > Arthropoda > Insecta > Lepidoptera > Noctuidae > Brachylomia > Brachylomia viminalis. Next base: position 26,432,504 of record OW443304.2, read on the forward strand.
AAAGATACAACAAAATGCTGGTAAACATAACGAATAGGCTTTAACGTTGAGAAATGGCCGGGATTTGTTGTGAAAAACTACGAGTATTTACGTGTCTGAGCATCGTGAGTGATGCGGGGTAGCCCTGGGATGCCCGGCCATTGTAGATAACGGCCGGGCAGTGCGAATATTGGCCGCGGTCGCAGTGCGAATAAAAACTTTCGTCCGCACACAATACGTGATACTGTTGTTTATGACTCGGTCATGACACTCGCGACTCGCAGGCATGCATGCGGCTTTTGTGTAATTGACTTGATTCCGCGCGTTTTTGGACTGAATGGCAAAAAATTATTTGTTACCTACATTTTTTTGACCTACCTATCGACGTCATACCATTTGCTCAGAAATATGAAAATGGCTTATTAGTCGATTCGTACGAATTTAATACGCCCGAAACGGGCGAATCGACACTTTTAAATAATATATTATTTTCTGTAGGCGATTCGCACGATGTTAATTTATTTGTGGGCGAATCGATGACTCCTGAAATACGTATGTAGCCAATTGGCACATTTTGAATGGATGCAATAAAGTTAAAATACAAGGACACTAGCGCATAGAAGTGATACATTAACGAATCAAGTTCTCAAACGAAGATTAGTGTGCTCTTCTCTTTGCAGTTATATTCACTTCGTTTGGTTAAACTAAACGAGTTATATTTTAGTAAATAACTATGTACTCAGTCACTGCAGGCAGGCTCAGCCTTTAAAGAACGTCGAGCGTGTCTTCGTACGAAACTAAAGTTGACGTAAAATAATTATGTTTTCTTACTCTGTGGCAGCACTATCAAGTAACTACATAGGGACAAATTAAACTTTTAGAAAGAATATTCCTACTTCTAAGAATATTTAAAGAAATAGTAATATTAAGTAGGTATTTTACTATGTTATTATTTATAATTTAGAGAAGTGTCTCAACTTCTTTTAACTTTTATTAAGAACTTAATCAGTCTATTTCGAACAATAGATAGCACTATTCCTAGAAACTGTCTAGTGATTCAATTCCGCCGTCCTATAATTACGTGTAGGTCTTAGCCATTATGTTTAGTACGTGTCACATGAGGCGGCCATGGGATTACGTCAGGATATAGATTATTAGAGACCGCTGCCCACCTCTGGTACGCTAACATAGGATTAACAGTGTAGGTGCTAGCTCAAAATAAGGCACGCCAGGATACTGCGTAAAGAGATTCTTGTTTATAGATTGGAAAGGCCCCCCAAATAAATTGGTATAGGGGCAAGAGAATAATTAAATTGGAAAGACCTAGCTACGTCTGTTATAGTGAAAGACCTAGCTATGTCTGTGATAGTGGAAGACCTAGCTATGTCTGTGATAGTGGAAGACCTAGCTATGTCTGTGATAGTGGAAGACCTAGCTATGTCTGTGATAGTGGAAGACCTAGCTATGTCTGTGATAGTGGAAGACCTAGCTATGTCTGTGATAGTGGAAGACCTAGTCATGTCTGTGATAGTGGAAGACCTAGCTATGTCTGTGATAGTGGAAGACCTAGTCATGTCTGTGATAGTGGAAGACCTAGCTATGTCTGTGATAGTGGAAGACCTAGCTATGTCTGTGATAGTGGAAGACCTAGTCATGTCTGTGATAGTGGAAGACCTAGCTATGTCTGTGATAGTGGAAGACCTAGCTATGTCTGTGATAGTGGAAGACCTAGCTATGTCTGTGATAGTGGAATACCTAGCTATGTCTGTGATAGTGGAAGACCTAGCTATGTCTGTGATAGTGGAATACCTAGCTATGTCTGTGATAGTGGAAGACCTAGCTATGTCTGTGATAGTGGAAGACCTAGCCATGTCTGTGATAGTGGAAGACCTAGCTATGTCTGTGATAGTGGAAGACCTAGCTATGTCTGTGATAGTGGAAGACCTAGCTATGTCTGTGATAGTGGAATACCTAGCTATGTCTGTGATAGTGGAAGACCTAGCTATGTCTGTGATAGTGGAAGACCTAGCTATGTCTGTGATAGTGGAAGACCTAGCTATGTCTGTGATAGTGGAAGACCTAGCTATGTCTGTGATAGTGGAATACCTAGCTATGTCTGTGATAGTGGAAGACCTAGCTATGTCTGTGATAGTGGAAGACCTAGCCATGTCTGTGATAGTGGAAGACCTAGCCATGTCTGTGATAGTGGAAGACCTAGCTATGTCTGTGATAGTGGAAGACCTAGCTATGTCTGTGATAGTGGAATACCTAGCTATGTCTGTGATAGTGGAATACCTAGCTATATCTGTGATAGTGGAAGACCTAGCTATGTCTGTGATAGTGGAATACCTAGCTATGTCTGTGATAGTGGAAGACCTAGCCATGTCTGTGATAGTGGAAGACCTAGTCATGTCTGTGATAGTGGAAGACCTAGCTATGTCTGTGATAGTGGAAGACCTAGCTATGTCTGTGATAGTGGAAGACCTAGCTATGTCTGTGATAGTGGAAGACCTAGCTATGTCTGTGATAGTGAACGCAAATTATCCACAATGCGCTTTTTTTTTTTTTAAACCTATATATTTTCCCCAAACATAAGTATAACTAGCAGTAGTAAGGATCTAGTCCGTGATTACATGTAAATACAAATGGCGATCACCAGTGTATTTGCCAACAGTGGCGATTATGACAATTCCTTGTCAGCCTTCCTTCTCCATACACTCGTTGGTTGGTCAGTGTTAGCACTCGTGACGGGACGTAAAGGCTGTGATGTGAGCAATACAAAAACGTTTGACAAGCAACGTAACGACGAAAAAAGATGGTATGGTAGTATTAAAGTAAACGAATGTTAGATAATTATGTATTCATATAAGCCACCTACGAGTATTTACGTAACAATAAATTATCCCACAGCACCACAGATCACTGAAAGCTATTTAGATCGAGTAGGTGTCGCCAATAGACACGTGTCGGGATTTGATTACACTAGGTCTATTGGCGAGCTATTTATGGCGCGATATAATTTATTACCTGATTGGAGCGTGAATGTCTCCCTGCTTTAGAGGAATCATTTTCCGTTAGTAAACAATATTTGATAACAGAGCCATACTAATATAAACCGTATTATGATATTAATTTATTTTTAATAAATCCCCTCAGCTGGAAAGGCGTGAAAAGAGAACTAATAGACAGACCGACAGAGTTACTTTCGCATTGATAATGTTAGTATATGGATATCCATATACCGTCCTCAGTTTACACTGTGTTAAACTGCCTAACTGTAACTAGGCACCACATTCTTTTGGGCAAAATCATTTCATTCGAAACTTAATGCTTACAAAAGAGAAATATTCAGCTATCATATACATACCGCTGAGGTTTGTTTACCGCCATAAGAAAAGGTGAATAAACTTTATTGAATAGTCCAAAGAAAGATTATCATGACAAACATGCATTAACTGTAACAGAGTTTACATAACAGTTCACTGCCGTTTTATTGTTTATTGAGATTAAAACTGATAAAATGTTTCAGTATTTGAAAGAAAAACAATTCTGTTTTAAGTTTCGAGTACTGGGCTGACTCAAATACGAGTAGATAGCCATCGACACGCTAAGAAGAAAAATATCATTTAAGAAATAAATATACTTTACTGTCCTTTGCATTTCTTAGTGTATTAGATATCGTTTAAATTTAATTATTCTTTAATCGTTTAAAGTAGTATTATTAAGTGGTATTATCTATACTTATATTATGAAGAGGTAGAATGTGTTTGTTTGTTTGTAAATTTGTATGTATATAGGGGGTAATCTCTGGAATTAACGTTCGGATTAGAAAAACTTTTTTGCACTTGATAGCACAATTCTTGAGGAAGGCTATTTAACATCACGCTATGACTCTTAGGAGCCGAGCAAAAGAACAAAAGTCAGAAAGAACGCCAAGCAAAAACGAAGTGATCGCGCAGGCAGGCGATGCGATGCGACGCGGTGGGGCGGGGGAACAAAAAAATTTACGAGGGCCAAGTCGCGGGCAGAAGCTAGTTAAATATATAACAAAAATGTTTACAGATCTCCGTCAAAGAGATTTGTATACATCGACCAGAATTCATTTGATTGTCTATTATTAGTATTCCGTAATACAGTATCGATGTATAGCTACCCAATGTGTAATATGTTTTGTGGCTGCAATGTGATACAATATTATGGAACAAAGCTTGTACACTATTATTGAATTCATGTTGATGTATATACATGAATAACAACTCTACGTAATATTGCAAGAAATAATTAGTTATATAACGTCACTCAAGGCATTGATTATTTTACGCGGAGAGACGTTTACTTTCATACAATTTAATTTTCCCCCAAAGCACAAGTCCCAACAAACTTATTTTGCAATAAATAGGTGTGAACAAGTGACAGTGAAGTGCACTATAAGTTGTAAGTAGACGGAGGAGGAGACACGGCCGACTCTTGAAGATTAAATAAACAGATAAGTTGAGAAACAAAGTCCGTCGCCAACTGGAGAAGGATACTTACGATAAATATGCTGGGTTTGAGACCCTGAACTGAACGAAACTGAAACGAAAGCTACCTGTACTTAATTGTTTTCATGTCAGTTTGCCTAAGTGAAAAGCATGTTGTGACATGCTGTAGTCGACCTCGTTATTGCTTTAGCGCCCTAAGGTTGAATGTCACTTGACGGTCGAAAAACGACAAGATATAATTGATTATGTGACAGTTAAATAGTTTCAACCTTAGTGAAGTTTCAATTTCTTACTGATATTTGTTGTCAATATTGGTACTTAAAGCAATTATTAGGTCGACAATACCTAAATAATTTGAAAGTATTTTTGTAGACCCTAACTATGGGCGAGTGTCGCTAAATTCATAAAATTGTGTGAGACAGTAACAACAAAGCATTTAAAAAACATCCATTTAGTTAGGGTAACGGTATAAATGACTAAATCTCTTCAAACGCTTGGAGCTCTCAGCCTCCGTGTCACCTTATTGAGTTACGTACACTCGTACAGTACAAGGTACAAGTCGGCCGCTCAGAGCCTCGCGCTTTCTTGCGGCAGCCGCCTTGCTAGGGCTGTACCAATGGCTTTCTTACTTTTAAGTACCTACTTGTCTTCGATTTTTAAAAGCCCAATCAAGACTGTTTAGCGGAAAGACAGCTACTTAGTTGACGGATTTTGAAAAACCATAATAGTAATGTTCCGTGTGGATATTACTAATAATAATATACTAATAATAATATGAATATTTCCGCGAAATATTAACATTCAAAACAAATTTTTATAACGTAATTTAATTTTGCTCGACAAAACTAAATATAAACTAAATACTGCCAAATCTGCGAGTTTTTTTAAGTGTTGCTCGCTCACAAACTTTATTTATTGCTTCTGTCGGATTATTAAAATAATCGGTAGACTTAATTAATCAACGATTTAAATATTTAAAAAATAATATTCAAAGAAATAATTATATGTGATAATATTTACTTTGACAGCGGCAGGTCAACGTAACGTAACATCACGCCTTGTGTCCGCAAAGGGATGAGCACAAGTGCACACATAGGTAGTACACACATTTCGCCAGTTATTTTGAAGTGAAGGCCTATTGCCATCTACCGGGCACAAACCCAGACACCGGGGTGCTACTAAGAAATTTCATATAGAAAAAACAAAAAACACTTTGCCCGACCTGGGAATAAAATTGAACCCAGGACGTCATGCTCAGCAGTAGCACTTGCAGCCACTAGACCAACGAGGCGGTACATTTTAGTGTGTGTATTTTATTTATTTTGTTAAGGAAAACCAACAATTGTAGTCACATCGTAGATACTCGTATATTACTTCGTAATGTTTCCACAGATTACCTAGATTAAGGATACAGCGAAGCGCAACATTCAAGTTACAAAAACACAAAGAAAAAGATGGAGGAAAAAAAGAGCATGTTCATCTCTTAAACTGAAACAAATTGTACTTGATATAAGTAATTATTACTACTACTAACAAACATAAAACACAGTATATATCACGAAAATGCAGACTATTCAATAAGTATTTCCTACATTTTTGGCGATATAAAGCGAATATATCCAAATTAGCTAAATGTTTGTTATTTATATTTTGTCTAGTCTATGGAGAGGCGCCCGCCCGTTCACCCGCGTTCGTACGACAAGGTGTCGTGGCAGAAAGCGGGTAAACGAGTGGCTCTTTTCGTATAACTGTTCTCTGCCCTACATAAAATATATTATCATATAGTTCTGAGCAATTCTTGAAATGAAGATCATGAAGTATCATGTCTGGAAGCAACAGACGCCTTGATTCCAACGTTAGAAGGTTAAACTTTTTTAGGGACTCAGTGTATGAAATACGTTCCATGTGACATCTAAACTTCATTGTTCGTAAGAACTTTTTCTATTGCAAGATAGTGTTTAACTTAGTATTAATCCCATATGATGCAGGCATACTCAATTTGTGTTCGAATCAAAGAATTAAAAAGATACAGGAAAGTGGTTAGTCGCTTACAATCTACGGATGATCTTGTTACAAGGTGATGCATTTGAAATGACTTATCAATAATCTTATCAATGTATAGATTTAGGTGCAGTTTGCGGTCCAATAGGATACCCAGGTCACTAATCTGAGTCTCTCTTAGGTAGAAGTAATTCAATAAAAGTATATGTAAATATGTAATTTTATTGTCTAAATAACTTTAAACGATTTTTGTCTATCTGTATCTGTATGGTTGTCTCATATCCATGAATGATAAAGAATTTGATTAGATTTTTGGATTTGATTGCATATGGAATAATTAAAAGTAACAACATTTTTATTTTTGGTGTTTTTTTTTTAAATATTATTCTGGTAGAGAGTAATAAATAAACATTTATTTCAGAATCACTTCCATTTTTGTTAGTAACGATATAGACCTATAAAACAAAACTCAAAAACTCAAAACACGTCACAATATTTAATTTCTCGAGATTAGTTCTCAGTGCTCAACATGCATCTTCAACGACGGAAGCGTGTCAATCACTGGAAGGTTTTAATCAGGAGTAATTAACTAAAACAGAATTGGCGATTTGTGCCACCCCGCACCCCCCGCGCCCCCCGCGCCCCTTGCGCGGCGTATCGAATTAGCTACCGCACCCGAGTACCACTGGTGTCTCTACCTTTAATTAACTATATCATTAAGGTATTCGTGTTACCGATTGCCGGATCAATTGGTGACGACAGATTTGAGGAAAAAGTAATTCATATTTCGTAAGACATTAGAGTTAGGAAGTCATTTCTTGTAGCTTAACCTGAATCCAATAAGCGACATCTTTAACATTTTTATTTTTTGACAAAATGTTTGTCTGTTGGAACACGGATTCATCAACACACAGTGCGGCTTTACCTCAACTTACTTACTTACCTAATCATTGCAAAACTACGCCACTCTGTTGTTTTTTTGCCGTGAAAGAAAAACGAGAACCCTTCCTCAAACAAAGATGATCGTTTAGCCTCCAAAGTAAACAAACATCAATAAACACATGTTGACCTCCTCACGACCCTCCATCCATCACGACAACTGCACGGAGGGCCTCGGCAGAGTCGTAAACGTAGCACGATATTTATACCGCAATAAACAGACTGGATATGCAAATTGCACTTACGAAAATACGATGTTCTGTGAGATAGCACTGTTGCCTTCCCTACCCATTATACAAGGTTTCTTTTTCTACAAATAATTCAATTCTTCAGTTAGTGTGACCAAATAAATAATCCCATAATACAACAAAAAAGTGGTTTTACATTCATCCGACAGGGTTGTCAGTCATATTCACAAACTCTCAGAGACACCACAGAATATTTCTTATAAATTTCTTTGAGCACAAACAACTTGGGACTAGCTAAATGCCAGAGACGTTCCTATTAATTCCACCTAAAGATCTCTGCAAAAGTCTTATGAAACAGCCAATTTGTTACTCAAACTACTTTATGAAAAGCTTTAAAAACGGGGACAATTGCATAATGTATTCGTACAAATTAGCCTTATTCCGGCCATTAGGCGTCTGTTGGCTGGTCGCCCGCGCCCGGCCGGTATTGAGCGAGCCACAACACCCACATTACCACTTAATGTGCACTTCACTTACACATTTACAGTGCACTTGGTGAGCGTGACTTGGTTGTTTGACAGAAGTTCAACTTGAAACTTATAGAAATACTGAAAATAAGCCGAAACTTCACGACGTGCCATGTGATATAATTATTATACATACTTGTTTTCAGGTAAGTTACGACGTGCTTATATATTCTTTAACGTTACGACCGATCCAAAACGTACTTTGACTAGCGTTCAGTTAATTAACTAGTAGTTGCGGGTAGCCTTTTAGGTAATTCAAATTGATTTTACAGTTTGTATCCGAGCTACGGTCTACTGACTAAAGCTACTTGAAGTATTCTTAGAAGTGGAACTTTTGTAATTGTATTTTTCTTTGTTGTGCCACCATGACACAGAAAACATGGAATGGAACAACATTTTTACGGATTGATCGAAAATAGCTAAACAGTTAACTGATAACTTGATAAGATACAATGATAAGATACACTTTTAAACCTACTAAAAAGGAGGAGATTCTTCTCGGAAGAGAAAGACGCTTCTTTTCTACAAAAGTGCAATACCTACTCGGTCAAATTGTATGGAACAGCAATTTATTTTTAAATAACCGATGAAGCATTTCAATGGTAACCGGTTGCGTATCGATGTCCCTGCTAACCTTTTTTTTTTTAAACGTGGGAAATTATCAAATAACTTCCCGTCCCGCTCTGGGCGGAGCGGGACGGGAGCCAACGGCAGTCAAGGCAGCCCCGGCCCTTTTCAGTCTGGGAGCCAAACGTCGGAAATGCTCCACGAAGTTCCACCGGCTGTCGAGGACGAGTCCCAGGTCTCAGGGAGTTCATCGTCGACTCGACGCCGATGTGCACCCCTCCTACCGTTTTTTGGGGACCCGGCATTCCGAGGACCATGTAAACACATGGCCTTGGACTTATGTAGGGCCACCTCGAGTCCAAATTGCCGGATCCTCTCGATGATTGTCGCAACCCCACGTGTCGCTAGTTCGGCCGCCGCCTGGTGTGGCCTCCCCTACGCCAGGACCAGCGTGTTGTCAGCGTAGCAAATTACGCTGACGCCGCGCCGCTAGGGAGGTCGGCGCTCAGCACCCAGTCGTAGCCGATGTCCCACAGATGCGGCCCCAGGACCAATCCCAGTGGGACACCGCACAACATCTCTTGCTGGTTCCATTTACCCTGGTGACCGGGTTAGATGAAGGCCCTGTCACTGCGCAGAGTCCTCAACTCTGGCGACCACCAGCACACCTGGCGCTGGGCGCGTCCGGGCTGGGCCCGGGGCGTTGCTACGTCACATATTTCGGACATGGTCTCCCGGAACGACTCCGCCTTGACGTTGATGTCAGCAGGCCTGTCCAGTGATGACACCCAGACCTGCACGATCGAGGCTTCCAGGAGGAGCTCCCGGATCAGCTGCTTCAGTACCCACCGCGGACCACTCGAGGCCTGTCAGACCAGCGCGCTCGAGGTCGGATGGAGATGTCAAACCGGATGTTTCGGTGGTCGGAATAGGTCTCCACCTACTCTATGACGCGCCAGTCAAGGACACGCGGCGACAGAGCGGGGCTGGCGAACGAGATGTCCACCACCGATTCACCCCGCATCCGCACACACGTGGGGACAGAACCCCGGTTTAGGACGACCAGGCCTGTCTCCAAAGCCCAGTTCTCCACCATCCTTCCCCATGTGTCCGTATACCGGGAATGCCAAGCCACATTCTTGGCATTGAAGTCCCCGAGGACGAGCACGGTACCCGACGACGACGACTTTCAACTCCGTAAGGGAGTTGTGGAACTCGGCAAGAGTTCGGTTCGGGGAGAAGTATACCCCTACCACTACAATCTCCCCAAACCCTGCTGCCACGCAACCCCATCCCCTCGTGACTGCCTTGAAGGACGGAGTACCGGTGGCGGCCGACGAAATTAGGGTCACTGAGCCGCTCAGGTCCTCCACCCAGTCATCCCTGGGGGAGACAAAGTACGGCTCAGCGACCACGGCGATGTTAATCGACCACTGCGCCATGCTCTGGAGCAACCCTGCCACCCTGTATAAGTAAGGTAGGTACCCGGTAAGTTATGAGCTAAGTTGGAAAGCATTTATTCTTTCTTCGTGGGACAAGTAAACACCCAGGCAGCCAATCAGCCTAATTATATTTTCTCTCGTAGTATAGCTTGACTACGCTCGCGCGCTCTTAATATATTTAATAATTTATAGATACCTTTTTAGGTACCTGTACGATACAGTCAGTGAAATCCATTGTTTAGCAATTGACAACCTATGTCAATTAGTAACGAATGACAATTTAATTTTGTAGTCACGTTGCCTAACAGTTAATTTCCCTGACTACATTATGAGATAATGTTTGTTATTCAGGCTTGGAAATTTTTTAATTAATGGACCCACTAGCCTAGCCTGACCTAACAAAATATTAATATTTAATTTGTGTTTGCACTTCTGGGACCTACATCAAATTCGGATCTCGGTGATTATGCACGGTTGGGTTGGTAGGTACTTTTGACCGATGATATACTCGTAAGTAGGTATTAGAGTGTTATTTCACGATTTTTTTAAATTCTTTAAAAAAGGCTTCTTTCTTATGACTGTGTAGGTGTATTCATAAAAAAACAATTTGACATCTCTGAAAGGATCACGGAAGCCTATAAAGGTTAGAGCACACATTCTGCGTTAATATCTTTTCCGATAATAGGAGTTCATTCGGTGATATTTGCGACGGTCGGTGCGTTGGCGGATTTATCCGTCATATCTTTTACGAGATAACCTGACAAAAGAGAGGCCGGCCGTGTCCTAGATATAATTTTTAGATTCTGTTTACGTGATGCTAATATCGGACAGCGCTTTATATTGGATTTATGGCCGGTGATACGAGTGGTCGTACCGTTGTTAATAAAAAGAGGATGTTTTATTTAAGCTTTATCATGATCCATACAAGGAGATATTAATATTAAAGTGATTGTATTTTTGATAACAACATTTAATAGGATCTAGTGTGGCGGACTACCTCTGAAGGAAATAATTATTTTGGAAAGAGAGCATTGTTTTACCGGTTGGGAAAGTGTTCGTTGATACAGGCTGCCAAATATAGAAAAGTTTCAGCAAAAACACCAGCAACCATTACCGTTGGGTTAGTCACTCGAATACAATCACACTGACTAACATAACTTATAGCTACATCCTATCATCGACCGCCTCATGACACTGCCTATCTCCATAAAGTTATCCCACAACCTTTCCTAAACCATGGCAAACGATAGTTTAGCCCTAACCGGAGGTTAAGCTGTGTACATACGTTAACTAAACTCGGGCTAATGAGCGGGCCCTGCCAGCCGGCCCTCGGCCTATCGCGTCAGATCTTACTCGTGACCGCAGGTACTTAAAATGGAGAGAGGATTAGCATTTATTCAACTGACGGTAACAGGTAGGGTATTATGTAAGAAAGTACAGAAGACCGGACTACTACTCCTAGTGCCGGACGATTAGGAACCTAAGTAATGGTGATCTAGAAAACCTTCAGGTTCTGTGATCTTCACTAGGGTCCATAGACGGATTATAGTGGAGGGATTGAGCTTAGTGAGGAGCAATTAGCGAAACCAGCATGCAGTCTTTTGTTGATGTTGATTTAGGCAATCAAGGCGAAACACAGCCCACTTTGTCTGACTTTCAGGTGGACTCCGTGTCTATAAAAAACTCTCAGGAAGACCTGCAGTGGCACCAATAGCGCATTGCGGTAAACGAATTGTTTTTCATTTCGACATGATACCACAAGACGAGCACCTGCATGATCCTCCAGTGATCCCAGAGATCCCAAATCAACATAGGATAGAACGACGATTTGAAAAACGTGATGTATAGGTATCAAAATTATCACTTAGGTATTGTAAGAAGCGGTTCTTCTGAACCTATTTTATTGTCAACAAAGACAAGTGGCGCGTAAACTCCACACAGCTCCGCTCAGTTTGCTCTGCTCGCTCGGAGCAACAGTGACACCGGTGTGCACTCAGCGCTATTAGTGGACTTTAGTAGAACAACTCGGTGCTAACGTGAGACACCCGTTGAGATCGGTGGTAAGTTGTTGAATGGAGTTAAGAGCCCGTCTTTAAAGGACGGAAGTAATAGCTTAAGTTCAAATTCTTTTAAAGTATACTTGCTTAAACGTAGGTATAAATGATCTAATATAGAACTGGTCCTACCGTTTACTATGTTCATTTTGATTATGGGAGCGCTCAGTATTTCGGAATTTAAACAGTTATGTACAAACCCACTTTTGTTTCAGACAATGATTCCCATCAAAATTGATCTACGATGTCACTGAATCCAAATATTCTTCTCTATAAGCCACTGACCCAAATAACCCACATTCTGTATTCCTTATTCGCCTCAAACCTAGCTAGGTTGGAGGCGAATAATAGGAATATAGATATCATTTTGAAAAACTCGATGGTACGAACTTCTCTTTGCGGGCGAACAGCTTTTATTTTTTTTTGGTAGTAGCTACCGCGTCCCCCGCTAAAAGTACCAGACTTATATGTTCAGAACATTGCACACAGGCCCTCTCCATTGTTACATACTCTAAGGTAATATCAATGAAACAGAAACATTTCAAATTAAATGTTATTGACGCTTGACATTTAAATTGTTCACGATCTGAAAGCAGTTACCTATTGTTCGGAATATTACTTTCATATGAGCCAGCTTCTCAAGGGTCACGGAAAGCATGGCATACCTATGTAGGGTTAGTCAGGAATCAAAGTTGATTAGCAGTTCTGTTTTTTAACATTATTAAGCAGAATATTCAATTAAAATCGGAAAGGAAGTAGATTTAAAGAATATTAACTGACTAAACATTCTTGCTTTTACAGAGAGTACTCCAAGCCACCCCCTTACAGCGAGTAGTCCTAGCCACGCCCTTACAGCGAGTAGTCCTAGCCACCCCCTTACAGCGAGTAGTCCTAGCCACCGCCTTACAGCGAGTAGTCCTAGCCACCCCCTTACAGCGAGTAGTCCTAGCCACCCCCTTACAGCGAGTAGTCCTAGCCACCCCCTTACAGCGAGTAGTCCTAGCCACCGCCTTACAGCGAGTAGTCCTAGCCACCGCCTTACAGCGAGTAGTCCTAGCCACCGCCTTACAGCGAGTAGTCCTAGCCACCGCCTTACAGCGAGTAGTCCTAGCCACCCCCTTACAGCGAGTAGTCCTAGCCACCGCCTTACAGCGAGTAGTCCTAGCCACCGCCTTACAGCGAGTAGTCCTAGCCACGCCCTTACAGCGAGTAGTCCTAGCCACGCCCTTACAGCGAGTAGTCCTAGCCACCCCCTTACAGCGAGTAGTCCTAGCCACGCCCTTACAGCGAGTAGTCCTAGCCACCGCCTTACAGCGAGTAGTCCTAGCCACCCCCTTACAGCGAGTAGTCCTAGCCACCCCCTTACAGCGAGTAGTCCTAGCCACCCCCTTACAGCGAGTAGTCCTAGCCACCCCCTTACAGCGAGTAGTCCTAGCCACCCCCTTACAGCGAGTAGTCCTAGCCACCCCCTTACAGCGAGTAGTCCTAGCCACCCCCTTACAGCGAGTAGTCCTAGCCACCCCCTTACAGCGAGTAGTCCTAGCCACCGCCTTACAGCGAGTAGTCCTAGCCACCCCCTTACAGCGAGTAGTCCTAGCCACCGCCTTACAGCGAGTAGTCCTAGCCACCGCCTTACAGCGAGTAGTCCTAGCCACCGCCTTACAGCGAGTAGTCCTAGCCACCGCCTTACAGCGAGTAGTCCTAGCCACCCCCTTACAGCGAGTAGTCCTAGCCACCCCCTTACAGCGAGTAGTCCTAGCCACCGCCTTACAGCGAGTAGTCCTAGCCACCCCCTTACAGCGAGTAGTCCTAGCCACCCCCTTACAGCGAGTAGTCCTAGCCACCCTCTTACAGCGAGTAGTCCTAGCCACCCCCTTACAGCGAGTAGTCCTAGCCACCCCCTTACAGCGAGTAGTCCTAGCCACCCCCTTACAGCGAGTAGTCCTAGCCACCCCCTTACAGCGAGTAGTCCTAGCCACCGCCTTACAGCGAGTAGTCCTAGCCACCCCCTTACAGCGAGTAGTCCTAGCCACCCCCTTACAGCGAGTAGTCCTAGCCACCCTCTTACAGCGAGTAGTCCTAGCCACCCCCTTACAGCGAGTAGTCCTAGCCACCCCCTTACAGCGAGTAGTCCTAGCCACCCCCTTACAGCGAGTAGTCCTAGCCACCCCCTTACAGCGAGTAGTCCTAGCCACCCCCTTACAGCGAGTAGTCCTAGCCACCCCCTTACAGCGAGTAGTCCTAGCCACCGCCTTACAGCGAGTAGTCCTAGCCACCGCCTTACAGCGAGTAGTCCTAGCCACCCCCTTACAGCGAGTAGTCCTAGCCACCCCCTTACAGCGAGTAGTCCTAGCCACCGCCTTACAGCGAGTAGTCCTAGCCACCGCCTTACAGCGAGTAGTCCTAGCCACCGCCTTACAGCGAGTAGTCCTAGCCACCGCCTTACAGCGAGTAGTCCTAGCCACCCCCTTACAGCGAGTAGTCCTAGCCACCCCCTTACAGCGAGTAGTCCTAGCCACCGCCTTACAGCGAGTAGTCCTAGCCACCCCCTTACAGCGAGTAGTCCTAGCCACCCCCTTACAGCGAGTAGTCCTAGCCACCCTCTTACAGCGAGTAGTCCTAGCCACCCCCTTACAGCGAGTAGTCCTAGCCACCCCCTTACAGCGAGTAGTCCTAGCCACCCCCTTACAGCGAGTAGTCCTAGCCACCCCCTTACAGCGAGTAGTCCTAGCCACCGCCTTACAGCGAGTAGTCCTAGCCACCCCCTTACAGCGAGTAGTCCTAGCCACCCCCTTACAGCGAGTAGTCCTAGCCACCCCCTTACAGCGAGTAGTCCTAGCCACCCCCTTACAGCGAGTAGTCCTAGCCACCCCCTTACAGCGAGTAGTCCTAGCCACCGCCTTACAGCGAGTAGTCCTAGCCACCCCCTTACAGCGAGTAGTCCTAGCCACCCCCTTACAGCGAGTAGTCCTAGCCACCCTCTTACAGCGAGTAGTCCTAGCCACCGCCTTACAGCGAGTAGTCCTAGCCACCCCCTTACAGCGAGTAGTCCTAGCCACCCCCTTACAGCGAGTAGTCCTAGCCACCCCCTTACAGCGAGTAGTCCTAGCCACCGCCTTACAGCGAGTAGTCCTAGCCACCCCCTTACAGCGAGTAGTCCTAGCCACCCCCTTACAGCGAGTAGTCCTAGCCACCCTCTTACAGCGAGTAGTCCTAGCCACCCCCTTACAGCGAGTAGTCCTAGCCACCCCCTTACAGCGAGTAGTCCTAGCCACCGCCTTACAGCGAGTAGTCCTAGCCACCGCCTTACAGCGAGTAGTTCTAGCCACCCCCTTACAGCGAGTAGTCCTAGCCACCCCCTTACAGCGAGTAGTCCTAGCCACCCCCTTACAGCGAGTAGTCCTAGCCACCCTCTTACAGCGAGTAGTCCTAGCCACCCCCTTACAGCGAGTAGTCCTAGCCACCCCCTTACAGCGAGTAGTCCTAGCCACCGCCTTACAGCGAGTAGTCCTAGCCACCGCCTTACAGCGAGTAGTTCTAGCCACCCCCTTACAGCGAGTAGTCCTAGCCACCCCCTTACAGCGAGTAGTCCTAGCCACCCCCTTACAGCGAGTAGTCCTAGCCACAGACTTTACATATCCCGCATTATAAACAATACTCGTACGTGTCAAAATAATCGCATATATTACACGCGAATCCTATTACGAAGAACGGTGTCTTAATTACTCCAGTGATTTTGAGTCGTAAAATGCAAGATTTATAGTTGAATGTTAATTAATTACGTAGCTACATGACTCACGTACACACTCGTGTGTGGAAAGTAGAATGAGCCGGTTGTCGTGACGTATTCAAGTGAAAATATTCGCATGTATTGCTATAAAATGTTACGACTTTTTCAGGTTTTTACGGGTTCGATATTTGTAATGTAGGTGCTTCGATTCACGGTGAAAATTAAAGAACTTTCAAGACTTTTCGATTTACATAACTACTGTAGGTATTATAATAATAATACCAGCCTATTATTATTCCACTGCAGGTCAAACACCTCCACTCAAACAGAGAAGGCACGATCACCACGCTTGCTCAAGACGGGTTGGCGATTTCAGACCTATAGTGGTTATAACTCCAGGTTTCCTGACGATGTTTTTCTTTCATCGATGTCAGAACGACCTAGAAAAAACTCAGAAAGTACATATGAATTGAAAAGGTCACATTGGTACTTGCCTGGATTTGAACCCACAACCTTGTGTCATTAACCTCTGAGCCATCATGTCATGTATTCTAAACAGTAGAAAAATCATAAACGTAATACTAATATTTCAAAATAAAAACCAAGTTATTTTCAAACCTCTATCTTAATTCCTTCAGAAAAATAAATGACTCAAGAATTTCATAAGAAAAAATATGAACTATGTGGCCAATCCAGCAGAAAGCCTCAGGTGCGGATTGTGGAGCACTTTGCGTGGCTCCTGTTTTAAAAGCTGGAACTTCCCAGCGGAGGCTTTTTTGTTCCGAGTTATCCGATTTCTCCAAGCGTAGGTATAAAAAATATTTGTTGTCGATGTTTTATTATTATTTTAGATTGACTGACCGGTTGGTGCAGTTGGTAGCGACCCTGCCTTCTGAGCCGCTGGTCCCGGGTTCGATCCCCGGACAAGTCAAACATTTGTGTTCATGAACATGTCTGTTTGACCTGTGTCTGGGTGTGTATATGTATATAAGTATGTATATCAGTCATCAGGTTACCGTAGTACAGGCTCTACCTAGTTCGGGACCTGAAGACCTTGTGTGGATGTTGTCTCATATTATTATTCCGTTTATTTGTTTTCTTACATATAAATACATTTTTAAATATTTTTATAAAAAACATTTAAAAATAGTAGTCCGCCGGTATCAGGAGCAGAGTCCAAGCTACCGGTGGTTAGGGCTCCAGAGTCAGGAACCTCCTCACGATACGAGCCGTATCGAGGAGTACTGCCTTCTGAATCAGGCCCTTGATCCAACCGCCTAACGAGAGCTTCAAGAGATGTTGATCAAGGCTTTCGGCCATCAGGTCATTAGCCGATACGACAATCGGCACAATGACAGCTGAGCTCACATTCCACATGTCAACCACCTCGTGTGCTAAGTCGAGATATTTAATTTGTTTCTCTTTCTCAGCTTTCACGGGGTTCTCGTCATGTGGAATGGTAACATTGATAATCGTTGTGCGGTGCGCTAATCGATCTATCACCACTATATATATTATTATTATAATTATCAATGGATAAAGTTCTTTACAAATATTTTCGGAGGATTTAATTTGAACCTTTAAATTAAATCCTCCAAAAATCGGAAATTCGGAATTTTGACTGAATCCATGAAATAAAACAGCTTATACTTAAAATAGTTAAATTAACATTTTAATATAACTACAATTATATAAAAGTAACAAAATGTATAATAATCTCAATAATAAAATAGATCAAGTTAAAACAAAAAGAAAATATTTTCTATTTATAAAACCATAAATATCCATTCTAATATTGGAAATATAAAACATTGAAGATTAAAAAGAAACATATATAATAACAACAAAAATGGCTACTTAATCGTATTAAGAAATTATCGACATGTCAGTTTTGATTTTAAACATGACCTTTGGTAGTCTCGTTAGCCTTTTTACTAAAATACATAATCGCATATCAAGTGCATGTCAATTTTGCTGAGTTTTTTTACAGGGTGTAACAACACAGCCAGGAATTTTCACGGAGCTCCGCGCGCCTTGAAAACGATTTACGAAGTGAGTTAGAATTGATTTGAAATTAGGTTAATAGTGAACGTTCTAGAATATTTTGTTCTTGTACTTTTACAGAGAGGGGTGTGTTTGTAAGGCTTCTCTAGTGTTATACATTATAAGAATATCTATCAGTGATTAAATTTTATTATAAGTAGGGAAAGCAGTTTGTCGCATTAAAATATAATTTTAGGTGTTGAGTCAAGATTTGTTGTTTGATTTTAATAATATGAATAGACTAACAATTTGGCTATTCTTTACTTAATATTTTTGTACACAGAAAACAAAAGATACCCATAAACTAATACCTACAGGAAATAACAAGAACCAAGGTGTTGCTTATTTCTAAAGAAATTTCTAGCAACAGAACTACGAAAGGATGGATTCACGACAAGGCGAAGACATATTGTATTAATATAATTATAACAGTTTGTGTGTAAGTATCTATCTACTAAGGAGAGGAAAGATAGGTTAATTCTTTATCTATAAAACACACATACCTAAAGTAGCCCTGACGCAAATAACACCGAACCACAGAAAATCCTCACAAAGGCATATAATATTCGTAATCCGCAACTGTAGTTTTTGACCCTCGCACGGTCAAACGCGAAGGGTTCATGAATGGTTGGTAACGAAACCGAATCATTTGCTCTAACTGGGTCAAACAGCACCCAGCGACCGATGATGACGTATGAAAGGTTCTGACGAACGTCAGACGAGTGTACCTATAAATGAATGTGGAACATCAAGTTTTAGAAAAAGGTCGACTTTGTAGAGCGTCGCGTACTCAGATGTCGCGTCTGTGACTCATGACTGTGTAACAGTCTCTTTCTGAACCTCAATGTGTTATAATAACGGCCAGGTTCTGTTTTCTATTGATAAGTTTTGGTAGAAATGGCGACAGATGAAATATAAGCGATGGCGAACCGAGTCGGAAGCTTAACGATAAAAAAGTTGTGTGTGAGGTCGCCTCTTAAAAGTTGTGTAAGCGTATTTCGGTTGAAGTTCGTAGATTTGATGTAATATGGAGATGAAGCTTCTGAGTCCTCTTGTGAAACGAATTTAACGCCTCTTATGAACTTCCAGAATTAGTACTACACGAAGTTGGGATTGAATTAAAAGTTTGAACATAAAGGAGGTTAAAGATAATCGATAATTATACAGTAGGTATGAGACCAAATACAGATTGTCTTCTCATATCAATAACTATGGTATAGAAATAACAGATTTAACGGTAAGTAACCTACATGAGGAATTCCACTTTGAGCACCGATTCCAACGCATTTCAGCGAACGGCACCTAACCTAATGCACTTACGGCATCGAAATAAAACGTGCTGTAGTTGGAATACCTCACCTAGATTAGGTCATTCGTTACGCGTGGTCCCGGTGGGTCGACCCATTACCGGGTCCATGGGTAATTTTAATTACCCATGGTTATTAGGTAGGTACTTAGTGGCCATTATTTATGTAGTAATCTAGATTTACCACATTTCGTCTCAATCTTTAATATAATAGGTTGTGGTAGATACTGCAATCAAAACAAGTTCATCCACTCTCGAGAAAGAAAATACTGTCAACGATTGTTTCTAAGATAACTTAATATTGCTTGATGTAGGTACTTACATCACATTTACTGCTTGGTTCAACAAGTAGAGAAAAGAATCCAATTCACTTGTTCGCAAGTTAATCTGAAACAAAACAAATGGCTTTTATAAATTTTGTGAGAGCATACATTTACACTACACTACTTACACGAATTAAGTTCTCAAACTAAGCATATACTTATTATACTGCGACCAATTCAAGTTTTTTCCAGACACAAAGATGAATGCCTGTAGCATGCTTGTAACAAACATTGTTGCTGATTATGTTAAAATCAAAGAAATTATTTGTGACTCCTCTCAGGCAGATCTGCAATAAGTGCATTAAAAATACATAGGTAATGCCTGAAACTGTGTGTGTGCTTTGATAGATTAAATAGATAATCTATCAAAGCACACACAGTTTCACATTTTAAGGAAGATTCTGAATTAACGTTATATTTTTTGCTTGTGTTGTTTTAAATTGGGTCTTCGATTCCAATACATTGTTTAGTCCATATTGGGCCAATCCGCAATTCTGTTACACTGGCTGGTTGCCAGGCCCCACTTCCCGCCATAGTTTCTCCACTTTACTCCGACTTACGCAATAGACTTGAGACTTAACAATCTTATCGAGTTTCGATGAAACAATACTTGGAGATGATTGTGTGCCAAATTGTTTCTTGTCATTTTATTTTCTTTTTCATCTGGATAAAGTTTATTGATTTCACATCGGATGAGTCGCAGTCACTACTTCAGAATATTAACATAACTATCTTAAGATCCCGCGATTAGACTACCCATAACAATGGCTTCGATAAAAGGTTAATAATGTTGTAGTAGAAATTCGGAAACGGGTCACGGAATACCCAAATCAAATTGTCATTACCATCCTTGGCAGAATTACCAAATTCATTAATTACTCTGTTATCTGCATCCCAAAAAACAAGGTAGGTACTGGGTATTAATATTCTGCACCACTCTCCTAGAATATGCGACAAAACATAATATTTATAAGTATCTTATTTGTGGCCAGGGAACGCTAAATGAATGTACTAACTAAGTAAGCCTCGACTCTTCACAGGTCTGAAGGTAGCACAACACCGTGGAAGGCCGAAGTAGGAGGTGATTCATGTAATTATTATCCAAACTAAAGCTTCAAGATAAACAGATTTAGCATTCGGTAGTTAGTCTCAAAGAGGCTTTCAAAGTAATGAATTGTCTGAGCCGATCAATTTTACCGTCTCGATGGTTTATTTACCTAATTTGTCATAAAATTAGTTCGATTTAGAAAGTGGCTCGCTAATTTAGTTCCCAATCAGTACCTACTCACTTACTACCTAGAATTCCCAAATGCTGTAATGGTTATTTTGATCATAAAACCCGCACACTCAAGCAGGCATCGCCATTTATTTTCGATCACTGTTATTCTCACTCACAGCAGACACTTGAAATGAATGAGTACGTACGTGGTTTACTATATTTTATTCCATGACAGAGGTTTCTCCTAAACAAACCAAGGCAACAATCCTGACAGCCAATAGCTTGACCATCGCAACTATAGCCAAACTTTTAATGATCTGAACCAGATTCTCTCCTGGTACGAAATTGGTTTTAATTAATTCCGCTATGTCTAGAAATGGGAGGTAAAGTTTTTGGCCAATACGAGTTAGTTTTGGCGAAACTGCACTCGTTTATCATGGATCGTCTTTCGTTCGGGTTATGTACGTAATTGGGATTAGATCGCACAACTGCTGGGCTTGTTTTGACCATTAATAACAGACTGTAGGCACAACATTATCAAACAAACAATTTCCAGTAAATTATACGAACTATTAAGAGCACATTGTAGCCATAGCAAATCACAAGCGTTTGTGACTTTTACGTCATTGACAAGCAACCCAATTGCGTAACACAGTTTCAATCACCATCTAGAGGTTTGGAGGATATTTGTAATCTATTGCTTCATAGGTTTATTAAATTCGTCTGCTCTACAACGTAAATAACGCAATGAACGTAGTGGAACTTTCGAAATGTAAGAAAGTGCGATCAATTGTCATTTTATGTGTGTCACGCTGCATTAAATTGTGTGCGCCCCAAAAATACAACTACTAAAAGAATTTGTCTGAGGAAACTCCTACTATAGGTATACTGGGCTGGTGAACTTAATACAGGTCACCATGTTACCTAGCTAGGAAACCAGATTCAATTCTGTAATTTGTTACTCTCTTTACGATTTATCCCTAAACTGTAAACTAATATTTATCGTAACAGACTGTGCCACAGTATATTTTTTTTATAAAATATTAATACAAATAAAAAACATATATATACTTATAATATGTCAGCCGCTAAGCCAAGCAACATACTCGTAGTTGTATTACAGTTTGAAGGGTGTCGGTGACAATGCAAGTAGGTACAGGCATATGAGACTTGTTAGCTTTGTGTTTGGGAGACGAGCGTGCCAATGACGCGTAGGACACGTCCTAAGTAGACGTGACCTGCAGGTATTACAGTTTCAATAGGTACAGAATAGTTGCCAGGTGACTCATTCCATGCCACTTCTGTCATTACAATATATACAGGGTAATTTGTAATGCGTCGGCAATCCACTAAGGGGATGTAGGGGAGGTCATTTGCAACCAAATGGTCCCTTATGACCCCTATGCAAATGCCAACCATTTTCCAGTAATTTGACATTTTTTTTTAAAGGTATCTGATATCCTATTGTATACCTACCGTTGGACAGCTGAGAAGTTGTACATATTTTTGGAATGTTCTGTCTATAAAGTATATCCATGTTTTTTGCAGATATCAACCATTTCAGTCAAACATCTTGCTGAATGATGAAAATTGATATTTAAAAAATATTAAAGATAATTGTCATTTTATGGTTGATTATTATGGATTGAAGAAGAAGCAGATAATAATAATTAAAAAAACATGCATTGTTTTTTTATAAACTTTAAGAGTTGTATACCGCCAAGAAAATATAAAATGTCAAATTACTCGGAAACGGTTGACATAGGGGTCATAAGGGGTAATTTTGTCGCAACCCTACATCCCCTTCATGGATTGCCGATATATTACCAATAACCCTGTATTATTGTATATATTATATTAGTTTTGCTTAAGCAGGATTACTTACAGCAGAACATTATAAATGATATCGTAAAAGTTTTACAAGGAATCGTAGTCAGTGTTTTAGTACTAAAGGACCTACCTACTACCTATAACTTTACTTGTAACACACGTACCTACAGTAGGCAAGTATTCTTCGCCCAGCCAAGTTATTACTCACATTTGGAATATGTAACAAAAAGTGCCATAAAAAGTACAGCAACTAGGTACCGACGTCGGCTATGTATGTAGACATATACTTATTTATGTACATTGTGATATGTAGGTACGTGTGAGGTTCATACAAAGCTGTTCGGTTAAATTCTTACTCGATCATTCTTAAAAGAGAAATAGTAACACACTCATGTGAATTTAGAAGCGTACAACTTTATGTTTTACTACTTTTTCCAGCAACTATTGTAGAATAACAGTATTCAATAATAATTGAAAAATCATCAACGAACATTTAGGTTAATAAAACTAACCTTAATTATGAAATGAAAACATTTTTAAGGTGATTTAAAATTATAATTTCGGGTTTAAGTTTTCAAAGAATCAAATCAACACTCCATTTGAAAGTGGCACTTCAAATTGTCACAGGTAGGTACAGTCAGGGTCACGATGTGGGTACCCCCCTTCAAAGTAAATTTTAATACAACTGTGGTACCCAATTGATGCATCCCACCGTACGTTTTCTGATCCATTTGTTTACATTTTTGATCAGATACTTTTAGAACAGACATTCAGGTAGCTATACGTCAACAGATGCTCGCGTGTTGACATGAAATATCGAATTATTTCTTGGAATATGTCTATAATAATAATATGTGGGATAATGGGTACGTATTTGAATATCGAAGATTAAAATACCTACGCTTAAAATACCAATGTTCAAAACATCGAAAATTTAAATATCGATTATATCAAAATGTCGAAAATTGTTATACCTAAGCTTAAAACGTCGAAGATTGAAATGCCGAGTGATTAAAATTTCGAATGATTCAAAATATCGAATGACATTATGCCTAAGTTCAAAATATCAACATTTCATACAGCAGCAAACAAGCATGCAGCAATCATGCAACATGCAAGCAAGCATGGTTTCTGTCACGGCTCCGGCGCTGCAGGGCTCCGGCAGTCCCACGCGAGCTTAACGTCGCAGATGGTCTAAACGCTCACCACCGCAGCTTCGGCTTGTTGGCCGGCTTCGCCGGCCAACCTCAGCTGCGGCGGCGGGTGTTAAAACCACCTGCTCCTCAGCTCGCGGGCTGCCTCGCCCCTCCGCGCCTACGCGATTCTAAATTACACTCTAGGGGTAGGGCAGACAAGACTACGTGGAGTCGGTTTTGCAGCGATACGTTTCTGTCACTAACTTTAGTAGCACAACATATTGACTTTCAAGAAAATATTTTAATTTAAAGACCTAAATAATACCTTCACGATTGACCTATGCTTGTACACTAGACACTGATTTTCATGGATAAAATAGGTCAAAATTGTTCCAAAACCGAATTGGGGCACCCCGAATTTACGTAGTCTTTTGGCTGTTACCCCTAGAGTGTATATAAAAATCCGGAGGCGCGAAGGGAGGACAACCCCCGCCCGCTGTAACAAAGCATAGGCACCCGTGGGAGCCGTAGCGGCTGAGGCTGGTCGCCGGAGGCGACCAGCAAGCCGAAGCTGCGGAGGTGAACATGGGTGCCTATTCTTTGTTACGCAAGGGCGAAGGGGTTGCACTTCCCGTAGCGCCGGAGACGTTGCAGAAGCAACCTTTTTCCACTCATACTACATTCGATAATCTGTATTTCGATATTTGGATCTTTCGATGTAACTTTTGTAGATATTTAGATTTTAGATATATTGGACGTAGGATATTTAACCATTCGATACTATAAACATTCGTTGTTTTAATTTTCGGTTTTATGGTCGTTCGATTTTTCCATTTTCGATGTTATGAACATCGATATTTTAACAGTAGGTATTTTAATCTTCGATATTCAAATACGTACCCGGGATAATATTCTCCTAATGAAATAACATGGTTATGCGATACCAGGAGCAGAGACTCTATCATATAACTTGTATGTATTACGAAGACATAGCTGCGTGTTAATATTATTACATTGAATAGATCATAAACAGTAACAGCTTGCTGAACACTCCACCTAACAATACAGTATTGACCTATTTCAAAGTAATGAGCCTATAACATTTCCTCAAACGCCTGAAGAAATGTGAGGGTTCAAGGCATGAGGCAAGGAACGAATTATAAATATTGCTTCGGATAGGTGTCGAAGAAACATCTTAATTCGCCTTGTAAAAAAAATGTGGTAATTGGTATGTTCCAAACTTTCACGACCAGTGACTTTAGTCAGGTACAGTCAACCACATTTCCTTTCCAATAGCGTATCTAAATCATAATATCAGTAATAGCGTTTTTATGTCGTTGCAATAATAGCAATCAATCAATCAAAATCAATCAATCAAAAGTCATTTATTCGAACTAGGCTGAGAATCAGCACTTTTTGAACGTCAAAAGACAGTCCCCCAAAACGCCCGCCCTTCACCACTTCCTAGTGCTTTAGCAAGATGTGGCGCAACAAACTCCCCAGCAGCACTGCTGTCTGTTCAGTAAGAAGAACTGGATTCTATACATGAGTAACTAATTAACATTACGAAACACAAAGCATAAATTAAATTATTTGCCTTATATCAGCTAGGTACCTAGCACACGCCAATATACCTACCAACAAAAAAATCGAAAACTATACTCGAGTAGAAATAAATAATAAAAACGTAAACAGAACTTAATACATAATAAAAGTCCCCAGGTATATAGGTTCCATGGCCCTTTACGGGGCACCGGTGTGGGCGCGATCCTTGAGGCGGCGGCTAGCCCGCCGGTTGAACGCGCCCCAGAGGGTCATGGCCACCCGGCTGGTCCAGGAATACCGTACCTACGGTCTCCAGTGAGGCGGCGAGCCTCCTTGCCGGATTACCGCCATGGGATCTGGAGGCAAAAGTCCTCGCGCACATTTAGGAGTAGCGCGAGGAGGCGAAACGCCGGGGCGTTACTCCGCTGCCGCGAGAAATCACGGCACAGCAGACAAAGCTCCGGCGGGATCTCAGGGCGGTATGGAGAGTGCGATTGTCGCAACCCAGTGGTGGGTACGCCACAATTGCGGCGATAAGTCCCCTCTTTGAGGAGTGGCTAGAGAGGCGCCACGGCATCTTCACCTTCCGCCTGACGCAGGTCCTCACCGGACACGGTTACTTCGGGAGGTTCCTGTTCCGGATAAGGCGGGCGGAAACGCCCGGAGGACACGGTGGAGCATATGTTGGAGGTTTGCCCGGCTTGGGCGGAGCACCACCGTATCCTCATGCAGGCGATTGGCGGTGGCGATCTCTCGCGTCCGGCCCTGGTCCAGGCCATGGTACGGAGCGAGAGGGCTTGGGAAGCCGTCACCTCCTTTTGCGAAGCAGTAATGTTCGTGAAGGAGGAGGCATAACGCATGAGGGAGAGGCAAAATTCGCGCCCTCGCGCCCCTAGCCGCCGCAGGAGACGCCCTGGGCCTCGGGAGTCGCAAGCCGATTCCCGGCCACCGTAGGCGCGGGCTCGCGAACGGCGAGCAATTGGCAGCTTACCGTTTGATAAGGACCAGACCCGGTTCGATGGCGCGTTGTGTTCCACGCGCGCCTCAAAGAGAAGTCAGCATCAATGACGGGGTCCGCTAGGGCCGATGCCTACCAGGGTTGCGGCAAAGTCCGAGAGGGATACCTTGGCCCCTGGCACAGGCAACTGAAGGAACACGGGTGGGTTTTAGTCAGTAAGAGTCTGACACGCCTTCCCGCTCTGCCCAGAGCGGGAGAAGTTATTTGATGAATTCCCACACTAAAAAAAAAAGGCATAAAGGATGAGCCCGCTTACATTTGCAATGCTGCATTATGTTTATATACCTATAAATTGAAATCACAAATGATAAACTAGCACCTTCGAAATAAAATAAAGGAACAGTTAATTACTAATAACAATAACAAAACCATAGTCAGCAAGATGATCTGTCACCATAAGCAGCACCCGTTCACGAGCACAATGCAAAGATCAGCCATTACACCCCTTGCTCTAGTTGAGGGAAGGAGGCAACCCGAACCCCGACGCCGCGACGCTAACACAAGCAGTGACATCTAAGGGAGCATGACGAACGAAGCGAGCGTCTTTAGGTCGTGGCAGTAATAGCGTCTTTAGTTCGTGGCAGTAATAGCGTCTTTAGATCGTGGCAGTAATAGCGTCTTTAGGTCGTGGCAGTAATAGCGTCTTTAGGTCGTGGCAGTAATAGCGTCTTTAGGTCGTGGCAGTAATAGCGTCTTTAGTTCGTGGCAGTAATAGCGTCTTTAGGTCGTGGCAGTAATAGCGTCTTTAGGTCGTGGCAGTAATAGCGTCTATAGGTCGTGGCAGTAATAGCGTCTTTAGGTCGTGGCAGTAATAGCGTCTTTAGTTCGTGGCAGTAATAGCGTCTTTAGGTCGTGGCAGTAATAGCGTCTTTAGGTCGTGGCAGTAATAGCGTCTTTAGGTCGTGGCAGTAATAGCGTCTTTAGTTCGTGGCAGTAATAGCGTCTTTAGGTCGTGGCAGTAATAGCGTCTCTAGGTCGTGGCAGTAATAGCGTCTTTAGGTCGTGGCAGTAATAGCGTCTTTAGGTCGTGGCAGTAATAGCGTCTTTAGTTCGTGGCAGTAATAGCGTCTCTAGGTCGTGGCAGTAATAGCGTCTTTAGGTCGTGGCAGTAATAGCGTCTTTAGGTCGTGGCAGTAATAGCGTCTTTAGGTCGTGGCAGTAATAGCGTCTTTAGGTCGTGGCAGTAATAGCGTCTTTAGGTCGTGGCAGTAATAGCGTCTCTAGGTCGTGGCAGTAATAGCGTTTTTAGGTCGTGGCAGTAATAGCGTCTTTAGGTCGTGGCAGTAATAGCGTCTTTAGGTCGTGGCAGTAATAGCGTCTCTAGGTCGTGGCAGTAATAGCGTCTTTAGGTCGTGGCAGTAATAGCGTCTTTAGGTCGTGGCAGTAATAGCGTCTTTAGGTCGTGGCAGTACTAATGCCGTTCGTAGTTCAAGATTTACATTTAACATGCCGTTGCCCGTATTTGCGCCCGGGTGTAGGATATGAATTTGAGGAAACCCTGATAGTTGACAGCGTCTATTGTTTTAAGATTGTGGTTTGAAATGAATTTCTCGAAAAATAGCAACATTTCTAAAAATCCGAATTATTTGGCCCATACAACCTATTAATAAAATCGTTTAAAATCAATAAAATGTCCCAATTCATACAATACGTAATTGACATTCGCAACAATAAAGTAGCTATTTACAGAACGTCTGTCGTATCTTCGACATAAAAGTTCTGTCGTATTGAATACGACATAAAACCTTCGTATCACTTTCATATTTATTCGCGAAGCTGTAAAAGCGAAATTAACATTTTTACGTTGTTTTGGCCCGGGGCGTCACCTTGTGCGTTTATAACTCAATTAAAGGTTTATTCACACCAGACGTGTTTTGATCCAGTATATTTTATCTACATGAGTGCATCATAAAGTGTAGTGTTTTAGTAATCATCAAAATTTCCCGCCGCAATATAAAGCTAAGTGGGGCTTCTAAATAATTGAAACGTATGTAAAGCTTACGAAGATCAGTATTAAAAAAGAAGTTGTGCTGGAGGATCTGATGTTATTAATTAGAGGACTATCAGTGGTGGACATAATTAATTATTCAAGTGCAAAGATCTTCGTGGTATATCATTTTTTACGTTTAATAAATTGCCGATTATCCCTGTCGCCAAGATGTTCAAGCTCGTCACTGATAGTTCCCTAATGCTACGTCAATTACACTAAATGTGTATCGTGATAAAATATATCCACGTCACCGCTCCTGGCAGTGATGCTCGTCTAAATAACAGGTGATACTACCGTCGACTTTATTATTTTTATCCACTCGGATAACTTCCTTTTAGGTAAAAGGAAGTTGTCCGAGTATAATAATATAATGTTACAAATAGACGGACCAATTTCTCAATTATTTTATCCAAAAGAAGGAAAATATTTTTTTTATAAAGATTGACTCAAAATAAATTTCCGAATATTCAAAACCTTGGGAATTCAATATCTATAGTTTAGTTTGTTCACCCTAAACTAACACCCTAAAGCGTGTTGCAGACTTCCCACAAGTTCAGCCGTTCCGCACAGATGGCCGTTGTCGACTGTGGCAAACAGCTTCGATACCGACCAGTGTTGCCAATTACCGCTGTTCGAAGCTGTTACCGAACTAACTATAGAGTGTGCAACACTGTTCATCTTCAAAACTTTGGTACCTCGTGACATCTCCGAAATTAATTTACAGTCGTAAAAGATTTTGATCTGTGCACATTTCACGTGAGCGAGCAGTATCAACCGATGATGATTCGGTTCTACAATGAGAGAGAGACACCGATTTAAACATGTTCAATAACACCAAAGGCAAAACTTTTATACTGTTATTTAAGTGCTTTAGTCAGTTAATACTATGGCACTGCTTATGAAGAATCCTTTGACACGTTATCACGTTTACGTAGTAACCCAAGTGTAAGTAAGGACTCGCCAACACGAGAGGAATTCTATTAGATCCGCCGCGCAATTACAATGCTTATTAAATAGAACGCCTTAGTGCGACTAAAAGCACATATAATTCGATCAGCTCGGAACACACCCCGAATCCGCGGAGCCTGGAATAATACGAACAATGATTTACCGTGTGAATAGGACTTTGATGTCGAGATAATAGGCTTCTGAACCCTCTGTAGCGCATAGAACATTAATTTTACTACAATAATTGAACATAAATTCTAACTAAATAATACTGATTTCGTGTTTCTATGGCAGAGAGTCAACAATGGGTTGATGTGGGGCGACGACTTTAAATCGCATTAATTAGTCGCGAGTGTGTCACCCGCTCGCTGCCTAACGATCGCCTAACTTCGATTTTTTCTTATGAGGTTTTTTATATGTCCCATTCTTGGACGATCGTTTGGTTGCCGTATGTTGTTTAATCTTGCAACTTGTGGCTCGTTGGAAACTATACGAGGATAAACACCAATTTAACGCTGTATGCTATGCGGGAAACATTCTGAATTCAACTTAATTTAATTTCAGTTCAGATTGACTTAAACATTTTCATGTCAATTTTAAACGTCCACATTTCAGTGGTAGTTTTGTGATTATATTTCCCAAAAGCTGTGATAATACCCAATTAAGCTCACGTTGTTACATGTAGGCAATTCACTCACAATCTGATTCATAAGGAAATTACATTCAAAATGGCGGCCCTGCCCTCTCGTAGAAGCTGCAATTTATCACATTTTACGAACCATCTTCAAACAACATGAGCATGCTATAAAGTCTAAACCTTCTAATTTCCCTGCTGTACTTTACTTTATGATTCACTTACTGAGTGTAGGCAGTCATCAAACGTTATGTCTACACACGCACGAGTTTATTGTGCGTGCATTGTTTCGTCTTCGCCTCATAAAACAGAAGAAGGCATTCAAATGGCCGGCTCCTCGCACCGAGTGGAGGCTGCGGCTTTAATACAAGTCTCTGTTGTTTTGTTTTAAATTAAATAGCAGTCTGAATAATATATGTGCTTTCTTAAGGATAAAACAGCTCCTAAACTGCATTATCTCTAATTAGGGTACTATTTGGGTACAATGACAAACTTCCATCGACATCGCATACTTTTGCTTTGTCCTAACTTCAAGTCAGACGTTAAACAATTTAAAACTACACATATTTGCCTCTTAAAATATTTCGTCAGTTCAAAACTGTTTCGTATCATTATTTAGGAATGTTGGATCACAATACATTGTTGAAGCAAAAGTTAATGGATCATAAAATTTCACTAAGTGCGACGAATAAAGTTTTTATACGATATTATTTTTAACGATCTCCTCCGTAATGATCACAAATCTTAAAACATTACTTTGAGTATCATTAATTTAGATCGTACATACTCGTAAGTACATTCCGAGAGTTTAAATGGGTGCTTGTTTAAAAATTAATAACTTTATGTCTGCTGTTATGAATGGAAGTATTTCGGTTGATTATCTTCACCGCCCACACTCAACAAACACAAGAACTTTACTAAAGTTAGTTCTGAATTGTTTTACATAATATCCTACTACTCTACAATAATCTAAGTTCGAAATTTTAAGAAAAACGGCATTGTCTGTGGTGGTGAGTGCTGGCTAGGCCGTCTAGAAATTACAGAAATTAAATACTTAGACTGCCCAAGTATTTTTTATGTGTTAAAAATTTCTTGTTTACTTATTTAGGTAAATAAATATAGAAGATAAAGGAGATTGCCACGGAGCAGGTCCCTTTTGTGGTATCGTGTGCCTGATTTTAATAATAACCTAAAAATATTACTAATTTTTTTTTTGTGTTCAGGGTATTTTTTATACGATTTCATTCACCCTGGGAATAAAGTTAACAGTTAATAGTTGTTAAATATTACGTCGACATCCGTTTGATTCAATGTATTCTGTGGTTTGATTGGTAAAAAAAAGTTGCCAGGTATCAAAGAATTAAATAACTAATGCCATGCACTGACTGGACAGGTCCTCTTAATCTGCGTGGTTCTTTCCTCAGAAGACCATTTCAGATACTAATCTACATGGTCCTCAAAAATTATGTTCGAACTTTTATATACACATTGACATTGATGAATTTTATACATACAATGACATGAGTATTTACTTTGTAAAGTATTATATTATTTAAATTATTGTGAATTACTTTTTTTATTTTATTTCTTAGTTAGTTTCACGATCTGGCAGCTTGAGTAATTTATGCGGCCTACCCAAATGTCCTTTCTTTGGTATTGTTCGTCAAATCGTTGTGCTCCTTAAGTTCTCAGTTGAGCGGCAAGATTACTGACAAATGCGTGCACTGACTAGACAGGTCCGCTCAATCTGTATGGTTTTTCCTCAAAAGACCGTTTCAGACACCAATCTACATGGTCTTCACATGATCTGACCAAGATTATGTCTGGACTTTAAAAGAGACTGTGACCTCTGAGTTTGTTTCGGCCTTTCTTCTCAGAGTAGTCAGATAGGAAACGCCGACCTCATCTAGTTTTTAAAATATGATTGACGTGTAAAAGTGATTGTAACAAACCTACTTACAGAAATAAAATCATTTATCATCTTTTAATCAATTGAGTAATCGTTATAAAAATAAAACGATTTAACAATAAAAAACAATTATTTTTATTTTAGTTTATATAACATTAACATTAAATAAGGTAATTTTGACTGCGTCAGTACACCGGGAGAATCTGCGCGCCAACATATTCGCCCGAACTGACAACGCTCTGCGTTCCCTCTCCATTTCAAAATCATCTTATAAATCATCGGTCACCCAGTGTCCGAGATACTTAAACTTGTATACTCTGTTTAAAGACTCACCATTCAGAAAAAGTGGTTGTACAGGTGGAGTCTTGGGACCAGATTTAAAAACCATGTAAACAGATTTCTTTACATTATACATGAGACCGTGTGAAGCTACAAAAGACTCAGAAACTGTGAGTAGCTTTCGGAGAGCTCCGATTGAGGGGGCCAGCAGCACCATGTCGTCCACGTAACTGAAATTGTTGCAACAAACACCGTCCACATAGCATCCGACATGCATGCCACTGAGCTCCTCAATCAGGGCGTTTACGTACAGGTTGAAGAGCAAGGGTGAGCTCAACCCTCCCTGTCGCACCCCACACTCCAACCTGCTCGTATCTGAAAGTTCACCCGCCCACTTCATACGGTTCTCCTGGTTGAGATACCAATACCTCAGGAGTGATGATAACTCCGATGGCACCCCGGTCCCTGGTAACTTCTGCCACAGAACGTCATATGCCACTAGATCAAAGGCCTTACTGAGATCCAGGAAACAGGCATACACAGGAGTATGTCTATCCGTATAATACTTGACAGTGTGCTTCAAACTAAATATTGCAGTTTCTGTGGATAACCCAGGCCGGAACCCGAACTGGGCGTCGTGCAAATTAATATGTTTGGAGAAATTTGAGTTGAGCACACTGTCAAATAACTTGGCAGTAATTGTCGCCAAGGAAATTGGCCTATAATTGGTCTTTCCGCCATATCTCTTGTCCTGTTCTTAGGTATAAGCACCACCAGTGTCTGCATCAGTCCGTGAGGAAGGATGTGTGACTTACGCACAGATTAAAAATCATGGCAAGCACTCGAGGTAGATGGATACCAGCATTTCTCAGATATTCGACACTGAGCCCGTCATGGCCGGGAGCTTTTCCACTTGTCATATTTCTTAAAGCAATTTTGAGATCTTTTGCAAGAATTATCGTTGAAATATCTGTATGACAGACATCAAACTCCCGACATGGCGAACCCAGCGGAGACTTAATGGAGTAATATTCCTTAAACTGGTTGGCTATCCCTTTTGCACTAGAGATTATATTATATTATATATTTATTTAAAACTCTTATAATATCATTACAGGTTTTGGAACCTAATGCGATAGCATAGAACTACTTATAATATTAACTAAGTATTTTAAATAACATCTATTACTAACAATAATTATGATATGATATGTAACTGCAGGTATACATAATTAAGTTTTTTCTCAGTAAACAAACCTCCACTGCGGTTGTTCTCAGAACTGATAGTTGTTTGAAATCCAACAAAGCTGCACACTGAACAGTACACAACATCACTGAACAATACTGATAAATATATTAAACTCCAGAAATAGGCGCTTTGAAGAAAGTTATTTCATAGTGTTACCCGTTCGATGTATGATTCGGCACGTGACGTAAAGTACAAATTGTAGTATAAATTGGGGCATTGGAGGATTACCATATTTAAATTACTTTGAATGAACGAACTTATTGGATGGATTAAATTAATTTGTTTTCCTTTATATCACAATCCGAAATGATAGTGTTTTGAATGGAGTCAGGAGGATCGACCGCTAGGATCACGGCAAAGGCAATAAATACCGTTACCGTGATCCTAACGGTTGCCATAGTAACAAATTATGAGGAATTTCATGACTGGATCATTTGTTTGAGTAACCAGTCAATTCCACAAGCCGATCTAAATATGTATAAATCAAACACGAAAACGTTAATATCTCGAGTACTTCTGGCTCCATGCGCTATTTAAATCCAATTTATTTATTCTTTCTTTCAGTTGATTTGGCACAACATATCAAACAGTAGGCACTCGGTGGCCAGTCTCCAGTTTATTAAAATTGAATCGCAAGGTTAAAGCTTCCGCGGGTAAAGAGGCTTAGTCATGTTTAATTAAAAATTATTTGAGTACTTCCCCCCCTCCCCCATAGACTCGCGGGGTATTGAGATAGCTCACTGTTTGTTGGGCTAATAAGATATCGTAGGGTTCGTAGATTTATCTCAGCTGTCACTTAGGTCTTAGTCTTGGATAATCGAGTCTGAGTCAAGATGAGACAGCAATTTGATTATTCTTAATATTATGTGATATTGGCTTTTTCACACAGTTATTGCCTTCTACTCGTATGTGAGACACAAATATAATTTCACGCAGATTTTCTTTATCTCAGGAGCAAAACTATAAACACAATAAATGGATGTCGTCAGCATAACGTGTGGCAGAAATCTCGTTTCAATAGTTTGTAACAATAATGTTTTCGTCATGTTGCTATTGCCACATTGATCCCTATATCCATGATCAAAAAGATGACTTCTGTATGAACACCCAACAAAGCAATCTTTCTAAATGTCAGTAGGGTATGAAAACCGAGCAAATTGAAACGTGTTGTGATAATTATGAGGCTGGTGGCTGGTCGCTGGTGGCGTGTGTAGTATTAAGCCAATTAAAAGTTGGACGCCGCCGTGTGGCGCCGTTTCTCATGGTTCACTGCACGGTTGCCATGACGACCATGTGACGGTGGAATCGGGTGACTTGGACATGGAATTAGTAAGTACTAAACGGGAAGTTTATGTGATTTGGTGATTATTTTGAATCTATTATCAGTTGGGAAGGCTGCGAAGATTTATAGACTACAACAAACCATTTGATTTAAATTGAATAGTTGGTTGGAAACACATAAATTGGTGTATAATATTCAACTCAAATTCAAAGTCAAAAATATTCAATTAGAGTTGTAATTTACTGTGGAGTTACACAAAGTTTATGGACAAATGAAAATAACTACATCAAATTCTTATCTTGTCTTCAAATATAGATTGTACCTATTGGATCTATTTAAAAAATTAATTGAATTATATAACTAAAAAACAAGCTCCAAATGTTTTGTGCAGATCGAACTAATTCAATCTTCTTCGTAATCTAACTTTCACAGACTTTGTTTAGTCAATCATTCGCTCGATTTGATTAAATAAGCCTCAATGAAGAACAGATAATGTACAGTCAAACACACCTATATAAGCAAACCAGCTCTACAAAGTACATAAATATAACTACATACAAACTAAGTATAATAATAGGTACTTATCGTTAAACAATTATTAAAAAAAAATAATTATTTATTATTTTATTTATTTGTTTATTTATAGTTAATTTTTAATAATTAAATACAAAGCACACCATTAGACCTCTGGGGTCTGTCTTAGCATGCCGTGGCCTGAGATTTGATCAACGCGCTATTAACAGTTACGTTAATAATCGAGTTGATGTAATGTTCCTTCAGCTTACGCTTTAAGTTTCTACTATTCATTGAGTCTCTAATGTCTACAGGTATTTGGTTTAGTAATTTGGGTATTATGAAAGAAGCGGTACGCCTGCCATAAAAGTTACATTTGCGTGGCACTTGAAGTGATTTTAATTTGGCCAGTCGTCTATTCACGTCATAATTAACTGGAATTTGAATATCATTGTTATCAAAATGTTCTATGAGAAACAGATACTCAGCGCGCGCTAGGACAGGACGGTAATACTTTGTAATGTTTAAATAACCCTGTGTAATTGTCTTGGTTTTCTTTTGTTTTGGTTGGTCTACAAGTTTCAACAAACGTGTTTGCAAATTATGTATTTTATCTAGGCAAGTTTTAAATGTGCGTCCGTAACTGGTGAATCCATAGGAGATTATCGACTCAGCAAAGAGCTATTTACATTCGATGGAGTGTTCTGTACGGTATATTGCGCTTTATAATGGAAAATTTGGTGAGTATCGCACGTAACCTGCCGCAAACAGATTCCACCAGGTAACTCCAGTTGAATCTGTTATCAATAATGAATCCCAGATAGGTATGATATGGGACTTGCTCTACAGGCGAGCAGTGGCAGTCTGGTACGTTTTTATGCAGACAATCATGACTATGAGCTATGATTTGAAAGGGATGGGAGGCACTTATGTGACTTGAATATACGTGTATAATTTTAGTTTTTTGTGGATTCAGAACAAGTCCCATATCATGAGCCCACTTAGCCATAGACGTAAGATCTTTCTGCAAACATTCTGCGGCCAAATTAAGGTTTTTGTTAGCAGAGAGTATACAGGTGTCATCAGCGTATTGATAAAGGGAACAGCATGTTATAATATTTTCTAGGTCATTAACGTACGCGAGATAGCGGAGTGGACCAGACACTGTACCTTGGGATGTGCCTTTCGTCACGTTTACAGGTCTGCTAACGCTAGGACCAGCTTTGACGCGATAACTTCGGCAACGAAGGTATTCTTTGCACCAGTCGAGTAATTTCCCTCTTATACCCGAGTTTTCGAGAGTTTAATAGTGTGTTGTGCCCGAGTGTGTCAAATTGTGTGTGTTTGACGGCACGGTTGGCGCAGTGGTTAAGCGATTGACTGCTGCGTTACGTGTCGCGGGTTCGATACCCGCACGGAACAAATATTAGTATGACCTGCAAGTAGTTGTTCGGGGTCTGGCTGTTTGTGTATGTGAGTTTAAATGTTTGTAAATGCACCCACGATACAGGAGAAATTCCTAGTGTGGGGCAACGTTAAAAAAAAAGAAGAGAAAGAAAGAAAGAAATGCCTTACTCAAATCAATGAATATGAGTATCACATGCTGCTTTTCATCTAGGTAGTTGTTAACTTCATCAGTAAAATTGGAAAGTAGCTGAGCTGTAGATTTTTTACTTTGGAAGCCATACTGTGCTTTGGAAATTATGTCATTGTCCCGATAAAAAGCGTGTATTTGGTCGCGTATATTCTTTTCAACTATTTTATTTATGACAGGCAATAACGTTACGGGTCTGTAATTTGCCAAGTCATTGAATTAACCTTTAATATGGATGGGCCTAACTATTCCTGTTTTTAATTCTGACGGATATTTCCCTTGTTGAATACTCGCATTAATTACTATTGCATTCACAATTTAACGACATTATAAACCTAAATTCTCCGAGATACTTTTGTGTCTACATTTTATTCAAGGAGATAAAATAAATTGTTCATCTTAATCAAGGAGTGCTTGAACATAATTCTTTAGAACCAGCAAAATTATTTAGGTGACATCTGATGAAAATATTTTCTTTGACATTTCGCATATAATAATAGATTGCTTGGAGAGCATACTTTAAAGACATCTGTCTTACAATCCTTCAGCTTCACGCTCCCGCCGGGTATTTTCGTCCCAAACAATTTTATTAATTAATTATTAAAGTCGCGTCCAAAAGTAGAAGTATTCTAGGAGAACTTCCGATTATTACACGTGACGTCATAACACTTACTCACCAACTGTTTTTGGATAAAACAACAGAGGTTGCTTCTAGGCAGGCGTGTATCATTATTTGCCATCAAGTGAGTGAGTGGCCAGAGGCGAGCCGCCAATAATTATCAAAATTACAAGCTTTCCTTTGCCTAAACGTGTTCATTGTGTTTTACACTTTCCCTTTAAACCTTTAAAAGCGTTTATGCCTTCAGGATATTTTCTAAGGATCTAGATCTAGGGATTTCAAAAGGTTACGACTGATAAAAGCTAAATACAATGGCGTGCAATATGTTTAGAATTAAACGCCTCCTGTGTCAAATGTTTCGAAAACATAATGTCCAGGACTAGACTAAACAGTGGTGCAAACAGACATAACATTTCAGATGAAAGCATTTCTAGTACGCGTACGTACTATGCAGTACGCATTACAGGGTAAAGACAACACAGTAGATTCTGTGTACATCATACCTTGTTCTGTCCGTGATAATGATAACGCACTTTGCAGTGATGTGTGTCTAGGCTGACATGTTGACTTTGAGGTTTTGAAACGATGAAGAGAATCAGAAAATCACATTTTACCAGAAGACAAGAAGTACGGTATTGCTGTCATCAAACTATGTTCACACACAGTTTGTGACTAGGTAGTTGAACTGTGTCATGTAAGAATTTTGTTCAGCACGAATAAGGTACTTATCGTAATTGTCTCTTGCATCTTAGAACTCCTGCTCCACAAGGGCGCGTAAACTAATTAATTAGCATTCGAAAATAATGTTGGTCCTGATGAAGATTGTACAACCTATCTTTGCATTGTATAAATTCAATCTCTTAGTATTGTATAATTGCATAGCACATGTGTGAGCACTATGTACCCACTTTATAGCCGACTGGGTTCGTCTTTCATTGACTTGAATGTGCCCTGGCAGCTGAGAGTATGTCATGCTCACTCAAATGTGTCGCTGGTGGTGGCGTGTGTATTGGATCATTGAGTTCCCTTCAAAATGGTTGAGCTGAATGGTGCTGATCCATACGTCATGGTCGTGAACGGGCGCCGTCAGTAGGCACTGGTCATTTCTTAGCTGCCACGGCTTATTTTAATTCCATAATTGTTTTTATCTTTTTATTACGCACGCTTTTAACGTGCTCTTCGTTCTACTTCGTTCTCACATGTATAATTACAACATGAATGATGTAACCACTTTTTTGTAACAATATTTTGATTTAAAAGAGTGTCCATGGAGTTTCTTGCCCGTTCTTCTCCATAGGTACCTAGTACTACGTTTTGGAATGGGCTAACTTCATCTTTCTGACTGACCGATCCCTTGACAATTTAAAAGTGCCTGTAATTGGTTTATTTGAAATAAATGCTTTGAGTTTGAGTTTTGACTTTTTGAGTTTAGAACCTCTAATCTAACTAGACCGATACTAACGTCACTAATCACGTAAATTTTCTTCTGTATCGTTGTTGTCAATATACCTACTTACTTATTAAGAAAATGTTTTTAGTAAAATACACAGTTCTTATAGGTACTGTGTGTTTATCCACCCGTTACCGATATGTTATAAGCAATACATTAGTTTCGATACGCGTAACCAGAACCGCAACAACCACTGCAACATGTAACGCGTTGATAGAACCGACACAAATAATAACATGTGTTGCATTATTATTGTGTTGCAAGCATTGCTCGTATTGACGGGCGATTTTATTGCTCACATAAAGTGGATCGCGGGCGATTTGCAAAGGTTACTTTTATCGTTGTATTAAAGTGCAAGGTTCGAAATATAAAAGTTCTGATGCGTATTGCTTACGCAAGACATGAATCATACTTGATATATAGGTACATGTATTTTGTCATGATTTTAAAAGAGAACTTACGATACCATTAATTCGATATCTGTACGAAATCGATACGAAAATATGATTACGATAAATTATAATAAGAAAAGTATCTTCAAAGTTACATGTTACCCTATCAGCTAATTTAAAAAGAAAATATTGAAACAAACAGTCCACAAAATCATCCAAAGTGCCAGACTTTGACAAACACAAGTGTTACTTTAACCGACAAGTGTCAACTGCGTTTACATTAGCAGAGTTTTTATTGGAAACACTTGAGTTCGCGACTGTAGTCCTTCGTCTGAGCAAACACTTCTGTCGGCGAGTGTCCCTCATTGTCTGCGCTAATATTTATAGTTTTAGTTATTGTGCAATAACTGTGGCCGCGTGTTTTTGTGGGGTTTTTCAATAGCTTTTACAATCGACCCTCTGGAACGTGACGCGGTGAAGACGTGCTTGCTTTGTTACGCTTTGGAGGGACCGAGATGTTTGATAAAAAAGGATATTGTGAAAAAATAATAATTTGGGTCATCGTTTTGTATTTGTTTATAATATGAGCCATTTTTTTATAATATTAAAAGAAAACCTATAAGCTTTATGTTAATGCGACACAACATCTTTTAGGCTGTTTGAGAAAAGGTCTTTGCCCTGCGGTACTACGACATTAACTTTGCAAGTTCTGATTTAACATTTTAATGTAATCATTTTTATTTACATATAATTGTCTCGCTGGTGGCTTGAAGTAAATTTTGTACTTTTTGTTTTTTTACAAGAAGAAAAATATTTTTCCGCTTCATCTTAAAGATTAAAACATTGAAAGTCATGTTTGTTATAATTTCCCAGGATTTTCAATATGTAGATAATAAATAAAATCGTTTTAATAAAATCTCTTAAGAATTAGTAATTCAATGGATCGCCTCAGGACTCGAGGAAAAGCAATTCAAGCTAGTCTGGTTTGCTCTTGTTATTTACGCAGACCAGTGAGTGATGAGCTTGCGATCACACACAAACGGAATAATACTCGAATGATTGATGGAACTGAGCAGCTGGCAGAAGATAATTAATCAAATAACCAAAAAACTCGCACCTAGCTATATTAATACGATGCTAAAAGTGTTCATACTATTTATGAAGTACCTACGTATTAATTTTTACAAAAGACTCGTTTGTTAAAAATAATAAAGCTGTTAATTTTTCTATAGAATTGTGTGTCAGATGATATTTCATAGGCTGTGTAATTTATCTAGTGCTTAACAACATACCGAATTACCGAGTGCCATTTCATAGCCTACGTGCGTTCGTAGAGGCTCACATGCGTAGCCGCGTAGCGCTACGCGGTCGCTACGGTCGGCTCGTAGGTACCTCACCAATACATTACCATTTAGGACGGCTTCCATTTTTCGTTAAAATATCCTGTCGAATAACACAATTTAATTAAATTTTAATTACCCTACATTACGTTAATGGCGAAATACTAAAACAGAAGAGCAAATAACCATAACATTCGTGTAATCCAGCGCTATATCATTAAGGAAACGAGCAATTATGTTGATTAAAGTTTGTCGTAATAGCGGTTCATTAGTACCGGCTAATGTGTGGGATGTTTGAACATTAGTACCAGCTAATGTGTGGGATGTTTGAACATTAGTTCCGGCTAATGTGTGGGATGTTCGAACATTAGTTCCGGCTAATGTGTGGGATGTTCGAACATTAGTTCCGGCTAATGTGTGGGATGTTCGAACATTAGTTCCGGCTAATGTGTGGGATGTTCGAACATTAGTACCGACTAATGTGTGGGATGTTCGAACATTAGTACCGACTAATGTGTGGGATGTTCCAACATTAGTTCCGGCTAATGTGTGGGATGTTCGAACATTAGTTCCGGCTAATGTGTGGGATGTTCAAACATTAGTTCCAGCTAATGTGTGAGATGATCGAACAAGTTCCGAATCAATGAGAATGGATCTCAGTTTGGAGGCTGTTGATGTTGTTACGTATATTATAAGACACTGAAAGATTTTTGCAATAGGTCACAGGTACTTTATACAACGAATCTGACGATATTCGGGTGTATTTAGTTTCGGCATTAACTAACCAATAGCTTCACTAAAATAATGTGATTTAATACGGAGTGGTAGCTTGCGACTCATAGCGCTGAATTGCAATTGGATAAACACTTGACTGAAAGACATACATAATGACTGTGTATATTACACAATGACAATGAAAATGAAATGCTGAGATATTGATTGTAAGGTTTCTCGTCACTTTGTTTATTCAAACGGTCTTTCACGTTCCCCATTCCGCAAGACGGCGGCACATATCAGCGGCCTCGTCTCGTTTTATGTCAAATCAATAGGAAGCTATATTATACGAGGATGGCGGGTCTCCTTCTATATCCTAAAACATACTGACTGTCATAAACTCACGTCACAGAGATCGAATTCGATATTAAATTACTATCGACTGTTGTGTTGTTTTTGGTCACCAGTAAAGCAAGTAAGCTGTTGCGGTCTACTATAAAAAAAAACCTATTAAGAAAGTGGATTCTTAAATTTATTTTTTACATATAAATGACAGGTAAGTAAGTAAGTAAGTAAGTCATTTATTTTGCAAATATGGGTACAATACATGGTGATAGAGTGATAACAGGTAGGTTCAGCCACATTTTACCAGTCGGCATGCAAAATTTATAATTTGAAGCTAAAAATACTGGAACTTAATACTTAGACATTGAATAATAACGTCATAACTTATCTTGATGAGGATTACATAATAATATCAGAAACCAGTTACAGTTATTATTGAGAACACAATTTAGAGTCAATTAATAACAATAAAAATGTCATCTAATACAATTTCAAATATGGCGTCAAAAAAGTGTAAAAGAGAGAAAAAAAAAAAAAAAAAAAAATCAAATAAAATAGTAACAATAATAAAAAATAATAATAAAAACAGTTTTATCTATTCAGATCACTACATATTATTTCAAAATGTTTCTCAGTAAGGAATTCGCTGACAGTATAGTATGCTTTATGCGTTAGAAAACTTCGAAGCCTGTTTTTAAACAATGGTAGCGGTAATTCTTTCCATTGCTTAGGTAATTTATTATAGATTGCCGGAGCCATGCAGTGTGCACGGTAGTTAGTGATTTGGGCACAGTACGCACTGCAGAATGATTCGGTCATTCTGCAATGCGTACTAAGCAAAAATCGCTTTAATTTAAGTATCAACCGTTACTCACTGACCTCACTTTCATATCTTTGACAGTATCAAAGCGTAGTATAAGGCCCTCGGATATCTATGATAAGGCCTATCGTTCACGACCTTACACTAAAGTAACCAGTTACAAACTCAAATCACCTATGAGTACCTAGC
Source organism: Brachylomia viminalis (assembly GCA_937001585.2). NCBI lineage: Eukaryota > Metazoa > Arthropoda > Insecta > Lepidoptera > Noctuidae > Brachylomia > Brachylomia viminalis. Next base: position 26,475,099 of record OW443304.2, read on the forward strand.
CAGCCAGAATGTCAAAGCCCTAATATTTCAATGGCGGTCCATTCACGCGGCTGTTATTAATTATCCACGAGCCCCCGCGGCTAACTGATAACAGCCGCACGGGTTGATCGAAGGTTAAGCTACGCTTGCCGCGGTCGGTTCGTGGTTGGGTGGCCATCCTTTACATATCGATACCCCTCCGTGCCTCGGAAAGCACGTTAAGCCGCTGATCCCGGCTGATATTCGTAGATCTTTGACAGACGTTACGGGTAGTCAGAAGCCCAAAAGCCTGACAACCTGTCTCACCGAGGGGTATCGTGTCACCCAGTTACTGTGTTGTGGAGATAGGCTGCTGCTCCGAGTAAACTACTGGTGTTCAGCTGCATTCGGTTAGATTGGAAGCCAACCCAACTATGTTGAGAAAAGGCAGGCAGATAGACTGTCCATACACGACGCAACTAATCACAAAATAGTTTTATTTAATAGCGTTAGTAAGTCGCGTGGTGACGTGAGCTTATAAGATAAGACGTTAGTTTTGAGTAGCGTCATAGACGATTGGCCTTATTTTTTCCAGTTTTAGTCACAAGGACTAGATTAGCATTTCAATAGAAAACACCATCCTCTCTGAAGCTGTCTCGGGTATTTATAAATCGCTATTTTAACGAACACACCAACTTAGCCCACTGCCACATCCTACATCCTTAGCCCACTGCCACATACTACACCCTTAGCCCACTGCCACATACTACACCCTTAGCCCACTGCCACATACTACACCCTTAGCCCACTGCCACATACTACACCCTTAGCCCACTGCCACATACTACACCCTTAGCCCACTGCCACATACTACACCCTTAGCCCACTGCCACATACTACACCCTTAGCCCACTGCCACATACTACACCCTTAGCCCACTGCCACATACTACACCCTTAGCCCACTGCCACATACTACACCCTTAGCCCACTGCCACATACTACACCCTTAGCCCACTGCCACATACTACACCCTTAGCCCACTGCCACATACTACACCCTTAGCCCACTGCCACATACTACACCCTTAGCCCACTGCCACATACTACACCCTTAGCCCACTGCTACATACTACACCCTTAGCCCACTGCCACATACTACACCCTTAGCCCACTGCTACATACTACACCCTTAGCCCACTGCCACATACTACACCCTTAGCCCACTGCCACATCCTACATCCTTAGCCCACTGCCACATACTACAACCTTAGCCCACTGCCACATACTACACCCTTAGCCCACTGCTACATACTACACCCTTAGCCCACTGCCACATACTACAACCTTAGCCCACTGCCACATACTACACCCTTAGCCCACTGCCACATACTACACCCTTAGCCCACTGCCACATCCTACATCCTTAGCCCACTGCTACATACTACACCCTTAGCCCACTGCCACATACTACATCCTTAGCCCACTGCCACATACTACACCCTTAGCCCACTGCCACATACTACACCCTTAGCCCACTGCCACATACTACACCCTTAGCCCACTGCCACATCCTACATCCTTAGCCCACTGCTACATACTACACCCTTAGCCCACTGCCACATACTACATCCTTAGCCCACTGCCACATACTACACCCTTAGCCCACTGCTACATACTACACCCTTAGCCCACTGCCACATACTACAACCTTAGCCCACTGCCACATACTACACCCTTAGCCCACTGCCACATACTACACCCTTAGCCCACTGCCACATACTACACCCTTAGCCCACTGCCACATCCTACATCCTTAGCCCACTGCTACATACTACACCCTTAGCCCACTGCCACATACTACACCCTTAGCCCACTGCCACATACTACACCCTTAGCCCACTGCCACATACTACACCCTTAGCCCACTGCCACATACTACACCCTTAGCCCACTGCTACATACTACACCCTTAGCCCACTGCCACATCCTACATACTTAGCCCACTGCCACATCCTACATCCTTAGCCCACTGCCACATCCTACATCCTTAGCCCACTGCCACATACTACACCCTTAGCCCACTGCCACATACTACATCCTTAGCCCACTGCCACATACTACAACCTTAGCCCACTGCCACATCCTACATCCTTAGCCCACTGCCACATCCTACATCCTTAGCCCACTGCCACATACTACACCCTTAGCCCACTGCCACATACTACATCGTTAGCCCACTGCCACATACTACATCCTTAGCCCACTGCCACATCCTACATCCTTAGCCCACTGCCACATACTACACCCTTAGCCCACTGCCACATACTACATCGTTAGCCCACTGCCACATACTACATCCTTAGCCCACTGCCACATCCTACATCCTTAGCCCACTGCCACATACTACACCCTTAGCCCACTGCCACATCCTACATCCTTAGTGTTGTATAGGAAACCTACAGAGGTGTTAAGCAAAGACGGTATGATTCGCACCGGTTTAATCAACGCTTGCGCTTAGTAGGTATGTGTCGCAGCCACATCTACTTATAACTATGTACATACATAACACTTTTCCCCCTTTCAAAACAAAGAGATAATAAGTTAAACATTAAGAGAGAAAAAAAAATTAAAAGTACTTCTTGTAGTCTATGATAGGTCTATTTCTACGAACACGGCCTGGCGCTGGCGTGTAGGAGTGATCATCCTCAACTTGTGCTGGCTGAGGGGTACTGAACTCTGGGCTCGCCGCTGCAGAGACGCTTGACGGCGTTCCAGGAGTCCCAGGCATACCTGGCGAGATAGATGAATTCTCTGTTGTGTCGTCAGTACTGGTATCATCACTGGTGGGTGTGTCTGTGGTGATGGTTTCTGAATTTTCTAGTGGCGGTAACACGTAACATGTACTGCTGCTCGGTGGGTTCGTCTCTTCTTGAGGTAAAGATACATCCCACACATCAGTTATGATGTCGCTAGTGTCATTGGTATCTTTATAGGAATGGATCTGGTTTTTATGTCTCATTATGTTCTTGTTACTTCCATGCATTTTTAATTTGTACATTACTTTTCCTATTTTGTTAACAATGGTTCCTTTTGACCAGCTAAATTTATTGTTTTTTAAATATTGTTTGTACTATATTGTTTCACCAATCGCGTAATCTTTGTGTGGTTTTCCACCGTATTTATTAACTTGTGAGCACTGTTTCCGTTCGATTAAAGCCGATAACTCCGATGACAAGGGAGGATTTAGTACTGTTTTTGAAATTAAATCTAAACGTGAACGTAGCTTGCGGCCAAAAACTAATTCAGCTGGACTAGTCTCAGTGGTGCTGTTAACAGAATTGCGGTAGTCGAATAGGTATTTTGACAATTTATTTTGCAAATCCTCCTTACTACTAGATACTGGAATGGAGTTAATGCCTTTTTTTACTATTTTTACAAACGATTCTGCTTGACCATTGCTCATTGCATGGTAAACAGGTGAAACTAAATGTGATTCAACTTACAAAAATTTTCAAATTCCTGTGATGCAAATGAAGTTCCGTTATCAGTCACTATTGTATTGGGTATTCCAAACCTTGAAATAAAATCACTAAGCTTAGTTATAACTGCCTTACTTGTTATATTATTGTTCATTACATAGCACTCAACCCACTTGGAATATGCATCCACTATTACCAAGAACATTTTGTTGCGCATAGGACCTAAGAAATCCATGTGAATTCTGTGGAACGCATGCGGCGGGTGTGGCCAAGGTGCGAGTGGCGCTCGTGGCGGAGAAGGCCGTAACTGTGCACAAACTACACATGCACTAGCCAATTTTTCCAGAGCTCCATCAATGCCCGGAAACCAAAGTCGAGCCCTAGACTCGGCTTTCATTTTAACTATTCCGAAGTGTGAACTGTGGAGTTCGTTTAATATTTTACTTCGCAATATTTTTGGTATTATTACTTTATGGCCTCGCAATAGAATTCCATTTTCTAACGATATTTGCATACGACATAAAAAATATGGTTTAAGTACATCATCTGTTATTTTGCGGGGCCAACCATTTTGGACAAAGTTGCTTACCATCTTCAGAACCGAATCCTTTTCAGTATCAATCTCTTATTCCCGTGCAGTAACAGGTAAACAACCATCAATTGCAAAATTCACATACGCGGCATTCTCCCTCACACCAAGCGCACACACCTGCCGCTGCCGCTGCTCTGACTCACTAACACAGCTGTTTCTCGGTATTGCACGTGATAAGAAGTCTGCCGTGTTTTGTACACTGCTAATATACTCAATTTCATAATTATATGCGCTCAAAAATATTGCATAGCGTTGCAGTCGGTTTGCCGATATTTCCGGTATACCACGGCTGGGCTTAAATATAATAGTTAATGGTTTATGGTCTGTACGTAACGTGAATGGTGTTGGTCTACCGTATAGATATTGATGATATTTTCTAACACCAAAAATGATCGCAGTTGCTTCTTTTTGAATTTGCGAATATTTCTTTTCGGCTACAGTTAGTGAGCGCGACGCATAGGAAACCGGTTGTTCTATGCCATTACTACCTATTTGTGATAATATCGCACCCAAACCAAATGTGGACGCATCTACAGTTAAAATAATTTGAGCATTGTTATCAAAATGTGCGAGGACCTTATCAGAAGACAATATCTTTTTAATGCTGCTGAAAGCTGTACTCTGCTCGGATCCCCAGTGCCATTTGTTGCCGTTTTTTAATAACTCATGTAATGGACTCAATATACAAGACGCATTCGGAGTAAAATTTCAATAGTAATTAATCAAACCCAAAAATAATTGTAATTCGCTTACATTTTTTGGTACAGCTGCTTGCAAAATAGCATCAACCTTAAGTGGACTCTTAGCCCACTGCCACATCCTACATCCTTAGCCCACTGCCACATCCTACATCCTTAGCCCACTGCCACATCCTACATCCTGGCACAGTAACGCAACACATGAAGGTTCCCTCATCTGGAATGTTGTTTCCTTCCGTATCGACACAAATCTCATCAGGGGGCAGGCAGAACAACAGGCTTATGTCTATTATTATTAATTGAGGTACCAGCGTGCCATGACGGATGTTCTTTGGAAATGTACAAACGAAGTTATTGAGTCTCTCTGATGAGATAATGTTGCTAAATGTATGTGCAGTCGTGTGTGGCCCGCTTTATTGTGTGTACAGTAACAGGCGAAAATATACTTTCTATTTACGAAAGATATTCTTGAATACAATATTAATGTTAGCGTCCATCAAAATCTCATTCGCGATTAAAGAGCAAAAGAATTTATATTGCAAAATACTCGGAATCACTTGGTAGATGATTCTGTGCTTATATAACAGTAGGTAAAGTCTCTAAGATCAATATTATTGAACTGTCAAGTGAACGCATGTGTGCGTCTATCAAATGATAACACGACTATTAGTATGATCCGTCGATACACCTCTCCGTACTTTAATATTTATTTAAATTAAACGATGTAGTCTACAACTTTACCATTCACAAAGAAGAATAGTCACTATAAAGCAGGTAGCTACGAGTAGCTTCTATTATTAAACTAGCACTAGGTTCACTATTAGCTAATACTGTATCTCAGTAAACACAGCGCTTGGTGTAGTCTTAGTAAGAAGTTGCTGGTCTATTTGCCACTGATAACGGCTGATAACAGCGCGTTGCTAATCCGCTCCCCTGTTAATCTAATTACGTTCTGTAACTAGTGTTAATTAAGTAATGTATCTAGATTCTTTCGCACATCTTTAAAAAGAATTCACCGTGTTGAACCAAGGTGACGGCTCGACCTGGAATAAAACTTTATCGGTGTTTCTATACGTAATACCGAAAAAACGTAGGGGTCGTAATTGAGGGGCACATCATTTTGTAGGTACCTGTGGTAAAACACAACTAATTCTTAAGAGTAGGAATAAAAAGTTATCGTTGTAGTCAAAATGGCTTTGCAAAGTTCGCGTGCGATTTTATTCACATCACCAAGCCCACTTATCTGCGCCGCCGCGCCGCGCCGCGCCAGTAGCGCCGCGCCGGTAGCGATGTACAGGCAAACGGTTGACTCTGCACTCATAAACACTTTTACTCTTCGTAGTGTTTTTTGAGCACCTAATAATTATTCCTTTTTGGCAAGAGTATGCGATAGGCTGAATAGATAAGTAGAACAAACTGTACGCAATCCAATACCATACATTATTAATCCAGAATCACGTTTCTGGCTCGAAAATGTACGCAACCAGTAGCCAAACCCCCGCCACACGGCCTCAACGCTTGCAACCCACGTAGCTTTATGCAATTAATTGGATTTACGGGTCGCAGCACGAATCTGAGAGACAAAATTTATTAGTCAGTATTCCTCCCAGCTTACAGCCTTGATTGCCGGTTTTAGTACAAAATAAATCTATTTTAAAGTATAGTAAAGTCTTCGTAATGAATATTTGAGTGTAGATAGATCGGTGGACAGTCTGAAAAAGTTCATTATTTTACAAGCCAATGAATTGTATTGTCGCCTGTCAAAAGACGTAGGACCTTGAAAGTCAAACCTAATATTTCGCTCGGCTTTGCATACCGCGCTAAAAACCTATAAGTCAACAGATTAGAGCACAGGATATAATCCTAATTTCCCGACATTGTACGTGCTAGCTGAATTTATTATGGAGTAAAAACAGAATTTCCACTGATACGATGAATAGTAAAAACTGTTATGATGTCGTTAAAGCCCTTCTTGTTGAGGCGCGAGTTTCGTATGAAAGTAATTAAGTATAGTTTGACATGGTTTTTAACGTTCTTCCACAACTTTCTTAGTTCAATCTTTGTAGATGAAGCACGGTGTTTTAATTCGATGCCAAATGCTATCTCATACGCATGCTCTGATAGTTTTTACGAAATATCTTTGGCGGCAACAACTAAGTGTGCTGTCGTCCAAAGTGGAATTTCTGTATCCATCAATTCCTCGCCCCGCGGTCACGAAGCGACGACGTGGCAAACAATACATTGCCGCGTGCACCCCCTCTCTCCGCAACACGCCCGCCATTGTTTCGCTTATAATTAAAAAGTTCGGAAGCAAGTTCACCGCCTACGCGACTCTCTGAAGAACAAGGAAATTAGAACATCAAAAATGATTTTGTAAAGTTTCAGCGACCGACACTGAATGTTGAACAGTGGCTTCTATGCTGTATTGTCATTCAAATTATGTGCTAGAACAATGTTATAGATATGCTAATTAATGCTATTATCGTGCTTTAAGGGGAGGTTGCAGTACTTTTTAACTTTCTTAAACCTCTGTAAATCTAGCCAACGTAAATGTTGCAAAAAACGCTTTTTTTGGAAAAATTTACATGTGGTCAAGCGCTGTGTGAAAACAGAAACGTGAATTACAATATTTGGCTCGATTAATAAAACATAAAGATTACACTAAATCACTATTTAAAACGTGTACCTTGAAGAAAAACCATGAAAAGTTATATCAAAAGATAAGGCTTATTGTTTTAGGGCATGATGAGAACACATTTTATAATTTCGTTCTTATTTTAAAATATAATATACAAAATCTAGCAGTACATGCGCTCCCACCGGCCGGCCAGTCCCCGCCGACATGCACTACAAGACACACCGTACTACTAGAGGGCCTTAAATATTAATTTGGTATTAAAGATTTTTATTCAATTAGGAGAGTTATTTGAATAACGACAGCTCAATCTAAATAATTATTTGAGTATTAATGAGCACTTTGAAACAGTCATATTTCATATTCAGCAATAATTTCCGCCTGCTGGCTGTGGGGGGCTGTGTGCGTGGTGTGTGTGGGTGGTCGTCGGGCCTCTGGCTTCAGGCGCTACCGTCACCCAACATAGGCACTATGCTGTGTGACACCACTTTCCGGCTCGCTACAAATCTGCGTTTGGGCGCTTCTTGCGCGTCAGTGTGGTGAAGCAGCCGACCGCCTCAGACACCATGGCCTTTCCTGCAGCAAGAGCGCTGGTCGGTTGGCACGGCCTGCTAGCATTAACGACATTATCCGTCAAGCTCCTATCACCGCCAGGGTGCCAGCTGTTTTAGAACCCAATGGCTTGGCACACGCCGATGGGAAGAGACCAGACGGAACCTTATTGGGAGCTTTATGTTTGAGCCATTTGAGGTTGAAACACTAGGGGCGTGGGGTCCGAGTGCTCATCGAGTACTTCGGGACATAGCCAAACGGTTGGTCGAATCTTCACGTGACCAGAGGGCTGGCCTATTTCTAGGTCAAAGAATCAGCATTGCCATCCAACGTGGCAACGCTGCCAGCCTTTTGGGTACTTTTCCCACTGTCAGCGATACGGACGTATTTTTATATACTTGTACATGTAACAATACTTGTACAATATATATTTTAGTAGGTATCAGTGTGTATATTATATTTAAAATACACAGTCGTTTCAAAATATTTACATTCGTTTTTATAAAACAAAGATAACTTAATGTCAATTTATTGCGAACAAAGTCTAATATGTTATTTATTAAAAGAATGTTCATCAACTTTTGACAGTAATAGAAGAAATTCTTCTGAATAATACAGTTCGTCCATAACTATTTTGCATCAAGCAGTGGGACGACTTGCCATCAATCAGCCAATAGGTACGCGTGGCTACCCATTCAAGAGCTCCTCTGAGTCATCACCTAAAGAAATCCGTTCGCATTACATCCCGGTTCCTTCCGATAAGACGGGCGAATAAACCCGATCCAATAAAGATCACCGCAGACCGCACTTTTCATAAACTTTAAGGTCTTTCATTTCTTACGCAGAGTTATTCCGTGGATATAGCCGAATATATCCGCGTCATACAGTAGGATGTATTGTGTCAGCACATGGATTTAAAACTAGCTTTGGTTCTATCTTTAATATTGAAATTTTTTTCATTATATTGTTTTTTTTTTTGCGAATGTATCTAATAATTTGGTTTCATGTATATTTTATTTTATTTTTAAATTTTAGCTTGTAAGAATTAGATTTTGCTGTGCCCTGACAGGGTCTACAACGGCTCTTAGCTCTAAGCCTTTTGTTAACACCATGTTTTACCTTGTGGAACGCAAATAAATGAATATGAATATGAACCTACAAGAAATAGGGTAGGTACAAAATTGATTTACGTTTCAAATATCATGTATACCCAATAGTTACGGGCTATTTTCTCTCTCATCCTAACTCCACGGTGCGCGGTGGCACGTGCTATACTTACATAAAATACACAATCGCTTAACAGAATATGAGCCTATTTTTTTGCTGGGTAATGGAGCTGCTGTTGACCTCGATCTCGCCTGGTGGAGAGCGATGGATGAATTCTATGATGGAACGAGCAAACTCAGAAGATGCCTGTTCACTCTTGCCCATATTAAAATCACTTCCCGCTGTTAAAAATAATCTAACACATGCCTGCCTCAGAGACTACACAGGATGGCAGCGCTATCGATGCTAAAACTGTAACCACATGAAAAAAGTTCAGCACATGCTTCTGGACCCCCTAGCGTAGACATTTTTCGTCGTTTCATAGAAAAGTGCAACCTACGCGGTCAATGTATGGAGCAGCATTAAAAAAAAAACAAAATCATGTGTTTAGAATGATGTACTGAATCCATGTTAACCGGTTGCGCGTCGATATGTCTGCCACCCTGTATAAAGAGGCAAACTAGACAAATTACAAACAAAGATTTATCTTTACACCCAAGTTTAAACCATCATCTGATCTATTTTTTGATTTCGTAATTTGAATTAAGGTTCAAAATATAACTGGCTGAATTATATAAGCTGGGACCTCATTTTACAAAATTGCTAAATCGCAGTTTCAAGAACAGCGATTACTAAGATCCTTTGATACAGCAACAGCGGCGAACAGTTCGTAATCATTGCGAGCCGCACTCACAACATCCACGACACGACGCACTCACACGGTAAATTGCGATGTACCAGCGAGTGGTTGCTTACGCATGTGGCCTCTGCGGAGACGTACTGTATCATTGCGAAGTGAGAGTTGAGGTACACAGTTGATTCAGGTCATTCAGGGGTTCAAGGATGGTGAATGAAAAATTTATCATGGTGGATGAATGAGAGGATAGTTGGCAGATTATTTGTAATAACTAAGTGTCGAAAGCCTAATAGCAAGGGTGTTGGATTGACTCGCAGGGGTTGTGACTTCGACCCCGTTGTGCTATTGCTATTCCATTCCTAGCTAACGAATAAGTAGCTTAGCTGTAGTTTAACAGGAATAGTAGTTCTGGGAAATACACACATCGCTAGTAAAATAAAATCCTGTTGGAAGGTTGAGGTTCCTCGTGTGTATTCCAGAGTAAAAATATTCTCGAATTGAATCTGTGTTAGTCAAATACTCGATATCTTTGGAATCCCGAGGTTTTACAGCTTGTTCAAAACTTCAACTGTTAGTTTTCCTGAGCAACTGGGTTGCTGAGGTCAGATGGCTGCGGTCCAGTGTAAATGCTGATATCAATTTAGTCAGACTGGAAGCTGCACTAGAGTAATTGCTGAAGACTAACAATATTATACAAGAAGAACGGATATGGACGGTGAGTCAGATAAGAAACATGCGATTAATTGGAGTAAGGGAGGTACTTCAATTAATCGCAAGTTTCTAATCTTGTTGTTTTCAGCGATGGGAGGCGGGAGGACAGAAAGAGCTTCAATGCATTTAAAAAAAATGCTCTTTGTCTATTCGGTAAGGCTTACAAAGTCTTCAAAATAGGTGCTTGATGACTTAAGCGGGTAGCACTAATGAATTATGTATCTATATGAAAAACAATATAAAAATACTGTTTATTTTTCAAAATACTAACCGTTTAGTTTCGCAATTTGAACATAATATACTTAATTTCCTGTATAAAAACTTGGCAACCCTAACCGAAACTCCACTCACAGACGTGATGGCTACCAATATGTACGAAAAAACAAAAAGAAATATTACGTGATATTTTTTAGGGTCGACAATCGTCGTCGGTCGTCAAACTCAAACTCAAACTCAAAGCATTTATTTCAAATAAACCAATTACAGGCACTTTTGAATTGTCAAGGGGTCGGTCAGTCAGAAAGATGAAGCTAGTTGCCCATTCCAAAGCGTAGTAGGTACCTATGGAGAAGAACGGGCAAGAAACTCCATGGACACTCTTTTAAATCAAAATATTGTTACAATAGAGTGGTTACATCATTCATGTTGTAATTATACATGTGAGATCGATGTAGAAAGACGTGCACGTTAAAAGCGTCCGTAATAAAAAGATAAAAACAATTATGGAATCAAAATAAGCCGTGGCAGCCAAGAAATGACCAGCGCCCACTGACGGCGCCCGTTCACGAACATGACGTATGGATCAGCACCATTCAGCTCAACCATTTTGAAGGGAACTCAATGATCCAATACACACGCCACCACCAGCGACACATTTGAGTGAGCATGACATACTCTCAGCCGCCAGGGCACATTCAAGTCAATGAACGACGAACCCAGTAAGCTTTATAGTGGGTACATAGTGCTCACACATGTGCTATGCAATTATACAATACTATGAGATTGAATTTATACAATGCAAAGATAGGTTGTACAATCTTCATCAGGTCCAACACTATTTTCGAATGCTAATTAATTAGTTTACGCGCCCTTGTGGAGCAGGACCAGCCCTGAGCCAAGCATTTTTGTCAGCGATATAATCCCCCAACTTATAATATGCTTGGCTGTATAGTGTGCGTTTTATACAGGATTTAAATTTCGTTTCATTCAGTTGGAGTATGTGGGGAGGTATTTTATTGTAACATTTTAAACAGTACCCCATGAAGGATGAGTCTACTTTAGCCAGTCTGAAACCTGGTTGAACTAATTGGTCCCTATTTCTAGTCCTATAATTGTGTCTTTCACCTCTTTTACTGAAAAGATTTAGATTTTTCCTTACGTACATGATGTTTTCATAAATATATTGACAAGGTACCGTCATGATGTTAATGTCTTTAAACAGTTCCCTTAGAGAATCGCGCCTGCGGAGGCTGTATATTGCTCTGATAGCTCTTTTCTGTAGAATAAAAATAGACTCAATATCGGCAGCCCGTCCCCATAATAAAATACCGTAAGACATGATACTATGAAAATAGCTGAAATAGACTAGCCTCGCGGTATCTACATTAGTAAATTGACGGATTTTTCTTACAGCATATGCTGCTGAACTTAGCCGTCCTGCAAGAGATGTTAAATGAGGACCCCATTGCAGCCTTGAGTCTAGCGTTATTCCCAGGAAAACAGTTTCATCGACAAATTCTAGTTTCTCGTTATTCAATACTATGTCACAATCACTACTTTTAACATTCGGTAAAGCAAATCTTATGCATTTAGTTTTTTTCCCATTTAATACTAAATTATTAGCAGTGAACCAATTATGTACCTGCAGTAGGGCATTATTTACGTCGTCAAGATTTGATGCACGTCTATTTATCTTAAAGATTAAAGAAGTATCGTCAGCAAATAATACCATTTGTGGTTGGTTTTTAAATAAATGGGGTAGATCATTAATATATACTAAAAAGAGGAAGGGACCTAATATCGATCCTTGTGGAACACCCATTTGTACTTTTAAATAAGGTGAATTGATACCATTTATTTGCACTTTTTGTTGTCTATCATTTAAATAAGAATGTACTAAACTAAGCGCGAGTTTACCTAGTCCGTAATGCTCAAGTTTTAAGAGCAAGGTTTCGTGATCAACGCAGTCAAATGCCTTGGAGAGGTCACAAAAGATCCCTATGGCATCTTGGGCCTCCTCCCACGCTGTAAATATGTGTTTTAATAAAGTGACACCGGCGTCAGTCGTACAACGTCCTTTGGTGAAACCATATTGCTGATCGTGTAAGATTTTGTTGGTGTTAAAATGATTAAGCATTTGATTGAGCATTACCTTTTCGAACACCTTGCTGAATACTGGCAACACAGATACTGGTCTATAATTGTTGGTGTCTTTGCTGTCCCCAGATTTAAAAAGTGGTATAACCTTACTGTATTTCATTAAATCCGGGAAGACTCCTTGATCTACACACAAATTAAATATTAAAGCTAAGTATGGTGCTATAGTCTCGATTATTGCTGTACAAACTTTGATAGACATTCCCCATAGATCTTCGGTCAATTTGATTTTTATTTGCCGAAAAGCTTTTATAACTATCATAGGGTTTATATGTTTAAATTGAAATTCAACCGGGCAGCCTAAAACGTTCGCTCTTAATAAATCAATCGAGACATCAGGTGAGGAATTTAAAGCTTCCGTCGTTTTAACTGGTATATTAGTAAAGAAATTTACAAATTCTTGAGCGACTTCTAAGTTAGAGCTTATGGCACCACGTGAAGTCTCCAATGTATAATCTGTGCTACGTATTTTTTTCCTACTAGTTTCGTTATTTATAACTTTCCAAACCGTTTTTATTTTATTTTCTGCTGATTTAATCTTGTTGCTAATGTACTGGGCTTTAGCTATCTTGCAAGTATCGTAGTTTTGAAAATCTGTTATTTTATCCTGTTGCTAGAGCGATACCCATCACCAACAAAAAAAAGAACATTTCAAGTCACTACAGTCTACATGATACGCGGTCGTTGGTCTCGAATAAAATTGTCATTTAATAATTATATTTTTTATTGTTTTATACAATGTGGAGACAACAATACGACAATAAATGAAAACACTGACAATATTAATGCATATGAGTATTTTGAAACTATCAAATTAATCCTAACACCGAAATAACAATAGTGATTTTTTCAAACAAACTAAATAGTAGTTATGGGCTGACTATGGGTTTTGCAAATCTTTGACTAGCTACAGTGTCTAAACCATTGGATATATTTGATTGAATTTATGTATGCAGGCTGGGAACATCATTAGATATACGCAGTTTAATTTATTGTCGTATTGTCGTCTCCACCTTGTATAATATAAATATCGATTACCCATCACGTTTGTGGAGTTTCGCTCGGAACAAATATTTGTATGGCCTACAAGTAGTTGTTCCGGGTCTGGCTGTTTGTGTATGTAACTAAATGTTTGTAACCGCACCCACGATACAGGAGAAGTTCCTAGTGTGGAGCAACGTTTTTAAAAAAAATAAAAAAATTCCCAAGTTCCCAACATGATCACGTGTTAGGTCCTACGTGATCCATGTATCATATCCTACGTGATCCATGTGTCATGTCCTACGTGATCCACGTGTCATGTCCTACGTGATCCTATCAACTGAAGATCGCGCTACACAGCTCACTGCGCCAGTAACACAAACACGCGACTAAAAGCAGCACATCGCTCGCAACACAAATATTTATTAACCACACACTAATGTGCTTTTTATTCACGTCTATCACGTCCATGTTACTAGGTCGCGATAGAGCTGGCGTGATTAGGTATGTAAGAGTGTTGATCGGAAAACTATAGTTGTTTAAACTGGAGTAAGTGTTGATGTTGCATTTAATTGTGAATAAATGATATAGTAGTTATCCATAAACCATTAACGACTCCATTTGCGAAAAAAACATTGAAAAAAAAACAACTGGCTTTTTAACTTATGTGAAAAAGTCAATTGTTTTAATTGTTATTGTGATACCTACCCCACACAATTTCGTATACCTACCACTAGTTGCTATGTCAATAACAGTGTCAGTAAGTTATAACATCATCAACATAGTACCTACACAAAGAGGATTACATACGTAGGTATTATTGAAGCTAACTCAAAAACTGCTAAAACTAAGTTAATTAAATTAATATTTATGAGACTATCTTGCGGACTTCTTCTAACAAATGAAAAATATATATAAATCGGTGTACATAATACATTGATACACATCACGGTCTATTCTCCAACAGTAAATGTAAGTTATTTTAAGAATATTTTTTTTATTTGGTTACCCTACTAATTAATAATTTTCAGACATTTTCCTTTACTTGCGCTGTGAGGCCTTGCTTCTTGCCAAACATGATTCTAGGTCAACGGGAAGTACCAGGTTTTGATTTATTTGCGAGTATCAAAATAGCCGTATTTGTTATTGCGTTGACTTAGAAGCTTGATTCTTTAGAGCTCCAAGGGACCGTAGACCTACGTATTTGATATTTTCAACTTGATACCTCAACGCGTTTCTGAGAAAACAGGTGTTAACAGACAGACAGACGGAAGGACGGACGTACAACGAAGTGAAGATCACTCCGTTGTCCGTAAGGGTTCCGTGTTTTCTTTTTGAGTTACGGAACCCTAAAAACTGGCCGAATGCATAAACTTCTTTTTTTTGTTGAAGTTGGTTACCAATAAAGGTAGTTTATTGAAGGAAACGCTTTTCATTTAGCAACATTTATGGCTGAAGTAAGTTACTGAATGAACAACTATTCACCTACTAAACGAACAACTATTTACCTACTAGAAGAACAACTATTTACCTACTAAACGAACAACTATTTACCTACTAGAAGAACAACTATTTACCTACTAGAAGAACAACAGAACTATTTACCTACTAAACGAACAACTATTTACCTACTTACTAGAAGAACAACTATTTACCTACTAAACGAACAACTATTTACCTACTAGAAGAACCACTATTTACCTACTAAACGAACAACTATTTATATTTTTTAAGAATGACAAGCCCATCTTTTATCACCCTCCTACCGAAAAGATTATACAATTTCCAACCAAGTCCCGCTGAAAAATACACTTTCTCATAGAACGCTTTCCTTCCGTTCCTAAATTAGTGGTGGAATTACAAACAAAAGAACATCGTAATAAGTTTGTCTCATAATTTGCCTCAAATGTCATCACTTTATAACTTCTAAACGACGTCACTTCTAAACTTTTGAGCCATTTATAATTCACACAATTTGGAAGCTCGACCACTTTTCCTGATAAATTGACTGCTTATTAAAACAACACTACGTAGTTCTTTGAAGCAACTTTTGATTTCAAAACTCAACATAAGATGTACCGGTGTTCCTCCACGGCGTCTCCAATACAACCACGCGTGTGTGGTTGTATTGGATTGGTAATACAACATATTCCTTTTCCTTGAGAAAACGTCAGATTTTCACAAGGAAAACCAGTTTTCTCATTTCAGTTGATTTAACATGAGTCATATAACATGAGTCAAAACCAAAGTACTCTACACAAACATATCATGTATGACATCATAATTTATGAGTTTTAATGAATCGCAGGCACAAGGGGCGGTCATAGGAGCGTGGGGTGTATTACATTTAGTGTGCGGGCGCTACGCGGCGCCTGTGACGTCATTGTGACAGCCGAGCACGTCCAGCTATGTGTATGACAAGTAAATGGGTGCTGGAAGGATCACTGAAACCTCACAGTACACAGATTGTGAGGTTATCATGATGTAACAAAGGCAGTCGGAATAAATACGCTAAAGCAAGTTATAAGCTCTAAAGTTCATTAAAAATTATACCAAAAAGGTAGACCGCCCCACGACCGCCTTTTAACTTAAATTGTCAAGTCAGACCTTTTAAGCCTGTTTGTTTTATAAAGGAAGTAGCTCAGTAAAAAAAAGTGTACTTTCTGAAGTTATGCCGAAAAATACGCGTAAATATTTTTCATTAATCCACCCACAGATGCTAGACTCGAAGAGTAACTCTCGCTGCAGGTATTTTTATTTTTCAAAGCTTTGAGTTGACGTTATGTGCCTACCTACTCTGAAACAAGCCTTCTGTGGTACATATCTAAATAAGGATCGTAGATCAATTTTAAGTGTCAATAAGTATCATTTCAACCTGTAATTTTCTAACCTTAGAAAGGAACGACTAAGCCTATTGATCAATAGCCAAATTAGTTAATTTCACTTTTCGAAACGTACTCATTTGGTACAGATCGTATTCACCTACTACTTATTTATTTTCATGTAACCTTCGGTAAGTAATCAAGTTACAAATAACTTTATCTCCCTAAGTAATTACATGACGATTATAATCAAAGCAAATCTCACAGATTACCCATCTCAATCACAAACAAGTGAAGTAAAGCGGTGTCTCCACGAGCGAATCCTCGGATCAACAAAGCCGAGCCATTAGCAACGTTTAGCTCAACACGGCTCGTAATGGAAGAGTTAATTTATTCGAACAAGCAGTAGTTTGTAACTCAGCCGGAATTTAATTCGGTCGCGACGACCGAGCGATTTCCATGACGACGCCTACCGTGTGGACGAGGCTTAGGCGATGAGCGAGAGACGTTTATGACGTGTCTTGGTCACGCTCTTGATGTAACAGTTCTTCCAAAAAAAAGTTTGTTAACCAAAGCTTATCTTTTGGAATGTATTAAATACTTTGCCGTTACAGATACATGAATTGCGTAATTTAGTTTTTCGTTACTTAATAATAAATTCTATCAACCATAAATTATCATGGTTTCTGACAAATCTTATTAGAGTGATATCAAAAAGTTAAGGTAGAATTTTATAGATATAATCAACATTTAAAATGTGTAGGAAGACATTATCATCTAAAGTACATCTCTAAAGCACCGTCTCATCCCGTTCCCACCTTCTACCAACCGTCCCTAACTTACAACCAGTGGGTGTAATGCGCCCGCTCCGCCGACACCCGACGACGCGCGACGTAGCGTCGGCGGCGACGAGGCGTCGGTAACGCGACGACTTTGTACAACTGCGGGTAGTTATCGGTAGCTGTACAGTGTACGTACCTATGTCTACTCTAGTATGGGTACGTTTTAGAAGATTTCATGCCGATGATTGTGTGATCCTGATTTAGTTTGTTTCTAAATACATTTTGAGAGGTGGCGTTCTATAGTTTCTGTCTACCGCCATTGGAAAAAAGCGGGAGTTTATGTATCTATTAGGACGTTGGACGACGTCTGGACTATTAGTTTATGTATCTACTAGGACGTTGGACGACGTCTGAAGTATTAGTTTATGTATCTATTAGGACGTTGGACCACGTCTGAACTATTCGATTATGTATCTAGTAGGAAGCTGGACGACGTCAGAACTATTCAATCTTCTCTCAAAATACCAATACACGATGACTGCCCAAGGAGCGCAAAGGAACAATTAAATACACTTTTATCTAAAGGCGAAAACCCTCACTTCGCTTTGTCATTATGTAGTCAGAGCTCTTCGCAACCTATTTATGACTAACTTAAGCTACAAAAATATGTTCATAACCTCTTTTCGTCAGTATCTTGAACCAATCTCTGACGTGCCTCGTAACAACACAATCTCTTCAGCGAGGCTTACAATCTCTGCACATGATCTACCATTCCTACCTTTTGAATCCTAATTCTGTTGGTATGTACTCACTGCGAATGGGATCATTTAGGTCTATCTGCAGACTTGAGCCTAGCTGCAGAGTAATATCTCGCTACAAATCTCTCTTTTAATTCGTACTGCTGTGTTTAGAGAGAATGATAGCAGACGGGGTAGATTAAACAAACTTGTTGTACCTTAAAAAATTGTGGGTTTTAGCCTAAAAATATGAGCCACGTTTTTGGATTCGCTTCAATCGGGTTAAAAGAGTTGTGGTCTGCTACTCGATTCTAAATTTTTTGTAAGTGGGAAGGATAAAAATATAACGTAAAGCACATTGCGCCTCTTGTGCTATTTTTAATTAAGACTCTAAGAGAGTATTCCTAAACTGTGGGAGGAATTAAAGAGCGGTAGTAAAAACGAAAATTAGAAAATAATATCTAAACGCTGTTTAAACAGCGGAAGAGACAATAGTTGTTATAAGAAGACACGAGTAGGAGCAGAATAAACAAGCGGCCATCTTCACGAGAACGATTTAATTACTTTTCGAACTGTTCAGGCTCTTCAATATTGAAAGGTAAATTAGTGATCTACGAAATTATTTTCTTTATAATTATTTTTCATGCTGAAAAATTTTACAATATATAAACCCATGAGAATCATTAATTCTTGACGCAAGACCGGAAAGGGTAGGATAGGCCCAATTACTAAACTAGATTAATTAAATAATAATACAAGATAGGAACAGTACGAAATACACAAAATTAAATAAAAAACTTTATACTAAGTTCTTGTTCTTTGTCTAATGTCGCTTTCGCACACGTGTCATATTTTTCATAATTTAATTATTATCGTATCATGCTTTTACTTACCAACCATTTGGGGACGACAATATGACAATAAATTAAAACACAGGCAATAAAATAAAGGAAGATGTATATAATAATAACCACACATATGTGGTTGAATAGCTCTTTTCATAACTGATACTTATTACTCTGGCGGTCAGTCTCAATTCATGATGGAAAAAAAGTTACAGATAAAAGAAAAAACAATGAAATTAAAAAATAATTTATTAGAATAAAACATCGGTAATCAATCATATTGTAGAAAAACAAAAAGTGAATTAACAAGCAGTGACTTATGAGAAGTCAACAATAAAAACATTATTATTAAAACACCAAACATCATTAATTTAAACATTCTGCTGGAGGATTCTAAGGTTCACGCCTTGCGAAACCGATGTGACATAATTATTATTATAGATGTTACACGTGCACAGCTTCCCGCTGTCCGTCGCCCAGTCAAACAAGTGCAATATCAAAATTGTTATATTGCATTTATGCCGATCTGATCTCTGTCAACTATAATATTACAGTAAGAAGTTTTCGCAACTGCCTGACTCTCATCGCGGTTAACCTCGATTTTGCATTTCCGGAACCAAGCGTCTAGGGCTTTTGCGGAGGTTTATTGAGTGCAAACGATAGAGTCCTGACAGTGACCAGTGTAGTAAATGGCCGTGTCGTGTCGTAATAGCCGTGTCGGGGAATAAAGTCAACAGAGCCTTTTTAGTGCTCATATACACGAGCGGTAGTGCGGGACGCCCCCCAGCTAGATGGACCGACGACCTTAAAAAGGTGGCTGGGACAGACTGCGTGCGGAAGGCAGAGGACATGATGTTGTGGTGCAGCATGGGAGAGGCCTATGTCCAG
The DNA here is from genome assembly GCA_937001585.2 of Brachylomia viminalis. Taxonomy (NCBI): domain Eukaryota; kingdom Metazoa; phylum Arthropoda; class Insecta; order Lepidoptera; family Noctuidae; genus Brachylomia; species Brachylomia viminalis. Next base: position 26,495,059 of record OW443304.2, read on the forward strand.
CAGCGGACTGCGATAGGCTGAGTAGATTGATACACGAGCGGCATCTGCCAACGGCAGAGGTAATTGCAGCCTTCGACACTCGTTGACGGCAGCCGTCGACACTCGTTGACGGCAGCCGCCAACGCGTCTACTGCTGCCGCCGACGAGTATCGACGGATAAGAGGAGGAAACTATACCCTCGATGCGATAGCGATCCGACTAAACGTCTCGTAAAATGAGCATGAGACGGTCTGGCGTTCCGAGTTGGATAAGCTTATATGTATAGTGAGCCGTTGTGTTAGTTTGTCGAAAGATAAATGATAAATGATTTTTTTTCTGTAAGTAGGTTTGTACAAACACTTTTACACGGCAAACATATTTTTTTTTAATTAGATGAGCCCGGCGTTTCCTATCTAACTACTCTGAGAAGAAAGACCGAAACAAACACAGAGGTCACAATCTCTTTTAAAGTCCAGACAAAATCTTGGTCAGATAGTGTGAAGGCTATGTAGATCGATATCTAAAATGGTCTTTTGAGGAAAGAAACACACAGTTTGAGTGGACCTGTCCAGTTAGCAGTCAGTGCACGCAATTGTCAGCAATCGTGCAGCTCAACTTAGAACTTAAGGAGCTCAACGATTCGACAAACAATACCAAAGAAAGGACATTTGAATAGGCCGCATAAATTACTCAAACTGCCAGATCATGATTAAAGTAACTGATAAAAATACAAAAAAGCAATAACGGACATTGTTCTCACATTCACAATAATTAAAATAATATTAAAATACTTTACAAAGTAAATAACTATGTCATAGTATATATAAAATTCATCAATGTCAATGTGTATATAAAAATCCGGACATAATCTTTGAGGACCACGTAGATTAGTGTCTGAACCGTGCAGCTCAACTCAGAACTTAAGGATTTGACGAACAATACCAAAGAAAGGACATTTGGGTAGGCCGCATAAACTACTCAAGCTGCCAGAACATGGTTCAAACTGGAACAATTACCCACATAGTCCTCATATTCACAATCATTAAAATAATAAAACACTTTATACAGTAAATAAAAGCAATGCTTTCATTATGTCGATGAAGAACACGCCCGTCGTCGCGTTGGGCTGGAAACAACGCTTAAGTACTCTACGATACGGTAGACTTGTTGGATGCAAGAGTGTTCGGTTCGGCAACCACACTGCTCGGTGGGGATGAGGGTCTTTTCTTCGACATAGTCTTTCAGACACTTATAAATAAAGCTCTCATAGATATTGCCGTTAAAATTTCGGAGTCTGATGAGACGGTTACTCGTGGGATAGGATTTGGGCTTGTCTGGATACCCATAACGGTGGCCGCTTTCCATGCTTGCGGAAAGGTTTTGTTGCTCAAGGTGCCATTGGAGATGGCGGTCATTAGGATTAAGAGAGGAGCGACGAGGAGTTTGTTTACCTTATTGGTGATACCGTCCGACCCGGGGGCTTCCTGAGAGTGACAGTTTTGAATGAGGTCGGGCACTTCGTGTGGAGTGACGGGAGGCAGAGAAACGGTCAAAGTCAAAGCATATATTTCAAATAGGCACATAAAAGGCACTTTTGAACGTCAACATTTACATTTAAATAGAATTGATTCTAGTCGCCCCTTCCAAAAGGTAGTTTCGTATGGAGAAGAATGGGCAAGAAACTCCACCGTTACCCTTTTAAAATGTGTTACAATATTTTGTATACATTAATTATATAATTATATGTGAAGACGATGCACCTATAACAAAAATTACCCAACCACAATAGGTAAAAAGAATTTAATAAACGTAGCAATGATAAATAAGTTAATTAAGTGGTAGATACATGGTGTTCACATAATTACAAACATTGTAAAAGTATACGATTTCCCAAATTATGTAAACAAGTAATATGTCAGTGTGAGTTATAGTAATCACAGAACGTAAATCAATGTCACAATAATAATAAACTATACAATTAAAGTAGCAACACGTTTAATTTTGTCTAGACCCTAGATTGTCCTGTGGAGCTGGACCAGCATGCTTCCAAGCATTCTTATCTTGGATATAATCCTCTAATTTGTAATATGCTTATATAACACAGTGCGTTTTTTATATGAGTTTAAAATTTTCTTTCATTTAATTGCAATATATGACAAGGTATTATGTTGTAGCATTTAACACAGTACCCCATAAAAGGTGTATGTAATTTAGCTAATCTGAAAAATGGTTGATCTATTTTATCTTTATTTCTTGTATTAAAATGATGTCTATCACTTATTTTATAAAAAATATGTAGATTTTTTTCTTACGTGCATAATATTTTTATAAATGAATTGGCAAGGTACCGTCACAATATTAATCCTTTTAAATAGTTCCCTGAGAGGTTCGCGGTGACGTAGATTATAAATGGCTCTGACAACGGGTGGGAGGGAAGCTCTAAGTTCGACTTCAGCGTCAACCTTGGCAAGGTGCGCTTGGTCTACTGGTTGAGAGCTGGGAGATCATTGGAAGCTAGCTGTTGGCTAGCCATTCGGCCTTATGAACCGTCGAATGCGATGCTCATATCTGGACGGAGTAGTTTTTCTGAACGTAGGTACTAGAACATTAAATTTGTTCTTGTACTTTTACAGAGGGGGAAGTGTTCGTAAGACTTCTCCCATGTTGTGCTATATTCCCTACGATGAGAACACGTTTACAATTATTGTGATGCATTATGCTTGCATCATCAGTTATAATTAAGATGATGAGTTAGGTTTGTTAATCATAGAGTAAAACGTAATGCTTTTTGTATGTTTTCATGTAACGAATGATTTTTTTAGCCACAGTTATGCAGGTTTTTGTTTTAGCTGTAACTTTTTCCCCGCAATGATTTGAAACTGGCCGCCATAGTAACAAATGACAAACATTAAAGAGCTTTCCAACTAAATACGTGTGGTCGTTATTGGTCAGTGGGGACATCCTGTTGCATCATCCTTTAAAATCATCAGATTATTGCCTAAATCCAAACACCGTACATAGATATAATAAAGAAAGAGATAATTATGGAGTGGAGTTCAAAATGTATAGAAAACCGGTGAAGCCACAATTGCCCCTCCATAACGCTAATATTGCACACACAGTTCTGTCAAAACAATACTACGAACAAGTGCACACACGCGCCATCGATAACTCAGTCATTTAAATATAAACCTTATTCATTAAACCACAGCGTACTTTTTCCGTATAATTTACTCACACTAAAACAATTATCGATAAGTGTTGTCGGGACTCGGGGGCGGATACGACATAGTGCTTGACTAAATCGAAGAGTTATCGATAAATTTATTATAAAAAGATTTTGGAAATAAAGTAAATTAAAACGATATGAAACCAACAAAACTTTATTTAATTAATAAAAATATTTGAAAATCAATTACAAATCAAACGACACATAGTTATACGTAGTTCAATATAATTATGTTGCCATAAAATGATAAAAAAAAAACATCTATGAATTTTGTTACTGACCGGTGAAGTGGAGGTATTTGTGGAGCTTTTGACGTTTAGATAATCTTATCTAAACGTCAAAAGCTACCCCCCCCCCCCCCCCTAGCGTTCTTGGTTAAATAATGGAGTCTTAATTTAATATATTTTTCCATGACTGCTTTTATTAATAATATTATGTGGTTATTCATTGGGGACTGCTCAAACTGGTGATATTTTATATTTTAAAATAGGTTTAACCCTACAAAATGTGGCAAAGCTTTTGCCGTGAGTTCTTGTTTAAAATTTTAGATTTTATTTTTAATTTATTATCGGAGAGCCAAGCTGTTTTTATTATAATTTCGATTCTCTTACAAATAATGACGACATCTGTTTTTAATATTTCTGTGGTAGTGACTAATTTAATATTATGTATTTGCTTGAATCTCACGAAGTTTAATTTGTTGTCGTATCGTGTCGTCGTCTTTACGATTTTTATTTGTATTGAGGGTGGGACATCATCTTATAACTTCTCCCGCTCTGGGCAGAGCAGGAGAGCGTGTCAGACTCTTACTGATTAAAACCCACCCGTGTTCCTTCAGTTGCCTGTGCCAGGGACCACGGTATCCCTTTCGGACTTTCCCGCTACCCTAGCAGGCATCGGCCCTAGTGGACCCCGTCATTGGTGCTGACATCTCTATGAGGCGCGCGTGGACCACAACGCGCCGTCGACCCGGGCTTGGTCCTTATCGAACGGCGAGCTGCCCATTGCTCGCCGTTCGCAAGCCCACGCCTACGGTGGCCGGGGATCGGCCTGCGATTCCCGACGCCCAGGGCGTCTCCTGCGGCGGCTAGGGGCGTGAGGGCGCGAATTTTGCCTCTCCGTCACGCGTTCCGCCTCCTCCTTCGCGAACATTACTGCTTCGCAGAAGGAGGTGACGGCTTCCCAAGCCCTCTCGCTCCATACCATGGCCTGGATCAGAGCCGGACGCGAGAGATCGCCACCGCCAATAGCCTCCACGAGGACATGGCGGTGCTCCGCCCAAGCCGGGCAGACCTCCACCGTATGTTCCACCGTGTCCTCCGGGCGATCCACATAATGGTGACACCCGGGCGTTTCCTCTCGCCTTATCCGGAACAGGAACCTTCCGAAACAACCGTATCTTGTGAGAACCTGCGTCAGGCGGAAGGATAGGACGCCGTGGCGCCTCTCTAGCCACTCCTCTAAGAGGAGACTTATCGCCGCAATTGTGGCGAGCCCAGACGTCCTTACCCTGTACTCGATATTCTAAGCATATTGAATTGCAATCATCAATCTGTCAAGCGCCAATGACAATTTCCACATTGATAAATTTAGCTCTTCGCTAGTATTAGTAGGTTCCCTATTCAGCAGTGAACGGTTCTGTGTTGAAATGTGAATATGATATGATCCGACATGGACTAAATAATTTAAATATTTTCTTGGGACAAACAACATCATATGACTATAACATAACTGTTGGAATATTATTACTTTTAATAGCTCTGCCTCTATGAGGAATAAAGGCATGGCGTGACAATGAAACTAAATAATCTTACTTAGTCCTGTACGACTTACAAGTACTTACTCGTCTAAAGTAATAACTTACCTAGGGAAACAAGTTTCTCCATGGTTTAAAAGTTGTTCAGTAGTAATCGATGCGAACAGTGGGCACTCCAATCACGCTCGAGGAGCCGCATACTCTTCCTACACTCCCAACTAATTCTATTTGCTGCCATTGTCTGACAGTGGAGGCGAGGAACAAGCGTGTCCCCTTCCCCCTTTGGCCGAATCTAGTTCCTCTAACAATTATCCGGGATGGCTTTAAATCCACTGTTAACATAAGGGTTTTGAGACATGAATGTAACCCAGTAAGGTACGCGATAAAGGCGTAGGACTGATATAAGTCAAAGTGGACTTTAAAGCATCTATATGGATGTAGGTGCTATGGTCTCTCCGAATATTCCGAAGCTAGAGGAAGGCTCCGGTGTTTATTATAGTGCTCAGAACGCCCACCGTGTGGTTGAAGCAGGTCTTATCAATCTGCCGGGAGGGCTGTGGAAGCAGAGGCTGAGCCAATTTCCCATAGCCCTCCCATCACGGCGTCGCGGGAACACCGCTGAGTTTTAGTGGGTATACTGCCACTCTGGCAGGGAGTCCCACATACCCCGTCTCGTCCCCCGACGAGCGGAGATGCGTAATGTCATTTCTCAGCGACAAAAAAAAAAAAAATAAAGGTCTTATCAGCCTCTTTGCTTTTCCTATATAATATATCGAAGGTATCCAAGGTAAGGTAAGGAAGGTAAGGTAGAGAATTTCTACAAGAAAAATAAAGTGGTGCGCTAGTTTCAATCAAACCAGTTTAAAACGAGATTTAAACTTGAATGGAACTCATAAAATTAATGATGTACTTCGATTGTTTATAAGTGATGATCTCACCGAGCTGTTACTTAAAAGTTGAGTGTTAATTCGACGGATTCCGAGAAGAAAATGTTCCCAACTCGTCCTAAAGTCCATGACTCGCCCTTGAGACATCCCGAAAAATTCCAATATTTGTTCAAACTCTTAATTATTTTGTTTCAATTCCAAATCACTAAGATTCTATCTAATCGTTAATTTCACTTGATTTGAATCAAGGGTTCCATCGAACCTTTAAACGTGCTCTTAATTTATTACTTTAATTAATGTTATTTAGTTTGTAAAGTCAAGATAAGAAATTTCGATGCTGCAGTGAAAATTGCGTCACTAATTTAATTAAATAATTGTTTTCAGTGTAATTTATTTGAATCAATTAAGACCGTTATCAAATTGGAGACGTATAACAGTACTGCTTTGTCACAGTTCATGTAAAGACTACGCTATAGTGAGACGCTATAGTGGTAGCGACCGCGGCAGCGTTTTATGAGCGCCCGGTACAGTTTTGACCTCCACGAAAATGCCCTTGACGTTTCCAAAAAAATTATGTATTTCAATAAAATTCCATCATCTAATCTATTTTAAGCCTTTTCACATTACTTGAGCTGTAAAGAGTTATCTTACGACTGAGCGACGTTAAACAATAAAACGGCCGTGAAAGCCAAATAGCCCATCAAGTTACTTCCCTTTCACTGAACACAGTTATCACACCCATTCCGAAATAAGTGAGCCTAAGTCAACGTCCAGAAGTAAAACTGGAAATTATTGTCGAAAAGCCTGAACAAATAATTAGTAAGGAAAACTAAAAGTTTGGACTAGATACTCAATCACGCCTCAACAAAGCAATGTATCATACTGTTTTCAAATCGTAACTTTCCGAATTCCTTCATACAATCGTTATCTGTTACTTAGTAAATAACTGCCTAATCACTTTACTCTTCCAGCTCAGCTACGAACTTAATACTCACAACACAATTTAGATAATTGAAACCGAATCTTGTTGTCATTTGTAGATTGGTTTCCAAGTGTACCTACAGACGGCAGCGATGGCTTCTACCTTATTTGTTTTATCGGATTGTTGATCTGTACCGAGAGGGTGCACGTTTGTACTGCACCTGCATCCTAATTGCGTATAATACTTAATCCCTTTCACAAGAATGTACAAATCCATTCCAACATGCATCCATTTTAACACTACAACAAAATCCATTGCTTCATATTAATAATGGTGGAAAATATGGTTTGCACACAATGTATTGGATTGTCATAACAAGTGCGTTATGCAAGTAAAGTCGAGTCACGTTCGAATCAATTGTAAATTATTAAATGAGTTAGGCCCAGTAGGTGGCCATGACAATCGCGGCATCAGTAGCGTTTTTTAGGTCCTCAGAAGTGCTGGTGTGGACACTTTGGACATTAACATATGGGACATGGCTTGGTCAGTAGCACCGCATGCGTAACTGGGCGTAGGTTGTGTCAATAATCCCCCATGCCGCTAGATTGTGCTTTCAGCAACCTACTTGGGTCCGCAGTCGATTCATTGTTTTCCATATAGGCCACTACAGATCACGTCCGGGATGCAGGTGCCCCTGGGGCTGAACGGAGTCGGGTGGTGGCAGGTGCTGTTTTTCCCGCAGGTCACAGCTGGTGTATCTCACCTTAGGCGGTTGGCTTTGGATAGCTTGTGTATAGCGCAGAAAGTAATTCTGGCTCTTAAGTCTACCCGGGGCTGTTGTGTGGTCGTAGAGGAGATGACGGGAATCGGCTTCTTGCTTAAATTTCTCTAGCGCGCATGTGACTTCTCCTCGTAAGACAGGTGCCACACTGGGCACAGCGAAGTTAGTTTTAGGCAACCCGATATATTTCGACACGTCTCATTCCGGGTTATGTCAACTTGCTTTGCGTGAGCGGATCGGTGCTACACTGGACACGTGAATTCGCCAGCGGAGAAGCATAAAGACATGCTAATGGTGCGAAGGACATTATGTGCTGCCCCCCAGTTGGTGGAAATAAGCCGACGAAGCAGGTTGTTTAAGGTCCCAACCTTCTGTTTTATTTTATAACACTGCGACTTATAGGTTAAGGCTCTGTCTAAGGTTACACCTAAATATTTAGAACATGCGCAGTGTTCGACCTTTGTTCCACGCCACGTGATATTAGGCGTCCAATTAGAGTGTCTGTTGCGGAGGTGAAATGCGTAAGCTTTTGTTTTGGATGGTTTTGGTCAGAGGACATTATTGCGATAGTGTTTTCCCAGCGAATCTAGTGCTAGTGACAGTTCATGTTCAACATCGCCAAAATGTGTCGACTGAGCCGCCAAATCCAGGTCATCCGTGTACAGGAAGCGCTCAGTGTGTTGGGTGATAGGCTTGTCATTTGTATAGTTGTTAAAAGTATTGGCGCCAATGGACTGCCTTGAGGGAGGCCATTTTTTGTAATCGCCATCTACACTTAGCCGACTGAAAGCATACTTGGGAGCGTTTGAGCACAAAGCTGTTCACGTTTGTGCACAAAACCCTGATCATTGGTAAGGCTGTTCACGTTTGCAAGTAGCTTTTTGATGTTTATGGTGTCATTGGCGGCTGTGAGGTTAATAAATACGACACCAGTGACACGGTTGGTCTCGTAGCCATCCTCTAGGTATTGCGTCAATCGAAGCACCTGACTTGAGCAAGACTTGCCAGGCCTAAAGCCAGCCCGCTCGGGTATTAGTGATGGATCAATTGCTGCTGTGAGACAGTTATGTAGCAGTCTTTCAAATAACTTTTTTATTTATTTAATTATTTTTCAACTCACATCTGTCATTACAGGGTAACCCTAATGCGATAGTGTATATAACTAAACTTTTATCTTAACTTATTATTATAAAATGTTGTAACTTATTACAATCAATGCATGTTTTGTGAACTCACTCAGAGAACAACAGAATAGGTCCGAGTCAGTAGCTGTAAGGTTGAGAGTGCGGAGTACACGCGACAGTGGCGCCGCCGCCGTTCCGAGCGCGCGGCTCCACCAGCAGCCGTGGCTGTCGTCGTCGCCAGTCGCCACACGTACCTGTCAGGAACACACAAACCTATGTGGTCCAAAATGTCTGCATTATGTGCCTTCCCTCTTCTAAATACTTTGAATATGTAGTTGGGTAATATGTAGTTTGAAGTTGGGCAGAACGTGTGACCTAACAGCGACATAGGTCGGTAGCTTTTGGTATCTACTAAATTCAGATGTTGATATCGTCGGTTTGCGTTGGCTTATTGAAAGTGGCAAAATATCACCTAATTTTCTGCTTATTCAGCAGTTTTGTATTCAAGAGGAATCCTGGCTGTTATTTCTAGTAACAGAACCACTTTAGATTATGTTTCCAATGAAATATTCCCGTGTTAGATATTTTCAGTCATTTCTGTATTCTCAGCTGAATTGAAAAACAAACAAAAGGCGAGTTAATTCACTAGTGTTATTTCATAATCATGTCAAAGGATTCCTTTCATTAAAAATAACTTGTTCAGCAAACAGAAATAAGTTTATTTGATTGTTTTATAGAATCTCAAAGTTGTTCTCTCGTAGAATGAACTGTTTGAAATCAAATGTAATAAAGAGAATGTATTGTATTGGTGTCTACTGAGTTCAGCACAAATTTAATTATCATTCATATCTGTTGATAATGAAAGCTCTTTCTTCTTTAGAACTTGCTTCAGAATAAAGTTTCTTTTGTATCGTTGATACATTTACATTTTACAGCATACAAACAAAGAAGAATGTTCACGGCCCATACACAATTTACCCAGGCCCGACACGAAAGAGACATATTATAAGTACCAGTTTCTTTTGTGTTACAAAAATATGTAGTATTATTATTCAATATCAGTGGCTAACATAATATAAATCTATGGCTTTGTTTTCTTCAGTCGTACTATGAAAAAGTTATTTTTTTTTTAAATCATTAGGACCGACCCTCGATACGACGTGCGATAGGTATTAGGACTTTTGAGCCGAAATCCAAATGGGTATAAGTACCTATCAACTAGCACAACAGACCAGTTCATTAGACAAACCTTGACTGTGCCATGCCTTTATATCTTAGTGTTGCTAACCAGCTTAGTTAAAAATTTGCACAAAATTGAGACTGATGAGCAAAGTCAAGTTGGATCTGGCACGCGTAGGAAAGATTTGCCCAACACTATTCAACCGAAATTAAAAGTTGTCAAACATAGCCCTAGGTATCAGTCTGTATTTTTATATAGCAAGTTGCCAATAGAATTCAAAACCATATACAGCGCTAATTTATTTAAAAACAAATTGAGGGGTATACCGCCGTTTACCCGAATTTTATTTGCCCTAATATCATTTGCCATAATAGTCAACAGCCATAATATCATACGACATAATACTCATTTGCCCTACTCTCATTTGCCATATTAGTCACGTGCCAGAATCATTGTTTCCCATAAAGTCACTTACCATAAATGATAAATGATAAATGATAAATGATTTTATTTCTGTAAGTAGGTTTGTTACAAACACTTTTACACGTCAATCATATTTTTAAAACTAGATGAGGTCGGCGTTTCATAACTGACTACTCTGAGAAGAAAGGCCGAAACAAACTCAGAGGTCACAGTCTCTTTTAAAGTCCAGACATAATCTTGGTCAGATCATGTGAAGACCATGTAGATTGGTGTCTGAAACGGTCTTTTGAGGAAAAACCATACAGATTGAGCGGACCTGTCCAGTCAGTGCACGCATTTGTCAGTAATCTTGCCGCTCAACTGAGAACTTAAGGAGCACAACGATTCGACGAACAATACCAAAGAAAGGACATTTGGGTAGGCCGCATAAATTACTCAAGCTGCCAGATCGTGAAACTAACTAAGAAATAAAATAAAAAAAGTAATAATCCACATAATCTTCACATTCACAATAATTTAAATAATATAATACTTTACAAAGTAATTACTCATGTCATTGTATGTATAAAATTCATCAATGTCAATGTGTATATAAATATTCGAACATAATCTTTGAGGACCATGTAGATTAGTATCTGAAATGGTCTTCTGAGGAAAGAACCACGCAGATTAAGAGGACCTGTCCAGTCAGTGCACGCATTTGTCAGTAACCGTGCAGCTCAACTCAGAACTTTAGGAGCTCAACGATTCGACGAACAATACCAAAGAAAGGACATTTGGGTAGGCCGCATGAACTACTTAAACTGCCAGATCATGATTAAAACTGAAACAATGACCCACATAGTCCTCAAATTCACAATATTATTAAAACAATAAATTGTACTTCTCAAGGTAAGTATTCAAGTCGTTCTGTTATAATAATTATCAATTTATCAGTGTATGTAACAGAAATAAAAGAAAACATTCAGTATGCAGAAAATTGGAACAACTCAATCCCAAGCCTTTTTGTCCTCAATATAATCCTTAACGGTATAAAAGCCTTTCTGGCACAACTTACGTTTAATGAATGATTTGAATTTATTAAGGCTTAGATCTTGAACGTGGCTTGGAAGTTTATTATAAAAGCGTATACATTGACATCTGAACGAGCCACCTATTTTCTTGAGCCTTGTTGTAGGTACAACGAAGCTGTGTTTGTTCCTAGTATTTATATTATGGATATCACTGTATTTTTTAAACAAGTTTATATTTTTATGGGCATATAAAAGATTTTCAAAAATATACTGTGAAGGCACAGTCATTACATTAATCTCCTTAAATTTCTCTCTGAGAGTGTGTCTCGGGCTTAACTTATAAATTGATCGAACAGCTCTTTTCTGCAAAACAAAGACAGTCTGAATGTCGGCGGCATTTCCCCACAACAGAATACCATACGACATTACACTATGAAAATAGCTAAAGTACACTAAACGGGCTGTCTCTATGTCAGTTAAATTACGAATTTTTCTAACAGCGTATGCTGCGGAGCTAAGCTTTTTTGATAATTTATCTATGTGTGGGCCCCACTGAAGCTTAGCATCCAAAGTTAAGCCCAAGAATACTGTGCTATCTTCAGGATTCAATTCTCTGCCCTTTATCAATACATTAGTTAACACCTGTCTAACGTGAGGCAGCGTAAACTTAATGCATTTGGTTTTTTTTTCATTAAGTAGTAAATTATTAACATTGAACCAGTGAACTACTTTTGAGATCGCGCTATTTACATCGTCAGTAACCAGCTGCTGACGTTTAAGTTTAAACAAAAGTGAAGTATCGTCCGCAAACAACACTATATCATGATTATCCTTTATGAGGTAAGGCAAGTCATTAATATAAATAAGAAACAAAAAAGGACCAAGAATTGAGCCCTGTGGGACTCCCATTGTTACTATAGATCCGGGAGATCTTTTACCATTAACGTCAACGCTCTGAACCCTATTATTCAAGTATGAAGTAAGAAGATCCAGAGCGGTGTTCCGGATCCCGTAGTGGCGGAGTTTCCTGATTAGCGTTTCATGAAGAACGCAATCGAACGCCTTGGACAAATCACAAAAAATGCCCAAGGCATCGCATTTATCTTCCCATGCATTATAGATATGTCCTAAAAGTTCAACACCGGCATCAGTAGTTGAACGACCCCTTGTAAAACCAAACTGTTTACTATGTAATAATTTATGTTTATTAAAAAATCTTTGCAATTGGGCTAAAATTAATTTCTCAAAAATTTTACTAAAGGTAGGTAGTACTGAAATAGGTCTATAATTTGTGGGGTCTGTAGTACTACCTGATTTAAACAAAGGTATTATTTTACTATTTTTCATGAGGTCAGGAAACTCTCCACAGTCGATACAATTGTTAAAAATAAGAGCTAAAGTAGGTGCTACAATGTCAATAATAGACTTAGCAACTTCTACAGAATTACCCCACAGATCTGCAGTCTTTTTTACGTTTAAAGTGTGAAAGGTTTTAATTATATCTCTACAAGTAATATGTTCAAAATGAAATTCCGAATCGCAAACATTAACATTTTCTTTAAGCAAATACTCAGCAACAGAAGGTGATGAGTTTAGTGATTTAGTAGTTGAAACGGGAATATCTGAAAAGAAATTTTCAAAGGCCGCGGCGACTTGTGAGTCAGATTTTATTATGTTGTCTTTAATGGACAGGCTGTAGTCAGTATTTCGGTTACTAGACCTTCCCGTTTCACTATTAACAATATTCCAAGTCGTTTTAATTACATTACTACTGTTTTTAATCTTCGAACTCAAATAACGGGACTTGGCCATACAACAAACTTTTTTAAATAATTTTGAATAATTTCTAACATATAAATTAAATTCAGCAGTGTTTAAAACGGTCCTTTCATTGTACAGTTCATAAAGCCGTGTTCTACTTTTATGAATACCAATGGTAGCCCAATCACTGAAAGATGCGTTGCTATTAACCGAGATAGTCTTGGGAACAAAGGTGGAATTAAATTGTTTACAGTATATATTAAAAAAATCATCATATAGATGATTAGGATCAAAATTAATAGATAAAACTGGTAATTTATTAATGAGTTTAACTTTAAAAGCTTCCAAGCGACTTGCAGTTTTGGGGTTGACAGTGATATCCTTTTTAGCCACTTTCTTGATTTGGTTTTGGATAGTAATCCTTTGCCCGCAATGATCAGAATCTAGTAAATTTATTATTTCTTTGTGGCTTGGTATAACATCTGTATAAATATTATCTAGGCATGTTGCACTAGTAGGGGTTATTCTAGTGGGCTCCAAAAATAGGTTTACAAGATTGTAGGACTGAAACAGACTTAATATTTTACTACAAGAACCTGAGTTTTCTAATAAATTAACATTAAAATCACCGCAAGTGATAATGGACTTGTTCGAGTTACAAATCTTGTTTAACACTTCATCCATTACCTTTTCAAAGCAGTCATACAATCCTGAAGGGGGTCTGTACACACTTAATACAATAAACTGCTCCAATTCTATACAGGCTATTTCTATTGTCCGCTCAACAGATAGGCTCATAACATCATTTGTCATAATCATTGTAAGCCCTAATTATCACATGCCATAATTATGATATGCCATAACATAATTTGCCATCGACATCGGGTGTGTAACGGTTGTTTATATCAAGAGAAATTGGATGCAATTGGGACTTTAGGGCACCCCGACTCGGACAGGTTAGGTTAGAAGTGGTTTAGAAGTGGTGGTAAAGAAACCCTTCGTGGTTATTTTTTTATAAACCACACAGAAGTAGGAGCCCCGCGAAGCGGGGCTCCGTCGACCTAGCCCACCATCAACCATGCACAGAAAAAAAAACCATGCACAGAATAAATAAGTTTATTCTTATTATACCAAACATTGCGCACCCATCGACATCGACAGCCAGAAAGCTAATAAGTAGGTAAGTATTAGAATTAAAAACAAGTTTAATAATCAAACTATATAATTATAATTAGGTAGTACAATTTCTTTTTTAATGCAAATACAAATTTGATGCTAAATTTGTCTAATACTTGTTATGCCATTTAAATATTATGGCACATAAAAATAAGGCAAACAATACTTATGGCATTCGTATCTTATGGTATCTAAAATTCGGGCAATTAAAAGTATGTCATATGTCTTTTAGGGCAAATGAAACATTCGGGCAAATGAAATTCGGGTAAATCAAATTCGGGAAAATGATGATTATGGCATATAATCTTCGGGCAAACAATAGACAACCAAATTGAGGACCTATATAATGAGGAATGGCTATTAAAGTATCAATGAATAAATTCCTAGATGACACATGACATTGTAACTTATGATTGATTTTATTACTTTGACATCTATTATTTATGATCTACTGTAGGTACTTGAACCAGTAATTGACCGTTGTTGTTGTTTTTATTGACTTTTCTAAATGTATTTAATGAATTTAATTTTAATTGCAATTGTATAATGTTATTTTTTTTTAATTTTCAATACAATGCACCATATTGTTATGAAGTAAATGACTTACGACAAGTGGTTGAAAAAGAAAAATATATTTTTCATACTACGCCTGAAGAAAACGCAAAGTAATATATTTATGTGTCAGCCACTGATATAAATTAAAATTAAAACTACATCTTTTTGTTACACTTAATATAACCAAAAAAACTGGGATATATCTCTTTCGTGTCGGGCCTAGGTCACAAATGACCATTCTTCTTTGTACTTGAAAGATTTGAATTCAAGCTACGAGCAAGTAACATCATTTATAATACATCAATGTGGGAATAAGTTTATTAAAAATAAACTCATAAAATTATATCTTAATAAAAATTACGTCGACACGTCTTTCTGCTTGTCTTTCAAAAGCCCCTGTTCATTCTACCTAACCTACCAAAAATTATCCTTATTTATCCTATCCTTATCTTCCACGTCATCTCAAGCATACCTCTATAGCATACGTCATCTGTCCCAGTTACATCGTAGAATTCAGCCCTTTAACACAGCCATGCTTTCATCAACGTTCCATTCACAATACAACTCTTGTAAGACTTTATAAAATCATTGAGCATTCGATAGCATTGTGATCAGAATTTCACAGAAAACAATCTGGATGGCGTCAGGCACAACTCTCCTATGAATACACGGGGTTTAACTCAGGAACCGTCACAGCATCAGTAAGCAATCCGTAATCATAAATCGAACATCCGGAGGGACGGCATTTGTTTCAATTATTTTGTCACCGTGCAACACTGACGCACAGAAGTACTACCCGGTTCAAATAGCTACATGTAGGTAATTCTGGATTAAGTTATTACTGACGGTTAGACCCCCTTCGGATATGCTGAAGGTAAACGCTAGTTTATGAGGGTTCTTAGTAGGTCTTAGTAAAAAAGTTCACCTGGAGATGAAAACGCTACAATCTGGTCTGTTTGTCATCTCCCAGTTAGTCAGTTTGAGGTGATTTATTTTTGCCACCGTGATTAGTATTCCTGTATTCCGGTGCAAAAGGCCATTCTATCACATAACAATGCGCTGCTTATGGCAAGTTATTCATGCGTAAGAAGCCAAGACAGGCCGAGGCAATGTCGTCACGCGAAAATTTACAATTGATAAGAATTTCATAGTAATTGTGTTGAGTTGACCTACTGTAGTATGCTTACCGATGACACCGCGCGCCCCCGCCCCGTCCCCCGCTGCCACCCCTGCCGCCGCCTGCGCCGCGACAGACGAGACATTGAGATTCATTTCCTAAGTACTGTTTTATGTCCTCCATAATTTATGGGGATTTTCCAATCGTCTAGCACTATTTGGGCTGAGGAAAAGACTTTTTATGTCTAAATACTGGAATCGAATGCGTAAAAAGAGGAGAGAACTCAATTTCGGTTTACGATCTACCGAAAACTAGACTGTTGGTGATAACCTTAAAACATTTGCTCGATTTTATGTGTAGCCTATGTGTCATAAAAGGTACACCTAAGCGACATTGCATTTTGCTTATCCCTTAAAAGCAAAGTTAAGTCTCATGTGTGCCTAATTTCTCCAACAGCCATCTCCTGCCTATCAGCGTTGTTGGTTAAAAACCTGAATACAGCTGCTTGACTAAAATAGGTAGGTCAAGACGAACTATTACAAACAGAAGAACCCTCTCACCACTGACCATAAGAGAAGGCGATAACTAACTATTACAAACAGAAGACCCCTCTCACCACTGACCATAAGAGAAGGCGATAACTAACTATTACAAACAGAAGAACCCTCTCACCACTGACCATAAGAGAAGGCGATAACTAACTATTACAAACAGAAGAACCCTCTCACCACTGACCATAAGAGAAGGCGATAACTAACTATTACAAACAGAAGAACCCTCTCACCACTGACCATAAGAGAAGGCGATAACTAACTATTACAAACAGAAGAACCCTCTCACCACTGACCATAAGAGAAGGCGATAACTAACTATTACAAACAGAAGAACCCTCTCACCACTGACCATAAGAGAAGGCGATAACTAACTATTACAAACAGAAGAACCCACTCACCACTGACCATAAGAGAAGGCGATAACTAACTATTACAAACAGAAGAACCCTCTCACCACTGACCATAAGAGAAGGCGATAACTAACTATTACAAACAGAAGAACCCTCTCACCACTGACCATAAGAGAAGGCGATAACTAACTATTACAAACAGAAGAACCCTCTCACCACTGACCATAAGAGAAGACGATAACTAACTATTACAAACAGAAGAACCCTCTCACCACTGACCATAAGAGAAGGCGATAACTAACTATTACAAACAGAAGAACCCTCTCACCACTGACCATAAGAGAAGGCGATAACTAACTATTACAAACAGAAGAACCCTCTCACCACTGACCATAAGAGAAGACGATAACTAACTATTACAAACAGAAGAACCCTCTCACCACTGACCATAAGAGAAGGCGATAACTAACTATTACAAACAGAAGAACCCTCTCACCACTGACCATAAGAGAAGGCGATAACTAACTATTACAAACAGAAGAACCCTCTCACCACTGACCATAAGAGAAGACGATAACTAACTATTACAAACAGAAGAACCCTCTCACCACTGACCATAAGAGAAGGCGATAACTAACTATTACAAACAGAAGAACCCTCTCACCACTGACCATAAGAGAAGGCGATAACTAACTATTACAAACAGAAGAACCCTCTCACCACTGACCATAAGAGAAGACGATAACTAACTATTACAAACAGAAGAACCCTCTCACCACTGACCATAAGAGAAGGCGATAACTAACTATTACAAACAGAAGAACCCTCTCACCACTGACCATAAGAGAAGGCGATAACTAACTATTACAAACAGAAGAACCCTCTCACCACTGACCATAAGAGAAGGCGATAACTAACTATTACAAACAGAAGAACCCTCTCACCACTGACCATAAGAGAAGACGATAACTAACTTATCAACTTTTGACAAGGGATTAAACTTCCTTCCCGTGTCTACAACAATGCCCGCACAAAATATTTACAACATTTTATATTATTCTGTATTACATTATTAATTCATGCAATCATTACTATGAGTTGGAGTGTAGGCTGGCGCTTTCTTAGCAACTTGTTACAATGAGTTACATCCAACTTAGAAGTAATTTGTTACGATTGTGAAAAATATATCGAGGTACAAGCAGTAATTTAAGCCTAGGATTTAATGCATTTTTAACATTAACGCTTATGAAAATATAGCCACGCTGATTAAATCTCTTTTGTTTTTTCCAACATCTCATAAAAGTATCTGCTTGAGTTAGAACGAGTCATTTTAAAGTCAGTCTTTAGGATATCACATTTATTCACTGTTGGTTTTCCTTTCAAACCAATGACATCACAACAGTGCGACTCGAATGGAAGTTTTGCTATTTTCCCCGGACAACTACCTGACAGCTACTAATTCAAAACGCATAGCTAACTATAATAATTAAATAACTCAATGTAAATAGCAAAAATCCATAACGACTAACCGGAACCAAGCAATCGATAATCAATACATGAAGATGAAAACTAAACAAAGTAATCACAAAGTTCAACGGCACGGTTAGCGCAGTGGTTAAGCGATTGACTGCGGCGCTGCGTGTCGCGGGTTCGATTCCTGCACGGAACACATATTTGTATGACCTACAAGTAGTTGTTCCGGGTCTGTTTGTGTATGTGAGTTTAAATGTTTGTAAACGCACCCACAATACAGGAGAAATTCCCAGTGTGGGGCAACGTTTTTATAAAAAAATATAAAATAAAAAGTTTACAACACTCAACGTGAATGTCATTATCTCTTTGTAAGTCCCGTCACTGTCAGTACCTACTACACTATAGTACAATGCTATAATTGCTGTAATCAGCCTGTCTGCCTGTTTGTCAGTCATCATTCATCAATCACTGCTGTTTCAATATGACGTGAAGAAATGCATGCAAACGCAGACCAACGATTTTTATTTATCGTTGATGTAGTGCCCATACAAACTACTGACAAGTCATGGAGATTATTTTTTCACAGATTTAACTAAAGTTAAGACACTCTTCAATTTATGCAAATGCTCTTACCCTTTTCTCCGTTTTTATTATAAAGGTAATCTTACCAGAACCAGAAATCTCTTCAGAATATCAACTTCACATCAAAGAGTACCTAAAACTTAATAAGTACCTATACGTAGACAGTCCACTTTAGTGCCGAAAATAAATCAATACCTAATAATCAGTTCTAGGTGTAAATACTATTTCGTGGGAAACTAAATCGCGTTATGTTTTGAATCACATTATAAGTACTTTCTCCGACACCAGTCCGCCATCTGCGCGCCCACTCAGGTAATTACATCAGGAACGATTCAACTCACTTATTTGTAAGCGAGTATTGAATAGTCGCCTTCCTGATAAGTGGCAGTTTCACAATAAGTTGTCAATCGATTGAAACTGTCTGTTGATGTCTCAAGTTAGTGAGATGTATCTACTGATTATGCTAAATGATGATATCCGTATTACTATCGTGGCATAAGATGGTAGGATCTACATTTCAAAACGGAAGATAACAGGTCGTAAAATAAAAAAAAATACAATGCAGTACAATCGCAGCTCAGGAAAACAGGCACTACTATTTTCCCGGTTAGTTTTTACCTTAAAGAAACGACGGAGAAACCTCTAAACATCTCAAGCAAAATATTATCAAGTAGCTTTTCAACGTTACCATACCATTAAACTCACTTCGTTTACGTCCATCCCCGGCAGAAGTCAGCCCCTGATCGAGCCTTCAGTTGCCGCCACAGGCTCCCTGAGCCGGCTTCATCTCGCGTTGGCCATTTAAATAATAACAAGTGTTGCCAATCTCATTAATCTGCGTTTAGCCCATAGTCACGAAGCAGGTAATGGTCAGAAGACTAGAATGTATAGGTAAACTCTGTCATTCTTTAACAGTTGTATGAAATGGCTTTAACACGGCAAATTGACATAGGGCTATTCAGGTGGCTACATTCTGGTCGGACATTTTAAGTGCAATCGACATGCAAAGAAGAAAACGGTGTCGATTTGTTTAATAATTATATCCCCGACGCCGACGGTAGGTACAATGAGTCATTTTATTTCCTGAAACTGAGCCGACAGAGAAACTTCTACACATCGCCGTATTCCCCCCCTTCTATCCCCTTTAAAAATCTTTGCTGACTATCTTAAAGATCGTGTACAAGTGGTAAAAATAGGGGAACATGTTATTAATGAGGAGGCTATCAACTGCGGCGTTCCGCAAGGAAGCATTCTGGGCCCCACATTATTTACTGTATTCATAAATGATTTATGCGATATGCCCCTGCTAAACGGTAAAATCTTCACTTACGCTGACGACACAGCTCTCATAGTGAACGGAGTAGACTGGGTCCAAGCAAAGCAAAATGCTGAACATGCTCTTACAATTATAATGGAGTGGCTGTCAAATAATCTTTTGACACTGAATATTGATAAAACCATGTTTATCCCCTTTGCAATGCGAGCTGACCATCTGCCCCCGCCGACTTTCAAAGTTAAAGCACACTCGTGTCTGCCGCCTGCTCCTGACTGCTGTTGCTTGTATATAACGAGATCTCCCTGTGTTAAATATTTGGGTGTATATATAGATCAGAGTTTCCGTTGGCATAAGCAAATTGAAACCGTCACTACTCGGGCTCGAAGACTTATATTTATATTCAAAAGACTTCGTCAGTCAGCGGACGCAAAAACCCTGCAAGTAGTGTACCTGGCTCTATGTCAGTCCCTATTATCATACTGTTTGACGGTATGGGCCTACAGCTCCTACAGCTTGAGATCGCCCAAAGGGCTGTACTAAAGGTTATGACAAAAAGACCTTACAGGTACCCTACGGCTGAACTGTACGCTGAATGCAAAGTTCTCACGGTGAGGCAACTGTATGTCCACATGACCATAGCCCGTAAACACAAGTCGCGGCCTCTGCTTGAGCCTCCAGGTAGAATTAAATATACAGTCTTTAAGCCCGATCGAACCAGAAGCTCTTTTGCGGGTAAACACTATTATATACTTAGTGTAAAATTGTATAATAAGACAAACAAACAGTTAGATATATTTCACCTAAACAGAATTAACTGCAAAATGAAGGTAAGGGATTGGCTTATTTCTCTAACCTATAAGGAAACTGAGGATTTGCTGGATAGCAGCACTGCCTAAGTCATTGCATTCACACCACACGCAACTAAAGAACACACATCCGCAACTCACCAACACCAACACTCACACTCACACTCTCTCATACTACACTCACCCTCAAACTACAGTTACTAACACTACACTCATCCATACACTACGCTCACTTCCACACACATAGCAGATATAGAATATGGTGATTATTCTTTCTCCTTCTTTAGTGTATTTATAAAAACTTAATACCTAGATTAGAATAAGTATTTTTATTTATTTGTTTTAATAGAAAGTTGGGCTTCACAAATGTGAAGGGCAGGGAGGAACGCTGACACCTGAGATACAGGACATGTCCTAGTTTGGGTGTCAGGAGTTTCACACAACGTGCATTTACTTAGCCTATTATTATAAGGATATTAACTTATTTTAGTGCATAATTGCATTGTAAACCCTTTTTTCTCTCCTTAATGTATTAGGCTTATGAAATAAATTATTATTATTATTATTACAAACTACTAATTTACTCTATTGTTTCCCTCATCAGCTATCCACTTACATATGACCATAATCAATCAATCCCTTTTTTTTTTTTTTTTTTGAGTATGGGAAATCATCAAATGACCCCTCCCGCTCTGGGTGGAGCGGAAGGGAGTGTCAGACTCTTACTGACTAAAACCCACCCGTGTTCCTTCCTTGGCCCTTTATGTTCCGGGTCAGCGGTACCCCTTTTGGATGATCCCGCTTTCCCGGCAGGCTTGGGCCCTAGTGGGCCCCCTCTTCGATGCTGACATCTCTTTGAGGCGCGCGTGGAACACGTACGCGCCTTCCAGCACGGGCCTGGTCCTGATCAGACGGTGAGCTACCCATTACTCACCGCCCGCAGGCCCGCGCCTACGGTGGCCGGGAGTCGTCACGCGGCTCCCGACGCCCGGAGCGTCCACCGCGGCGGCTTGGACGGGAGACTCTCTCCCTCTCCCGTCCCGCCACCTCAGATTGGGACCCCTTAGTCGCCATTTACGATTCCGCGAAAAGGAATGGGCCCCTTCCCCAGGAAGTAAGAACCTCTCGGAATCAGAGCTAACAAAAAATGAAAGTTACCATGACCCGTATGTGTCTCTTATCATAGAGATTGTCATGATGAGCCATCGACCTACCACGTCATAAATTGATAAACGTTACTTAGCACGTACTCTACTAACTCTCGGGCTAAGCATTACTCTGACAAACTACAAGTGCAAGATTGACACTAGAACATTAAAAAAAAAAAAAAAAAACTTTTTATTTCAGACATTTTGGTCCATAATATTTGTTAGTAACGACTTAAAAACTATGTTAGGTACATTTAAATAAACACATACATTACATTACATTTGTCTAAGTTTGACCACGTACCGAGTAACGTTTATCAATCTAGACATTAGCCTCCACAACCTCTTCATTTGATTACTTCATGGAACTAACCTAACGTTTTCGATATCTCCATAATAATATTGTCTCGTAGAACGGAATGATACTTCTACCCCTAAATTTGTGCTACATCCCTGCCACCACCGGAGGGTCAAATGGGGCGGCGAGAGGGGGCAGTTCCCTCCGTCGATAAATCTTAGCAAGGCGATGTCCCCACTGGCCGTGAAAAACGCAGCGTAATTAGTTTGTGCTAGAATACCGGCCCTTGTAAAGCTACATACTCTTACATTGATATATAAGCATTACCCTTAAGTACAAAGAAAGTATGTGTATGTTCAAAGTCTTTGAACCTTTCATTTGTTATGGTTAGCGGCTGTACCGCGAAATCGCCTGTTATTCGGTGTATGTAGATTGCAGAAGTACTTACTTTGTTGAAATAAAATTGTCAAGACTTTGAAAATGTAGTTTTCCAGATCGCCCGAATGTATTGAACATCATTGTTTGTTCTTGAATTTGCATGACTAGCTTTTCAATACAAATAGAGTGACTCTGTACAGTTACGTGCAAAATACCATACCCAATAGTTATCATTTCCATATCTCATTAGATAATAAATACAATGAAAAAGCTATTACACTTCCTGTGTTTACACAAAAACAGTTTAGCAGCCAGCATTGTTTGTCAGTATTAGTACAACCGCACAAATATTGCTATACACTGAACTAATTGACCCACACTAGTAGCCTCACTACTGTGTACTCTATGTGTCCACAGATAGCGCACACGTTTGCTCGTGAACACGCATAATGTGACACACACAACACCCGATGACCGGGTGATCATAAGTACCGGCTGAAGTGGAACTACGCTTAATGTGCAGATCAGATAGCGCAAATATTGAGAGAATATTTTATTAATTTGCAAACATCGCCTGATTGTGCATAAATAGGCAGCGAGAGTTTAATCATTTATTGATATTAAATTATCACAAAATCTTGTAGATGAGCTTTCAACCTAGATAACTGCCTTATGAATATCACAGCATCTTTTGTGGACATCTACCGCATACGGGAGCTAATAAGGAACTCTGCAACCAATACTTCAACGATCTTATACCTACATAAATATGTTCAGTCAAAAATATATGCACAATTATTTTAGTTTAGTTTTAGTAGTTTTTCTTCATAATTATAGTATTGATGATTTAAGTTGTGAGGTCTTGTGTATAGCATAAAGCAAATTCATACACATGCTTTAATGAAATGTATCTAATTATTTTGGCTATATTATAGAACCAATCCTAAGAGAAAGTCGCTTTTGTTTGCCAAGAGTACCTAAACATATTTTAACCCTTGACTGTACACTTGTACATGCTGGATGGACGGAACCCATGCAGCGGCAGCGCGCTAGAGGCTAGAGGTTAGAGCACTCAACGGTATCTATCTAATAGAACAGATTAGCTCTAGTGTACCAGTGCGTGAACCTGATTGCACGTTAACATAGACAATAAACTGATATTAATATTTAAGTACGTCGTTGAGTCTAGTGTTATTTTTTGCATTTCGCAGATTGGCCCTACACATTTTTTACACGTTTGCTACCATTGCAATCTCGGCTGTGTTTAAATAGACAAAACTAACATGAATTATGATGAACTCACAGTTCGGTACTATCTGTTAGCCATACAATCATTTGACTGTGTTACACAGTATTAGGAAGCATACACATTTGCGACAATGCGCGGGACCCAAAATTGTCTCGCGTGTTTTCACGGGATGTCAAAACTTTAGAGCAACATAAAATAAAGAAGAATTGATGATTTTAGTGGTCAAGTAAGTTTGTTTGGATAAAACGAAGGTGACCTTGACACGCTCGGCGAAGAATGGGTTCATTAATTAAAACAAGAAAACTAATAAGCGCGTGTTAAAGTCGGTGTTTAAGTAATCAAGAACTCTGATAATCATTTATTTATCTTTTGATTGCTCGTACAAACATGTGAATGACGCATTTCTCACTCTTCTGTTCATTCGTTTATTGTAAGTAATACTTATTATAAAAGTGGTTTCGAGTGGGAAGTAACAAAAGAACTAATTTGATACTATTACTGAGTCATACGAGTAGATATTATCGTCTGACATCGTCTGACATTGCACACAGCACCATCTAGTTCCAAGTTAAGCACTTAACACTTAAGGCTTGTGTTATGGATACCAGATGGTTGATACACTACTTAAATACATTTTTTTTTTCGTAAATACATACATATTATAAATATACATCCATGACTCGGGTACAAATGTCCATATTCATCATACAAACATTTGCCCCTACCGGGATTCGAACCCAGGACCATTTGGTTTCGCTGACTACACTTAGCCACTGTAGCCACTACACCAAACGTGTCGTCAAAAAAAAATAAATATTATAGAAATATGTAGGTAGGCATGTCGTAGTATATTTATCTACACCCATGCTATAAATCCTCTTTATAAGATTCTGAAACAGTTAGCTTATTGCCAACATTAAAACAACTACTAGTGTCATAGTAGCCATAATATCATCCAAACGAATGTAATATTTTTTTTTATGTTCCCCCACACTAGGAATTTCTCCGGTATTGTGGCTGCGTTTACAAACATTTAAACTCACATACACAAACAGCCAGACCCTGAACAACTGCTTGCAGGTCATATAAATATTTGTTCCGTGCGGAAATCGAACCCGCGACACCCAGCGCAGCAGTCAATCGCTTGACCACTGCGCCAACCGTGCCGTCAATAATGTTGTACTAAATTTCATTATGCAACTCGAACTCGATCCCTTGCTCTTTCAATTTGTAGTATATTTATGAATTTCAAAAATTGCAACAAACTACTAATTAAAAAAAAACTTATAGGTTATTCGAATTCACGTCGTATCCCGCCATTTTTGTTCGATTTTAGTAGGTATTGCGTATCTTATATAGAGGATTCATATCATGGGTGTAGTTAAAGTCTTGTATGCAACTGTACATAATTAGGTATTAAAACACTGATACTATTATCACATTCGGCTTCGCCTCGTGTGATAAACTCACATTCGAGTTTTAATACCCCTTATTATACAACAGTTGCATAAGTATCTATTACAGTTCGCAATTTAGCAGGAATTTGTACGACCGAGTAAAAAAAACGACTTGTGTACTAGGTACTGCAAATGGAGAAATACGTGTTTTTATACAGATTAAGGCCTATTATTTTATTGTGACATTGAGTTAAATAATTATAAACCTTTTCATTTCCTTCCTCATGAAGCATTTGATAAACGACTCATTATTATAAAAATAGCTCGTCCGCTGAAATCGCGATATTTGCAAGAATAAGCCATTACGAACACGCACATCCGTAGAACTGCGAACAATGCCGCGTGCTATTGTATATCACATGCCTACCACACCGCACCGCACCGCAACGAACCGCACCGCACCGCACCGCACCGCAACGAACCGCAACGAACCGCAACGCACCGCAATGCGGTGAATTTCCTCTAATATGTACGTAGCTTTATGTTATGTCACTTTTATTTAACTAAATAGTAACTTAGAGAAATGTAACAGGAAAACCTGCATTTCTCACCTGCATCTAAATAAAATGTGAGTATCACTTTCGAATCACATGAACAAAATGATCTACATTTAAACTAATAGGTAACCGCCTAAGCAATTTATAAGTCACATTGAATAAATAATAACCCGCTTACCTATATTTAACGTGATGATAACAAATCAGTTTTTCAAAATATCTCAAGAATTACGACTAAGTATCAACGACATATATCTATCGTCCATTACGAGTATTAGAGAGTATTTCTTGCGCTCCGTCATATGAATAGCTGTAAAGCTGTAATAATTCACACTTACCACTGAACACCCACGAACTGCTGCAAACTGCGCGTTACTGCGCGTTACGGTGCGTGACTGCGCGTTCCTGCGCGTTCCTACGTGTTCCTGAGCACACAAATATCTGGAACAAAACAACGGTATATGAATGAATTTGAAACTAAAATGAGATGGATTGAACACATTCATGTTAATCGAGATACATCTCATTGAGTACCTAAGTACCTACTGTGCGTTATTGGTTTTTCCTATTTATGTACATAGAGATACCCGTACCTGAGAAGAAGATTATATGGACAAATATATACATATTTTTTCACACAGTGATACTTTAATATTTAATTTTATCTGCTGTAGTTCTAGTTCATGCCATGGCGCCACCGCGATCATCCTGTTGTAATATAGCTTCTTAGATTTATTTCTAGATCTCAATTTATTTTAATTTTATCGAAACGGCATACGAAACCCCATACGCGGGTGACACGTTCTTGCGACTGTCCTGATAACTCCATCAGAACTAACATCTAAGATTCAAGCTCTTGGTAACGCGAGCAAGTGCACTCCTGTAATCGTATTTTTATTTTGAACTTTAAACTTTCATAATCCGTCCGTGAGAGTGGCCGTCACTATTGAAGCTATAATACACTTATTGAGTGTCAGCTACTGGATTGGAAGTTGGCCCAACACAACGTCAATGCGTTATATTGGGCCAACTTCCAATCCAGTATATCCATATTGGAGCTCGAATGTCCACATAAATATATTATATATCCATCAATATGTCCACATTGAATTTTTGGGATCCATAAGATTCTTATGGGCATAACTATTTCTCTTACCTAAATACCTCAAATATCGGAAGGAAAAATCCACAAAATTCAAAACAAACAATCGAGAAGAACTTTCCATCGAGTATAATATAAAAACTTAGGTACTATTATGTATTCATTTGTGAATGAAAAATCTTACTGGATTGCAGGAACCATTCTTTAATTACATTTTTTTTTTCATTTACATCACAAGTGTTTATGCGTTATTAATAAAAACACCATTCTTATTTATAGGACATGTACTTGTAATAACAATAACTGAATTAATTAACAAACTTGTTTTCAAAAGTTCTAATACAGCTGAAACGCCAACGGTGAAAATCTATTATTTATTATATATATATATTATATACTCGTACCTACTAGAAATTTGGCAAAATTTTATTTATATATTAAGAATTTTATAATGATGAAAAAAACGGGGACGTGGTCCACGTGCCACCACCATGTGCACATATTCCATTTCACTATAATTATTCCATTAGAATCCTCAACTAAACAGATTGAGATGCTAATCTAAACGTTGTTTGTGCCATACTGTTCCCGATACGTATTGTTTTCGCAGCCAATGATACAATTTAACAAATTATCGTGTGAAAGGAAATCGCAGAATTGCCAATTTGTTCCGAGCAATGCGCAGGCGTGTGGACGTTTTCAAAATGTGATTACGATCCGTAATCGTATTCGAGTCCTTTGTTTACTCAATGAGACTTCTGATTTTATTATAATTAAAAATGAATTAATTTCGTATAATTGTGTTAAAGTTTTTTCTAACTATGAAACGTAAACGAGTCGCTAAAACATGGAACATGCAGAAAATTGCAAAGTGATGGCTCTTTGACATGCAATTACGGAAATAACTCGCTTTTCTGCAACTGTTATTCATGGATTTATTTAATTTTTCTACGCTTGTGTTAATTGCCGGCATTACCCTCATAACAGAGCCCGTAGTTTAAATCATAATCGTACTCAGATTCTAAAACATTTTCGCCAAAGCCTTGGCTATGAAAGCGGAAACAACATAAACTTTCTAGAATGGGAAATAAGTTAGACATCCAATTTTTTTTTCCGAAATATTATTCGCCCTGGAGCTGATGTTTTTACTAAAGTTTTATACTACAACTCGACCTACCACCTAAAAATACGCCTTAAGAACCGGCCAGGAGGCAGCAAACTTTCAAGAACAGTCTTTATGCATTGGAGCGTCTGATTACTCCTAAGGACTCTTGAGTACCTACGCTTGTGTACGCCTGAGTATTTGGCAGTTGTTTGTGCCTAGTACCGTTAAGACTCCCAATGTGTATCGAATGGGTTCAATTTGGCGACGACGGCGAGCGGCGAGCGGCAAGCGGCGCGCCTCACAAATATTTGGAAGGGGTTTGTGGTAACTCAATATTATAGTCTCATAGACGACGTCTAATACAACAGAGTGTAGCTAACTAACTTTGTGGGACCTGTTCTGGAAGGATACAATTATTTGGGACTTTGGAAGCTTGCTCCGAAACAATACCGCTGAAAGTCAAAGTCAAAGCATTTATTTCAAATAGGCACATAAATGGCACTTTTCTTCGTCAACATTTACATTAAAATAGAAATGATTCTAGTCGCCCCTTCCAATAGGTAGTTTCGTATGGAGAAGAATGGGCAAGAAACTCTACCGTTACTCTTTAAAAATGAGTTACATTATTTTGTATACCTACATTAACTATGAAGACGGATGCACCTATGATAAAAATTACCGTACCACAAAAGGTAAAAAGAATTTAAAAAAATGTAGCAATGGCAAATTAATAAGTTAATTAAGTGATAGATACATGGTGTTTTCATATTTACAAACATTGTAAAAGTATACTATTTCCCAAATTATGTAAATAAGAAATATGTCAGTGTGTGAATTAAAGTAATCACAGAATGTAACTCAATGTCATAAAAATAATAAACTATACAATTAAAGTAGCAACAACTTTGATTTTGTCAAGACCCTAGATTGTCCTATGGAGCTGGACCAGCATGTTTCGAAGCATTCTTATCTTGGATATAATCCTCTATTTTGTAATATGCTTGTTTACACAATTAACTTTTATATGAGTTTTAAATTTTCTTTCGTTTAACTGCAATAATATGACAAGGTATTTTGTTGTAGCATGTTTAACACAGTACCCCATAAAAGATGTATGTACTTTTGCTAATCAGAAAAATGGTTGATCAATTTTATATTTATTTTTAGTATTAAAATGATGTCTATCACTTATTTTATTAAAAAGATGCAGATTTTTTCTTACAAACATAATATGTTCATAAATGAATTGGCAAGGTACCGTCATAATATTAATCATTTTCCCTGAGAGATTCGCGGTGACGTAGATTATAAATGGCTCAGACAGCTCTCTTTTTCAAAATAAAGAAGGATTCAATGTCAGCAGCCCGACCCCACAGTAAAATGCCATACGACATAATGCTGTGGAAATAGCTAAAATAGACCAGACGCGCGGTTTCTAAATCTGTTAACTGTCTTATCTTTCTAACAGCATAAGCGGCCGAGCTTAGTTGCCCCGCAAGAGATGTTATAAATATGAGGTCCCCATTGTAATTTCTCGTCTAGCATGATTCCTAGGGAAACCATGTAATTAATAAATTCCAGTTTTTCTCCATTCAATATGATGTAGTATTCGCTACTTCTCAAATTCGGTAATTTAAATTTAATGCATTTGGTTTTTTTTTCCATTTGGTACCAAATTATTAACCGTAAACCAATCTTGGACCTGAAGAATATAACTATTCACGTCGTCAAGATTTTATGACCGCCGGTCTATCTTAAACACCAATGATGTCATCTGCTAATAACATCATCTTCGGTTGATTTTGAAGTAATTGGGGTAAATAATTAATATAAACTAAAAAGAGGAATAGACCCAATATCGAACCTTGAGGAACGCCCATTACCATTTCAGACCCTAATGAGTTTATGCCGTTTACTTGAACTGTAACCTTTCTATCTTTCAGGTATGATCTTAGTAAATCAAGAGCTGTATTTATAATCCCATAGTGCTCTAGTTTCAGCAGAAGTGTCTGATGGTTTACGCAATCGAATGCCTTAGAGAGGTCGCAAAAGATTCCAATGGCATCTTGTGCTTCTTCATAGGCGTTAAAAATGTTCTTTAATAGGGTGACACCAGCGTCAGTGGTACAACGCCCTTTGAGGAAACCGTACTGTTTGATTGAGCATCAAATTTTCAAATACCTAACTGAGAATTGGCAGAATTGACACAGGCCTATAATTGTTGGGTTCTTTACTATCACCGGATAAGACAAACCACAACAACAAGCACCGGATAGGACAAAGGAACTTGTATACTATGTTTCATGAGATACGGAAAGACTCCTTGCTCTACACTGGTGTTAATTAAGAATGCTAAATAGGGCGCAATGGTTTCAATGATAAATCTACAGACTTTTACAGACATTCCCCAGAGATCTTTGGTGGATGTAATTTAAAGATCGTTAAAGTCTTTTATAACAGCCTGGGGGTTTGTATACTGAAACCTAAACTCCAAAGGGCATGCCGTTACATTCGGTCTAAGTAAGGCAGCAGAAAGCACGGGCGCGGAATTTAAAACTTCAGTTGTTTTGAGGGGAATATTACTAAAAAAATTAAAAAGAAAATAAAAAGTTAATAATAAAAAGGGTAAAAGAAATTAAATCAAGGTGACATTTAAACTGGAATAAATAAATAAATATCGTCTGACATTGCACACAGCACCATCTAGTTCCAAGTTAAGCACTTAAGGCTTGTGTTATGGATACCAGATGGTTGATACACTACTTAAATACATTTTTTTTTCGTAAATACATACATATTATAAATATACATCCATGACTCGGGTACAAATGTCCATATTCATCATACAAACATTTGCCCCTACCGGGATTCGAACCCAGGACCATTTGGTTTCGCTGACTACACTTAGCCACTGTAGCCACTACACCAAACGTGTCGTCAAACGGAAGCAGCTCATAATCCTGTAAACAGGTAATTATCTTAATAGACTCAAAAGTAATTGAGTAATTTAAAAGAACTTTTGAAAATTTACATTTCAAGTAGGTACAAAATTATTTTCTATTTTTTACAAAACGTTGCTGAAAATTAATTTACCTTTCATAAAATATTTATGTAACGCGTTCTCTTTGTATAAAGAACGAGTGCGGTCGAGGGACCCCGATCAGGCACGAAGTTCCATACACAATACTTGCACGCACTCGTATATAAAAGAAAGTGACAGAGAGAGAGAAAGAAAGTGTGAATTTAATTTAATGAAATTGAAATAGAATAGAAATTCTATAGAATAGAAAAAATGAAATAGACATTTAGAAGCTCTGATAACCATGTCACCATCTTGAATTTAAATTTTGACGCTTGCTATTAGCTTTAGCAACCTCGAAAACGATGTAAACTATCTCTCTCTGTGTGTCTCTTTCTATTATTGATAATAGGAAGAGTCAGAAGGAGAGAGAATGTTGCTGAGAGGGGCATAACGCTTTTTCGTTACGTGACGATTTCTACCAATTTACTCCTACCGCAAACTGCATTTCAGAACTTCGTTCCAATGAATTAAGTAATTACGCTAATGTCTAAAATCCAAGCGATGCGCGATGGCTTATAAGAAATATTTATTTAATTCCGCTTTATTTTCAACGATCCTTTTTACCAACAACGGAACTTTTATTTAGGCATGAAATGAAGGTAGGTAGGACACCAATAATCATAGCTGCCCGCGCGGGCAGTATTTTCGTTTATTGCCATCGACAGACGATTGATTCCCAAATTAAAAGAGACCTCGTTTCTCGAACGTTCGACGACTGAACGGTATCTTTGTATTTCTTTCTCCGAATATTTGTCACAAGGACACGTTAATTAAGTACCAAGTCGTGTTGTTTGCCAAGTTTATATTAATTTAACATGTTCGTTATCACACGTTCGCATTGTAATCTAAAAAACTTAAATATTATTGTTGAGTTATATTCTGCGCGCACTAACTAAGAAAATTACCAACTTTTCTTTTCGCAGGTTTTATGTTCTGCGAGTTCTTAATTAACTAATTGGCTTAATCACGACCCGACGAAATTACTGGTTCGTAAAAAACCCTTTCGCTAGCGCGTAAATTTCTGTAATTTTCTATTTCAAATCTGTTGCAGACTCGAATTTTAAAAGGCAATACATTTCCAGGTGTCCCGGTGCGAGGCATGTTTAAAACTGTGCACTTTTATGGATATAACATAAACTTCGCGGCAGTATATTTTCTCCGGGATATAGCAAGCCGTCCCTGCTGTGTTTGTAGTTCATACGTTTAGAGACATGTTCCGGTTGGCGCGCGTCCAAGTCGTGACAACAACACACTAACTACCGAGTGAAATGAGGATATCGCGCAATGGTTCCTGCAATCTTTTAAGTTATGATACAACACAAATAATCGAGTATCGTTTGTAGTTTCCCGTGACATAAATACGAATAAATAATGGAAACAGAACAATAATGTTTGACAGCTCGAAATCTCATTTTCCCTAGTTTATTGCTTCCAAGTATTCTATATTCGTTCTATAGTGATGCCTGACAGAAATAGCAAAACACTGAAACATTCTGAGAAACTCAGACAAACACAGGTGGTTTATTTCGCATAAATGTCTCAAACCGTCCACTGAGAGGAATAATGTGAGATTTATATGAGCGGCTAATGTATCATTGTTATGAATGTATCCCTGTACTCACACGTCTGTCTATGTATCCCAGTGTGAGGCTGTGTGGATCACGCGAGAGTTAGTCACGGCCGCTGTGAACGAGGGCAAGTGGTCCGGGTGCGTCTGTATCGGAGACAGCTTACAAGTTCAGTGAGTTACACTTTTATTGTTGGTTGCTGGGTTTGTTTGACTCCTTCTTATGTGGGGTATCCGTATGACTCAACCACTTATTTTGAAAAGTATTCCGAACTAACTCTTATTATAACTTTATTCATGGCATTGGTAACTAGGATACTTATACATCCTTGTTAGTTTTTCTTGACTAAATAGGTATACGCTTTTAATTATCTGAGAAATGGATGATTTGTAATTATGTTTAAATTATTACAAATGTAGGTAATTCATCGAACCAAACTATCATTAGGAAACTTACACAATGTTAGAAGTTAAGCTAACTTTTTCAAAAGCAGTTCCCTTTCCACACAATATTGTTAGGTACCAATCAATCAATCAACAAATTTTATTTCAGACCAAGAAATCCATATCGGCTTATGAAAGCCAATACTACTTAAAAGCCAAAAGGCCATTTTACAATAGAGCCGTTTCAAGATTTTTTTTTTTTTGCAAATCGGGGTTAACTTTTTTTATAATTTAGTAATCGAAATACAGTGAAGGCAAAAAATTATTGTGACACTATTATCTACGTACCTACTGGAATCCAGATATTTTGCACATCTATTGTAATTCAGGAGATAGCTGTCACTTAAGTACATAATGCTCTGTACACTTCGTAAGGACAAAGTAGTTATCTTCATAATAATTTTATGTGCGGTTATCGAAAAATACTGGCAACTTACGTCCTTTCAAATGTATGAAAGGAAAAAGTATTAATACGCATTATGGGTTGATGTAGTCTCAGGATAAAAGTACTTAACTATAATAATATGTCACAAGGCCGTACAGAAAAGCGATGTACAGTATTAAAAGTTGGTACCATTGATAAGACGCAAAGACGTAAGTAAAAGATATATCATTAAAATTTAAATATTTTTTTCTTATCGGACATAGATAACATTAAGTAAGTGCTAACAACTGTATTAGCTGCGAGCAAAATAAATGAGAACACAATTATAATTCCTATTTTGAATTTGATTGCTTCTTTTTACTGTATATGTTGAAAAAGGAAAAAAAAATACAGCTTGCTTAGTAATCACTTTTAATAAAAAATAATAATAATTGTTGACAGTTTTCTTGTCATTCTTAACACTTGGTTGCTTGTGCCCAAAGTCAGGCAACACAATTTTATTATTAATCTAAGTACATGTACTAGGTACTCGTAACTTATAATTTGGTCAATTTCCGAAAAGATCAAATTGATAGGTCCATCCGTCGCCATTGTATATTTGATTGACATTTTTTTTAATGTCGCTCTAAGTACGTACCTGCAAATTAAATAAAATATAATTAGGTTATAAATAAATAAATAGTCTGATAGCTATAACGGTGTGATCGAGAAAAGTCAACATTAGAATTACCTTCGATATTTTCACCGTCAGATTTATTTTAAAATGTTTATTGTCAGAGATAAATATTTACCATCCATCCATAAAAATCCCGAAAAATCATCTCATAAAAATTATGTGTTAATATTTCCATACAGTAAGGCTTAGGATTCTTTCAGGCTAGAGTAAAAACAGTTGGCCACTGTGAAGGTGCCCAAACGATTGGCATTTTTGCATGCATTGGCATTTGCATTACACTGGCATGTAACTATGACCAGGCAAGAGATAATTAATCTGAACGCTGGCAATGTTGTAGCAATTTTGCAGACAAGTATGAATGCATACAAGAACAATTATTCTATTTTTATTTTGCCCGTGTCACGCATCGCTATAAAACAAAAGATGTCTGACTGACCCACGATTGTCTACTATCTTGATATATTTTTCTAAGATGGTGCACACTGCGTTAGCTCCACGTTTGCCTTCTGTCTCAGTCCAAGAATAACAATAACCTTATCTAGTTCTGGACTCATAAAAAGTAAGTTTTTATACAGCCAATTTGCGACTATAGTTTAATAACATACTTTGGCCATACGACGTATTTAGAACTTTTTATACATCAGCCGGTGACGGAGCTAGCTTATATGAAATAAACACTGTATTATCGACAATTCTATAATGCGTAAAGCAATGTCACTAAAGTTCATGATTAAGAAGTTTATTTAGTTTTTTTTTTTTTACTAAAAATGGGCCAACATTCTCATTTAAGATTTCATTCACGTATCTTTCTGCAGTTGAAGTGCCATTTTCTATCAGCACTAGCGCGGTGCGGCTTTCAGAAGAAATTCCAGCCCACACGTGTATGGAGCCTCCGCCGTATGGCACTGTCTTTTCAATGCCTCTCATCGTGCGTGTATAGCATGAACCTCGACTCGTCCGAAAACATTACTCTGGATCAGTCATCCAGAGTCCAATTCATGTGTTCTCTAGCGTAACTGCGCCTTAAATTTCAATGCTGCCTTTTAAATTTTGGACCATTTGCAGGTACAAATGCCTTCAAGTTTGCTTCAAAAAGACGCCAACTCAATGCACACGAACTCGGATTCCTCCCTCCAACACGTAGAGCTTAATTTTAGACTTCAACAGCGGTTTGAAATCGATTTCTCAACATTGTTGACACCATATATCGATCCTCTCGTGCTGTCGTGCACCTGGTTCAGCCTGTTCCTGTACTCTTCAGGGGTTTTTAATTGAATTTGATCAGAATAATGAATTTCAGATTATAAAAATGCCATATTTATAAACAGAAACAAAAGTAAAACACATGGTTTCAAAGCTGTTCAAATTTAAAAAACCGTCGTAATAATTTACTTATGGCTTATAATACAATCACCAAAACAAATAAAAAGGTTTACTTCTTCCTATATTTGTAATGAAATAAAATGTTATTTAGTTCCTATTTTGTAAGATTTGCTTTATAAGTGATACATTATGATTTTTTTTTTATACCGCATGTTGACAAACATGCCTACTAGGCAGGACATAATTGGTCTGCAATTTATCTAACATCTGTCTGTATAACCTATACCTATAATAAAAACATTTGATTTGAAAGGGATTGCTCAAATAATTTTAAAAGCTCGCAAGTATCACATTATTTATAACCGACCCGCTTTCTTTGCGGCCCTGTGTATATACTTACCTTATAAAATGTCCATGACGTAATAACTAAAACATTTAAGAAGTCCCAACTAAACCGATAAAATAATATAAGCTAACTATTCGAATGCCGTTTCTTTATGCAAATCGGCGTGCTTTAAACTTAGCGGGCAGGGAAGGAAAAAGTCGTAGGAACTAGTTCAGGCGCATTGGAACTGTGGCAGTGAGCTCGTCGAAGGCATTAATATTCAAAAGTGGGAGTTTAGCGGGAGAGCGGGAGCATTACCCAGTAGTACGTACACGCGAATGAGCTTTTTGGTACCTGGTACTTGTTGACAGACCTACACCATTCTACCATACCTATTAAAGCTAATTTGAAAACCCTCTCTTACCTATAAGGTAGACAGGAATAGACAACATTTTGACGACCTAAACAGTACAAACAGTGTAAACAGACAAAATATATTTGTTCTTCAAACAAGAGCTGTTCTAGCATCACAATTCATCTTCGTCAACATCTTATATATTAGGCAAAATATACACTTATACACAAAAAATAGTGATATACATAATATGAACACTAGAAATAAGCACAAACTACGTGCTCCCTTTCACCGGCTTCATAAATAATTTACTGGGCTTGGTAAAACCTTTTTTAACAAGCTTCCCTCTTCTTTGTTAGATTTGCCTTTTTGTGCGTTTAAAGCTAAAGTAAAATCCAACCTTTGTTCACAGGCATATCTATGAACGACTACATAAACGATAAGAATAGTTGGTCGCTGTGATTAACTCAAGACAATGTCTATGTTCTTTCTCCGGAATTAGCGTACCTACTGAGAAGTTATAGGAGTACATAATATTATTGTTTATTTTATTTGACTGTATAAGTCAAATTAATGTAATGTTATTTTCACTTATTATTATATATGGCGAGGGGGGTAATGGAAAATCTTTGCTTTATGCTCGTAAACGGGTGCTGCTTGTGGTGACAGGTCATCTTGCTGACTATTATTTATATTTTTTTTTATTAAAAGACGTTGCCCCACACTAGGAATTTCTCCTGTATCGTGGGTGCGTTTACAAACATTTAAACTCACATACACAAACAGCCAGACCCGGAACAACTACATGCAGGTCATACAAATATTTGTTCCGTGCGGGGATCGAACCCACGACACGTAACGCAGCAGTCAATCGCTTAACCACTGCGCCAACCGTGTCGTCTATGGTTTGTTATTGTTATCAGTAATTAACTGTTTATTTATTTTACCTCGTAGGTCCTAGTTTATCATTTGTGACTTCAAGTTACAGCTATATGAACATACGCAGCATTGCATAATTATGTAAGCGGGCACGCGCTTTATGCCTAGGGGCTTTTATTTAGGTATTAAGTTCTATTTAGGTTTTTATTATTTATTTCTGCCAATATACCAACAAAAACATTGAAATCTATACTGCAGTTTAGTTTTCAATATTTTTGTTGGTTTATTGGCGTGTGCTAGCAGACATATAATATTGATTTATTATGATTATTTTGCGCCACTTCTTCTACCCAGCTAAAGCACTAGGAAGTGGTGAAGGGCGGGCGTTTTGGGGGACGGTCTTATGTAATTTTGACGTTCAAAAAGTGCTGATTCTCGGTCTTGTTTGAATAAATGACTTTTGATTTTATTGTTCAATTTAAGAAGATGCCTCCTTGAACGCCTCAGTAATTTGTCACTCTGTGGGATATTTTAACTTGACCCCACGCTATCGTTTATCGGACTTTCGTTTACGATTTGGATTCTGACGTTCACGATGTCAAGGTGCCTGAATTGTAGTGTGGCCACTAATCAAATGCGAAGGCATATAAACATATAATTATGTAACAACCATAACACCGCACTTACAAAATACATTGACTGGATATCTATACAAGAGGTATGTACCCACGTAGTCATTATTTTCATATTTTGCCCACTTCACCTGCCATTTTAAACAGTTGAGTTCCATAATCCAAAAGAGTGTTAGCACAATATAACAATCACATAATTATTACTTTACCGATTACAATATTTCAACTTCCTTCAGTTGGATTGATTTGCAATGCATGCTAGGCATTGTTAAACCAGCGCTCGGAAGAAGGTACACATAGCTGAGCACTGGACTACCCAATGGTGTGTATTGGTTGTGAATACTCTGTTTCGGGGGAGGCGTTGTTCAGCGCGACACCACCCTCTTGACGAAATCAGTCCATTCATCGACATTTTCTTCTCATGGAATACCTACAATCAGGTTACTATGTGCTCAGCTGTTCGAACTCATATTCTTAGTCTACTATCTTGCTTCGACTGCTGTAAATGATCCCATGGTGAAGAAAATTCCTTATAATTCATGAGTTAGGGTGCAAGCTCACTTGGCATAAAGTCCACCAAATATTTGCCTGTGTGAGTGTGGCCGTTCTATTGAAAATAATATTGGGAGCTAACTCAGACAAACAGTCAGCCTCAAACTATACCTACGCCGCCGCCGAGTACAGTCTCACAATTATTAAATTACCCGTTGTTATTAGTAGGTCAGGTGGTAAACAGTGGCCCAGTAGTACACAGTGCACCACCACTCACATCCCGAAAACGCGACGTTGCCAAACCGTACTGCAAACGCGAAACAACTTGCCTTCTACCACCTCCCGCACTCCCCAGTCGACGTCGCATTCCCGCCTGTAACGGTCGTACAGTGCATTGTTTTGTCGTTGGAGCCCAAAAAAGTAAGTACACGTGTTTTCATTTATTTTCTTTCTAGAATCGTTGTATATTTAGTTAAATTATATTGCACCTTTTCCATGTGTAAAGTAACTATTCCTTAATAACTTAGACATAAAAATATCCTTTGAATTTGGTATGTGTAATAGTTATGTAACCTTATAGGTTAAAAAGTGGTGGCTGCACACAGTGGCTCAAAATCATAGGGTACACAGTAAACCATGGTTCACTGTGTACCAATAATTTTGTTCATTATGTCCGATACAATTTATGCATAAACTTTTCAACTGTGATTGTAATCAACAAAAAAAGGCGTTAATAGAAGATCTAATACTAATAATAATAATCTTTTTGTTTTAGAATGGGTCGAACTAAAAAATATTATTACGTCGCAAAGATTTTAGAAGAGTCTAAAGAACCGGGATATGACTATTTTGTATCCTATTTAAAACCAAAGAGTAAGGTTTTTTATAAATTTGCTGAACCTGTAGAACCAGATATGGCAGGAGTTTGGAACAATGACGTAAAATTTATACTTTCTGACCCTAAAGTTGAAGGCAGTAGTCAGTAGTGTAGCAAGCGACTTGTACATTCCCAATAAATTTGTCACTTTTGTCATTTCCTTTTTGATTTTGTTGGAAAACAGTTTATGTAGATTTTGTTCTTTTTGAAGATTTTAATGTCAGAAGAAGATTAAGAGAGATTTAGGTAATACGTTTAAAGATTATTCGTTTCATTAGTCTATTATGTTTATTTTGTTATTTTTGGAGATTATTTATTTCAGAAGTAATGTTGATTTTGATATTGTTTAAGTTTTAAAAGACTGTTAATTTTAAGTAATACTGGTAATTGGATGTTCCTTACTAGATTTGTAAGTTATTTGTATGTTAAATTGTGCCTAATAGTTTGTTTTGTGATGTTATGTGATTGTTGCTGACAAATACAAATATATAAACAAATTATTAAATATTACATTACTTACTATAGTTTTATCTAACGACATTTCTATCAATAAATTTGTTTAAATATGCTATAAAGGTAGGTAATTAAAGTGATGATTCACTGTGTACTTATACTGGTACACAGTGAACCATTCGCCATCTTTAAAAAAAAACAATATTACCAATAAACTATTA
This sequence comes from Brachylomia viminalis, assembly GCA_937001585.2. NCBI lineage: Eukaryota > Metazoa > Arthropoda > Insecta > Lepidoptera > Noctuidae > Brachylomia > Brachylomia viminalis. Next base: position 26,534,948 of record OW443304.2, read on the forward strand.
GAATTGGTGCTGAAATTGATATGCAAAACAAAAGTTTAATAAAGGACAATGGGAAATGAATGTATGGAGTCTGGGCCCACCCTTCAATAGTTACATCTGATATACCGTTGGATAGGGCTTTTTAAGTGGAACATTAGTTACTAATATAACTATGGTCAAATGTTAGTACTTTCGGAGATACGACGTCTTAAAGTCGTCAGTCTAACATATTCTTTATGGATACTTATAAGGTAAAATAGTAATAATAAGTACACTTAAAATAAAAGAGAATAAATTATTATTCGTCTTGGACATCAAAGACCATTACATCATTTAAAAAACCCACGGGGGCCACGAATGGTTGATGTCTCCTAACTCCTAGGTACCAAATCAAAGAAATAGTGTGAGCGCAACTTCCTACAGTTCGCCGTCCGGTCAAGCAAGAGCAATAATATTGTGATATCGCGTTTCTTCCAACTTGGTTTCGATCAATTAATATATAGCAATAGTATATTCTTGCTCTTACGTGGCGTGACTGTATCCTACCACGCAGCAACCACACATTCTCTGCTGGTATATTATATTCTATTAAATCATGTAAATCGTTTTGTCTGTATATTTCTATAACGTATAAACCGTCTCGAAGATGTTCACTGCAATATGACTGATCGCCATTTGCAAATGCGCCTGGACAAGCGGCGGGCGCAGCGGGTAGGGTGGGGGCGCAGGTAAGGAGCAAGCAGATAGATGCCGTCCGTTTTGAGTCTAGCCATAGTTTAGTTTAGTTATCTTTTAACGAAGTAGGTAAACTACGATCACTTTTATGGCAGTATAATAAGTAGTATAACTCCGAAAGTACTGACTTTTGACCTTAGTCGTAATAATAAGTTTTATTCTGCATAAACATACCTATTCATTTATGAGTGTCTTATTCCTATTGAGAGGTGGGCCCATCATTACTCATTCTCCTTTCCTTTCGTTTAATGCCAATAGTTCTTCATTACATTCACGTACGGTGGATTTATAAATGTTCAAACTTTTAGTGGTTCACTGTTTACCATTGCATCCTACTAACCACATTTTTTATACCTACTGACCGTAATTTTTATACCATTTTACTATGGGTAAAGGGGTATATTTTATTTTAAAAATGGCAAACATTGTTACAGGATCGGAAGACAAATCTACAAACATGTTGTCCCTATTAGACACGAGCTAATCGGCACTTAGTACTGAACTGTACTGTACTTAGGTTGAAGGACTAGAGGAAAAAGAACCTGGATTGCCCGAACTACCTCCACCAGTTGCTAATCCTACTGTCGCACATGAACCACCACCACCACCACCTCCATCAACTGATAATCCTGCTGAAGCACAAAGGATTGAGCAAATTAATTGTCTGCCTAGTTACAAATGTGCGCCGAATATTACTAGTCATTGTATTTTTGTGTAATAATCAATCGAGCGGTGGCGGCTGAGAGCAGTGGTGGCCCAGTGGTATCGGCCTTGACTTAACAGTGGTCGTGAGTTCGAACCCAAACAGGCACTAGACTTTGTGTATTTCATTTCACCACCACGGCTCTCAAAACGGTGACGGAAAACATCGTGAAGAAACCGGCATGACCTAGAACCAAAACATTGAAGACATGTGACATCTACCAACTCGCACTAGGCCCGCGTGGTGGATTATGGCCCACACCGTCTCACAGAGACGAGAGCCTGTGTCCAAGCAGTGGGAACATTATAGGCCGACTATGATGATGAATAATCAATCGGGCATTTAATTTCTACCTTTGTTAGGGAATGTTGCTTAAAAACAAACAATGCTGCAAAACAAACATTATTATATTCCTATGAGTTGCCGAATTCACGGATACATTTATTTGCTATTGAGTGTCATTTATTACCTGGGAGCACAAATACCTCATTTTATATTACAGTTTCAGTCAGAAGATTTAATAAGACTTCTAAAAAGAGATCCAGTTACTTTTGATATTAATAATGTGGATCAAATGCCCCGTGAAACTGAAAAAAGGAATAAACATGCATACATCGACTGATAAACACATCACCCTCCTTTGCGTCGCCAGTCCGGTAAAAACGTTTTGAATTTTGGTAGGTAAACAAGCAAAAATATTCATATTTCCTATGCACTGACAAAACTATTTTTTATTGTGCGCGTAATAGGTAATAACTGTTTATGTCCATGACTTAAGTGAGCGATTTAAAAGAATTGATTACTCAGCGCATTCACTAAGTAGTAAATTAGCTGCCTGTACACCAAACAGCTTGTTCGACTGTACTTCAGAACGAACCGGGACCGATCCGGATGTGCGCTGAAACGGATCGACGACGGGAGTTGCTGCGACTCTTTGTGCTTCGGATTTCTTTAGTGATCTGTATTAAAACGTGTCGGTGTGGATCCGGATTTAAAATCAAACGGTTCAGAGACATTGTTCAGAATAGGTACCTACTATGGCAGATGGGTTAAAATAACAGAAATAAGGTTCCCTGACCTCGCCTTTACACCAAAGTATAAAACATATATTCTTCATGTTTGCTTTTAATTACAACGATAGAGATAGGTTCGTTTATCGTTGTAATTAAAAACAAATAAAAACACAATTGTAAACAATTTGTTCAGTACACAAAACTTGACAAAAAGGTGAACAAGATAGTTAACAAAACAAGTCTTAATCAATGTCAATACAATATGTAAGTATGACACATGGTGTACAGACGACATGTTCTTGACAAGTATTTTACAAGACTTGTCGAAAACAAGTACCGCGTAGGTACCAGTAGATACGCGGTGGCAGCACTAGCAACACAACTGTCATCAAGTGACCCAAGCTGTGCCGGCTAACTCAGAAACGTTTAATCTATTGAATCAGAGCGAGGCTATTCTTTTTCAATTTACACACACTAAATTTCAAACAAAAGATAAAGACTATTGTTTTTAGATTCCTGTCAATGTTGAGGTGCACCGGTGCTCAGTTTTTTCTGTTACTGAAGGCGCCGACGACGGTTAAAGGCAACCGTCTATCTGCTCTAAGATAAAAAAGGCAGTCGTGGAAACATACGATCGTTGTAAACTGGGTGGAGATCACGAATTGTGCAGGAAAGAGGGGTTCTGTAAACTTTTGACTTCTTAGATGTATAACTATAGGAAACTAGCTGCTGCCCGCGGCTATACCCGCGTGGGTGTCGGAACTTATCCCACGGGAACGTGCTATCGGGATAAATAGTATCCTATCATCCAAATCCATTCAGCCGTTAAAGAGTGAAAAGTTTCAGACGGACGATAATAAATGCAATAATCTTTATTTAATTAGACAGTCTTTTTTTATTCCAAATGACAATCAATCCTATCAATTGTTATCCTATTATTTATCAATCCTATGTTCTTCCCCAGGATGTCATCTATAGAAGATTGGTGGCATCCTGGGGAAGAACATAGGCAAGAAGTGCCAAATTTTATCAAAACCCGTTCAGTGGTTTAGGCGTGAAAAGGTAACATACAGGCAGACGGACATAATAACATACAGGAGAGTTTCTTTCGAATTTATAATATTAGCATGGAATAAGAAGGTTACATTGCTAGAGCACAACGAAGACCATAGGATCTAACACAAATTGAATTAAAAATGAAAGTTATAAACAAGGCGAACGCAAGAGCTTCGTTTACCATTTCATTTATTTTTAGTAAAACCGTTGAAAACGTCGGAAATCGTCGAAAAGTCTTTGACAATCGAAAATATGATGAAAATAGACCGTAGGTACACATGCCACTTTTTACAGGCCCGGCACGTCTCTAGTACCTATTGTCCCGTACGTTTTCATACTAAGTGAATTTGGAGCGGGTCCCAAGCGGCGCGCTTCCAATACTTTGTTCTGCAAGTTATCGTCACAAGACATGCCCATCCGTCTGTCTGCACGCTAATGCGACTCTCAATGCATGCTGGCCAGTGAGAGATTTAGATATGACCCAGCACACAATGAATATCTGTCGCGGACCAAACTGCAAGTAGATACAGATGTTAGTGGGGTACACAGGGCTTCTACCTATAGGCAGTCAGATTGTTCTATTGAAGATGAAGTTAAATCAGAATAACTGCTGCCTGCAGAAATGTTAATTTCAATAGTAGAGATAATAATGCTAATGTGGATATACGAATTTCTATTAAAACAAACATTATTATTGGACTCATCGAATTCTATGAATCATGAATATTGTGCAATATTAATTCACATTGAATGTTTGAACGCCTTTAAAACATGTTTCACTGAACATAGATAAACAAATTATGCTGGTTTACCGCTCGCGAGGCTAAACAAATTAAAAGCACTGATTCACAATGAATACCAAATTGTTATTGATTGTAACACAATGAGCTAGCCACTAGTATGGTACAAAGGTAGTGACGATTCTATAATAACACGAGCTGACCCGACAGACGTCCTGTCACATTTCAATTCTGTGACAACAAATCCCATAGAAAAAAGAACGTGCAGTTTTTCCCGAATTCAACATTTTTTTGAAAAGCTATTCCGGTTTTTATTTCTATAAAAAACTAATTTGGACTAATACAATAATTCGAATAAAAATGCCAAGTCGCTGGAGCCGCTTTCAAGTGATGTACCTACCAACGTACTCGTACAGCATTACATTTTTAATATATACGTGTTGATAGTAAACGTTGCTGATTGGCTATCGCTGGCTTGCCGGCACTATAATATGAGCAAACGAGAAGAGAAGCCGTGCCAGATCCACAGATATTAAAGTTTCACAAAGATTAATAAAGATTACTCGACAGAGGAAAATCCATACAACTGAACTGAAAAAATAATGAACTTAAACAAACAAGTTAAATAAGAGCTTGTTAATTTAGACCGAAACAAAATATTAAATACTTATTTTAAACTGAAATTAAACAGAACCTGTTTAATTAAATATTTGTTACGACAATACCAGCTCCGACGGCCGGAAGCATGTCTGTTACTAATTAATACGATTTCATCGGAAACTGTATTATAATGCGAGTGTACCTTCACTGTATGTCAACCGTCGCAGGTATTGGGAACATTGACTACATTGATTGCAGGGTCTTCCAGGAACCAAGTTCAATTACTAAGTACCGCGTATACTGAATTCCAGCAAATAACTGTGTAATATCTGTGTAATTGGCTCTAATACATAGTATTACGTATTATTGCTAACATTGTTCCTTGTATTATTAATTATTAGTATGTCGTTCTGTTGAATAAACAAAACATTTCTCTATATTAAACGATTTATAGACAAGACTGCAAAGGCATAGGCGGATAAAAAAGTAGATTGTCTTTTATCTAAGATGAGGAAGCAAAATACACCCGACCCTTATCTCACGACAATTCGGCCTAAATTAATAACCCTGCTTCACAAAAACGTCGCGAAATAAGATGATGAATAATTTGAAGGGAGGAGAATTTTTTGTTTCTCCAGTAACCTTAATTTGTTCGTGAGCGACGACTAACGACTTCGCTATTGCGGAGCCGCCTCGCCTTCAAATGTTCGTGAGAGACGACTGACGTCTTTGCGATTGTGGAGCTTCCTCGCCTGCAAATATTCGTGAGTGACGACTAACGTCTTTGCGTTTGTGGAGTCGCCTCGCCTTCAAATGTTCGTGAGCGATGACTAACGTCTTCGCGTTTGTGGAGTCGCCTCGCCTTCAAATGCTCGTGAGTGACGACTAACGTCTTCCTAATTGTGGAGCCGGCTCGCCTTCAAAAGTTCGTAAGCGACGACTAGTCTTCGCGTTTGTGGTGCCGCCTCGTCTTCAAATGTTCGTGAGCGACGACTAACGTCTTCGCTATTGTGGAGCCGCCTTGCTTTCAAATGTTCGTGAGCGATGACTAACGTCTTCGTGATTGTGGAGCCGCCTCGCCTTCAAAAGTTCGTGAGCGACGACTAGTCTTCGCGTTTGTGGAGCCGCCTCGTCTTCAAATGTTCGTGAGCGACGACTAACGTCTTCGCTATTGTGGAGCCGCCTTGCTTTCAAATGTTCGTGAGCGATGACTAACGTCTTCGTGATTGTGGAGCCGCCTCGCCTTCAAAAGTTCGTGAGCGACGACTAGTCTTCGCGTTTGTGGAGCCGCCTCGTCTTCAAATGTTCGTGAGCGACGACTAACGTCTTCGTGATTGTGGAGCCGCCTCGCCTTCAAAAGTTCGTGAGCGACGACTAGTCTTCGCGTTTGTGGAGCCGCCTCGTCTTCAAATGTTCGTGAGCGACGACTAACGTCTTCGCTATTGTGGAGCCGCCTTGCCTTCAAATGTTCGTGAGCGATGACTAACGTCTTCGTGATTGTGGAGCCACCTCGCCTTCAAAAGTTCGTGAGCAATGACTAACGTCTTCGATATTCTGGAGCCGCCTCGCCTTCAAAAGTTCGTGAGCGACAACTAGTCTTCGCGTTTGTGGAGCCGCCTCGCCTTCAAATGTTTGTGAGCGACGACTAACGTTTTTAAGATTGTGGAGCCGAATTGCCATCAAATGTTCGTGAGCTATGACTTTAGTTTGCTTTACTTGGTAATTTATATATCACCATGATTTTTGTTACTTTCAGAGCGAAGTTTGTCGTAATATTGTCAGTATGATTATGATTGACGTAGATATACAGATACCCTCAGGAAAACTGCCTACAATTTGATGGCTATAGTCTCGAACAGGCTTTCTATCTATAACCTACGTCAAAGACGTTAATCTCTTCAACAAATAAAATTCAAGCTCTGCAAAAGGTTTTAAAAAAACGGAATATTTACTTTGCCAAAATAAATTATTTTCTCGAGCCGACAAGCCGACTTATAATAACTTAAAATAATATATAGATACTTACTATTATAAGAGAAGCGATATCAACGCAGGTTGCTAACGCACCGAGTCCTATGAAACATTAGACTGTTGATTAATACTTGGCTGCTGAATATTTAACGACTTTTTTATACTTTATTGAACGGCGGATATCATTCTGTCGTAATTATTAATTAACGAGGACGTACTCTTGAAGATAATTATGAAATGATTGGCACATTAATAAATTGGAAGCGGAAGGAGTCTCTGACCACAACAGTCTGAAGACGATGTTTGAATATAATATACCTCCTGAATGTAATAAGTAATTAATACTTTTTATTTTGTTTAGATAACGTAGAAAACGGATTAAGTAACAAAGTAATTACTGTAACGAAGATGTAGAAAATAAAAATGTGTTTAAAGGACAATGAAACCTATGGAAGTCGGGAAACGTGGATTTTGGATTGTAGCACCATCGATTTAATTATAATAATTTGTGATTCTGACTACCAATACAGCGACGACCCGAAAATAAAAGATCGTAACGAAAAACAATATAAACAATTGGGTTAATACGTTATTATAATTATATAAATATTGCTGAGCGAGCCACCCGCTCTGTAGCCCGTCGTAGCTTGGAGTTTGATAGCGCATGTTTTGTTTGCGTTGCCCCATTTTTATTGCCCGACCGCTTTTATACTAACATAGGTTAAGGAATACTAACAAATTTATGGGTTTTACCTGAATTAAAGATAAATAAATAAATATTGCTTTCTTGAATTGATTAGTGGGCAGTAGGTACTCTCATGCCAGGGGTAAATTGTTGAAGCTTTTGATTGCCGTGCAATTGGAATTCCTGCTATACAAATGTAGTAGCTGGTGAGGTGCAAGTCATTTATTTTGGCTTCTGCTATTGAGTCTTTTAGAAATGGGTTCTGGGAATGGGAAATGCCTTTTTATAAATACACCAGAAATGTAGAGGCAAGGAAGTGGAGGAATTTGTAGTAATTTAAATAATGGCTTACAATGCTGTGAATATTCTGCCCATACACAGCTCTGACGCATTTGTTTTATGCAATGAATGCTCTGATCACGTCTACTGAATTACCCATATCACGAACTATGTATGTATGTTTATGGAAACCTACTTTCTTGTTTTATCTGGCGGTTAAGATACAAACGGTTTTTATTTACTCTAATAATTCATTTAACATTATGGTAGGAAAATCAATGAATTTATGAAAAAAATAAGAATTCGATGTTTGTTTTTTTTTATTATTATTTTAATGCTATAATTTTAGTTAGAAGATCAACAAAGCTTTACGTATTAGGTGCTTACTTTGGCTCTTGTACAAAACTCGCATCGCAGCCTGGTTTCAATTTCAATACCGGTCTCCCGAAGGACTTCATCGTATCAATTTGACGACACTGCTTTTACGAACTGACATTGTAATCAACTTATATTTAAAAATTACCTATAGTACCTATCTGGTTTTAATTTAATAAATTTAATTTTTAGTTCACTCAACACCGCATAGGTACGTGACTGAAAATGTCCTTTTATTTTAGTTTCTGTAAAACTGTGCTTCTTTAAAAATAATTGTCGTAATTACTAAGCTATAGGTACGCTAGTTGCCAATACCTCTATATGATATATGAAGAGTACCAGCAATCTATCTATCTATAATGCATGAAGAGTACCAGCATATCTATCTATCTATAAACAGTAAGATGGCCAACTAACATCTCAATATTTGTATGTTTTTTATTTAAGGTGGCTTTGCTCTTGAGTCTGGTCTAGGACAGTGATGGGTCAGAGGCAGAGTCGACGATGGAGTGAGCTTACCCAGAATAAGCCTGTTCACTCTCACTTTGAAGACATTAGGATTATTATTATTAGATTATTATTCATTATTATCATTATTATTTCACTTGTAAGACAAATAAAATGATCGTACGATGCAATGTTGTTTTAGTACACCCACGATACAGGAGAAATTCCTAGTATGGGGCAACGTTTAAAAAAAAAAAAAATATAACATAATATCATTAATATCATATCAGTAGATCATCATGGCTTGAAATATTGATACAACAGTCGTGGTGAGGGGTTAGCGGAAGCCATTAAAAAATGTATCAAAGTGCTGCCACCTACAGACGGAATGGCGAAACACGCGATTACAAAACAGATAGGTAATAAGTTATTAAAGCAGATTATAATACGCTACCTTAATTTTTTCATTAGAGACGAACAGTTCCGTGTCTACCCTCGTTATAGCTTTGTTTATTAACTGGAGTAAAAGTGATTTTAGAAGGGAAAAATGCTAAACTGGAGTAAAACTAATGTTTGTGGACGTACCTACATGTAAAATAACACTTATATACTTTCAAACACTGTTTAAAAATGAAAAAAAAATATGTCACATAGGTGTAAGTAAGTAACTAAGTATTAATAGACATAGCAATAAAGTGAAGAAGTGAGAGAAGTTAATATCACTCAGTAAGTTACCGACCGTCTGTCACACCGTACGTGACACTACGCAGTTTCAACAACCTCTTTATGAGCCGAATCCAACCCCTGAGAAGAAACCGCTAAATATACCAGCAAAGCCTAAGCTATTTATTTATTTAACCATTTATGTAAATACATATATAAACAGACAAGACGAAAATAACACAACAATAGGTACAAAGGTGATGCTTATTTCTAATGAAATCTCTTCCAGCATACCTGCGATAGGATAATAGATTTAGAGATGTAGACAGCGTGTGTAAGAGTAAAAGAGAAAATAAAATACATAAAATCAAAAACAATTCACTAAAATAAAACAAATAATATGAGAATATACATACATACATACTTCTAAAATAAATAACACTAGAATATTAATATAAACGCAACTATGACGAATTGGAAAGATAGTGTTCTTTCACTCTTCTTTTAAAAACTGCAACAGTTTGGCAGTCCCTTATGTCAGGCTATCTGTTTCGAAAAAACAAAAAAGCTCATTATTGACTCCGTTATGTTTGTATCCTCCCTTGTATACAGCCCCGACCAAATACTGTCGGAATTTCCGGTCGGTGATTAAGACGGTGGAGTCATTGTCAGCGATTAGCGAACGACTTTGAGAACTGCTAGTGTATCTTAGAGCAGGTATTGCACGCTCACTTTTGTAAAGAAGCTGTAACTAAAATAGAAAAGTTTCAATTTCTGACATAATTGCTTAAGGGATAAAATAATAATAACTCCACCCCCGTATCTCTAAGTTGCGCGCTCCTGAACTCTAGGTTTGTACCGGTAGTATTTACTTTGGTGAAGCAGGTCTAAGGTGAGGAGCCTAGAGAGAGAATCAAGAGAGTTACAGAAACCAGCAGGGCAGCATGTGGCGAGCTGTTGGCCAGTAGCGACCTTACGGACCCTATCTCCCGGAAGATGTCTTGTTCCTCACCTCTGGCTTACCTTTATTGGTCATCTAGAGTGAACAAGGACGAGGAACAAAGGTCCCACCTCTTTCTTGCCATTACTGGTCGGCCTGAGTGGAGATTTGCAAGAGCAAATGTGCTCGTAAGAAGTAAGTATTCCAGTAAATGGTTGGTAGAGATCTTGCCCGTTCTTCCAGGATTGTCCTGATAATCGTAAAATACCTCTCCGCTCCTCATAAGCACCTCAGGACATGTTGCCTCCTTGTCGCTACGGAACTATGAGCTAGCGACCGTTTTCAGGTGCCCATTATTGAGTGTGTGTGTGGCGTTTTGAGGGGACTGTCTTATGTGATTTTGACGATCAAAAAGTGCTGATTCTCAGCCCAGTTTGAATAAATGACTTTTGATTTAGATTTTTTTACAAAAATGGGAGCAATCCTAATTACGCCATTAGACGTTGCCAGACCGGTCCGTCCGTAACCGAACTGGAAACTGGAACTGGACTCATGAGCCCTGTACATGGCTCATGAGGGTGCTCGAGTTGTACAAGATAGATGCTACGCACCTTCCTTGAGTCGTTTAGGGGGCAATAGAGGACGATTCTTAGCTATCCACGATGTCGACAGATCCAGGGGAACGTTGAACCTGTATAGATTAAACGAGGAATATTTCAGGGCGACAGATTTAGTCCACTTTGGTTCTGCTTAGCCCTGAATCCTCTAACTACACTACTGGGGAATTCCAGTACGTGCTGTTAGGGATTTTGCCCATCTACCGGGCTCCAGGATTGACTTGATAGCCGTGGAATACCTCTCCACTCCGCAAGCACCTCAGGATATGTTGGCCCCTCGTCACTAGGTCACTATGTGCTAGCGACGGTTTCTGGGGGCCCATTGTCGAGTGTGCTCAATACTCAATACTCAAACTTTATTTGCATTCCACAATGTGTACTTAGGTGGTAAATTAAAAATGAGATCATTATGGACCCTGTCGGGCACAGCAAAAGACAAAGATATAGTAGGAGAGAGGAAGCTTTAAAAATAGAAAAAAAAAAAAATATGAAAAATAATAATATATCTAAAATAAATCCAATAATACAATAATAAGAATTCTTTATAAATACACATAGAAATTTTATACATTATTAAATTATATTTTATCGTTTAAATATTCATTTATGTTATAATAGCATTTTTCTGTTAAAAAATGTTTTAGTATTTTTATAAACATGTTTAATTTTTCTTCTTTTTTTATTAATTCAGGTAGTTTATTATATATTTTTATAGACATTACATGTTGAGTGTATTCTTAGTCGAGATTGCGGAATGTTTAATCTTGATTTGTGTCGGAGTGCCAGTCACTATTATGTATAAAACATTGATCAGTAAGGGGTTATAGTCATTCCGTAGTTCTTGGTAACTAGTCCACTTTAACCACCCAAACCCATAGTCCAATATCTTCTTTTTCCATACCGTACATTAGTTCAACACCAACCGCGGTTGTCCTTATGTGTACTTGCACAGTGCATACAGAGATAGTCGTCGGTTTGTGAGACTAATAAGACTCTTTACGAGTCTAACGGGCCTCTGCGAGTTGGCCTCGGCCCCTCGTATGCCTACCAAAAGTTCGAGACCCTAAGGTCCCGAGATATGCGAAAAGCTTAAAAATATAATAATAAATATTGTTTATTTTATCACCACAAATTACATTTTTATAATAGTTGTAATAAGTAAGTCCATGTCTTTGAGTAGAAACTTAGCTGCACGAGGAGTAGTTCTTGCTTTAAAAATCAAGTTGCTCAAGACAATAGTAACTCCTGCTCATAGTTCTTTGTAACTCGCGGTCAGTCTGACCGTAGCTCAAACCTGTACGTAAGCATGTAGTAGGTACGTGTGACGATGTCTGTGTATTTGTTCCCGCAGTAATTACAGTGTGCGGCCACCGTGTGCCCCGATACAGATGTATTGACCACACACCACTCCACACCACACCACACCACGCCACGCCACATAAATGACACACCACGGGGTAGTCACAGGGACAATCGCTGATGTATTGCGGCTTGTGGTGTGTAAAAGATTGGATGAATGAGAGTATACAAACTGTTTTGGTATGTTTTCCGTCAATGTTAGGGAACATTCCAAACGGCTGTTAGTTGCTTAGTTACTTATTATTATAATTTCAAATTTGTACCCACAAGCCACAACACAAATGGTTACGGCGGCGGCGTCAAACTCTACAGAACTATCGATGACGCGAACAGTTTTTGCGTTGTTGTAGATTCTCGATAAAGCACGCATCCCCTCAAAATTAACGTGGATAAAGCGGGGAAATGTGTGCCACGTCAGCAATTTGTCTCTCTACAAAACTACGTAGTGCCAACATTACAGTCAGCCGAGCGAAGAGGGTCTAAACAGGCTGCGGCGTATCTATCTGTTACTCAGAGGCTTCGTACTATTATTGATCGAAGCTCAGAGGTCTTTAAATTGCATGGTTTATCATTGCAGGCGGCTCGAGTCCTTTGAATACTGCACGAATAGCTACTGCTTGAAACTTTCATTACCTACCCAACATTGAAACGGAAAAGAGAAAATGGGACAGCTATACGGGATCAGGGTTACCATAAGAAGAGATACGGCAGTAAAGTCAGATCGCTCGTAAACGCGGTTTTAAGTGAAGTTCCCAGGTATCCTAAGACTGTGGCCCGTCCGAGATAATTGAAACATTTTTAACGAACCAGCAATCGAACGGCGTCCGGATATAGAAAGTTCAGTAAAAACATGCGCCTGTTCTGAAACAAAACAATGTAGCTTTGGTTGCGGACCAAGCATAGTTAGTTGTACCTACATCTATCGGATTATTTTTTGAGTAGGTTGGCAAGAAGGGATCAGAATAACATGGAAATGAAGCAACAAAAAAGTAATGCGTGAACAATTGTAGCCGAAATCATAATATATAATGTATCGATATGTAGGTACCTAATATACGTATTATGTAGAGTGAAAGGATGACCCTTTTCTTGTGTATAATATGAGTAGTTATTGTGTGCATCCCCGAGGCGCTCGGCTCATCGTGGAGATAATAAGATCACCTCATGGCGCGCTGCATTATTTTATTATGCTGGCATTACTGCCAAGATGGCGTCGATGAGGAACAATTAATTATACGGAGATAAATCGGTTTACTTGTTCAGCTTGTGTTTGATAGTTATCACATGTGTGTGATGAGTTTTCCCAAACATTCACAATTCTTAAAATAATTAAAAATACACTCGTAAATGTCTCACTAAAAATATTCTCGCTCGTTCACATCTCAAAATAACTTTGAACTATAAAAAGTACTTACTGGTTACATACTTTAATACTTTAAAAAAAAACGGTATGCATTTACCAGTTCCCGTGATAGATAACAGTGTTTAGTAACAGTGATAGATACCGGTTATATAAGGCTTTATTTTTTAACCCAAACATTCAAACAATATACACGCAAGTTTCGTTTAATTGTTCCAAATAATTAAACGTTACGTGTCGCGGGTTCGATCCCCGCACGGAACAAATATTTGTATGACCTGCAAGTAATTGTTCCGGGTCTGGCCGTTTGTGTATGTGAGTTAAATGTTTGTAAACGCACCCACGATACAGGAGAAATTCCAAGATGGGGCAACGTTTTTTTAAAAAGATTAAAATCATCGTACCTAATGTCATTCAAAGTGCTTGATACAAACTTTTCATTTATATTGTTTTCTGACACTGCGTCAAATGTAGACCGTGCTTATAAACCGATATAAAGTCGGTTTATGGATAACGCCTTTTAGTTTTGATAAATAGTAAATCACTCAAATTATCTTGTCTACACTCAGCCTTATGTGTGCGTTACCATTTTGACATAACAGTCACGACATTGTGCTTGATCAGAGGGGCAATTCCCGTAATTTTAAGAACATTCACAGTCTGATCTCAGTCTCAATCTGTCAAAAATACCATAAATTTACATACATTTATGACAAGTTTTTGACATTGATTGTCGCTGAGATGAAATTGCGACTTGAATTTGAACGTTTTTTATTACGAGAATTACCCCTCAGGTTACCTAATCATTATTAATTAAACCCATTGTCAGGTGTCAGTTAGTAATGAACGCTCCAATAAACCAGCAACTCTGAATTAGCTGTTAAACGTACTACAAATCTATTAACCTAAGCCTCAATAATGAAAATAGTTATTTGTTTACAGTAATTACTAATTATCCAAACACCCACCTACACAAACAGGCTACATCTTGTCTCTTAATCCATATTATTTACATTTTATATTACGAGGGTTTGTTTGAACAATATGGTGACGCCATCTCACTGACTGCTGGTTACTTACTAATTATGTATTTTCCTAACGCTAAGGAAGGTGTTACTAACCACTATTGTAATCCACTTGTTGCTGTGCCTACCCCACAAGGAAAATACCGTGAGCGCCGTACTAATTAGGTACACTGTACACAGAACCCATTCAGAAGATGCACTCTGTACGTAGATTGATGACAAATGAACAATGGTTTCTTGATTTTGGCAAGTAAGGTGCTACAGTAGAGGACTTCAGTATACAGCCTTTTTTTTTTTTTTTTGAGGATGGGAAATCATCAAATGACCCCTCCCGCTCTGGGTGGAGCGGAAGGGAGTGTCAGACTCTTACTGACTAAAACCCACCCGTGTTCCTTCCTTTTCCCTTTATGTTCCGGGTCAGCGGTACCCCTTATGGATGATCCCGCTTTCCCGGCAGGCTTGGGCCCTAGTGGGCCCCCTCTTCGATGCTGACATCTCTTTGAGGCGCGCGTGGAACACGTACGCGCCGTCCGGCACGGGCCTGATCCTGATCGGACGGTGAGCTACCCATTACTCACCGCCCGCAGGCCCGCGCCTACGGTGGCCGGGAGACGTCACGCGGCTCCCGACGCCCGGAGCGTCCACCGCGGCGGCTTGGACGGGAGACTCTCTCCCTCTCCCGTCCCGCCACCTCCTTCGCTAGCATGACTGCTTCGCAGAAGGAGGCGACTGCCTCCCACTCCCCCTCGCCCCGGACCATGGCTTGAACCAAGGCCGGGCGTGAGAGGTCACCGCCGCTGCCGATCGCCTCTACGAGGGCACGGCGGTGCTCCGCCCATGCAGGGCAGGCCCCCACCGTATGCTCCACCGTGTCCTCGAGGCGATCATCGCAGTGGTGACACCCGGGCGTTTCCTCCCGCCTGATGATGTGCAGGAACCTCCCGAAGCTTCCGTGTCCGGTGAGGACCTGCGTCAGGCGGTAGGTGAGGACGCCGTGACGCCTCTCTAGCCACTCCTCAAAGAGGGGTCTTACCGCCGCTATCGTGGCGTGCCCTGCGCTGGGTTGCGACAGTCGCTCTTTCCATGCCGCCATGAGATCGCGCCGGAGGTCCGTCCGCTCCGCCGCGATTTGCCGCGGAAGCGGGGTTTCCCCCCGGCGTAGTGCCTCCGCGCGCCACTCATACAGGCGCGCGAGGACTATCGCCTCCAGATCCCACGGCGGCAGTCCAGCAAGGAGGCTTGCCGCCTCGCCCGAGATCGTGCGGTAGCCCCGGATCAGCCTTACGGCTACCACCTTTTGGGGCGCGTTCAGATAGTGGGCGGCTCTCCGCCGCAGTGAACGCGCCCACACCGGGGCCCCATATGTAGCCATGGACCGCACGACCCCCGCGTAAAGCCTCCGGCAGGAGGCGTTTGGACCCCTCAGGTTGGGCAGAAGCCGCTTGAGGGCGGCCCAGTCCGTTCCAGTTTGGGGGCCAAACGTCGGAAGTGCTCCACGAAGTTCCACCGGCTATCGAGCACGAGTCCTAAGTACTTCATCGTGGACTCGACGCCGATGTGAACCCCTCCTACCGTTAGTTGGGATCCCGATGGTGGCCCGTTCCGGGGCCCATGGAAAGACATGGCCTCGGACTTGTGCAAAGCCACCTCGAGACCCAACTGCCGGATCCTCTCCACGACTATCGCAACCCCGCGTGTCATCGCGTCGGCCGCCGCCTGATACGACCTCCCCTGCGCCAGGACCAGCGTGTCGTCAGCGTAGCACACCACGCTAACGCCATCAGCGAGGTCGGCCCGCAGCACCCAGTCGTAACCGATGTCCCACAGGAGCGGCCCTAGAACCGATCCCTGTGGGATACCGCACGACATCTCGCGCCGGTTCCACTCCCCGTCGCGACCGGGGTAGATGACGGCTCTGTCCGTCAGATATGCCTCGACTATTCGACGGAGGTAGGTTGGCACCCGGTGATACCGGAGTGCCTCCCCAATGCAACTCCAGGCCAGGGTGTTAAATGCGTTGGCGATGTCGAGTGACACCGCCACGACAACCCCGCCCCGAGACACCGCGTCCTCCGTCGTGAGGGCTCTAACGCGCATGATGGCGTCCACCGTCGAGCGCCCCTTGCGGAAGCCGAACTGACTATCCGCAAGATCCGGCCCCGTCCTCACCAGGTGCCCGACGAGGCGGCCTGCAATTACTCTCTCAAAGAGCTTGCCGACCTCGTCGAGCAGCACAATGGGCCGGTATGCGGACGGAGAGTCCGCAGGGTGCCCTGGCTTCCGAATGAGGACCAGCTTCCCCGTCTTCCAACGGAGTGGGAACTGGCCTCTCTCCATACATGCGCTTAAGAGCGCCTCCAGTCGAGGCCCAAGAGCCGTCGAGGCCAGGACCCAGGCTTTCCCTGGCAGGCCGTCGGGTCCTGGGGCGGTATTTTTGGCCTTCAGCCTACCTACCGTCACTCTCAGATCTACCTCGGTCACTTCAGGGGTGTCGTCGTCGTCCGCGTGGTCCGCTTCAGGCACCGCGAGCGGCGTAGCCATGGGTGGGGGATCAGTATACAGCCTAACTTTGCCTTCGTATTACTGTGTCGTTTTCGTTAAACTGATCATTTCTGATAGACTTTGTTTTCTCTGGAAAAGAGATATTGTCTACAGTAGACAACCGTTCATGGCGTTCATCTCCAGCTCTCCAGGCTTGTATTTATTAGCTTATCTTATCTTGGAACGTTAAGTACGTATACAACATCCTTTGGTAGAAAAATCGCATGTGGATTTTCATTTGTTTTGGGGTCACAGTGTTACTGTACTGCGCTTGATTTTCGTCTTGCTCTCTTTAGCGTGTAGAAGGCAATCTATATTGAGTCGGCCAAGAATTTAGCTACAAATTTGGTGCCTTCACTAGCGTCCGTCAGTTCCTGTAACGTGCAGACTACAGGGCACGCTGGACACGCTATTAAATGTCCAATTATTTGTGAATCTCCACCTGATTAGCATTTCCTTGTTTCGGCCAACCTGAATCCAGAATCTGTTTAAAGATTTTATGCTGGTGCCATTGAACTTACTATGATTTTTTTGTATGATTTCTGTCTGGTCTCTCGACAAATAAATATGTGTTAACGTGTTAACCTTTTTGTCTACAGACATGCCACAAGTCGCGATTTGATCAGTCGTGCAATTAGAGAGGGGTTCCCTCTGCCTCGCATGTTTGTGTGTGAGTCACATGTGCTCGCAATCACGCGGATAAGACCCTTTGTTTGAGGCGCACCCTTCATTACCGACATGGTATCGATACGACAGCGGTTGTTTTTGTGCTTATACATTAAATCTGACCAAAACGAACACGAATTTCGGTCTGGTTGAGATTTTCGACCGAAAACCGAAAATAAAATATTTTTATTTGTCGATAGATTTTTCTTAGAAGTAAAAGAAATGCAGTGTACAATAGTATACATCTTTTAATCATTAAGTATATTTGACCGTTTAAAACGCAAAGTTTACCGAAGGTAGATAAACTTTACTCAAATACGTATAACTATTAATAATAATCAAATAACCTGATTTTGTTTTGCATTTTCAGTCATTACGCTTTGTTTTCTATCTTTGTAACTGTTGGTTTTCTCTGAATATCTAAATGAATTCAATGTTTTGATTTACCAGCGCTTAATTTGGTTTCGGTACCGGCCGTAACAATATATTTTTTCGGGAGAAAATTAAAAATGACGAAAATGGATATTTTGATAGAAAACCAAAAATTAAATTCGGTCGGAATCTACCTTTTGGTAAGGTACGTCTATACATATTGTGTAATGGTGAAAAAGTACTCTATACTCAATTCTTTATTGCATTCTATATGTATTACATAGATGGTATAACACAGTTAAAGATCAACATGGAGCCTGTCGGGCACAGCAACATTAGGAGAGAGGAAGAGGGCTAAGCAGCAATTCAAGCAATTCAATATTTTTATAAACGGCACGGCACGGTTGGCGCAGTAGTTAAGCTATTTTCTGCGCAAACCGCAGAGGGCGATGGCCGTCAGAGTCGTCCGCGGGTACCGCACGATTTCCTACGAGGCGGCTTGCGTCCTGGCCGGATCCCCGCCCTGGGACCTAGAGGCGAAAGTACTCGCGTCATTATATCGATGGCGCGAGGAAGAGCGGGCACGGGGCTCGAGGCCGGTGCAGCGGCAGATCGCGCTGCGCCGAGAGGAGCTCCTTTAGGTCTTGGTGGCGGATTGGCGGCTAAGGCTTCTGCGCCCTACCGCCGGCCTCGCTACCGTCGAGGCGATCCGGCCAGTACTCGACGACTGGCTCGGGAGAAGGCACGGATCCCTGTCGTTTAGGGTGACGCAGGTGCTGTCGGGGCACGGCTGCTTCGGCAAGTACCTGTGCCGCATAGGCAGGAAGCCGGACGCTCGGTGCCACCATTGCGTCCATTGCGGGGAGGACACGGCGCAACACACGCTCGCCGAGTGTGTAGCTTGGGAGGAGCAGCGCCGTGTCCTCACAAATGAAGTAGGAGGCGATCTGTCGCTGCCGGCCGTAGTGCGGAGGATGGTCGGTAGCGCAGAGTCGTGGGACGCGGTGGTGTCCTTCTGCGAGGACGTGATGTCGCAAAAGGAAACTGCGGAACGGGAGAGGGAGATCTCGACTCCCTTCCCCGGCCGCAGAAGGCGCACCGGGCGCAGGAGAAGGGCGGACAACGCCCTTTTCCGGCCCCTATGAATGGGTCCAGGGGCGTGGGACTTGGGGAAGTCCTCGCCCCCTATTTGATGGACCCGAGGCGAAGGCGCGCGCGGGTGTCGGCGCGCGCCTCTGAGGCGATGCACGGGGTAGTTAAATACCTCACTACCCCGTGCAGGAGACGAGGCCCGGACAGACCGGGCCAGCACTAGTGTGGGGCTGCGGAAGAATTTCCCGCAGCCCCGCGCGCACGTGCGAGGAGACACCGGGGTGGTTTTAGCCGGTAAGAGTCCGGCACGCCCCTCCGCCTTTTCCCCAGGCGGAGGTAGTCCATGAGGACTTCCACCAGTAAAAAAAAAAAAAAAGTGGTTAAGCGATTAACTGCTGCACTTCATGTCGCGGGTTCGATTCCCGCACGGAACAAATATTTGTATGACCTGCAAGTAGTTGTTCCGGGTCTGACTGCTTGTGTATGTGAGTTTAAACGTTTGTAAACGCACCCACGATACAGAAAAATTCCTAGAGTGGGGCAACGTTTAAAAAAAATATATATAAATTAGACGTGTTTAATTGGGTGTATAATTATTATGTTGTTGTTGTAAGTAACAAGAGGTATGTTTATAATTTGTAGTTAAATTAACTATTAGACTGGAAGCCGACTACAACACACCTAGTTGGGAAATACTTATTTTATACTATTACAGTTTGCTCTTTGTCGGTAATTTCATAAGTTTTGCGAGAGGCAGTTTTTTTGACCGTATCAACATACTGCTCTCTATGTAACGTTTATTCATTGTCATCCACTTGCAGCTATGTACTTCTGTTAGATTTAGACCAGATTACTCGCAAACGAATATAATTTGGTGGTTGAATATAATAATATGTGGGAGACTCGTTATTTACAGGGCGCTACTGTAGATCTTTTTTGATCTGTGACTAGGTCAACACATTTTGATTTCATACTCGATCAATATTTGTTAATAACTCTATCAGAATACTTTGACGTGCTATTGATGGATAACGATAAACTGAGTGACGGGTATAAATTAACAGGAACCTACCGACAGTATAATATTTTGTACGGATGTATATCAATCAATTTGGATAAGTTGAGACAGGCAACCGACCTATCGACCATAGTGCATTGGTGGCCCAGTGGAAAAGGCCGTGACTTACGAGTTGTAGGTCGTAGGTTCGAACCCAGACAGGCGCTTTACTTTGTGTAAATTATTACACCACCACTACCACTTTGTGTTAATCACCACTGCTCTCAAAACGGTGATGGAAAACATCGTGAGGAAACCGGCATGTCCTAGAACCAAAAATTCGAAGACATGTGACATGTACCAACCCACCCTGGGCGCGCGGGGAGAATCTCGGCCCACTCCCTCCCACAGGCAGGAGGCCTGTGTCCCAGCAGTGGGAACGTTATAAGCTGATGATGATTATAAGAACCGACCTATACGTAATACATTATATTACTTACAATAACAATGTAACAGTTGTGTTGTATCGAACAATGTTTTAATAGATCCGGTGGCGTTCCATTAATGCAGATATGAAAGACTTCTTTCATCGTTCACAGTAATATAAAAAGAGTTGCGAACATTTTCATCGTTTAAGATCGTTTCGACATCGTAGTTATTGCCGCCGTCGTGCGTCGTGCGAGTTAACAGCATTCTCTCCATCTCCAGACAGATTAGAAACACCATCGCTTGGGTATATAGCATTAGGTAATAGATTAAATACCTACTTGCCACATGGATATACTGTAACTAATATTTATGTAACAATATAATTTAAAAGAGTGTCCATGGAGTTTCTTGCCCGTTCTTCTCCATAGGTACCTACTACGCTTTGGAATGGGCAACTAGCTTCATATTTCTGACTGACCGACCACTTGCAAATTCAAAAGTGCCTGTAAATGGTTTAATTGAAATAAATGCTTTGAGTTTGAGTTTGATGTACAGTATGTTGTACCTATTACTAAGTGTAAGGTGATACGATCACTTGACTGTGGTGATACGATCACTTGACTGTGGTGATACGATTACTTGACTGTGGTGATACCATTACTTGACTGTGGTGATACGATTACTTGACTGTGGTGATACGATTACTTGACTGTGGTTATACGAGCACTTGACTGTGGTTATACGATTACTTGACTGTGGTGATACGATTACTTGACTGTGGTGATACGATTACTTGACTGTGGTTATACGAGCACTTGACTGTGGTTATACGATCACTTGACTGTGGTGATACGATCACTTGACTGTGGTGATCCAATCACTTGACTGTGGTGATACGAGCACTTGACTGTGGTGATCCGATCACTTGACTGTGGTGATACGAGCACTTGACTGTGGTAATACGATTACTTGACTGTGGTGATACGATCACTTGACTGTGGTGATCCGATCACTTGACTGTGGTGATACGAGCACTTGACTGTGGTTATACGATTACTTGACTGTGGTGATACGATTACTTGACTGTGGTTATACGAGCACTTGACTGTGGTTATACGATCACTTGACTGTGGTGATACGATCACTTGACTGTGGTGATCCGATCACTTGACTGTGGTGATACGAGCACTTGACTGTGGTTATACGATTACTTGACTGTGGTGATACGATTACTTGACTGTGGTTATACGAGCACTTGACTGTGGTTATACGATCACTTGACTGTGGTGATACGATCACTTGACTGTGGTGATCCGATCACTTGACTGTGGTGATACGAGCACTTGACTGTGGATATACGATTACTTGACTGTGGTGATACGAGCACTTGACTGTGGTTATACGATTACTTGACTGTGGTGATCCGATCACTTGACTGTGGTGATACGAGCACTTGACTGTGGTTATACGATCACTTGACTGTGATGATACGATCACTTGACTGTGGTGACGATCACTTGACTGTGGTGATACGATCACTTGACTGTGGTGATACGATCACTTGACTGTGGTGATACATTCACTGAGGTTAACAAATGGATCGTTGATCGTAGTTTGTGTCAAAAGCCTGTTTTATGTAAGTAGGTACTGTAACGTATTTTATTTATTTCTTTCTTTATTTACCTCTACAACTATCATAACAGGATTAACCTAATGCGATGGTGTGGTATTTATATACTTACAATATTAAATTAACTTAATAAGGAACTTCTATAACATACTACCTATCCTAAATTTTATAAATATAATACATAAGAATAACACATAACAACTATTATATAACTTATTAACAATTAATACTTAATACTACAAATTTATAAACAATATAAAACATATTTTGCTTAACCTATCACAACTTATGTGTAGCTTAATATAAATAATAGTACCCTTGCGAGTTCACTCCTAGTACGTGTAAATACGTTAATTTGTATGTGAATTTTATTGATAGTGTGTATTGCTCTGGTTAAAGGTGTTTTCGCCAGTAACTTGGTCCTCGCTGGCGGTAGCAGCAACAGTGGTGGGCGCCGCCGCCTCCACACGTAGCGGTCCGGTACACAAATACTAAACCGCTTTAGTACTCCCGGATTAGTTTGTATTCCACGGAGTAGTATAACAATATACTCAACAAGAGTGAACTCCCGCCGTACACCCAGCTGATTGTACCCTACCATACACAATACGAATAGTGTAGGGTAGGTACATCAGCGGGTAGAAAGGATATACTCCATATCATTTAAAATAAGAGGGTCTCAAGAATTTGTTTTGAACACGTTCCATCATGACGCTGTATTTCGATTCATGTGGAGCCCAAATGACTGCACTGTGCTCGAGATGACTCCTTACCGGCGCATCATACAACACCTTTATAGTTGTTATATTTGTGAACCCCTGTGTCTGTTTTAGGACAAAACCTAGGTTTCTGTATACCTTTCTGCATACTTTAATAATATTCTCGCGGAATGTTAGGCCCGGAGTAAGATGAACTCCTAGATGCCTTACCTGCGTCACTCGTTGGAGTTTATTATCTTGGCTCCACTTTACTACTTGGTTTATGTCCTCTTGCAGGCATTCACAATCTGGCTCACCTGTAACCTCGAGCAGCTACTTAAGGTCATCTGCAAATAATAAACATGTCCCATGTCTAACCACGTCCGGCAAGCTGTATAACATTACGATAAATTCCAGAGGCCCCAAATTGCTGTCCTGGCTCACGCCAGACCTGGTGAAGTATGGCTCAGACTCGTACCCATTGTAGTCGACATATTGCCGATGGTCTTTCATATAGCTCACGAAGAACTGTAGCATGTGTGGCGTACATCCGACTTCAGCTAGCTTCCTCAACAGTATGTCCTCGTCAACTGTATCGAACGCTTTTTTGAAGTCAAAGTATGCCACGTCTACTTGTACTCCAGCATAGACTGATGGAATTACCCGTGACATGAAGTTGAGAGATTTGTGGCAGTGCTGCGCCCCGGTCGGAATCCATGTTGAGCGTCTGATAGCCGTGCGCTCACTTGCCTCTGCATGCATGTTTGGATAGCGGATTCGAACACTTTAGCCGGAGTTGACCGCACAGCCACCGGTCTGTAACCACTAATATCAGGACCTGACTTACCCTTCGGAACCGGATGTGTTACAAAATGAATGCGACATAAATATCTAAAAAAAGTACTCTGTGGAAATAATGTTAGAACGCATCAAGTTGTGATCAAATATCGTATAACTGACAGCTTTCGTTGCTGTCAATGTCACACTTCTATTGTGTCATAAACAGGCGGGCGCCCTTTGCTGGGTACCCTTTGTGCCGTAAGCTGAGTTTAATTTTGGATTTCTCTACCTCATTGTTCCAGAAGGCTCCTGTAAACTCTTTCAGTCTTATTACAAAAAACTAAATAAACCTTGATTTAAACCTGTGCTACGAAGTCCAGGCTTATCTACAGAACCATGGTCTAAATTTGTCCTTATTACAAAACTTCAAAAAACCGTGGTCTTCTTAGTGCCGTCATTTGAACCATTGTCTTTGTAACAACCACAGAGTAATACAAATATTATTCGTTCACCATGATATCATTCTATTACAACGTTCCGTATGCTCAGAAATGAAAACTTTTTGTTAATACGCTAATGATTATTATGATGAACTGACAAATAATACAATGTATTTGCCACCTAGTTGTAGGAGACACATTGCTAACCTATTAGCATACAATATACACAGTGACACCGGTACCTGTAGGTTACCGTCGATTACTGTTAGTAGTGGTACTAACACTACTATTGATACGCCTTGTAGTTTAAACTATTAGGTGCGACAACGGGTCAGCCGCATATGTTGAATGTTGTACATCAAAATATGCAGGGTCTGTCCGGCAAAGAGTTAGAGTTAAGTTTATTTATGGAGAACTATGATATTCAGGTGCTATGTTTGACTGAACACTGGTTGAAAGAACATGAAGTAGTGTTTATCAATGATGATAATTTTACCATTCAAAGTGCATTTGTAAGGAAAAGTGCTATTCGCGGTGGATCTTTAGTTCTTGTTTCAAACAAGTTGAAATGTAAACAACGTTCTGATTTAGTTAATCTTTCCATCGAGCGCACTATTGAGTTGTCTTGTGTTGAACTCGAGCGATACGTTATAATTTGCGTTTATCGACCCCCCTCTGAAGATTTTATTCGTTTCGAATCGGTAATGGAGGATTCACTGAATAAATTAAAATCAAGTAATAAAAGTATAATTTTATGTGGTGATTTTAATATTAATATTTTAGAGGTTACTCCACTAAGTATTAGACTTCTTAATCTGTTTAGGTCCTTTAATTTAATTAACTTGTATTTTGAACCTACTAGGATAACAGCATCTTCATCGACTTGTATTGATAATATTTTTAGTGATTGCGATGCCAAAAATAAATTAGTGTTGAGTGACTTACCGTCTGACCACTGTGGATTATTAGCTAGCTTCCCTATGCCAATACATAAAAAGCCACATAAAATAGAATGCAGGCCTTATACAGCTAGTCGTTGCAACAAGTTTAAAAATAATATAGCCCTTAGAATTAAACCGTCGATTGTAGAACATGATAATCCTAATATAATCTATGGAGCCCTTTTTGATGTTGTGCAAAAAGAATACCAATCTACTTTCAAGGCCAAAACTATTAATATTAATGGCACCTCCGCTGGCTTCAACCAATGGGCTACTCCAGGTATTTATAAAAGTAGAGCGAGACTATACGAGTTACATGGTTTGAAAAATTACAGGTTTGATACTCCTTTCCTAGAGTATGTCAAAAATTATTCAAATTTATTTAAAAAGATTTGTGTTTTTGCTAAATCTAAATTTTTAAGCGATACAATTAAAAATTCGAATAACAAAGTAAAAACCACCTGGAAAATTATTAACAATGAAACGGGTAAGTCGGTTAAACAAGAAAAACAATTAGAGATTAAGGTCGACAACAAATTAGTTAATACAGCAGCTGACGTAGCTGAAGCATTTAATGTGTTTTTTGCCAACATACCTATAACTACGACTCGCTCCTTAAATTCGTCCCCATCTGAAGCTGAAAACCTTTTGCATAATAGTGTACCTAAATGTAGTCGCTTATTTAGCTTCGAACATGTAACACCTCGTGATGTAATTATTGTTTTTAACACACTCAAGTCAAAAAACACTGGTGATTACTGGGGCATCTCAATTAAACTTGTAAGATATAATCGACATCGTAGCCCCCTATCTAGCTGTTACTTTTAATAAATGTGTTGATTTAGGAACTTTTCCTGACCTCATGAAGAGTAGTAAAGTCATACCATTATTTAAATCGGGTAATAAAAATAACGTTGGCAATTTTAGGCCTGCATTTAGTAAAATATTTGAAAAATTAATACTCAAGCAGTTGCTAAGACATTTTAATTTAAATAGCCTCCTTCATGATGAACAATATGGCTTTACAAAAGGTCGTTCGACTACAGATGCGGGTGTTGCTCTGCTGAAACACATATTTAGCGCATGGGAGAGCTCGCAAAATGCTATTGGAGTTTTCTGTGATCTCTCCAAAGCCTTTGATTGCGTGCACCATTACACGCTTTTGCGTAAACTAATTCATTACGGTATTCAAAACGAAGTTCTTAACGTATTAAATTCATATTTACATAATAGGCACCAATGTGTAGATGTTAATGGTGTGAAATCTTCCGGGCTACCAGTTCAGTTAGGTGTACCTCAAGGCTCTATACTGGGCCCATTTTTATTCTTGGTGTATATAAATGACTTACCATTCTATTTTTATCTGTGACGTTGTACTATTTGCTGATGATACCTCTCTTATCTTTAAAGTAGACAGGAATAGACAAAATTTTGACGACGTAAACAGTGCACTATCAATGGTTACAGATTCGTTTACCACAAATAACCTAGTTCTCAATGCCAAGAAAACGAAATGTGTAAAGTTCGCCTTACCGAATGTTAGAAATCTAGGACCCAACATCGTCTTAGATAAAGAGGTACTTGAAACTGTAGACTCGGCAGTATTTCTGGGCATAACAGTTGATGCCAAGCTTCAGTGGGGATCACATATATCATGCCTAGCGGGAAGGCTCAGTTCGGCCGCCTATGCCGTCAGGAAAGTAAGACAATACACTGACGTTGATACAGCTCGGCTAGTCTATTTCAGTTATTTTCATAGCGTCATGTCCTACGGCATTCTGCTGTGGGGCAAAGCCGCTGATATTCAAAATATATTTGTTCTTCAAAAACGAGCTGTACGAGCCATTTACCAGCTAGGTGCTAGAGTTACTCTGAGAGATTTTTTTAAAGAGATTGGTATTCTCACGGTGGCCTCACAATTCATCTTCGCCAACATCTTATATATTAGGCAAAATATACACTTATACACAAAAAACAGTGATATTCATAATATTAACACTAGAAACAAGGAGAAACTACGTGCTCCCTTTCACCGGCTTCATAAGGTCCATAACTCATTTGTTGGGCTTGGTATAAACTTTTATAACAAGCTTCCCTCTTCTTTGTTAGAATTGCCTTTTAATGCGTTTAAAGCTAAAGTAAAATCCAACCTTTGTTCAAAGGCATACTATTCAATCAACGATTACATAAACGATAAAAATAGTTGGTCGCTGTGATTAACTCAAGACAATGTTTATGTTCTTTCTCCAAAATTAGCTTACCTACTGACAAGTTATACGAGTTCATATAATTGTTTATTTTATTTGACTATATTTATTAGTCACCTTAGTTTAATTTAATTTTTATTTATTATTGACATAATCTACTCATTTCAATGTTTTTTAATGAGTTGTATTGCAATATATGGTTAGCTAGCGAGCTCGACAGTTCATCATATTATTCTTTTGAGCAACCGGCAGCAAGTTCGTCATGCTCCCTTAGATGTCAATGCTTGCGGTAGCGTCGGGGGTCGGGCTGCCTCTTTCCCTCAAATATGGCGAGGGGGGAAATGGCTGATCTTTGCGTTATGCTCGTGAACGGGTGCTGCTTGTGGTGACAGGTCAGCTTGCTGACTATGGTTTTGTTATTGTTATTAGAAATTAATGTTTCTTTATTTTACTTCGAAGGTCCTAGTTTATCATTTGTGGCTACTAGTTACAGCTATATACATATAAACATAATGCAGCAGTGCATATGTAAGCGGGCACGCCCTTTATGCCAGGAGGCTTTTTATTATGTATTAAGTTCTGTTTGCGTTTTTGTTTTTATTATTTATGTCTGCTTGAGTATAGTTTTAAATATTGGCGTGTGCTAGCTGACATATGGCAAATAATTTTAATATTTTTGTGTTTCGTAATGTTAATTTATTTATTACTATATGTATAGAATCCAGTTCTTCTAACTGAACAGACAGCAGTGCTGCTGGGGAGTTTGTTCCGCCACTTCTTCTTCCCAGCTAAAGCACTAGGAAGTGGTGAAGGGTGGGCGTTTTGGGGGGACTGTCTTATGTGATTTTGACGTTCAAAAAGTGCTGATTCTCAGCCTAATTTGAATAAATGACTTTTGATTTTGATTTTTGATTTTGATTTTGATGTTTAGGAGTGTTAAAAATATTGAGAGTGTTAATTTGCATGGAATATTAGTTATTTCGTCGATTGCAGTTTTGTTTAGGTTTAAGCACATGGCTTAATGTCGTATTAAGTACTAATAATACATCTAGGTACGTGTAACGAAACGTAAAATTTTCGCGCATTATGAAACCATAACATTAAACAATACCATCGCAAGTTGAACAAAGTTCATTTAGATTTGGAATTTTTAAGTTATCGAAGTTTCTAATAGAACAATTGCCTCTTTGTATAGTATTACCTTCTATAGTAGGTAATTTTAATATCATATTGTGATGGACCAACAAAAGAAAAAACGATCTGAGAATTGGAGTACCGAGGAAAATGTAAATATACATAAATTACTTCGATTAACTTGAAATCAGTGTTTAATTGATTCAAATTTAATTTTAATTTATTTGATTGATTCGAGCACGATTTATGTTGTGTCGGCGTGGCGTTCCCAACAACTCAGCGGCTTCAATATCCACAATATCAATTAAATCGACCATGTTAAGATCCATTTTCGGGTAAAACCACACAACACAATGAAAAAGATGCTATAAAATACAAGAGAAACTTTGACTGATACGATTTAGACCATAGTTTGATCGTTTAAACTAGGGGCCGCCGAGGTTTAGCGTTAGACCATGATATGGTCCACGGTTTTTCGAAAAACCACGTTTTGTAATATCATTTTGGTTTAAACCGTAGTTTATAGAGCTTTAAACCGGGGTTTTCAGTTAAACCGCTTTTTGTAATAACACTGCTTAAGTACATTATCCATTAGCGTCGTAGCACCTTTTTTGTTCTGTACCTAGAATAGTTGCCTGACACCGACTGTAAGAAAAAGATACCTACGTATTTGTTATGGAAACTAAAAAAGAAGTCTCTCTCATTTCAAGAACTAGATTATTCTACCCAGAGAAGCATATTAAAAACAAACTTCTTAGCTTAAAAGTCAGTGATTCTATGCGATAATTAAATAAAGTGGTTCGTTCGTCTGAATACGCCCACAATGACTGCTGCTCGATGCGCTCTCGACTCGAGCCCGGCCCGTGCGTTCGGTGCTACTTCAGTAGATCGCTTCACACTTTACTTAGTCTTATTGGTTTGTTGAAGGTGCTTCAAGAAATTTCAATGAATTACTAGAAGTTTATTATGAACTTGAAGTAACAGTTAACGGTGAAGTGATTTTATTTCTCTATAACTTCAGTCAGGCAGTATTACCTACCTGGCGAAGGCGACTGTGTTTACTGAGTAATTGTGTAGGTACCACAACGGTACGCGCCTGTACTTACTCTTGTTTCCATACACGGAATTCAACATTTTAAGGGAGAAGCGTCAGGTAGCCCGCGAAATTCAAATCTTCTTACGTTTTTGCAATTAGCACGTCAGTGTTGGGTTGTATGCCGTTGAACAAAACATGATTGGCGACCGTATAAAGTATTTATTTTCAGAATTAAATTCATTAAACCATCAATACAACCTTCTAAGTTCGTAATTATAATCCTATTGAATGACCGTTTCATAAAATATATGAACTTACCAATATATGAATTTTCCCATTTAATTTTAGTTTGCAATAGCAATAGTAATACTTACCTACATATAATTATGTATGACTTTTTTTTAATGACTTATTGATGTTCATATTTTAGTTGTACGAAAGAACTTTCACGTCTCAGATATATTATACTAAGAAAACATGTTTTTCTTTCAAGCTCAGGCTATTTATAGTCGGTAGTCAATGCATTTGCTCGGCTTCTGAATATCATTAGTTTTCATCGACAGAATATAAAGGAATTTTATAGATAGGGATAACGTTACAAAATAAAGTACTTTGGTACGTTTATACAAAAACTGATAACTTAGCTGGGCTAACTGGTACTTGTTTTGTTCTGGTTTTGGTCAAAGTTATCTAACTCACTACAGCTAGTATGCAATAACCATAAAAATAACCATTCCTTCCTCTGCAAACGTTCTTAATTTTTTTCCTAAAAGAATCCGTTCTCACCAATAAAATAATCATACGGATTAATATTGAAACATCACTTAAAAATACCCGAATGTAGGACACAAACAAACAAACAATTTTAAGTACGTAAATTCCATTTATAACATCTAATACAAATGTGTCAATAGTCTCGTAGACAAACGTAGTACAAAAGTAAGATCCATCCCAAAATGTTATCAATAACAAGCGCGAAATGGAAAGCATTATCACAAGTTGCTTTTTAATTACACACTGATAATGTTATCTCTCGCTCGATAACCGGCTTTCCTAACAGAGGCATGGTGTCGCGAACATGTGTGCGACACATGTCACACAGCCGCGACAAGTGTCACACTTATCTGAGATAGTCACACCCGGGTGGGTCGCAAGTAACTGTAGAAAAGCTCAAGTTCTGATGCGTTTCATGGTGGCTTTTGAGTTAGATTCACGACAAATGATTTGCAACCTCTCTATCTACTTTGAACTGGAAAGTTTGTTTCTAAAAAGTTTACATCTAAAATATATTTTTGATTTAAAGTAGACAACATATTCAGCAGTGGTATATCTGTAATTCCTTATTGATACATTAAATTAGCTACTATATACTTACTTGAAATTTTTTCTATGTTCAAAACTGTAGACTTACAACACTAGAAAAGTTTAGAGTTTAATTTTTGACATTTACAATCCACAAACTAACTTAACATTCACTGTACATAAGTAGTCTAAAACACACGCGAGAGATGATTCGTATGTTCGGTCGAGTAAAGTTTCGCTGCAGCGCCACGAGGGGAGAGACACGAGCGACCGGGGTGAGCGCGACGCGCCAACTGACGTTGCTACCAGTCTCCGCTCCACAATATGAATGACTCGTAGCGCGTAGCGCGGGGCTCGTAGACCGCGACTACGAAGTCCTGTAGCACGCCTACGGACTTGTCAGCACTGGTTTCTGGATAGTAAAATGTTAATAATACTCCCCCTCCTATTATCCCCTTCCACCTCATTACTTCCAGGCATGTAAAATGCTTTTAATGATAATAATTTAATAAAGAAAATTTTCACCACTTTACGACGACTAGATAAGCGTTTAACAACTTTGGATTTAATAGCCCAAAAATCCTGAAATCTTTAGATTAAACGTTCGCTATTTCGCAAAAAATATTTAATTACGACAAGTCTAAGTATTATCTATGTCGCAAGCCGATTGTATGATTCATCAATATACCTTGCCATTATGCCTTGGGACACTATACATAACGGCGACAGTATGCAAATGGACGGCGCCGTATGTATAGTGACGAATTATACAATCTGCCTTTGACATTTACACAGCCTTCTTTTTTACATCTCGTGGTTTATAAGTACCTACCTTGATGCCTGTGGGAAATTGTAATCGATTGGATTTGAGCTTTGTCAAGTTTTGGGCAAGGGTGAACATTTTACGATTACGGTGGTTTACTGAAATAAGCACACAACCACCGCCTATGATATGTAGGTACACATTACACATCGCAGACCGGCGAGGCTTTTAAAAGACATGCTTGGTGTTCACAGATATCAAAGAAACTCAGTTTCGGCTCTTTTTTCAGCCTCAGTTTAGACACATATAGTGATCTCGTGGAGTCTTGCAGATCGTGGGTAAGCAGAGTGATTGTACATATACAACGTGAGCGGTGTTAGCTGCGGTGCATACCATCTAGGGAGAGATCACGCCCGCCTCGGTGGAATACTGCTCGGAACACATTTTTTTTTAACTCTAACTGCTTTTTACTGCGGTACACACTAGCTGCTCGATCCGTGGGCTCGAAACAATCGATTGCTGTCAACTCCCATTAGTCGGATACCACATACGAAAGCAGCATGCGTGGCATGGCCACTATAAAAACGGAAGAAACGTTAGACAAAATGACAGATTATAGAAAGGTTTCTACGGGGCGCCATGTCGAAACTCAAGAAAAGGATGACTTCTTGCTGAGAAAGTGATTTGTTTTCTCTTCGTAGAGTATAAACAGAAGTGGTCACGCTACGCATGATGATGTCAATCATATTTTCATAAAGAAACAGCCAAACAAAACCAAAACACTATCTACAGTACAAGTTTTACTATAATACGAGTAAGTTAAAAGCCAACTGATTGATACTTAGATTGAAGTACTGCTGTTGGTTTATCAAATAAATAAACCTGAGTCCTCCTATAACATCCCCGAGGACACGGTGGAGCATACGGTGGGGGCCTGCCCCGCATGGGCGGAGCACCGCCGTGTCCTCGTAGAGGCGATCGGCAGCGGCGGCGACCTCTCACGCCCGGCCCTGGTTCAAGCCATGGTCCAGGGCGAGGGGGAGTGGGAGGCAGTCGCCTCCTTCTGCGAAGCAGTCATGCTAGCGAAGGAGGTGGCGGGACGGGAGAGGGAGAGAGTCTCCCGTCCAAGCCGCCGCGGTGGACGCTCCGGGCGTCGGGAGCCGCGTGACGACTCCCGGCCACCGCAGGCACGGGCCTGCGGGCGGTGAGTAAAGGGTAGCTCACCGTCCGATCAGGACCAGGCCCGTGCTGGACGGCGCGTACGTGTTCCACGCGCGCCTCAAAGAGATGTCAGCATCGAAGAGGGGGCCCACTAGGGCCCATGCCTGCCGGGAAAGCGGGATCATCCAAAAGGGGTACCGCTGACCCGGAACATAAAGGGCCAAGGAAGGAACACGGGTGGGTTTTAGTCAGTAAGAGTCTGACACTCCCTTCCGCTCCACCCAGAGCGGGAGGGGTCATTTGATGATTTCCCATCCCCAAAAAAAAAAAAAAAAGTCCTCCTATAACATTGAATAAATCGTCATAACACGTCATTAACCATAGTGTCGTACTCTAACGTGCTGTGATTTATTCAAGTGGCAACACTCATGTCAGTGAGTCATGCGAATGTATGAATATTCCGATTATTTCATATGCAGCCGACGAATGTTTTAATTCTTCATCATTGAAGGTGAAGCGGACCGCTACTGGAATCGTTGTTTTGTTAAAAGGCATCAAAGTACGCGTGTTTATTATTTATTCAATATCGGGAAATATTTTGGCGAATATTAATGTTGCAAGATAACTCTCATGGGGCTATTAGCAGCCATGTTGATGGAGGAAATTCAGGCCTTGTGCTGAAATTAGAAGGTCGGTTTATTGTTAACCGACTAAAGTAGAACTTTTATGAAAGCTTGTGGTTAAATAACATTTTATCCTTAGTAGAATAAGTACCTAAGGTAAAGGCACCTATGTTGGACGCGGACCAGCCATGGACATTGTTTCAATTTACCTCCAAAAATAAGCAAACGCGCAGTATTTTTTTCAAATGGCAACTTACAGTTTAACCCTTAATTTTCAGGGTGGAGAAAACTGACTTGTAGAGCAGGTTGAAGTCCAAGGGACATTTGTAGACGTTTTAGAGTTTAAAAAAATTTCACAAAATTGTAAAAGTACAAAAAGTTTTTATAACTAAGAGGTAGCCTATCTATCCAATAATTTATATTAACTTAATGATTAGGATAGTTAAATGAGTATAATATCTATGATTAAAAATTAGAATAGTCTCAAAAATCACAAAAAAATTACTCATCAATTTTGTGCATATTTCTGTAAAGATAATCATAATACCAAACAAAATCACTTTTTGTAGCGTAAAGTGCAGGGTGGAGATCGAATGACTCCACGAGTGTCAGTTACGTACCTTTGTGGGAAGCGCCCGCGCCCGCGCCCGCGCCCGCGCATATTCCCCCGCCACTGCGCAAACCGCGCCACTAAAGGAAACTACTCGAGCGCACAAACCTGTATCCGGGCATAAACAAGAGATCGAACAAAATAAGTTCCACATGGAGTCCCTGTGGACGTTCCCTGCAAATTAAGGGTTAAACAGGGATATTTTTGATCCATTAGCCTACTAAATAAATAAGTAGGTACTCTTAAGAACCTAGTAACTCAGGAATATTCAGGCGGTTATTGCAAAAGTAGAATGTCACATTACTTTATTTTAATAAATAAAAGAAGAAACTGACTGACTGACTGACATATCAGCGCACAGTCGAAACTGCTGGGACCGTAGACAGAGAAAACTATAGACTGCTGGTCATCTTCTATCTCACTTACACAAGAAAAAGAAAAATATATACAAGATGCTTGTAAAGAAAAGGGACAGAGCGTAATATTTTTTATCCCTTATCGCGTGTCACGTATTTTAAGGTGAGCACTTCAAATGATAAACAAAGTTTGACG
The DNA here is from genome assembly GCA_937001585.2 of Brachylomia viminalis. NCBI lineage: Eukaryota > Metazoa > Arthropoda > Insecta > Lepidoptera > Noctuidae > Brachylomia > Brachylomia viminalis. The sequence goes on from OW443304.2 coordinate 26,569,469, forward strand.
TTTGATACGCATTCAAAAGTGGTTGCGACGATATTTTCTGACGACCTGTGTCTGGGTGTGTATATGTATATCAGTCATCAGGTTACCGTAGTACAGGCTCTTCCTAGTTCGGGACCTGAAGACCTTGTGTGGATGTTGTCTCTTATTATTATAACAAAGTTATACCTTTTTTGTAAAGCGGGTAATAAAAAGATTTGTATTTATGCTGTATCTCAGGTTTTATTTAAATGTCCTTTTTCCCGTAGGTGAAAGAATTCCTACTAAGAATAAACTATTTTGACTTTGATGTGTTATTTCTATTTATTAAGCCTGTGCATTTGTACAAAGTAGATAATATAAATGGAAAAACATGTGAATATTCGGGGTAAAATCACCTTGAAGGGGTAACCCTAAAGTTTCAGGTACCTTGATTTTCTGTCCCTTACAGCGACACGCTGAGCAGTAGTCTATAGTTTTCTCTGTCTACGGCTGGGACTAAGAACGTGATATTTTTCACGATGTAAGAAGAAGAAGAATGGGTTTTTGGAAACTCAGCCTGTATGGTGGTAAAAAGGGGAATTAAGTTTGTATGAAAAATCTTATTACTTGAGTTTATAAACTTGAAACTTGGCACGAATACTTATCTAAGTAAATTTAGAATTTACTTAGATAAGTATTCGTGCCAAGTTTGTAATTTTTGTTTTTCTAAACTACCACATAAGGGGAGATTGCGGGATGACAAAGTTTGTATGGAAGAATTTTAACGCGGGGTCCGATTAACTCGAAAGTCGATATTTAAACTTAAGACCGGAAATAAAGCATAACATATTATATCGGGTTCTTTCGTAAATCTACCCGTAACGTAGTGAAAATGTGTAGCTACTGTTAGGGGCGGGATTTTATTGCGTAGCTTGACTAACTCAAAAATTGATACAAACAACCTTTAGGTCTAATAAAAGAAATGTCACAAATGATTTTTCAAAACTCAACCGCTTTCTGGTGAAAAGGGGGGATACAGTTTATATGAAAAATATAATCCCTTTGGATAATAACTTGAGACATGGCAATATTTGCCTCATTCAATATATATATATAGATTGCCGATTTTAGGTTATTTGAATAACCTCTCACAGAGGATTTAGTGGGTGTCAAAGTAAGTATAGAAAATTTTTAACGCGCTGTCGGATTAACTCGAAACTCGGAACTAATGCTTAAAACAAAAAACGTAAAAGCAATTATTTCGGGATTTTTCAAAAATCTACTCCTTGCGGTATAAAATCGGGTACTAAAGTTAAGAGGTGGAATACTGCCTGCTTCAACTAACTCAAAAATGGGTATAAATAATGTTTAAGGGCTGATTTTTCAATCGTCAGATTACTTTTATCTGAAGAATAAATATGACGGTTTGACAGCTTTTGTATAGACAATATTATTATGTCAAACCGCCCTATTTATTCTTAAGACAAAGGTTATCTGTCGATTGAAAAATCAGCCCAAATGCCCTACAATGGAAACATACCAAAGGCTTTTTTTTTTTATTTCGTCCTGTCGTGGGAGGACACAGTCTATTTAAAATATCCTATTCTTTTGATCTATAAACTAAAAAAATGGCCCGAATACCTATTTATCTAAATAAATGATAAAGATCGTAAACATACATTTTCGAAAACACTTTCGAAGGTGGTGATATTTTTTTTGAGGAAAGTACGAAATCCACGCGGACGAATCGTCTCGGCCAAAGTGCTAGTTACTATTATAAGCAGTCACCCCTCAAGACAGAGGGCTCTAGTCTACATTTCTATGCCTAAACAGAATATGCAAACGTAACATTTGAACCAGTCAACCCTATCTGAGCTCGAACATAAAGAAAGAGCATTGTACCAACAAACCGCGAGAAGAAACTAATAGGTGTCTCCGTTGGGAGTAGTCGTTAGTCCGGGACTAACTCACGCGTGTCGGCGCAGCGACGCGGCGACGCGCGACGCCGACGGTGGCGGCTGGAACTCACAAATGATCCCACTTTGTAAACAATACAGACCTCACTACACTTTGTAAGGAAATAAAGAAGGTTCACTACAAAGTCTCTAAACATAAGAAGGAAGCGGAAGGAATGACTAGACCGTCGGTACAAGCTAAATAAAAAAAACTGTATGTTAAGTAGATAAATCAAATGCAGAACTTTAAATCAAATTTAGATATTTTGTTGGAAGTCAGACTCCACGCGTGTCGGCGCAGCGACGCGGCGACGCGCGACGCCAACGGTGGCGGCTGGAACTCACAAATGATCCCACTTTGTAAACAATACAGACCTCACTACACTTTGTAAGGAAATAAAGAAGGTTCACTACAAAGTCTCTAAACATAAGAAGGAAGCGGAAGGAATGACTAGACCGTCGGTACAAGCTAAATAAAATAAAACTGTATGTTAAGTAGATAAATCAAATGCAGAACTTTAAATCAAATTTAGATATTTTGTTGGAAGTCAGACTCCGTACCTACTTATATTTAGGAAGCGGCTGATGATCAAGATACGCGTCATCAAGATACCAAACAGGGAGTCAAGTGAATTGTTACTGTTGTTGTTGTGTTGTTATTTTGTATTGTTTGTTGTGGTTGTTATTGTTGTTGTTACGTACATCTGACCACCGTGTAAACAAAATCCCGTGCACACGATGACAACAAAATGTATGTATAAAAACATTAAAAACTCTTCCTTGGTCCTGTTTTTAACACGCTTAGCTTGGTATTTATCTATGTGTATCTATGGATCTATGTATCCATGTAACGGAATTCTTGAACTCGATTGTCATCCCCTTCAAAACGTCGGACTAATTTGAAACCGATGATAATGCAGTAATTTAAATAGTGTTGTCCCATTATCCTTGCCAGGATCCTCAGGATTAACGATTTTTTAAAAGTTTTTGCGATATTTTTTCAACTCAAAACTTGTCTTAAAATGTAGATTTTCATTGATTATATTACTGTATTCATGTCACACCAAAAAGCGCATTCCTCCTTTGTTCAACTCTCTCTCTAATTTGTATGCAAAAATGTTAAGGTAGTACTTCCGCCAAGTGCGTTTTCTTGGGATTTGTTTTAAATTTGGACAGATTAATCTTCAAATAAATCTGCATCGATTGGTGCAGAATGAAACTTTTGAACAATACAGTTTCGGAGATATGATTAATAAATTATTTAAGTACATATTCGAAAATACTCATGAGGGAATGTCAATGAGAGATAGTTAACGAGAGAATAAGAAATAGCAAAAACTATACCATATTCAGCGCGCTATGTGTCCAGAGGCACTGCCTTAAGTAAGGATGTAAACATATTTTGTTAATATTCCTATTAGTCGAAAAAGGGTGGTCAGACCTCTGTGATCATTGTAACAGAGCCTAAGAAATTTATTTAAACAAATTATTACTGTGTATTTTTGTTTTATTGGTCGACGCAAAAAGGGGCGGTAAAAAGATTTGGTCATCGTGTGCACGGGATTTTGTTTTCACAGTGGTCAGATGTACCTACCTATAACTGTACTTGCTGTGTTTAACTAATCAATGTTTTCACTCATTACTACAAGACATACATGATACAGAAATGGAAAAGATTCGCGACAAAGACGAGGCTTGTGTCAGCTGAGTGCGAACGATTGTAAACAACGGATCGTCTGTAGCTAACTGTTTGATGCAAGACCCTGCACTAAACAGTAGTACGTGTGGCAGCCCTGCAGGAAGTCTCACGACATCACTTCACTAAACATAAACACCACCGAGTAGTAACAGAGACGCGACCAGGAACACACAACCTATCTTATATCCATTTTTCCAAGAAAGCTTTACGAATTACAAAAAAGTAAATTCGTTTTCCATCTCTTTATTACCGCGATCCCGCACTCCTATGATTGTGAGATAAATTCACTGAAAGGTAGTAATTTCATTAGTGCAGAGTGGCTCGCGAGCCTCCATTGAAACCAATAAAAAGTGAAAAGAAATCCTGCGGCGATACTGTGTGCTACCAAAGATCCGCACCAATTGAATAACTCGCCTTTCTTCAAAATGATGTAGTATTTACCTACTGAGTGTTTGGAGGCCATATTTCTTTTCAAAATCCCTCAATTTGGTAATCACATCTTTTCACGAGTTTATTAGATATTTTTTTCACGATTTTAAAATTATTAAGTCATACTTACTTATGTTTATTGGTGTGAATACGGTGTCGTGTGTCATAATTATTTGGAAACTTACGATCCTATAGCGATTGTTAGACGTAAACAATAACTATTATGAGCATGTTATGTTGCTACTTGCGACATCCCATATTCTTAAGAACATGACTAACACCGCGCTGTGTGGTGCACCGTGAGATCCGCCGTCTCAGCAATCCGACCGTGTGATCGAAGATTGTGCAATGCCAGTGACGAATGTGAATTTTAGGTTTAGTGCTTCACTCTTGTTTCTGACATCGAACAATTGTCGCGCATCCTAATTTTACCGATTGAATTGTAATACTTATATTAATTAAAGTATTTAAGCAAAGCATCCTCGACCGCAGCCGAACGTAATTAGCATACGTTTAGAAAAAATGTGACTTTTATTGTACGGCTATAGGGTGTTGTTGTTTAGTACGTTGCATAAAAGTGTAGTCACATACTCTTAGCGGTTTCATTATATTTAGTTACCCTAGTTAATGGTTTAACAACATTTCAAGTACCAAGTTATTAATCAGCATTTACAAATTTTATCAAACCATTCAACTAGTCTCACTTGAGACAACTTGAAACTTCCATAGTTCAGGAACTATGCAACTTAAGTCCGTCGCAATTTGAGACTTACCTTCAATAATGAACTCGCTCATAGTTATAAACGGCCCGATGTTCGGACTACATTGCTGAGATACCTGGGCCAATCACGTGCCGTCGAATGTTCCTGACATCTATGTTCTCTCTATAAATACCAACATGAGACTTGGTTATTTTCTAGTTTGGAGCTCAGTCCATGTGACAGCTAATTATGGATTGCGTATTGCGTGTCACTAATCTGTCACTAATGTGCCGATGTGGACGCGGGATCAGACAGACGCCTCGTTTGCACTGTGAGTACTCAAACGCACGGGTTTCTTTGCGTAGAAAGTTGTGTGTCAAATAACTTTGCCAGAATTTATGACTTCTATAACTCCGACTTGAACGCCTATGACTTCAAAGAACGCGTTTCACTCCCTTTTTTTTAGTGAGTCGTCAATCTCATGACAAACTAAAATATAACTGAATTGTACTGAGCTTTGGACGTTTAATCATTTGTATTTTTGACACCAATACCGATAATAATGGACACACTAGACACTTGGTTGGACACTTGGACAGTTCGTCTTAGTCTTCCAAGATGCGTCATAGCACTTGGTCCTACCACATCCAGACTGCCAGGCTACTTGAATACATGCCTACCTAACAAAGATTAATTATTTATGATTGTTCTATCGTGTGCAGATTACGGGGTTGCCGGGGGCGGGGTGGGGGGAGGGGGTGGGGGTGACGTCAAAGGTCCGTCAAACGCAGATGAGGGAGGCAGTTCTCGCTGACAGGTCACAGAACACGATAGATTAGTTTGGAATTAGCCCATGTTTATGTAATGTTCAGTAATAGCCTGTTTTGGAGGTGAATTTGATGACTATAGTAGGTAATAAACTCATTTGGTAATGAAACTAAGATGAAATTACAGCGAATGTGACCGCCATTTGTGTTCAGGGCCAAGGCCCATAAAGAAACACCGTAAATCTCATCAATAGAATATTTATCTCAGAAAAAATATCCCTTAGATTACTTAAAATGATCATGATCATCAAAATACCGCCAAAATATAGGTAACAGTAGATCAATGTGACGCATCTGCTTATAATTGATGTGGTCCCCGTCGGTCTCGGCTACTCTGTGGCCCTGAGGTTGTAGACTAAACATTTTTTCACGCCATATTTACGTCAGCGGCGGTTGGCGGCAAAACTGACGGAAACTATAAATTAGTTTTATTTGATTCGGTCACGTTCAATAACTCCCCAGTTATTACAGCGGTGCGCCATTTAGCGGTCGTATTACGAAAAAGCGACGAATCGTTATTTTATTCACCGGTAAAATTTTTAACATTATAGTACAATTGACACCTTTTAAAGTTATACAAGCAATTGAATGTTTTGTTTCTAATTCACACGCATAGCACTAGAGTCCCAACTTCCTGGTGACATGTAATAACTGTTGCACTTGTGTTGTATCTCCGTAGTACCCAGACACGAGGACCTTACAATCATCAGTCATGGTATTGGTGGTATATACAAGTACCGAAACGTGTAGCTATCAACAACATTCTCAGCTTGCATCAGATATTCACCCTAATCCTATGCGTAAAGCAAACAATAATCTTGTATCATGCAATACGTTTATACACTCTTTCTTTCTCAATGTGAATTCCATTCCACACAAAGTCGGAAAAGTTTATGAAATACAAATTGAAACAGGTTTAGCGATCTATTGAGAATTAAATGAATTTAAACGTGCTCTGAACAAATGGTAGGTACTCAAACAGATAGATTTTTTCACGAAGCTCTCGGAGCATTAAGAAAACTTTCTTGATGTATGATAATATGTTTCAAGATTTATTTGTCTACGGCACCGTTCGGTTTGTAAAAAGAGGAGCTATATTATTTGTACTATACTCGTTATTCCATTCCGCCATACCAATAAAACAACGTATTGTCAGACGCATGGCCACAGTCCAGTAAATAAATGTTCATTTAAGTATTTTTATTTTAGAATATATTATTTTCTTACTTTCTTTCTTTCAAAACTACTCAATGTTCTTTCATAAAAGTTTGGGATGTCAACTTTGTTCAATGTAACTAAACGGCGAAAATTACACTGAAGAGTATATTGAAACTCAAATCGATTCCAAAATTACCAAACTCAGTAATATTGAACGTGTGATGTATCGAGAATGTTCCATCGTGGTCCACGATCGTAACTCGAGCGCCAGCGTGTGGCACATTGGTATAACTTGCATGAGTTAGCGCCAACCAACTTGCCTAATCTATCAATGGAGGCAAACTCGAGTCGCCTCAAACGCACCGACACGCGCCAACACATCACAAGTAGGGTGCAAAAGGTCCATTAATTGTAAAGGCCAAAAGGCACAGCAACAAAGACCTATCTAAAAAACGTCGTCGCCCTGTAAGTGGTGTTGAATCGTGCCGAATCATTCCAACCCGAACAAGTATGTATCGCGTGTTAGATAATTCATTTCGATATTAATATATGTAATATAATACTGTTTGTTGGATAGTGGCATCTGTCACATTTACGAAGCGTGGGATTAACGTAGGAGTACCTAATTTGGCTAAGTATTGTGTTTATAAAAATTACAGTCTTAACTTGTTAAAATCACTTATGATTACGATATTAGGTTATTACTATATAAATTATTACGTAATATTGAATTGTATATTTATTCAACTTATTTAGGGAGCATTTTATGGTACTTTCTCCATTGGAACCTGCGACGACCACTATTATATAGAGGCGGGAGGTACTAGTCTGGCGAAACCACTTGTTCGGATCACTGCGAAACAAGTTGCCAACGTGATCAGAGACATGAAGCGAGGAAAATCTCCGGGCCATGACTCCCTCGGCATAGAACATTTGCAGCATGCGGGTGTTCATCTGCGGAGAGTGCTTGGTATGTTTTTTACATTCTGAGACAATGATGAGAACTATAGTTGTCCCCATAATAAAGTGCAAGACAGGAGACGCCTCTAAATTAAGTAACTACCGACCTATATCACTCGCGACAGTCCTTGCTAAGGTGCTGGACGGTGTTATTGATATTCAGTTAAGACAACACCTACAGTTTCATGATGCACAGTTTGGCTTTCGCCCTGGTTTGTCAACAGAAATGGCTATACTGAATCTCAAGCATACCGTCCGATACTACACTGACAGAAGGACATCTCTATGCCTGCTTTTTACATTGATCTAAAGCTTTTGATCTTGTTGCATACGACAGGCTGTGGCAAAAGTCGTCGAATGACATGGATCTACCTACCGAGTACATAAGTCTTTTAAAGTATTGGTATGGCAACCAGAGCAATTTTGTGCGGTGGTCGGGGTCACTTTCGGTTGAGTACGGGTTGGAATGTGGTGTAAGGCAAGAAGGGCTGGCTAGAGAGGCGTCACGGCGTCCTCACCTACCGCCTGACGCAGGTCCTCACCGGACACGGAAGCTTCGGGAGGTTGCTGCACATCATCAGGCGGGAGGAAACGCCCGGGTGTCACCACTGCGATGATCGCCCCGAGGACACGGTGGAGCATACGGTGGGGGCCTGCCCTGCATGGGCGGGGCACCGCCGTGTCCTCGTAGAGGCGATCGGCAGCGGCGGCGACCTCTCACGCCCGGCCTTGGTTCAAGCCATGGTCCGGGGCGAGGGGGAGTGGGAGGCAGTCGCCTCCTTCTGCGAAGCAGTCATGCTAGCGAAGGAGGCGGCGGGACGGGAGAGGGAGAGAGTCTCCCGTCCAAGCCGCCGCGGTGGACGCTCCGGGCGTCGGGAGCCGCGTGACGACTCCCGGCCACCGTAGGCGCGGGCCTGCGGGCGGTGAGTAATGGGTAGCTCACCGTCCGATCAGGATCAGGCCCGTGCCGGACGGCGCGTACGTGTTCCACGCGCGCCTCAAAGAGATGTCAGCATCGAAGAGGGGGCCCACTAGGGCCTAAGCCTGCCGGGAAAGCGGGATCATCCATAAGGGGTACCGCTGACCCGGAACATAAAGGGCCAAGGAAGGAACACGGGTGGGTTTTAGTCAGTAAGAGTCTGACACTCCCTTCCGCTCCACCCAGAGCGGGAGGGGTCATTTGATGATTTCCCATCCTCAAAAAAAAAAAAAAAAAAAAAAGGCAAGAAGGGCTAACCTCGCCGACTCTCTTCAACTTGTATATTGACCGTCTGATCCGTGAACTCAGTAGCGCCGGTGCGGGCTGTTCGATTGATGGTGTTCCTGTCAACAACATCTGTTACGCGGACGACATGGTGCTGCTGAGTCCATCGATCAGTGCCCTTCGAAAACTGATTTCGATCTGCGAGCGATATGTGGGGGCCCACGGGCTCAGCGAGCTCAACATTAAAAGCGAGCTCATGGTGTTTAAGGCGGGATCAAAAACTTATGACACTGTCCCACGGGTCATGCTGAATGGCAGTGTCCTTAAAAGAGTCTCGCAGTTCAAGTATCTGGGCCACTGGGTCACCGAGACGCTTGTAGATGATATTGATATAGACAGGGAGCGCAGAGCTTTGTCTGTTAGAGCTAATATGCTGGCTCGTAGGTTCGCGCGCTGTACTGTGGAAGTATAAGCTACGTTGTTCAGGGCATTTTGCCAATCGTTTTACACGTGCAACCTATGGGTCAAGCATACGAAAAAATCGTATGATACCCTGCGTGTTCTCTACAATAATGCCTTCAGGGCGCTGATGAAACTGCCTCGTTACTGTAGCGCGTCAGATATGTTTGCGGCCGCAAATATAGATGGACTTGCGGCCATTATTCGAAAGAGAGTTGTGTCCCTGATGCGCCGTATACCTATGAGGTAGTTCGAACCACTACATTCAGCTGTTCGCATGGAGGATGGATCTGGATCTGGATTGCCCATTAATGCGGTACTGGACCAGGCTGCATATTGAGCATACCAGATTCAAACCTAAATTTAGACTAAGATGAAACATGTATTAGTGTATTTTAATATTTTTGTTATTGTAAAATTGTCATTTATAATGCTTTTATTGATGACTTTTGTAATATGTATCTGTAGGCACGTGCCCGTCCATATCAGAGTCAGCCATGCTTCAGCAAGTGGCAACGTGGGTAGGAAGCAGCAAAGAATCACTCGAGTCACAATCAAAACTATTTAATTTAAAGTTATTTTAACAAAATGTCTTCTGAACAGAATTTAATCGAAATACAGTCACTAGCAATCAGAAAAACACTAAATCAACCGAACCAAATTAATTCCGGAACATAAACGCATAGGATTACGCGGAACAAAAGCGATTCGTCGTATCAGTGGTGCGCTCGCCGTTGAAGTCCGAAAGCCACTGACATTCAACATGGCGGCGCTGACCATAGACTCGACGCTCCGCTAGACTGACAGATGTCAAATCTAGTTCCGACGTATCTTCAACAGATGGCGCTAGCAATGCGCCGTCACGGCCGGACTGACATTCGACCGTCCTCGGGCGCATCAGTTTGCAGTCTTGTAACAGTCACACAGTCAATCGCACGGGTATCTACCTATCTTATAACCCGCTCGTTCAGCCTGACAAGCTATGACCAGGTAGACATAACACTTTTCTCATAATGACTGTAATATTATAAGTAGTCGCTATGTGCCTCAGAACACAAGAAAGCGTGTGTCCTTTCGACCACGCATGGACCGGACGACACCTTTCTCTAACAGTTATTAACAGTGCAGTCTAAATCCGATCAGTATGTCCCATCAACCAACCCTCAGATTTGGCTCGGACGATACCGTCGTGCTGCGATCAACCATAACGCAATTATTAATGTGGACCGGACGGGTGTGTCCTTTCGACCAGCCGCTCGTGCATGGCCCGGACGACACTGTCCCTTCGACCACCATTAATCAACTTTCCTCTCAATGTGAACGTGGACCGGACGGGTGTGTCCTTTCGACCAGCCGCTCGTGCATGGACCGGACGGCACTGTCCCTTCGACCGGTTCACAGACAGGGTCTAGACAAGTGTGTCCCTTCGACCAGCCCCAATGGCATGGACCGGACGGCACTGTCCCTTCGACCGGTTCACAGACAGGGTCTAGACAAGTGTGTCCCTTCGACCAGCCCCAATGGCATGGACCGGACGGCACTGTCCCTTCGACCGGTTCACAGACAGGGTCTAGACAAGTGTGTCCCTTCGACCAGCCCCAATGGCATGGACCGGAATGCACTGTCCCTTCGACCGACTCATTATCAGACGTTAACTACCAAAAACATGGACTGGACGAGCGTGTCCCTTCGACCAGCCGTAAAAGTGACATGGACCGGACGACGCTGTCCTTTCGACCAGTTTTATCACAACATGTTTAATATGAAGGAACAGAAATGTCACATACCTCTCAGTTACGAACAATCTTCTTGCTCATTTTGAATTTGGACGTCACGCTCAACAATCTCGCGATCCGAAGCAACGCCCAGGGTATCAGACCCTGCCGTAACTGCATCTGACAGCGCAGAAAGGGTTTCGGAATCCGCAGATAACGCATCACAACTACTCAGTCCGTCGAGGCGACCCTCATCGAGTTCAACGTTCCCCGGCGCCGTCATGGCCTCCTCCTCCATCATCAAACCAGTAGATATCTCAACCAACCCATCGTGACCCGGAGGTACTGGACGCAAGCTCTCGTGCGCGCACCTTAAAGCACGATGTGAACCGGATAAACTTTGCAGCCCGTAGCGATCGCTTTCCAACACCGCAGCCACTACAAAAGGACCCCTAAACTTTCCATCTAACCCGGCTCGACTACGTTCACTACCCTTGATAAAAACGAAATCACCCCCCGAAAACGGCCCGATACTGGCACGACCCTGGCCAAACCGTCGAGCACCGGATTCCGCCGCCCCCCGCATACTTCTGGACGCGTCACGTCCAGCCGACTCCAGGTCGACACGCCGCTCATGCTCCGAATCTGGACCCGAACACCCAATCCTCGACATGCCCAAAGAGTGTGATCGGACACCGAACACAACACGCAGATTTAGTACCATTGAGTGCTAACTGAACACTTCCTAACTCGTCGCGCCACGCCTCATTGGGGTCGCTTTCGATGACTGTTAGCAAACCCCTCAAAGCGCGCATCACGCGCTCCACCTGCCCGTCTGCCCTGCTGGAGCCCGTCGCTACAAAATGCAGTTCAATACCACATTCTGAGCAAAAGTTCTTAAAGTCCTGACTAATACAACACCTACCCCGATCGGCCATTATGCACTCAGGCGCTCCAAAAAGGCAAACGGCATTTTCAAGGGCTCGAACTGCACGGGCTGCGTCCAATGAAGAGGTATGCTCCAATAGCACGCATCCAGTGAACGCATCGATGACCACCGAACAGCACTCCTTACGGTCACCCCCTCCACTCAGTTTCCCGGCAAAATCTATATGAATCGTGTGCCACGGCACCGACACCTTCGGAATGGAGTGCAGCTGCACAGGCTGAGCGCCCGAAGGACCCTTCGATGCCTTGCAAACAATGCAAGAGTCAATAAACCTTCCAACACACTTGGACATCCGAGGGAACCAACACCGCTCATACAGTCCGTCCAAGGCTTTGCCACCACCCAGATGTTGCAATTCATTATGGATGTGATTAATCAAAGTCCATATCAAGGAGCGAGGGACGACTGGCAGCCACGAAACAATCCTGCTTCTTGCAACCTTCCTATATAGAATGCCATCTCTAACGTCACACGTTTGACCAACCGTTTCGGGAAAATCGCCACCGCTACGCTTGTTTATTAAGTCTTGAATTTCCGAATCTCGCCCCCGCTCTACATGAAGCCAACCCTGATGCAACTCCACAAAACCCACTGTCTTGGCTACAGGTCCAGAAGAGACCTGCGATGCGGAAGCCAAGCTACTGGGGTCCGGCAAGGCGCCTCTCGAGAGGCAACCCGCATGCTCCACGCCACGACCCCCGCGACATATGATATCGAAATCATATGCTTGCAAAAACGCCCACCAACGATGAACGCGTGGAGCCAGATCGGCTTTCGACCTCGATGCTCGTCGACCAAAACACTCCACAACATGTGGCAGGTCGTTCCCCCTCCGCATTAGGACCGCCCCACAGCCCCCCGAGCCAGCGTCGCAATGCAATTCAACGGGCAAATCCGGGTCAAAGATCGTCAGAACCGGTTCGGACGCAAGCATCTCCAGAATGGCACCACGCATCCCTTCATATTCCCCGTCCCACCCTATAGGACCCTTCAGCCTTGCTAAGGGTACAACGGACCAACAACGTTCGCAAATTTAGGGATAAGTTTTCGGAAACACGACGCAAGACCCAAAAACTGACGGACTTGCGTCGCAGCCTCGGGCCGGGGAGAGTCCACCAAAGCCTGCATTCCGCGCGAGCCTGGTCCCACCTCTCCGCACTGCAGAGAACATCCCAGGAAGTCCACTTTCCCCTTCACAAATCTACACCCCTCAAGATTTAATGAGAACCCAGCGGTAGAGAGAGCATCTAAGGAGGAGAAGTAATGGGCACCACCAAGCCGATCTACCCGCTCCTCAACACGAGGGAGAGGGCAATGCTCAGGTCGTATACCGGAGCCAAGCTCTCTACAATGGGGGCGCCCTTACAAAATGGTGCGGAATAAACTCCGCACCTGGGCCCCCCCGCTGACGCAGAGTCTCCGCCCCCAGCTGGTGGAGGAGGTGGTGAGCGCTCTGTTCCCTTCACGGGGGGAGCATACTCCCCCGCCCATGGCTCCGCCGCTCGCGGTGCCTGAAGCGGACCACGCGGACGACGACGACACACCTGAAGTGACCGGGGTAGATCTGAGAGTGGCGGTAGGTAGGCTGAAGGCCAAAAATACCGCCCCAGGACCCGACGGCCTGCCAGGGAAAGCCTGGGTCCTGGCCTCGACGGCTCTTGGGCCTCGACTGGAGGCGCTCTTAAGCGCATGTATGGAGAGAGGCCAGTTTCCACTCCGTTGGAAGACGGGGAAGCTGGTCCTCATTCGGAAGCCAGGGCGCCCTGCGGACTCTCCGTCCGCATACCGGCCCATTGTGCTGCTCGACGAGGTCGGCAAGCTCTTTGAGAGAGTAATTGCAGGCCGCCTCGTCGGGCACCTGGTGAGGACGGGGCCGGATCTTGCGGATAGTCAGTTCGGCTTCCGCAAGGGGCGCTCGACGGTGGACGCCATCATGCGCGTTAGAGCCCTCACGACGGGGGACGCGGTGTCTCGGGGCGGGGTTGTCGTGGCGGTGTCACTCGACATCGCCAACGCATTTAACACCCTGCCCTGGAGTTGCATTGGGGAGGCACTCCGGTATCACCGGGTGCCAACCTACCTCCGTCGAATAGTCGAGGCATATCTGACGGACAGAGCCGTCATCTACCCCGGTCGCGATGGGGAGTGGAACCGGCGAGAGATGTCGTGCGGCGTCCCACAGGGATCGGTTCTAGGGCCGCTCCTGTGGGACATCGGTTACGACTGGGTGCTGCGGGCCGACCTCCCTGATGGCGTCAGCGTGGTGTGCTACGCTGACGACACGCTGGTCCTGGCGCAGGGGAGGTCGCATCAGGCGGCGGCCGACGCAATGACACGCGGGGTTGCGATAGTCGTGGAGAGGATCCGGCAGTTGGGTCTCGAGGTGGCTTTGCACAAGTCCGAGGCCATGTCTTTCCATGGGCCCCGGAACAGGCCACCATCGGGATCCCAACTAACGGCAGGAGGGGTTCACATCGGCGTCGAGTCCACGATGAAATACTTAGGACTCGTGCTCGATAGCCGGTGGAACTTCGTGGAGCACTTCCGACGTTTGGCCCCCAAACTGGAACGGACTGGGGCCGCCCTCAAGCGGCTCCTGCCCAACCTGAGGGGTCCAAACGCCTCCTGCAGGAGGCTTTACGCGGGGGTCGTGCGGTCCATGGCTACATATGGGGCCCCGGTGTGGGCGCGTTCACTGCGGCGGAGAGCCGCCCACTATCTGAACGCGCCCCAAAAGGTGGTAGCCGTAAGGCTGATCCGGGGCTACCGCACGATCTCGGGCGAGGCGGCAAGCCTCCTTGCCGGACTGCCGCCGTGGGATCTGGAGGCGATAGTCCTCGCGCGCCTGTATGAGTGGCGCGCGGAGGCACTACGCCGGGGGGAAACCCCGCTTCCGCGGCAAATCGCGGCGGAGCGGACGGACCTCCGGCGCGATCTCATGGCGGCATGGAAAGAGCGACTGTCGCAACCCAGCGCAGGGCACGCCACGATAGCGGCGGTAAGACCCCTCTTTGAGGAGTGGCTAGAGAGGCGTCACGGCGTCCTCACCTACCGCCTGACGCAGGTCCTCACCGGACACGGAAGTTTCGGGAGGTTCCTGCACATCATCAGGCGGGAGGAAACGCCCGGGTGTCACCACTGCGATGATCGCCCCGAGGACACGGTGGAGCATACGGTGGGGGCCTGCCCTGCATGGGCGGAGCACCGCCGTGTCCTCGTAGAGGCGATCGGCAGCGGCGGCGATCTCTCACGCCCGGCCTTGGTTCAAGCGATGGTCCGGGGCGAGGGGGAGTGGGAGGCAGTCGCCTCCTTCTGCGAAGCAGTCATGCTAGCGAAGGAGGTGGCGGGACGGGAGAGGGAGAGAGTCTCCCGTCCAAGCCGCCGCGGTGGACGCTCCGGGCGTCGGGAGCCGCGTGACGACTCCCGGCCACCGTAGGCGCGGGCCTGCGGGCGGTGAGTAATGGGTAGCTCACCGTCCGATCAGGACCAGGCCCGTGCTGGACGGCGCGTACGTGTTCCACGCGCGCCTCAAAGAGATGTCAGCATCATAGAGGGGGCCCACTAGGGCCCAAGCCTGCCGGGAAAGCGGGATCATCCAAAAGGGGTACCGCTGACCCGGAACATAAAGGGCCAAGGAAGGAACACGGGTGGGTTTTAGTCAGTAAGAGTCTGACACTCCCTTCCGCTCCACCCAGAGCGGGAGGAGTCATTTGATGATTTCCCATCCTCAAAAAAAAAAAAAAAAAGCTCTCTACAATCGACACACACTCCGCCAGTGCTGTCCCTTCTCCTCACCAAGAGAATGGGGCCCGCGAACGGCGAAGAGCCCTCCCGAATCACACCCGCATCCAGGAGCTCCTGAATCCCCCCTCTAACGACTTGCCCTTCAATTGGTGCCAGCCCACATGGACGTCCCTGAACGGTCCTATGGGGGTCCAATAAATCAATTTGTAACTCTCCTGTTTTCACACGCTTGTGGGGAACACCCTCTATGAAACAGCTAGCAAATTTGTTCAATAGTTTAATGAGATTGTCTCTATCGTCACCTGTCAAATCCGTATCTATCTGAGTAAAGTCTGGCTTGGTAGCAATCGACTCGCAAACATTAGCTTGTTCCTTAAAATGAAATATCAAGTTATCATTATCTATTTTAACGCTCACACCATTTTCTAAAATGTCCCTACCTATTATAACGGGGTCCATGAGGCAAATATCTGGTACTACGTGAAATGTCAAAGTTTGCAAAATATCTCCAAGATTTACCTCACTCGAAATTTGTGACGTACAATTTATTTCATCGCCTCCAATACCTGTAAGATACACGAGATCATTGCGCACAGTACCTGGGAATTTACAAATGAAACTCTCTTTTATTAAAGAACAAGACGACCCACTATCAAATAAGAAGGAGACCGACTCACCGGATAACGTCCTCAAGGTACCTCTCGACAGTCATTGTTCGCAGAGATTGACCTCCTTCCTCGCAGCAGCCCCAGCACCCTTCCCTTTTTCATGACAATTCGTTGCAAGGTGTCCTGGACTACCGCAAATGTAGCAGGTCACTGTCGAAGTCCTTCAATATCCGCATCAGCATCATCGGGATTAAACTGAACGAGCTGCACTGCATTAGACTGGGCGCTGGTACTTGCCACCGGCGGTTGCGACGTTGCTAACATGCGTGTAAGCAAGGCTTCCATATTTCCTAACAACTTCAGGGCACTATTTTCGTCAGGTGGTCGTTTTTCTTCGGTCGGCAGCTCATGGGATCCCACTTCTGATGTAGGCACGTGCCCGTCCATATCAGAATCAGCCATGCTTCAGCAAGTGGCAACGTGGGTAGGAAGCAGCAAAGAATCACTCGAGTCACAATCAAAACTATTTAATTTAAAGTTATTTTAACAAAATGTCTTCTGAACAGAATTTAATCGAAATACAGTCACTAGCAATCAGAAAAACACTAAATCAACCGAACCAAATTAATTCCGGAACATAAACGCATAGGATTACGCGGAACAAAAGCGATTCGTCGTATCAGTGGTGCGCTCGCCGTTGAAGTCCGAAAGCCACTGACATTCAACATGGCGGCGCCGACCATAGACTCGACGCTCCGCTAGACTGACAGATGTCAAATCTAGTTCCGACGTATCTTCAACAGATGGCGCTAGCAATGCGCCGTCATATCTAATAATTTCACATGTATGTATATGGACTAGTTCTAAAATAAATGAATTTCTTATTATTCCATTTATTTATTTTCATACATATAAATACATTTATTATAAAAAACATTACCATTACCATTACTTACATTACCATTAAATACCATTTAAAATATAAAAATAGTAGTTCGCCGGTATCGGGAGCAGGGTCCAAGCTACCGGTGGTTAGGGCTCCAGAAACAGGAACCTCCTCACGATACGAGCCGTATCCAGGAGTAGTGACTTCTGAATCAGGCTCTTGATCCAACCGCCTAACGAGAGCTTCGAGAGATGTTGATCGAAGCTTTCGGCCATCAGGCCATTGGCCGATACGACAATCGGCACAATGACAGCCGAGCTCACATTCCACATGTCAACAACCTCGTGTGCTGAGTCGAGATATTTAATTTGTTTATCTTTCTCAGCTTTCACGAGGTTCTCGTCATGTGGAATGGTAACATCGATAATCATTGTGCAGCGCGCTAATCGATCTATCACCACTATATCAGGCTTATTGGCGACAATAGTCCTGTCAGTAATGATCAATGATCGGAGTAGGTAGATTGAAATGGGGTCATTGATCCGAAACGTATATATTAATATGGACATTCCTCCGGAATTGGTGGATTATTAAAAAAAAGCCGGATCTTATGTAGGAATTTTATTCTGCCAGAGTGGAAGGAGTCATTTGATGATTTGCCATCCTCAAAAAAAAGGTAGGAATTGTAATAAAATGAGCAATATTATTCTTTATTATTCTTCATATTTTTTTTCGTAGAATGCGCATCTTTGTTTGTTACTGTGTTGTGAAAACGTTACTTGACATTGTAATCGATGAAGATTAAAAATGTGAATAAATGTAAAATGTACATATTTAACAATAAACAATGTTGATTTTTATCTTTATTCTACCCCTTTATTTTTTGGTCCTAAAATCTGACTAAAATCAACCTGTTCCTTCGTATGCCCTTTACGTTTCAGAGTCGTGGTGCATCCTTAGCCGCTCGGTGGCAGAGCGCGGGAAAAATAATCGAGCCAGATGAATGCCAGATGCGTCACCGGCGCGCGCGGCGCGGCGGGGCGCCGCTCGGCCGCCCGATAATGTAAATAAAGCATTTTTACGACTTAGGTTTGTTTGAATGGTGCTAACACTTGTGTTTTTTGTTATGGTAAGGAACGGGGCTTTAAGATAGCGGAGTTTCGTTTGAAATAGGATAGTATTTACGTAAACACTACGTACGATACGTACGTACGATAGTATTTACGTAACTTTGTTTTCAAATAAATGGTTATAGTTCGAAAAAACGAGCGTTGACCTATGTTGTTTAAGGTTTTAAATACATTATGTGTATATACTTAACGCAAAACACTAATAAAACCACATAGCATTAGTACAATATGTACTATTTACGAGCGTGCAAAGTTGAAAAAATTTGCCGACGGCAAAAAAATAACAATGGCCGCCAAGACAATGGAAACAAAATGTTGTTTTATAAATATAAATCTGATACGTAGAATAAAAATATTGGTACCTGTGGAAAGCTTATTTAATGCTTCAACTTTGTTATAACCGCTCGGTCGCAGAGCGCGGGAAAAATAATCGAGCCAGATGAATGCCAGATGCGTCACCGGCGCGCGCGGCGCGGCGGGGCACCGCTCGGCCGCCCGATAATGTAAATAAAGCATTTTTACGACTTGGGTTTGTTTGAATGGTGCTAACACTTGTGTTTTTTGTTATGGTAAGGAACGGGGCTTTAAGATAGCGGAGTTTCGTTTGAAATAGGATAGTATTTACGTAAACACTACGTACGATACGTACGTACGATAGTATTTACGTAACTTTGTTTTCAAATAAATGGTTATAGTTCGAAAAAACGAGCGTTGACCTATATTGTTTAAGGTTTTAAATACATTATGTGTATATACTTAACGCAAAACACTAATAAAACCACATAGCATTAGTACAATATGTACTATTTACGAGCGTGCAAAGTTGAAAAAATTTGCCGACGGCAAAAAAATAACAATGGCCGCCAAGACAATGGAAACAAAATGTTGTTTTATAAATATAAATCTGATACGTAGAATAAAAATATTGGTACCTGTGGAAAGCTTATTTAATGCTTCAACTTTGTTATAAAAGTAGTGGTATTAGAATAACACACTGTACTAAAATAAGGATCTGAAAACACATACACGTAATAACAATAAACATGAATCGGTCAGCGCCGGTTGTGGAATAAAACCGAAATTACGTAATATTTTTTCACTCACCGACCTTGAAATCCTGCAGTAATTCACTTCACTATAATATTTATCACACACTTAACAGGCCATAGCACTTCAAACACTTGAAAACCCACTTAAAACACAAATTATTTATCATGTAAACAAAACACGCGCGAGTCCGTACGTCACTGACAAGACGCCATATTTTTTTAATTATTTGATTTTTTTGGTTGAACGCTTGTAGTGTTGTCATACATCTGAATACGCGGCTTTTAAGCACGAAATCGACTAAGCAATCGGATACAGTGTGCCACAGATCTTTTAAAAATGAAAAATTGAATAAAGTTTATCGGATTTCGATTAATTAAAAGGTTACGCGAGTGGACGCTAGCGTGCGGCGCCACTTTCTATGCGGCGACTTTGTTCACCTCATCCACTCCAGCGGATAAGAGTAGTGGTATTAGAATAACACACTGTACTAAAATAAGGATCTGAAAACACATACACGTAATAACAATAAACATGAATCGGTCAGCGCCGGTTGTGGAATAAAACCGAAATTACGTAATATTTTTTCACTCACCGACCTTGAAATCCTGCAGTAATTCACTTCACTATAATATTTATCACACACTTAACAAGCCATAGCACTTCAAACACTTGAAAACCCACTTAAAACACAAATTATTTATCATGTAAACAAAACACGCGCGAGTCCGTACGTCACTGACAAGACGCCATATTTTTTTAATTATTTGATTTTTTTTGTTGAACGCTTGTAGTGTTGTCATACATCTGAATACGCGGCTTTTAAGCACGAAATCGACTAAGCAATCGGATACAGTGTGCCACAGATCTTTTAAAAATGAAAAATTGAATAAAGTTTATCGGATTTCGATTAATTAAAAGGTTACGCGAGTGGACGCTAACGTGCGGCGCCACTTTCTATGCGGCGACTTTGGTCACCTCATCCACTCCAGCGCAGGCATTGGCCCTCTATGGGGCCCCGTCATTTATTCTACCCTTAATGCAAATTACCATGACCACTATGAAAATATTTAAATTTAAGTGCAACAATTTATGTCTATCTATAAAAGTTCTAGCCATAAAAGGCTAAAAATAAAAAAAATAAAAATTAAAGCTTCGATCGGAATTCGATTGTTTTTATTATTCAACAGATAAATAATGAATTAATTTAGTTTTGATACCTTCCTTTAAATTTTGAATTGAGTAGGAATAATATCACTACCAACATTAACAATATTTAATTGAATCCGGAAATACCGGAATTACTTTCCGGGAAAATGGCTTATCCATGTTATTCTTTCTGTGTGCATTTATGATACAAGTACCAAAAATCAATCTACCTACTCCGATCACTGGTAATGATAGACCGATCCCAGTACAACGTGACTCGGTCATTTTCGAGAACTGGGTCGGGCGCATACTTATAATACGGTACCTCGGTATCCATAAGTTTATATTTTAAAGCAAGTTGCTGGTGAATAATCCTGGCTACTTGGTTATGCCTGTGCAAGTACTCGCCGTTAGCCAGACGAGAACAACCAGAGATAATATATCTGATGGATTCACCTGGACGGTGGCATGCCCGACACACGTCAACCGTCCCGTCTTTCATAATATTAAGTATGTCTCCGGTAGTTATTCGTCAAGATAACTTCATCCATAATTGCACAGACGAAACCTTCAGCTTCCCCGAAAAGGTCACCAAAACATAGCCAGGATACGGACACTAAGAAGTCTACACCAGGCTGATGAAGAGCCCGGTAGAAGCGCCCGTGAAGCTCCTTGCTTTGTCATACCTCCTTGCGGTCATCGGTAGTAAGTACTACAGGTTTGCGCCAGTTCTCTTTAGCCATTGAGAGCTGGGTGTGCCCCTTGTCTACTGCGACCACATCACGGTGCATACCCATTTTAGCTGTTAAAAAATATTCACTGAGACTGCAGACCTCGCGGTTGTGGGGGGTCTTCGCATTTAAAAAGCCTCGACACCCGCACTTCCGCGGGATGTACAGTCTCATCACTGATGAACGTGATGCATCCAATTTGCGGTCAGTAGTGTATGGACCCTTCTATCCAGGGCGTCGAGTTCAGTCTGAGTCCATTTGAGTATGCTGAAAGAGTACATCAAAACCGACATGACCCAACCGTTGAAGGCACGCACCTTGTTTCCGCCTGAAAGAAGACTAAGTAATATCTTCTTCAGGCGACCGAAGAAGCGCTCTCTTCAACGATTGCTTCACGTCAGCAACGTTGATTCCTAACGCTTCCGACATACCCAAATATTTATAGCTTTCGGATGAGGAGAGGTATCTAAGGTGCTTCAGGCTACCTTCAGTAGCTCCATCAGTCGCAATTTGTTGGGGGCAAAGAGTTTCAAGTCATCCATATAGAGGAGGTGAGATAATTATGACCTGACCACCACTCCTCAACTGATAACCTACACCTGACTCCTCCAGTAGTGTGCTTAGAGGATTCAGGGCTAAGCAGAACCAAAGTGGACTCAAACTGTCACCCTGAAATATTCCCCGTTTAATCCATACAGGCTCATCATTCCCCTGGATCTGTCGACATCCTGGATAGCGAAGAACCATCCTCCATTGCCCCATACACGACTCAAGGAAGGTGCGTAGAGTTGCATTTATCTTGTACAACTCCAGCACCCTCATGAGCCATGTATGTGGCACCGAGTCGTAGGCTGCCTTATAATCTATCCAGCATCTCGACAGATCCTTACGGGATCGACGAACCTGTTGGCTAATGGCCATGTCGATAAGGAGTAGCTCCTTAGTACCACGGGACCTGTTTCTACATCCATTTTGAGAGGCAGACATAATCATATTACTGCCAATGTGCGTATTAATTTTCGCTCTCAGAATGGATGTAAGAAGTTTATAGACCGTCGACAAAAACGTGATCAGATTCTTGGGTTCCGTGGGACTACCAGACTTATGGAGCAGGTGGATAATACCTGTTGTTAGAAACTACGGTAGCGACCCAGACTCTAAGGATGACTGAAACTGAGATGCCTGGCAAGTGCTAATTAGCCATTTCAATCAAAAGATGTGCAATCCGTCCGGTCCCGGAGATACCCAGTTTGGTAACGGACGGGCCACTCTGGCAACGTCTAATGGCGTAATTAGGACTGCTTCTATTTCTGGTATAGTTTCACACATTCGCTCGACTACTCGAATCCAGCCAGCCTCAGCGTGACAGACGGGTACCGACCAGATATTGCACCAGAATGTTCTCGTGGCGGTGTCATTCGGGCGGCAAACGTCTGTCACATTTTGTTCAGGTCGCTCCCAAGCTATGTACACCCATCTCTCATCGCTCTGGAACATGCGATTTTGCGTGTATCGATCAGCCCGCCGCTAATACCGCCGAATACGGCTCGCCCATGCCCAAACTTTCTCCTTCAGGAAGTCGATGCGCTCTGTGACACGCTACATGTATTCTCGAGGGTTGATTCCAGTCCCCGAAAATGCCCGCCTTAAAAGAGCATCACTCGTGGTCGTGTATGGCCCTCTCTGAAGCAGTATAGTTTGCCGATAAGTACCCTGGCCCCATCGATACGACGCTCAATCCTGCACTGCCAGGCTGGTACAGCTGGTTTTGGTCGAGTAACTCCGTCACAGTTGGGAAACTTGACGTTAGCTAAACGACATGCCGCAACAGCAGAGCAATACAGGATCGAGTGTGTATCAACGAGATCCTTGCTGCTCTCGAACACATTCTTAAGCTGCGAGTCCATGGCACACACCAGCACCCTATTTTTTTTGTGCATAGGTAGGCGTGGTAATCGGGGTCTAAGTTCGATCGAAGTGGATCTATACTCGCGAAACGCATTCTCCAGTGCGCTCCTCAATCGGGCGATGCACTGGCTACTTACTGTAGCAACCCTATCGTCGTCCTCTTCAACACCATGATTGGACCGCGGCGGGATTGCATCAATGGTTGAAGCTTGTACCGCGGTCTGTGCCGGAGTCGAGACAATATGGTTGCTCAGCTCTGAGCGCAGCCTATCAAGTGCAGCATCGTCCAACCTATGATTGCGATGGATGACCCACACCTGATCCGATAGTCACTGGGCCGAGGCTTTGACGGTTGGCTCTAGTTCCTGAAACAGAGACAGCATCCTATCACGGTACGCAGTGAGATTATTTCCCCCCTCTGTAGACCTGTAATATGCGCGCATGACGTTCTCGTTCATAGACTGAGTCCATCTCATGCGCTGCACACAACCACCAGCAGCGGGGACCCGGCTCTGCCGACGTACAGGTGTACGGGGTGCGGGGAAAAATACTCGTCGCTCAAGCTCGACGCAACTACCGCGGTTGGTGTCGTCATAGCGCTCACGGTGGGGCTGGGTACTGGCGGTGGCGAGGCGGAGCCGAGCGAACAGTCCGGAGGTGGTAGGCATGCTCGTCTTGAAGCTGACCTCGTTAACACTCTTCAGTTATTTGCAAGGAATTTGAATTATTATTATTAGGCGTTTTCGGAGGTGGCATGACAGATGTCACTTCGGATTCTATTCTATTCTATTTTTATGGTTCTGGCTCCAAGTTAATGATGAAAGTCAGTTTCTGGTTAATTTACCTTTTTTTTTATTGTGGGGATTATTTATTGTGATTTTCGGGCTTGTTGTAGGGTTTCTCATAAAATATAAAAACTGAGTCTAAAATAAATATAACTGAAAAATTTCTTGACCTGTTGACGTTGGTGTTGCTAGCTTATTATTATTATTAATATCAAAAAATCAATAAAAAAAAACAAAAATGTTTTATTTCAATATTACAAGTTGTACATACATTATACAGTTTACAGCGGATTTACCTTATTATTAGTAGAAGATTCTCTACTTCATCGTAGCTTAACTTATTTATCCACTTAATCAGCAACGATTTGCATTCTTTAAACGGTTTAGTATATTTATCTATTTGTTTATTTATTTTATTATAAAAGAAAGACGAGCGTTTGTCGCACTGTACAAATCAAACTTGTTGCCGCTTTATTTGTATAGTTTAGGTACTATTTTATGACATTGATTTACATTCTGTGATTACTTTAACTCACACACTGACATATTGCTTGTTTAAAAAAAATTAAAATTACAAAATGAAATACAAACAAAACTAAAAAAAAACAATACTTTTAAAATGTTTGTAAATGTGTGAGCACCGTGTTTTATCACCTACTTAACTTATTTGTTATTGCTATATTTTTAATTCTTTTTACCTATTGTGGTATATTAGTTTTATTATAGTTGTATCGTCTTCACATAGAATTATATAAATAACTAGCTGATCTCGCGAACTTCGTACAGCCTAACATTTCTTTTTTAACTTTTTCTCTATGTATAAACCATCCTCATACTTCAAGGAATATTCTAAAAAAAGAATTATCAAAATCGGTCCATCCGTTCTTGAGTTATAAAATTACAACGAAAAGTGGCGTTGATTTTTATAGATATAGATGTATACAAAATATTGTAACACATTTTAAAAGAGTAACTAACGGTGGAGTTTCTTGCCCATTTTTCTCCATAAGAAACTACCTTTTGGTAGGAACTACTGGAATCAATTATATTTTAATGTAAATGTTGACGCTCAAAAGTGCCTTTTATTTGAAATAAATGCTTTGACTTTATAGTTTTCTGAAGGTTTAGGGATCGTCTCTAACTTCTGCAATAATGGATCTGTAATATTCCCTTCTTAATTTTACAGAATAGAATTGTTGTAATTTCTGATTGTGTTTGTGTGTTCTTAATTTTTATAGTCTCATCATCTGACGACATGTTTGTCTTTTGCTGTAACATGTCTCTGTTTTTCATACAGCGAATTAATCCTTGAGTGACCCACGGTTTTATATTTTATTACTTTCGTATTCTGACCTATAGCTTCTTGTATCTTAGTTATGAAGTGTTATGGGGAAGAGTACAATAATAAACGATTTGCAAGTTATACCACTTACTTTACTGCCTACCTCGGCACTTCCTTATTATAAATTGCACATAAACACGTTAACGGACTGAGGACAAACTTGTACGAACTAAACAGATAAATATTCTCTATGATATTACTATTATATCTCAATGATATTATGTACATGGCTCAATTAACTATGTGTAGTGTAAACAATTCTTTGTTTAGTTAAATATGTTATTAAAGATATTGTGTGTGTTGTAAATATACAGACCGTGAATGGCAGCTAGAGTAAGGTATCGTTCGCAAGGATATTAGATTTTTGAACTTTTGCGCTTTTGACGGATCGAACTTGAGTCCTTGTTAGTGAGAGGATGGCTTTGCCGCTGGACCAGATAACCGATAATTTGCTAGTTGAAAAATTAGGCCTGTAGAAAGATGCGTTCGTTGATTGCTCGGCGTGAGTCATTCTTGTTGTGTACCATTATTACAACTACCCTCAACTACCAAAAATTGCACTTGTTCGTCCTGTATTTAATAATGATAAATGATTTTATTTCTGTAAGTAGGTTTGTACAAACACTTTACACGTCAATCGTATTTTAAAAACAAGATGAGGTTGGCGTTTCCTCTCTGACTACTCTGAGAAGAAAGGCCGAAACAAACTCAGAGGTCACAGTCTCTTTTAAAGTCCAGACAAAATCTTGGTTAGATCATGTGAAGGTTATGTAGATCGGTGTCTGAAATGGTCTTTTCAGGAAAGAACCACACAGATTGAGTGGACCTTATTGGATAAAATTTTATAAGTAATTTAATTCTAGGCTGTATGCTACTTGTTGTTTGCCTGTTTACTTTTATATTGTAACGCGAGATGGCGCCTCGTGTGTGCATCTGTCGCCTGTCATGTCTAATGGAAAACTTTTACTGTGCAGTTATTAAAACGTTTAATAAGTTCAAAGAAGTCTTGTTTATTAACCTAATCTCAATAGACCTGTCCAGTCAGTGCACGCAATTGTCAGCAATCCTGCAGCTGAACTCAAAACTTAAGGAGCTCAACGATTCGACGAAAAATACCAAAGAAAGGACATTTAGGTAGGCCGCATTAACTACTCAAACTGCCAGAAAATGAGTAAAACTGGAACAATGACACACATAGTCCTCACATTCATAATAATTAAAATACCTAGATTACTAACAGTAAATACTAATGTCATTGTATAATTATTTAAATATATTAAGTATAGACACCTAAAAAGACAAAGATTAAAAGTAAAATATAATAAAAATAAAGTAACGTTCCCTGTGTTTTAATGGAGCAGCTTCCCAAGCCTTTTTGTCCTCCATATAGTCATTGACAGTATAATAGGCATTTAGGCATAGTTGCCTTCTTATAAAAGATTTGAATTTATTAAGGCTTAGTTCTTGAATGTGGCTAAGAAGTTATTATAAAAACGTATACATTGGCATCTGTTCGCGACGGAGGGTCACCATACTCAGATTTGTTAATGTTATAGTAATTTCTTAGTTAATTTATTCCCTAATTTGTTAAATAGAATGTATGTACGTGTCGGAACATCGCCATACTTAATTTTGTTCAAATAATAGTAATTTACTGCTAAGAATGTTTTAAAACTTAATAGACAGCGGGCGTACCACTACGTGCGCCCATGTACCCAGATAGGGTCTTAAGTTCTGAAACGTTCTTAGTGAATAATTGGTAGTAAAACCTTTTGAATGTTGTATTTTATAGTATAATAAGATAAAATAGGTATAGTTCTAGCCTAGACATCATATTGTATGTACTAGAAAGCTATTAAAGATGAAATTGAGTCGTTTTTCATTTAACCCACTGGTCGCAACCTTGTGAGCATCAAAAGGGTGGGACGTATATAGTTTCCCTATAGTATTTTGGTACGTCCAGGTAGCCTAGACCGAGACCTAGCCCTGGATGTAATTTTTGGACCTGTGGTCAAATGGGAAGTCCACCTTTTTGATGAGCACAGGTTGGGAGCAGGGGCAAAATAGTACGTTTTTTCTTACAGTCTTCAGAGGCGCTTCACGCCCTGAAAAATCTAGATGTATCTATGGAAACACTAGATTTCTTTAGTTCGATAGACCTACTTTAGGTACCCGTTTAGAAATTGAATATCGGTTTAGGGGTTTCCCAGGAAATCCACCTGACAAACTGGATAATAGTAATTTTTCACCCGTTTTCCCCTTTGTAATGAAATAACTTTTCAGCTGAAAGACACACAGTCGCTCCTGTAGTGTCAATAGATAGGGGATTACGCAAGGAATCCGGTTATGTATGACATGTCTGGATAGGGTGCCTAACTAGGGAGGTTTAGCTGTAAGAATGCTTGTAAACGTAACAAAAATAAACGAAAAATCAGGGAGAAATTCGCGGTCCTCGTTACGGTAAAGATTCGAGCCACTTAAGCAGGCGCGTCACGACCGCTAATTTCGTAGTCATCAGCAAGGAACTTTACGGCTCAAAATACGTCATCAAGTGAACCCCTCAAGAGGACCCGAATCGCTCCCTGAACACTTAAAGAACTTTCAACTTGGTGTTATTATTTATCAACCCCTTCATATAAGTAAGTACCCCGGAACACGAAGACATCAGTACGAAGCCACAGTCGGGAATCTTGAAGATACCTGGAACTTATAGGTGTAGGACGTCAGCGCCGCTGTGGATTGGGAGACGCCCGACCTCATACCGGGATAGCCCTGGTTGGGTATTACAACCTCCCTCACCCTGGAACCCAGCGATCACGCCCGTCCGGCACATTTGCTGGTCCTGTCGAGCCGGATAATTTCATGATTCCTGAAGAATTGTTCTGGAAGACCGAAGATTTATATGGAAAGTTGCCCCTGAAATAGAAGATTTGTTCCCGAAGATATATTCCCGAGGGACTATTACACACACTTCCCGAAAACTTCAAGACTTAGTATGAAGAATTGATGAAGACTGTTTCCACTAATTTATTCCTGGAGAGATATTCCTGAAGCCTTATCCTTTGAAGATTTGTTCTTGGACTTTGAAGATAGAAGAATTTAATTTGGAATTTGAAGTTTCGTTTTGAAGACTGAAGGATTATCCCTGAAACCTGAAGACTTATTCTATTCCTGAAGACTTATTCCTGAAGCCTTATCCTTTGAAGATTTGTTCTTGGACTTTGAAGATAGAAGAATTTAATTTGGAATTTGAAGTTTCGTCTTGAAGACTGAAGGATTATCCCTGAAACCTGAAGACTTATTCTATTCCTGAAGACTTATGCCTGAAGACTTATCCTTTGAAGATAGAAGAATTTAATTGGAATTTGAAGTTTCGTTTTGAAGACTGAAGGATTATCCCTGAAACCTGAAGACTTATTCCTGAAGACTTATTCCTGAAGACTTATCCTTTGAAGATTTGTTCTTGGACTTTGAAGATAGAAGAATTTAGTTTGGAATTTGAAGTTTCGTTTTGAAGACTGAAGGATTATCCCTGAAACCTGAAGACTTATTCTATTCCTGAAGACTTATGCCTGAAGACTTATCCTTTGAAGATAGAAGAATTTAGTTTGGAATTTGAAGTTTCGTTTTGAAGACTGAAGGATTATCCCTGTAACCTGAAGACTTATTCCTGAAGACTTATTCCTGAAGACTTATCCTTTGAAGATTTGTTCTTGGACTTTGAAGATTGTCTTTGAAGATAGAAGAATTTAGTTTGGAATTTGAAGTTTTGTTTTGAAGACTGAAGGATTATCCCTGAAGCCTGAAGACTTATTACTGAAGCCTTATACTTTGAAGATTTGTTCTTGGACTTTGAAGATTGTCTTTGGAGATAGTGGAACTTAGTGTGGAACTTGAAGTTAGTGTTGAACATTGAAGGATTAACACCGAAGATTAAACACAGGTACGTCTTTGAAGACAGTGACATATTAGTGTGAATTTAAAGTGTGCTGTGAGCATAGATACCCTGCCTTGAAGTTTGAATACCTGAACCGAATTCAACATGCCGATTACAAGGTCACAAGGCAGAGCCCCTGAAGCTTGGACAGTGGATGTGGACAGATCACGCAGTACTACAGCTATCAGACACCAACTGCCTCCACGTTCACCATCTACCACTGAAGGGGTCGAGCAACCGCCGCTGCAGCCACGCCCAGTCTCTCCAAGGGAAAGCGAAGACGTACCCGTGACGACACAGCCTATAGAAAAGGAACAGTTGGAACAAGAAGCAGCTACCGAGAGCACAGACAGATTAGAAGGGACATCTGATAGCACAGTGAAGCCTTCACATTGGACAGTGAAGCAACCAAAGAAAGCTCTCAACAAGACGTACAGCCGAACCTTGCCGATGACTACCCGGGGTGACGCCCGTAACGAACATAGAAGGCCGCCGTCGACTGCGAATAGGTCGACGCGGACAAATAGTAAAATTTCAAGAGCACGTGAAAACCTATTGAAAATTAGGTTGGAACTTGCTCAAATAGCACTTCAAAGAGCCGAGGAAGAAGATTCCGATGGCTATATGGATGATAGAAACTCAAACGAAGAGTACGTGCGTTCCTGGCTTGAAGAGGCACCCGAACCTGAGCCAACGAAGGAGGACAACGCCGCCGAGGGGGACAATAGAAATAGAAGCCGAGTGCAACAGGACCCCGTGGTGGACGTCAACAGTATAGCGGATCTCCGAGCGCAGCCTTCGTCCAATCCTACAGAAAATGAAGTAAAGAATACAGAGGCAACGAAGCCAATAGAAGACACCAAGGGGGAAGGCTCACTCCGTTCCTTCATAACGGAGTTGACGTCCGCTATAGCGTCGCTCGCCGACAAGAAAACAGAACCGTGGACATCGAATAGCCCCTCGGCGTCGAAAGTAATAATGACGCTCCCGAATTTCAGCGGGGCGCATACAGAATGGCTTTCATTCCAAGCCATCTATGAAACAACTCGAAGATACTTCAATGATATTGAGAATACAGCTAGACTCAGAAGAAGCCTACAAGGAAGAGCATTGGAGACAGTGAGTTCGGAGCTTATCGGACATGCCAGACCAGATGACATTATGAAGGAGCTCGAGCTACAATTCGGACGTCCAGACTCGATCGCTCAAGCGGAGACAGACAGACTACGCGGTCTGCCACGCTGCAGCGAATCGCCTAAGGACATCTGTACGTTCGCAAGCCGAGTAAGAAGCGGCATAGTCACTCTTCGCGCATTGAAGAAGGAACATTACCTTATCAATGCCGAACTCATGCGACTGCTGACGGAGAAGTTACCGAACTCCCTGCGTGTACAGTGGTACAGAACGTACACAGAGAAGCATCTGTCGCTGCCGGACCTCGCTCTCTTCAGTGACTTCGTTACCGAACAAGCTCGTTTCTGCAGTGCCTTCGCTCCACCTGAGAACATCGGGGAGACTACGGCTTCCAAGCGCGTCACTCAGAGGACCCACACAGCAACGGACAAGACGGCCCCTAAATGCCGTGTCTGTGACAGAGAGGGACATCAAGCAACCGACTGCTCGAAGTTCAAAGAGGGATCCAGTGACAAGAGATGGGAGCTAGCGAAGAAACTTAACCTCTGTTTCCGTTGCCTGCGAAGTCGTCGCTCTGGTCACACATGCAGACCAAAGAAGTGTGACGTCAAGGGGTGTACAGCCAAGCACCATCGGCTTCTTCATTACAACAAGAAGCCTGCTGCAGAGGGCGTCGATAGGCCCGCTGCCCCAGAACAGAAGAAAGAAGCAAAGGAAACGGTGGCCAGCTCACACACAACTTCTAGTCAAGCATATCTCAAGATGGTACCGGTTCGAGTCGTCGGACCGGCGGGAGAAGTATCGACGTTTGCGCTTCTCGACGACGGATCAACCGTTTCCCTAATCGACGAAGATATAGCGAAGCAAGTCGGGGCAGAAGGCCCTATCGACCCTCTGAAGATAGGTGCGATAGGTGACACCATGATCGACACTCCTTGTTCAAGAAGGATCACGATCACTCTGGCGAGCTCGTTCAAGAGTAAGGTGCCGTTCAGAGCGCGCACCATACCGAAGCTCAACCTGTCAACACAGACAGTAAGCGAAGAGGACGTAGCAAACTGCAAACACCTGGACGACCTAAGACATCAGCTGATTTACGACACAGGCGCACCGAAGATCCTCATTGGTCAAGATAACTGGCACCTATTATTGGCCAGTGAGATCCGCAGAGGACCGAAGCACCAACCCGTCGCTTCACTTACAACGATGGGCTGGACATTACACGGCGCGCACACAAGAATACTGGGTCAGCAGGTGCACTACGTCAACCGACTTACGTCCAACGATGAAGATCTTGACGAGCAGCTTCGTGAATTCTTCGCCCTGGAGTCGCTGGTTATTAATCCGAGGCGACCAGACTCAGATCCGGAGAAGAAGGCAGAAGACATTTTGAGTCGTCACACTCAACAATTAGAAGATGGTCACATAGAAACAGCAATGCTGTGGAAGAATGAAAATAGTGAAATGCCAGATAGCTACGGGACAGCACTCAAGAGGCTCGTCTCAATAGAAAAGAAGCTCGACAGCAACCCTGCTCTTCGAGACAGATACGTGGAACAGATGGACTCCCTCACACAGAAGGGATATGCAGAGAAGGCGCCCAAAGCGAGCACACCTGGAAGGACGTGGTACCTACCCCATTTCGACGTGTTCAACCCCATGAAGCCAGACAAGCTCAGAATAGTTCATGACGCTGCAGCGAAATCGAGAGGACTGTCACTGAATGACTTCCTTCTCACGGGACCGGACTTGCTACAGTCGCTGCCCGGCGTCATGATGCGTTTCCGCCGACACCGCATAGCCATTTCCGGAGACATAGCGGAAATGTTTATGCAGGTGAAAGTACGAGCTCAAGACAGAGACGCCCTCCGATATTTATGGAGAGGCAAGAGAAGGGAAGGAGCGCCTGATGAATATCGCATGAAGTCCATCATTTTCGGTGCGGCAAGTTCGCCGTGCACAGCCATTTTCGCGAAGAATTGGAACGCGAAGAGGCACATAGATGAGCATCCAGAAGCAGTGGAAGCCATAATACGTAATCATTACATGGATGATTACCTCGATAGCTATAGGTCGGAAGAAGAGGCCACGCGCATCGCAACTACGGTGAAGAACATACACCTGCAGGCGAAGTTCGAGCTCAGAAAATGGGTGTCAAATAGCGCGCGAGTAATAGAAAACATAGATCCGACACAGGCCCGAACTGAAGTCGTCAGTATCGGGAAAACAGATGACACTGAGAAGATACTCGGCCTGATATGGAGGCCGAGTGAAGATGCGCTGGGCTTCAACCTAACGCTGGCGCGTCTACCAAAAGGTGTCTTGGACAAGGAGGTGCCGACTAAGAGGGAGGCACTGAAAATAGTGATGTCATTATACGACCCACTCGGACTAGCCTCACCGGTAACGATTCGAGCTAAGCAGATACTGCAGGAGTCCTGGAGACGAAGAGTCGACTGGGACCAAGAGTTGGACGAGGACCTGGCCACACAGTGGAGAAGCTGGATACAGCACCTACGACAGCTCAAGAATGTCAGCATACCAAGGTGCTATCCGGGGTACAGCGAAGCAACAGAAGTTCAGATTCACGTTTTCACCGACGCGAGCGAGATGGCATACGCAGCAGCGGTGTACTGGCGGGCCACAACAGCAGAAGGCAAGCAGCATGTCAGCCTCGTCATGGCAAAGGCGAAGGTGGCACCGCTGAAGCTACAGTCAATTCCACGCCTCGAGCTACAGGCCGCGGTGATGGGAACCCGCGTGGCCACAGCCGTGATACGCGAACACGACATCAAGCCTGCATCGGTGACATATTGGTCAGACAGCAAGACCGTCCTGACGTGGATAAAGAAAGGAGCTCGAGTATACAAACCCTTTGTCGCTCATCGAATAGCCGCCATAGAAGAGAACAGCAAAGTCGAAGACTGGCGATGGATACCGACGAAGATGAACATAGCTGACATCGCTACTCGAGACGTGCCACACAATTTCGACACGCATCACGCGTGGTATTGTGGCCCCAGCTTCCTGTACGAAGAACCGTCGTCATGGCCAACCGAAAAACCTCCGACCACACAGGACACAGGGGAGGAAAGGACCCTTACCGCCGTCCAAAAGCATGAAAATCGCATGTTGACAGAAGCCATCCCGGATCCGTCAAGATTCTCCCGTTGGGAGCGACTGCTTCGAGCTACAGCGAGCGTTCTAAGATTTATATCTCTATGTCGGGGACATAGAGAGAAAACGTTCTACAAAAGGACCAGGAAGAACGCCGAAAAGGATCCCGACTGGCGGAAACAGAAGATGGCGGCGCCTTGCCTTCCGAAGCCGGCAAAGAAAACGTCGGAAAATCAACCCAATAGACAAACCATAGAAGCGGGTTTTCTTCAAGAAGCAGAGAAGATACTCGTACAGGTCGTACAGCAGCAGTCGTTCGCTCAGGAAATAGCGAGACTGCAAGAAGAGAAGACGTTGGACAAAGACAGTCGACTGAGGCCGCTGCAAATAGAAATCATAGACAACGTCATACGGCTGAGGAGTCGTATATCCGCGACCAGCGAAGTGGCCGACGATGTGAAGCGACCGCCGATATTACACGGCGACCATCACATAACACAGCTATACATAGATTGGACACACCGCAGTTTACAACACAGTGGGACGGAACTCACGATCAACGAAGTACGGCAGCATTATTGGGTCGTTAAGATGCGACCAACGACCAAGAGGGTGCTGGCGAGATGTCTGCAGTGTCGCATTCGCAAGGCGCAACCTCCTGTGCCTGCGACCGGCGACCATCCGAAGACGCGTCTCGCACATCACCAGAGGCCGTTTACATACACCGGGCTAGACTATTTCGGCCCACTGTCCGTCACTGTTGGTCGTCAGCACCAAAAGAGGTACGTAGCTCTGTTCACATGTCTGACAACCAGGGCCGTCCACCTCGAGATCGCCGCCAGCCTCAGCGCAGACTCCGCCATCCTGGCGCTGCGCCGCTTCGCAGCTCGACGAGGCTGCCCCACTGAGATCCACTCCGACAACGGGACCAACATGCACGGTGCCGACAAGGAGCTTCGGGACGCCTTCCGAGAGGAGGCCAGTCGACGAGGCATCGTGTGGCGCTTCATAACACCATCGGCGCCGTTCATGGGAGGCGCCTGGGAGCGCCTTGTTCGCTGCGTGAAGTCCACCCTATACACTGTACTCACGGAGAAACACCCGCATGAAGAAGTGTTGTCCACACTGTTGTGTGAGGCAGAGTACACAGTAAACAGTCGACCATTGACACATGTCTCCGTGGACGGCGACGACGACGAGTCGATCACACCGAATCACTTCCTACTCGGTGGGTCGGCTAGACTACCATCACCCGGCGTGTTCACCGATCAAGACATAGACAGCAGGAAACTGTGGCGGCGATCACAAATACTCGCCGACATGTTCTGGCGCCGCTGGGTCAGAGAGTACCTGCCGGAGCTCCAAAACCGGCGGGAGCCTCACAGCCGCGGGCCCGGTCTGCAGGTGGGGGACCCTATCCTCATCGCAGACGGCCAGCTGCCTCGCAACACATGGCCGCGAGGCCGCATAGTCGCCGTGTTCCCCGGGGCCGACGGTGAAGTCCGGACCGCTGAGGTGCGCACTGCTGGCGGCACTTTAAAGCGTCCGGTGAAGAAACTCGTCCCACTACCGAAGTAACGCAGGCGTCGCGGCGGCGAGCGTCGTGACTACGGTCGTCGCTCACCGGCGTGATGCAGCGCCGCGCCGACGTCGCTACGAGTCGACACTGCACTGCACGGCGGGAGAGATGTTCGCGACGGAGCGTCACCATACTCAGATTTGTTAATGTTATAGTAATTTCTTAGTTAATTTATTCCCTAATTTGTTAAATAGAATGTATGTACGTGTTGGAACATCGCCATACTTAATTTTGTTCAAATAATAGTAATTTACTGCTAAGAATGTTTTAAAACTTAATAGACAGCGGGCGTACCACTACGTGCGCCCATGTACCCAGATAGGGTCTTAAGTTCTGAAACGTTCTTAGTGAATAATTGGTAGTAAAACCTTTTGAATGTTGTATTTTATAGTATAATAAGATAAAATAGGTATAGTTCTAGCCTAGACATCATATTGTATGTACTAGAAAGCTATTAAAGATGAAATTGAGTCGTTTTTCATTTAACCCACTGGTCGCAACCTTGTGAGCATCAAAAGGGTGGGACGTATATAGTTTCCCTATAGTATTTTGGTACGTCCAGGTAGCCTAGACCGAGACCTAGCCCTGGATGTAATTTTTGGACCTGTGGTCAAATGGGAAGTCCACCTTTTTGATGAGCACAGGTTGGGAGCAGGGGCAAAATAGTACGTTTTTTCTTACAGTCTTCAGAGGCGCTTCACGCCCTGAAAAATCTAGATGTATCTATGGAAACACTAGATTTCTTTAGTTCGATAGACCTACTTTAGGTACCCGTTTAGAAATTGAATATCGGTTTAGGGGTTTCCCAGGAAATCCACCTGACAAACTGGATAATAGTAATTTTTCACCCGTTTTCCCCTTTGTAATGAAATAACTTTTCAGCTGAAAGACACACAGTCGCTCCTGTAGTGTCAATAGATAGGGGATTACGCAAGGAATCCGGTTATGTATGACATGTCTGGATAGGGTGCCTAACTAGGGAGGTTTAGCTGTAAGAATGCTTGTAAACGTAAAAAAAATAAACGAAAAATCAGGGAGAAATTCGCGGTCCTCGTTAGCGCTCCTGCACACGATGCCGCCACCGCGCCGTCGCCGCGCCGACGCCGCACAACTACACTGTACATACGAGTCGCGCGAAGACCGCCACCGCGCCGCCGCCGCGCCGCCACCGCGCGCGTTCCCAGTTATTTCATTATCCTGATTCATTCCATTGCCGGCCGCGTATGAACATGCACGTGCATAACTTTTTAAGAAATTATCATGGAAAGTTTTGATTACGAAACGTTTATAAGTTTAGTGGAGGACAGAGAAGTTTTATGGGACAAAACTTTGGAAGTATATAAAGACAAGCGTAAAAGTTTAAAAGCTTGGTTTGATATCTGCCATATAATGAATGAGAACTTTGCAGAACTACCTGATACGGAGAAAAGTAAATACGGTAAGTATCTTATTACAAAATTTTATTAATTCTTGTTAATGTGTTTCTATCTAGTGGGGCCAATTGACAAAATATATAAGTAGGCTCTGACTTAAAGGAACTTTGGGACAAGATATGAATAATTTTGTTTTTAATTAAATTGTAATCCAACAGAGGGTACTTCTATATACTTCTAACTGAATAAAATTAAAAGTCGGGGTATGGTAGCAAGTGATTGCTTGTTTAATGTAGATACGTAGGTACCTATATTAAACAACATTACAAATTCATCCGTCATTTTACTTTTGTTTTACTTACGAAACTGCTCACGAGATATACTATCCACACACTACTCTGGATAGTATATCTCGTGAGCAGTTTAGAGTGATAGATACCTAAATTAAACAAGCAATCACTTGCTGCCATACCCCGACTTTTAATTTTATTCAGTAAGTTAACAAGTTTTGATAAAAAAAACGATTGTGAGGTGGTGTTAGAATGAACTAAAATGAATGAACCTAAGAATGTACTTATAAGCACATTTTGTCTTATGTTTAAAAACTATTTTAAAAACACGGTTAAAAGGTTTAAATATTGTTTATATAATTTTGTTTGGGTTTTTTTTAATAAAGTAAAACGACATATTAACAATAGTTATTTTGCCATGGTACATTGCCATATTCAGAAATAAAATACTCCTTATATTTGTCACGTATATCATTAGCTGTTGAAGGAACTATTTCTGTTGAATCAAATGGCAAAAACTCCTCTAATCCACACCCGCTTAGAGATTCTTGCATCCCTTTTACGCCCTCCTCTTTGTGTATAAAATTCTGCAGTAAACAACAAGCTTTCACAACATCAACAGCCAAATCCAATGACACATTTAAAGGTCGATGAAAAATTCGCCACTTATTGGCCAGTATCCCAAAGGTACATTCTACATATCGTCTCGCTCTTGTTAACCGATAATTAAAAACGGATTTTTCTGTATCAAGCTGTTGACCATTATATGGGCGCAGTAAATTCTGATGTAGTGCAAATGCTTCATCGCCTACGAATACATATGGCAAGACAATGTTAGTATTAGGTAAGGAAGCAGGTTCTGGCAAGTTCAAAGTATTGTTGATCATGTTGTGCCAGAAAGCTGTATCTTTTAAAACACCTGAATCACAATCCTTTCCATAAGCACCGACGTTGATATAAATAAAGTTGTAGTCACTATCGGCGACTGCCATCAATACAATCGAGAAGTAATGTTTGTAGTTCAAAAACATCGATCCACTTTTATTTGGTTTAATTACTCTGATGTGCTTTCCATCTACAGCACCGACACAATGAGGGAAATTAGCAGAAACTTCAAATTTATTTGCTATTGCTAGCCAATCGTTCCTACATGGCATTTTCATATATTTTGGGTAAAGTTCAGACCATATTAGAGAACATACTTCTCGTATGATTACGCTTAAAGTTGATTTTCCAATTCTAAATCGATATTCAAGATCGGCTAATGAAGTTCCGGTTGCTAAATATCTGCAATTGAAAAAAAACCATTATAAGAATATAATGGATTATTAATATTAATTATTTCAGGTAAAATATTATCTCAGAAATGGAAAAATATAAGAGACGCGTGGATGAAATGCGACAAAAAGATACGTGAATCAAAATCTGGATCAGGTGCAAAACCAATACATAAATATCAATATTATGATAATTTACAATTTTTGAAAAAAATTACCCCACGGCCACCCCAATCTGGATCAAACATGCCGGAAGAAAAAAAAAACTGAAGTTACTAATATCAACAAAAGAAAGAAAAACGAAGAAATAAATCCTGTAGATAAGAAAATGATTAAGTTTATGGAAACGTTAGAAAAAGATGACGATAGTAGAATGATGTCTTTTTTTAAAGGTATAGCTCCTACCGTGGAACGCTTCAAAGACGAAGACATTGTTGAATTCCAGTATCAAGTATTGAATATTATAAGAAATATTCAATATAAAAATAGTTATAGCGCTCCAGATCATTCACGCACAACAGATGCAATGGACTCCCCGGCACACTATGGTTACAATACTGCTGCTGGACCCAGTACGAGAGTTCAATCACAGGCTTCGAATTATAGCATTGAAAACGATTCATTACAAAGCATCCCAAGTCCATCTACATCAAGCTTGATTGATTTTGATTTTTCTACATTAAATCAGAATAATTAATTAAATACTTTACCTTAATGTAACAACCAATCTCTCCTTAGCAGATATAGTTGCTCGCATATTTGTATTTGTGTGTTGCAGTTTGTTCTTTAATAAATCTAATAATTTATCAAATGTCTTGTAATTCATTCGAAAATAATCACAAAACTTGGCCTCGTCTTTTCGGAGATCTTCGTAAAGTGTATGAAATTCACCATATTGCTCCCGTGCTGACAGCATAGGATGTACCCACAACTTTCCGACTCGACGTTCTTTTTGCCATTTTCTATACATGTAGTAAGCAAGCACAAACTTCTTTTTTTTCACTAAATTAGACATACTTGTGTCACGTGCGATCTCGCGGCGTGCACGTTCGTACGCGGCCGGTAATGGAATGAATCAAATAGATGCGCGGTGGCGAGACGAGGACCGCGCGCGGTGGCGGCGCGGCGGCGGCGCGGTGGCGGTCTTCGCGCGACTCGTATGTACAGTGTAGTTGTGCGGCGTCGGCGCGGCGACGGCGCGGTGGCGGCATCGTGTGCAGGAGCGCTTACGGTAAAGATTCGAGCCACTTAAGCAGGCGCGTCACGACCGCTAATTTCGTAGTCATCAGCAAGGAACTTTACGGCTCAAAATACGTCATCAAGTGAACCCCTCAAGAGGACCCGAATCGCTCCCTGAACACTTAAAGAACTTTCAACTTGGTGTTATTATTTATCAACCCCTTCATATAAGTAAGTACCCCGGAACACGAAGACATCAGTACGAAGCCACAGTCGGGAATCTTGAAGATACCTGGAACTTATAGGTGTAGGACGTCAGCGCCGCTGTGGATTGGGAGACGCCCGACCTCATACCGGGATAGCCCTGGTTGGGTATTACAACCTCCCTCACCCTGGAACCCAGCGATCACGCCCGTCCGGCACAGCATCTAAACGAGCCACCTATTTTCTTAAGCCTGGTTGTAGGAACCACAGATTTGTGTTTGTTCCTAGTATTTATATTATGATTACTTATCACTGTATTTTTTAAACAGATTAATATTTTATGCGCATACAAAAGATTTTCATAAATATACTGAGAAGGCACAGTCATTATATTAATCCCTTTAAATTTGTCCCTGAGGGAGTGTTTGGGTCTTAGTTTATAAATAATTTAATTTAATTTAATTGAACGAATTGCCCTATTTTGTAAAACAAAAATTGTCTGAATATCGGCGGCATTTCCCCACAACAGAATACCGTACGACAATACACTATGAAAATAACTAAAGTATACTAAACGGGCTCCACGAATTTTCCTAACGGCGTATGCTGCAGAGCTAAGCTTCTTTGACATTTTTTATTTTATTTTATTATGGATTGTTTTGTTTGAATTTATATTTGCTGTACACTGGACACTCAATGTGTACGTCTTATTTTCATCGTTCTCACATATACTTATAGATTAATGATGTAACTAATATTTATGGAACAATATAATTTAAAAGAGTGTCCATGGAGTTTCTTGCCCGTTCTTCTCCATAGGTACCTACTACGCTTTGGAATGGGCAACTAGCTTCATCTTTCTGACTGACCGACCCCTTGACAATTCAAGAGTGCCTGTAATTGGTTTTTTTGAAATAAATGCTTTGAGTTTGAGTTTGAGTTTGGGGGTCCTCTCTCCTCGCCAAGCAACCATGTGCTCGGCGGCAGCCTGAGTAACTTTGCTATACGAACCACTTAACAGCT
Organism: Brachylomia viminalis; assembly: GCA_937001585.2. Lineage (NCBI taxonomy): Eukaryota > Metazoa > Arthropoda > Insecta > Lepidoptera > Noctuidae > Brachylomia > Brachylomia viminalis. Next base: position 26,609,926 of record OW443304.2, read on the forward strand.
GTAGCTCGTATCGATCGTGAGGAATGGTTTTCACCACACTATATGACCCTCGCATTTCCAAGTCCAGCTTGCTTATAATTTAAGAAGTTTTTATAACAAACACATTATCATTTAATTATGTTAAACGTTCGCTCGGTCTAATCTGACCTTCAGAGATAGTTCGACCGATACTTCGATACTCAACCTCTGTTGGGGGATCCCCCACAGTGCATACATCCTCGCAGTATCCCCCGGGCAACGCCGTGTCTGACCACCGTAACGGAGTGGCAGACCGGTGGCTAAAGTGCGCTGTGTATTACAGACATCAATGCGGTCGTCTGTAATAATGTCGAAAAAACCCGTGCATGACGCCTCCAGGCGTTTCTGTTTTAACCCGAGTCGCTCTTCCCAGGGCGACTCAAACGGCCCTTCTCAGGGCCAACCTAACGGCCCTTCTCAGGGCCAACCCAACGGCCCTTCTCAGGGCCAATCCAACGGCCCTTCTCAGGGCCAATCCAAAGGCCTTTTTCAGGGCCACGCCGGTGACGCTTTGGCGTCGGAAGCTGGCCGCGCACCGTCTGCGGCCAGCTTGCTTAGCAGACCAGACGAGTTGTCGGACTCCGACGACTCTAACATGGATACGTCGGCGGCTGAGAGCGAACGCCTTGAGCGGAAGAGGGCCTACCTGAGGCTCGGATCCGGGTCTCCTCTTCGGCTGGAGGCGGGGCGCAGAAGTAGTCAAAGTCCAAAGGAGCTTCGACTTCTAAAGCGGCGGGTGCCCACAGTGTGGGCTTGGTGGACGCTGAGCGCCAGCTTAACTTGGCGAAAAGGGCGCAATACCAGCAGGATTTGGAGGAGAGGTTTGCTGCCAAGGAGCGCCAGGCGCAGGCCGCCCGGTCGAGGGCCGGCTATGGGGCATTCAGTGTGCTGTATGCTGGCCACTACCTGACGGAACTGGAGCGCATGGCGCGGGAGGACAGGGAGGAGGTCCTGGAGGTCGCCTCAAAGTCCTCCAATTTAAAAAGGAACTTCCAGAAGGCCCTCAAATGCCGGGCCGCCAGTCTGCACGGCATTGTCCAGGAGCTGGTGCAGCGGACGGCCACGGACGAGACGCGGCAGCTGCAGGCGAAGGTGGATCGCCTACAGGCGGAGGTCAGCCAGCTGCACTAGAAGTTGGCTGAGGTCACGGCTCGGCCTACTGAATCTGCCCCTAGACCGGTGGTAGGAGGCTCCACCTCCTCCCCTCACAACCTTGAGGAGATACTCTGAAAGGTTGTCATGGAGGAGAGGGCCTTCACCAGAGGCTGCTTCGCAGGCATCGAGGACCGGCTCTTGCCGGTGAGGCGGCTCCGCCCGCCGCTAGCGGCGGATAAGCCGACACGCAAGGAGCCGGAACCTGCGCCATAGCAGGCCCGGCATCAGGTGCGCAGCCCCAGGCCCCGAAGCCCTCCAAGAGCAAAGGCGAAGGCAAGAGGACCAAGGCGGCTCCTCAAACCCTCACCACCAGCGCGAAAGGAGCGTCTGGGACGTCTGCCACTCCAGCGCAGCCCCCAAAACTCGCAGGAGGAAGACGCCCGTCTTCCCTCCACCACCCCGTCCAACCAGTCGTGGACAGAAGTGGTCAGGAGGGGAAAAAGGAAGAGAAGGCCAAACCCGGCCCCCAAGCCCGCCGCGACTGCTCCGGCAGGCAAAAGAACTCCAGCTGGCGGGAGGAAGCTATTTCCTCCCAAAACCGCGGCCGTCGTGGTGACCATCACCCCGGAGGCCGCGGAGCGGGGCGAGACGTACGAGTCCATCCTAAGATGGGCTCGTACCAATGCTGATCCCTCCCAGCCGGGGATCAGCCAAATCAAGTGCCGCCGAACCCTAACCGGGGCTCGAATTTTCGAGTTCTCGGGGGAACAGCGCGGCACAAATGCGGACCTCTTCGCAACGAAGTTGCAAGAGGTCATCGCCGACGCGGCAACGGTCGTCAGGCCCGTCAAGACCGCAGCCTTGGAGGTGGCCGATCTGGACGATTCGGCCACCAAAGAGGATGTGGTGGCGGCCGGCTCTTGAACAGAGGAAGCGTCCAGACATGCGTGCGGCGTCAGGGTGGCTCAATAGTGGACGTCACTTTCGCCACCCCTGGGTTAGCCACGCGCGTGCTGAACTGGTGGGTGGACCTGGTGGAGACAATGTTGGACCACCGCTACGTGTGGTTCGACATCTCCACCAGTGGCCCTGGAGCAATGCAGCCCCTCTCGGGGCGATCACCGTTCCCGCAGTGGGCTGTAACTCGCCTAGACAGGGAGGCAGCGGGAGAGGCGGCGTTCATCCAGGACTGACTGTCGCCGCCTACCGCCGGCCTGGATGTGGACACCATAGCGGATCAGCTGAGGGAGTCTCTGACCAAGGTATGCAACTCTAGCATGCCTCGGTCTCGCCGACCACCACCCAAACTCGCCGTGTTCTGGTGGTCGGTGGAGCTGGCGGGGCTTCGAGCAGCGTGCGTGGAGGCAAGGAGGGCCTACACGCGGAGTCGGCGGCGGCGTCGACGCAACCGGCCCGACAACGACTGCATCTACGAGGTGTATGTGGAGGCAAAAATGGGCCTCGATCGGGCCATGGCCACCGCCAAAGACTCGTCGAGAGCCGAGCTGCTGGAGGGTCTCGACAACGACCCTTACGGGAGACCATATAAGGTGGCGCGCAACGAGTTGCGCCCCTTTGGTCCCCCGATTGTCGAGACCCTGGAGCCCACATTTCTGGAAGGGGTGGTCCAGTCCCTGTTCCCGTGCAGGGACAACTTCACCCCGCCAGTGATGTGTGGAGCCCCGCTAGTCGATGAGGAGGAAGAAGTGGCTCCCCCTCCTGTCACGGAGTCGGAACTTGGCGCGGCGATTTTCCATATCCGCGCCAAGATGACGGCTCCGGGCCCCGATGGTGTTCCCGCAAGAGTGGTGGCGATCGCTGCCAGTCAAATGGAGGGGGGGTTTCGGGACCTCTTCAGCGCATGCCTTGCGTCTGGGAGGTTCCCGAAACCGTGGAAGGAGGGGCAGTTGTGCCTCCTTCGCAAGGAGGGCCGCCCAGCAGACTCCCCCTCGGCATACTGGCCCATCGTTCTGCTCGATGAGGTCAGAAAAAGGTTCGAGGGGATAATCGCTGCTCGCCTAAAGAGCTATATGCGCCGTATCGGGCCGGACTTGTCGGACGCTCAGTTCGGTTTTCGGGCTGAGCGTTCGACGGTGGAGGCGCTGGCCTTTTTTTTTTTTTTTTTACGGGGGGAAATCCTCATGGACTACCTCCGCCTGGGGAAAAGGCGGAGGGGCGTGCCGGACTCTTACCGGCTAAAACCACCCCGGTGTCTCCTTGCACGTGCGCGCGGGGCCGCGGGAATCGAAATTCTTCCGCAGCCCCACACTAGTGCTGGCCCGGTCTGGCCGGGCCTCGTCTCCTGCACGGGGTAGTGAGGTGTTTAACTACCCCGTGTATCGCCTCAGAGGCGCGCGCCGACACCCGCGCGCGCCTTCGCCTCGGGTCCATCAAATAGGGGGCGAGGACTTCCCCAAGTCCCACGCCCCTGGACCCATTCATGGGGGCCGGAAAAGGGCGTTGTCCGCCCTTCTCCGGTGCGCCTTCTGCGGCCGGGGAAGGGAGTCGAGATCTCCCTCTCCCGTTCCGCAGTTTCCTTCTGCGACATCACGTCCTCGCAGAAGGACACCACCGCGTCCCACGACTCTGCGCTACCGACCATCCTCCGCACTACGGCCGGCAGCGACAGATCGCCTCCTACTTCATTTGTGAGGACACGGCGCTGCTCCTCCCAAGCTACACACTCGGCGAGCGTGTGTTGCGCCGTGTCCTCCCCGCAATGGACGCAATGGTGGCACCGAGCGTCCGGCTCCCTGCCTATGCGGCACAGGTACTTGCCGAAGCAGCCGTGCCCCGACAGCACCTGCGTCACCCTAAACGACAGGGAGCCGTGCCTTCTCCCGAGCCAGTCGTCGAGTACTGGCCGGATCGCCTCGACGGTAGCGAGGCCGGCGGTAGGGTGCAGAAGCCTTAGCCGCCATTCCGCCACCAAGACCTGATGGAGCTCCTCTCGGCGCAGCGCGATCTGCCGCTGCACCGGCCTCGAGCCCCGTGCCCGCTCTTCCTCGCGCCATCGATATAATGACGCGAGTACTTTTGCCTCAAGGTCCCAGGGCGGAGATCCGGGGACGCGCTGGCCTGCTTTAAGGGGCAGGTGAAGGAGGCGGTGGAGGTGGGGGACGGAGTGTTGGCCGTGTCATTCGACATAGCCAATGCCTTCAACTCCGTTCCCCACTCCACCGTCCTAGAGGCGCTCCGATTCCACGGAGTGCCTCGATACTTGCGCCATCTGCTGGCCAGCTACCTGGAGAATCGTGAATAGGACTGGCCAAGTCCGGCGGTACGCCGCCGTTGAAGCCGGCGTTCCACAGGGGTCAGTCCTGGGACCTCTCCTCTGAAGCGTCGGCTATGATTGGCTCTTGCGGGGAACTCTCCTCCGAGGCACGAGTGTCGTTTGCTACGCGGACTACACTTTCCTCACCGCCGGGGGGGGGGGGGGGGTTTCACGGGAGGTTTAACGGTGGCACTGCACAAAACCGAGGCCGTGTTCTTCAACGGGCCTCGGCAGCGCCCCCCACCTGACGCTCAAATCTTCGTGGAGGGCGTCACAGTTGAGGTGACAGCAGGTGGCGCTTCGGTCCGCACTTTAGCGGACTGTCGTCGCACCTGCTGAAGGCCGCGGGCGCCCTCTCGTGGCTCCTCCCGAACCTGGGGGGGCCCAGCTTACGATGCCGGCAACTCTACGCCGGCATCTTAAGGAGTATGGCCCTCTATGGGGCCCCTATCTGGGAGGACTCGCTACAAAGGCGGGAGAACGCCGCTGCCTTGCGGGCCCCCCAAAGGGCCATAGCCCAGCGGGTGTCGCGGGCCTACCGCACGGTGGGATTCGCGGCAGCGTGTGCTCTGGCTGGCACCCCTCCTTGGGAACTCGAGGCGTGGGTGCTCACCAGAGTATACGAATGGACGGCGGGGCGGAGGGCGAAAGGAGAACGCACTGCCCCGGAAGAGCGGGAGGCCGTCCGGCGGGAGGCGAGGGACGCCATCGTCGTCCATTGGACGAGAGACCTCGCCACCGCAGCCTTCGGCCGCCGAGCCCTCGACGCGATCGGGCCGGTCCTGCGAGACTGGCTCGATCGGTCGCATGGGTTCCTCTCGTTCCGTCTGGTGCAGGTGCTGTCCGGACGCGGTTGTTTTGGATCGTACCTGCACCGAATCGGACGGGAGGAGACACCGTCGTGCCACGACTGTGATGCGGTGGAGGACGCGGCTTCCGGATTCCGAAATAAGTGAATCACGCGATTCACTGTCTATCAGGAGGTCGGTAGGTATACCCTGTATAAGTCGTTGTTGTCGTTGTGGCGTCACTGTCAATAGACAGTGACGCCACACTCACAACGACGCGCCTTTCAACTCGAAAAAAAAATTAACGTTTTTATTACGCGTTTCAGAGCTTTGTTTAGCAAAACAGACTGAGGTTTCATGGCCTGGCTTTTTACAGAATGAACACGGCCAATTAGGTTTCTTATTAATTGTTTGTCGATTCATCGGATTTAACCGTTTTCGTTTGTTTGGGGCACGCGCGACCCACACTACCGCCCGATTTACATTATTATCTGGACGTTTTTGCGAGTTTAGGTCAAACTGTTTACTTTGGGAAGATGTCACAGAGGTGAGAGGTGAGTTGTGTTTTGGTATAAATAGAAAAGAATTCAATAAGGTCTTTGGTCGGCAAATGGGCATATTTGTGCGTCAGTTACACCGCGTATGACAATCGCGACCGTTAAATCATCGTTTAACCATCTAACAATATTTAGTCTCAGGATGGAGCGCCTAGCATATTCTCCGGCCCATAGTACTGCTAGAGATGCTACATGTGCAGAGAGGGGCCGGACCTGGACGACAGCCAGTTTGGTTTTCGGCATGGGCGATCCACCATCCATGTTGTGTCGCGGGTGAGAGTCCTGGCGGAGGAAGCGGTGTCCCGGGGCAGTTTGATGTTGGCGGTGTCCTTGGACATCTCCAACGGCTTCAACACCCTGCCTTGGAGTTGTATTCGGGAGGCACTGCGCTATCATCGGGTGCCTCCCTACCTCTGCCACATCGTTGGGGCTTATCTGTTGGAGAGGTGTGTCACCTACGTGGGACGTGCCTACCTATCACCTACGTGATAGCGGAAACTAGCGCCGCATGTCGTGCTGTGTTCCGCGGGGTTTGGGCCTAGGGCCGCTTCTGTGGAACATCGGGTACGACTGGGTGCTGAGGAGCGAGCTTCAACCGGGCGTAGACCTGACGTGCTATGCAGATCACACGCTGGTCACTGCTCGGGGGAGCTCGCACAGGGAGGCGGCGTTGCTGGCGACGGCTGTGGTCTCACAGGTGGTGGGACCACACGTCCGCCGTGTGGTCCCACCACCCGCGCATACGCCGCATACGTCGCCTAGGCCTGGCGGTGGCCCTCAGCAAGTCGGAGGCCATGGTGTATCTTGGCCCCCGGCGGGCGCCGCCGCCCGGCTCACACATCGTGGTTGGGGGGCTCGGATCGCTGTCGAGTCCACCATGAAGTATTTAGGATTGGTGCTCGACAGCCGGTGGGACTTCAAGCCCCACTTCAGACAGCTGGCGCCCAAGTTGCTGGGCGCGGCTAGCGTGCTCGCAATCTGCTTTCCAATCTAGGGGGGGCCGAGCGCCGTCTGTAGGCGGCTCTACGTAGGGATCGTGCGATCCATGGCCCTGTATGGGGCCCCGGTGTGGGCCTCTGACCTGACGGCTGGCAGCATCGCAGTTTTACGAAAGCTGCAGAGGGCGATGGCCGTCAGAGTCATCAAGGGGTATCGCACGATCTCCTATGAGGCGGCTTGCGTACTAGCCGGATCTCCGCCCTGGGACCTCGAGGCGAAAGTACTCGCGTCATTGTATCAGCTTCGCGAGGTCCTGGTGGCGGAATGGCGGGACAAGCTTTCACGGCCTACCGCCGGCCTCGTCACCATCGAGGCAGTCCGGTCGATGCTCGAGCGCTGGCTCGGGAGGAGGCACGGCTCCCTGTCGTATCGAGTGACGCAGGTGCTCTCAGGGCATGGTTGCTTGGGGAAGTACCTGTGTTGCATAAACAGGGAGCCGGACGCCCGGTGTCACCACTGCGTCGACTGCCGGGAGGACACGGCGTGGCATACGCCGCGCCGGCAGAGTGTGCCGCTTGAGAGGAGCCGCGCCGTGGCCTCATCTCAGAAGTAGGCAGTGACTTGTCGCTGCCGGCCGTAGTCGAGTCGATGGTCGGCAGCGACGAGTCCTGGGACGAGGTGGTTTCCTTCTGCGAAACAGTCGTATCACAGAAGGAGGCTGCGGAAAGGGAGAGGGAGATCTCATCCACTCACCCGGCCTGCAGAAGGCGCACCGGGCGTCGGCGTAGGGTGGACAACGCCCTCTTCCAGTCCCCCTAAATGGGTCCAGAGGCGACGGACCGTCGCCCCCAACACATCAGTACCCGAGGTGGCAGCGCGTAGTGTTCCACGCGCGCCCCTCTTAGACGTCACAGGGGGAGTCAAAAACCTCCCCCCCCATCCCTCCCCCCCCCAGACCCGAAGAGGCCCGCAGTGGCGGGCTGGCAACAGTCGGGGGTTGCAGAAGGATCGCCCGTTCCCGCGACCCCCAGCGTATTTGTAAGATGGAACACCGGGGTGGTTATTAGTCAGTAATAGTATGACAGACCCCGCCGCCCGCCCCAGGACGTTGGACATCCATGAGGATTTTACAACCCGGAAACAAAATAATCAAAAAAAAATAAAGGTACGGTCGTTTGTAACCCAGTCGTTTAACCAACTACGAGCATCTCCCTTCAGGCAGTTAGCAAGCCGGGATAAATACTCGTTGTAGTAATAATGGTTGGATCTGACCTTGGTTAATGCACTCAACGCTCCAATGAGGCAATCTGTAGCATCCAGTGACGTCGGAAGTACTTGCAAGTGATTCTTCAACAATGCTGGTGTTCGACTCAGACACTGCTGGTTGTGGCTCCTGCGGCGAAGACCCAATGATCTACCCAGGAGCCACAGTGGCACGTGCTTCCGGAGTCGTTGTCACCGACACGGTGCTAATTGCGGGTAGGCTGGTGTTTTCTAGCGCGGGCAGGCGCGCCAGAATAGCTCCAAGAGTTTCTTGAAGTACGGTTTGCATTACTATTATGATCACGCTTATTAATATACCTCTATTACTAGCTTTTTCGGACATAATTAAAAAAGCTTTTAGCAAGACACAGAAAAATAAAAAAGAGATAGACAATGGAGCCTATCCCACTTCTAGTTTAGGGTTTCACTTTTATTGCTTTAAATAAAACTCCAATAAAAACATTTATTAAAATGAATACAAAATATCAATTATTGTAAGTACTAAAATTAATTAAACTCAAACTCAAAGCATTTATTTCAATTAAACCATTTACAGGCACTTTTGAATTGTCAAGTGGTCGGTCAGTCAGAAATATGAAGCTAGTTGCCCATTCCAAAGCGTAGTAGGTACCTATGGAGAAGAACGGGCAAGAAACTCCATGGACACTCTTTTAAATTCTAATGTTACATAAATATTAGTTACATCATTAATGTTGAATTATAAATTGTTATTTGATTGAAAATTGATTGATAAATTGTTGCTTGTTATTTGTTGTTGTAATTATATGTGAGAACGATGTAAATAAGACGTACACATTGAGTGTCCAGTGTACAGCAAATATAAATTTAAACAAAACAATCCATAATAAAATAATCCGTGGTGGCTAAGAGATGACCAGTCCCAACTGACAGCGCCCGTTCACGAACATGACTGAACAATGAACAAACCGTAACTGAACAACGTTAGTGAACGTCCGTCCGATCCGATGGTCGCCGACCTAATGCTCGAACGAAGCCGCGCCCGATGTCTGCTGGTGGGGACACCAGCAGACATCGGGCGCGGCTTCGGCTCACCCGCTTGCGCTCCCCTCTCCGTCTCGTACCACCATCACGCCCCTCTAACGTCACAGCTGAAGATACGCCCCCTGGGGCCTATTCTTCAGCTAACTATACAAATTAAAACGCCTGACTGGGTTTCATCCTACGACATACCACTCGTAAGTCGCGGCCGTTACCACTGGGCCACCACTGCTCCCTGTTGTAAGACGTTAATTTACGCGCTGTCTATAAACGCGAAGAAATATAAAGAAGGAAAATTTAATACATTATAATAGTAATAGTCCATTTATTTGTCAAAATGTTGTTACATTAAGTTCATAATATTCTGCCGTTTCCGGCGTACACAAATACATTTTCAGGGTTTTGGTAAGTTTGTTAGTTATAATATTGAATTAAATAAAGTAGTATAGCTTTCAAATTTCAAATTAATCAAATATTAGAAATGGAAATGTCAAAAAGGTTAAATTAAGTTAAGTTTATCTTCTGATTGTATTTTTGTGTGTTGTGCTATTTTTTGTGTGCACCAAATAAATGGTTTATCTATCTATCTATATTAATAACAGAATACGATTATTATAATAAAGGTCAACTTTTCTTTTAATTCATAAAATCATTAGTCGAGTAGATGTCCTAAAGTTTAAAACAGTCTGGCAGTGTATTATAAACTTTGGTCGCCATACAAAATACATTATTAGAAAATTGTTTCTTATTTCGTCTAAGTACACGGAGCATGTGGACTTTGCGGCTAGGTCTGGATACAAGATCATTATGCAGATTAAATTCATGCTTATTTTGATACACAAAAAAACAAATTTCAAAAATATATATTGCTGGGAGTGGTAATATTCTTAATTTTTTGAATAACGGAACACAGCTGTTCAGGGGGTGCGCTCCACATATTGAGCGAATGCATTTCTTCTGGGCTCGAAACACTATGTTGAGTTCTATGGAATTACCCCATATTATAATGCCATAACGCAAAATTGATGACACATAGCCATGGTATGCACATAGTGCCGCATCAACACTAGCCACACGTGTTAATGTATACAGAACGAATACGAATGTATCTACCTTTGTGCAGAGTTCGTCAATATGAGCTTTCCAGTTACAGTGTTTGTCTATTGTTATCCCTAAGAATTTTGTACTCTCAACTTCTTCAATGGCGTCAATATCGTGTTGTATTTTTAACTGTGGACGCTTACTGTTATATGTTTGGAACTGTATCATTTTAGTTTTGCTAATATTGATGTGGAGACTGTTTTGATTGAGACAAGTGATAATTTTATTTAGTGTCTCACTTTAGTCTGGTATTCACCTACGTCATAATTGTCGTTTTGAATGCTGAGGGTCGTATCGTCAGCATATAAAATGCAGTTATGGGAGGTAACGCTAGTTAAGTCATTAGCATACAGCAAAAACAAAAGTGGTCCCAGTATGGTTCCTGGAGGAACACCACAATTATTTTCCCGATAGGGAGATCTACAGATGATTTTTTGGTGCCCTTCTTGTCTCGAGATCTCCACACATTGTTGCCGATGGGTGAAGTAACTTTCGAGCAATTTCAACGCATAAAATTTTAATAAAACTAATACTATTTTTAATAAGAAAATGCTACCATACTGTAAAAGAACGTTTAAATGATGGACTATAAATGCTATATTTTGTAATAATTATTGATACCTACAGAAATTAAATTCATTTAAAAAGTTATCTAGAGTAGAAAAAAAAACACCCTAATAGTATTTAGATGTAGTTAAGAAAAGATAAGTTATTTTTTAATGTCTTTTTAGGGTTCCGTACCCAAAGGGTGCCAACGGGACCCTATTAGGTACTAAGGTTTCAATGTCCGTCCGTCCGTCTGTTTGTCAGCGGGCTGTATCTCATCAACCGTAAAACAGTTGAAATCTTGACACCGACAACAAATAATCTTTACATCCCAGACCATTCTGAGGGCTCTTATAGGACGTTGTTATAAGCGGACTTTCTGTTTCTTCTTACAAAGAGCGATGGTCGAGTGCGGGGGCGTGTTCCGAACAGCGCGGGGGCGACTCACGCGGAGATTGAAGATGCGTCACGTGGAGCGATACTCACCGAACTGTCGCTTGCGTTATGAGCTTCAATGAACTTAGTTGTTACCAGTCACATCAGGAAGAATGAACTGGAACTGAAACATGGCTGGTTCGAACCAAATCAAACTTTTATTTCCTAGAAATAGAAGCAGTGCCCTCCAAATGTTACATTTTTCCACTTCAGCTGTAATGTAACATATGATTTAAAATTGTAGTTTGAAAAGTTCCACCTATACCGTATAACGTTTTTATTGACTTATCCAACAATCCATGATAAGAGAGTACAACTTTTTTTACTTTGACTCCAGTCGCCAAAAGTCAGTTGGAGTATAATTTTTATTTCTGTGGATTTAAAATAAAGCTGGATCTCTATTATCTGAATAATGAAATAATAAATAAACAAATCAATTGAAAAACTTTGGGCATTCTAAAATATCAATAGTAAATGTGAGTACAAGCAGGGAGCAGGGAGGTGGAGACAGAGGGTCTAGTACACTCCCATGTCGCCAGCTATGTTTAAGTGGTATGGTCATACGGAGCTGGCCTATTGCCATCACCCGTGCACAAATGCAGACTCAGGGCTGCAGTGAACCGAACCGGGAGCTCCTCCTGGAAGCCGTGTTGTGTTTTTTCTGAAATAAAAAATATATTTTGTTTTATTAATCTCAACACAGGACTCACAGCGAGCTTCATCAACTCTATCACTCCTTCCATAACTATGTTTATGCACGGACTTCTAATGTGCTGGACATTATAATCACTTATTGGTTTGCTGTTTGTTCAGGGTCGAATTTAAAGGTAGGTACTGGTGTAGATAAATAAGGCAGTAGCCCAAATCGTTACAATGTAACTGTAGCGGTACCTACATCGCCACATGCGAGCTGCGCGTCATACTGACGTCACGCAAATCCAGCATCGCGCAAGCAGAGTTTACCGCGTGACCAGCACATATACAAATTCCCGAAATCAATCGTTGGGCAGTTGCCCCCCAGACACGACACCCGTCTGGTCGGAGGATCCTCCCTTTTCAATGGCGGTATGAGTGAACTTTACACCCTGTTCTTCGTACCTCTTTATAACCGTGCCAGCAATCAGACGCACACCCTCCATCGCCGAAAGAGGACACAGTTCCAAAGGTAATGGGACATAGTTGTAGTTATTGACGTGTCACACAGTGCCGCGGCCACTGTAAGCATCGTGTAAGCAACTTTGCGAATATGCCCTTAATATCCCGGGAATATACCCTTTGTCAAGTCTTATGGATAGGATAAACTCCGACCTTTTGACCTATCGAACGGTAAACCCTTTTGACAAAAGGGTAAGTGAATAGACGCTATTCGTTAAAATATTCTAAGGTCGATATAAAAGCCGTAACACATTTATGATACGTATTTGCTTATTACAAAACTTAGACAATCTTGTAATGCCAGTATTTAAATCACTAAAAATATGCCCAAGACAATAACAACACATCTTGACCTCTCTTCAACTACCAACAGACTAGTCGAGCACGTTTTTTGTTATTTTTTATCAATTCTGATTTGCTTAGGTTTACATAAACATTAAACCAGATTTGTGTACAGTGTAAAAAACTGGCCGTGAACTTACAAGTTCGTATCCTAGAAGGCACTCGTAGTTTTCAGCTAAAATTATAAAATAAGAGGTACTTCACTCGAAATTAAATAATGTAATTAATACGTAGTGCACTTAACCTAACGTAATACAAAGGAACGCGGAACGCGGTTAAGTCTCATTAACGTCAAGTCTGTTCCGACAACAAATAGTGCCAACTGTCGAGCGGACAGTCCGGACAGTCTGGCCAATACCGACACCGAAGAAAGTTCCTCTTTGTATTATTTGCGTGAATATAAAGTTAGTCAAAACAAAGCACAAATCTTTCTACACACAGTACCTACATCTAGACAATTTAAAAACAAAAGCTTCCAGACAGGGAGGGACGGAGTTTATATCCTCTGACTGTAGCGAGTAAATAACAACAAATCTTAACAAACTTCTAAACAACTACAAACGATGTTTGTAAAAAACTTTAGAGTGGGAGCCCTAGCATTGTTTATGTTCGATAAAGGTACAACCCTAGCACTCGAAACACACGGACTGTTTCGTTTAAAGCGGACATGCTGAACATCATTGTATGTACATTGTCCAGCTCAGAAATGGTAGCTAGTGCAGAGTTACTTAGCTGGATTTTACATAATAAAAGATAATTAATTTGTTATTAACAAAATAAGGACATTACCTAGTGTGAAATAAACAAATTTTATTATTTATTATTTAGTATTCATTAAGTTACTTATTGAATGAGTCTTATTATAGCTTAAACTGTTTGCATGCCTTAGTGAAGGTAGTTATTACGTGGGTCACCCTGAACGTTTTTAGAAAATATAAACGGAATGATGTAGAAGCCTGTTATTATTTTTATTGCTTTTCGGAGTAGTCTCCGTTACTTCCTAAGTACCGCCGAATGCGATGGAACCATTGACTGCAGCAGTGGGCCCACTCTTATTTAGACGTTTCTTCGGAAAAACTAATTCCTCTAAGTTAATCTTTTATTTTTGGAAATAAATAAAAGTCACAAGGACTGTAAGTTGGATGACTTACTGACTTACTGGCATTCGAGTCACCTTCGTCATACTATTCAAGCATTGAGCGGCACCAATCCAAACGACGACGTTTATGCAATGATATTATAAGTAAAAATTCCTCCGTCAAATTATGAGGTATCCATCTTGTACAAAGCTTTCTGACGCCTAAATGTTCATGTAAGACATTTTGTACTTGATTCATACCAATGCCTAAAGCTGCCCGAATCTGTTGTTATGTCACCCTTCTATCAGCTTCTATCATTAGCCGCACAGCACTCACGTTATCTTCAGTAGTCGCCGTAGAAGGACGTCCTTCTCGCGAATCATCAGTAAGTTTGCTTCGACCACGTTTAAACTCATTAAACCAGTTGTTAACAGTAGCACGGGATGGGGCTTCGTCATAAAGTGCTAATAGAAGTCTATCATACGAGTATAACATTGTTGTTGAGTAAGACCGCAACGAACGTTGAACGAAAATTTTCTCTAGTCGAATCCATTTCGACGCATGACAGACACTTTTTAAATTGCTGCCATTTGTAAAAATTAATGACATGATATGAAGTCATTACACATCTACAGATTCCCAAAGAGTTCCTAATTCGATATTTAAATAAATAAAATATCGGCTGCTTTTCTTAGCTATTCTAAAAACTTTCAGTGTGACCCATGCTTAGGGATCATTTTAAACTTAACATCTGTAACTTGTACTTAATTTCTGTGCAAATAAGGAACTATTCTATACTCTATTCTATAATGATAATTGGTATTGATAGGTAGGTAGGAGAACAGTGGTGACCGAGCGGCAACGACTGCAACTTACTAGGCTTTAATTTGTGTAAATTATTTCATCACCACTGCTCTCAAAACGACGAAGGAAAACATCGTGAGGAAACCGGCATGTCCTAGAACCAAAAAATCGAAGACATGTGACATCTACCAACCCGCACTGGGTACGCGTGGTGGATTACGGCCCATTCCCTCTCATAGAGACAAGGCCTGTGTCCCAGCAGTGGGAACATTATCGGCTGATTATGATTGATAGGTGCAACAAAGATGGCGTTCATGAAATATGCAAATCCATATTATCAATAAATGCATATTTTGTTCTTCAATTACTATGCGGTTTTGGCATCGTAATTGCAGAACACTTTTAAGATAATTGAATTAAGTAGGCATCGGATCGTTTATACAAATCTGATTTAATCATCAACTTATTTTTTATACTAAGTTGACGTGAACTGTTTTCAAACTCGTTTATCAATTTTGAATGCGCCATATGGGTAGCCTCCGCTGAATGTTTTGACTCTAATGTGTTGACATTATCAACTGTAGTCAATTAATAACAAAGTATTTACTCTTGAATAGCTTTACGATAGTCCGAACACAATAGACTAACTAATGTTATTACTAACTAGATTAGACTTATAATTAGCAACAAAAGCGTTTCTTATTACATTGCTCGCTCTACGCTTCATGTACTAGGGGATTAGAGGATAAGAGAAGCAATGCAATTAAAATCTTAAGTAATTTTCTAGTAGAAATAGAGCTTTAGATAATTGATAGTAATTTGTACAGACAAGAACTAAGCAGACTAGCTTATTGTGGTTGTAAATTGTCTCGATTTAAATTGGCTACGTTAAAGTTGGGCTATCGACTGGGCTTGTTGTAGGACATTGACTAACAGGAACCATTAACAAACATTAACTATGACGTCTCGAGAGATCTTGCAGTTTTATGCAGTATTCCTCCATATTTCCAACATAGTAGTTTCCTATTTAAATTTTTTAACCAACGAAAAGAAGGAAGGAGGAAGTTCTCAAGTGGACGCGAGTATATTTTTTAATCTCTCAAGGTGCGTTGGTTAGTTACGTTTAGTACGAGCTTGATCACCAATATAACAGTAAGAACGACACCATAGCAAGTAAACACTGCACCCTGTTATTAGTGCGCTCGCAGCTAAAGCGACTAATTAAAAGGTCACTCGCTGCTGGCGCGCGGCGGACTGGCGCGTACGCTGTCGGACGAAGATAAAACAACGATAATACACATCACATGAATATGTATGACACCTAATGCGTGTGTAACGATATGTGGGTATATTACGTTACACACAACACTCGGGGGTGTAACCAGAGTGACTACCTCACAGTAAGTGTACGCTTTTTTTACAACACTTTAAGTAAAGTGAAGATAGCCGTAAACACATTGAACACCGTTTTTATTTAAACCAAAAATTCTGACAACACATTTTCTAACAAATCGTCACAAGTCATACGAAAACTTAAATATCCAAAAAACAATTCACATTGTATTTGAAGAAGATTACATTTCGACACATGATTTAAATAAATAATGACGCTGACGGTAAAAAGCGTACGTAGATCATGTGTGTGAGTTAATAAATGTGTCGCGTGTTTAAGGGCACACAAACATGTTCGGTTCGGCTTTGTAGTTCAACAAACAAACAAAACCAAACTAAATGCCTTCAGTCAACGCAAAAATATGACTCTAAATATTCGGGTGCGCCAAAGTTCACCTAAATTTTCAACTCCGATAATTGGAAATCCGAAAATGTTCTTCCTAAAATTTTTCATCCTAACAATCACAATTCCTAACTACTCTGTCTCTAATGTTCATAATTCCGAAGCATTCAACTTCATAATGTCAGTAGCAATAAACATCTATACTTTTATTTGTTTCCCTATATTTTCTCAACATAACCATCTTTTATACTATTATTCAAAGTCATATCTTTTTTGTTTAGATTTCTTTTTATTCATAATAATCAGTATTATATACATTAATCATTGTAAGCCCTAATTATCACATGCCATAATTATGATATGCCATAACATAATTTGCCATCGACATCGGGTGTGTAACGGTTGTTTATATCAAGAGAAATTGGATGCAATTGGGACTTTAGGGCACCCCGACTCGGACAGGTTAGGTTAGAAGGGGATGCCGCCATCCCCTTCGTGGTTATTTTTTTATAAACCACACAGAAGTAGGAGCCCCGCGAAGCGGGGCTCCGTCGACCTAGCCCACCATCAACCATGCACAGAAAAAAAACCTAATACTATAAATATCATCTTCTACCCACATAATATTTTTTATAACACTTGGTAAATGTTTCTTTCTGAGTATGAGTGAAAATATTATGGTAATTATGTTTAGGGATAAAAGCGTTATGATAAAAAACAGTAGGAGTTTAAATATATTTACATTAATGATATTATTAATTACAATTTTCGGAAACATGAGTGTTATGAACATCGCCGGTAGCACTACAAATAGTATGAATGAAAACTTTAGGATGAAAAATTTTAGGAAGAGTGATCATTCGGATTACAAATCGTTAGGAAGAACAATTTCGGGTAAAGAACTTTAGTTGAGCCAATATGGACCCGAATATTCACTATGATGATAATAAAATAAATCAAGTAAGCACCTCCAAATTCTTAAGCATAACCATAGACCAACGCTTGGATTGGAAAGCACATAATGGCAAAGCGACTTAGCAAATCGACGTATGCCATAGATAAGCTCGCTCCAGTCATAGGAACGGATGCTATTGTTACAGCATAGCATGGAATAGCGGGTTCAATATTAAGATAATATATGGCTTTATGTTTTGGGGGAACTCAGTCAATAGTTTTTATTATTTATTTCTGCTTGAGTACCTATAGTTTTCAATATTGGTGCGTGCTAGCTGATTTAAGGCAAATAATTTTAATGTTTTTCGTAATGTTAATTACATAGTACTGTATAGAAACCAGTTCTTCTAACTGAACAGACAGCTGTGCTGCTGAGCAGTTTGTTGCGCCACTTCTTCTTACCAGCTAAAGCATTAGGAAGTGGTGAAGGGCGGGCGTTTTGGGGGACTGTCTTACGTAATGTTGACGTACAAAAAGTGCTGATTTTCAGCCTAGTTAGAATACTAATGACTTTTGATATGATTTTGATATAAGGAACTACTATTTAAATCCCAAAAAAAGTGTATTGGGGCAATCTTCGATTTGAAATGCACAGACACTTGTAAACCATTTTTTATTCAGTATAAAATACTGACAGTGCCCTCTCTGTACATATTTCAGGTTGCGGTATTTGTGAAAACCAACCCAGTGCAAGACAGTCTAAGATAGCTCTGATGCATAGAAGTGTTTTCGGCATGGCACCAATTAATATATGATCACATACCAGAATCAATCAAAACCTTCATGTTAATTTGTTTAAAATACCTCAAAAAAACTTTCTAATAACTAAATCATATTATAATATCTCGGAGTTCTTGTCGGAAAAAATCTGTGGGACCTAAGTTGTTGCAATTTTAAATGACTGTATGACTGACCTCTTGGTGCCGTAAAACGGGAAAAAGGACTCATAATGTGTTTACTGTATTATAATTAACGATTGAGTGTCCTTGTTGGTGTGACTGTTCACGAAATGATCCTGGTCACGGCACCACATGTGACGGTCCGCAAAAAGACCCTTGGCTTATAAAATTTTCGTTTTTCCTAATTATGTTAAAAGTAGTGTTAAGGTCGGTTTCCCCCTTAGGGGAAAAGGCCGCAATCCACCCCGTGCAGCCCTGTAGAGCTCGTGTCCAGACTGGACACTCTCCCACCGAAAGTAATTAAATGAATTCCCAAATATGAAGAAGCCTCATCTCTTGTCCTTTTATATTTATTATATATTAGACTTATTTGTCGCATCATGGGCTGGCCGAGATACGAAACATCGGGTCTTCTTCGCGATCCGACATAGTTTATGTAGGTGTGGGCACTGTAGTGGGTACTCGAACGACAAGATAATTAGAATTCAAAATAACTTTAATAAACTAGCGAACGAAATAAACACGCGCGTCGGAAACAAACACGTGCGTTGGTACTGAGCGTTTGCCAAGACTGTCTGAGCTAGACTGTCAACTGTAGACTGACGCAACCAGCCCCTGTCAACTTTGTATGGAAGGAACAAAATACTTTTTTTTTTTTTTTGTGGGTGGGAAATCATCAAATAACTTCTCCCGCTCTGGGCAGAGTGGGAGGGCGTGTCAGACTCTTACTGACTAAAACCCACCCGTGTTCCTTCAGTTGCCTGTTCAGTTGCAAGGGGCCACGGTATCCCTCTCGGACTTTTCCGCAACCCTAGCAGGCATCGGTCCTAGCAGACCCCGTCATTGGTGCTGACATCTCTTTGAGGCGCGCGTGGAACACAACGCGCCGTCGACCCGGGCCTGGTCCTTTTCGAACGGCGAGCTGCCCATTGCTCGCCGTTCGCAAGCCCGCGCCTACGGTGGCCGGGAACCGTCCTGCGATTCCCGACGCCCAGGGCGTCTCCTGCGGCGGCTAGGGGCCTGAGGGCGCGCATTTTGCATCTCCCTCACGCGTTCCGCCTCCTCCTTCGTGAACATTACTGCTTCGCAGAAGGAGGTGACGGCTTCCCAAGCCCTCTCGCTCCGTACCATGGCCTGGACCAAGGCCGGACGCGAGAGATCGCCACCGCCAATCGCCTCCATGAGGACACGGCTGTGTCCTCCGGGCGATCCACACAATGGTGACACCCGGGCGTTTCCTCCCGCCTTATCCGGAACAGGAACCTCCCGAAACAACCGTGTCCGGTGAGGACCTGCGTCAGGCGGAAGGTGAGGATGCCGTGGCGCCTCTCTAGCCACTCCTCAAAGAGGGGACTTATCGCCGCAATTGTGGCGTGCCCAGCGCTAGGTTGCGACAATCGCACTCTCCATGCCGCCCTGAGATCCCGCCGGAGCTCTGTCCGCTGTGCCGTCCGAGTAACGCCCCGGCGTTTCGCCTCCTCGCGCCACTAGTACAAAATACCTCCAACTTACCAATAAAAAATAAAAAAAGATTTTGTGTGGTAACACATAACTTCCGGCAATATCGTCATTTGACAAATTAAAATGTTGCCATAAAATTATCCTTACTTCCATGTAATCGTTTTTTATCCATACTTCATGAATTAAATTTTATTGGAATTATAATAAAAAATATTTGAAAATGATAAACATGAACAAAACCGTCATCTTTTACATTCGATACGATGGGTCCAACAATGAAATGGAATTATATTATATTTTATAGTAGGATTTTTATTTCAATATATAAAACACCAAGTTGACAATGGCGTCGGCGTCGGAAAAATCTATAAGTCAATGAAAAATCACATTCCCAGAACACTATTAATTACTCCTAGCGGAGTAAAATAGCACGTAATACAATATCAATATAGCGTCAGTTGTTTTGTTTGTTGTTTCTGTGTTAATTTCGTGGTATTTTTGGATTTGTATCTACATTTGAAGATCTTCACCTGATCTAACCAACATCGAGTCCACCTAATGCTTCTCCGTTCCAGCGAATGATTGTTTTGAATGAGACATTGACCCTAGTGAGAAAGTGACTAAGTATTTTGTGACAATGGAAAACAAAAGAAAATGTTTTAAGTGCGGCTGCTCGCCTGCTAAAGACGGCGTGAAGTTCATCTATGATGAAGTTGTTTCGATTCCCCAGACCTACGTATCCCAATTTGTGAGAATTTACCCATACGTAACTCAATTTGTGCGTTGATGTCATCTGTCTGATTGAAAAGTTAATAATTATAACATAATATCTTAATATTGTTGTTTTATTTTCTATTTCTTATAGTACCTCTGGGCACTCTCGTTTGTAAGAAAACTCGAAACGTAGCGATTCGAGTTTTCTTACAAGCGAGAGTGCCCGACTGCCCAAAAGAAAGTAGGACACAATCATGCGTTTTAAATTTCGCGATGCAAGGTATGATATAATATTAATTATTATTATTATAATATTATATTATATGCAAGGTATCACGCAATTCACGACATAATTAATAAGGCAAGGTAATAATTGAAAGAAATGATAAATAAGAATTAGGGATTCATAGTTATGAAAATAAATTTGATGTGATTTTAGAAAGGTAAAAATAATACTGGGATGCAAAGTATAATCTTGTGAGCAACCTATACGCTAGCGTAACAGGTATTCGGTCAGTCGTTACTCACACGATACCTCACATCTACACTCGGAGTACTCAGAGCAACGCTTCCATAAAGTGACGCAAGCGGCTTTTCAGCAGCATTGCGTCAACATCATGCTCTTTTGGAGACATGTTCCTTAGCAGTTCTTTCGAACTGATAACGTGACGAAGCGGCGTTCCCTGCGGCAACCGTGCGACCGTCCTTGTCTAGCAACGGAGCGGCTAGTTCCAGCGGCATTGCGTCGGCATCATGCTCTTAAGGAGGCATGGTCCCTATCAGTCCTTAGACTGGATATGGATATGATATGTATGTGGTCACCCAAAGTCCCTAGTATTGATCGGAGGCAAAGAACACAAAATTCAAGAAACACTAGCTATTAGAGTAGAGAATCAAAACTCAGGCGTCATTAATTAATAGAGTTGTGGATCAACTCTCTTGAAGGTCTATAGACAGCCCCAAAGAGCTCACCCTTCACCACTTCCTAGTGTTTAAGCTGGGGAGAAGACGTGGCGCAACAAACTCCCCAGCAACACGTCTCTGTCTAATTAGTTATAAAAACGAATAACTCAATCAGCCTAGGGTGATTATTATAGTGAAGGACTCTCCCAGTCGCAGCAACAAACGCTCACACACATACTACGTTAAAATACTAGATTAGTCTAATCTGGGCTTCAACACACGTTATGAATCAATAAACTTATTACTTACTTACTTAACTTTGTCCCGGTGCTACAGTTACAGCTACGCTACTTTATGCTACCTAACCTAGGCACAGGTATTCCTAGGAGGATATTAAATGAAAAGTAGGTAGGCAGTAAATTGGAACATTTATTATAACTAACTCGGTAGGTAGAGGAGGGTCGATAAAAGTTGGGTTAGGGCCTATACAGCGATTAACCTCCTCACTGGTCTAGCACTCCCCTGACGTCACTGGCCGCTGCAGGAGACGAGTGCTCGCGCGTCGATCGCCAGGTCCAACTGCTGGTGTAAGGTTCGCAGGTTGTCCCGCTACTGTCCACCACGGGGAAGCAGGGAATTAAGGTGTACGTGAAACCCTGTAATGCGCAATAAGCGAAAGCATTACACGCTGGCCGTAGACGGTGAGCACCCACAGCAACGTTGAATAGGGAAGCACTAATATGTAGATGTGTTGCTGTGGATGTTCACTATCAGATACGGAGATGACAATAATTTCGGTTACTTAGCCGTTAATTTAAGCATTTGAAATTTACAACGGAAACTAAATTTTAATATGCAAGAATGATATAATTCTGAAAATGAGGGGTAGAACTACAAAGAGAAAACAAGTAATGAGCGTCTAAAAGAAACAAAGATAAGCAAAACACAAATGAAAAGATCGCCAGGTAGGCAAAGCGAAAGAAACCGTTACGGTTTGCTAAGCTACTGGCTAATTATAATTGTGCAACACTTACCCAATCGGGGTTTAATTCACACACACAGAATATGTTTGAACGTCGATTGTTACATTACTCAGTATATTTCTGATTTAGGTACGTAATTAAATGTCGAGGGAACGGTAGGGACGCCTTTAAAAAAACTTGATCGCGATTACGACATAAATTCGTATTAGGGACCGTGAAAAAGTCTGACGTGCGCTCGCCTCGACAACCAGAATCGTCCTGCCGGCGGTGACGTGGAAGTGTCTGTCGCTACCTATGGACCTTGCCCCCGCGCCGAGAACAAAGAAACTAGTTTCTGGGTGCCTAATATGTCGCTTGTTTTAATCGTGCGTGGTGATAAACTGTAGCTGGCCAGAAGTCTGATTTGATGCGTTCATTATTAGTTTATTTTTTATTTTAGTATTGTAAATAGTTTTTTTTTTATAAATAGTATTATTGTAAATAATTTTCTTATGTTTATTTTTTTTATTATTATTATATTATTAAGAATTAAGACATGTAACAATAAATGTTACATTACCCCCCTCGTCTCAGAAAGAGTTTTGTTCTCAAAGAAAACTCGTCTATAGGTTACCACTAGCACTATACATTCATACTATCATCTTTCAAAAT
The DNA here is from genome assembly GCA_937001585.2 of Brachylomia viminalis. Taxonomy (NCBI): domain Eukaryota; kingdom Metazoa; phylum Arthropoda; class Insecta; order Lepidoptera; family Noctuidae; genus Brachylomia; species Brachylomia viminalis. The sequence goes on from OW443304.2 coordinate 26,632,642, forward strand.
TCTTCCATAATATCAAACAAACAACCTTACACAATAGCTTCAACAATATAAAATGATGTTGACGCGACCTTACGTAAACAAGTTATCTGTGATTTATCGCACAGAAAACTAATGCTAGTCGTAAGAAGTTTAATGTCGTCACTACGCGTTATCCTCTCGACACGATTGTGTAAATGATTCAACATGTTCTGTGTCCGCAATAGTGAAGTAACACTAGGATCACTAGCGTCAAGATTTAATTGAATTTTCGTTAAGACTTCTAAACAACCCTTAAGGTCCTGTCTTACATCGAGTGGAGACTCTAATATATATTCTGAGGGTAAATCAGGAGATAATCTTATAATTTGTTTCCGTAACTCCTCAACAGAAGGTGCAGGAGTCGCGCCTCTAATACGATCTTCATATTCCAACTCTGATTTTTGAAGAGGCAGGAACTTAATAGGAAGCATGTTAAAAATTAATTAAAAGAAACAGAAGGATAAGTGACGCACTTCTACTGCTCACTACACAAAAAGCAAAAGCAAAAAAATAAAAACAAAGATTATAGGAAAAGAAACAACACGTTCTCCGTTCTGTTACAAAACAAAATTTAAGAACGTCTGGTTTTTTTTTTACGGAAAAATAAAAATAATTAAAATGGTAGAAAAAATTCAAGCAAAATCATAAAACAAAAAAGAAAATGCTACTAATGACCGTAAAAATACGATATTTTTTTGTTGTGAAGGAAAAAAAAAAAATAACGAACAATTTTTAAAAGCGTCGTTTTAGGTGCCCAAGACGAAACAGTAAAATTAAATATTTTAACAACCTCTGCACCTAAACGACTTTAAATGAATAATTATTAACGTAGGGTAGGTTAATAATGACCAAGATTAAGTTATACAAAGAAGTTGAAAATTCGTGTACACATTAGTAACGGAAAAAAACCAAAAAATAAAATATAAAGACGTTAAACACAGACAACCACTAACATACACAACCCACAACCAATGGAGGAGGAATTAATCAGCTGTATTTCTACCACGATTAAGGGCGCCAGTGTCCCGGTGCTACAGTTACAGCTACGCTACTTTATGCTACCTAACCTAGGCACAGGTATTCCTAGGAGGATATTAAATGAAAAGTAGGTAGGCAGTAAATTGGAACATTTATTATAACTAACTCGGTAGGTAGAGGAGGGTCGATAAAAGTTGGGTTAGGGCCTATACAGCGATTAACCTCCTCACTGGTCTAGCACTCCCCTGACGTCACTGGCCGCTGCAGGAGACGAGTGCTCGCGCGTCGATCGCCAGGTCCAACTGCTGGTGTAAGGTTCGCAGGTTGTCCCGCTACTGTCCACCACGGGGAAGCAGGGAATTAAGGTGTACGTGAAACCCTGTAATGCGCAATAAGCGAAAGCATTACACGCTGGCCGTAGACGGTGAGCACCCACAGCAACGTTGAATAGGGAAGCACTAACATGTAGATGTGTTGCTGTGGATGTTCACTATCAGATACGGAGATGACAATAATTTCGGTTACTTAGCCGTTAATTTAAGCATTTGAAATTTACAACGGAAACTAAATTTTAATATGCAAGAATGATATAATTCTGAAAATGAGGGGTAGAACTACAAAGAGAAAACAAGTAATGAGCGTCTAAAAGAAACAAAGATAAGCAAAACACAAATGAAAAGATCACCAGGTAGGCAAAGCGAATGAAACCGTTACGGTTTGCTAAGCTACTGGCTAATTATAATTGTGCAACACTTACCCAATCGGGGTTTAATTCACACACACAGAATATGTTTGAACGTCGATTGTTACATTACTCAGTATATTTCTGATTTAGGTACGTAATTAAATGTCGAGGGAACGGTAGGGACGCCTTTAAAAAAACTTGATCGCGATTACGATATAAATTCGTATTAGGGACCGTGAAAAAGTCTGACGTGCACTCGCCTCGACAACCAGAATCGTCCTGCCGGCGGTGACGTGGAAGTGTCTGTAGCTACCTATGGACCTTGCCCCCGCGCCGAGAACAAAGAAACTAGTTTCTGGGTGCCTAATTAATGTCGCTTGTTCTAATCGTGCGTGGTGATAAACTGTAGCTGGCCAGAAGTCTGATTTGATGCGTTCATTATTAGTTTATTTTTTATTTTAGTATTGTAAATAGTTTTTTTTTTATAAATAGTATTATTATAAATAATTTTCTTATGTTTATTTTTTTTATTATTATTATATTATTAAGAATTAAGACATGTAACAATTAATGTTACAATTTATGTAATATTAATCGATTGCCTACAAAAGCCCACTTGGACATGGCCCTCGGCATTCACCAGTTCTCCTTACTTCACTACGCGGGTGAGAGCTAACATCTGCAATAGAATCTCAATAGTGTGGAGGGGTTAAAGGAACCGTTACGCTTGCGCTGTAATAAATAATTTCTAACTAAGTTAATTTTTCCGATTACTATGTACCCTTTTTTTTTTTTTTTTTTTTTTGTGGGTGGGAAATCATCAAATAACTTCTCCCGCTCTGGGCAGAGCAGGAGGGCGTGTCAGACTCTTACTGACTAAAACCCACCCGTGTTCCTTCAGTTGCCTGTGCCAGGGGCCACGGTAACCCTCTTGGACTTTTCCGCAACCCTAGCAGGCATCGGTCCTAGCAAACCCCGTCATGGGTGCTGACATCTCTTTGAGGCGCGCGTGGAACACAACGCGCCGTCGACCCGGGCCTGGTCCTTATCGAACGGCGAGCTGCCCATTGCTCGCCGTTCGCAAGCCCGCGCCTACGGTGGCCGGGAATCGGCCTGCGATTCCCGACGCCCAGGGCGTCTCCTGCGGCGGCTAGGGGCGTGAGGGCGCAAACTTTGCCTCTCCCTCACGCGTTCCGCCTCCTCCTTCGCGAACATTACTGCTTCGCAGAAGGAGGTGACGGCTTCCCAAGCCCTCTCGCTCCGTACCATGGCCTGGACCAAGGCCGGACGCGAGAGATCGCCACCGCCAATCGCCTCCACGAGGACACGGCGGTGCTCCGCCCAAGCCGGGCAGACCTCCACCGTATGCTCCACCGTGTCCTCCGGGCGATCCACACAATGGTGACACCCGGGCGTTTCCTCCCGCCTTATCCGGAACAGGAACCTCCCGAAACAACCGTGTCCGGTTAGGACCTGCGTCAGGCGGAAGGTGAGGACGCCGTGGCGCCTCTCTAGCCACTCCTCAAAGAGGGGACTTATCGCCGCAATTGTGGCGTGCCCAGCGCTGGGTTGCGACAATCGCACTCTCCATGCCGCCCTGAGATCCCGCCGGAGCTCTGTCCGCTGTACCGTGATTTCTCGCGGCAGCGGAGCTACGCCCCGGCGTTTCGCCTCCTCGCGCCACTCCCAAACGTGCGCGAGGACTTTTGCCTCCAGATCCCATGGCGGTAATCCGGCAAGGAGGCTCGCCGCCTCACCGGAGACCGTACGGTATCCCCGGACCAGCCGGATGGCCATGACCCTTTGGGGCGCGTTCAACCAGCGGGCTGGCCGCCGCCTCAAGGATCGCGCCCACACCGGTGCCCCGTAAAGGGCCATGGACCGCACGACCCCCGCGTAGAGCCTCCGGCAGGAGGCGTTTGGCCCCCCTAGATTGGGCAGGAGCCGCTTTAAGGCAGCCCCAGCCCTTTCCAGTCTGGGAGCCAAACGTCGGAAATGCTCCACGAAGTTCCACCGGCTGTCGAGGACGAGTCCCAGGTACTTCATCGTCGACTCGACGCCGATGTGAACCCCTCCTACCGTTATTTGGGAACCCGACGGTGGCGTGTTCCGAGGACCATGAAAACACATGGCCTCGGACTTGTGCAGGGCCACCTCGAGTCCCAATTGCCGGATCCTCTCGACGATTGTCGCAACCCCGCGTGTCGCTAGTTCGGCCGCCGCCTGGTGCGACCTTCCCTGCGCCAGGACTAGCGTGTCGTCAGCGTAACAAACCACGCTGACGCCGCTGGGGAGGTCGGCGCGCAGCACCCAGTCGTAGCCGATATCCCACAGATGCGGCCCCAGGACCGATCCCTGTGGGACACCACACGACATCTCTTGCCGGTTCCACACTCCCTGGTGACCGGGGTAGATGACGGCCCTGTCCGTCAAATAGGCCTCGACCACACGACAGAGGTAGGTCGGCATCCGGTGATACCGGAGTGCCTCCCTGATGCAACTCCAGGGCAGGGTATTGAAGGCATTGGCGATGTCTAGAGACACCGCCAAGACGACCCCACCCCGGGCCACAGCATCCCCCGTCGTGAGGGCCCGCACGCGCATGATGGCGTCCACCGTAGAGCGCCCCCTGCGGAAGCCAAACTGGCTCTCCGCCAAATCCGGCCCCACCCGCACCAGCCGCCCGACGAGGCGGTCTGCAATGACTCTCTCAAAGAGCTTGCCCACCTCGTCGAGCAGCACGATGGGCCGGTAAGCGGACGGAGAGTCCGCTGGGCGCCCCGGCTTCTTGATGAGGACCAGTTTCCCCGTCTTCCAACGAAGTGGGAACTGGCCCCTCTCCATGCATGCGCTTAGGAGCCCCCTTAGTCGAGGCCCGAGAGCCTCCGAGGCCAGGACCCAGGCTTTCCCAGGTAAGCCGTCGGGTCCTGGGGCGGTATTTTTAGCACTTAGCCTACGTACCGCCACTCGCAGCTCTACCTCGGTCACCTCCGGAGCATCGTTGTCGTCGTCGGCGGTGTGGTCCGCATTCAGCACCGCAGTAGGCGGAGCCATGGGCGGGGAGATATGGTCCCCTCTAGAAGGGAACAGAGTGCTCACCACGTCCTCCACGAGCTGGGGCCGGAGACTCTGCGTCAGCGGGGGAGCCCATGGGCGGAGCTTCTCACGCACCAATTTGTAGGGGCGCCCCCACGGGTCCCTGTTCAGAGTCTCCAGCGACTCCTCGCGGGCCAGTCCCTTGGCCCGCAGGATCTCCGCTTGGAGGGCGGTCTTCGCCGCTCTGTACCCCTCGTACAGCTCCGCCTGAATGGCTTCCGTATCCGGAGGGCGAATACGGAGCCTGCGGTGCCTGGTGTACCGGCGTCGCGCAGCGACGCACGCACTGCGTAAAGTCGTCAACTCTGGCGACCACCAGCACACCTGGCGCTGAGCGCGTCCGGGCTGGGCCCGGGGCATTGCCACGTCGCATATTTCGGACATGGCCTCCCGGAACCACTCCGCCTCGACGTTGATGTCAGCAGGCCTGTCCGGTGATGACACCCAGGCCTGCACGATCGAGGCTTCCAGGAGGAGCTCCCGGTCCAGCTGCTTCAGCGCCCACCGCGGACCACTCGGGGCCTGTCGGACCAGCGCGCTCGAGGTCTGGGCGGAGACGTCAAACCGGATGTACCGGTGGTCGGAATAGGTCTCCACCCCCTCTATGACGCGCCAGTCAAGGACACGCGGTGACAGAGCGGGGCTGGCGAACGAGATGTCCACCACCGATTCACCCCGCATCCGCACACACGTGGGGACAGAACCCCGATTTAGGACGACCAGGCCTGTCTCCAGAGCCCAGTCCTCCACCATCCTACCCCGTGTGTCCGTATACCGGGAACCCCAAGCCACATTCTTGGCATTGAAATCCCCGAGGACGAGCACGGGGAGGGAACGGAACCCGACGACGACGACTTTCAACTCCGCAAGGGAGTTGTGGAACTCGGCAAGAGTTCGGTTCGGGGAGAAGTATACCCCCACCACTACAATCTCCCCGAACCGTGCTGCCACGCAACCCCGTCCCCTCGTGACTGCCTCGAGGGACGGAGTACCGGCGGCGGCCGACGAAATTAGGGTCACTGAGCCGCTCAGGTCCTCCACCCAGTCATCCCTGGGCGGGACAAAGTACGGCTCAGCGACCACGGCGATGTTAATCGACCACTGCGCCATGCTCTGGAGCAACAGATCCTGAGCAGAGGCGCAGTGGTTGATGTTCGCCTGGAGGAGGCGTAATGGGGCCGTTATTGGCACTCCATGTTAGCCTCCTCCCGAGCCCTCTGTGAGGGCCCCGCCGCAGTGGTGACGGCGGCGACGACGACGGTCGAGGCGGCAGCGGCAACGGCAGTGGCGGCGGCTGCGGCAGTGACGGCGGTGGCGGAGGGCTTGCCCCTGCCCCTGGCTGTGGCGGGTGGAGCGCAGGACTTGCTCCCCATCCGGTGATCAGCTGGCTTGCCAGCTGCCGCACATACGGTGCAGTGCGGCGCGGCATTACAAGACCCGGCCTTGTGACCGGGCTGACCACAGCGGAAGCAGTGGTGGCTGCGGTCCACCTCCGAGGTGCATTTAGCTCCCACGTGGTTGCCCACCTGGCAGCGGAAGCACCTCAGAGGTCTGGGTTCCAGCAGTTTCACCTGCGCAGAAACCCAGCCCACCAGTAGCCTACGGCCCTCGGCTATTTTTTTGGCCGCCGACACGGGGCAGCTCACCGTAACGGTTCGCATCCCCTTGAAGTCAGGACCGATGGTGCCTGTCCTCACCTGCTCGGCAGAGCACCCTCCAGTCCTAACGACGGCGGCCACCACCTCTCCCTCCGTCACCGAGTCGTCCAGGCCCAGGATGCGCATGTCAGCGCACTTGGTGGGCCTGGACACTCGGGCCTCGTCCGCATTTAAGGACGCCCTAAGCCTTTCGGCCAGAGCGTCAGCGGCCGGGCCGCTAGCCGCACCGGGGATCTCAAGCATCCGGGCCCCAGTCGCCGTGAGCCTCACCCGGATGCCTTCGGTGGCGCCAATCTCCTCGAGGCTCACCGCCTTTCCCACCTTGGCTAGCACGTCGCGGTAGGACACGCCCTTCTTTTCCGCTTCCGGCTGTAGCGTAATCACTACAGCTGCGGATTTCGGGGCGCGGAGCCTAGCCGCGACGCTTCGCGCTTTTTGCCGCTGCCGCCTCTCCTTCCTTTTGGCCGCCCTTGCCGCCTTACCGGCCTTCCTCTTCTCCCCGGCTACTTGCCATTCGGCGCCGGCCGGAGGAGATATAGGAGGTGGGGGCGGCCGTCTTGCAGCCGGGGCCGTTGCCCTCGCCCTCTGTGTTGCCGTCCCGCCCTCCCTGGGCATGGGTGTCCCCGCGGGTTTCAGCACGGGGGGGGCCTTCCTCTGCCCCGACGAGCCAGGTTTGGCCGCGGCAGCTGCGACGGCGGCAAATGAGACCGCCTTCTGCCGGCTCGCGGCCGGCTGGCTCGCCGCTAGTGGGGGGCGCAGGACAATGGCCTCCAGGGCGGAAAACCGGCTTTGGAAGGCAGCCAGCTCCTGCCGCACCAGGGTCAAAACCCGGTCTTCCGCGGGCATGGGCCGTCCCTGCCCATGCTGCGGCGCCCCCTCCTGCGGCACCTCTCTGAGGCCAGCTGCTCGGAGCCCGGCCAGGTCCGCTCGGAGCTCCCCGTTCTCCTTCCGGAGATTACTATGTACCCTAACAATGCGATCGGGAACCGTTTAGCAACGTTTGTCTCAGTATACATCAGTACATGTCCTGCTAGACCTAACGCATAAAACCGCTAAATACACTAATACGATTCTAACTGAAGACGTTCCCTATGCACTAAATAAATGTCTTACTCAACCCTAGAGGCAGAGTACTGCGAAGTCCAACTGTCATTGAGGGAAATAAGTTTTGAGTAGTTCTAAACGCGTACTAATGTTAATTATACCCTTACGGCGGGTTAGCCCTCTTTTACTAAGACAACAGAAAACTAGCACAAGCGTACCGTAGACTCAGTCTGTAGCAAAACTCATTGCGATCGTACTTGGTGCACAACGAAGTGGTATTTCGTCACTTCACATTTCCTTAATCTTCCCCATTTAGAGCATGCAGTGCAGCTATCAGCCGCAAAGCATCCATATTGTCGTGTCTCGATAAATTGTGTCGATTCAGTAATTGGCCTACCAGCGGCCGGGTGTGGGTTTTATCGAGATACGGTCCATAACAGTTCTTTCGAACGACTACCGATCCAGTTTGTGATTGTGTGTGAAGCCTCTACCCCCTCTACCGAAAATGCGCATGCATGAAGCCTCACGCAGCAGGTTCTGTGGCCAGGCCTTTTTGGAAACAGTAATCATCACTAACGTTTGATTGTTTATAATGTAGTTATAGGTCGGCTTTAGAGCCTAGTTTTGTTTAGATGAATTGAGTATTTACGGTTCTGCCTTCCGTATGTGGTGCGTCAGTTAAGGGTCAATAGTCATCAAGAGTCAGGAGCGTTGGTGCTCAGCGTCAAGTATAGCAGAAGGCCTTCTCCGTGCGTCCATAAGATCAAACGCTGGTGACCAATATCTTTCATGGCATGGATTAATAAGAGTACTTACTGCATGCTGGAATAATTGATCATTAATAGCTCGTCATCTATATCACCTGACTGTTGCCTATAAATCACAATACAAATCAATATGTCAGAACACTATACTGGTGAAGTCCGTAATTACGATTTACACACTATTACTAAAGATTAAAGTTGACACTTACCAAATATCTCCTCGGTGGGAATTATATCACAACTCACTTACGAAATACTGCACCTGCAGTTTCACCTCGGACACGGCTTCTCACAGCTCACAAAACTAATCTGTCTAGTTTAGACTACGTCGTCCGCTACGCTGCCTAACGTGGTCTTTTACTCACTATCAACTTATTATATAATGCGCGGTCTAACTGGCCTGGAATCTAGTGTCCGTTGCTTCTCACGGTACCAAGTTAGCTGCCTTAACTAGCCTAGACTCCGTCTGTCTCCTGTCGTGGTCATAAGACTACTGCCTAACTTCTATTTATCTATCTATCTTCTTTGTTCTAATTCCCAGTTCCAACTCCCAAAGATCACTTCACTCAGTCTCCAGCCTCTATGTTTTTGTTGAAACTTCGACCCAAATGACCGCACTTTCGCAGATTAGCTTTATGCCCGTTTTTGTACAATTTCTCAATAGTTTTAAGGGCCCGGTTGGATATATTATCATTGCCAGATGAGGCACTTGCATTGTGAGTCAAAATTAGAAATCGCATATTTTACTCGTTTCTTAGAATTCGTAGAAAACATTGCATCTTAACTGACGTAAAATATTGACTTTCGACTAATGGTTGGCATAAGTGCCCACCATAAAATACAAATGGAATGGGTTTCTGATAGGTTCAAACAGGTAACAACGTTAGCAACGTTAATAATGTTTCTGCTTCGTCGTTAACCCGTGAGAAGGCGCGCCTCTGATTGTTACATGGAAAGGCGCGCGCGAGCAAATTACTCACACTAGTTTAAATGCTCATATTTCTACTTTAAAAGTACTTATTGACTTATAATGGATTTATATGAATAAAACAAGGTTTGATAAGAAAGAAAATAAGTATTTTTATTAAAACTATGAAACATAAATGCAACTTCTAAAACAAATAACAAAGCAACTAATTTTTATTTTCTAATTTTAACAGTCTTCATATAAATCACAATAAAAAATCTTACATATAAAAAACTTTAAAAAATTACTGTTCCATGAGATCTGGACAAGTGTGCCTCTCGAAACATATTAAACACATATATGTGATATGTTCGGTGCAGAGTAATTGCTTGCACAAAGTGCAAGCTTTTTTTGACCGTCTATTCTTACGTCTAGGACATATAGAACAGAATCCGCTTGGCCTAGGCTCTGAAATAGGTCTAGGAGCCGACACAAATCGTTTCATTAAAAACTTGAGATCTGACGATATGTTCTCCATGCAAATTCGACGTGAAATATGTGGTTTTACCAGCTCAAGCGCCACTTCTTTTAGGAACGTACGTCTTTCAATCAAAGTTTTGGTGTTAGCTTTGTATATTATTTGGGCATTGATTCCAGTTATGTTCAAAATGGAAAAAAATAAGCGCATTGGCCATCGTGAAGTGATTCTGGCAACGGAATAATCCTCTTTCTTTTGGTCTACTACATCCACTCCTCCTTTTGTGGAATTGTAAAATGTTATAATCTCGGGTTTAGCTTCATTTCCTGTTTCTTGGTCTATTTTATCGTCATCGTGAAGAGATGATAGCATAAGGACAATTTTCTTGGTTTTCTTCTTTGGTACATATGATAAGATCATCATATCTTCACCGAAACCAAAAATGGAACTTGGCATTGGCCTATCCTTCGTCGACAAAAATAAAGGCGGAATCTCTTTTTTATTTTTTCGCAGTGTACCCACCGCAGTTGTTCTGTAGGTATTTTTTAATTCATCAAACAACGGTATGGATGTAAAATAATTGTCCATAGTTATATTTCTTCCAGTGTTCAATATGGGCCTTGCAATTCTCTTGACAACATCCGTAGCAGAATTACTCAAATTGAAAGGTCCTGCAGGTTGTTTTCCGGCGTAAATCTCCAAATTGCTTGAGTAAAAGGTTTTGGCATCTACAAGCGCATAGATTTTGATGCCGTATTTTGCGGGTTTGTTGGATATGTACACTCTAAATTTACAGCGACCTCTGAATGATTCCAACATTTCATCGACAGTACAGTACTCTCCGGGAGTGTAATTTTCATTACAATGAGCAACAAAGCTTTCAAATATTTCTCGGATTGGCGCTAGGTTATCGCTTTCTTTTCTGTTATCCCGAGTATTGAGATCATCAAATCGCAGAACCCGTAATAAAAACAAAAATCGTTTTATTGACATCGTTGCTCTAAAGAAATCACAAGCTGTACCATCATCAAGCCACATTTCTTTTACATTTAAATGACTGATCTTTTTCAAGCCTGCCATGTATAATACTCCGATCAGTGCTTTTATTTCAATTGCATCTGTAAGCTTACAATCCCGTTCACGTGAAAACTTTTCGTGTAACTTTGTGATGTATATATTTGTGTACAGGACTATTTTGTCTATCATTGAATCATCCACAAACAATGAAAAGCATTGCAATGGTTCTTTTGCATTCTTGGCTACGTTTTTGACTCCTGGTAAGTGGATAACGATATTACAACTCCTGGTACGTACGTTACGTAAAGGTTTATGCATGAGCCATTTCGTTGATCGATCTTTTCCAGTATAGAATGGAGTCCTACCTCTTGGTTGTTGTGGCGCAGGAGTTGAAATGTCAGCTTCAGTTTCATCCGAAGATTGCTCTGTATCTGTTGCATGAGGACTGCAAATGATGGAAGTATCGCTTTCTATGGTGTCAACACGATGTTGTTCTACATTCTCAAGATCCGCATCCAATGCTTCATCACCAGAATCCTCTTCCAGCCATGAACAAATTTGTGCTTGACGTCGGTCGCCCATTTTACATGTGTGTTGTAGCTAAAAACAAAAAATATTATTATTAAAATATTACTATAGAGTATTTACGTAATAATTAACAAATCTAATATAAATAAATAAATTATATAATCTAGAAAATACAATTATACTTTTTTAATTGGAAAAATAAATACTTACACGGATGGGCGCGTGATGAGCAAATTACCGCACGATGGTACGCGGCCTCCACAAACACCTAGCTGCGCGGTCGCAACAGAACTGACCGGCACGAGAGTTGCGTCACGGGGGAGGGGATGAATATTTAGGAAGGTACCTAGGCGCTTGAGACATTAGGGCGTCGGTATCACCAAAAAATTTTGCTTTAGATTTTTATGTGAGTAAATTGCTCATAGCGCGCCTTCTCACGGGTTAAACAACGAAGTAAGTATATCCAATGTGTCTTTATCTAGGGACACCATAGCTAAATCACTTAAATGCCTGGACATAACCAAAGGCTCTGGACCTGATTGTGTTCCTCCATTCTTTTTAAAACACACAGCTGAGTCAATGTGTGTGCCTTTGTTTTATCTATTCAACCGTAGCCTGACGGAGGGTATTGTGCCACCGTGGAAAACTGCCAATATTACGCCCGTATATAAAGGCGGTGCAAAAAATGATGTTACCAACTATCGTCCAATATCATTATTGTCTACCATGTCAAAGGTCTTGGAGCGATTAGTTCATAATACAATTTACCCTATCCTACATAATATTATTATCCCTGAACAGCATGGTTTTGCTCAAAATCGCTCCACAGTTAGTAACCTGGTTTTGTACTCTAACTTTTTATTTGAAAATATGGACAATCAACTGCAAGTTGGCTCAATCTATACGGATTTCTGCAAGGCCTTTGACAAGGTGGACCACAACATGCTCTTACAAAAAATCGAATTTAATGGTATCCATGGGAGTTTGCTTTGTTGGTTTACGTCTTATGTAAAAACTAGAACCCAGAAGGTTGTGATCAATGAATTCGCCTCAGATGTGATCAGCGTGACATCTGGTGTTCCGCAGGGGTCGAAACTTGGTCCATTACTTTTTATCCTGTACATAAATGACATACACAGATGTTTCAAAAATTGCGGTTTCCTCCTTTATGCTGACGATCTTAAAGTATTTCGTAAAATAATAACCGTTGAGGATTGTGTTAAATTACAACAAGACCTTGATCGATTCTCTGGTTATTGTCTGACCAATAAATTACATCTAAGTTTATCCAAATGTAAGTATATTTCTTTCACCAAAAAAATTAATACGAGTACCGTTCAATGCACTTACTCTCTCTCTGTAACACTCCCCTGGAAAAAGTTTCCCTAATTAAAGATTTAGGTGTACTCTTTGACTCAAAGTTACACTTTGATGCACACGTTGATCACATCACAGCCAAGGGTTTTCAACTGTATGGTTTTGTAAGGCGGACCTGCCACCCATTTAAGAAACCATCTACATTCTTATTACTATACAAATCACTTATTAGATCTCAAATGGAATATGCCACTTGTGTTTGAAACCCCTTTTACAATAAATACAGTTGTTGGGGTCAACTTCAATAATTAGTCTCGAAGTAGGTTTGAGCGTTTACTCTTGACATGAGTTACAGTTACAGAATTATTAGAAAGAGAATAGAATTAAATTAGCGCTACATGCAGTCATGCGCGTCTTGTCTTTTTGAAGAGAGCACACACTCAGAAAAAGATGGCCGTCGCCGGCGCAGAACTTCCCGTCGCGTTTCATCCGCGACGCATCGACGAGCTTCAGCATCGGCGCGTTCCAGCTCCGTTGCGAACAACAGTGATCAATTGGAATCAGTACAACGTAAATATCTTGGGTTTCTGAACTATAAATTATATAAGAGGTGGTCATCATATCACACGCTTCTAGATCAATTTTCCCTGACAACTCTTAAAGAAAGGAAACTGTATCATGATCAATCGTTCTTACACAAGATTTGTCACAGTAAATTTGATTGTAATAACTTAATAAACCAAATATACCTTCGCATACCTAGTCGCTCCCAACGTATTCGTGATACTTACACTCAGAGTCTATTCGCGCCGAAGCGGTGCAGAACCAACGCAGGATAACGAGCTCCTTTACGTCGACTAATGATAAGTTACAACGATAATTTTGCTGATATTGACATATTTGCATTGTCACTCGCACAGTTTAAGAATAGTATTCATAAAAAATCTCTTCAAATAGTTACCACATAGTTTTAGTTGTTATATTCACACATTTAGTTTGTAACATGTTATTTCACTAAACCTAGTTATTGTTATGATGGACAATAATTCTGTGCCTCCTGTGACCGGTGATACAATTGAAAAATCACTACTTTACAGGACACCCCAAACAATATTTAAAAAATTCTAGTTCATGAACGAAGTGGGTTAGGTTACATTTAAGTACCTTCTTTTGTAGATCGAAACATCCACTTTCATTGTGTTTTTATATTTTTGTGGTAAATATTATACTTTTGAAGTAATTCATGAAAAACTCGCAGTTGTACCCTTTTTAATTTCTAATATGTGATAAAATTACGTGATAAATGATACAAGTACAGTTAAATCATGTTGCACATTTATGTTGTCTTTGTGTAAAGTGATATACAAGAAGTGAAAAAATCCAATAACTAATAAGAATATGTTCAAAACACAATGTAGCTCAAACAAATGATAAAAATAATACTCCAAAGATTCGAATTTTTTACTTATCAGTCCTCTATTTTCATATTTTACCTGAATTGTATCAGTTTGCTAAAATTCTAGTCTTTATAAAAATGTGTTAAATGATACAAGTCCAGTTATATCCTGCATTAAAATACCTATGTATGGTGGAAATGAATACAAGTTTTAGAAAAATACTTAACGTTTATTAAAGTCTTCAAAATTATGAAATTACTTACAAATAAGGCACAGTTTTATCAAAATTATAAGAAGTAAATAGAGATCTTTTTAAATGCAATTAGTCTTAAACTTAAATACTTAAAATGGCACAGATCAATCTTACGCAGCTATCACAATAATCAAAGTGAACCTACTCAGTACAAAACATAACAGCACAGCCATTGTGTGAATCCTTAAAAAAATCTAGAAAAATAATAAACATCAAAATTGCTAACACTTTAAAACTTACACAGTACAGTTAACAGCTGTTAACCTATCCTATAGGCAGTAATTCGACTCTATGAGTGAGGTAAAAGAATGAAGAGAACAAAGAAGTACGTAGGTACCTACTTAAATCAAAATAAAACCTTTAATAGGTCTTGGGAGTTAGATGAACATAACTATCATATCATAAAATTACTCATCATCAGAATCATCATCATTATCCGGAGCAGTGTCTTTGACATCATTCTTGCAGCTCAGACTTCTGTAAAACTCATGAGAGCTCTCATGAATAAAGCACAGCAAATCCAATAGATCCTTCTTCTTTTCGGTTGAAATAGTAATCTTGGAATGGTAGGCTTTCGGTACTGTATTTATTGTAATCATATCGTAAGCTTTACCCCGCTTAGAACAATCCATGTTCATGTACTCAACATTCTTGAATTCTTTTTTGTAAGAAAAACGGGACATGTTTTCTTTGGTATACAAAACAGATCGAACGTCGCACCACAGAAATTTTTCATTGTCTGTATTGGTTTTCCTGAGAGTATAACATTGTTTTGAAAAAATGTTGAAATCGTAGAACATATCACGAGTCATCTCGATAACAGTGAACTTCGCTGTTTTGTTTGAAGCTGTACGCACTAGCTGGTACCAATCTCTTGGCAAGTGAATATCCATACTCGTGTGCTTCTTCTTACGCTCAATCAACGCATGGTCGGTGTCAGCCTCCATGTGAGTATGACCGGGTACGAGAAATTTATGTTCAATAGATTGTAATTGAGGGGATAGTTTAGCCACTAGCATCAACATTGTTGTAACAATCGAATTCTTGTTTTGACCCGGGCAACTATCTGAGTACATGATCAGCTTCTTGGCGTTTGGGTTTAAATGCGGCAGTTGATTTATGATAAAATCGTATAGACATGAAGCTATGTCGTTCGCTCCTCTATTCCCTTCACACTCCGGCCACATGTAGCAAAACGCTTTGTTTGTTTTTAGATCATGTATGGTTAGATTGTACGTCCATAGCTGTCTCTTGTAAAATGCTACATTCGTTTGCAAGTGTGGGGTGGGCAAACATTGTTGCAAATCAAATGTTATTACCATTACATCATCGCATGTCTGAGTCAGGTGTTTATCTTTTTTCTTTTCTTCGTAAGCAGCCTTAAATGCTTCTTGGTGCTCTTCGAGTCCCTTCGTCAAATCTGCAGCCTGTGCCTCGGTTGCGTACTTAAGTTTCATATTTATGGAGTCACATTTAGAACAAGTATCTACTGATGGTTTTTTGAAAGACAAATTCATGGTATCAAATACCTTTTTGAAAATGGTTTTGCTGACTGGAGTTTCTGTCTTCAATTTGTACGAATTATAAAGAACTTGTAAGTTGAGTTCAGAATTCAAGAATTTCTTAGTCGTTTTGTTACGGCCGTAGTGGCTTTCTGTGCAAGGGAAACAGGCAATATGAGCTTTTATTTCCTTTAGTTTGAAATCAGGAATCGACTTACCGACTCGACGTTTACGTGGTGGAAGGTGACCGCCATTGTCCCGTAGTTTTTCGCAAATCGTTTGTAGAAATTTATGACTTTCGTCGAAAGTCTTCAAAAGACATCCTTTACAAATTTGATGTTTTGTTAGATCAGAACTTTGAACGAAGTATCTAAAGCTGACGTTGCGTTTTTTCTTTGGAGAAGACCTTGACGTTTTTTTTCGGCAAACTTCAATGCATTTCGCCATATAATCGATCCTGCTTTCATAACTTCCCAGACTCCAATATGTATCGAAAAGATTTTTCCTTACATGCAATGGTAGCCTATCTTTGCACTTCTTACGACAGTTGTCTAGATCACGTAATTCACGACTTTTCTTAGTTTTTCCTGACTTTGTTGTGTATTCCAAGCCAGTGTTACGAAAAAGTTTTCTCTTTACTCTATCATGTCTTCTTTCTTTCTCACTTTTTCTTGTTTTTTTCTTTTTTCCGCCACTATTCATACCGCTATTTTTCCAGAAGGAATCAGCGGGAGCATTCTCTGATATGCTCGCATTATTTGGAGATGGTGTTTCAGGAACCGTAATATTATTTTCTGATGTAGCCGTTTTCTTTCTTCTCTTTTTAACCGGAGTTCTTTCGTCATTAGTGGATGAGGAAGATTCATCAGTACCGCAAATGTAATCATCACTGCTAGATGATCCAAAATCACCATCGGTTGATGAACCTGCATCTGTCAAATCATCTAACAGGTTTTCGGAAGCATTTACATTTGTTTTGTTCGTCTTATCGTTGTCAATAACCATTTCTGTTGAATTATCTGAAGATATTGGATTCTGGTGTTCGTTGATAGTAGGGACTGGACTTTCAATAGACTTTTCTGGCAGTGATCCTTCAATTGGTTCTCTTACTTCGTATCCGTAGCCGCATTCATTGGTATTATTATTTTGTTCTGTTCGTTTAATTTCAGCTTCGATGGGGTATTGAGAACTCATGTTTGCTGCGTCATTAGTGGCTAAATCCATTATTTTAGCTATTCGGGATTTTGGAAACGTCAACTGAAACAAAAATAAACGTCTGTACTGTAAGAAGGTACGTACTTACCGGTTTTAATTGAGCAATAATTGTAAGAAAACTCTTTAGAATCAGAGTACGGAAAAAATAATTATGTATCTCTAAACTACTGATAGTACTGATAGATAGTAAAAAAACATCAAAAGTAGGTTAACCAAAAAAGCGGAAAATCACTTTGAGTAGGTAGTCAATCGTGAATCAAATTAATAGGAACAAAATAGCAAAAGAAAAGATTAGTACCTTGACTATGTTTACATTACAATAGGTACCTACCTATCTATTTTGTGTCAAGTGATTTAATTCAATAATGAAACAAAAATCCAAAACTATGCAATTTCGTGTAAAATGATACATCTAACAACTTACGCGTCGATCCATGGCGAGTTCGGACGTGACCTAGCTTCATAAAGGCCGCAGCGACACTAACGCCCGCGCATCTCCTACCCCGCGTCACGCCCTCACTTCGCCTCGCGCACCCCCGCCACTCTCGTCATGTTCGTACTTGTATCACATAGCACATCTAGTAATTAATAAAAAAAAACAAATCTGGTTTGAGTTTTAGATACAACTCAATTTATATTCGTTTACACATAAAAAATTCTTTGTGTCGAATGATGTAAGTCGAGATGCATCACTTATCACAAATCAGGCACAACTTTAGATTCGGATTAGTAGGTACATGTTGAGTTATACCCTAATCAGTATGGAGAAAAATTGGTGCAAAGTGATATAACTCTAAATATATCAATATTCACGATAAATATACTGAAAAATAAAGTGTGTAAATTAATATAATCGCTCTTATACCACGAGGCACAAAAAAAATGTGTGAAGCAATGACCTAAAGGGGTTACGACTTGACTTATATCTAAATTCACGATATTTTTTCCGAAATTCTGTCAGTTATATCACTTGGCACCAAATTATCTCCGAAACTATAGCAGATAGAAGGACTTGAGTTGTACCAAAAAAATCGTAATTTTTTTCTGACAATTTCTATGTAAAAGTCACAAAAAAGGTACAACTCGAGTTAAATCACCTTTCACAGGAGGCACAGAATTGTTTGCTAAGTTTGCTTGGATCTTGCTCAAACTTGTAAACTCAAACTTGATCTTGCACTACTTTTACTGTTGTATTAATTTGTGGATAACGGTGCTGGTTGCGTGATTACCTACTTAGGTGTTATAAAAAATATCTGTATCTAAATATTATGCATTGCGCAATTTGTTTGTTATCCTGAAGAAATAAAAAAAATTAAAAAAAATAATATAATTTCGCAGTTTCAAGGAAATAGGATAATTCGTTATTAAATAGGATAACGTGTCAAGCTGACAGACCATTAAATAGAGATTGAATGTGTTCCTAACAGGCCCGATACCGTGTGACAATTTTAGAACAAGTATAATATTTTGTTATTAAATAGGAATAGTTGACGGACACGGTCACATTGGCAACAAGCTATTATAAATATTATTTCAGCGTTAAAATCCATTTTAAAGTTTCGTCCTGCTTCACCCCAGCATTACTGCATTCACCCCGTTTTACCGGTACTCATCTGGTTTTCAGTTTATTATTCCTGACATGCACTTTGCAATAATAATTAAAACTAAAAAAAATATTTCTTTTCTTATTTTTACTCACTTAGAACAACATACTTAATGTAGCCAGTGACATTTTTGGTGTAATATTATGACACTTTTCTATATAATATGATTCAAATGATTTGAAATTAATTTGTAAAATGGAATCATATTAAAATTCTAATTATTATTTAAAATGATATTACTTGATTATGATTTACATGCCCATGTGATGG
The DNA here is from genome assembly GCA_937001585.2 of Brachylomia viminalis. Taxonomy (NCBI): domain Eukaryota; kingdom Metazoa; phylum Arthropoda; class Insecta; order Lepidoptera; family Noctuidae; genus Brachylomia; species Brachylomia viminalis. Next base: position 26,651,373 of record OW443304.2, read on the forward strand.
TACAACGTGGAGAACTAACTTCTATGGCAACATCTATGTACTATTTATTCATGTTTGCAAGGAAATAAATGATTTGACTTAGTTTGAAATACTGCCAAATCGAAAGTTCAATGAAGCAATTACTACATAAAATATATTCGGCTTTCATTCGGCCCGTTCCGATCGGCAAACGTTGTTCGGCATCTACCCTCGCTTAACATTTTTGGGTCGACTCGGCATAATATGAGCTAAACTGAGAGGCTTTTTCTCGTATTTACATAATATTTGATTTTGCCACCCGCTGGGCCAGAACAGCCGAATTCGTGTAACAAGTGCTAAATGTTATAATCATTTATTATTCTTTTAATGAATTATTAATTTCGAATTCGTTATTTAATAAGATAAATTGTACAAGGTCAAAGTGTTCATACATGACAAAATCGCAGTTGTTGTTGTAATAAAGCGATTATTATTCACACACACACGCACGCTTTATAAACGATAATAGATAGGGTTGCCACTGACCTCCAGGCTTTCTCGCATAAATCTCAGGGTTGTCCCTGAAATACTTTCACTTTCAGTAGATATTCCACTCGCGCATAAATCCAAGTGATGTCCATGGGCTCGCAAATACCTATAAAAATTATTTTCCGGAATGTGAATAAACGATCACCGCGATTTTTCAGCTGTGTTCGTGGTCACCACTAAGTAGTTTTGTTTCGATTTTCAAACAATTCTTCCTACCCCTTTCGGGAAGTACAGGCGCTTGGGGAAAACATGTTATGAATTTTTACGTGAGTTTGCGTGAAAGGAACTTCTGCGCGGCTGCTACGGACGCACTCAGTAGCTGTGTCGCGTAGGGGGGGTTGCAACTACAAAATAGGTACAGAAGGTTCGGCTTCATACAACCTTCATGAAACTTAAAATTCCTCGCCCTCCCTCGCTTTTGATTTATTATGGGCGAATATTTCAGCCTGCCCGATTGAATTTAACTTTAAACATAATAACCCCATAACTGTAATAAAAGCTTTTAAGCAAATCAAGATCAAATTGCCCGAAGACCTTTGGGGAATGTCTATTGTGTTGGTGCTCCACAAGAAGTGTCGATATTAGGTCGTTTCCTATTTTTAGTGTTAAATAATGATCTACTCCATTTATTACAAATCAACCACAAATGCCGACGATACTTCCTTAATTTTTAAGGTAGATAGACGTGCTACAAATTGCGACGACGTATATAACCCCCAACTGCAGGTCCGAAATTGGTCCACTGCTAATAATTTAGTATTAAATAGAAAAAAAAACTAAGAACCATAAGATTTTCTTTGTCAATGTCAAGGATAGTGATTGTAAGATAGTATTGAATCAAGAGAAATTAGAATTCGTCGGTAAAACTGTTTTCGGAATCCCCTCGACTCAAGACTACAAAACTCAAACTCAAAACTGTTTATTGCAGTCATGTGCACATTTAATTTAGTTGTTACAATTATAAGTAACTACTACAATAGAGTCCTCGTTTAACATCTCTGGCAGGACGGCTTAGTTTAGTAACTTATGCTGTCAGAAAAATCCGTCAATTTACTGATGAAGATACCGTTTTTAGTTACTTTTATGTCTTACAATATTTTACTTTGGGGACGGGCTGCATACATCGAATTATTTTTTATTCTGCAGAAAACAGCCATCAGAGCTATATATAATCTCCGCAGACGCGATTCTCCCAGGGAACTGTTTAAGGATAATAACATCATGACGGTACCTTGTAAATATATTTATGAAAACATCATGTAAATAGGAAAACAATTACATCTATTTAGTAAAAGAGGTGAAATTCCTAGTGTGGGGCAACGATTAAAAAAAAAAAAGTAGTTAAAAAAAAGTAAAAAGTATTGATGGGTAAAAGTGTTATAACACAGTGCGGAATGTGAGAAAATACCTAATTAATCTGCAGGATTCGAATTTTATATTTACGTGATGCGTGTACGATTAGGAGCGATTCGTAGATTTTGGAAATGAAGGGATCTAGGACTGATCTTGATTCGATCTTCAAACCTCTTGACTGACGATGCGTTTTTTTCTGGATTCCTTCTTCACGAAAACACTGCACTGACTCACAATGAATGTTCGCGGTAATATATTTACGATTAATATGGGGTTATAGAAGTTTTTAGAGGATTACTGCGCTAAGCATATATTAATATTTATCGATAGGCTTTCTCACACGTTATAGAAGTAATGCGGATGCCAGCGCCACGTTGCGGCTTTTCTTCCGAAGCTTGTCGAAAGACCTCGAAGATACTCTTCTTGTTTCTTCATTGCGTTATAGGAGTGAAAAGGATGGAGACAGGAAATAAAAAATACGAAACGTTCGTTCCTATCACTGCTAATTTTAAGGCCATATTAAGTATGCTATATTTTTGGCGTCAACAACTATCGTACTAGAAATAAGAACCTATTAGTTCAACCAGGTTTCAGACTGGCTAAAGTAGATTAATCTACAGCATCAAAAAAAAAATACAACTTATTCATGCTCACATAAATCGCTCGACCTTAATGTTATGCGAAGACACTGCGGCCCAAGATACAGGATTTTCCTATTTTGGGGGGCAGGGTACTTATTCTTATTGGACTTTCGACCTCACTACCTACCTTTTGTACCCAATCTTTATATACATCATTCTGTATACTTATTTGTCACAGTTTATGTTTTATTGAATAGAAAATATTATTTATTTATTAATCGAGCAAGGCACACCAACGACATATTTACAAAATTATAACAATAGATAATCACGAGTCTTCAACACTGTGTAAATACATCACTTATAGGCATGCACAACATTATAATTACAACATATAATTTAAATGTATTTGACATAGGGACCCTAGGAACCCGGGCCTTTGGAAGGAGTACGAGGGGCCAACGCCAACTCGCAGAGGCCCCTTAGACAATTTTAAGCGTTGAGGCAACAACCGACGGTTACCCCTGTATGCACTATGCAAGTGCACCCAAGGACCCGGTTGGTGCAGGACTATTGCAGAACATGGAACAAAACATATTGGGTTATGGGTTTGGGTGGCTACAGTGTATTGGTTACCTAGAACTATGGAACGACTATGGCACATGTCTGATCAATGTTTTATTATACACGGAAAAAATGGCAGGGGGTGACCTGAAGACTCAATAATGGGCCCCCAGAAACTGTCACTAGCACTTAGTGACGTAGCGACAAGGGGGCAACATATCCTGAGGTGCTTGAGGAGTGGAGAGGTATTCCACGAATAACAGGACAATCCCAGAGCTCGGTAGATGGTCCAGATCTAGCACTTACGGGAATACTTCCTTCCTCCGAGCACGTTTGCTCTTGCGTATCTCCACTCAAGCCGGCCAATAAAGGCAAGAAAGAGGTGGGAGCTATGTTCCTCGTCAGTGTTCACTCCAGCCAGTCAATAAAGGCAAGCCAGAGATGAGGAACAAGAATTCTCCCGGGAGATAGGGTCTTTGGTGTCGCTACTGCCCAACAGCTCGCCACATCGTGCCCTGTGGGCTTCTGTATCTCTCTTAGTATGGCTTCTCACCCTAGACCTGTTCCAGCAAAGTTAACTGTACCGGCACACACCTAGAGTTCAGAGCGCGCAAGCCCCACCACGACGTCAACGTAGAGATACGGCGGTGGGATTATTATTATTATCTTTCACGGGGTATTGTTTAAAATGTGACAATAAAATACCTCCCTACATACTTCAGCTGAATGAGACGAAATTAAAATCTTGTATAAAACGCACACTATGCAGCCAGGCATATTATGTTAGGGGATTACATCGCTGACAAAAATGTCTGGCTCAATGTTGCTGCTCCACAACCATAAATAATTGATAAATTTTTAATTAATTTATTAATTGATCAAGCATTGTAAGCTCCATCACACATCCGGTTAATACTTGATCTAATAACATAAAACCTAACTGTAATAATTGGGAGCCTGGTGACCTGTAACACAGGTTTTCAATACCTTCTTCGGGCTCCAGTCTCTCACAAATGTTTTTTTATATTTAATTTTTATACTAGATAAGCACTTTCTGTACCTACCTGCAACATTTGTGATGAGAAAATAAATAAAATGTATTATTATTATTAACTTACACTTGAAAATACTGTTAGGGCTGCTGAAGATTGTAAGACTATCTTGGCATTGGATAAACTCAATCTCCTTTGTATTATAATATAATTGTATAGCACAGGTGTGACTACTATGAGCTACCATTTACCGGGTAATATGTCTTTCATTGATTTGATTGTACCCTGGCGGCTGATAGTACGTCATGGTCACTCAAATATCTCGCTGACGGTGACGCGTGATTTCTGACTGACCGACTCCTTGTCAAATCGAAGGTGCCTTTAAACGATATAATTAAAATAAATGGTTTGAGTTTGGGAACTCACACATAGACACGTACAGATAAACGAGAAGAATGGATGGTTCACATCACCGAAGCAGGACGGTTAATGCACGCCATCTCTGTGCCGTTACATTTAAGACTAAACGTGCAACATTGACAGTGACCACAAACAAACAAACTACGCGATCTAGAACTATGCTAAACGCACGTCATGAGTGCGCTTGCACGAGTTGCACGTAGTCGCTTGTCTATGTGTGCGTGTGTTTTTGCTCGTACTATGAGGCCGGCTTTCTATAAGTGGGGATCTATTTTGTAAGTGAAATATGCAAATAGGGGCGATCACGCGTCTGTCGCTAATGAGTTCACGCCTCATTAATGTACCCACGGTAGAATTAATAGATGTTAACTTACTATTGTTGGCGTTACATTATCATGACTACGTACCTTTTTGTATAGAGCCCGTTGATACGGTCCTCCAGTATGGTACTTCACGCATGTTTAATTTATTTGCCGGCAACTGCATGAAGCATCAACGGATCGACACTTTCTTGTTAGCCTACAGATCCCTGGTGAGCTACTGCCCTTGAGAGTAAACTTTCAATTATCAAATTGTAATTTTTGTGTTATTCGCTACTTCTGCTAAACAGGCACAAATAGTAATAAACACAGTAGGTACGTACTGGTCTCCCACTCCGCCGGAATTATAAAAAAGGAAAAAAGGGTATTCTCCTGTCTTCTATGTTACCAATTAAATGTACACAAACAGTACGAAAAAATCAGGTGTTTACCACACACGTTCATAGCAGGTCACATCAACATTAGATAATTATTGAAGTGTCATAATGATTTGCACGTCACTTGCCTGCAAATGACTACAATTATACCGGGGCCCCTGAACGCTTATTAAAACGCCACTGCGCTAACTAAACTAGTTTTCGACATTAATTGCTTTTCGCAAGTAGTTAAACTCTATTTAGGCTTTTAAGATTAAAACATTATTTAGCTAGAGCTTCATTAGCTTCCAAGCGTTTAAAATATATTCCTAGAAATATCATTGTGAATTTATCTCATTACAATTAAACTACTAGATATTGCCCGCGATATCCCCCCCCCCCACACACACACACACGTCGTTAGCTATTCGTAATGTAGCCACATCCTACATGTACCGCGTTTCTAGCAAATAAATTACTTTGACCATGGACAAAAGATGTTCATTCAGTATATTCTACCAGTGTGCCAAATGTCATCCAAAGCGTGATCTTGATCTGGCTGCCACATGTCTGGAGTTGGTTGAATGGACAATCTACGAACCTAGAAGCACGCAACCGAATTTTTTAATATGTAAACTTGTACCTATATACTTGCACGTGGCTTCACAGCAAGCACCGTAAGTAGACCAGCCACTTACACAGTTCACATTATTATTACAGCTGGTTTGATAGCTATAAGAAGTAACAATAGATAATGTGGAGAGCGTATTATTATTATATTGTAAGTGAAGAGGAATACTGAGGCTCACTCGTGCGTCCGCCGTCAGTGCTTCCTCATGACTTCAAGTCCTCTTCACAAAGTACTGTAGAGGTTCTAACCTGAAGGGCGTTCTAATCCGAGCTCTGCGAATGTTTGGCATATAGTAAGAGATAAATATACTTTCATATCTAAAAGAATTGAAAAAAAGAGAAGGGTGTCAGCTTGGAGAGCTGACGTCATGATGTTAAAAATAAGGCGTTCATTTCTAGGAACAATTACGAGATAATTATTAGAACACACGCTTTTTATAGGTACCGGTATTGCAAGAGAGCTCTTACGGTACAATAAATGTAGCGCTACAGGTATGAAACGATTCAAATGGGTTAGTATTGAAGATAAAAACCGAGTGATTTTAACGTTCCGCGAAGGAGCAATCGGAAGTCTTCGTAAACTGCTCCTATTGGTGCTTCTTTGATGACCTTCTTGAGGACCTGTCATTGTCCGAGGATGCCGTGATAATTTTGATTCTCGGTTGTAAGTGGGTAGTGGGCACCCCAAGGAAAAGAGCGCCTAAAGTTTCTGTGATAACACAGGTTGTCAACATCATGCGTGAACAGCGAAATCCTTAAATAATACCTTCCTACTACTGTCCGATTGCGAGACAAAGTCTCTTCTAGTTCAGAGAAGGCGAGGACATTGATCGCCACGCTTGCTCAAGGCGTGTTGGCGCTTCAGGCTCTTTTCAAGTCAATGTGTCCACACTATGTTCTTTTTTACCGTAAATTAGAGAATTCCAGGATTTACTTGGCATTGACATAATGAGGAATCTATTTTTGCGAGTTCGATAAAAACACTGTTACTAATACAAAGATGATTTCCATTTTCTTTTTCGTATTTTGGTCAAAAGCCGAAGTGCGTTCTGTGTGTTATTTCACATTTCCGATATATTATACAAATACAATAATACTACTTTTAATAGGTACTTATATATTCTTCGAGACAGATAGTTATTGAACTCGCCGGTAGGAGGAACAAAACTAATTTAATACTATCCTTCACTCGTTCGATTCCCATCGCACGATTGTTGATAACGTTTCTTTGCTTACTAACATTTCTAATTACTTATTGATTAGTAGTCAAACAAAAGTTATGAAGCCTGTCGAATTGAATCGTGTTCACCGGACAATGTGGTTGTGTGTGCTAGTTACAATGTGCTTGTGTGTGCTAGTTACAATGTGGTTGTGTGTGCTAGTTACAATGTGGTTGTGTGTGCTAGTTACAATGTGGTTGTGTGCTAGTTACAATGGGGGTGTGTGTGCTAGTTACAATGTGGTTGTGTGTGCTAGTTACAATGTGGTTGTGTGTGCTAGTTACAATGTGGTTGTGTGTGCTAGTTACAATGTGGTTGTGTGTGCTAGTTACAATGTGGTTGTGTGTGCTAGTTACAATGTGGTTGTGTGTGCTAGTTACAATGTGGTTGTGTGTGCTAGTTACAATGTGGTTGTGTGTGCTAGTTACAATGTGGTTGTGTGTGGTAGTTACAATGTGGTTGTGTGTGCTAGTTACAATGTGGTTGTGTGTGCTAGTTACAATGTGGTTGTGTGTGCTAGTTACAATGTGGTTGTGTGTGCTAGTTACAATGGGGGTGTGTGTGCTAGTTACAATGTGGTTGTGTGTGCTAGTTACAATGTGGTTGTGTGTGCTAGTTACAATGTGGTTGTGTGTGCTAGTTATAATGTGGTTGTGTGTGCTATTTGTGTATGCTGTATCTGGTGATCTACAAAAGGTATATTGGACCAACGTTACTGGCAAGAGCGATGTTAATGAGGCGTTAGAATGTTTTAATAATATAATCAGTTCTGCGGTAAATACTCACACTCATTTCATTAAAAGTAGCCGCTCGAAGTACAACCTAAAGCCATGGATCACTCCTGGTTCAATGAGATGTATGCGTCATAGAGATAGTTTACACCGTCAGGTAAATATACACCCTAAAAATGACACTCTTAAACTTTCGTATACTAGGTACAGAAACTTCTTTATAGATATTCTGTGAAAAGCGAAGAAAGACTACGAATGCAAAGCCCTAGAAGACAACAGACGAAACTCAAAGAAATTGTGGACCATAATAAAAGACATATTATGTGAGATTCGACAGAAAAGAAATGACTCTGCTGATCTACTAAACGCTAAAACTACCGCACAGGAATCGCTTAGCTACTGTAATCACTATTTTACAACCGTGGGCAAAACCCTGTCGGAGCGGATACTTCAGCGACTATCAACTTCTGAAGAAGCACTATCTGCTGAGATCGACACAAACATCTCACCCGTACATTCAATGTTCACGACGCCTACATATAATTAAGTATGGGTCCGATCATATTTAATAAAAGACCAGATGTAATAAAAAAATCGACATTTCCACTTTTCTAAAAGAAATTAACAGATATATTAATTAATAAACGTTATTATTATTAATTAATAAACGTTATTACTCTATTAGCGAATTTTTGACAGATAAGAATTTAAAATGATAATACGACATCTCTGTATTCCTGACTTGTACTTAATAATTTATATTATAATTTAACTGTACCTAAGTATTGACCTCGAACTTGACGAATTTATAATCCCATTTTATTAAACTTGACATTATGTACAATACATTTATTTATTTTACATTGCCTATTTCAAATTATTTACTGAATTTCATCTTGACATGGTAAACTTGTATTGATTTGATTGAATGTGTTTATAATATGCATTGAATGAGTCTTTATTATCATAGCTTAAACTGTTTGTATGCCTTAGTTAAGGTAGTTAGTATAAGGATCATTTTAAACTTAACATCTATAACTTGTACCTACTTTCTGTGCAAATAAAGAACTATTAAATTCTAAGGATATTTGGGAAAGTACACGCCGTTCCATGGCGGTAAGTACTCGATAATATGTCAACTTTACTCCGGCTGAAAGGAAAAATGGTGTGTGTGGTGTATGTATATCAATATACAAGCAAATCGCAGTGAACACTTCACACCACTCTCTCTAATATGTCCCGAAGTGGGCAACATTTGACTACATACACTCAATATTTTCTAAGGGTTGTAAGAACATCACGACTATGTTCTTGGAGCGTCAAAATAAATAGTTGTGCACAGGATAAATGAGGACGTATTTTATTGTAATTGCTCTTTATTTCGGTACCTACATCTTTTTCTTCTCGACCTTCGACGGTACCTACATCCATAATTTATACCGTTTGGGTCTAGTAGGTGGCCACATTTATCGGTACTCATAAACCTCATTATAGTGTGCAATATGTTAGAGGTGTGGTGCGGAATCGATTGATCGACTCCTCTCAGAGGGAGGCAGTTCCAAGGAGGCGATCCTCACAAATCCATCGCTACAGCTCGCAGCCACGTACCGCCATAACTGACGCGACCAGCTTACTGATCACTGCATACATTCATAGCAAATATCATTACGCTGCCAAACATCAATAAACCATTATTTTTATTACACCACCGCTATACCCGTGGCTGACTTCTGTCCTATGGTCTATGTCAAAGGAACTGATGCATTTTCTAAAATAAAGGTAGATTGTATCACGTTCCGCAGTCCATAAACTATCTATGCAAAAATCACGTCGGTCTGTTGAGGAAAAAATATCAACAAATACACTAGCATTACAATATTAGCAGCCATACAATACAAACAGGTAACGTTACGCCACGAAAACTTTCCATCATTCGATCATAAGCTGCGTGTAAGAAACTTGAAGACTTGAAGGGCTTCCATCCGGCGCGGCGGCTCCCAGCGCCGGTCCGGCACGTGTCCGAGCCGGCTGTATGTAGGTCAACGTCACCAAGTAACTAAACGCCAGAAACCAAAGTTTAGGTAACCAGACACGCTGGATACTTGATGTTTTCGACAAACTCCTTTACGCTGGGTGCTAACTAGGACAATCTCAACGATCTACGTCTCTCCTATCACACATGCACACATTCACATAGTCACACAGTCACACAGACCTCCTCAGAAACTGTTGATGCATTTGAAATGGTCATGGTCAACCGCACGGCAAAGGTCAATGGTGAACAGTTTGACCTTGAAAGCATCTTTAGCAGTATGGACGTTTGGTTGACCTCCAGTTGGATGACTATCCTGTCATTGTAATTATATTTTTTCATTCGTATTTAATCGTATATTGTTGTCAACGTTTTAGAAGAGCAAAGGTACTTCTGTATTAAAGTTTATTGTGTGTCACGACCTGACCAACTCTGAGGAAGAGTTACAGATTGTGGTGTTTTGTCAACGGCCTGCACTAACCCAAATATCATTTAATAAATTGTGTTACCCTCCCTCCCCTCTGCCCCTCCCGCTGACCCGCACCCCGCCCGGTCACGGAGGTAATTTCATAACAACACTGATACTAGGCAAGAATACATTATGTATTCGGCAATTCTGTTTATTGCTGCTTATTATAATGTACATAGAAAGAAAGAAAAATATTTTATTTGGGACACGCACAGGAAAATACTAACAAAGAATAAAAAAGAACATTAAATCTAACAAAATCATGAAAATAATAAAAGAAGAACATTCATGCTTTAGGTTTATACTTTGAGTTTATACATAGAATAATTTTGCTTAATTTGTTACGATTTGAAAGAAAAAAGAAAGAAAGAAAGAAAGAAAATGCGTTTATTTGCGGTAAACATGACGCAAAAAATATTGCTGGAAGGTTATCATTATTTACTTAGTTTCAATATATCGATGCAAGAAAGTCATATTGTATGAACGACCACTTTGGTTAAAATTAAGTTGTGTCGTTGGAATCGGCAGATTTTTCTCTTTCGAATGGTCTAGGTTCTAGTTAAATCCGAGCAAAAATGGTTTCACTTTGGTGGTCGTTAATTCAACGGTGATTTCCGTCTTTTTCGTATTGAATTTTGTTTTGAATCCAACCATTTTCGTTATTCGTTTCATACCGTACATAACGGCCTTAAAAACGGTATTTAAATTTGATCATAATTAATTTTGCTTTATTTGTCTAAATAAAGATTTAGTTTTTTTTTAATGAAATGTCACAGATAGTGATACTAATACTAATCTAGCCTATTCGCTAATAAGTAATTGAAATAAAACTTAAACTGCTAAGTAACTATTAATTAAGAAATCGTCCAATAACGTCTTTCTTATTCACTTATATAAAGGGGAAGACACTTAATTCACGTGTTCTTTAGTCAGCACTTGCACTGCAGTTTAAGTTCGCTCACACTACACTAGACTGACTCAAACAGTCTTATTACAAAAAACTAAATAAACCTTGATTTAAACCTGTGCTACGAAGTCCAGGCTTATCTGCAGAACCATGATCTAAATTTGTCCGTATTACGAAACTTCAAAAAACCGTGGTCTTCTTAGTGCCGTCATTTGAACCATTGTCTTTGTAACAACCACAGAGTAATACAAATATTATTCGTTCACCATGTTATCATTCTATTGCAACGTTCCGTATGCTCAGAAATGAAAACTTTTTGTTAATACGCTAATGATTATTATGATTAATCTTGAATCATTGGGTCAAGAAAATATCGACTCCAGCCAGGAAAAAGTATTTGTTTGTTCACTACATTTCGAAGAGTCTTGTATTAATAGAAGTCTTGATATAGTGAGACTTCACGACAATGCAATACCGACAAGGCTCTCTAAGGTAAATTATCACATTTTCATTGTAAGCCTACATTTACCCATATATTCGAAAATAATGTTGGAGCTGATGAAGATTGTACAACCTATCTTTGCATTGTATAAATTCAATCTCTTAGTATTGTATAATTGCATAGCACATGTGTGAGCACTATGTACCCACTATAAAGGTTACTGGGTTCGTCTTTCATTGACTTGAATGTGCCCTGGCGGCTGAGAGTATGTCATGCTCACTCAAATGTGTCGCTGGTGGTGGCGTGTGTATTGGATCATTGAGTTCCCTTCAAAATGGTTGAGCTGAATGGTGCTGATCCATACGTCATGTTCGTGAACGGGCGCCGTCAGTAGGCACTGGTCATTTCTTAGCTGCCACGGCTTATTTTAATTCCATAATTGTTTATATCTTTTTATTACGGACGCTTTTAACGTGCACGTGTTTCTACATCGTTCTCACATGTATAATTACAACATGAATGATGTAACCACTTTTTTGTAACAATATTTTGATTTAAAAGAGTGTCCATGGAGTTTCTTGCCCGTTCTTCTCCATAGGTACCTACTACGCTTTGGAATGGGCAACTAGCTTCATCTTTCTGACTGACCGACCCCTTGACAATTCAAAAGTGCCTGTAATTGGTTTATTTGAAATAAATGCTTTGAGTTTGAGTTTGAGATGTTTAGGAGTGTTAAAAATATTGAGAGTGTTAATTTGCATGGAATATTAGTTATTTCGTCGATTGCAGTTTTGTTTAGGTTTAAGCACATGACTTAATGTCGTATTAAGTACTAATAATACATCTAGGTACGTGTAACGAAAAGTAAAATTTTCGCGCATTATATGAAACCATAACATTAAACAAAACCATCGCAAGTTGAACAAAGTTCATTTAGCTTTGGAATTTTTAAGTTATCGAAGTTTCTAACAGAACAATTGCCTCTTTGTATAGTATTACCTTCTATAGTAGGTAATTTTAATAACATATTGTGATGGACCAACAAAAGAATAAACGATATGAGAATTGGAGTACCGAGGAAAAAGTAAATAAACATAAATTACTTCGATTAACTTGAAATCAGTGTTTAATTGATTCAAATTTAATTTTAATTTATTTGATTGATTCGAACACGATTTATGTTGTGTCGGCGTGGCGTTCCCAACAACTCAGCGGCTTCAATATCCTCAATATCAATTAAATCGACCATGTTAAGATCCATTTTCGGGTAAAAACAACACAACACAATGAAAAAGATGCTACAAAATACAAGAGAAATTTTGACTGATACGATTTAGACCATAGTTTGATCGTTTAAACTAGGGGCCGCCGTGGTTTAGCGTTAAACCATGATATGGTCCACGGTTTTTCGAAAAACCACGTTTTGTAATATCATTTTGGTTTAAACCGTAGTTTATAGAGCTTAAAACCGGGGTTTTCAGTTAAACCGCTTTTTGTAATAACACTGAAAAGGTTTAACCCTTTTTAGTCTTCGCACTAATTCAGTGACGTCAAGGAGTTGGATCGCCTCGATATTCACGTGATGATGAAGTCTCTGTTCATGAGCTTCTGCATATTTTTTTATTACCATGTCTACGACATCCATCTTGAGGTCCCGGTGGAGGTCGCTGTTTCTTATGTACCAGGGCGCGTTGACTTGACGATTGCTTTGGCCGGTGCAGCCCCACAGCTGAATACCATAGGTCCATACAGGTTTTAAAACGTGTGTATAATATAACAACAATTTGTTAGATATTGATAATGGCGACTTTCTACCACGTAACCAATACATTTTTTTGTAACTAATATCTAATTCGGCTCTTTTCTTTTTGACATGCTATTTACATCGTAGTTTTGCATCCAGGGTCATGCTGTCAGATACTTAGCAGTATTCGCGTATGGTATCGGTTGATTATTCATGAACACCGGGAAATATTGTGGCTTTTTATATGTGAAATCAATGTGGATAGACTTGCTTTCATTCAGTTTGATACGCCATGTTGCAGTCCACTCATAAACACGATTTATGGACTCTTGAACCTTTTTTACGGCTTCCTCGTGACTATTTCCAACAGCCATGATGGCTGTGTCGTCCGCAAAGGTTGCAATGAAATTATTTTCTAGCTCAGCAATATCGCAGGAGTATAGTAGGTACAGGACCGGACCAAGTACACTCCCTTGTGGTACTCCAGTTTTTATCTGCCTAAGGTCTGAATAAAAATGAATAAAGATTTAATTATCATTTATTCGAGCGTGCTGAAATATTTTGAATGACCTAACTGGTCTAAGATGTCAGTAATGAGAGGGAGAGGGTAAACAATGACAATTCACCAATTTTGTTTACCGGAAGCACGGTAATAGATAATATTACCGTGCCGGAAGCATCTAGTTTTTTTGGGACCACCCATACAGGTGCATTCCAACGGGAAATTGAAGGGCGAATAATATTCTGATCAAGCATTTTCAGGATTTGCATCTCAATTTCACCTTTATGTACTTCAGGGAAACGATACGACTTTACGTGAATAGGGGCTGCATCCTTAGTATTAAGAGAATGTTTAATTACAATTGTATAATTTAAAAATTCACCATCGAGATGAAAGATGTCTGTTTAATTAGAATAATTACAGTTCATCAAAGCTATCTTTTCTTGAGGATTTAAATGGGAGCACCTAATCTGCTCAAGAACTTTCTGAGACCGGTCACTAACTAAGGAACCTAATTGATGAACGAGTTCCTGTTGAGTATCATCTAATTAGGAAGGTGGGAGTTCAAATGGAGTTAATTGAACTTTACAGTGATCAGTTTCGACTTCAGTTTCGGTAGTGTTAAGAACAGAAACGTTAACTATGCAGTTTGCTAGAAATACACCTTCACTTAGTCAAAGCTTTCTTTAGATCAGCAATCTCTGATAAATTGGAAACCGGACACCCAATGACCGTTTCTGACCGCGGGGGTATGACATAATGATATCTTACTACAACAAAATAGTTATTTCGTAATCCTCTAAACTAAGGGTGTTGGTTGAATGTTGAATATCTATTTCAAAATGTTGTATAAAATCACTACCAATAATACCATCGTAGTGTAAGTTGATCGTATCAACAATCGCGTGAAACAAATAGTCGAATATTATATTACTTTTTGATGAAACGTGTTTAAACGTACGAATGAATGTTCTAAGTACACCTAACTATAGCTATGTAAGTCTTTTATTATACAGTCCACTAACCTAACGTACTTAGTAGAAAATAAATCTTCGTAAAGGATACACGTCTATTTAATTCAAAATCCTGCTAAATCAACCACAACCTTATCGCTTTAAACATATGGTCCTAAATCGAACCGGATTTGGGTCATCGACTGGCCCAGTCCGAGCGCCGCGAGAACAAAGACATTCCTGAGCGATAAGGATTTTTCTGTGAAGTGACTAATTAGTGAATTGGAATAAATAGAAATTATAACGTGTTGTGAACTTTAAAAACGCATTGACACTTTTACTTGTGAGACTTTTACGAATTTCGTGTTGTTTTATTATTATATTGAGTTAGTGATCGGTTATAATACGATAAAACATACAAAATAAAACGACTAGAACTTTCGAACTTTTCAACATACCCGCGGAGTGTAAAAGCAGTGTAATTTACTTGTACTACGGAGACAATATTAAGATTTACGATGGAAGATCTTCTTATTTATCAAAATGAGCTGTTGGAAAACCTAAAGAAGGCAGAAAAGAATTATAAGAAATCACCGAAAGATAGAATAAAAAGGCCATATTTGGAAACGAGGTTAGAACAATCAGAAGAATTATGGAAAGAATTTAAAGAAGGTCATAAATCTATTATTTTGAGTGGTACTGAACTGGACAGGAAAGAATCATATTTTGAAGACGATATTTTCGAAGTTTTTGAAGAATTATACATAAGCTACAAATCGACATTGAAGGAAGCTCTCCAGCCCTTTTTAGTAGAACAACAATTTCAACCCTCAAGGTGTTCTCAGTCATCACCCATTGCCGAGGTACAAGATTTAAAGAATAGAGGAATTAAGTTGCCTACAATCAAGGTACCCACATTTACGGGAAAATACGAGGAGTGGCAACCATTTTACGACTTGTTTTGTACTCTAATTCACGACAATGAGTACCTATCACCTGTGCAGAAGCTACATTACCTAAAGAGCAATTTATCTGGAGAACCGGAGATATTGTTACGTAACTTTTCCATGACAGATGCTAACTATGACGAGGCGTGGAGTCAATTAATTAAACGTTACAATAACAAAAGATATAACTGCAACGCAATTTTGAAGATATTATTTACTCAAAAACCTGTGCAGGCTGAATCGGCAACTTTGATTAGGCAACTAGTAGATACTACGTCGACTTGTTTGAAGGCGTTGAAAAACATTGGCGTGAATACTGAGACTTGGGATATGATAATTAACTACTTGGTTATCTCAAAATTAGAGCCTGAGTCTATAAAGTTATGGGAACAACAAATAAGTACGTGCAATAATGGCCTACCCACTTGGTCAGAATTAAGCGACTTTTTAGAAGCAAGATTTAGAACATTAGAAATGATTGAAAGTACTAAAATAAAAACAGTGCAACCAAAATCCGTGGCTAAACCTAAAGTATTCCATTCCAATGTTACCAGCAACAATGAGAAAAGGGACGAAAAGAAATGTGCCTTATGTAGTGGTGACCACTATATATTTTCCTGCAAGAAGTTCGGAGATAAGTCTGCCAAGGAAAGGCAAGAATTTGTACAAACGAACAGATTGTGCTTCAATTGCCTATCGCCAACACATCCCGTCAGTAAGTGTCGTCAATCCACGTGTTGTAAAAAGTGCGGTCGGCGGCATCATTCGCTTCTGCACTTCGAGAGAGAACAGAAGATCGAGAGACCAAACGAAGGTGATACTTCACCCACAGGTATAGCTAACGAGCTATCTACAGGTACGAATATTTCTGTATCAAATAATGAGCAAATTGTATCTAACTTTTCTAGTAAACATAATATTCAATCAAACAGTGTCCTATTAGCTACCGCTAAAGTATTAATGGATAGTAAAGATGGTCGTAAATACGTTATGAGAGCATTGTTAGACCAGGGATCGCAAGCCTCCTTTGTTACAGAGGCAACAGTACAATTGTTAAACTTAACACGCAAATCAGTAAGTGGTTTTGTGTCAGGTGTAGGGGATAAGCAAACAAAAATAAAATACAGGGTTACACTTAGTGTTAAATCATGTCACAGTCCCAATACGTCAGTTCAAGTCGAGGCATATGTATTGCGTTCACTAACAACTCTGCTACCCACTACTAGTTTAGGTATTCCTGATTGGTCAGATTTAAGAGTTTTGGAGTTGGCTGATCCGAGTTTCGCAACACCAGGGAAAATAGATATTCTCCTTGGAGCTGAGGTGTACAGCGACGTCTTGATAGACGGCGTCATTAAGCATCCTGAGAGTAATTTATTAGCGCAAAACACTATCTTAGGTTGGGTTTTGTCAGGAAGGATGTCACGAGAATCTACTTCAGCAGAGAAGAATTTCACAAGCTTGCATGTCCAACTTAAAGAAGATGACATGCTAAGGTTATTTTGGGAGTTAGAGAACGAACCCAATACAATACAAAAGAGATTGTCAAAGGAAGAAGAAAGATGTGAAGACTATTACGATGCTACAACGACACGAGACAAGGAAGGAATATATATAGTGAAGTTACCATTTAAAAATGATAACCCCAAGGCTCAAGCTGTGGGATTACGAGAAATAGCTGCAAAGAGATTTGAGTTCTTAGAGAAGAAATTTGCGAAAAATGAAAAGTTTCGTGAAGAATACAGTAAGGTTATGAACGAGTATATTAATCTTAATCATATGGTTCCAGTGCAGTCAGCAGATATTAACAACCCTAAAGCGGTATATCTTCCACATCACGGTGTAATAAGAGAAGACAAAGATACAACGAAACTTCGAGTGGTGTTTGACGCTTCGTGTAAAGGCGTTAATCACATTTCTTTAAACGATAATTTGCTAGTGGGTCCCAAGCTTCAACAAGACTTACGTCATATACTTATGAGATGGAGGACTCATAAAATTTGCATTACAGCAGATATTATAAAAATGTACAGAATGGTATGTGTGGCAGAGGAAGATACTAACTATCAAAAGTTATTATGGAGATCATCACCGACAGAAGAAATTAAACATTTCAAACTCGTGAGACTGACCTTTGGTACAGCCTGTGCACCTTACCTTGCAGTAAAATCATTACAGAGATTAGCAGATGATGAGGAATCGACATTTCCAGTTGCTGCGAGAATAACAAAGAGTGATTACTACATGGACGATTTATTATCAGGCTGCGAGACAGAAGATGAAGCTGTTACTATATACAATGACATGAACAAATTAATGAACTTAGGTGGATTTGAGTTACAAAAATGGAGCACTAATAATGAGACTGTATTGAAATACATGGGTAAAAATAAACGAGATGATCACGAACTGCCTCTTAAAGTTCATAGTTTAGTGAAAGTACTAGGAGTCAATTGGAATCGAGACACGGACAGCTTTGAGTATTCTCTAACATTAACAGAGTCAAAAAAACCTATAACTAAACGGCAAGTTCTTTCTGATGTGGCCAAACTATATGACCCACTTGGGTGGATAGCTCCTGTCGTTGTCATTGCAAAAATGTTGATACAAAAGTTATGGAAAGTAGGACTAGGATGGGACGAAATCATAAATGAAGAGCTCCTTTTAGAATGGTTACAATTCAGAGAGAATTTGTGTTACATAAAAAATGTCAGTATACCAAGGTGGTTACACTGTAGTCGAGCATCTACAAGAGAGTTGCATGTCTTCGCGGACGCTTCGCAGGCAGCATATGGGGCGGTAGTATATATTCGAGTAATTGAGGAGGATAGAGTTTATGTAAATTTAATATCAGCCAAAACAAAGGTCGCTCCGATCGAGAAACAAATATCAATACCAAGACTAGAACTATGTGGTGCGACACTAGCAGCCAAACTTTTTTTTGAAATATCCCAAGTAATGAACATAGCTAAAGAAAATTTACACGCATGGACAGATTCTACCATCGTTCTAGCCTGGCTTAAGGGTGGGTCTAGTCGATGGAATACTTTCGTAAGCAACCGCGTGTCGGAAATATTAAACATTTTAGATTATCAGCAATGGGGTCATGTAACTACGGATATTAATCCAGCCGACTGTGCCTCAAGAGGGTTACAGGCCCCGGAGTTGGTGAACAACCTATTATGGTGGAATGGCCCAACCTGGTTATCTGCGCGTAATCTAAAGATGTGTTCAGTGGATGTCGAAGATACTCAAGAGGAGGAGAAGGCCAGAGTTTTAACTGCTTTACTAAAAACTGAAGAAGAATTCATTTGGACTAAGTTCTCTAATTTATCGAAAATGTTAAGAGTTACTTCATACTGTAGAAGATGGCTAAAATTAAAATTAAATAAGGATATTGGTAAATGTAATGCTAAATTTATAACTACACAAGAAACTAACGAGACTTTAAACAATTGCATTAAACAAACTCAAGAGTTAGAATTTAATCAGGAAATAAAGCAGTTAAAAGCTCATGGATGTGTTCTCAAAAAGAGCAAACTACGCAATCTTTGTCCCATTATCGACGATAATGGCATTCTAAGAGTCGGCGGACGTATTCAACAGTCGCAAGTTGGGTACGACACACAGCATCCTATAATTTTACCTGCTAAGAGTCATCTTAGTGGACTAATAATTATAGATGCTCACCAAAGGACTATGCACGGTGGACCACAAGTAATGCTTCATTACTTGAGGTCAAAGTACTGGATATTACGAGCTAAGGATCAAGCAAAAAAATATTATCGAGAGTGTGTAACTTGTATCCGATATTCAAGGAACAATTCGGTACAGTTGATGGGCCAATTACCAGAGGTACGAGTAAAACCCAGCAGACCTTTTAGATCAGCTGGTGTAGATTATGCAGGGCCCATTAATATAAGGCTTTCTCCAGGCAGAGGAGTTAAATCTTACAAGGGTTATATCTGTCTCTTCATTTGCATGGCGACACGTGCCGTACACTTAGAAGCAGTCACAGATCTGACTTCCAAGGGATTTATTGCAGCCTTCAGGCGCTTCACAGCGAGACGAGGACGTTGTCAGGATCTTTTTAGTGACAACGGCACTAATTTTGTGGGAGCAGACAAGCAACTCAGAGACATGTTTGATAAGGCCAAGTCTTCTATTCCAAGTGAAATAGCAGAGTTGTTAACTTTAGAACATACTACATGGCACTTCATACCACCACATGCGCCTAATTTCGGGGGCTTGTGGGAGGCTGGAGTACGCAGCGTAAAAACGCATCTTAAAAAGGTGATTGGGGATAGTACCCTTACTTATGAGGAGCTTACTACGGTGTTAACACAGGTAGAAGCTTGTTTAAATTCGCGTCCTATTTCAGTTTTAAGTGATGACCCCAATGACCCACTTCCCCTGACTCCAGGCCACTTCCTGGTCGGCGAACCTTTATTAAATCTAACAGATGAAAATTATACATTGTGTAAACATATCACTAACCTTGAACGATGGAAGTTAGTGCAAAAAATGGTCAACGATTTCTGGAACAGATGGTATAAAGAATATCTGGTAAACCTTAATAAAATGTACAAATGGAACACAAAAAAGCTTGAGCCAGAAATCGATGACATAGTTATTTTGAAGGATGATAATATCCCACCTAGTAAATGGGTATTAGGAAAAATAATTGAGAAACATGTTGGTCCCGATAAGCTTACTAGAGTAGTATCAATTAGAAGTAAAAACAATGTTCTTAAACGCCCTGTAAATAAAATTTGTGTATTAACTAAATAAAAAAAAAATAAAAAAAATTGTGTGTGTCTTAATTAGCTTAATATAAGTAACGTACTTACTTAGAATTAATCATTGTTACTTTAAATTAATCATAAAGAATGTTGTAAACTAAAATCGTGTCTTATGAACTAACTACTTAAACTTATTTATAATGTATACTTACCGTGAAAATATGTATTTCATATTAACTTACAACAAAAGTGTTTAGTCGAGCTACTTACCCTTTACTATTAATGAGTTATTAGAAGCATTCAGTATACTTACTAAGCTGTTGTTATTATAAATATTATTTCAGATGTGCAACATTCAGTAAATGCTATGTGTTTTGTATTTTCATATTAAAGAACTCCGTTCTTTGGAGGGCGGCATGTTTAAACGTACGAATGAATGTTCTAAGTACACCTAACTATAGCTATGTAAGTCTTTTATTATACAGTCCACTAACCTAACGTACTTAGTAGAAAATAAATCTTCGTAAAGGATACACGTCTATTTAATTCAAAATCCTGCTAAATCAACCACAACCTTATCGCTTTAAACAAAACGCGATAATCAAAACAGATTTTAATAGACCCTAAAGATTCGCATTAGGAATCGTTATCGCTTAGGCCTTTACGTTTTATAATAATTTCAGGGCCAAACTCTGGTTTATTATGAAACTGGAATGTTTGACAATAGAAATTGTAGAACCAGTGTCGATTAATAAGCTCAAGGGCTTATCATTATAATTTATTTTTAAATAAATGTGAGGTAAAGATTACCGGAACCATTTGGTTCCAATATGGCTGGACCGGTTGTAGTTAATAGTAAATGTTTTCTCACTTTTAATCACTAGAAAAAAGATTTGATTTTTCGAGAGATGAGGGACTGTCTTTGAAATTTAAATCTGAATTAGGACACTTAGAAATCTCAGGATGTGGACTAATTTGTGTTTGAGAAAATTTTGGAACACAGTTTGAAGGTTTTGTAGTACTTTTAGTAGCACTAAGCTGTGTTGAAAATAATGTTGGAACACAGTTTGTGGGACTCCTAGTACTTTCATTTGCACTAACCTGTGTTGAATAAGATTTGGGAACACAGTTTGAAGGACTGTAGTACTTATAATATTGCGCTAACCTGTGTTGAATAAGATTTGGGAATACAGTTTGAAGGACTTGTAGTACTTTTATTTGCACTAACCTGTATTGAATAAGATTTAAGAATACAGTTTGAAGGACTTGTAGTACTTTTATTTGCACTAACCTGTGTTGAATAAGATTTGGGAATATAGTTTGAAGGACTTGTAGTACTTTTATTTGCACTAACCAGTGTTGAATAAGATTTGGGAATACAGTTTGAAGGACTTGTAGTTCTTTTATTTGCGCTAACATGTGTTGACGTTATTTTAGAAACACAGGATTTAATAAAAAGGATTTTCATGTCATTTAAATTGTTAACATTAGGTTTCGGCAGACATGGAACCGGAACCCTATTAAGTTTAAACTATAATGTTCATTAGAGGTGTCAACATGATGCACATTAGAGCGATTATTGCTCGACACGTTATTTGAACTCGGTGCAGTTGCACTTGATAATGTAGAGTTTCGTGGATCGGTCTGCAAATTGTCATTGTTTTTGGCCTTAAATTTGCGACATTCGCCTATCAAATGACCACGTTTTTTACAATAAGCACAAAATTTATTTGGGTCAAAATTGGAATTAAAATATTTATTTATTAAAACTTTATGCACAAGTAAAAAATAATACTGCACAAAGGCGGACTTAATGCCTGAGGCATTTTCTACCAGTCAACCTTAGGGTGATACAGATATAATCCATGGCAGGTGCAGCATAAGGGATAGATAGCTCGGAAATGACTATAAAATACAAGAATGAATACTAATACATAGATACATACATATTAACAAAATAAACCTTGGTCAAAAGAAATAACGATCGGTAGAGGAGAAAACGAATCCAGCAACTCAGCGCAGGGATGTTTCGGCCAACTTCTGACGGATATGTTCACGTGTCTTCACTTTAAAAGATAACCGACTAGTTGCTGTCCTGATATTCAGAAGGAGCGCATTCCAAAGAAAAACCACCTGGACAAAGAAAGAAGAATGAATGAAGCCGGAACGGTGATAAGAAATCGTAGAAGACGATTGTTGGTGGAACGAAGATTTTTACTATGGGCAGTGCATAAATATTGAATTTGGGAAGTCAGATATGAAGGAGAAGTGGGTGCGTCCAGAATAGAGAACAACGTAGATAGAGCCCTCAACTCTCTGCGCTGACGAATGGGTAACCATTTCAAAAGCAGTCGGTGCGCAGATACATGGTCATACTTACGAAGATTGAAAACGAATCGAATTCACTTATTGAGAAGGCGGTCAAGTTTATTGAGGAGATCTGCATTGAGGTCATAGTAACACACATCCCCATAGTCAATTATAGGAAATATAAGGACCTGTACAAGCGTTGCTTTTATGTGTGATGGGAGAAGATTTTTCAACCGATAGAGCGACCAAAACGTTCCGGTGACTTTTTGACTTACAGTAGTGACCTGCTTTCGCCAGTCTAGACAAGTGTCGACATGCAGACCAAGATTCTTAACATCAGAGTTAAACGGGATGACTAAGTTGTCGAAGATTACAGGCGGCACAGTTAAGCCGTTCAGCTTCCTCGTACTGTAGGGGCTGCCCACTATGATAGCCTGACACTTGCCGGGATTAACCGCCACCCCAAATCGAACAGACCAGTTTTTTACGACATTTAAATCCTGGTATAGCTCCTCAATCGCATCGGATATGTTGCCAACACTTGCCCGGCAGTAAAGCTGCAAATCTTCAGCATAAAGATGATACGCAGTCTGAAGTTCGGTGGTAATGAGGTTAATAAAACTGGAGAATAAAAGAGGATATAATATACCGCCTTGAGGGACGCCAGCTGCAAGATCACACCAATTTGACGAAGAGTCTCCAGCTTATAAAGATTGCGGACGTCCCTAAAGATAACAGGAAAACTACTTCAGTACCTCCGGTGAGACCATAAGATAGGAAAGGATGGATAAAAGGACTTCGTGACTGACGGTATTAAAAGCATTTGAAAAGTCAATTAACACTAGAACTGTAACTTTAGTGTCTTCCATTCCCCGCCTTATATCGTCGGTCACTTTAAGGAGAGCTGAAACGGTACTGTGCCCTGGCCTGAAACCAGATTGAAATGGACTGATGAGGGAGTTGTGGTGAATAAAGTGGGAGAATTGTTTGTGAACGCGGGCCTCGAGCACTCTACATAGAAAAGGAAGGATGGAAATTGGGCAAAAGTGACTAGGAAGAGAGGGATTGGATATCTTAGGCAGGGGCCGAACAAGGTATTTACGCCACAGAGAAGGGAAAACACCGGTGTAAAGGGAAACGTTTATGATGTGGGAGATTGCAGGGAGTAGTTGATCAAGAGCCGTCACGATCATATGGCGGCTAATATTATCGCAGCCAATGGCTTTGGATTTAATGGATAGGATAATCTTTTTGATCTCTCCCGGGTCCACTAAGGACCAGCAAGGTGGTCGAGTGTTTGACATTAGGTTAGACTATCTAGATTTGGAACAGTGGAGAAATGGCGATTTAGATCGTCCAAACCAATTGTGTTAGGAAGGTCCGAATGTAGCGATTTGCCGATGCCTAAAGTTCCAAGGAATTTCCAAATATCGGCAGGAGAAGAAGAAGTGATATTACTTAGGATGTTGCGGCTTATATTATAATTTTTAGGTTAGGTTAAGTCTTAGGGTCCTAGATCGCACAATATGGGAAAAAATAGAGTTCAATCCTAACAAGAACGAAATTAAGAGCCAAATCTTCCATTGCGGCTATGCGACCTACAAGTTCTTTATCATTTTCGCAGCTATAATGGATGTCAGAGTGTAGTTGTGTTAAACATGATTCAATGCGGATAGAAAATTGCATCACGTCTTCGGAAGGCAACTGTTTGCATTGTTGTAAATCGACTAATAAGTGAGTGGAGTACTTTGTCTCTCCAAATTTGATTCTAAGGAATCGTTTAATCTCTGACCAAGTATTAAACTTTTTTAAACAACCAGCTAATTGAGATTTGCCTTCCAACCACGAGATGATGTATTTACTTGCTAGGGTAATCGCATTTTCGCAGTTTGTTAAAAACGCGGGCAGTGACTCACGGTCCCCAAGACGGGTCAAGGAAGGAAGGAGGAAGGAAGACCCACGGACAGAAGGGTAATTTTGTCAGCCATTTTAACTTGCCCAATGGCAATAATGGGGCATCAATGCGTTCAAACGTCAGTTGATAGTGTTTTTATAGCAAAAAGCTTATTATAGTGTGTCTGAATTTTTTTTTCTAAAAACTTGTCTGACTTTCATTTTATTATAATTTCTGTTGATCAAAAGTAGTAATGTGACTAAAATATTTGTACGCCTTATATTATAAGGCGAAACATGATTGGACTATAATGTAATTTATTATCATCTTGCATGCTCTTGTATGTTTAAACCATGTTTAAGCAAATAAATAAATCTTATCTTATATTAGTGTTGGTGCTGGGCTGTAATCTGAAGAATCTGAATTAGATGAAGATGCGAATTCTTCGGAATTCTCTTTTTTTAGAGGCATTAAAATGATGACGTATTTACCGAAATTAAGCACTACAGAACATCGGACACACAAAAATATGTACTTAAATGAAAATGTGTACAAAATTTGAACTTGAAAAGGTGTAAAATAAAATAAATATTATTTTATCAGAGTTCTAGGAAAATTACGTTATCTCCAAAATTTGGGAAAAAGTCACTTCAATGAAATAGACTTGAAATCACTTTCACTAGATACATAGATAGGAAACTCACAGTAATACTAATATGGCAGCGGCGCACGCGAACATTCTAGAAAGATGACGTCACGCACACGTAGTGCGGCGGGACACGATGTGGCGACCTGGCGACTCAGCAAGTCGTATTACAGGTCCTTGACACGACACGTTGCGTTCTGCTTGCAAGCGGTGTGACCACGTAGCTGATGATGGATGATGTGCAGGCAGAGATAGTCAGCGAGACCTCGACGGATGTTCCTCTTGTGATGCGGGCTCGCACTCGGAAGTGGAGACTGACCGTCGACCACAGGGCAGTAGGAGATGTTCCGAGGTGATGCGGGTTCACGCTCAATAGCGGAGGCTGATCGTCGATCACGGGCAGCAGGAGGTGTTCTGGTGTGATGCGGGCTCACGCTTAACAGCGGAGGCTGATCGTCGATCACGTGGAAAATGCAGTAGCGCGGGCTTAGGCTTTTGAGGAACCCAAGGCTTATCGTCGACCACTCACCAAAAGGACTACTAGGCCACGGAGCCAACAAGTACTATGGTGCAGACGACTAGACTCAGAGGTCACAGTTTACTGGGTACGTCTTCAATTGACTTGAACATGTGGCGGCTGAGAGTATGTCCAGCTAACTCTAATGTCTCGCTGGGGGTGGCGCGTGTGTTGGAATCATTTAGCTCCCTTCAAAATGGTTGAGATGAATGGTGCTAATCCATGCGTTATGTTCGTGAACAGGGACCGTCTGTAGGGATTGGTCGTCTCTTAGCTGCCACGGCTTATTTTAATTTAATTTAATATTTTAATTGTTTTTATTTATCTTTTTATCACGGACGCTTTAAAAGTTCTGCTGCGTTGTCACATGCTTAATTTCAAGATAAATCATGTTACCAATATTTTGTAATCATCATTATTTTGATTTAAAAGAGTGTCCGTGGAGTTTTTGGCTCGTTCTCCTCCATGGGTACCTACGCTTTGGAATGGGCAACTAGTTTCATCTTTCTGATCGACCGACCCCTTGACAATTCAAAAGTGCCTGTAATTGGTTTATTTGAAATAAGTGCTTTGAGTTGAGTTTGAGTGTGAAAAAATATAGGTACATACTCATACCTTTTTCATTGGTTAAACTTTTTATCAATATTAGAAAATTGTCGGGGCAAAGGATTTGTGAGTGCCTACGCATTCCACTGTACATCAACAACCGACATCACTCGGATATCGTCCACAACTGCGGCGCACGAGCAAGTGGCGCGATATATTTACGTTCGTGCCCTTTCGCTCGCACAGCTACTTGTCTCGCTCCCGCGACTTATATATCTACCTAGGTTGAACCATCACAACGCTCCATAGTAATTTTATAATGTAAGCAGCAGGATTATACCAAATAAATGTTGAACACTCTTTGACAATCATTATTTTCTTCTAACTGCCTTACCTGCAACAGATTATTAAACAAGTTGACCATCAACTTAAATAGTCGGTGTATTCAAATGGTGACTGTTATTCTTTATCAGTCGAATGAAATTGCTTTATCAAACCACGTGGTGCGCCAATCTGCCAAATAATACGTTTACCTAATCTGTTAATAATAGAAAATGTCTAATTCGTATCTTTTACATTTAATAATGTTGACAGCTTTTGAAAAAACTGAAAAGGACCAAATTAACAAAGAGGTGTGTACACTCTAGCTAGCTAGAGGTATGTTGTAGAGATACATCTTTAATTTTGTCAACTTTATTTTTGTTAACAACCTAAAAAAACAATAAACAATTAAGTATTCTATTCTAAACAATGCAATTCCACCAACTTCAAGACAAAATTAAATTTCTATCAATTATGAAATTATAGCTAGTAGTTAATCAAATATATTTATTTACGTGGGCACCAGGCCCGGATTTAGAGACCCCCTAGGTACTTGACATTTTAGGCCCCCTCATTCCGAAGCCATTTTGGAAATTTAGCACATCTAATCCACTAGTACAGAAAATATTTTTTATAACGACTTGAATTAAGTAATGACAATTAATAAACATACGAAAGTATGCAGTGTATGCTATGTATGTCACCTTATTTACAGCAACGGTCGTCATAAATCGACGTTTCTAAACAAGTTCTACGATCTTGTTCTCGTATTCCTTAACACTCAAATTACCTACTTGAACCAACTTACTTTCTTCAAACAACTTATGTTTAGCATAACGCCTCGGAGAGGTCAGATTTCTGTTTCTGTGCTATAAGGACCATGATAATCACGGCCCTCCCCTCAAAGCACGGGCCTGTAGCATTTGCTATCCGCCTGCCGTTAGGCAGGCATGCTACTTGATCGGGGTAGCTTTGGGGCCCCTAGGATGGATAGGCCCCTAGGCCGGTGCCTTGTGGATGTAGGCGTAAATCCGGGGCTGGTGGGCTGCTGTCGGCGTCATGGCACAAAGCGATTAATATTCAGCTCACCCCACGGCCGGCGGCGCCGGGGGCCGATGCGGCTTACGGTTCGACGCAGATTTGTGCGTGATCCTGACGCGCTTTAATCTGTTCACGACTTGATAAGATCGCCGAAACCGACACGAGGAGATGCAGTGTAGGCGCAGAGATACTAGTCCGAAGTTACAATACGCGAGAGCACGTAGGTAGGTGTCAATATAGTACCTAGACGTTGATACGGCACATCGGGTTAAAGTAATAGTTGGGCTTTCTAAAGCGTCGTGTCTGCATGTCACCTGCTGTAAACTAAAGCGTCGTGTCTGCATGTCACTTGCAGTAAACTAAAGCGTCGTGTCTGCATGTCACTTGCTGTAAACTAAAGCGTCGTGTCTGCATGTCACCTGCTGTAAACGAAAGCGTCGTGTCTGCATGTCACTTGCAGTAAACTAAAGCGTCGTGTCTGCATGTCACTTGCTGTAAACGAAAGCGTCGTGTCTGCATGTCACCTGCTGTAAACGAAAGCGTCGTGTCTGCATGTCACTTGCTGTAAACTAAAGCGTCGTGTCTGCATGTCACTTGCTGTAAACTAAATCGTCGTGTCTGCATGTCACTTACTGTAAACTAAAGCGTCGTGTCTGCATGTCACCTGCTGTAAACGAAAGCGTCGTGTCTGCATGTCACCTGCTGTAAACAAAAGCGTCGTGTCTGCATGTCACTTGCTGTAAACTAAAGCGTCGTGTCTGCATGTCACTTGCTGTAAACTAAATCGTCGTGCCTGCATGTCACTTGCTGTAAACTAAAGCGTCGTGTCTGCATGTCACCTGCTGTAAACGAAAGCGTCGTGTCTGCATGTCACTTGCAGTAAACTAAAGCGTCGTGTCTGCATGTCACTTGCTGTAAACTAAAGCGTCGTGTCTGCATGTCACTTGCAGTAAACTAAAGCGTCGTGTCTGCATGTCACCTGCTGTAAACGAAAGCGTCGTGTCTGCATGTCACTTGCAGTAAACTAAAGCGTCGTGTCTGCATGTCACTTGCTGTAAACTAAAGCGTCGTGTCTGCATGTCACTTGCAGTAAACTAAAGCGTCGTGTCTGCATGTCACTTGCTGTAAACTAAAGCGTCGTGTCTGCATGTCACTTGCTGTAAACTAAAGCGTCGTGTCTGCATGTCACTTGCAGTAAACTAAAGCGTCGTGTCTGCATGTCACTTGCAGTAAACTAAAGCGTCGTGTCTGCATGTCACTTGCTGTAAACTAAAGCGTCGTGTCTGCATGTCACTTGCAGTAAACTAAAGCGTCGTGTCTGCATGTCACTTGCTGTAAACTAAAGCGTCGTGTCTGCATGTCACTTGCTGTAAACTAAAGCGTCGTGTCTGCATGTCACTTGCTGTAAACTAAAGCGTCGTGTCTGCATGTCACTTGCTGTAAACTAAAGCGTCGTGTCTGCATGTCACTTGCTGTAAACTAAAGCGTCGTGTCTGCATGTCACCTGCTGTAAACGAAAGCGTCGTGTCTGCATGTCACTTGCAGTAAACTAAAGCGTCGTGTCTGCATGTCACTTGCTGAAAACTAAAGCGTCGTGTCTGCATGTCACCTGCTGTAAACGAAAGCGTCGTGTCTGCATGTCACTTGCAGTAAACTAAAGCGTCGTGTCTGCATGTCACTTGCTGTAAACTAAAGCGTCGTATCTGCATGTCACTTGCAGTAAACTAAAGCGTTGTGTCTGCATGTCACTTGCAGTAAACTAAAGCGTCGTGTCTGCATGTCACTTGCAGTAAACTAAAGCGTCGTGTCTGCATGTCACTTGCTGTAAACTAAAGCGTCGTGTCTGCATGTCACTTGCTGTAAACTAAAGCGTCGTGTCTGCATGTCACTTGCAGTAAACTAAAGCGTCGTGTCTGCATGTCACTTGCTGTAAACTAAAGCGTCGTGTCTGCATGTCACTTGCTGTAAACTAAAGCGTCGTGTCTGCATGTCACTTGCTGTAAACCAAAGCGTCGTGTCTGCATGTCACCTGCTGTAAACCAAATCGTCGTGTCTGCATGTCACCTGCTGTAAACCAAAGCGTCGTGTCTGCATGTCACTTGCAGTAAACTAAAGCGTCGTGTCTGCATGTCACTTGCTGTAAACTAAAGCGTCGTGTCTGCATGTCACTTGCTGTAAACTAAAGCGTCGTGTCTGCATGTCACTTGCTGTAAACTAAAGCGTCGTGTCTGCATGTCACTTGCAGTAAACTAAAGCGTCGTGTCGCATGTCACTTGCTGTAAACTAAAGCGTCGTGTCTGCATGTCACTTGCTGTAAACTAAAGCGTCGTGTCTGCATGTCACTTGCAGTAAACTAAAGCGTCGTGTCTGCATGTAACTTGCTGTAAACTAAAGCGTCGTGTCTGCATGTCACTTGCTGTAAACTAAAGCGTCGTGTCTGCATGTCACCTGCTGTAAACGAAAGCGTCGTGTCTGCATGTCACTTGCAGTAAACTAAAGCGTCGTGTCTGCATGTCACTTGCTGTAAACTAAAGCGTCGTATCTGCATGTCACTTGCAGTAAACTAAAGCGTTGTGTCTGCATGTCACTTGCTGTAAACTAAAGCGTCGTGTCTGCATGTCACTTGCAGTAAACTAAAGCGTCGTGTCTGCATGTCACTTGCAGTAAACTAAAGCGTCGTGTCTGCATGTCACTTGCTGTAAACTAAAGCGTCGTGTCTGCATGTCACTTGCTGTAAACTAAAGCGTCGTGTCTGCATATCACTTGCTGTAAACTAAAGCGTCGTGTCTGCATGTCACTTGCTGTAAACCAAAGCGTCGTATCTGCATGTCACTTGCAGTAAACTAAAGCGTCGTGTCTGCATGTCACTTGCTGTAAACTAAAGCGTCGTGTCTGCATGTCACTTGCTGTAAACTAAAGCGTCGTGTCTGCATGTCACTTGCAGTAAACTAAAGCGTCGTGTCTGCATGTCACTTGCTGTAAACTAAAGCGTCGTGTCTGCATGTCACTTGCTGTAAACTAAAGCGTCGTGTCTGCATGTCACTTGCTGTAAACTGAAGCGTCGTGTCTGCATGTCACTTGCAGTAAACTATAGCGTCGTGTCTGCATGTCACTTGCTGTAAACTAAAGCGTCGTGTCTGCATGTCACTTGCTGTAAACTAAAGCGTCGTGTCTGCATGTCACTTGCTGTAAACCAAAGCGTCGTGTCTGCATGTCACTTGCTGTAAACTAAAGCGTCGTGTCTGCATGTCACTTGCTGTAAACTAAAGCGTCGTGTCTGCATGTCACTTGCTGTAAACCAAAGCGTCGTGTCTGCATGTCACTTGCTGTAAACCAAAGCGTCGTGTCTGCATGTCACCTGCTGTAAACTAAAGCGTCGTGTCTGCATGTAACCTGCTGTAAACTAAAGCGTCGTGTCTGCATGTCACCTGCTGTAAACTAAAGCGTCGTGTCTGCATGTCACCTGCTGTAAACTAAAGCGTCGTGTCTGCATGTAACCTGCTGTAAATCAAAGCGTCGTGTCTGCATGTCACCTGCTGTAAATAAAGCACAACGCAGATAAAGTGTAAATAACAAGGTGATGTGTACTTTATCAGGCTAGGCGAGTCTAACATTTTAATTTTAACATGTATCCGATGGAGAAATTCTTCGTTAAGTGAACCTTCTGTACCTGCCTGTAGTTTGCGCAGGCTGGTATGAGCGTTGTGTTCCGGCAGCTAAGCCGATTGTAGTAGCCTTGCGGTTACATCTGACCGGTCAGACAAAAACTGAAACTGTCTATAGGAACTAACGCTACGCTTTTTAGTTTACTAGCTTCTGCCTGCGGCTTCGCCCGCGTGGATGTCGGGAATTATCCTACAGGAACGTGATATCGTGACATCTATCTCCTTTCCAAAATCTTGCGAAATCCGATCAGTGGTTTACGCATGAAAAGATAACATAAGCCTTCCGTGAAACATAAATGATAAATGATTTTATTTCTGTTAGTAGGTTTGTACTTTACTGTTTGTACAAACACTTTTACACGTCAAACATATTTTTTTAAACTAGATGTTGCCGGTGTCCGGCCGGCCGGCGTTTCCTATCTGACTGCTCTAAGAAGAAAGGCCGAAACAAACTCAGAGGTCACACTATATTTTAAAGTCCAGACAAAATCTTAGTCAAATCATGTGAAGGCTAGTTAAGTAGATCCTTATTCACAATAATTAAAGTAATATAATACTTTATACAGTAAATATGCATGTCATTATATATGTGAAAAGGTATAGATACTCATAGCAAAGATTAAAAGTAAAATAGTTAACAAAATGAAATAAATCAACATTCCCTGTGTAAATTAATTTATTGCAGCAGCTCAATCCCAAGCCTTTTTGTCCTCAATATAGTCTTTACCAGTATAATAGGCTTTCTGGCATAGTTTCCTCTAAGATTTGAATTTATAAAGGATTAGTTCTTGAATGTGGCGAGAAAGTTTATTATAAAAACGTATAGCGTAACTTAGCGGTTTTCGACCACTTAAGCGAACTGTTATAACCCTTATTACAAGGCAATAAAGCCTAAGTTAGCTTTTATTTACAAACACTGTACTTTTCCTTTATTAAAGTACTGATGTTGCATTTTTACCCAGTGCATAGAAATAATATGTGTAATTTAGTTAGTTAGATTCTGGACGCCGCCGTCGCGTAATCTAGTGTGCCCAAATTAAGGGAGCAATTAAGAGGGATATTGCCAAAATATATGTACCTAAGAAGTTGTGTATCTGTGTTTTTGTACTGTGGTTTATTAAAGTGGTTCCGGTAGAATTATTGCCTTTTTTTTAAAAAGACAAACGGCGTCGGCTTAGTAACAGAACGTATGACTGTGACTATTTTTCTCCTTGATAATAAAGTTGCAGACAATATTTTTAAAATCGAATTATAATATAGTTTTAATATTGGTAGACCTTTCACTCGTCAACGTCACATTAAAATTACTAAAAATTATAATCTCTGAAAATAGCGATTTCGCTAGTTTTCGGACACCTGTTTCAGTTTCCGGCCATTATTTTGCTAGTTATCGGCCACTAATCTACTATTTGAAAAATTATCTCTATTTGCTATGCAGTAGGTTCTATAATAGATATAAAAGCAAAAAAAAACGTACGAATCAACGATTTTAATTAAAATCTTTAAAATATTAAACATTTAGAAACATTGTATACATAATAGTAGGAACATTGGTCAAATAAAAAGTAATATATGGCATAACAAAAAGAATTGAGATTACGGAAAAATTTCTAACTCGTGATCGAGTTGATCACGTGACATTAGAGTCATTCTTGAAGAAGGGGATCCTTCTTCAACAATGACTCTAATCTCGTTTTCCTTATTTATTTCTTTAATACTTTCGAAATCAGTCTTTATAATAGATTTATCAGTCTCATTTATAACTTTATTAGTCTTCTTAGTATTGATTTCTACATCTTGATCAATATTTTTAATATCCTTGTCCATTTTTCATTGTTAATCTCGTTTTCGTCTTCGATCTGTTTACTTTGTTTAGTTTTAGTTCTTATTAACTATTTCTGTTTTTTTGGTTTTGGCTTTTCTCTTATTTTTTTCGTCTATCTTATTTTTTTTCCTT
Source organism: Brachylomia viminalis (assembly GCA_937001585.2). Taxonomy (NCBI): domain Eukaryota; kingdom Metazoa; phylum Arthropoda; class Insecta; order Lepidoptera; family Noctuidae; genus Brachylomia; species Brachylomia viminalis. The sequence continues at coordinate 26,684,682 of OW443304.2, forward strand.
TTCCCTGAAATCGTGAAAATCCCTCCAAGCTTCTGACGATATGGCACTAGGAAATTTATTAATACTTCTCTTTGTAGTTAGGATTCCAGTTGGACTAGTGGGAAATCTTAAATGATTTTTAAATGGATCACATAGGTTATTATTTTGCAGCATACACGTGCAGCAACACTGTGGGCGACGCGGCGACTGGTCTCCTGCGTGCGCTGTGCCCAGACGATGATCTGTCCCGGGACACGTCATACCACAGGCAGATACGCGTCGCTGCCTCGCTCACCCCGTCAGGCCAGGCTGCGCCTCCTCTGTCACGTGACAGCCTGGTAGGCATCATCAGGAGCTTGCCCAACACGGCACCGGGATTGGACGGAATCAGCACGCGAATAGTACGGAATGTCTGGGGCGTCGTTACCGTGGAAGTCACCGCGGTGTACGGCAAGTGTGTATCGGAGGGTGTGTTTCCGGATGTGTGGAAGGAGGGCCAGCTGCTTGTCCTGCCAAAGGGTAACGGCAAGCCGCTTACGGACCCTAAGGCCTACAGGCCAATAACGCTGTTACCTGTGCTCGGGAAAATTTTAGAACGGGTAATGTTGCGTTGTGCTCCCATGATCGGCAACCAGATCTCTGCCACCCAGCACGGGTTTTCTCCGGGTAAGTCAACCGTCATGGCACTCAATGACATGGAGCGAGGGAGGGCTCGGGCAAGTATGCGCAGGCCATATTCCTGGACATCTCGGGCGCCTTCGACAACGCCTGGTGGCCGATGACCCTGACGAAAGTTAAGCGGGGAGGGTGTCCGCCCAACATCTTCGAGATGCTAGCGGACTACTTTGTCCGCTGACGAGTCGGGCTTTTCATCGGGGACCGGGTGGAGTGGAAGGTGTCCACAATGGGCTGCCCTCAGGGGTCTGTCCTGGGTCCAGCCTTGTGGAACCTGCTCCTGGACGATTTGCTTCGGCTGCCACTGCCTGCCGGCGTGCGTATGGTTGCGTACGCGGACGATGTGACCATCCTGATCGAGTCCCAATCTCGCTCTGGGATTGAGGCAGCGGCCAAGGTAACACTGGACTTGGTCGCGACTTGGGGTGCCAGGAACAGGCTGGGATTCTCCCCTGCGAAGTCATCTATGATGACGATCAGGGGAAAATTCCAGCGAGCCCCCACTGTCAAGCTGGTCGGGGATTCGGTCGGGAGTGTCACCTCGACGATGGTGCTGGACGTGGTGCTCGACGCAAATCAGTCCTTTGCGCAGCATGCGGTATCGATAGGGGAACGTGCGGCCAAATGCTTCGGGAAGATGTGAAGAGTGTCGGCATTGTCCTGGGGCATTCGATATCCCGGACTCCGCGTCCTCTACAGGGGCACTTTCGAGGTCCGTGCGAGCCGCGGTACGAGACGGACGCGTACAGCGAGCGCTATCGCCACAGCGACTATCGAGCGTGCGTCGCGGTATCATTATTTTTCAAGTACCCGAGTTAGTGAATAGTGAATAATTATTTTATAATAGTGAAATAAAATTATTGGACTAATAAAATGTGAACATGAGTGAGACAAATGAACTAACAAGCGATTCTCCAACAATGGGGATGGACTTGGAATGGAATGAAAAAAATAGACATTAGAAACAGTAACGGAATGTTGTGCGAAACCCGTAAAGACCTTTTCAATAATGAGGACGGTTCCTTCTCGGATTGCAACAACTGTAACTTTGTAAACAATGTAAAGAACTTCGTGGAGTTTAAAAATGGGCAATCAAAAATAAAGACACTTAAGTGCAAAAAGTGTAATAAACAAAGTGCCGTGAAAATTTACGTAGACACTACACAGAAGCTATTGGACAACATATTTGTGACCGAGGTATCGTATAAAATATTTAGTTGTGCAAATACGGTGTGCAAAAGCATATTTCACAACTGCAAGAGTTGCAATAAACAATTAATAGTGAGAGCCATCCCACAGGACGATTTTCTCGCGAGTGAAACAATCATATGCAATTGTAAAAAAGTCAATACGGTGTACGTACAAAGTGATGAACTAAATCTACGACGCAATAATAAACTTAGTGAACGGTCGATAAAAGGTGTTACGAACTTAACGAGTACAAGTGCACCAAATAAACAATGTAAACAGGCTGGAGTAAAAGCAAGCGTCGGCGCACGCGCGCCGCACGCCCACCGTGCGCCGGCGATTACCACTTCTAACCGGTTTGAACCACTTCGCTACATGACAAACGAGCCCGCATATGCGCGCTCGCTGTCAGCAACATCATCGCTGCGTTCAAACTCAGCAAACTCGCGCAGTTTGTCACGCAAGCGTACACTGCCCGAAGGTGGGGATACCAATGCCCCGAAAGCAAAGAGACCAGCCGCGCGAAAGAACAGTCCCATATCGACGCGCATGGAAGGCACAATAGCAAACAAGGGTGGATACGTTCCCCCGATACTTATCAATGATTTGCAGTACAAATTCAGCAACGCGAAGGATAATAAGAAAATCATGTCAGACAAACTTATTAGTGACCTATCGCGCATCCTTGCAACGCATAAAGCAAGAGTCAGCCGTAAGGAGAAAAGTAAGAACATTCTCATCACAGTAACGGACCTCGATAAACGCAGCCTGTGTATCGAGGAAATAAAGAAATTTAAATCAGACCTGGCTTTCATAGCTCCCAAACCTCGTTCAGAGCAAGTACGAACGACCAAAGTGATAATCAGGAATATGACTCATGACTACACCCACGACGAACAGCTAGACGAAATCGAGAGATGCATCGGCATTCGCCCGCTCAGTATCAAACGCATCACGTCAGATGTGCAACTATGTATTTTCGACGGTTCTTTCTCATATGTGGAGCTGGCGAAAAAAATGAAGAATGCCACTGAGGCCTTCTTCTGCGCTCACAGAATCAAACCCGAGCGCTACATTACGAATAGCGACGGGATACTGCAATGCAAGAACTGTCTTCTATTTAACCACGCAACAAGTGCTTGCAACGCTCAAAAGCGCAACCCGACGGTCGATATCGTGAACAGTCCCGGTGAAACGATCAATGTGTGCGCGAACTGTAGAGACGTGAAGCCGGAACAACATACGGCGACACAGCGCAAATGCCCGCGCTTCCAGCGGGAGATGAACAAGCAAAAAACAAAACGTGAAGAGGCAATCCTCCGTGAGGAGGAGAAACATTTTAACAAGCAACAACAGCAGCCTCCCAAACAGGAGACACCACGCGAACATCAATCCCACCCACGCGAGAAACAAATTAGAGGTGAACGTAACTATGCTAACGTCACCGCAAATACCCAACAACAAGAGACAACAAGACCGAGTCGTAAACTCTCAAAACAAGACTTCCTCGAGATTTTCGAGCGTTGCTTCAAAGAACTGCGCGATGCCATCTTTAACTGCAACTGGAACTAAGAAACAAGTGCGAATAATGCACATAAACGTGCAAGGCCTCCGTGGCAAATTCATGGAAGTCAAGCATACCGTGAACAAGTATAACGTTGACATTCTCATACTCAACGAGATAAAAATTAACCTGGACGAACAAAGGTACAACATACCCGGCTACGACAAAATTTACGAAAGAAAAGAGCAACATCTAGGCACCGTAATGTATATCAAGCGAGGCCTAAGATGGGCTCAAACTCGGCTGATAGACAGTGTCGACGATACGGACAGACGTATCGAGGGATGCAGTATCAATCTTTACACCAAACACATAACCAATGACAAAATCACAATCAAGGGCATTTACATACCGATACCGAGACAGGGAGACCTCGTCGACGAGTTCGAGACGCTGATACTCGGTGAAAGCGCCATCATCAAAGGTGACTCGAACCTACGCATGAGACAACTGAATCACACCAGAGACGTAGGCCTGGGCATCGTACTTCGCGACGCAATCCAACGCGGCTCCGTCAGACTCGTTAACACTGGTCAACCATCTCGGCCTACGAGTTCAGGAATACTCGACACAGCAATCGTGAACCACGACCACTCACTATTGGAATTTAAGTGCCAGCAGAGGGAGTGTATTTCCTCAGACCACCTTCCGTGGACGTTGGATATAATAATCGACTTTATTAAGGCACTGCTTTATCGTTGTCCTCACGTTAAATTATATAAGCACTAGTAATAGAGGAACGTACAGGATAGGTTTCAAAAGCTCCTACTCTACGGACAAAATGAAACACGCAATTGTGAAATGAGTTTTTATTTTTAAGTGATATGTAATATTAAAACTAGAGAAATAAATAAAATTCTGATTCTGATACAGGGGCACTTTCGTCGCCACGATAACGTATGATGCTACTTATTGGCACAAAAGGGCGACACTCCACGTTGTACGCAGCGCGCTGCTCAGGTGCCAGAGATCAAGTCTGATTCTGTTGACGAAGGCGTACATATAAATAAGAGATAGGTAGATTGCCAGAATGACTTTGGATCTTTCGCAAACTGACATTGTATTTTAGTTTGATGTTGTTTGTGTGCAGTATGAATATTTTTTTTTATAAGTGCTCGTTATTTAGAATACCTACTCACTATAAACACTTAAATCCTTTGTTGCCTTAAACGTCTTGTGAAGTCTAGCTTTGGTTCTTAGATCTTGTATTATTTCGCTCGTGTACCAATTAGGATACGTGTACCGTGATTTCACACTACGATTTTTCTTAGGGACACATTCATCTAAAAGGCTGTTAATTTTACTGTAGAAGAAGTTTAATATATCGTCTAAGTCATGCATCTCGTACATATTATTCCATTCCGTTGAACTTAACAAAGAATAAAGCAACCCATAATTTGCCTTATAAAAGTTCCATCGCAGTCTATTAATGAGTGCGCATGCACCAGCGTGCGAGTCCGTATCGGTGGTGGATACGGCCGCGGCGGACGAGGTTGCGAGGACAATGTCGGCGGGGTGGAGGGCGCGTACGGGCGCGAAGCTCACGCTCACTTCGAGCGACGGGTGATGCACGTCGACGGGCACAAGTGGTTCGTCTGCCGCAACCACTGACACCTTCCCTCGAAACCCTGAACTCAGCACCAGATCTAATTGGCGACCTAAACAATTGGGTACCATACTTACTTTGAGTGAATTCGCAGAAGGACAAGAAACATTCATAATAATTAGTCACATTTGTAGGACACGAATGTAAATTAAAATAACCTAAAACAATTATTTCTTTATATCTAGTACATAGTTTTTCTATTACTGCAAACAGAATCATGTAATCATTTTCAGAACTACCCGGGGGAATATAAATAACAGAACATAGAAATAAAATCTAATAATTAAATGTACTGTCGCACAAACCATTTAAAAAACGCAGGTGTCTATCGATACGTCGGGCACAAGGGGTGTACTATGCCAAATCGAATGCCAAATAATCGAATATCAATTGATCGACCACTATAAATCGAACATCTAAATACTCGAACGTTCTTAAAATCGAATGGTTAATAAATCGAACATTCAATATATCGTACACTCAATACATCGAGTGTTCAAAATATCGAATGTTTGTTTGATCGAGCGTTCAACGAATCGCATATTCATTCTATCGAAATATCAATATACTGAAAACTTTTTAATGATATTAGAATACAAGAAAAACACAAAATTTACTAATAAATCACATTTTGATCTTTAATTATTATCTTTTATACGTACATTTTAATATTTTGTGTGAATTTCAATTGCACGGAGAAACTCTAATAAATCCATGTTGTTGTAAAGTACCCGCCGCAGCTTGAACTGGTGTGTGGCCACAAGAAGCGCGCCTCCCTGCTTTCGTCCATCCGCTCAGTCGCTACGAAGTATATTGTATCCCGGTGGGACAATTTCAGAATCTTGAATGGAATCATTACAACCCGATTCAGTAATTGCAAACAAGTCCGAATTCAATGAATCCATGTTATTTCTAAAATTGTCCAACTTAGTTCGGAGACCTCTAACGTTTTGGTAAAAAATTTCGATGGTATTACTTTGATGTATTTTTGGTATGCTTCCGAAACCAAATCCACTCGTTGAATTCAGCGTTTATGGGCCATATTTCAGTTTGGTTCAATTTATCAAACAACTGTTCCGGCACTCCAATAACAAACGATGAGTAATCTCGCTCGGTTTTATGTTTTATTTTATCCACTTTTAAAGATACATCCAATCCACAAATACTTTTCACGTGATTAGTAATTGATTCGAGAGTGGTTTCTGGGTGTAATCGCCACACATGCAGGTGTTTCTCCCGTTCCGTGGCTTGTAAAGCTTTTAATTCGGTATTTGTTCCCACTCTGACATCCTTTGGCTGCCGGTTGACTTTTTATACTGTACAGTCATCCAGCCAGATTGATCCTTTTCCACCTCAACGTTACTTTCATCTAAATTGGTAATAGCCGTGTTCGTTGCCGGCAGCTCAACAGTAGGCCAATTCTCGTACTTAAAAAACGTTCAAATTCAAGTCGCAATCTCATCTCAGCGACAATCAATGTCAAAAACAACGTCATCCACTCGACGGTTTTTGTGAGGTCTCTTCCATTTACTCCTTGTTGAGAATATCGCGAGATATTCGGTTTACCACCTCTTCCAAATATCTTCGAAAATTTTCTGTGTTCGCTTCCACCTCGTCCTTTCATCTGGTTCGGTGTCCACGATAGTCAGTATGGGGCCGCTACTCAAAAACTCTGAAGGAGTTTGATAATTCAAATCGTCTGGGTCCTCTGTAAGTGTGCACAGCAGCCGACTGTTAAGACATGCTTCGAGTTGAGCCAGTAAGGTGCTGTATTCCTCGAAAGTGAGTTTTTGCTCGCCAATAACACGTCGAAGATGATGTTTCAGACTTTTACCGCTGCTTCCCATAAGCCACCTGCGCTTGGCCAGACGGGGGATTAAAATGCCACTTTATTCCCAACTCGTCGTTGAATGTTTTGGAAATTTCTGCCAGTTCTTACTATAGTGCTCTATTGGCGGCAACAAAATTGGTGCCATTGTCGCTGTACATAATTATGGTGTGGTTTATCCCGACGTGAAGACAACATGCGTTTACAGAACGGCTGAAAATGCAGATGAGCTCAAGTCTGATACGAGTTCGAGGTGCATAGCTTTGGTCACCATGCACACGAACACTGCTATGTATCCCTTACTTGTCATGACTCCTCGCCCCTTATTGACTTTCACTTCAACGTAACCTGTAAAGTCAACGCCGGTGTGCTGAAATGGGCGCGACGGATTGCTCCGAGATTCAGGTAAGTCCCCCATCATTTGCTTTTGTATGACAGCTTTATGCTTCTTACATGTAACGCATGCATGTAAGCGCTTCTTTACAGCTCTGCTCCCGCCTAATATCCAGTAGTTTTGTCTGATACTCGCGAGCGTCGTCCGAGCCCCTGCATGAAACGTGCGGCGGTGGGCTTGGTCGATAATAAGGTCAGTAACGTGGGTGCTGTGTGGTATGATCAGTGGATGCTTCATATCTTCTTCAACATTCGCATGCTTGAGTCTGCCTCCCACTCTCAAAAGTCCATCGTTATCCAAAAACGGGTTTAGGCACAACGTTTTGCTTTTGTTCTGTATTTGCTCCTGATTTCGCAACCTGCTAATCTCTTCAGAAAATTCACTTTCTTGTTCATACTTTATAATCATATGTTTTGCGGCTTCTAATTCATTTCCGGTCAAGTAAGCAGTGCGCTCGCTGTGGCGTCGTGTGATACGTAGCACCCATGCAAGCACGCACACGACACGTGTCATTATGTCAATTACTGTTTTTTTGTAATGTGTATTGTATGATAATCGCTATGCGGTTGACGAATTGTGACGTTGCTCTGTTTTGATTTTCGCTCCTCCTGATCCGTGACGTAGACGCACTTCTCTGTTACTGATGACTCATCGAATCCAAGGAGAAATTGGGGACGCTCCACCACAGATTATGTTGCTTCAATTGGTCTGTTGTGATGCCACGGCTGGCACAATCAGCTGGGTTGTCAGCTGATTTTATATAATGCCAATTATCGGATGGTATGACGTCATTGATTTGTTTGACTCTGTTCGCTACGAATGGCGTCCAGCGATGAATGTTGCCTTGAATCCAGCCGAGAACTGCAGTGGAGTCACTCCAACCAAAAACCTAGATTTTGCGTCCGTTGAGGGCTTGCTGTATTTTTCGCGTAAGTGTTGTAAGTAATGCGCCCCATTAAGCTCTAGACGTGGTAAAGTGAGCTTTTTGTTCTCCGGCACAAGTCTTGTTTTTGCAAGGACGAGTGTAATGTTGGTAGGTATCAAGGTTACAATACACGACACATGCATATGCTTTTATCGAAGCATCGCAGAAGCCGTGCAGTTGAATTGTGTCTTGCCCTCCTATCTGATACCATCTTTGAATTCGAAACTGGCTCATGTTCTGTAGCTCTGCATTCATTTTTTCCCACTCGGTGTTTATTTCAACCGGAAGCTGGTGAAATGCTATTGAATATAGGAGAGCCAAACTTGCTTGAATAAAAGTTTTAATTTTGTTGTAATTGGAGCTAACCAACCGAGTGGATCAAATATCTTTGAAATTATCTGATAGTAATGAACGTTTTGTGTGTTTTTCTTTTGTATTTGTTTCGCTCATTTTTAGCCCGAACGAGAATGTATCTTCATTGGGGTTCCATTTCAGCCCGAGCGTCTTTGTTGACTTTGCTTGATTGAAATCGAATGATGGTTGATTCGAGGATGCTCTGCTGACGTTTTGAAGTAATTCTTCGTTGTTAGCTGACCATTTCCGTAAGTTGAAACCTCCCGACTGTAGTAACCGGATTAAATCGCCTCACAGTTGTTTGGCTGACGATAACGTGAAGCTTCCACTTACAAGGTCATCCATATAGAATTCTTCTTGCAACGCTTGTGCAGCTCTGCTGTGTTGATACTTGTGGCCTTCATCAGCTGCCAACTGTTTCAAAGTCATCATAGCATACTATGGAAAAACACCAACAAAGTTAACGTCAAGCCTGGGCTTCCGGTGAGCGTCGATGGGGTGAGTGATTGTAAAGGCATTGCTGAAATCTTTAGGAATCAATTTACTGTACATTCACCGCGGGGTCCGGCGTATGAGGTTTTCAATGGTAAGTTACCTGAAGGGAGAGTAGGGGTGAGCTTTAGTGCCAAGGATGTGGCCAAAACTATTAAGAGTATGACAAGAGGCAAAAGTCCAGGTCACGATTCCCTATCCATTGAACACCTGGTTCACGCTGGCTCACATATAAACAGAGTTTTAGCAATGTTCTACTCGCTGTGCGTGAGCCATTCTTATCTTCCGGCGGATCTCATGAAAACTGTGGTTGTGCCTATAGTTAAAGATAAAACTGGTGACTTAGCTGATAAAAGCAACTATAGGCCCATTTCTCTAGCTACAGTTACGGCGAAGGTGTTTGACGGTATGCTTAATACACAGTTAAGTAAATATATATCTCTGCACGATAATCAGTTTGGGTTCAGACCCCGATTGTCAACGGAAAGTGCCATACTGTGTCTTAAGCATACTGTCAAATACTACATTGACCGTAAAACCCCGGTATACGCGTGTTTTCTCGACTTATCCAGGGCATTTGATTTGGTGGCGTATGATCTCTTGTGGAAGAAACTTGAGAGTATAAACCTACCACCAGAACTTGTTACTATGTTTAAGTATTGGTATACGCACCAAGTTAATAGCGTCAGATGGTCGGGGGCAGTGTCGGAGCCTTATCGGTTAGAGTGCGGTGTAAGGCAGGGTGGACTGACCTCACCCTCGCTATTCAACCTTTACATGGATGCGCTGATCGTCGCGCTGAGCAGTCGGCATGTCGGCTGTCATGTTGATGACGTGTGTATCAACAATTTGAGCTATGCAGACGATATGGTGCTGCTGAGCGCGTCGATTTGTGGCCTAAGGAGGTTGATAGCGATATGTGAGGATTTCGCGGTTAAACATGGACTTGTTTATAATATTAAGAAAAGTCAATACATGGTCTTTGAGGCTGGTGGTGCTATATGTCCAGATTTTGTACCACCTATACGTCTAAACGGTGTAGCCTTAGACAGGGTTAATCAGTTTAAATACCTAGGGCATATAGTCACAGCTGACCTCAGGGATCATGCTGACTTGGAACGGGAGCGGAGGGCGTTATGCATAAGAGCTAATATGCTGGCCCGCAGGTTCGCGCGTTGCTCGGATGGAGTTAAAATAACTCTTTTCCGAGCATATTGCACGTCCATGTACACCTGCAGCCTGTGGGCCAATTACACGCAGAAAAGCTACAACACCCTCCGTGTTCAGTTTAATAACGCATTCAGAGCGGTTTTGGGTTTGCCTCGCTACTGCAGCGCTTCCGGTATGTTCGCATGGGCGCGCACGGACTGTTTCCATGCGACCATGCGGAAGCGCTGCGCGTCGCTTGTGCGCAGAGTGCGGGCCAGCCCCAATGCCGTTCTGAGTATGATAGCAAGTAGGTGGGACTGTCCTTATTTGCGACACTGCTGTGACAGACAAGTTACATACAGTGTCGCCAGTAAGAGACTGCTATAATAGTGGACATGTAAAATTTTTAAAATTAAAATTATTGTATATGATTGCGTTTGATTTTATTGTGTATGATTTTATTGTGTGTAATTTTATTTGTAATTGATTTTATTTTTATTTATTTTTTACAAGTATGGGTTATTATTACCTGAAATAAATGGATTTATTTATTTATTTATTTATAGCTAAGAATGGAGCTGCTTTCATGCCATAAGTGACTGTCGTGAGCTGATATTCACGTAAACGTTGGTCAGGACGGTTCCTCCATAGTATCTTCTGATAGGTTTGATGTTCAGTGTTGCAAAGTATCTATCAATATTTTTTTTCTATATCCGCCGTACACGCAAACTGATATTGCCTCCATCGCAAGATCAATGACATGAGGTCTTGCTGTAAATTCGGGCCACGCTTCATGAGGTCGTTCAAAGTATGGCCCGTGGATGTTTTTGCTGATGCGTTGAATACTATTCTTAACGCCATCGTTGTGGAATCGGCTCGCTAAACACAATGGTGAGGTAAGTAGCAAGTCGGTGTCGAGTTACTAGTACACTCGACCATATGATTCAGTGCTCGATATTCATGAATGAACTGTCTGTATGCTTCTGCTAATGGTGGCTGTTTGCAACATTTTCTCTCAAGTTGCCTGAATTGTGCCAAAGCCATAGGGTTTTGTAACTCCTAGCTATTCTTGAAAGTTTGGTTCAAACGGTAGCTCAACAATGTAACGACCTTCTTCGTTGCGATTTGTTGTGTTCTTGTAGTGCTGCATACAATCCAGCTCCTCCTGTGACATTCCCGAGTTTTCTGCTATGTCTTCTACTTTCCAAAATTGATGAATCTCTTCGATGTTATTCATCACAACGTTGCATTGAAATGATGTTTGCACGTTTCCGCATAAAATCCAACCCAAACGTGTTTGCTGTGCGACTGGTTGTGATTTTTCGTGCCTGATGATACCTTCTTGGATTATGTTTGAGTATATCTTAGCCCCGAGTAAAATGTCTACCGGACGACTCTCATGAAAATCAGGATCAGCCAACGTGATGTTTTCTATAAATGTATATGATTTTGGTTTTATTAATGATCTGTTGGGCAAATTATGATGAAATTGCGCATAATGAAAACATCGGTGTCAAATGTATAATCGGCGTGCACGTGATTGCACGTGATTCGTATGACACCTTTGCAATTATTTTCTTTTGATCCGACACCGAATATGACACCTTTGCAGTGGCCACGCGGCAATCGTAGTTTTTGTGCTGCTTTTTCTGTTATCAGGGATGTTTGTGAACCCTGATCAAGGAGCGCTCGTAAAGTTATCAGGGAGCCATCGTTGCTTGCACTTTGATTAATGCTGTGGTAAGCAGAGTTTCTGCTATATCTTCTTGTGACACTTAATGGTTGCTGTTACTTGTTGTTTCTTGCTATCAGTGCGAGCTGTTGTTCGCTGCACTGAATTGGTGTTTGATTTCTGTCTAACCCATGAACCGTAAGCGTACAATTTATTTGTTTCTCTGTTTGCATGCAATTCACGTTTGTACGCTGGCTCCAAGCAACCACCTACTGTACCTCAATGTGACTCCTCGATACCGGAGATCGCAGTTCACATTAAAGAGGTCCGATAAGTATTGTGCAGTCTAGACGTGAACAAGGCCAGCGGGCCTGACGGCATTCCAGCGAAAGTGTTGAGGCAGTGTGCGCCTGAATTGTCTCCTATGTTGACACGTTTGTTCCGCCTCTCTCTTGATGAAATAATGGTGCCAAAATCCTGGAAGCTTGCAAATGTGCAACCAGTGCCCAAAAAAGGCAACCGTGCAAGCCCTGCCCATTATCATCCAATCGCCATTACCTCCATCCTATGTAAGGTAATGGAAAGGGTACTGAACAGTAAGTTTCTGACCTACCTCGAAGGTAATGATCTCCTCAGTGACCGTCAATATGGCTTTCGCCGGGGACGGTCAACTGGCGATCTTCTTGTGTATGTCACGCACTGCTGCGGCGAGGCCATCGAGAAACACGGCGAAGCACTTGTTGTATATCTCGAAGGCCTTCGACAGGTTCTGGCACGCTGGTCTTCTCAGCAAGCTTACTGCTTATGGCCTCCCAGCTGATTTTTGTAGTTGGATATCAGACTTCCTTAGTGAACGGTCGATCAGAGTAGTGGTTGACGTTTGCTCCCCTGACCTTATGGCTATTGATGCCGGAGTTCCTCTGTTCTCTCTGCAACTCTTTTCCTGCTGCACATCAATGACCTACTTCAGTTTGGTATTGTAGTACTTGTCCAGCGCAAAAACCAGCAGGGCCGAGGTTCGTTCCTTGAGAGAGGCCATGGTAGAGGGTACTGATTTGACCTTAACCCTTGTCTCCCAGTAGGGTGATGACAATCTGGTCTCCTTTAACGCCAACAAAACACAGGTGTATCTTTTTACCGCTAAAAGGAGTCGTTTCGACCAAACTCCTTCTTTTCGGGGTACATCTGTTCCTGTAACTGATCGGCTCGAGCTCCTAGGCCTGGAGTTGACATCAGGTCTCAAATTCGGTGCCACCATCGAGTACAAAGCCCAAACAGCGGCCAAGAAACTGGGCATCCTAAATAGAGTGAAGCGATACTTTACGCCTGGACAGCTTTTGACCGTTTACAAAGCGCAAGTCCGATCCTGCATGGAGTATTGCAGCCACCTTTGGGATGGCTCAGCAAAGTACCAACTGGCCGCGCTTGACTCGGTGCAACGCAGAGCTAAGAGGCTCATTGGCGACGTAAAACTGGTGGATGCCAAGCTTCACACCTTGGCTCATCGCCGCAAGGTCGCCTGCTTCTTGGTCTTCTACAGATTGTACTTCGGATAGTGTGCCCAAAAACTCCACGACCTCATTCTACCGGCCCCCTTCTTCCATCGGTCATCTAGACGCACTGCAAGTTACCATCCTTACCTAGTTGCAATTCCAGCAATTCACTCTAAAGGTTTCCAAATGTCTTTTGTTAGGCGCACAGCAAAAGAGTGGAACTCTCTACTTGCGTCTGTGTTTCCGAACGCATACAACCCTAATCTCTTCAAAGTGAGAGTGAACAGGCTTCTTCTGGGTAAGCTCACTCCATCGTTGAATCTGTCTCTGTCACCACTGAGCTAGACTAGAGTCAAGAGCAAACCCATCTTTAATAAAAAAAGACACTGTTTACATTCTGCCGCACGCTATATTCTTTATTTTACTTCGAAGGTCCTAGTTTATCATTTGTGACTTCAAGTTATAGCTATATTATAAACATAATGCAGCATTGCAAATGTAAGCGGACAAGCCCTTTACACCTGGAGGCTTTTATTTAGGTACTAAAGCCTGTTTGCGTTTTTATTATTTATTTCTGTTTGAGTTTAGTTTTCAATGTTTTTGTTGGTAGGTATATTGGCGTGTGCTAGCTGACATAATATGGCAAATAATTTAAATTAATGTTTTGTGTTTTGGAATGTTAATTACTTACTACTGTATAGAATCTAGTTCTTATAACTAAACACACAGCTGTGCTTCTGGGGAGTTTGTTGCGCCACTTCTTCTTCTCAGCTAAAGCACTAGGAAGCGGTGAAGGGCGGGTGATTTAGAGGATTGTTGTATAACATTTTGACGTTCAAAAATTGCTGATTCTCAGCCTAGTTTGAATGAATGAATTTTGATTTTGACAAATCGTTTAGTTTGCAAAAGCGTGCATCAATTTTTACCCTCCAGTGTCGCAACCAAGGAGCATCCCCTAGACAGTCAATCAAAAAGAGATTGTTTACCAGAGAGGAACATCAAAGCTCTGCCCAGCCAGCACACAAGGTTTGGGCCACGCTTGCCGAGTGATGCAGAAACAAAAAGAGATTGTTTACCAGAGAGGAACATCAAAGCTCTGCCCAGCCAGCACACAAGGTTTGGGCCACGCTTGCCGAGTGATGCAGAAACAAAAAGAGATTGTTTACCAGAGAGGAACATCAAAGCTCTGCCCAGCCAGCACACAAGGTTTGGGCCACGCTTGCCGAGTGATGCAGAAACAAAAAGAGATTGTTTACCAGAGAGGAAAATCAAAGCTCTGCCCAGCCAGCACACAAGGTTTGGGCCACGCTTGCCGAGTGATGCAGAAACAAAAAGAGATTGTTTACCAGAGAGGAACATCAAAGCTCTGCCCAGCCAGCACACAAGGTTTGGGCCACGCTTGCCGAGTGATGCAGAAACAAAAAGAGATTGTTTACCAGAGAGGAACATCAAAGCTCTGCCCAGCCAGCACACAAGGTTTGGGCCACACTTGCCGAGTGATGCAGAAACAACACAAACAAACGGAACAATGGCATTTACTGGCGCGGTGTTGTGTGGGATTAATCTGAAATGCGTCTGAACAGAGGGAAGACTGTTTACTGGATCTGGAACACGAGATCATGAGACTTTGTGGTCTTACGATATGGTTAGTGCACGTAAAATAACCATGCTAAGGAAGCGACCATAATAAATTTAGTGGTCAGCCGTGATTGAATGGACATTAATAAAATATATCATAGCTGTAAATGTGGTATTCACATTACATTATTGTAATGCAGTTTAATGCTTCTAATTATGCACTCGAATTACTTATATTCAAATTAATGTATTGATTACTAGTTAACCTATCCTCCGTAAATGAATCGTCCAGCAAAATCTTCACAAAATCATAACGATTCTGTAATAAAACCGCGAGCATTGTTTCATTTCTGTGGACAGGTAGCTAATTTATAAAGTACAACACATTTCTAATATACGTGGCGCTCGGAACTAACAATACTAAAATGTTCATTGTGAGATCAACCAAGCGGCCGTTGTTTATGGCTGAAGATCATGCGCCGGCGCACCTCACACCAATAACCCAGGATATCTAACAAAAAGTCAGAAGGCCCGTGTTCACATTTAATGAACCAGTGAAAATATGAAAACAGTTGTTTCGTACCCGGTTTCTGAATTGAGAATTTGGAGTTGAGAACTTGTCACATTCTACTTTAGGAATTACCTACTTAAGGTTACTTACGTTTTTTGCTAAGAAATTTTGGATTTTGCCGGCTTTCATCTTAAGAAATACTAATGTAGAGTTTGACAAGATCTCAATTTTAAATTATCTGATCAGAAGCTGGGTGTCAGTAAACTCATCAGCTGATTAAGTACCTATTATGAATCTAATCGATTGATGATAAGTTGGTGAGCGCGTGCCAATGCGCTGTTAGAAACTAAGAAACGTTATTCAACTACCCAATGAAGTTAATTAAAAAAATGCAGTCCCAGACTGCCGCGTGTCAGGTGCTTTTCTTCTCTGCTTGCTTTTTCTTGTCTGTGTGCGCAAGTGCAAAGTTTACATATTGTTCCACTGGATCTTCTGAGTGCACATGTTTATGTTTTCTGCAAGCATGTGTGATCCAGTGCTGTGTACTATATTTGTAACTATTATAAAATGTACAGCGTACTGGTTCATTGTGCGTCATTTACGAGTAATTTAATTTCCCAGAAGCTCTGCTATTTTCGGCGTTTTGATAGATCTGCCTATGGCTCTGCGGTTCAAATAAGTCACAAAAAAAACTGTAAAACATAGCTGTAAATTTATATTCGTGTGTTAATCTCAGGTCGTAACTCAAAAGCGAGGTGGAAGCGATTGTTGTACAGATAACTAAGGTTGATGACTTAATACTACATCAATCTAAACAGCTGAAGTTTTCGCCAATCGTGTCAGTTTTCGGGGAAACCTGCATGACTGTAACAAATTGACGAGTCGCAGCTTGCATTCTAACTAGTGGCTTTTATTTATTATTATTATATTATAAAACATTGGGTCGCAAAGAAAGCGGGTCGGTTATGAAAAATGCGATAACTTTCATAAATACTTTACTGTACTTTACTTTTTGAGCAATCCATTTAAAATAAAAACTAAATTAAAATTTATTTCATTACAAATATAGGAAGAAGTCTACGTTTTTATTTCTTTTAGGTGATTATATTAAACACCATAAATAAAAAAATGAAGTCGTTTATAAAAATTTGAACAACTTTTATACCATTTAGTTTTACTTTTTTTTCGGCTTATAAATACGGCATTTCTTATTCTTTTTATTCTGATCAAATTCAATTAAAAACATGCCACTAACCTCTGAAGAGTGTACCAGAATTCTGACAATGCTTGAAGTCAAAGTCAAAGCATTTATTTCAAATAGGCACATAAAAGGCACTTTTGAACGTCAACATTTACATTTAAATAGAATTGATTCTAGTCGCCCCTTTCAAAAGGTAGTTTCGTATGGAGAAGAATGGGCAAGAAACTCCACCGTTACTCTTTTAAAATGTGTTACAATATTTTGTATACATTCATTATATAATTATATGTGAAGACGATGCACCTATAATAAAAATTATCCTACCACAATAGGTAAAAATAATTTAATAAACGCAGCAATGATAAATAAGTTAATTAAGTGATAGATACATGGTGTTCACATATTTACAAACATTGTAAAAGTATACGATTTCCCAAATTATGTAAACAAGTAATATGTCAGTGTGTGAGTTAAAGTAATCACAGAATGTAAATCAATGTCATAAAAAATTATGAACTATACAGTTAAAGTAGCAACAAGTTTAATTTTGTCTAGACCCTAGATTGTCCTATGGAGCTGGACCAGCATGTTTCCAAGCATTCTTATCTTGGATATAATCCTCTAATTTGTAATTATGCTTGTTTACACAGTGAACTTTTTATATGGGTTTTAAATTTTCTTTCATTTAATTGCAATATATGACAAGGTATTTTGTTGTAGCATTTAACACAGTACCCCATAAAAGATGTATGTACTTTAGCTAAACTGAAAAATGGTTGATCTATTTTATCTTTATTTCTAGTACTAAAATTATGTCTATCATTTATTTTATTAAAAAGAAGTAGATTTTTTCTGAAGATGGGCGCAGCCAGCGATATACAGCGAGAGCTGTTGGTGTGTCGCTATCAAACGTTTAAACAGTGCTGCAGCGATTTGAAGAGACTGGATACCATATTCGCAGAACAGGAACAGGCCGAACAAGGTGCATAACAGCCCGGGAGGATCGCTATATGGTGTCAACAATGTTGAGAAATCGATTTCAAACGGCTGTTGAAGTCATAAATCACTTTCAAGGCTTCAACGTGCTGGAGGGAGCAATCCGAGCACGTGTACAGTGAGTGTTCGAAGCAAATTGGAAGCCATTTAAACCTGTAAATGGTCCAAAATTCAAAAATCGAAATTGAAGGCTGAGTTGAGCTAGAAAACACATGAATTGGAATTCTGGATGACTGGTCAAGAGTAATGTTTTCTGACAAGTCGAGGTTCGTGCTATACATGCACGATGGGAGGCAAAGAGTCTACAGAAGACCAGGAGAGCGCTATAACCAAGCTTATATTGAAAAGAATGTAACCAAGTTAGGAAACAACACAAATACTTTTTCAAAAATATTCCACTGAGAAAAGAACGTGTTGAGCTAATCAAAAAATTAAACAAATATCAAATCAAATTAGAGGACAGCAAAAAAATCTATGAAATTGATACACAGCGCTTACAGACTGACATACAGGTACTTGAAGGTAGACTCAGTTCCCTTTACATTAAATATGTGGGTTCTCAGAATCAAATTAAAGAACATATTCTTGCTGCTAATGAGTTAGTTATGTGTCAGTGCACTTATCAGAAGGTTTCAAAACCTGATGCTGTCCAGCCTGAGGTAACGACGACCCGTTTCAGACTGAGAGTTTGTCTCAAGACTGTACTCTCAACCAAGATAAACCAGATATAGTACAACATCTATCCCAAGTGCCTGAGATTGGTACTTGTCCAGCTTTCAGTAATCATGATTGCTACAATTCAGTTATGTTCTCAGATAGTATAGGAAGAGGTTTAGGTAAATTAATTAGTAACAAGCAGAGTTATTCTACCCACAATTATTGTATGCCAGGGTCAACCTACAAACGAATAATGGCATCAGTAACAGGAAAGGTATTTAATCCTAGAACCACTATTACTGTATTTGTAGGTAATAGTGCTAAGGTCAAAAAGGAAGATATCCCTGAATGTGTAACTGAGTTGTTAAAGTTAAATTGTAGTAAAATAATATTGTGTGCTTTCCCATATTTTGAAACTTTGACGAAAAGACAAAACAATTATATTCATATGCTTACAAACCATATGCACTTTTTAGTTACTCATTACAGTGACAAGCTTGTGTATTTTGACACCAATAGTTTTGTGGAAACTTTTAAATCGACTAGAGATACTGTGTATCTGCCTGTTAGTTTTAGACACATAATAGCAAGGCATTAGCTTTTTATATAAACTCAGACACAAGTAGTATGTCGAAGTCTCAATGGTTAGTAATAGTACTAATAATAAGGTGGTGAGCTTGAATAAATGTAGTTCAAATGCTATAAGTATTTTTACAAATTGTACGAAGGAGGTTCCATGCCCCTCACTCACTAGGAGCTCATTGCCTGGTGATGACATTGAAGTATTGGGGATAACTCCGGATAATCATTTAAACTAGTTTGTAAGACAACAGAAGGTACCAGTAAGAATATTCCTATACGTAACAACTACAAGGTATCTTCTTGCTTTAAATTAATTAATTATCAAAAACATCAGCAAAATGTCTTGAAATTATTTCATCAAAATATTCAAGGTATTTCTTCCAAATTATTAGAAATGTTTTTAGAAAAAACAAAGTTTGACATTGTTTGTTTTACTGAACATTGGTTAAAGGATTATCAAATGCTAATTAATTATGAGAACTACAGTGTAGGCAGTTGTTTTAACCGTAAATCTATGCTGCGTGGAGGTTCTCTAATCTTAATTAAAAATTGTTTAAAATCTAAGCAACGGAATGACATAGTTGGTTTATCAGTTGAACATTGCATCGAAATGTCCTGTGTTGAGCTAGATAAGCATGTTGTAGTGTGCGTTTACAGACCCCCTAATTATCAGAACTTTTCTTTATTTGAGTCAATAATGGAAGATGTCCTAGCGAAACTTGTATCCAGTAATAAAGCTGCAATTATTTGTGGTGATTTTAATATTAACTTTTTGGAAGTTAATTCGAATAGCAGTAGATTATTAAGCCTTTTTAAATCGTTCAATTTATCGAATGTTTTTACTGAACCAACTAGAGTAACTCCAAGTTCTGCTACTTGTATTGATAATGTCTTCTGCGATTGTGATTATTTAGTGAAAGCCATCGTAAATTATTTGCCATCTGATCATAGTGGACAAACGGTAACTTTTAAGTTTAAAACACCTTTGCAAAAAGTGCAAATACAATTTAGACCAATAGCGACTGGCAAATTAAGTAGATTCAATAGTACCCTAAACCATAAGTTAAATGTTCTGAGTCATATTAGGGACGATGCAAATAAATTGTATGAGAATTCCTTTTCAGTAGTGCACAATGAATTCAATAAAACTTTTGAAAAGAAAACAAAAAATATTTGTCCTAATTTTATTTTTAGTGACTGGGCAACTAGAGGTATTAGGATAAGTAGGGAAAGACTGTTCGATCTGTACGGCCTTAAGCCCTACATTAACACTGAAACTTTCAACAAGTATGTTGCTACATATTCAAAAAAATTTAGGAATACCTGCAAGATAGCTAAAGCCCAGTACATTAGCAACAAGATTAAATCAGCAGAAAATAAAATAAAAACAGTTTGGAAAGTTATAAATAACGAAACTAGTAGGAAATAAATACGTAGCACAGATTATACATTGGAGACTTCACGTGGTGCCATAAGCTCTAACTTAGAAGTCGCTCAAGAATTTGTAAATTTCTTTACTAATATACCAGTTAAAACGACGGAAGCTTTAAATTCCTCACCTGATGTCTCGATTGATTTATTAAGAGCGAACGTTTTAGGCTGCCCGGTTGAATTTCAATTTAAACATATAAACCCTATGACAGTT
Source organism: Brachylomia viminalis (assembly GCA_937001585.2). NCBI lineage: Eukaryota > Metazoa > Arthropoda > Insecta > Lepidoptera > Noctuidae > Brachylomia > Brachylomia viminalis. Next base: position 26,705,171 of record OW443304.2, read on the forward strand.
ATAAAAGCTTTTCGGCAAATAAAAATCAAATTGACCGAAGATCTATGGGGAATGTCTATCAAAGTTTGTACAGCAATAACCGAGACTATAGCAGCATACTTAGCTTTAATATTTAATTTGTGTGTAGATCAAGGAGTCTTCCCGGATTTAATGAAATACAGTAAGGTTATACCACTTTTTAAATCTGGGGACAGCAAAGACACCAACAATTATAGACCAGTATCTGTGTTGCCAGTATTCAGCAAGGTGTTCGAAAAGGTAATGCTCAATCAAATGCTTAATCATTTTAACACCAACAAAATCTTACACGATCAGCAATATGGTTTCACCAAAGGACGTTGTACGACTGACGCCGGTGTCACTTTATTAGAACACATATTTACAGCGTGGGAGGAGGCCCAAGATGCCATAGGGATCTTTTGTGACCTCTCCAAGGCATTTGACTGCGTTGATCACGAAACCATGCTCTTAAAACTTGAGCATTACGGACTAGGTAAACTCGCGCTTAGTTTAGTACAATCTTATTTAAATGATAAACAACAAAAAGTGCAAATAAATGGTATCAATTCACTTCATTTAAAAGTACAAATGGGTGTTCCACAAGGATCGATATTAGGTCCCTTCCTCTTTTTAGTATATATTCATGATCTACCCCATTTATTTAAAAACCAACCACAAATGGTATTATTTGCTGACGATACTTCTTTAATCTTTAAGATAAATAGACGTGCATCAAATCTTGACGACGTAAATAATGCCCTACTGCAGGTACATAATTGGTTCACTGCTAATAATTTAGTATTAAATGGGAAAAAAACTAAATGCATAAGATTTGCTTTACCGAATGTTAAAAGTAGTGATTGTGACATAGTATTGAATAACGAGAAACTAGAATTTGTCGATGAAACTGTTTTCCTGGGAATAACGTTAGACTCAAGGCTGCAATGGGGTCCTCATTTAACATCTCTTGCAGGACGGCTAAGTTCAGCAGCATATGCTGTAAGAAAAATCCGTCAATTTACTAATGTAGATACCGCGAGGCTAGTCTATTTCAGCTATTTTCATAGTATCATGTCTTACGGTATTTTATTATGGGGACGGGCTGCCGATATTGAGTCTATTTTTATTCTGCAGAAAAGAGCTATCAGAGCAATATACAGGCTCCGCAGGCGCGATTCTCTAAGGGAACTGTTTAAAGACATTAACATCATGACGGTACCTTGTCAATATATTTATGAAAACATCATGTACGTAAGGAAAAATTTAAATCTTTTCAGTAAAAGAGGTGAAAGACACAATTATAGGACTAGAAATAGGGACCAATTAGTTCAACCAGGTTTCAGACTGGCTAAAGTAGACTCATCCTTCATGGGGTACTGTTTAAAATGTTACAATAAAATACCTCCCCACATACTCCAACTGAATGAAACGAAATTTAAATCTTGTATAAAACGCACACTATGCAGCCAAGCATATTATAAGTTGGGGGATTATGTCGCTGACAAAAATGCTTGGCTCAGGGCTGGTCCTGCTCCACAAGGGCGCGTAAACTAATTAATTAGCATTCGAAAATAGTGTTGGAGCTGATGAAGATTGTACAACCTATCTTTGCATTGTATAAATTCAATCTCTTAGTATTGTATAATTGCATAGCACATGTGTGAGCACTATGTACCCACTATAAATATTAAATATTATATACTAAGTACTCATATATATAAAACCATAAATAATCACCTTAGCATCATAAATTTCCCTGGAGTTGCATTGGGGAGGCACTCCGGTATCACCGGGTGCCAACCTACCTCCGTCGAATAGTCGAGGCATATCTGACGGACAGAGCCGTCATCTACCCCGGTCGCGATGGGGAGTGGAACCGGCGAGAGATGTCGTGCGGTGTCCCACAAGGATCGGTACTAGGGCCGCTCCTGTGGTTCATCGGTTACGACTGGGTGCTGCGGGCCGACCTCCCTGATGGCGTCAGCGTGGTGTGCTACGCTGACGACACGCTGGTCCTGGCGCAGGGGAGGTCGCATCAGGCGGCGGCCGACGCGATGACACGCGGGGTTGCGATAGTCGTGGAGAGGATCCGGCAGTTGGGTCTCGAGGTGGCTTTGGACAAGTCCGAGGCCATGTCTTTCCATGGGCCCCGGAACAGGCCACCATCGGGATCCCAACTAACGGCAGGAGGGGTTCACATCGGCGTCGAGTCCACGATGAAGTACTTAGGACTCGTGCTCGATAGACGGTGGAATTTCGTGGAGCACTTCCGACGTTTGGCCCCCAAACTGGAACGGACTGGGGCCGCCCTCAAGCGGCTCCTGCCCAACCTGAGGGGTCCAAACGCCTCCTGCCGGAGGCTTTACGCGGGGGTCGTGCGGTCCATGGCTACCGATGGGGCCCCGGTGTGGGCGCGTTCACTGCGGCGGAGAGCCGCCCACTATCTGAACGCGCCCCAAAAGGTGGTAGCCGTAAGGCTGATCCGGGGCTACCGCACGATCTCGGGCGAGGCGGCAAGCCTCCTTGCCGGACTGCCGCCGTGGGATCTGGAGGCGATAGTCCTCGCGCGTCTGTATGAGTGGCGCGCGGAGGCACTACGCCGGGGGGAAACCCCGCTTCCGCGGCAAATCGCGGCGGAGCGGACGGACCTCCGGCGCGATCTCATGGCGGCATGGAAAGAGCGACTTTTGCAACCCAGCGCAGGGCACGCCACGATAGCGGCGGTAAGACCCCTCTTTGAGGAGTGGCTAGAGAGGCGTCACGGCGTCCTCACCTACCGCCTGACGCAGGTCCTCACCGGACACGGAAGCTTCGGGAGGTTCCTGCACATCATCAGGCGGGAGGAAACGCCCGGGTGTCACCACTGCGATGATCGCCCCGAGGACACGGTGGAGCATACGGTGGGGGCCTGCCCTGCATGGGCGGAGCACCGCCGTGTCCTCGTAGAGGCGATCGGCAGCTGCGGCGACCTCTCACGCCCGGCCTTGGTTCAAGCCATGGTCCGGGGCGAGGGGGAGTGGGAGGCAGTCGCCTCCTTCTGCGAAGCAGTCATGCTAGCGAAGGAGGTGGCGGGACGGGAGAGGGAGAGAGTCTCCCGTCCAAGCCGCCGCGGTGGACGCTCCGGGCGTCGGGAGCCGCGTGACGACTCCCGGCCACCGTAGGCGCGGGCCTGCGGGCGGTGAGTAATGGGTAGCTCACCGTCCGATCAGGATCAGGCCCGTGCCGGACGGCGCGTACGTGTTCCACGCGCGCCTCAAAGAGATGTCAGCATCGAAGAGGGGGCCCACTAGGGCCCAAGCCTGCCGGGAAAGCGGGATCATCCATAAAGGGTACCGCTGACCCGGAACATAAAGGGCCAAGGAAGGAACACGGGTGGGTTTTAGTCAGTAAGAGTCTGACACTCCCTTCCGCTCCACCCAGAGCGGGAGGGGTCATTTGATGATTTCCCATCCTCAAAAAAAAAAAAAAAAAAAAAAAGCATCATAAATTTAAACTCACATGCACTAAAATCCAAAGTAACAGAGTGGCTGCTCCTAAAGGATTACTCTTACACGGAGTCTTTACTTACATATCTAGTGTAATACACGCACAACTCACCCACACACCATCACACATACACACACACATACACACACCCACTTCCACCACTCACACACAATTTCACTATTAAAATTTGTATACCATACAGTAGAATGGCACAGTCCACTCTAGATAAGTTTTGTTGGTAATTGTAAACCCTGACCGTATATTACTGCCTCTTAAAATACAGGTATATCCTAGTTTAAGAGGTAGAGTATAATTTTTGTACAGAGCTTGCAACACAAACTTTAAATATATTTTTAAACTAAATATCAAACTGTATTTAAAATTCTGTATGTTTTTTGGATAAAATAAAGATTATTATAAAGCTTACTGGGTTCGTCTTTCATTGACTTGAATGTGCCCTGACGGCTGAGAGTATGTCATGCTCACTCAAATGTGTCGCTGGTGGTGGCGTGTGTATTGGATCATTGAGTTCCCTTCAAAATGGTTGAGCTGAATGGTGCTGATCCATACGTCATGTTCGTGAACGGGCGCCGTCAGTAGGCACTGGTCATTTCTTAGCTGCCACGGCTTATTTTAATTCCATAATTGTTTTTATCTTTTTATTACGGACGCTTTTAACGTGCACGTCTTTCTACATCGTTCTCACATGTATAATTACAACATGAATGATGTAACCACTCTATTGTAACAATATTTTGATTTAAAAGAGTGTCCATGGAGTTTCTTGCCCGTTCTTCTCCATAGGTACCTACTACGCTTTGGAATGGGCAACTAGCTTCATCTTTCTGACTGACCGACCCCTTGACAATTCAAAAGTGCCTGTAATTGGTTTGTTTGAAATAAATGCTTTGAGTTTGAGTTTTTGAAGACAGTGCCATACGGCGGAGGCTCCATACACGTGTGGGCTGGAATTTCTTCTGAAAGCCGCACCGCACTAGTGCTGATAGAAAATGGCACTTCAACTGCAGAAAGATACGTGAATGAAATCTTAAATGAGAATGTTGGCCCTTTTTTAGTAAACATGGGTGAGAATGCCATCTTTATGTAAGATAAGGCTCGTCCCCATACAGCTCGGATAGTGTTTGACTACCTTGAAGATGCCACTATCACATATACATGGAGTGGCCAGCACGCAGCCCAGACTTGAACCCCATCGAGCATGCCTGAGACGAACTGGGACGACGTGTACGAAAGCGAAATTCCTCTCCAATCACGCTTTGTGAACTGAAAGAAGCGCTGTTAGAGGAATGGGAGAATATTCTTCAGCATCGGCTCAGAAATTGGGTGGAAAGCATGCCAAACCGTATAACAGCTGTATTAACAGCTCGTGGTGGCAATACACAACATACTAAAAAATGTGTAAAAGTTGCATATTTTTCGAAATCTAGTGAAAATAATAATTTTTACTTTACTTTACCTTTATGACATTGTTAGTTCATGAAGTAAGCTCCAATATTTTAGAAGTTATCCAGGTTTTGGTTACCGACCCGCATTCTTTGCGGCCCAGTGTATTTCGGTCTGGACCTCTTTTGTATAAAACTAGCTATTGCTCGCAGCTTCGCCCGCGTAGAGGTCAGAAATTATCACGCTGGAACGTACTGTTTAACAGGATAAAAAGTATCCTATGTGCTAGCCCAGGTTATAGTTTACCTGTGCGCTCCGTTGTGATTCGTTCAGCCGTGAGGCGTGAGAAGGTAACAGGCAGACAGAGTTTCTTATAAGTTTTCGTAATCATTTATATGTACTACATATTTACTACATACCTGCACAGACCATACTACATACACATTTACATACATATTTACTACATATCGTCGCTAGAAAGGCATATAATAATATATTGTATTAACGACCGTTCATTCATTTCATTTCATTTCATTTTTTTCATTTTTTTTTATCCAATAACAATTTCCATTTTCAATTTACATAAATTGTTCAATAAATTAATTTGAAGTTTTACTTTTGTCACTGACATAGTACCTGTCACACAGTCACCATAAAAGCAGTTACCACATACCACCGAACCAGTTTCAACCGTTTTTGACAGCCCGCAAGAAACAGTGAATCAATCGTCGTGAAAAAGACGAGTTCAGTCAAAGAAATAAGATAGCACCGACGTGCCACGAGCGTCATCACAACATCGTACACGTTCACCAGTTTGCTTCGAAAGAAGCGGTTTGTAAGCGCAAGCAGAGCAAGCGAAGCACCAGCACCCTCCGCATCTTCACTGCACGCTTCAGGATAAGTGGACACGACGCTGACGACACACGTGTTCTACAGACAGTCTTCAGGATCTTCGGTCTTCACTCGATGACGGCGCCCGGCGAAAAGGACCGCGCTCGGCGCGCGACTCCTATTTATGCCTTCGCGGCGAATAGTGTCATGTGCAACACAGCGCTCCGCACTCCGCGTGCGGCAGGCGACCGAAGTGAGACTGTTGTACCGTTACAAGCTCATGGATTGGAAGATGCAGCGGAGTCGAGACATTTGATTAAAGATCAGCTAGGTATTACAAAAGAGGAGGGTATGGTAGACCAAGGTAGTAGTGTTCCTTACTTTAATATTGTGCCTCCGATACCTCCGGCCATTGACCCACCTAGTTGGGATGCTGAGCCAACGGCGACGCCAACAGTGACGCGGTCCAAACGCTTCAACCAGAGAATATAATTACGGAATATAATAGTCAACACGTAGAGTCAACCTCAGAGGCAAAATTCCTAGGAATAATAAAGACCATAAATTAACATGGCAACCTCATGCTGAAATCCTGTGCCAAAAATGAAGTAAAACTGCCTAAGTTCTTTATAACCTTTCTAGAAAATTAAATATAAGTGCCATGTTGACAGCGTATCATGGTTTAGTTGCGTCATTATTAAGATTTGGTATTATATTTTGGGGGATTTGCAGCGAAAGGGAACGAATATTTAAGGCACAAAAGCGTTGCCTAAGGTCAATGACTGGTCTTAAGTCGACAGAAAGCTGTCAACCATTATTTAAATCCCTAAAAATTTTTACATTGCCATCCTTGTACATTCTAGAAGTTGCTTTATTCGTTAGAACAAATCTGCATTTATTTACGTCAATGTATGATATTAGGCAGTGCATAAGACCAATACGGGCCAGTTATAAAAACGTACTGTACACAAATGTCCATAAGACAGCTTTACTTAAAAATAATATTCTACACGTGGGTCCTCTTATCTATAACAAACTTGCCCAGAAAATTAAAGGAAATGCCTTTTAAAATGTTTAAAAAACTGTTATCAAAACTGCTACTGGAAAAATGTTACTACTCAAATAAAGAATTTTTGTATGACAACAATAAAGTAAAATGTCGCTCCTTGCAATTTTATTAATATTTAGATTTATTCATCCCTGTAATAGTTTTTGATAGCTTATTATTTGTTTGACATTTTATGATTTGTATGCGTATCGAGCAGAGATTTAAGTTAATGCTGTCAATTATTTTATTCATGTTCATTCTTTCCTTTGTTTCATTATAGTATTATTATTTCTAACAATGAGTATTATGCATGCCGAAAGGTAAAATGTATCGGGGCAATTTACATAAAAAAAACATCTTATTTGTATACCTACATTTTTGGCAAATAAAATATTCTGATTCTATCAACCGCTTGTGCCCTTTGCTCGAGTCTGATGAACGAATTACTTCATTACTTCACGGGGCTGAATAGAGAACGAATAAAGCAGATAGTAACAGATTTAACATTTTAAATTATTATCATCCTGTTATACCTTAACATAACAACATAACAGATAAAAGGCCTAATTGAATATACCGCTATGCTATTTCCTTTAACAAAGCAAATATAGCTTACCGGTTCGATGACTTCTTGGCAAACTTATGTTCGAATCCCAACAACTGTGATGTTTTTGAGCTTACATTTTACATTTAAAACGGAATGCGCTCTGAAATCGTTAAGTCGTGCCCATAATCATTTCTCTCCGCAAAATTAATTATCGGCTGTCAATACATTTACTTTTCCGCTAAATTCAGTCTTGGGTAGTGTGAGTCTACTAATAATTGTTTTCGGTCCTCCACGAAGTGTAATTGAAACAATAATTAACATCGAGAAAAAAATCTAAAACTGCCGTATCACAGTGTCTAACCCGCGAGTTCACGGAATCCTCGCGGTTGTGCGAACTGTTAAAAGCGATAGTCCTGCGTACGCGCAATATTCGCTACGCTGTCAGTGATACCAACTTTCCGACGACGAAGTGGGCGCTTGCCTTCCAGCGACGAATGTAGTATGACCTGGTGCATTGCTGGTGAACGCGACTGGTGGCGCCACACCTGCTACGCGGCGACGACGTCATCCGCCTGTGATCAGTGTTTCCTACATCTTACTTCTCTTGTGTTACTATTACGATGGCTGGTGTTCAGAGAACCCCTCCTAAGATGCAAAACACAAGTCTGACTCAGACCCAGTCTGAGCCTGCTATCAACACAGCGTCTGAGAGATGTGACAAAGTGACAACTCGTTGACACCAGCCTAGACAGGAGCGATTGTCTGGAGGCCAGCATGAAGTGCAAGAGGATTTACTCGCAGGTCGGAAAACAAGTGAAAATAAGAGTCCTGCTTTGAATTTTCCTCTTGAAACTTTACCGGCGGTCACTGGCGAGGACGTGCGTTCTATCGTACAAGAAGTTATAAAAACAGAGTTCGCTGTTATGCTTCAGCAGATAAATAGTACAATTGTAAACATCGTTGATAGGGAGTTGGCCCCGATTCGCAAAGATTTTGAGGAACTTAGTGTCTTTGAATATCCACACGATACAATTTGATAAGTTTCAGTCGGAACACGTAGAATTTAAGAGTACTACGAGAGAACTTAAAGATGAAAATATTAAATTGCAAAACGCAGTAACAGATCTTAGTCAACGACTTAATTATATGGAGCAACAAGCACGAGCCAACAACCTGGAGCTGCAGTGTTTACCAGAAAATAAACAGGAAAACCTGTATACCGTTGTCAAACAGTTGGGTTCAGTGGTCGGTTGTGAGATTAAGGATAGCGATATTTAACACTGCACACGAATTGCGAAACTTAACACCAGTAATTCTCGCCCTCGGTCTATCGTGGTCCAGCTTGCCTCGCCAAGAATCCGCGATCAGCTGCTGGCCGGTGTAATTGTTTACAACAAAGATAAAACCCATGACCATAGCAGGCAACAGGTCCCCTGTCTTTATTGCCGAACATTTATCCCCAGCTTACAAAGCTCTTCATGCTGCAACAAGAGTCAAGGCAAAAGAAAAGGGTTATAAATATGTCTGGGTGAGTAACGGGAGGATATTTGTCAGGAAGATGGGCGGCGATGATCATATTTTCATTAAAAGTTTGGACATTTTAAACAAATTAAAGTGATATGTTAATTTAAATAAATCATAGTATTCCTACTTTTGCGTGCACTTGTAAACTAATTAAATAAATTCAATAGTTTGCAAATATACTATCAGAACTGCTGTTCTGAACAAAGAGAGTTCTGAGGGTTGAGAACAAAGTCACATACTGTAGATCGTAACATTTCCGGTAATAATTATGACATAATTGTTCTGTCTGAAACTTGGTTAAATGACTCTGTACTGAGCAGCGAGCTATTCGATGATAGATACGTGTTATATAGGAGAGATAGAGAAAGTTCTTCTTTTCAGTGCGCCAAAGAGGGGGGTGATGTTTTAATAGCCGTTAAGAAACAAATTAAATCTAAGCGTATTAAGTGCTGGGGAAGTAGGTGTGAAGACCTATGGGTGAGTATTGATGTATCAATGTCGTGTACTGGTCGTCGAATGGTTCTCTGCGCAGTATACCTGCCTCCTCCTATACGCCGTTCTTCTCTGGAGCACTATTTGGATCAATGTAATGCTGTTTTTGAACAATGTACTGATTCGGAAGTTTTTATTGTGGGTGACGTTAACTTGAGTAACATTAGCTGGAATTTAGCAGAGAATTCGGCTAATAAATTGGGCTTGTCTAGTACTAATGAAATTTTAATTGAATTCACAAATGTTAACAGGCTTAACCAACTTAATAATGTTACAAACGATGCAGGTCGCATATTGGATCTGGTTTTAACAGCACATTCACTGTGTAGCGTCAGTGAAAGTATAAATCCAATTAGTAATGTCGACAAACATCATCCACCTCTTGATATTATTGTATCTTGGAGTAAAGAAGCAAGACTACCATACAATAATGTCATGCAAATACCAAAATTTCGTACCACAAAGTATGGACCAATTAAGTTGTTTTTAAAACAAACTGATTGGGATGAATTATTTAAGGTGCATAATGATGTGAATGAGATGTTGGATTCATTTTATGGTGACGCTTAATCATGTTATACATGAATTTATTCCCTCTCGGGCACCAAAGAAAAATAAATTTCCTCCATGGTTCAATCGTAATTTAATCAGAATGTTAAACTCAAAGAACAACATTAGAAAGAGATATAATCAATAAAAAAATCCAATGGACTTAATTGAATTAAAACTGCTGGGTAAGCGCTGCGATACCTTGATCACTAAATGTTACAACAATTATATCAATAATCTAGAAAACAAGCTTAAAACCTACCCTAAGTTATTTTGGACGCATGTAAAAAATAAAAGAGGGGGATCAAGTGCCTACCTCGTGACCATGACCGACGGATCAGTGTTCACGTCTGATGGTACGACAATATGTGAGATGTTTGCTACTAGCTTCTCGTCTGTTTATAGCCCCGACCAAGAATCGAATAATGAGTTTGATACCAAATTATGTTCACAGTCTCTTGGGAATACCAGTCTATGCTTAATAAGTCCAAATATAATCAGTGAGAGCCTACTTAGAAAGTTAAAAAGTTTGGATATTAACAAAGGTGCTGGTCCAGATGGCATACCACCAATATTTATTTCGGCTTGTGCGGAGGAGTTGCTTCATCCACTCATGGCCATATACAGCAAATCTCTGATTTCTGGTGTATTCCAAAATTTACTAAAAACTAAAAACTTTGCAAGCAATGGGATATTACTACTGAAGGCTGCGGGTGTCGACCTCAGCACGAGCTGCTTCTCTCATGGACAACTGTACGTGGCTTGCTCCCGCGTCACCTGTCTTGACTCTCTTCATATTATGGCTGCTGAGACCAAAACTACAAACGTGTTATTCAGAAAAGTTTTAATAAAATGTGGCCGTTATTTAATAAGTTGTGGTGTCTTATGACTTGCACGCGAACGAGGTCGCAGACAGAAGCTGTTATTATTCAATAAACTAGGTACCAGATACAACCAGCGACACGACACTCGATAAACTTAAAAGCAACTAGTAATTAAAAAAGCACACCTACTACGTACTAAATAGGTAACCAAAACGTAGGTGCGTTAGTACATAAATTACAAAAAATACTCAACACAAACAGACATACTATACCTACCTACTATTTAGTGAAAATTTTTTTTTAATTAATCTTACCAGTGAATTATTATGTAAGTACCTATTTAATCTAAATTTAAAAACATTGTATATTTATTATTATTGATATTTCTTACTTTTCTTTTTTTTTAGAATATTTTTTTTTTTTACTTTTTCCTGTGTCCTACAGGGTTCGAACGTGTACCTTGGCTTTGCGCCTTTGTTACAACTTATTATTAACATTAGGAACGCGATAGAGGTATGAATTCGATTACAAGTCATGGACACAGTTTAGTGTCCGCAGCATTTTTCTAAGAAACAAACATTTAAACGGTAGGGACAAGGGAATCTCTCTTTTAATAAATTTTGAGACAACCTATACTCAGTAGGTTTAGGTAGTTAAAAAAAGTGTAAACAAAATAAAACCACGTGACTCATAGATGCTGAACCTTTTATTTGAAATGTTAAAATCATATTATGTTTGAGTCACATAATTAATAGACTCTATTCTGAATCTGATGAACTATCTGTCACATTAATAGTAAAGCGTTCACTGGTATCATCAATTATTTTGTCTAATTTAAACATTTTCTTTTATTACATGACCCTCGCAATTTTTCCAATTCTCAGCAGTCACATTAGCTAAAGCCTCTGGCAAAAGAATTTTTAGGTCATCCATTTTAAAAGTTTTATTTTTCTCGGCTACAAACCCCTTAACTTGAGCCCATATTAACTCAATTGGATAGAGCTCACAGTGACATGGTGGCAGGCGCAATACTGTGACACCATTTTGTGGTACTCTTCAATTTAGCAACGTTATCTAATTCCTTGTATTTTCTAAAAGGTTTGAGGAACCTGTCTTTTTGGGCTCTTTACAATAGACAGATTACAAAATATTATATCATTTTAATAAATCTAAGTAAAAAAATGTGCTCAAGTAGTTACATCTACGAAGAGTAGTTTAAGAATAAAATAATGATAAAGTTTAACATAATAAAATAAAAGATGAAACTATCCTGTGATCGAAAATAAATTTATTTTTTGTTAGAACGTATTTTTAAACAAGAAAGTGTCGAACTATAAAAAACCCTTTTTAAGATTTGTTTACCTTTTTTTAATTAACTACCTAAACCTTTACCGTCTTATTACAAAACACGATCTAACTTTAGCCCCAACCTACACATTCGATTTAGTTTTTGAATTTGGAACTTTATGCCGACTGTAGTAAAGTTCTTAATACAAAATTGACAATCTAAGACCGGACTAAGTTGACAGTTTTGTAAAAGGAACTGTATTTCGATTTCAGTTAGGTTCTTATTTCAAAAACAGGCTCGATGGTTTAAACCATGTCAAAAGAAAAACCTTGTTTTGTAATAAGACCGTTTGAGTATAGATTGAACATAGAAAGCACCTATTTGAAAGAAACAGGACAAATAGGTACCTAATACAAAAAATCTGGTGGATATGCACAGAGCAGAGCCAGTATTACTTTTTTTAGATGATTCGGCCATTATTAACCCTCCACCAAATATAATGGAAATAATACCTATATTTTGCATTGTAGGTTTGCAAAATAAACGATAAACATACATAACAAAGAAAGAATTAAAGAGATTTTAAAACATTTTTTCGAGCCATTCCTACTATTGAACTCAACGCCATCTGCTCAAGTTTACATGAAACATCTTCAGAGCGCGCGGCGAGTCGAGAGCGCTCATTAAACAAAATGAACTTGAGAATCATACAGAGCATTTTACTTGATACAAAAGTTCAAAGATGGCGGTAGTATAGCTGATGTTGAAAAAGTTTTTTGTTGCATTGGACAAACTATGAAGTGAGAACGGCATTGCTTGTAGACCTTGTATGTTAGTGAAAATTCCTAACGCGTGACGCATTTTAACGTAAAACTGCCTTATTGATCTAGTCATTACAACGTGAGAGTTGTCTAAAGTTCTCTACCTGGGTTGAGCATAGTGTTTACCACCTTGTCTTAAATATGTAAATGGCTCACACCTAGGTATAGGACTCACCATCTGCATCTTCATAATCGACAGCCTTTTTCCACTCACTACTGATTATTATAGGACTCCTTGACTTTGTGGCATGCTTCCCTGGTCTATGCGAGTCTCACCCAGGTCCCACCCACCGTCACCCACGGTCCTTAACCCATATGGCTGTTAGTCTGACCTGACAACACTTCTACCGTCTCTCGGAAACCACGACTCTTAGGATTTAAAAGTAAGCGAATTTATACATACATAGGTACGTATTATTACTTCATACTTCTTTAAATTCAGTTGTGCTGTAAAGAGACCAGTAGTTAGTCTCGAACTGTTGACTGATGAATACCTCTTGACAACCAAGGGAAGAAAGGGAGTAGCTTTTATATTGTATCATCGTGACTGTAATGCGGTGACAGTTTCATTAAAGCATTGTCTAAAGGTCATAACCGGTACGACACACATTTTGGTTGAATGTAAATAAGTAAGCAAATCAGGTCATCCATATTTATTAGGTTGCTCATTATTCAGTACAGTTTGCATTATAAATTAACCTATTAAGTGGACGGCGCGCTAAATGCCATTATCTGAGGCCTGATGAGCTTCACTGCGAGTGTCGTTATAGCGTGACTGGTGACACTACACCACATAGCTCCGTACAGAAGGACCACATGCAAAAACGAACTTGAATGAACAATACTCACTACTGCATATATTAATATGTAGCAGTCTTGATTCACTGCAGTAGTAGATCCCACGTGGTTCACTATGTTAGTTCCAGTTGTCGCGTTTGCTTGCCACAGGAAGTGGATCTTCTGTATCCGTTTGTAGCGTGTGGTGTTGCGCTATCAGTCCGCGAGATGTCACAGTTCAGGGGCTATCACACGATTTATTATCTATGGCGATAGCGCGGCGACACTCTGCAACACTCACACACTCACAGATGTACGGGGTGTTGTCAACCACACTCGTCATTATAGATTGTGTTTGTGTATCAAAAACAATTTGTTTATGAAATATATTATTTTATGATTTTGAGCGCTGTCCCGGCTTCGTCATCTTGCTTACCTACTACCTACAATAGAGCAGTAGAACTATGGTCTCTACAAAGCATGTGTGTGTAGTATAATAGTAAGTATCATAACCAAGGTTAATGTAGGTACTTAAACTGGTTCCACCGGGCTTCCCCAACCGACACCACTCTCACTAATTAAATATGTAAAGCCAACTCAGAAAATATTATTTCCGAACGTTTTTAATTTTGGTTTTAGAAGGAAGGCCTAACTTCATTCTAAAACCAGAATTAAAAACGTTCTTGGTGCGTAATGAGCGGTGCTCTATAAGCGCTGACCCCACTCAGTGCGACCCGCATCCCAAACAGCAGCCTTGCTAACTTGGCTAGTCCTTTCTTCACGACATGCGTTCTCGCGCAGGTCGTGGTGAAAAGTGCCGGCACGAGAGAAGCGATCAACGGACAGCAGCTCGTTCCTATTGGCTACTGACCACAAACTGCAATCACCAATCCAGTCCAGTGATGATTTTGGCAAAATCGTTAATCGTTCATGGTGTATTGGTTTGGTATGTAGTTCCATATTCAATAGCGCAAATTTATAGACAGATTACGTATAACTCCTACTTTCTTATTAAATCTCTAAGTCTCTGTAAGAGCCGAATAGGAACGACGTGGTGTGTGTCAAGCCCCCGTGATACAGTCACACCTTCCAGTACAGTTTCCTAGCTGTGTCAGTATTATGGACATTGTTAGGCTAGCAATGTGCAGTCAGTATAAGGTAAGCCTCGCCAACGACTTTCACTGCAACAGGAACCCACTGCCAGCCTTTTGTGGACAGATAGGTACCAAACATTAAATCAATACTCCGTTGTATCAATACCTAAGGAAGGTGGTCAAGCATTTCAAGAAATCAGTACCTACCTATAAGTTCAATTTACTCAACTAAGTAACTTGTCAAGCTGCTCCCATATTTTACTTTAACCAATATTGACCCTTCAGTTGAAAATTAGTTTTAACGATACTGAGAAGGTAAACTTCGAATATAATACACCTCCTCCTCAGTAGTCTTACTCCTCAGTAATTGATGACAAATAGACATGTCTAGACGAGTTCGACGCATAGACTCCTGGGCAGACGTGGGCAGACGTGAGCCCTGTGGGCACTGTGAGCATGGGCAGTCTGCTGTCCGCCGCTACCAGTATCACCCCCAACGCGAGTGTTGTGAGAAGTGTTTGTTGTAATTTTTTACTATTGATAAAGTAGTTTGTGGGTATTTTAAAATGTAATTTTACTTGGTAGTTGCTAATAGATAAACTAACCAAATGATAATAATTCAAAATATTTAGGTAAGGATTTGACTGATGGGTACCTACCTATTTATATTGTAATATGTATTTATGATAAATCAAAATGTATCTTAATGATAATTATAAATAGGTAATGTATCTAATTGAAATAAATGATTAAGTTAAATTAATGAATTCATTGTTTTATTCCAATAAAATCTAACATTTACCAGCTGAGATTGGTAGAACCTGGAATGTACAAGACACTGATAGTAAAAGCCTGATTTTGTTCTCTTTTCTATAAAATCCTTGCGTCCTTTATGATTTACCTATATACTGTCTTTTACAGTAGCATATCATAGGTATACAATAATACCACTGAACGCGTCATCACGTCGGAAGCGGTCACTCGATAACAAACAACTTTACTATAAGTATAGGTACCTACCTACGGGCACTTCCGAGGACTGTCAGTCTGGAAAACGTATAGGTACCTACTACGGACGGAACCATTCAGCGGACGACTTGACACACAGAATCACATAATATTCAGTAGGTACATCAATTAATGAATTCGAGTGCCAACCTTACTTAGGTATTGGGAAGTTAAAAAGAAGAATAAAAATATAAAAGCGTTGTAACTATAAACAAAACCCAACACTACGAGTATGTTGCCGTAATCAAGTAAAACAGCATGATATCGAGTGCGTCATAAACACACAAGCTGCAGTAGTACTACTGGCTGCAGGTCTTGTTAACGACGCGGTATGGCGCGGTGGTGCCATGTACGGAGTCCGGGCTAGTTCTGCAGGCTCGTAAACTATGCAATATTTAATACTTTAATAGCTCTACCCACCAGCAAGTGTCGCACAGATACGTACGACGGTACGAAGCAGATAACAGGCGACGAGCTATGTCCTATCAAAAGTATATACGAGAACGAGGCGAACTCGCCAAAGCTTACAGCCCGTTTATGAGCTTGTATGGAAAACTGTTATAATAATGAGACAATCCAAAACATTAAAGCCATTTTGTTATCAGCAATCATGGTCGATCCCCTATTCCCTTATGCTGACTGATAGATAAACCTTTAATTTCCGACAATCATAGGTTCCCAACAAGATAGCCTATCAAAGTATTAAATAGGAACTTGCTAATGTATCCATAGCGCATAGTTCCCAACATTTGATGAACGAGTTGTCGACGACACATTTAGGTTCGCTATCAATGGCGTCACTACTGAAAACAATGCTGTCGTGTAACGTACTATCATCTTGCAATTGACGATATTAATGAATGTTGCCAGTGAGCCAGTGCCGGGGCCCGGGGCCCGGGGACCCGGGGCCCGGGCACCCGGGGCATGCGCGCGATACAGAAGGGCGTCGTTCACTTGCTCGCACCATTCACACGGCGTCGCTCATTACCGCCCGCCGCCCCGAGGTAATCAACACAATAGATAGGCACTAATCGCCATTTAATTGATCATAATGAAATCTGTAATGAATGTCGCTAGCTGACAGCGATCAGAATGCTTGTGAATGTACCTAGCGAGGCTAAACTGTTGTTCTCTTATCTTTAGTTGACTTCTAGTTATGACATGCAGGTACTGTGCTTGCTCGGTATACGATTGTACACAGGTATCCTACCTAATAGCACTCTGCCAGCGATTTCGTCTGCATTTCCTATGTACTCTTCCCTACAAACTATGATTGGTACTTAGGTACTGCTTCAGGGGATTCGAAGGCCAGACATTTTATGAATGACCTGTACAACGTAGGTACAACAAACATTTACAATTCCCAGGTAGATACGCAATGAATAAGATTCTGCTACGAGTAATGCGCAAAAAACATTTACATAATAATTATGTTTAATGCAATCTAAAAAATAAATATCAACAAAGAAAATAGTAGGTAAACTGCATGTTTATACGTTGTTAGTGTTACTCAGATCTGCCTAGCAGTGTATTAAGAAGCTAACAACACACCAACATGTTCAAGCGATTTGATTTATATTGCAGAAGTCACGACAAAACTATTTGAGGATCATTCCGACTTCATCCGGAGCTAATCGCCGATCATTTGGACTATCGCGAGTTTTTACATATTGTATACCTACCTAGCTCTTTCATCATTATGTTCCTGCTTATTACTGGGCCTAAGCAGCTGAGTATGGGAGTTCTAACTAAACATAAATTCTTCAATGTGAATTTCATGATAGCATAGAAGTGTAGGTAGGTATCGGAAGGAGAGGCATACAACAGCTTGGTGGGTCTGGCCACTCTCCACCGCGCCCCACGCCGCGGCGCCGCGCCGCCGAGCGTCGAACACGTGACGCTAACTGCGGCTAAAGAACGAAATTACACAGATGTCACGTATGAAACTGGGGAACTGTTATTGGTAAATTCCCTTGAAATCCTTTGATTTTTTAGAAGGTCGGAGATTAGATCTGCAATAAAGCAATTCAAAATGATCGATTTAATTATTACAAAGAAACAGAAATTAGAATTTTCAGCAAATACAAATATTATTGTTCTTACTTTATTGCAATGTTTATTTACCTACAGTGTACAGGCACAGACACATACATCATACAACTTACTCGGCTTACTGAACTAATTATTGTTTAATGAAAGAGATCAACGGCACCGCCCAGGAGCGCGATAGTGCACTCCTTACATTAGCACTCGCCCTTTACGTAACAACCTGTATACCACGCACCTGACGGTGCCTGATATACAGCGTGTTGCCCAAAACAATGCGCACTGGTGTGAAGCAATCATATCAATGTTAATTGAAACGAGATCCAATCAGGTTGTCTAACGCGAGGTGGATGGCCCGCGGAGGTGAGGCAGCAAGGGGGAAAAGAGGGAGGGGGGGCAGCAAGTTTGACACCACACAAAACAAGTAGCTACATTCAGAAAGCATACTCAAAAGAGGCTCAAGCTAGTGTGAGATGGTTTCTCCCTAATTAACTCGGGTGTACCTCGGCCAAACGACCATGACCCACCTCAATACTGTTCTGCCGGCTGGTACAAGTATAACTAGGCAGCAGGCCTCATGACCACTACCTTAATTGACAGCTGTTACGAGTTGGTACTGGCGCAATGTATGGCCTGCCAGACTGAGTTCACACCGGAACTGCTAGCTAGGAACACACAGTTGTTTATTTAGCAGACAACAAGCAAGGCCTGTGTGGCTGCGAGTGCGCTCTCTGCACGTCACCTGTCAGGCGGGCGATGCAGGCGGCGCGGGGCCCTGACCCGCCGCCGAATACTTCGGTTTAGCGTCAGCAGCTCAGCACCTACTTACCGACCAGCCCGACCGGCTAGCTGATCGAGTTATTCAAGACACTTTCAAGTCACGGTATTTCATATACCTACCGCTACTTACTTGTTGATTCGCTTCCGTGCTATCTTAAAATACGGAAAGTTCTGTCCATTTCGTTACAAAATCGTACAAGTTTTGGAAGTTTCACCATCGCCCCTTTATTTCATAATGCGATAAGGATAACTCCATTTTTGCAGATCATTGTTTTTGATTGTGTATCCGCCTCGAGCACGTAGTGAGTTAATAAATAACAAGTGTGTCTGTTTAGTGTGACATCGACTCGACACATCAATGCTTCCTGCTCTAGGTACCCTGGCTGAACATCCAGCAATGCAGTGTAGTGGACACTATGATTGCTGTTTGCTTCTCCAACGACCTGTTCTATTTTATTTAATTGCGAGTTCCTAGACAGTTGAATCATTTCTCTAAGCACTCTTCACCATTGTAGTTTCTGGCTTACAAAATCTGCAGTTGTTTGAAAATAGGCTGGAGAGCATTTCCAGAAGAAACCTTAAATGCTAGTTTATATTAAGTAGCAACGAAAATAATTATCATCTCTGTATAAGTTGCTGCTTCTGAACTAAACTTTTAAAGTATTAGTGTAATGCAGTGTATTAGTTGTATCTGTCAGTTCCTTATCACTTCCTGATAAGATATCCTAGATTAGAAAAACAATTACTTGTTATTGTTAGCTACACGAGGCGACAGAGCAAGGTCTTCTCAACCTTCGCGACCGCCTGCTCTGAAAGACATAATAACATTAAAAAGTAATGCCGAGGGATGCCTTATACCACAGCTGCACAGTTACCAAGCTGGAATAGACGGGGCTGGTCACGACAGCTGTGGGCAAAAACGGCAACTCCACCGAAATAAATTTTGTGAAATATAACTTTATAGTGGAGATCGTCGACTATTTGTAACTTGTCTGCCACTGTTTTCAATAACAACCATTTTGGTATATATTTGCCTGCATAAAGGTACATAACCATGAACAAATACAGATTGTGTAGCTATTCTTTATGTTACTTAATTGGAGTACCTATAGTATTGGGACATAAATAATTGTCCAATCAGTCCCGCCCGAGAGGGGTGGCGCCAGCGCCACACGGTGCAGCACGGTGCACACTTGCACAGCGCACGATGGCATCAGCCCGCGCCCGCGCTGCCCGTCGGGACAAACATCGCGATAACCAAGTTTATCGGAGCCCCATAAAAACGTATCAGCGCCTTATCTGCTGTCACCACTACAGAAATAGAGCAACGAATATTTATACTTAATCACTATAATCGGAAAATAACGAAGAGACACGCCGATAACACTGCGACCTCTCAATGTATCCGGCGACCATACCACTTAGAACCGACCTTATGTTGGTCACTTTAAGGTATTTAATTGTTCGTGTTGTGCGGGGCTGTGATAAGACGTGCCCCCTGACCCGCGCTCTTCGAAGCGGCCGTATCTCAAGAACGTTCTATCGGCGTATCGGGGTCGCGCACACTGCTCCCGCGCCACATGCCGCATGCTCGACGGACGACCAGGAAAATTATACACTTATATATATATATATATATATATATATATATATATATATATGTACCTAATTTATATTAAATTAGCAAATCATTAATCATATTAAATTAGCATCTAGATACCGATCCACATCGGGAATGAGCTAGTAAGTCCATAAAATATGCTGCACACAGTAGTCATTCTAAGGAGCTCTTACTGAGGGCTGACGTTTGTAAATGAAGCTAAAAGAGAAGGCTTTCAGATCAGCACAGACACATCAGTTCACCAGCGACAAGAGTGGCCGCAAACCTTATAAGATGCTGCGTTCGATGATAATGTGAAGTGGAACAATCCCGCGCCATCATCGGCTCCAAGCATGCTATAATTAGCCCAATGATCTGGCTAGCTAATGCATTACACGTAAGAACAGTTTTCATGAATTTTCATATTCTTCGTAAATTAAAAACCTGCACCTTTACAGTTCGTAGTCACGCGATGCTAACATGTTATTCGTTGCGCCGACAGATCATGAGCCACGTGGCTGCAGGCATATGTTCACAACGACTTTTATGAACTTAATCAGTACTCAGCCATCAACATCTGCAGGGATATTGCGAATCAGAACAAATACACAAAATAAATTTACTTTAACAGGGCAATTTTCAATAATTAAGTAGCTCCCTCACTAAATTAGCAAATTTTAAATACGATTTCTAAGTGTAAAGTTTCATAATTCAGGGTTTCTGATTACATTCGCCGGTAGAGGATCTATCCGTTAGTTTAAGTCTATAGGTTTGTGATTACATTCGCCGGTAGAGGATCTATCCGTTAGTTTAAGTCTATAGGTTTGTGATTACATTCGCCGGTAGAGGATCTATCCGTTAGTTTAAGTCTATAGGTTTGTGATTACATTCGCCGGTAGAGGATCTATCCGTTAGTTTAAGTCTATAGGTTTGTGATTACATTCGCCGGTAGAGGATCTATCCGTTAGTTTAAGTCTATAGGTTTGTGATTACATTCGCCGGTAGAGGATCTATCCGTTAGTTTAAGTCTATAGGTTTGTGATTACATTCGCCGGTAGAGGATCTATCTGTTAGTTTAAGTCTATAGGTTTGTGATTACATTCGCCGGTAGAGGATCTATCCGTTAGTTTAAATCTATAGGTTTGTGATTACATTCGCCGGTAGAGGATCTATCCGTTAGTTTAAGTCTATAGGTTTGTGATTACATTCGCCGGTAGAGGATCTATCCGTTAGTTTAAGTCTATAGGTTTGTGATTACATTCGCCGGTAGAGGATCTATCCGTTAGTTTAAGTCTATAGGTTTGTGATTACATTCGCCGGTAGAGGATCTATCCGTTATTTCAAGTCTATAGGTTTTCGGCTTCACCTGTACTCCCTAGACTAATATTTGTTGATTATGTCAGAGCGCATGGTAATCCTATCCTACTTATAGTTACACAGCACAATTTTCGTTAATATAAGTAGGTACTTACATAGCCATTGCATTGTCTTATCCATAGTTCAGTAAATAATAATGAAGCTCTCTCTAATTTATGAAATGTTTATATTATAACTGACTAGTTTCTAGCCGCGACATTGTCCGCGTCATTTAGAGATGTTTTTTTTTTGTTTGGCGGTTAGGCCCATTAAAAACTGTGGCGTATATTAATGAAACGCATATTAATTTGTTCCTTATGAGCTTTAAGTTAAAGTAGTGATAATAATTATACTTCGCCTAAAGGGAATAGGTACTGAGAAATACGACCATAACCTAAAAAAATCACTTAAAGAGCTATTGTTTGGTGAGTAGGTTGGCCCCATCGGTATGTACTATAGTAAAATAGTAGTAGTCTTAATTAGTTTCACGATCTAGCAGCTTGAGTAATTTATGCGGCCTACCCAAATGTCCTTTCTTTGGTATTGTTCGTCGAATCGCTGTGCTCCTTACGTTCTGAGTTGAGCGGCACGATTACTGACAAATGCGTGCACTGACTGGACAGGTCCGCTCAATCTGTATGGTTTTTCCTCAAAAGACCGTTTCAGACACCAATCTACATGGTCTTCACATGATTTGACCAAGATTATGTCTGGACTTTAAAAGAGACTGTGACCTCTGAATTTGTTTCGGCCTTTCTTCTCAGAGTAGTCAGAGGAAACGCCGACCTCATCTAGTTTTTAAAATATGATTGACGTGTTTGTACAAACCTACTTACAGAAATAAAATCATTTATATTTATACATGTCGGAGATGGTTGTCAATTACAATTGTGGGTAGTTAACACAATTTATTATGATGTTGTTTTTCTTATTATTAATTTAAATGATTTTCACTATCAATTATTGTCTAATAAATCGAAACATAATATATTGGGTACTCGGTACGCAGTAATTGATTTTGCCAACTTATTTCGATAATTATAACCGATGGTTTTGTTCAAAACATTTGATTACCTGTTACTTTGATTTTAAAATGATTTACTTTGTTATATCATCATTGTTTATTTACAACAATTATTCTTGTATTATTTGATTGCTTTATAATGTAAGTCTTATTAGATTTAGCGCATTATGGTGTTTTGTACCAAGTAAACACGTGACGTACTTCCGTGCGTCATCGGACAGAGTTGTCGTGGAGGGATTGCAAGGTGGGGGCATCGTTCTATAAAATAGCGTGCACTCTGTATACGAGTCACTGCCCCTGGCTGGAGGCTTTGAGTTAGCTCGAAGGCACCACAGGATTGACCGGTTAAGCAGTCACGGCCTCTCAAGGCCAACTGCGAGATGCCATAAACAAAAAAAAATATATACGAGTCAGTCGATCGTCGGATTCGACTCAATAAAGAGCCCTTCCTCCCGACAAAACTGTCGGTTTACCTATGTAACAAGTACTAAAAATAAAAACCCTGTGATTTTTTATACAGTCTTATTTTTCCTAGTAAAATGGGAACTCCAAACCCTGACGAGATACCGCTCGGCACTCCTGATCCTACATAATATATATAAAAAATTGTAATCGTTTTGTATATAGGATTGTTAATCTAATCTAAAAAATAGCGCCCGAATAAAAGCAAGTAAGTACCTAATAAATGGCGAAATGGTAATTTTTTAGCGAAATATAAATGCAAATTCACCACTTTAACAAGTATAATAATTTATAAATATTTGAAAAAAGAATCGCATAAAAAAAAAACGTCACGTCAGCACGTAGGGCACCGAGCAGGTGGGCACTTCCATGTGAAGCTTTATGCTCTCTCTGGGTACCATATCAAACATCAATGATTGCTGACTCGGATGCCATGTGAAGCTTTGTGCTCTTTCTGGGTACCATATCAAACATCAATGATTGCTGACTCGGATCCCATGTGAAGCTTTGTGCTCTCTCTGGGTACCGTATCAAACATCAATGATTGCTGATTCGGATTCCATGTGCAGCTTTGTGCTCTCTCTGGGTACCATATCAAACATCATTGATTGCTGATTCGGATCCCATGTGAAGCATTGTGCTCTCCCTGGGTACCATATCAAACATCAATGATTGCTGGTTCGGATCCCATGTGAAGCTTTGTGCTCTCTCTGGGTACCATATCAAACATCAATGATTGCTGATTCGGATTCCATGTGAAGCTTTGTGCTCTCTCTGGGTACCATATCAAACATCATTGATTGCTGATTCGGATCCCATGTGAAGCATTGTGCTCTCCCTGGGTACCATATCAAACATCAATGATTGCTGGTTCGGATCCCATGTGAGGCTTTGTGCTCTCTCTGGGTACCATATCAAACATCAATGATTGCTGATTCGGATCCCATGTGAACCTTTGTGCTCTCTCTGGGTACCATATCAAACATCAATGATTGCTGACTCGGATCCCATGTGAAGCTTTGTGGTCTAGGTATCACTAACTGCCGTCGTAGGTGGCTTGCTAGAAAAAGTGTTATGTCATCTTTGATCAGATCCCTAGTAAGGTAGGCCGCACGTCAGTGGTAGCAAAACCAGTATTAAACTAACAAACCTATTGAAACTCCGTAATACGCCAGGTCAAAGGGTTACTATTGACGTGAGGCTTACTGTACTAGATCGAATAATTTTGTCACCTGCATTGAGACAGCAAAATGGGGGGGGGGGGGGGGGCAGGCGGCAGGGGGTCGACACGTGTACACTTGGCCAAACACGCGGGATGTGTGTCAGAGCTGACATATTCACACACCATTACTCCACTTTGCCGAGCAAACACGGGCTCGCGACACACGCAGGGACTCGGCGCGAGCTGTGTCGCGCGAACTCGAGGCAATCGAAGGATTGCCTGTTCAACAGAGGAGGTGACACACTCGGTGACGTGCCTTTTAAGTTCGAAGATTCAAAACGTCCAGCAATCTGTAGTCGTCAGTGTACCAAATAATAAGCGATCTCGCAACAACTGACTTGAATCTAAGTTCGTTGGAGAATCGTTTCTGGTGTTTGCCATATTGATTCTGGGTTTCCGGAGCTGCAGTGGTTGGGCATAGTGGAGAGGTGTCCCAAAAAACAACTAAGTTGACGACGAACTCCTTCACCCAAATTCACCTAATTGACAATTGTCTTTCCGTTGTTCTCATAACATTCAATATTTAATTTTGCTAAAAAGGTGCATAATTAAGGTACGCGGCCTTATTTTCAGGCCGTGGTAAATCGCAATAAAGATTTTAGAATTTCTTTTTTTAAGCAAAGTAAATATATGATGATTCCACAGTCACTTTCTATATGAACATGCGTGGATAGGTACAGATGATCGATGCTACGTGGACACAGTACATGGGTACATATAGCTCACGTGTCGATTCAAATGAGACAGCTTGGCCGACGCCATTGACTCACAGATATGCGTCGTCGCCAACCCCGATCGCGGCCGACTTCAACGCGGCGTACGTCAATTACACCGCAATGTTTTTCGAATTAAAGTCGAAGTGTAAGCTATCGTGAATGGGTCACTGCTACTTTGGGTGTCTGCGCCAAGGAATTGTGGAATGGATTGGGTCTACGGGTGAAAAAGCTTTAGAAACATTGGCAGAGAGCCATCCCCTAGAAATAGTCACATAAGTCGTCACTTCTAAAACAGTGAGTGGGAGAACTTAACGGAATATTGTGAACAACACAAGGCGTAAAATTGAACGAAAGCCCTTGAGCTCATTGTTATCGGGCAACCCTTGGACTGATGACCTACTCACTGATAAGCCGAGCGTTAGCAACTGTCATAACAATACAGGGATTTTATCAACTGTCTCACACCATCCAAACTTTAACAGTACACTACACATACGTCGTACGTCGCACGTATAGTCGCGCTTACGATCATGAGACTAACGACAACGAGGCAGTCTAAGTAAAGCTATTTGTAATCTTATATGGGGTAAGCACAACAGGAGGTACCTATTGTACCAACTTTTTGCGCAACTGCTGAGATAGGGGGGGCTAGGGACTAGGATCTGTCCGGGGTAAAATTACTAAGTCGAGCAAATAGTTAGTTATTAATTATTGGTCTTTCCATTAATAACGAGCGGGCGCGGTTGTGCTCACAGGAACACATCGCCACGAACGCCAGATGTTTCGCCGTCACAGGAAGTATAGCTTATCGAGATCCTAGAATCCGACGCATGTATTCCCATCTTGAAACACACATCGACAACTTTATAGTAAGCAACTAAGCATCGCATACGTAATACGAATACAAATCCCTTTTCCAAAAAATTAAACAGAAAAGTGATAACGAAAAAAACGAATTCAATTTGAGTGTATTAGTGTCAGTCGGCTACCCCATAGTCAAACAAACGCTGTTTGTTCTGTTGTTCCGCGCCCAGTCGCCGCTGCCCACACCGGCCCACACCTCCCCACACTGGCCCACTTGCCACCATTCGCTGCCGCTCGGCCGGTTCCCGACGACCGAACTATCGAATTTCTAGTAAAGTAAGTTTAAGTCTAGCTGTGTGAAATTTATAATGTTCACACGTCGGTATGATATTCCACTGAGTGAGGGTCTGAGGGTGTCAGTCAACACTCGATACGATGATATTCCACTGAGTGGGGGTCTGAGGGTGTCAGTCAACTCTCGATATGACGTTATTCCACTGAGTGAGGGTCTGAGGGTGTCAGACAACACTCGATACGATGATATTCCACTGAGTGGGGGTCTGAGGGTGTCAGTCAACTCTCGATATGACGTTATTCCACTGAGTGAGGGTCTGAGGGTGTCAGACAACACTCGATACGATGATATTCCACTGAGTGAGGTTTTGAGTGTGTCAGTCAACTCTCGATATGACGTTATTCCACTGAGTGAGGGTCTGAGTGTGTCAGTCAACGCTCGATACGCTGCGCGCTGGCTGGAAGCTTGTGCGTGTACTCAAACTTAATGTGTTGCACAGAAATGGATATAACTAAATTCAATAATAAAACCCATAGGTAGCAATATGTCGTAGGAACGTTGGTACCCATAGGTAGCAATATGTCGTAGGAACGTAGGTAGGTACCTACATCATTAAGAACTGAAAAGATTGTGAATGTGGTGTCAATATGTCAGTAGGTTCCATTCGGGTTCGTTAGGAATAACACTTGAATGAGACAAAGTGCGAAGGTTATCATAAATAAATTACTTTTTAGTAAGTAACTGTTCTTAATAATATTGCTACCAAAAAAAGTGAGATAATAGTCTCCAAGCGCCGCACTTGCTCCCTGACGTAACATGCGCCACACATGTGACATCTTACTCGCTCTACTTGTCTCGTACAAGAGATAATTTAACTATTGTAATATCGTATCACTATTAGCAGACGCTTGTACTGCTGTCGCTTTCACTGCGACCTCTCTCATGCCCACAATAACATATCTATCAGACTTGAGCTGTTTTGCAGTGTAAAGATATTTAAAGTAGCTCACTAGAATTACAGCGAGACACGAAAGAAAAAAATACAATCAAATTAATATTCGATCGCTCTCTATTCTTTGTGACCGAATAAATTTTATTGAATAAGTTTAGATTTTTTATCATGTCAAGGCATTATTTTAAACGCTCTACAACAATATAGGAAACACACTGTACCTACTTAGTTGTCATTTTGTTTAAGCTAAATGTGATCATTATGATAACAAGACGATGCTAGCAACCGGTAACACTTCCCTCGCGCGAAAACGTTCCTGCGTGCAGCATCAGGTCACCTTTACATTCTCTACCAAATGAACAGGTCTTCGGAAGAACGGAACAAGTAAACCACTTTCAAATTGTCCAAACTGAACTTGCAAGAGTCCCTCTTACATTCTTAACATACATCATAGTCTTAGATTGATCAGAGTAAACCTGACAAAAGCTTGTAAAACAGCAGTTGTGTAGTTTGTGGTAGGTTATGCGAGTCGGATTTCATGCAGTGCAAACAAGTTACAAACCGCCACTTTATCTTATTTGTGTGTTTAGTTAACAACACAAATGAAATCGGCCGGAGATCACAATCGAGTGTTTAACACTCACGCGGTGTTTAGTCACTAGCGCATGTAGAAGTTGTGCCACAGTGCAGATGGGAACAGTAGGTTCGCTGTATACACTGAAGTCGTGTATAGGTGCCAACTTAGATAAACCAAGGTCGCTGTAGTGACAGTGATGCAGCATGCAGCTGTCAGGTCAGAACTATGACAATCGGTTTATCTACATAATATACAGGGTGCAGGGACATCGACGCGCAAACTGATACCATGAATTCAACACAATGATTCTAGACCCCCTTTTTTTGTTGTTTTTTTGGGTGGGAAATCATCAAATAACTTCTCCCGCTCTGTGTGGAGCGGAAGGGCGTGTCAGACTCTTATTGACTAAAAGCCACCCGTATTCCTTCAGTTGCCTGTGCCAGAGGCCACGGTAACCCTTTTGCGCAACCCTGGCAGGCATCGGCCCTAGCGGACCCCATCATTTGGTGCTCACATCTCTTTGAGGCGCGCGTGGAACACAACGCGCCGTCAACCCAGGCCTGGTCCTTATTCGGCTTGGTACTCCCGACGCCCAAGGCGTCTCCTGCGGCGGCTAGGGGCGTGAGGGCGCGAATTTTGCCACTCCCTCACGCGTTCCGCCTCCTCCTTCGCGAGCATTACTGCTTCGCAGAAGGAGTTGACGGCTTCTCATGCCCTTTCGCTCCGTACCATGGCCTGGACCAGGACCGGACACGAGAGATAGGCACCGCCAATCCCCTTCACGAGGACACGGCGGTGCTCCGCCCAAGCCAAAATTAACTTATTGTTATTTATTATACGTACGACCTAAAATTTCGACGCAGGGGGTTCAGAATTATGTACGGTATCCATGGTAACAGGTAGTGCGCCGATGCCCCTGCCACCCTGTATTGTTATACTGTAACGCCAAGATATTTCTGAATATAAATAACTAAAACTATGTGAGTTCTATATTTCTGAACTAATTATTCCCACCAAAACCATTTCATGTAAAATGTTGCCAAGACGACCACATAAGGTTTGCCCTGTGAAAAAGATATCAGATCTCATGTAGAGCCAAGCTTCTGAATCTACACGACCTAACTCTACCGACCCTAACTTCACAATTCTACACAAATTCACCGTTTCGCTACCATCGTGGAGGTGATGCGAATATTTAGTTTCTGAAGTAAGTAACGAAACAGCCAAGCCATAAATTTTTACTGATATGTAGAATTTGTGACGTCGAAGGAAAAAACGACGAAACACTTCGAGAAAAGGTAGGTAGTGCCTTTGCGCTTTGCTTGGGTCGTCTACTTCGTCAGATTACTGTTACTGGTATACAACCGTTGTAATTAATAATAATAATAAATAAATGTTTCCTAATTGCGCCTGTTGTCCAATAATGTCGTATGTTTCAGTAGACAGGTGGACGCACTTCCCCACTTTTAAGTACACCTAACTCATTCTCGATGAGCTCGCAGGTGACTCCACTCGCGCCGCACTTCGGATGAGCTCGCAGGTGACTCCACTCGCGCCACACTTCGGATGAGCTCGCAGGTGACTCCACTCGCGCCACACTTCGGATGAGCTCGCAGGTGACTCCACTCGCGCCACACTTCGGATGCCAGTTTATAATCGCGATCAATGTCGTCGAAAACGAACTATTATTATTCTCTTTCGCAAATTAAACGAGTTCTATAATTTTATTTGAATAAACAAGCGAGTTTCTTAATACTAATTCTGGGGTACCCCAACAACAAATCTGCAAAAGAAATCGGCCTTCAGAAGTTAAACGTCTATTCTAAATAGAGGTTCTATTATGGACATTTAACTTCAGAAGGCCGATTACTTATATTCAAACGTTCAAAATCGAGTCTCCATCACAGATCGTGCATTTATGTACAAAAATAAGGGAAACGAGCCGTTTTTTTGTTTTAAGTTTTCAAAGGTTTAAAAAAAAAGGGCATTTTAAGAGAAAACAAAGGAGTTAAGCTTTATAGTATCATCAACTCAACAGCACTAAAGAGATGCTGACTAGCCTCTATTTAAGTATACACCTACATACAGTGTACCTTGGCAACATCAATTAACAAACATTTGAATGTCCGTCCATGACTGTGGTCAACTCAAAGCATGGTTGTTGCGTCCATCTTGCCTTAGCATTAGCCCGGCGCGCGGCGGCGGGCGCAGCGCGGCGGCGAGACATTAGTGTAATGTGTTGGAGTTAAACGCAACAGTGCAAGCTATTCACTTTCGCGGCAAACAATCCGGCGCGCGGCGCGGCGCAGGCAATTAATCAAGCGTCGAGCGGCGCGCACGCAGTCACACCGTGACGTCATCACATCGCTCCTGCACGGAGCAACACACAGAAGAACAACTACTATCCATGACGATTAATTTATTATGGAAGCAGTCAGCTGGTGACGGGTTCCGAAAGAGTTCAACAATAGAGATTCAACACATTTGTAATAGCCAGTTATAGTTTATGACGATTCTATACATGCGTCAGCTCGGGCACGTGAGCTCGCGGAGTGGTGTACTTGCGTACTGCTTATTATATACACGCGTCAGCTCGGGCACGTGAGCACGCGGAGTGGTGTACTTGCGTACTGCTTATTATATACACGCGTCAGCTCGGGCACGTGAGTTCACGGAGTGGTGTACTTGCATACTGCTTTATTTTTGTACTGGCATCGTGGTAACGTGGCGCTGCACACCTCTGCTGGCGACATTTTGGCACTGTCTGGTCGATATGAATCAGTCGACACTTGGAACATTAACTTGTAACCACTTGACACATGTCTACGAAGTACCTCGACGAGTCGAAGAATGTTTGTGTAATGATGCAAACCCGATGATGACACGATTGATTCGTTTCTTATCGTTGCATTGCAAGTGGGGCTACTGGTCTGTCCTGTCGTGTGCTCTTAACGAACTTCAGTAGCGGACATCTGCAGATTTCTTCATCAAACATATTAAATTCATATGGCGTGTTATGTAACCAAAACGACTCTGTTTCTCGTTCGGCGATAACTTTACATACCTAACACTAGGACACAGGCATTTGCGGATGGCATGCGGAAATTACGTTGCCGCCTACCCCTTCCGGTACCACAGACGAGACGTGACGAATATAAATATTGTTTTAATTGACTTTTATCACTCACACTCACAGTGTTTTGAAGTTATAGTCAATGAACTGACTGCAGCAAGCCGGATGACGCTTTTAGAATGAATTTGGAAACGTAAAAACTACGAATTATACCTACGCCAATTTGTCAACTTCACAGCGCTTAGAACCCATAATAAAGCCATAATGTGGCCTCGTCTTCACCACACGTCATTCTGTCACTGTGTCGCGATACAGTTTGGGTGACATCATTAGTGAGGGTGAGGTGACACCAATTATGATAAACGTGTAAGTGTAGGTTGCGAGAGCCGTCGGGCCGCGGGCGGCGCCCGCCGGGGCCCGGCGCGCGTTGAGCCCGGGCCCTGCGGGACCCGTGGGTCCACCCCCACCTGTGGCACGCGGCCGGCGACCTGTGGCGCGCCTTCTTCGTCCACTTACATTACAACCCCTTCCAACTACTTCAAACAGTTCACATACGCTTCACAACCTCTATCGTCCAGAACATTTGAAAACGGAAACTTGACTTTAGACTCATGTCTTTTTGTGACCATCATTCATGGTCATTTTGCCATCGAACTTTTGCTTGAAAGTAGAGGTTGAACTCTAGGTAGATCACCAAGTTCTACGACATAACATTTACATAATAATATATTATTATTGATAGTAAGAAAGTTTCAAAAAGTTTATTTAGCCGACCGCGACATTGGACTGTTAAACAAAGTTGGCGATTTCTGCCAAGTGTATCGACTGTGTACATTACACAATAAGTATATTCATTTATGTAAAATGTAAGTACTGTCTATGACAAACAAATGTTGCTGTCATAATAGACACACATATTACATAAGTAATTAAAATGTCCATGAAAACTATGTAAGTAGTAAGCTACACTATCAATGTCCAGTATTTAAATGTAAGTAGGCATGTGTCTGCAGAGCGCACACGATGGCATGGCGTCGCGCGTCGTGTCACATCACGTGATCCTTTCCCAGAGTCAGCGAAACTCCAGTAAGTGGAGCGAGCCGCACCGTGCCCCGAGCACTGCATGTGACCGCGCGGCGACCCAGGATTCACTTACTATCAACATCATATCGGATTCAACTCCTCTTAGTAACCACCGCATACCATGAGGTAGCAGGGTTTTACTAAATATACCTATAGGTAATGGTTATTTGGTAGTAACTACGTGTCTTTTAAAGCGATTGAACGCGAAGAATAGATGGAAACATGAAAGGACCCGACCGGCCGCATTAAGTGTACAATCTGCTGCTCATAGCCGTGGTGGGTGCGAGGAGTAGGAGTACGTGGAACGTGTACGTGGCACCCAAACACGTCACTCGTCTGTCGGAGACCAACTGCGATGCGATGCGGGCTTAGCTTTGTAACCGTGAAAAGTTCATACAGGAATCCACTCGCAGCAAACCAAAGTTAGAATATTTTGCGGAAGTGTCGCTGTTTGCTGCACAGAGAAGCGACGTGCATGCATCGCGGTTATTAAAAGTCCCACAGTTGTAGTTATTATGATGATTAGTGTGTGGGGCGCGGCGCTAACGAATGGCGCACATTAACCACCCTCTGCCAGCTCGCCCGAGCCCCCAGCGCTAGGGCGCCCCCGAGTGTTTGGAGGTCAATAGCATCGCACACGGACACGCGCCCTTTACACCCATCACATTATGACATCCACTACTTTATAATGCTTTTCTATTATATAGTTCTGTATTATGACAATAATTTGTCTTCGTGTGAACTAGGTAACTAGGTTCATTTGCACTCAAACCATCAATCAGCATAAATTCAGCATTACATTTGAGTTCTTCACGCTAAAAGTAACACGTTGGTATCTTTTCAGCACAATCCGCGCTGTTACGTAACGTTTTAGACATACTAGAGAGCTCTCAAAAGCGGAAGTATTTGTGTGTTTCAGTCCGTTACGATAGTTTTCTCTTTGCTAAAATCCTAGTGATGTATGCTGTGTCCTACTCATACTAAAGATTATTTAAACTGTGTCCTACTCATACTAAAGATTATGTATGCTGTGTCCTATTCATACTAAAGATTATTTAAACTGTGTCCTACTCATACTAAAGATTATGTATGCTGTGTCCTACTCATACTAAAGATTATGTATGCTGTGTCCTATTCATACTAAAGATTATTTAAACTGTGTCCTACTCATACTAAAGATTATGTATGCTGTGTCCTATTCATACTAAAGATTATTTAAACTGTGTCCTACTCATACTAAAGATTATGTATGCTGTGTCCTACTCATACTAAAGATTATGTATGCTGTGTCCTATTCATACTAAAGATTATTTAAACTGTGTCCTACTCATACTAAAGATTATGTATGCTGTGTCCTACTCATACTAAAGATTATGTATGCTGTGTCCTATTCATACTAAAGATTATTTAAACTGTGTCCTACTCATACTAAAGATTATGTATGCTGTGTCCTACTCATACTAAAGATTATGTATGCTGTGTCCTACTCATACTAAAGATTATGTATGCTGTGTCCTATTCATACTAAAGAATATGTATGCTGTGTCCTACTCATACTAAAGATTATTTAAACTGTGTCCTACTCATACAGTATTCATACTAAAGATTATGTATGCTGTGTCCTACTCATACTAAAGATTATTTAAACTGTGTCCTACTCATACTAAAGATTATGTATGCTGTGTCCTACTCATACTAAAGATTATGTATGCTGTGTCCTATTCATACTAAAGAATATGTATGCTGTGTCCTACTCATACTAAAGATTATTTAAACTGTGTCCTACTCATACTAAAGATTATGTATGCTGTGTCCTACTCATACTAAAGATTATTTAAACTGTGTCCTACTCATACTAAAGATTATGTATGCTGTGTCCTACTCATACTAAAGATTATTTAAACTGTGTCCTACTCATACTAAAGATTATGTATGCTGTGTCCTACTCATACTAAAGATTATTTAAACTCTGTCCTACTCATACTAAAGATTATGTATGCTGTGTCCTACTCATACTAAAGAATATGTATGCTGTGTCCTACTCATACTAAAGATTATGTATGCTGTGTCCTACTCATACTAAAGATTATGTATGCTGTGTCCTATTCATACTAAAGAATATGTATGCTGTGTCCTACTCATACTAAAGATTATTTAAACTGTGTCCTACTCATACTAAAGATTATGTATGCTGTGTCCTACTCATACTAAAGATTATTTAAACTGTGTCCTACTCATACTAAAGATTATGTATGCTGTGTCCTACTCATACTAAAGATTATTTAAACTGTGTCCTACTCATACTAAAGATTATGTATGCTGTGTCCTATTCATACTAAAGAATATGTATGCTGTGTCCTACTCATACTAAAGATTATTTAAACTGTGTCCTACTCATACTAAAGATTATGTATGCTGTGTCCTATTCATACTAAAGATTCCGTCGGAAAGTTTATAATTATTAGGTACTAACTTCTCCCAGCGGCTTCGCCCGCTTGGATGTAGGAAATTATCCCAAGGGAACGCGAACGTGCTAAATCTATTCAGCCGTTAAAGCGCAAAAAGTTACAGACAAATAGATCATAAATACAAATTAATATTAATTTAAAAATTATAAAAAAATTTATAAAAAATTTAAAATTTATAATAAACTACCATCTGGCTTGAGAATGTTACCAATGAATAAATTCAAATGTAAAATGTTTAGTTGGCTCTTAGACATGTGTTTTTATTCCGTTAATGAATTTTTAAATCATACTTTTTGACATTGTAATTAATATTTTATGATATTAGTATTTTGACATTGTAATTAATATTTTATGCTATTAGTATTTTGACATTATAATTAATATTTTTGACACTATGTAGAACTTATATTTTTGACATGCAATTATTTTTATTTTTTTTTGTCGTGTTTTGTATTTCATGTTTGACAAAATAATTCATATCTTGACATTACACATAATCCTATTCAATTAATCCAAATCAATATTATTGTATCATATCATTAAATATATAAATTCAAAACAATTATATTAATTTATTATAATTTTTATTGTAATGTCTACGATTTTCATGCACTTAGCTTATTTAATTTTTCTAATACTTAGAAATAAATATTAAAAAAAAAAAAATAGTCTTTTATTTTTATTAGACAGATTCTTCTAAATATAAATATCTAACTTAAAAATAATAATAATTCGGTTTTTACATTACCATCATGAATTTTAAATACTCTAGCGTTGACTCCACCATTGACCCACGTATTGCATAACTTCAATAACAATAATAATTCATAATTGTAATAACTTTTTGGGTTGACCGATTTGGATGAAATAAATACTAAAATAAACAATTCCTCGCCATTGCCAGATGGTGGCAAAAAAAAACTTGACAACAGTGCCGTTTAAGAGTAGACTACGTAAGATTTTAATGGATAAAACGTACTACAGTGTGACTGAGTTTTATCAGAGAAAAAAGTTTACTGAATTGCTCTGGATTTGATGGATTTGGCTTATGGTTTATTTTAAGTAGGTAAATGATAAACAAATGTTTAGTTTGCTTTTTTTTTCCATGCCGTATGGTGAAATATGGCTGAGCTTTAATGTATCTTATCATGTATATTATGTAATACCCATATTTGCAAAATTAATGTCTATTCTATTCTCACGATACGGGTTCATGCTCACTCAAATGTGTTGCTGGTGGTGGCGTGTGTATTGGATCATTGAGTTCCCTTCAAAATGGTTGAGCTGAATGATGCTGATGCATACGTCATGTTCGTGAACGGGCGCCGTCAGTAGGCACTGGTCATGTCTTAGCTGCCACGGCTTATTTTGATTCCTGAATTGTTCTTTTTATTACGGACGCTTTTAACGTGCACGTCTTTCTACATCGTTCTCACATGTATAATTTCAACATGAATGATGTAACCACTATTTTGTAACAATATTTTGATTTAAAAGAGTGTCCATGGAGTTTCTTGCCCGTTCTTCTCCATAGGTACCTACTACGCTTTGGAATGGGCAACTAGCTTCATCTTTCTGACTGACCGACCCCTTGACAATTCAAAAGCGCCTGTAATTGGTTTATTTGAAATAAATGCTTTGAGTTTGAGTTTGATTCCAATTCCTTAAACCTTTTAAAAATAGGTACAAAAAATTTCAAGAATCATGTGAATTTTAAAATCTTCCGCTATTTAAATAACGCTGTTTTTTTTCTTATCAATAGCTTATATTTAAAATGCTAAGTTTCCCATACAAATTGTATATGTATGTCCTTTCCCACGATGCCATCTATATCTTTGCCAAATTTTATTGAAATCCATTAAGTAGTTTAGCTGTGATAAGGTAACATACAGACTGACAGACAGAGATACTTTTGAATTTATAATATTATAAGTATGGATAGTACGGATGGATTATAACTTATGTCAATAAAGTTAATTTGACGGTGGTCATCGTGTGGTCGGATCAACTTTCTATCAAAACTATAAACAGGATACATAAAACGGCTTTCGGTTGAGGAAAATTATACAATTAGATGCGAACCGCAAACTGGTGACATTCACCTCAATAGTCGTAGGTAGTTATTTAAATGAAAGAAAGAAAGATATTTTTCTTCAGGCTATTTCTTAATCATATCGATAACGAGGCAAAGTACCTCGAATTGAAATAAATACTTACGGAGCCGAAACGTGTACGCTCACGGTACGCCTGGTCCATAAATTCAAGGTCACTCAGCGAGCTATGGAACGAGCTATGTTTGGAGTCTCTCTGAGAGAAAGAATCCGCAATGAGGTCCGGCAGAGAACCATAGTTGTCGACATAAAAATATTATATTTCATGATTTAGAGTCCATTGGTTGGTTATTATACAAAAAACTTAGAACTAGTGTTAGTACTTATAGCTACCCAGAGAAACTATTTAATGATGTACCTACGCCCCACTGGCATGTAGGCATATCCAATGTCCCAGTATGGGACTATCCCACCTGCCTGCTATGGTTTTCAGGATGCTGTTGGGGCTGGCGTGTACCCGGTGCATAAAGGAGGCGCATCGCTTGCGCATTATTGCGTAAAAATCATCAATTACTGTATCCGCGAACATGCTGGAAGCACCACAGAAGCGCGGCAACATAGCTCACAAAAATCAAGCCAAAGTGACAATGGGCCGGCTATATTAGCTGTAGAACCGATGACCGTTGGGGTAGCCGTGTTCTTGAGACCGCAAATCGGCAAACGTAAGGTAGGACGTCCTCAGGCTAGGTGGAGCGACGATCTTCGCAGGGTGGCTGGTAGCAGCTGGATGAGAGTTACCGAGAACCGAGCTAAATAGCGCGTGTGTGTCAGTCAGTGTCGCTCATGTCAGGGCAGTTTCATCTGAGCCTACAAATCATCTTCATCAATCAATCATCTGGGACAAATTAATAATAATCTTGTGATGGATCACAAAATTATTATTAATTTGTCCCAGATTCAACGTTACAAATGATCCTTTATCAAAAATGTTGACCGTGGAGACATCCTAGTGGAGCCCTCTACTACAAGTGAACGGGTCGGGGTTTAAAGTGCCAGGGGTAAGTTGTTCCGGCATGAATAACTTTGTTAAGAAAAGATGTAGCAGTAAAGATGAAATGGCTGCCGAAGCAGCACGATGGTACAACGTTCAGTGTTGTACCTTCGTGCTGCTTCGACAGCTATTTGAGAGACGGTATAGAGACGTATTCGTTTGGTATTCGCTTGGTGGTACATACACTACTCAACCAAGTCTAAGGAACAAGCCAACTATATATCAACTTATTTAAGAAAACTCTTTAGAATAAGTTCTGGCCACAAAAATGTGTAGATATTGGTACATTAAATAATTGTTCGTTTAAACTTAAAACAAAATCATTTTGGAAATATGGAGGGCAAAACTTCACTTGGTCGCAGCGTATGGCGTTTTGAAACGTTACTAACTTTACAAATTACTGACCATAATCGTTTTGTTTTCTTGTGAAAATCGTTTCCGCCGCTTCCTTGTAACTTTGTTGACTCTGATGCGTTATGACTATGACACACACGTTGCCATTTAACGCAGGGAAGAGATGCTTAGGGCTGTTGGTATGCTGGAAGCATGGAGCAGTCAGCGTGAAACTGCCGACGCGGTCAACAACCAGCCAAGTGTAATTTGCCGATTATGGCGCGTTACAGAGCTACAAGAGATGTTACGGAACGTCGTCGAGGAAGATACAGGGTCACTACTCAGACACAAGACCGGTTTCTGCAAAATGCTGCGAGGAGGCAGCCTCAAATTACGGATCGGCAGCTGGTAGTAAGACTCCAGTCTCAGCACCAAGTGGTCATCAGTGACCAAATCGCCAGGAAGAGATTGCATGAAGTTAATCTTCACGCTCGCAGACCGCTTAGAGTTCCAGCTCTTCGACGCGGAAATCGAGAGCGTCGATTACTGTGGGACAATGCACGTTTGCACTGGACCCGACACTCAGTGGCCTCGTGTTCTTTTTACCGATGAGTCGTGCTTTGGATTTCAGTCCGATTCAAGAAAATTGCATGTTAGGCAAGTTCCTCATCGCCAGAGTCTACACCAGAATCCTCAGGAAGTTTATCTGTACCAGGGTAGAACGATTATGGTGTTGACAGGAATTCGCCTGGGTGGAAGAACGGACCTCGTTTAAATAAGAGGCAATTTAAATGCAGAACAATATTGTGACGACATTGTGGAACCTGTGGCTATCTCTCACTGATAGCCAAGATGGCCAAGATTTCATGTTCACACAGCCAGGCTGGTGATGAATGTGCTCTGAGAAAATTATATCACGCTGTTAGAGTGGCCTGGTCAGTCCCGTTGATCTCAATCCCTTAAAGCATGCTTGGGATTTTCTCGGGAGACTAACGATCAGTGTCCTTCCCTAAAATCGGAACACGGAAGTAGAGCTTCTTGCACATCTTTCCAGACTATGGAGTGATATTCCACAGGTGACAATAGACAACCTGATACAGCATACCACAACAGATTAATAAAAAGTTGTTAGGAATGTGTCGTTTTATTTAATGTTATCTGTGCGTTACTTTTTTTTAAACTATAAATAAGGGATTTTTTAGTTTTTGGCACAACTTAAGATTTTCATAGTATTTTTTTTTTTCACTTACAATCCTTTTATTTAATCAAGCAATTAAAACATGTAAAAACTTACGATTCTATTGGTATAAAATATGCTGTTCCCTTGTTCCCTAGACTTTGTTGAGTAGTCAAAGTCAAAGCATTTATTTCAAATAGGCACTTATAAGGCACTTTTGAACGTCAAAATTAACATTAAAATAGAATTGACTCTAGGCGCCCCTTCCAAAAGGTAGTCTCGTAGGTATACCGCCGCTTACCCGAATTTTATTTGCCCTAATATCATTTGCCATACTAGTCAACAGCCATAATATCATACGACATAATACTCATTTGCCCTACTCTCATTTGCCATATTAGTCACGTGCCAGAATCATTGTTTCCCATAAAGTCACTTACCATAACATCATTTGTCATAATCATTGTAAGCCCTAATTATCACATGCCATAATTATGATAATATGCCATAACATAATTTGCCATCGACATCGGGTGTGTAACGGTTGTTTATATCAAGAGAAATTGGATGCAATTGGGACTTTAGGGCACCCCGACTCAGACAGGTTAGGTTAGAAGGGGATGGCGGGGTCGTGTGAGCGAGCGAAGCGAGCGAATAGACCCCGCCATCCCCTTCGTGGTTATTTTTTTATAAACCACACAGAAGTAGGAGCCCCGCGAAGCGGGGCTCCGTCGACCTAGCCCACCATCAACCATGCACAGAAAAAAAAACCATGCACAGAATAAATAAGTTTATTCTTATTATACCAAACATTGCGCACCCATCGACATCGACAGCCAGAAAGCTAATAAGTAGGTAAGTATTAGAATTAAAAACAAGTTTAATAATCAAACTATATAATTAAAATTAGGTAGTACAATTTCTTTTTTATACGATTTTGATTATTACGGGGCTTAAATATTTGTCTAATACTTGTTATGCCATTTAAATATTATGCCATTTAAATATTATGTCTAATAATTATTATGGCACATAAAAATAAGGCAAACAATACTTATGGCATTCGTATCTTATGGTATCTAAAATTCGGGCAATTAAAAGTATGTCATATGTCTTTTAGGGCAAATGAAACATTCGGGCAAATGAAATTCGGGTAAATGAAATTCGGGAAAATGATGATTATGGCATATAATCTTCGGGCAAACAATAGACAACCAGTCTCGTATGGTGAAGAATGGGCAAAAACTCCCCCGTTACTCTTTTAAAATGTGTTACAATAATTTGTATACATTAATTATATAATTATATGTGAAGACGATGCACCTATATTAAAATTACCCTATCACAATAGGTAAAAAGAATAAAAAAATTTAGCATTGACAAATAAGTTAATTAGGAGATAGATAATTAGATACATGGTTCTCACATATTTAAAAACATTGTAAAAGTATACGATTTCCCAAATTATGTAAACAAGTTATATGTCAGTGTTTGAGTTAAAGTAATCACAGAATGTAGGTAAATCAATGTCATAAAAATAATAAACTATACAATTAAAGTAGCAACAAGTTTGATTTTGTCTAGACCCTTGATTGTCCTATGCAGCTGGACCAGCATGTTTCCAAGCATTCTTATCTTGGATATTATAATCCTATAATTTGTAAATGCTTGTTTACACAGTGAACTTTATATGAGTTTTAATGTTTTCTTTCATTTTATTGCAACATAATATGACAAGGTATTTTGCTGTAGCATTTAATTAACACAGTACCGCATAAAAGATGTATGTACTTTAGCTAATCTAAAAAATGGTTGATCCATTTTATCTTTTCTAGTTTTGTAATAATTATAATCACTAATTTTATTAAAAAGATGCAGATTTTTTCTTACATATATAATATTTTCATAATTGAATTGGTAATCTGACCAAGATTCTGTCTGGACTTTAAAAGAGACTGTGACCTCTGAGTTTGTTTCGGCCTTTCTTCTCAGAGTAGTCAGATAGGAAACGCCGACCTCATCTAGTTTAAAAAAAAGAAATATGATTGACGTGTAAAAGTGTTTGTAAAAACCTACTTACAGAAATAAAGTCATTTATCATTTAAGGTATCATCATAATATTAATATTTTTAAATAGTTGAGAGATTCGCGGTGACGTAGATTGTAAATGGCTGTGACAGTTCTCTTTTGCAAAATAAAGATGGATTCAATGTCAGCAGCTCAACCGACGAATGTCGTAAAATGCCATACGACATAATGCTGAGGAAGTAGCTAAAATAGACCAAACGCGCGGTTTCTACTTATGTTAACTGTCTTATCTTTCTAACAGCATAAGCGGCCGAGCTCAGCCGCCCCGCAAGATATGTAATATGAGGTCCCCGTTGTAATTTCTTGTCTAGCGTGATTCCTAGGAAAACCGTGTGATTAATAAATTCCAGTTATTCTCCATTCAATAAATGATGTCACATTCGCTACTTCTAACATTCGGTAATTTAAATTTAATGCATTTGGTTTTTTTTTCATTTATTTCCAAATTACTTACCGTAAACCAATCTTGGACCTGAAGAATAGAGCTATTCACGTCATCAAGATTTTGTGACCGTTGGTAGTCCAACGGTTGGTTGGGTCCACCCAAGATGGTGTTTTCATTGATCATTAAGATAGCTTAATGATCAATGAAAACACCATCTTGGGTTGATTTTGAAGTAATTGGGGTAAATCATTAATATTAACTAAAAAGAGGAATGGACCCAATATCGAACCTTGAGGAACGCCCATTGCCATTTCAGACCCTAATGAGTTTATGCCGTTTACTTTAACTGTTACCTTTCTATCTCTATGATCATGATGATGTATGATCTTAGTAAATCAAGAGCTGTATTTCTAATCCCATAGTGCTCTAGTTTCAGCAGAAGTGTCTGATGTTTTTCGCAATCAAACGCCTTAGAGAGGTTGCAAAAGATTCCCATGGCATCTTGTGCTTCCTTCTAGGCGTTAAAAATGTTCTTTATTAGGGTAACACCAGTGTCAGTGGTACAAAGCCCTTTGGTGAAACCGTACTGTTGTTCATGAAAGATGGACATCAACTTTTCAAACACCTTACTAATAACTGGCAGAATTAACACAGGCATATAATTGTTGGGTTCTTATTTGTTACATAATGTAAATTTATGAGTTCTTATACTTCTTGGGCTATTTCCATCAATGTATCCTTTTTATCAATCTATTTATTTTTCTTTATATATTTTCAATATAACTTTTAAAAAAAAATATGTGAAAGTGCTGTCACCTGCTACCCGCTACCGCAGTTCAAGAGTGGTTGCCCTGTTCGGATTTCCTTTGGTTTCTGTTCTCATTGTAAAAAAAAAAACAGTTTTTTATAAACTGCTTGATTTTGTGTACGACACAACTGACCAGCGGAAGTTATATCAAACGCAAAAATACAAGTAACAAATGAAAAGCTGACTACACACAACCCAAGGCGTACAGACCCATAAGCCTTACATCCTTTCTACTAAAGACCCTAGAGAGACTCTGCGATCGGCATATCCGAGACGGACCTCTTCGGGCAAGACCACTCCACAAACAACAACATGCGTACTCCACAGGCAAATCAACGGAATCCGCGCTGCACAGTGTGGTATCCAAAATTGAATGCGCGGTGGACTACAAATGCTCAGCACTGGCCGCCTTCATTGACATCGAAGGCGCCTTTGACAAAACCA
The DNA here is from genome assembly GCA_937001585.2 of Brachylomia viminalis. Lineage (NCBI taxonomy): Eukaryota > Metazoa > Arthropoda > Insecta > Lepidoptera > Noctuidae > Brachylomia > Brachylomia viminalis. The sequence goes on from OW443304.2 coordinate 26,747,659, forward strand.
CTTTCAAAAGCATCAGCACGGCCCTGGACAGGCACAATATAGACCCGTCCTTGAGTGGCTGGATCACTAATATGCTCAGACACAGAGCCGTACAAGTAACCGTAAATGACACCACAAGGGCCATTGTAGCGAAGGGCTGCCCGCAAGGGGGCGTCCTATCACCGCTCCTATGGAACCTGGTCGTAGACAACTTAATAAAAGAACTCAACGACAAAGGTTACTTCACCGTAGGCTACGCCGACGACCTAACCATAATAATAAATGGCGCCCATGAAAACACCTTGTGCAATCTAATGCGCCAGGCCCTGAAGATAGTGGAGAATTGGTGCGGCAAACACCAACTCTCAGTGAACCCTACAAAAACCGAGTTGATTCTCTTCACAAAAAAGAGGAAATTAACGACACTACAACTACCACGTTTCTTTGGTACCACCCTAAGCCTATCAACTGAAACCAAATACCTGGGCATCTTTTTGGATAAACAGCTGAATTGGGCAAAACACACCAACTACATCACCACGAAGGCCAGTATATCCTTGTGGCAGTGCAAGCGATTGCTTGGCAAGAATTGGGGGATTAGCCCACGGGTTACCCACTGGCTATACACCACAGTCATCCGACCAATCATTACATATGGCTCAGTAGTCTGGTGGCCCAGAACAGAACTGAGCACAGCCCAAAGAGACCTCGAAAAGCTGCAGCGGCTCGCGTGTGCGGCGATCACCAGCTGCATGAGAACTGCACCCACCGCTGCCCTACAGGCTATGCTTGGGCTACCGCCCCTACACCACACTGTGAGGGAGGAGGCGACCCTGGCTACCTTTAGGCTACATATAGCAGGAACCCTGAGCAACGACTCCAGGGTCAAGCACAAACGTTTAAGGGAAGAGGCGATCAGGCGTCAGCCGATGATGGCATCACCCTGCGACAAGGCCCTGAAACAATACTGCTTTCAAAAGCACTACAGCATAGTGCTTGAAGAGGAGCAGTACGACCATTCAGGCCTAAAGGAACTGAGAATTTACACCGATGGATCAAAAACCGACTGCGGAACTGGAGTCGGAGTGTTCTCACACGACCTTAACATAAACATATCCAGACCCCTGGGAATGCTCAACACGGTCTATCAGGCAGAGTGTGTGGGCATAATACAGGCGGCTTATGCCATAGCAGCCAGAAGAGTTGCGGACACCCGAATCCGCATACTCTCTGACAGCGCCTCAGTCCTCCAATCCCTAGGGAAAAAATGCATTACTTCGAATCTAATACTAGAATGTCACAATGCGCTTGAACGGGTAACCGTATCAAACCGCAATACAGTGACGCTACAATGGATAAAAGGACACAGTGGATCGCTAGGTAACGACGCAGCCGATGAGCTGGCCAGGAGGGCATCCAGCACGTCGGTCTGTGGACCGGAACCTATCGTGCCCATCCCCTTCAACCAACTACGCAGGTGGCTACAGGAGTACACCCACACACAAGCAGAGAGCTGGTGGACGTCGTCACCGGGCTGCAGGCAATCCAAGGAAGCCATGCCATCACTAGACGGCAAGCTAACCAGGCGGTTGCTACGCCTGGACAGGAAGGGCATGCGCCTGGTGACGGGTACCATCACGGGACATTGCTCGCTAAACAAACACTTTCACACAATAGGCATAACGGACAGTCCTCTATGCGGAGCTTGCATGGAGGCTGACGAAACTGTCGCGCATGTGCTCTTCGAGTGCACAGGCGTCGCCCAGATTAGGTCAAAAACCCTCGGGACACCCAGATCTTACACAGATGTTCTTAATAGACCAGGAGACCTAATCAGCTTCTGGAGGGAGGTGGGCTGGTTGGAATAACCACCGACGGCTGACATGGCTCACGCACAATGGTCCACTGTAGGACTGAGTGCGGAAACCAAACCCATAACATAGAACATAGATAGAACAAGTAACAAATTACCAATAATACGGTTAAAAAACAAAACCTTATACTTTTCAACTGATAGTTGCAACTCGCCCTTTAATAGCAGTAAAATTGCTTGAAGCTTAAAACGGTAGCTCGGGATAAAGAATATTTCACTGGTTTCAAAATCAAAATAACTTTTATTTCACATAAATCTACATATCACAGAAACGTCAGAAGCTCGGTTCCAATTGGTCGTTTCCTATGGAGGAGAGCCGGGAAGAAACTCCACGGTTACTGTTTTAAAAATAATTGGCTTTACAATATTTTCAAATTACAGTGTTATCAGTTATCAGGTACGGGAGAACTGTTTAGGCCTGTCAACAAGTACCAGGTACTTATGTAGGAAAATGGTATACAAATATATAGTCTACAAGGCCAACAATGTTTTCACATTCACAAAATATAAAAGAATATATATATAAGATAAATTACTATTAATTCAAATATAAACCAAATGACATGATTGCTATTACAAGTGTAACAAATCTGAATTAATATCCTGTCCACAAAAGCCACTAATAAAGAGTTGAAATTAGAGATTGTAGGTATATAATGTCAATAAAGAGAAGATTATGTCAAAGAAGTACATAAAAAAAAAGTTTTTGGTTTTGGTTTTTGGTTTTTAGTGATGCCGTTGAGGTACATACCAGGAAGGCCACATGTGCTGAAGGAATTATTCCCAAACTTCCTTGTCTTCGTAGTCCTTAATCTTATTATATATTATGTTTGTTTGATATGGGCACGTTTGATGTGGGTTTTGAACTTTCTATCACTAAGTTCAGTAACCGACTTGGGCATCTTATTACACCTCTGCCTAACCCATCGGGGAATCAGGCATGATGTTTATAAGAAATTACTTGCTTGTTTTAGAGTATCACAATTTCAATGTTACTGGGTGGATTTATATTATGGAAATTACTTCTTATTTTGAAAAGTCGTAGGTTTTTGCGAACATACAAAAAACATATCTAAGATATAAAGAGAAGGCAGAGTTAGTATATTTTCAATTTCTTCGAATTTATTTTAATGAGACTCGCGAGGACCTATTTTATAGATCGCGCGGATTGACCTCTTTTGTAAAATTAAAATATCTAAGCCAGCGGTCGATCCCCACAGCAGAACTCCATAAGACTACTATGATAATACTGTGGAAGTAAGCAAAGTATACTAACCTAGCTGTGGCTATATCAGTCAACTGCTTATTTTTCTTACTGCACATGCAGCTAGAACTTAATCTACCTAAAAGGGCTCTAATGTGGGGCCCGCCCCGTTGCAATTTTGAATCTAAAGTAATTCCTAGAAATAAAGTTTCCGTAATAGCATCTAGTTTTAAATTTAAACCCACTTGGGGTAAATTTGGTAATGAGAACTTAAGAAACTAACTTAAGAAATAAAATCATTTATCATTAATTTATCATAAGACATTTAGTTTTATTCGCAATTACTAAAATATAGCTGCGAACCACTTCGAAAGAACATGCACACTACCGTTGAAATGTGCATCCGTATCTTTTCTATCAATTTAAAAAATAAGAGAAAGTCATCAGCGAATAAAATTATATCCGAATTATAGTTAGTTTTAAACAGTACCTAATACAATATTCTTCGTTTTTAATAACACGAACAAAGTCTTACACGATCAGCAATATAGTTTCATCAAAGGACGTTGTAAGACTGACGCCGGTGACACTTACTTAAAACACATATTTACAGCGTGGGAGGAGGTCCGAGATGTTATAGGAATATGTTGTGAACTCTCCAGGGCATTTGACTGGGTTGGTCACCTTAAGTTTTAAGATAAATAGACGTGCATCAAATCTTGACGATGTAAAAAATGCTCTAATGCAGGTACACAATTGGTTCACTGCTAATAATTTAGTATTCAATGGGAATGCACTAAATGCATAAGATTTGCTTTACTGAATGTTAAAAGTAGTGATTGTGACATAGTATTGAATGAAGACAAACTAGAATTCGTCGATAAAACTGTTTTCCAGGGCATCACGCTCGACTCAAGGCTCCAATGGGGTCTTCATGTAACATCTCTTGTAGGACGGCTAACTTCAGCAGCATATGCTGTAAAATCCGTCAATTTACGAATGTAGATACCATTATAGATATCATGTATTACGGTAGTTTACTATGGGGGCGGGTTGCATATATCGAGTCTATTTTAATTCTGCAGAAAAGAGCCATTAGAGCAATATATGGCCACCGCAGGCGCGATTCTCGAAAGGAATTGTTTAAAGATATTAATATCGTGACGGTACCTTGTCAATATATCTATGGAAACATCGTGGGAAAATTTTATATCATTTATCATATACATTCTGCCTTAATACAAATGTAATACAAAGTAGAGGACATAGACATAGGGACCAATTAGTTCAACCAGGTTTAAGACTGGCTAAAGTAGACTCATCCTTAAAAGGGTACCTATTCTTTAAAATGTTACAAAAAAATACCTCCCCACATACTCCATCTGAATGAAACGAAATTTAAATCGCGCACTATGCAGCCAGGCATACTATATGTTGGGGGATTACATCGCTGACAATGATGCTTGGCTCAACGCTGCCCTGCTCCACAAGGGCGCATGAACTAATTGAAAATATTTTTGGAGCTGCTGCAGGTTGTAAAAACTATCTTTGCATTATATAAATTCAATCTATTAGTATTGTATAATTGCATAGCACATGTGTGAGCACTGTGTACCTACTATAATATATAGCCATTTACTGGGTTCATCTTTATTAGACTTGAATGAGCCCTAGCGGCTGAGAGTATGTCATACTCGCTCAATTAATGTCTCGCTGGTGGTGGCGTGTGCGTTGGATCATTAAGTTCCCTTCAAAATGGTTGAGCTGAATCGTGCTGATCCTTTGTCATGTTCGTGAACGGGCGCTGTCAGTAGGGACTGGTCATATCTTAGCTGCCACGGCTTATTTTAATTCCTGAATAGCTTTTTGTTTTAATATTTTTATTACAGACGTTATTAACTTGCACGTCTTTCTACATCGTTCTCACATTTATAATTTGTACATGAATGATGTAACCAATTTTTTTGTAAAAATATTTTGGTTTAAAAGTGTGTCTGTGGAGTTTCTTGCCCGTTCTTCTCCATCGGTACCTACTACGGTTTCGAATGGGCAACTAGCTTCATCTATCTGACTGGCCGACCCCTTGACAATTCAAAATTGTCTCTATTTGGTTTATTTGAAACAAATGCTTTGAGTTTGAGTTTGAATAAATGGGACATGAATATTTGATACTAGATAGTTTTGCTTCAATTTATGTAAATCCATTTTCATTTACTGCATCATTATTTATCACAATGAATACCGGAACATCTTACCTCAACAAAAGAACAACCAACTTCACGGGGTGGGATGTTCCTTGTCGATTTTTCGCAAAAAAATAATTCTGTCGAAGAAGATAATGCAAACTTAATAAAAATGACCTTTTAATTTTAAACTAGAATTCATTTTGCCTCTACATATCCTCAAGTCTTGGAGATCAGCCCTTGTTTTAACATGTTGTGTGAAAATCGGCACTTTGAACCCCGGCCTCCCCTACTAAACTTATGTATTTCCAATTCTAATTTGTACACTATGGAATGACCCTATTTTAAAACATCGGTCGGTTTCGTAGCAACAGCGTGCCTATGTAAATTATAAAGTAATATTAACCTCTTTGGACTATATCTCTATGTATTTGAGTTAGAATAATATTTTTTTATAAAACAGACACGTTTTGTGAAATCGGCAAGTTCACGGTCGAACTAGATCATAAATAGTTCCGTCGAGTGTGGAATGAGAACCACTACTAGTTTATAATGTCAGCATCGATATCATTCTAAACAATAAAATTAAGTGGAAGATAGGTTTTTAAGCATTGGTATTTGAAGCTAGTGAATTTACTTATCCTTTAGCCATCAATATTGATAGATCAAATCAAGTGATGAGCTCACCAGTTCGCAGCATCAGGCGGTACGATACTTTTATCCTATGTTCTTGATTCTTTGAGGATTCACTAGTTCTGGCTACCGTAAATTTTTACTATTTTGGGGTCTTGAACGTAAGCTACATCAAATATTCTAAAGAACCTAATAAAAAGAAACGGCGAGAGACATGTACCTACTACGTTGTACCGGACAAACAAAACAGCAACACAGGGCCAGCGTGTCGTCATCCGCGAGTGTCACCGCGTCACCGCGTCACACCCCTGTGGCACACAGCGACCACCCCTGTACGTGTGGACGTGTGTTGCTCCCTACGTACAGTTAGACAGCAGTACTAGTATAGTAACGACCTCATTTGTTCACTAACCGTCTGCTGACATAACTTTCGCTGCCTTGCGCTAACTCAACAATACAAAGAATGTGAACATTATAGATCAGTCGGTTGTATCAACGCACGCTCGATGCGCTGATTGTGTTTTGTGTTGTCAAACAGAACAAGCCAGCAAATCGAAATGAAGTAACTACATATAGTAAGATAAATGATAAATTATTGTATTTCTGTAAGTAGGTTTGAACAAACACTTTTACACGTCAATCGTATTTTAATAACTAGATGAGGTCGGCATTTCCTAGCTGACTACTACTAAAATCATGTAAAAAATGGTACTGAAAACATTGTGCAAGCGTGAACCGAATTTCAAATCTGGCGACTATAAGCGATCTAAAACAATTATAATTAGATAGCATGAAGAACAATACATGAATGAGTTTTATGTAACTACCTACTTAAGAGTATATGCAGCACAGTGAATCATAGGGAAAAATAGAATTTTACGAGTAGCCCGAGCTAAGTAGATGGTGAGTGACTCCGTGAAACCCAGCACGTCAATACACGCACGTGTTGGCCAGAGAGAGGTCACAAGGCCCAGTGCCACTGCCCACTACAATTCGCAACGAAGTGCACAAAATGTATACAAACATCTAACTCAACTTTTAAAATGACATTAAAGCTACTTTTGCTATCGGTCAAAATACACTCAGTAGACTCATCAAAAAACTTCATATCCTGCTCGTAGCAAGCAGCCTCAATTGAAGTTATCTTTAATCGATAAACTGAAATGAAGCAGATTGTGATTGTGAGGGAGTTCCGCAATTGATGCAGAAAAATCACTTGTGGTGAAAAGTGGATATACGTGGCCGTGCAGGGTCGGGGCTGATGACTCGTGACGCCACGGCGGGTGGCTGACGTCAGACCTCGGGGGCTCGCGACAGCCGCACTCATCTAATTGTGTGATAGCGGGAGACGCCGCTAACTCATTTGTGCGCTCCGTTAATTAGGCGGCCGTGCCCGCGGCCACACCCCGGCGCACGGCTCACTAACATCACTTATAACTTTCGATAAAGCACCTAAAACAATATCATTTAATTATTAGTGATACTAACTAACTGTTCGTTTTTACCGTAATAATAATAATAAATAATAAAAATATAAACTTTTGGATACCGAGGTACCGTATTACAAGTATGCGCCCGACTCAGTTCTCGAAAATGACCAGTCACGTTGTACTGGGATCGGTCTATCATTACTGACAGTACCTGCTACTGTCGCCAATAAGCCCGATATATTGGTGATAGATCGATTAGCGCGCTGCACAATGATTATCGATGTTACCATTCCACATGACGAGAACCTCGTGAAAGCTGAGAAAGAGAAACAAATTAAATATCTCGACTTAGCAAACGAGGTTGTTGACATGTGGAATGTGAGCTCGGCTGTCATTGTGCCGATTGTCGTATCGGCCAATGGCCCGATGGCCGAAAGCTTCGATCAACATCTCTCGAAGCTCTCGTTAGGCGGTTGGATCAAGGGCCTGATTCAGAAGGCAGTACTCCTCGATACGGCTCGTATCGTGAGGAGGTTCCTGTCTCTGGAGCCCTAACCACCGGTAGCTTGATACCGATACCGGCGGACTACTATTTTTATATGTTTTTTTTAATAAAAATATTTCAAAATGTATTTAATATGTATGAAAATAAATAAACGATAATCGTATGTTTTTTTTGCTTAATAATAATTAGGTACTAGTATTCTCTCTTAGTTAGCATTCCTTAACTACTCCGACCAAACATTTTGGAGTTTGGGATTATTATTTTGTTAAGCAGCGTATACATAACATTTAGAAGGGTTTTTAGTGTTATTGAAAACAATCAGAGCGAAACGTAATTGTTTTATTTTTATTTGGGGTTTATGTCTATACAGGGTGTTTGGTAGGGAGCTGTACATACGCCTAGGGTAGAAACTAGGGATAGTCTGCTACCTACCCCCGCCCATTATATTGACCTTGGCCTCAAGGTTTTTTTTAAATTTATTTTTATTTTTTATTTGACTTTTTTGTGATTTTTTGACTAAAACTACCTGTAGCTCAAAATCTATCCATGGGACCGGTCGGCTAATGGTCTTGTTTTAATCGTTAGAGTCTTAGGGTCCTGCAAAAAATTATTTTACACCAGAAAATTGTGGAGAAGAAAAGTTATGGGGCCTGAAGTACCGTAGTAAGGTAAAGAAATAATTTTAAGGTAAGGTAGTAAGGTAAAAAAAACCTTGAGGCCAAGGTCAATATAATGGGCGGGGGTAGGTAGCAGACTATCCCTAGTTTCTACCCTAGGCGTATGTACAGCTCCCTACCAAACACCCTGTATAATGAAAGTGAAAGTACTCCTGAAGTCCTTTCATTACATATCGAACATTATAATTATATTAACCTCATTTTTTTATTCGGTAACTCTTTACATCCGCTATAAGCCGCCATTTTGGATTTTATGTGAATTCATAATAATAGCCGCGGATCAATATATTACGCTTACAACGATACCTCGTTTGTCCATATTGTCTTACAACGAGTAGTTTAGGAGTTATGAGGGAAAATATGAACCTACATACATACACAGATAGCCTGATAAAATTATAAATCTCCTTTAGCTTTGCCGCAGTCGGATAAAAATACGTCCATTTTCTGAAGCTAACTCAAAAACTACGCATCAGAACTTGACTAAATTGATTCGGGACCACGTCTAAGGTATGCACTTCCAATAATAAAAAAAGAATCATCTTAATCGGTGGATGTGGTAAAGAATTATCGCAGAACATACATAAAAAAAATCGGACGTGTTGAGAGCTTCCGCCTTTTTTTTAAGTTGGTTAAAAAAAATTATTCGTTTTATAAATTCTGTCTACGTAGCAGTATAACGAATTCAGACGAACAGCGGCGTACAGCGGCAGACAGCGGCGGACAGCGGCAGACAGCGGCGGACAGCGGCAGACAGCGGCGGGTGACCACGACACCATTCTCACAGACAGTGCGGTACCTCGAGCGGGCAGCTCGACACCCACGCGGTACATACAGAAATACAATTTCTTCTTCTTCTTTTTGAGTCGATGGCAGTACAACACAATGTACATATTGTTTGTAGGTAACCCTACGATGTCACGCCAACTCGCGAGTGTAGGGCCTTGGGAAAAGTTCTCTTTGTTTTTATTACGTGAAAAGGAAGAGATCCTCACAGTGAGGAGTGCACCTTCTGTGCGGTGTCGGTTATTTCAAGCCCTGCGCCGCGAGGACACAGTCACAAACATCTTATAGTAACACCCATGGAGTAGACAGCAGGGTAACGCCTCTGTTTACCGAGTGGAGTAGATGCGCACAGCACATCGCGGCACCGCCTGTGGATGAACGAGCATGTGCGATAGCACCCGATTATTGCCGATATACACATTTCGTTGTATTCAATTGTTATCAGCGGTCAATGTATCGCAGTATGTAGATCGCATATAATTTGATTGTGTTATAATGTGTAGGGCAGTGTAGAGCGTGGAGCGACACTTTCCCTCCGCAGCGCGGGTGCAGCGACGCTGATATAATATGAATTTCGAATTAGTGAACTATATAGTTACAAGCGCAAAGTATGCGACCACCGTCCGCGCCGCCGCGCCGCCGCGCCGCGCCATGTCGCAGCAGTGCGATATGCACCGCGCCACTGCCACGCTGACTCGCTCATTCATAAAATATTTACATCGTTTTCCTTGAACATTATTTATAGAATTATTTGCGCACCGATAACGAGCTCATATTTGAAATAATGTGGGTAAGTGGTCGTTAGCTCTTAGTACGGAGTGCTCTTAGTACGTGCGGAGCGCGGCCAGACTTCAGCACACCAGCCTCGTGCCGCACCGATGTTGTGTCGCATTGCACGCGGGGTGGTCTCGTTGTGTCCCTTACACTAACTACAGACGACAGAGTAGTGAGACTGACAGCAATGAGCTGGAAATATTCGCGATATGTCTTGATGAGCGGGCGCGGACTCTCTGAAGGACTCACGGTTGAGGATGCGGGCCCTTTATGAGCGGGTGCAGACTCTCTGCAGGACTCACGATTGGGGATGCGGGCTCTTGATGAGCGGGTGCGGACTCTGCAGGACTCACGACTAGAGATGCGGGCTCTTTATAAGCGGGCGCGGACTCTCTGCAGGACTCACGACTAGGGATGAGACGCTCATAAAGGGCCCAGATGCGGGCCCTTTATGAGCGGGTGCAGACTCTCTGCAGGACTCACGATTGGGGATGCGGGCTCTTGATGAGCGGATGCGGACTCTGCAGGACTCACGACTAGGGATGAGGGCTCTTGATGAGCGGGCGCGGACTCTCAGCAGGACTCACGACTAGGGATGCGGGCTCTTGATGAGCGGGCGCGGACTCTCAGCAGGACTCACGACTAGGGATGCGGGCTCTTGATGAGCGGGCGCGGACTCTCAGCAGGACTCACGACTAGGGATGCGGGCTCTTGATGAGCGGGCGCGGACTCTCAGCAGGACTCACGACTAGGGATGCGGGCTCTTGATGAGCGGGCGCGGACTCTCAGCAGGACTCACGACTAGGGATGCGGGCTCTTGATGAGCGGGCGCGGACTCTCAGCAGGACTCACGACTAGGGATGCGGGCTCTTGATGAGCGGGCGCGGACTCTCAGCAGGACTCACGACTAGGGATACGGGCTCTTGATGAGTGGGCGCGAACTCTCAGCAGGACTCACGACTAGGGATGCGGGCTCTTGATGAGCGGGCGCGGACTCTTTGCAGGACTCACGATTGGGGATGCGGGCTCATGCACTTGCCAATACCATTTACGAATGTTGCCTAAGCGCATGCGCTAGTAGACAATTAGTGTACTTAGAGCTAAAGCCTAGTGTGTCTGTTCCCTCCAATAGCGTCGCCTATCGATGTAAATATTCCAACTGAAATAGTTTGGTAGCACTAAAGTCTCCGAATGATCGGTGGCCTCGCGCGGGTTATCGCGCGACCTCTTATCACCCGCACGCACACGCGCACACCCTCACGCACACACATACACACACACCGCGAGCACGGCGCTCGCCGCGCATGTGTGCGTATGAAATGGGTCGCGTATGTCGCCAGATGTAATTAGAGCAAGAAACTGTTTATTGTTACCCACCCGATGGCCGATGTTCATTTAATTATCTATCTATTCATCATTCAAAGAATAATGCTCGAATTACGATACAAGGTTTCAAGGAAAGCAGTCGTTAATCTACTGCTTGTGATACATAATATTCCGGCGTCGCGTCGTCGGTCTGCCGGGCGGCAGTCCGTCAGAAGGCACGTGTTCGGGTCGCCGCAGCTGCTACATTATAGGTGGCATACTCCAGATAGTGTGCATGAGGACACTATGTGAACATCTTACGTGTTGGTTACTTGTATAACCTTCTTCTTTTCTTTCGTCCCGTTGGGTTCAGCTGATGAAGATTGTACAACCTATCTTTGCATTGTATAAATTCAATCTCTTAGTAACTATTGTATAATTAAATTGCATAGCACATGTGTGAGCACTATGTACCCACTATAAAGTTTACTGGGTTCGTCTTTCATTGACTTGAATGTACCCTGGCGGCTGAGAGTATGTCATGCTCGCTCAAAGGTGTCGCTGGTAGTGGCGTAGGTATGTATTGGATCATTGAGTTTCCTTCAAAATGGTTGAGCTGAATGGTGCTGATCCATACGTCATGTTCGTGAACGGGCGTCGTCAGTAGGCACTGGTCATTTCTTAGCTGCCACGGCTTATTTTAATTCCATAATTGTTTTTATATTTTTATTACGGACGCTTTTAACGTGCACGTCTTTCTACATCGTTCTCACATGTATAATTACAACATGAATGATGTAATAATTTTTTGTAACAATATTTTGATTTAAAAGAGTGTCCATGGAGTTTCTTGCCCGTTCTTCTCCATAGGTACCTACTACGCTTTGGAATGGGCAACTAGCTTCATCTTTCTGACTGACCGACCCCTTGACAATTTAAAAGTGCCTGTAATTGGTTTATTTGAAATAAATGCTTTGAGTTTGAGTTGAGTTTGAGCTTTCAGTCTAACCAGATTCAGCTGAATACTAATATTTTACATGGAGCATCTACCTATCTGACCTCTACAACCAAGTAACTGTGTAATACGATACTTCTTGGTGATACTGGTTGCCAGACTTTCAGGTTTCTGTCTACCCGTAAGGACTGTCAAAGATCTAATATTGCGTGTTTTATTTGTTGCAGCTTAACATAATATTTTCCGATGGAGGGGCTTCGTTATGAAATGTATGGTCACCCATCCACGGACCGACCGCGACAATCGTAGCTAACATTGATCGGTCGGCCCGTGCGGCTGCTACTTAGCCACGAGCTCCTCCTGGTGTTTGGTATAGGCGTATGTAGGTGTGAATATATGGCACTATGCTTTTTAACAATTAAGTGGGTACACACTTAAATGAACCGCGCACTCATACCGTTCTGTTATTAAATATTTACTAGAAATACGACACGAGACGACGAACTGCTCGACATTGGATGTACGGGACGACGCACTCCTAGAGGCCTGCTGTCGGCCGGCAGCTGGTGCGTCCGACGTCTGTCCACCCGGGGCCCACACGAGACGACGAACTGCTCGACATTGGATGTGCGGGACGACGCACTCCTAGAGGCCTGCTGTCGGCCGGCAGCTGGTGCGTCCCACGTCTGTCCGCCCGGGGCCCACACGAGACGAAGAACTGGTCGACATTGGATGTGCGGGACGACGCACTCCTAGAGGCCTGCTGTCGGCCGGCAGCTGGTGCGTCCCACGTCTGTCCGACCGGGGCCCACACGAGACGACGAACTGCTCGACATTGGATATGCGGGACGACTCACTCCTAGAGGCCTTCTGTCGGCCGGCAGCTGGTGCGTCCCACGTCTGTCCGCCCGGGGCCCACACGAGACGAAGAACTGCTCGACATTGGATGTACGGGACGAAGCACTCCTAGAGGCCTGCTGTCGGCCGGCAGCCGGTGCGTCCCACGTCTGGCCACCCGGGGCCCACACGAGACGACGAACTGCTCGACATTGGATATGCGGGACGACTCACTCCTAGAGGCCTTTTGTCGGCCGGCAGCTGGTGCGTCCCACGTCTGTCCGCCCGGGGCCCACACGAGACGAAGAACTGCTCGACATTGGATGTACGGGACGAAGCACTCCTAGAGGCCTGCTGTCGGCCGGCAGCCGGTGCGTCCCACGTCTGTCCGCCCGGGGCCTACACGAGACGACGAACTGCTCGACATTGGATGTAAGGGATGACGCACTCCTAGAGGCTTGCTGTCGGCCGGCAGCCGGTGCGTCGCACGTCGCTCCGCCCGGGGCCCACACGAGACGACGAACTGCTCGACATTGGATGTAAGGGATGACGCACTCCTAGAGGCTTGCTGTCGGCCGGCAGCCGGTGCGTCGCACGTCGCTCCGCCCGGGGCCCACACGAGACGACGAACTGCTCGACGTTGGATGTACGGGATGACGCACTCCTAGAGGCTTGCTGTCGGCCGGCAGCCGGTGCGTCGCACGTCGCTCCGCCCGGGGCCCACACGAGACGACGAACTGCTCGACGTTGGATGTACGGGATGACGCACTCCTAGAGGCTTGCTGTCGGCCGGCAGCCGGTGCGTCGCACGTCGCTCCGCCCGGGGCCCACACGAGACGACGAACTGCTCGACGTTGGATGTACGGGATGACGCACTCCTAGAGGCTTGCTGTCGGCCGGCAGCCGGTGCGTCGCACGTCGCTCCGCCCGGGGCCCTCACGGATGACGTACTGCCATGACGCTCTTCTGTACATCATTATTACAAGTCTATTAGCGCTACATGCATACCAGGGTAACCGTAATTTGAAAACATTGTAAAAACCTATTATTTTAAAAAGAGTAACCGTGGAGTTTTTTGGCGGCTCTTATCAATAGGAAACGACCAATTGCAACCGTGTACCTAGCTTCTGATGTTTCATAAGTGCCCATGTCGGTTAATGGGAAATAAAATATCATGAATTTTTAAATAAACGTTATCAGAGGATAAAGGGCTTCAACTGCACAGATATGAACAAAGGTGACCGACCCTGCGGGCAGTATTGCGCGCCTGCACATCACGGCCTCTCCTGCTAACGTGAGCAGCACCTGGCGAGCGGACACATCCACTGCCTACCGGAACATCCGCGTACTTGGTCACTACCGTCACTTCGTCACGTCGCTAGTGCTGATTAGTAGATTTGCAAATATTATGCACTTTTCCTTGTCGCTTGAACGTATCACTTACGAGTACATGTGATCTAACACTCGCACACTCGCACGCATACTGTGTAGTAGTCAACGATAGAAAAATGTTGATCCGAAGCATTTTTATTTAACCATCAGACTTACAACCAGATGAAAGGAAGCGTCACAAACGCATAGGCCAAATAAAAGCAGACAATGTAGAGATGCGTTTTGTAATAGGCCAGAATAGAAATTATATCCATATACGAAGTGGAGCTAACAGCCGCTATCGCGCGCGCGACGGGACCCAATGAACCAGTAGATACGCTGCCTCGGAGACGAGTACCAGACTAATTGCTGCAAATGGCAGCACGGTAGTCTGTTTATCAGTAGTTTTGCTAGTTATACATTTTCGACCCTGCAGCCAAAACAGTTTGAACGGCGATGCGGGTAACTGTGGTATTCATTATTTATAATAAGAAGCAACCAGCAGGTGACCAAAGCTGGCTTTAGCTGACCTGTGAGGTGCGCTGTTCACTTTCAGTGGCAAGTTCGCTGTAACGGAAATAATGTTCGCGGAAAACGTAGGCGGGGCAGCTTCGTGAATGATGAGCTGGGCGCGGGGTGCAGGGCGCGGGGGGCGGCTCAGGTGGAATAATTGTCACAATAAACAGTCGGTAATGGAGTGGCGGCGCGCCCAACGAGTTAATTAGTGAAATGACACCCCTCCTCGCCCTGCGCCCCCGTGCCTCGCGCCCCGCTGTCACGGCAGCCGGCTGCCACCCCCAGCCACTCCCCTGTGCGGCCCACTCGCCTATTAAATTATGTCCAAGGGCTTATGATTTTTTGGCAAAGAATTATCAATATCAAGCCCAGTAGGTGTACTACATTCATTTATCATTAAAAGTTCAAAAACCAGCACTTCTGGGAATTCACTGTCATAATTGGTTTTACAAACTGCACATGGACGAGTTGATAACTTACTTACTTTACTTGTGTTTCTATCAACGCAATAGCATTCCAATGCTGGAGCTCCGAGCTGGCGCTGGCATCTCCTCTCATTCCACTGTTGGATCTCCGAGCTGGTGCTGGCATCTACTCTCGTTCCAATGTTGGATCTCCGAGCTGGCGCTGGCATCTCCTCTCATTCCAATGTTGGATCTCCGAGCTGGCGCTGGCATCTCCTCTCGTTCCACTGTTTGAACTCCGTGCTGGCGCTGGCATCTCCTCTCATTCCACTGTTGGAGGTCCGAGTTGGCGCTGACATCTCCTCTCGTTCCACTGTTGGAGCTACGAGCTGGCGCTGACATCTCCTCTAGTTTCACTGTTGGAGCTACGAGCTGGCGCTGACATCTCCTCTAGTTCTACTGTTGGAGCTCCGAGCTGGTGCTGTCATCTCCTCTCGTTCCACTGTTGGAGCTCCGAGCTGGCGCTGTCGTGTCCTCTCATTCCACTGTTTGATCTCCGAGCTGGTGCTGGCATCTACTCTCGTTCCACTGTTTGAACTCCGAGCTGGCGCTGGCATCTCCTCTCATTCTACGGTTGGATCTCCGAGCTGGTGCTGGCATCTCCTCTCGTTCCACTGTTTGAACTCCGAGCTGGCGCTGGCATCTCCTCTCATTTCACTGTTGAATCTCCGAGCTGGCGCTGGCGTCTCCTCTCGTTCCACTGTTTGAACTCCAAGCTGGCGCTGGCATATCCTCTCATTCCAATGTTGGATCTACGAGCTGGCGCTGGCATCTCCTCTCGTTCCACTGTTTGAACTCCAAGTTGGCGCTGGCATCTCCTCTCATTCCACTGTTGGATCTCCGAGCTGGCGCTGGCATCTCCTCTCGTTCCACTGTTTGAACTCCGAGCTGGCGCTGGCATCTCCTGTAATTCCACAGTTGGAGGTCCGAGTTGGCGCTGACATCTCCTCTCGTTCCACTGTTGGAGCTCCGAGCTGGCGCTGGCATGTCCTCTCGTTCCACTATTGGAGCTCCGAGCTGGCGCTGACATCTCCTCTCGTTCCACTGTTGGAGCTCCGAGCTGGCGCTGGCATCTCCTCTCATTCCACTGTTGGAAGTCCGAGTTGGCGCGGGCATCTCTTCTCGTTCCACTATTGGAGCTCCGAGCTGGCGCTGGCATCTCCTCTCGTTCCACTGTTGGAGCTCCAAACTGGCGCTGACATCTCCTCTCATTCCACTGTTGGAGGTCCAAGTTGGCGCTGACATCTCCTCTCATTCCAATGTTGGAGCTACGGGCTGGCACTGACATCTCCTCTCGTTCCACTGTTGGAGCT
Organism: Brachylomia viminalis; assembly: GCA_937001585.2. Classification (NCBI taxonomy): domain Eukaryota; kingdom Metazoa; phylum Arthropoda; class Insecta; order Lepidoptera; family Noctuidae; genus Brachylomia; species Brachylomia viminalis. Next base: position 26,764,464 of record OW443304.2, read on the forward strand.
CCGAGCTGGCGCTGGCATGTCCTCTCGTTCTACTGTTGGAGCTCCGAGCTGGCGCTGACATCTCCTCTCATTCCAATGTTGGAGGTCTGCGTTGGCGCTGGCATCTCCTCTCATTCCACTGTTGGAGGTCTGAGTTGGCGCTGACATCTCCTCTCATTCCACTGTTGGAGGTCAGGAACAATAATCCTCAATTTGTTCAGCCACTATTTATAAAGAAATTCAAATTGTAGCAGACAGTGTGTATTTGAGATCGTCATGGTCGTTTGGTCTACATTCAGCAACAAGAGCTTATGTTCTCATCCTGCGGGTTGTTATTTGTATGGTTAGGGACCTTACACCTTGAGTTTATGTTGATCGATTTACTGTTCGATTGATATTTATTGATTAAAGTATGATTGTATGATAGATGAGTGCACGCAGTATGAATTCTATTTGTGTACTAAATTGGCCGGCCTGGCGCAGAGAAAATTATATGAAAACTGTGCTGTGCTTGCACTGTACATTATTAAAGCTTGTTGCTCGATTAACAACCGAAATCCAATATACCCAGATATTAGCTATGATAAGTGCTGTAGGTACCTACTCAGATGATTAGTAGTAATTAATGGCCACAGCATCGTTATCGCGATCAACGGCGGCGACAGTATGGGTAATATCAGTATTTTAAATGTAGCGACTGCCTATCTGACGTCCACAACCCAGTTACTGGATAATACAATACCCCTTGGTAGGAAGAATGGTTGTCAGACTTTCTGGCTTCTGACAACCCGTATCGACTGTCAAAGATCCATGAATGACAGCCGGGACAACGGTTTAACGTGCTTTCCGAGGCACGAAGGGGTCTCGGTATGTAACGATGGTCCACACATGGACCAACCGACCCGAACCGACCGAACCTGATCAATCGACCCGTGGGGCTGTTATACTTAGCTCCCACCTACGCACATACGGTCTACAAGGAAGAAATCAGTTTATCTCAGTTTTGAGAAAAATCTTTTTCTTCCTTGTTTGTATTCATGTGATTAATTTGTCGCTGTTGTCTTATGTCCTATCGAATAATGACTGTCCATTCGTATGGTGGAATTTTCAGAGTACGGACTTGCAAATCACTCAAAAGTAAACCAACACAAAATTCTCTATATCGATTATAGAAAGATGCATTTGTGACTCATAAAGTACATGTCCTATCAGTGTGCTCTCTCATTACCGTTATCAGTGGCAGTGCGCACACAAAGTGTATCACAGCCCCGTCGCCAGCGCTGGGCAGCCTAAATATACCGCACTGACACGCTGTAATCATGATTATCAGCTTTTAAATTTTTCTAGCACTCTCCAGGCAGCGCAAGCTACATTTTGAATTTGTGAAACAAGTAGGTATTTTAAATATTTGTTTACTATTCAAGTTTACCAGAAAAGAGCAGTCACTGTTCATAAACTACACCACGTTTGCTTATTCATTAATACTGACAAGTGTGAGCATTACGAGGGGGCTCGTGGCTAATTAACAGCCGCACGGGATCGATCGATCAAGGTAAAGCAATGCTTGTCGAGTTTGTTCCGTGAATGGGTTACCGTCCTTTTCATTCTGAGCCCTCGCCGTGCCACAGAATGCACCTTATGATGCTCTCGGCTGGCACTCGTCATGCTGGACAACTCTTACCTTTCGAGGTGCGTAGTGTAATGCAGAGGGCATTACACTACGTGGGTTAATGGAGACCAACTGTCAGAGTTGTGGCGATTGATTAAAAATAACTAATTTTGTATCAGATGTAGGTATGAGGTACCTGCAAGTGTACCTCGAGCTCTTTGGTGACTATTACCGTCAGGCAAGACAAACAAACAAGATTGTACTGCATTCCTTTTTTGTTTATATCACAACAGTCTGCCGTTGAACCGCAGGTTTTAGTAACCAGTCATGTTTACATTTACTGAATACCTTTATAAGTTTCAGTAAACTTACTAAGGAAAGTTATAGGATCTTGCTGCGATTGGCTGTTTTGCACTGTATGCGAGTACTTATTACTACTTATTCGGTACTTTTCTTATTCGTGGTAAACGACAAGATACTGTTTAAATGTATGTTATATCGGCGAATTTTATCGTCGAAAAAAAAAACAGTGGTCGATTGTTCGCCGGCGGTGAACGCGCGCGCAGCGGAAGGGAATCGCCGTGGTGGAGATAAGATAAGTTCCGTTGTGTCATCACGTGACAGCGCGACCGATCTCCGCCACGCGCGGCCTTCAAGTGCAGTGCAGGCGGCGGCGCGGCGGCCACGCACGTCTAGCAGCACTGCAAGTTGCAACATACACACACATTGACGTCGGTATCACTTCCACGTGCTTCGTGCCCCAATGCATGCCGGTCACTGAGCGACCTCTGCGCTGCGACTCACAACACTGTAGACGTGGCCGAGTTTTGAGCTTTGTCACGTTTAAAAATCTGTCGTTCTATCGACATTAAAAAGAAAGAGTTTTCGACGTCATATTTTTGTTGAAACACAAATTTGTTTTTAAATCGTTGTTCAGAAAGCAATATGATTCCCAGATGGGTGTATTCTGACAGTAAGTACTCAGCGGCCCGCGGTAGGGACTCGCACTCACTGCAGTTATTGCAAAAACATGATTCACCTCATGACATTTAAATTTACATAAAACGTAATATGTACAGTAATCGGTAATTTGCCACATTTGTTGACGCTGTTTCTCGGGATTGTTCGAAAATGTTATATTTTCGAGTTATTCCTGATAACTAAACGACGATGAATGACGATTAAAGGCCAGCCCTACCTTTCTTCTTATTGTTGGTGAAAAAAGATGAAGGCCACATTGATTTACTGTTTCACTTCCAAATAGTCTAATAATGCAATCTAGTAATGCATCTACTTTTACTTTAGATCCGTGTTTACTCGGTTGATAATTAGGTTGATACTTATTTTTTTATCACTACCCTCCCATTTTACTTTTTACGTCATTTTTGTACGCTTATTAACATTTACGCTGACCGGTTGGTGCAGTTGGTAGCGACCCTGCCTTCTGAGCCGCTGGTCCCGGGTTCGATCCCCAGACTAGTCAAACATTTGTGTGCATGGACATGTTTGTTTGACCTGTGTCTGGGTGTGTATATAAGTATGTATATCAGTCATCAGGTTACCGTAGTACAGGTTCTACCTAGTTCGGGACCTGTAGACCTTGTGTGGATGTTGTCTCATATTATTGTATTATTATGTAAATTTAGTTTCTCAGTAAGTGGATTATTGTTAATTCTTAATGAGGAATAATAAAGATCTTTAACCACAAATAGTCGACATTGCTATAGGTATATATTGTGTTAAAGGTATGTGGTGGTAGTTGGTTAAGTTTGTCGAGATGTGCGCGCTGCGCGGGACCGAACCGGTCGCGTCGTTCGGCCGCGGCGCATACGCAGGGCGTGTGGCTAGTGGCGTGTAGGTGTGGTGTGCATGTGGCGGACTGGCGATGGCGCGGCGCGTCATCGCGGACATACCGCCGCCGCGCCGCCGCCGTGTGAACTGGCTGCAGGTGATTCGGAGAGCTTTCGTTTTGTACACGCTTAACTGTACAAATAAAATGCTAGATATTATGTTCGAAGCTCATTTTAAAAGCTATACGAAATAAAGAGTGCGCTTAAAATAGATTATCATAGGGTTCAATAAATGTATTGATGCCGAAAATCAGTTCCGTTGAGATGGCATCTTTACCTGTTCTAAAGTCGCTCTCCAACACCCACTGAGCAACATTATTCCAACTACTTGCATACTTAACATATCTATATACCGACCAGGTACCTACCTCTGTGATCTGGTAGATAAGTTTATCAGCTGTGTAATCTAAGCTTTCCTAATTATTATAATATTATTTTGTTAGAGCAATAGGTACACATAAATGAAACATTAGCACAATGTTTAAGAATGCGCGGTGAGCTGGGCTCAAGGGTGCGGCGGCGGTGCGCGGTGGTGCGGCGGCGGTGCGCGGTGGTGCGCGGTGGTGCGGCGGCGGTGCGCGGTGGTGCGCGGTGGTGCGCGGTGGTGCGCGGTGGTGCGCGGTGGTCAGCAGTTCAGCACACATTGAACTTGTACGAGTGATCCTGACATAACAATCTCCACACTCTACTCTCAATAAGTGGTAGACACGCGAGATAGCGACAGTCGCACCTCCACCGCCGCTACTCCACAATACATAGTGCTGATCGTTATTCTAATATCAGAACTTCTAGACCTTTTATTATTTTATGGTACTTTCCATAAAATATTGAAAGTAAGAAAATTAATATATACATTATAATTTATGTAAACTACAGTGGCGAGCAATATAAAAAGCCACTTGCAAAGTGCCTAAATTTAAAGAAGTAAATCTTGAATATCGGATTATATTGTACATTAAAACCTTATTTCATCTTGGCCTTTTCGAAGTCATGGATGGATGACAGTAAAAAAAAAATTGGCACGTTTCATAACGTTTCATAACTTACTCAATACTTACTACTTGAATAATTAATTACTTTTAATTTCACGTTGATTAAATTATTGTTTTTACATTTTGTGCTTTCGTCAGACGTTGACTAGTAAATAAAGGTATCATGATGCCTCTTACATACGAGAAATGTACCAGGATCATCACTATGGTGCAATTTTGGAGATCCCAGAGACAAACAGTCTAAATTATCATTATAAATTGCACTTATTTGGTTGACTGGTACAAAATGCTTATGGCACTAAGTCCGCCTCTGTACATTCGTGTGCAAAGTATTAAATAAATAAACAGCCAGAACAATGTGTGTGTGAGACATCCTACTGTCCAAAAAGCTTCAAAGGTTTAGGGAGACTGGACTTAACCTAAGAAGACCAAGCAATGGCAAGCCAAGGCCCGAGAAGATCGATTCAATGTGTCAACAATGTTAAGAAATCGACAACAGACGGGAGTTGCTATCCAGTAACAACTTTAGCGAAACCGAAGGGTCCCAATCAGTGAGTGGATAGTCAGGAGACGTCTTGCAGAAGCTAATTTAAATAGCCTTAACGGCCAGCAAATGGTCCAAAACTAGAACGGCATCATAAAGTTGCAAGATTAAGATTTGCCCATGAGCACATCGAATGGGGCCGAATAAAGTTATCTGGTGAATCGAGATTCGTGTTGTATAATCATGACGGGAAACATCGAGAGTACGGATGACTATGAGAACGTTTTACACTTGCTTGTTTCAAATAGAAAGTACCATACGTCATTAATTCGTTTATTTTTGCATTTGATACGAGTATTTGATTATAATTTTAATTCCGTGACCTATAAAATTTGTACCGACTGATTCGTTTGTTTTATTTTATGTAATAAGGGTTCTGCCTGAATTAAATATTAGTTAATTTTATACGGGGGAGAGGTTCTGTACACGTGTGAGCCGGCATTTCATCATATGGTCGCAGTAGGGCGATCTAGTGCGCAGTAGGGCGCTAGTGCGCAGTAATACGCTAGCTTTTGGGGTGGGTTGGGATCTACCTCCTAGTGGTCCACCCCGGGCAACGGCACCACAGGGTTGCTTGTGGTACGGCTGAACGATATCACTTAGCGGTGGTAGGCTCCACTATCCCACCGGAGTCCGGCGCCAAGCAGCTTGCTGTGTTCCGTCGGTGTATGGGCGTGCCAGTGCCTTTGGGGGAGAAAGAGACTGTCAGTTGCGCTGTTCAGATTCGGTCTTGGTCTCTGCGCTTAACTTGCCGGGTAACTCCTCTTGGAGCCAACTCGCGAAAAATCCCGGTATGCTCCACCGTCCCAGCCGGCGACTGGATGGGAGGACCCGGTGGCCATATCCGGGACGGTTCGGGCGTCCCCGCGGTCTCCAAATGAGTTCCCCATAGGTTTGGTTAGCTCTAGTGTTCCACTTGGTTCACTGAGCAGCGCCTCGACAACTCGACTTTTTCCCCAACAACACTACTCAAAATGATGACAAAAGCTAAGAAAAATAGGGTTAAACAACTGCACTTCCTTCCACTAAAAGTGCATCTTACCAACATCAGAGGGTTGCACTCCAATTTCGATCCGGTCCATCACCACCTTGAGACCGAGATGCCGCACCTGTTTTTCTTAACGGAGACGAAGACAGCCAACCCGTCGGACGTGGCGTACCTCAACTACACGAGTTACTCTCTTAAACACCAGTTCAAGAAGCAAGCTGGGTGTCTGTGTCAAGTTTGTGTGTACGTCCGCGTTGACATTTGTTGTCGTCGTCTCCGTTGCTTTGAGAGATCGGGTTTTTGTGCCATATGGCTACTTGAGGATACTGGCGTGGACTACCTGACTGGACGTGGACTAACTGGTGAAATCTCTCTACATCGGCGTCTACCGATCGCACAGCAGTGACCTGGAGGCAACAGCGCTCTCTACTTTCCTCGTGGAGTCGACTGACGTAGCCCAGCAACGGTATCCACCAGCGAAGCTCATTTTTCGGGGAAACTTCAACGCCCATCATATAGAGTGGTTGTTCCCGTACCAGAAGACTGACATCCCGGGTTGGAGGCGCGCAAGTTTGCTTTAACGCTAGATCTAACCAAGATGGTGAATGTGGCAACGCGGGTACCGAATGTTGACGGCCATATACCCAAATGGTTGGACCTTCTGCTGGCAACTGATGCGGACAGTCATTCAGTTTCGACCTCAGCTCCGCTGGAAACGCCTGACCACTGTCTGGTGAAATCCATATCGACCTGCTCTCCTCCAGATGAGAGTCCCAGAGGCACGACGCGAGTATGGCGTTACGCGTCAGCAGACTGGGGTGAGATGTGGCACTTTTTTGCGTCTTATCCTTGGCGGCAGGTAAGCTTCTCCTCGGGTGACCCCTCGTGCTGTGCTGAAGTGGTTACGGACGTGATTCGGCAGGGGTTGGAGCATTTTATTCCATTCTTCGACATCCCGCTCGGTCACAAATCCCGGCCTTGGTATAATGCAGAATGCGCCCACGCTGAGGCCCGAAAATAGTGTGCTTACCGTGTCTGGGTCAAGGCACGTGACCGTAAATTTAGAGCACGTAGGGTTCGCGCGAAGAAATGAGCCTTTAATTCTGCCGCCAAGCTCTGCAAGCGGGTTTTACGTGGGGCACGTTTTGAACATGTCGGACGTATTGGGGCCAAGCTAGCATCACACCCTCCGGGTAGCAAACCGTTCCGGTCCCTGTCTAATCCGGCTCAAACGAATTTCTGTCGTCCCACTTTTCCTCCAATGATGACACCTGGTGGGTCGCTGGCTCACTCTGCAAGTGAGAAAGTTAATTTATTTGCTCTTTGCAAAAAATTCACGTCTGGACGCTCGCTCCAAGCAACCACCTACTGTACCTCATTGTGACTCCTCGATGCCGGAGATCGCAGTTCACATTAAAGAGGTCCGAAGAGTATTGTGCAGTCCAGACGTGAACAAGGCCAGTGGAGCTGACGGCATTTCAGCGAGAGTGTTGAGGCAGTGTGCGCCTGAATTGTCTCCTGTGTTGACACACTTGTTCCGCCTCTCTCTTGATAAAAGAACGGTGCCAAAGTCCTGGAAGCTTGCAAATGTGCAACCAGTGCAAAAAAGGGCGACCGTGCAGACCCTGTCCATTACCGTCCAATCGCCATTACCTCCATTCTATGTAAGGTTATGGATAGGGTACTGAACAGTTAGTTGCTGACCTACCTTGAAGACAATGATCTCAGTGACCGTCAATATGGCTTTCGCCGCGAACGGGTAACTGGCGATCTGCATGTGTATGTCACGCACTGCTGGGGCGAGTCTATCGAGAAACACGGCGAAGCACTTGCTGTATCGCTGGATATCTCAAAGGCCTGGGACGGGTTCTGGCACGCTGGTCTTCTCAGCAAGCTTCCTGCTTATGGCATCCCACCTTATTTTTGTAGCTGGATATCAGACTTCCTTAGTGAACGGTCGATCAGAGTAGTGGTTGACGGTTGCTCGTCTGACCTTATGGCTATTGATGCCGGAGTTCCTCTGTTCTCTCTGCAACTATTTTCCTGCTGCACATCAATAACCTACTTCAGTCTGGTATTGTTGGGTACGCAGATGACAGTACTGTTTCAGAGAGATACTTGTCCAGCGCAAAAACCAGCGGGGCCAAGGTTCGTTCCTTGAGAGAGGCCATGGTAGAGCGTACTAATTTGACCTTAACCCGTGTCTCCCAGTGGGGTGATGACAATCTGGTCTCTTTTAACGCCACCAAAATACAGGCGTGTCTTTTTACCGCTAAATGAAGTCGTTTCGACCAAACTCCTTTTTTTCTGGGTACATCTGTTCCTGTAACTGATCGGCTCGAGCTCCTAGGCGTGGAGTTGACATCAGGTCTCAACTTCGGTGCCACCATCGAGTACAAAGCCCAAACAGCGGCCAAGAAACTGGGAATCCTAAATAGAGTGAAGCGATACTTTACGCCTGGACAGCTTTTGACCCTTTACAAAGCGCAAGTCCGATCCTGCATGGAGTATTGCAGCCACCTATGGGATGGCTCAGTAAAGTACCAACTTGCCGCGCCTGACTCGGTGGGACGCAGAGCTAAGAGGCTCATTGGCAACTTAAAACTGGTGGATGCCAAGCTTCACACCTTGGCTCATCGCCGCAAGGTCGCCTGCTTGTTGGTCTTCTACAGATTGTACTTCGGAGAACTCCACGACCTCATTCTACCGGCCCCCTTCTTCCATCGGTTATATAGACGCACTGCAAGTTACCATCCTTACCTAGTTGCCATTCCAGCAATTCACACTAAACGTTTCCAAATGTCTTTTGTTATGCGCACATCAGAAGAGTGGAACTCTCTACCTGCGTCTGTGTTTCCTAACGCATACAACCTTAATCTCCTTAAAGTGAGAGTGAAGAGGCTTCTTCTGGGTAAGCTCACTCCATCGTCGACTCTGTCTCTGTCACCACTGAGCTAGACTAGAGTCAAGAGCAAACCCATTAAAAATTTAAAAAAAAATTTAAGTGCTGATAGCAAATGGCAATCTGACCGCTCGCTGTGAGATACGTAAACGAGATTCTCAGTGAACATGCCAAATGTGGTCAATATGGGCGACAATGCATTGTATATGCATGATAATACCGGCCCCACACAGCTCGTGTGGTTAACGTGTACCAACAAAACGTGGGAATCTATCAAATGGAGTAGCGAGCGAGAAGCCCTGACCTTAACCCTATCGTACATAACTTGGGACGAGCTTGGCAGACGTGTTAGAACCTGAATCCACCACTAGCCACACTCAATGCCCTGAAAAATGTACTATTTGAAGAAAGGGAGAATATTCCTCAGCATATGCTGAAGAATCTGGTACTCAGCATGCCAAGTGGTGTAAAAGCCGTATTGACAGCATGCGGAGGCAGCAATATGAAATATTGAATGATTGAAAAAGTCAGTGTATATTATTATGTAAATAACTATTTACACTAGGTAGACACTAAATTAAACAGCTAACTACATGGATAGGTACATAAATAAAAATTTAACTTAAATGAAATAAATAGTACCTACTAAATATTATAACATAGAACTTTAATATTTTCTTAAAAGCTTGATGCTTATCGTGTAAGAAGGACCTTCACGCCGCCGCGCCGTAAGTTTTTAAGAACATATTAAAGTTCTATGGTAACGTAAGTTTTAATTAGTACTTCTTAATTCATAAAAATTCTTTAAAAAAAAAGTTTATACTTACATTTTATTTTATACTTTTTTAGCATTAGAATTTGTCTAAATATCCGTTATATTACCTTCACTTGAAAGGTACTTGTAAAAACAAATCGTACGAACCCAAATACCGCCTTAACACCAGTCATGTCAAGCCAACAGAGTTGCACTATGCAAGTCATGCCATACTTTAGAATGCTATCATAATTGAAAGAGTAGGTACTTATACAAAATTTCGTCTCTTGTTAGGAGCCAATCCTGGGTCAGCAGACAGATCTTGGTGTATGAATGCGTAGATACTGTTGACCACTTAGGAGATCCCTCGTTTGGAGCCATCCCTGGGTGCAGCAGCCAGATCATGGTGAACTATAGAACGGGCTATCTGAATTGTTTAGGTATATAAAATTTTGTGTCCCTGTTGTTGACCGTTGAAGAGTTACCTCGTCTGAAGCTAATCTTGGGTGCAGCAGCCAGGGCATGGTGAACTTTAGAACGGACTATCATAATTAAATGGCTACATAAAATTTATTTTCTGTACTGTTGACCGTTGAGGAGTTCCCTCGATTGAGCCAATCCTGGGGGCAGCAGCCAGGTCATAGTGGATTTTAGAATGGACTACCATAATTAAATTATTTAAATTTCGTGTCTGTAACTGAATGTTAACAAGTTCCTTCGTCTGGAGCTAAACGTGGGTATCGTGGGTGGTGGTACTCGGGTTATGCATCTTAAAAATGCTTTGTCTTCAAAACTGAATCAATGAAAATGAATTAAAAGTGTCCTTCGGTGTTAGAAATGTTGTGGTTACCGCAATCGTGCGGACTGAACTTTCTGTACCAACACGGTTATATTGGGACCCCCGATCGGATACAGTTAGCCGCTCCAGTTCAATACTCGGCGATCACCGGCGGCGTGGCTCCTGATTGCGATCTCGCATCGCTGCGGATTGCGCCCGCGCCCCGCGCCTCCCGCCAGCCGCCCGGCGCACAGCCGGGCACAGGCCGGGGTGCGTCCGCGCTACAGGTGGCGCTCATATAGTTTCATAGCTAGGTCACCAACGCTTGCAGCTCGACTTGGTTACAGTTGGCACAAGGTCGCATTGGAGACCCACTTCCATGTATCTGTTTATAATTTTGTGTCTGTGTGTGTACTACTGGCTAACTACATCTACAGTATTACAGCCGCTTGACAAAGCCAAAGCAAGGAAAACCTGTTCAGATGGAGGTTCATAAACGACTCCGCCTTGGAGTGTAAATGTGGTCCTGTTCCGCAAACGATGGGACACTTAATATGATGTCCTGCGTGTCCTGTCAGCTGCACGATACAGGATTTAATGGACGCTAGTGATGGCGCCAAACACGTCGCCGTATTCTGGACCGAGACCATTTAGATTGCCATCGACACGCTACTATGAAGACCGCTTGACATAGCTTGAGCGCATCACACGATCCTAGGTTGTCTATTGTTTGCCCGAAGATTATATGCCATAATCATCATTTTCCCGAATTTCATTTACCCGAATTTCATTTGCCCGAATGTTTCATTTGCCCTAAAAGACATTTAACATACTTTTCATTGCCCGAATTTTAGATACCATAAGATACGAATGCCATAAGTATTGTTTGCCTTATTTTTATGTGCCATAATAATTATTAGACATAATATTTAAATGGCATTATATTTAAATGGCATAACAAGTATTAGACAAATATTTAAGCCCCGTAATAATCATTACACTTATTAAACTTATTTATTCTGTGCATGGTTTTTTTTTCTGTGCATGGTTGATGGTGGGCTAGGTCGACGGAGCCCCGCTTCGCGGGGCTCCGTCGATCGGTCGCGCCCTCGCGTCGATCGCGTCTGTGTGGTTTATAAAAAAATAACCACGAAGGGGATGCCGGGGTCTATTCGCTCGCTTCGCTCGCTCACACGACCCCGCCATCCCCTTCTAACCTAACCTGTCCGAGTCGGGGTGCCCTAAAGTCCCAATTGCATCCAATTTCTCTTGATATAAACAACCGTTACACACCCGATGTAGATGGCAAATTATGTTATGGCATATCATAATTATGGCATGTGATAATTAGGGCTTACAATGATTATGACAAATGATGTTATGGTAAGTGACTTTATGGGAAACAATGATTCTGGCACGTGACTAATATGGCAAATGAGAGTAGGGCAAATGAGTATTATGTCGTATGATATTATGGCTGTTGACTATTATGGCAAATGATATTAGGGCAAATAAAATTCGGGTAAACGGCGGTATACCCACGATCCTATATTGCTGCTGCGAAAACCGAAGAAAAATATGTAAAACAAGATCAAATTATGTTTGTTAAGCTACTTAATATATATTTAATCTCACGAAGGCAGGTTGGTTTATAAATAGTGTGTTGAATCGTTTATGCACGTGAACAATGTTTCTGGTGGTTTCTGTTTGGCGTGATAGTTTTAAACTTCCACAGCTGTACCTAATTATTACAAAGATATAGGACACAGTACCTAACTACAGACGCAGATACCCGGCGCCGTCTAATCTACCAGCACAATCATGTCATTACGATCGGCTCCCTAATGATTTGCAAACATACCCACTTATCAATATTTGTTCAGTTGCGCGCATTCGAAATGATGCTCTTTACAAGTGATTACATGGAGCGAGCGGTGGGAGCTGGTCACGTCCCGCACCCCCGCCCGCGCTCACGCCTTGCGTACCGTGGCTCTCATTACTAGACTTCGTAGTTCGTTCCTTTGTAGCATCTCAAGTCCGTCCTGGAGTTGCTTGACCAGGATCTACCAAGTGGAGAAGGACTAAGATTACTTCAATGCAGAATGAGAAACTAGGTACCTAATGGATCACAAAAGCCAACAGGAAGCGGGTTACTTCGGAGCTAGCACTGTCCTGCCCGCCTGCCGGGATGCTCTAGGCTCCTGCACAATTGAGAAGTAACTACGTAACTAGTTTCAGCCATAGGTAAACTATTTATCGGTTTGATTAGGTGATACTAATAAAGGTAAAGCGTACCATGGTGGACGTTGCGTACGCGTATGATCAGCTGCGACGATCGGTGTGCCCTCGCGGCGTGCGTTGATGTCTAATGTTGGCGCGGCCGAGGGGGGTGGCGCGGCCGGGGGGGGCGGCGCGGCCGGGGGGGGGGCGCGGCCGGAGGGGGCGGCGCGGCCTCCACAGTTCTGATAACAGCATTGTGTAATGCTCAGGAAGCCCAACTCTCTCTCACGGATGTGAGTGGCTGAGCGCGCTGGTTCTTGCGCTAATTTCGCCCTGCACAGCGCGGGGCAGGAGGCGCGCTCGTTCGCCCTGCACAGCACGGGGCAGGAGGCGCGCTCGTTCGCCCTGCACAGCGCGGGGCAGGAGGCGCGCTCGTTCGCCCTGCACAGCGCGGGGCAGGAGGCGCGCTCGTTCGCCCTGCACAGCGCGGGGCAGGAGGCGCGCTCGTTCGCCCTGCACAGCGCGGGGCAGGAGGCGCGCTCGTTCAGCGCACTACTGTCGCTGATCGTATATAAGGAGCTTCGACTACAAACAATGACAATCGGGACATTATTAGTAGGTATATTGAGAACTGCTCCCGCGTGATCTAAGCGCCTCTGTGCCTTAGCGTGCTAATCAACATCTTTAAGTATCAATACAATAATTATAATAGTGTAAGGGATCTTTGGCACTATATCGTTATATGTAGAGTGTAGCACATTCATGTTGGTTGGCTGCCGACGACGCGGCGCCGGCGCACGCTTTGACGCAACGATTGTATAATATTTATGATGATCCACAAAAGATGATCAAATTATTAACACATTCATAGTTTGGTTATTTAGGTAAGAATACGTAACTTAATCTTGTAAAGGCACTGTGTTATTAATTGTCTATTTACTGGAGCTCCAACAAAAGCTGCGCTTACATGCACGTATACTACAATCACATCGTTCTCTTATCACCTAGGTGCAATAACTTTAACGTCGACGAAAATAATACAAATTAATATGATTATTAAGGCAAACTCAAATTAATGAAGTAAGCTGTAGAGTTAGGTAGTCAGGTGCACCGGGTCAGACGCACTGTGAACTAAACGTTTATTATCTCAGCGACTTGTGTCGCTTAGCACGCATTCGAAACGATGATTGAAAGTACAAAACTAACACCAACGACCGTTTGATTTTATTTGAAAAATTCAAATGAGACAGTGATTCGACTAAAGCAGTGTTTACGGAACGTTAATGGTGACATAAATTTGAATGCTAATGTGCGGTCGCGGTCGGGGTCGCGGCCGGCACACGTGTTCCAGCTAGCGACACGGTGCCGTTCTGTGTCGCGTCTCGCGCGACTTGCGTCTCATTGGAGCCTCATTCATGTATGTAGATCAATGGTTGCCAATATCTAACAACATTTCATTAATTTCGTTACTCCAGTGTGATTAGACCAGATGGCGCTGCCTCTGAGACCCAAGTAGCGATTATCATTAGGTAGGTATGTTTTCTCTCGAGTTGCCGTTGTCACTAGATACTATCTTGCTCAGATCATTGACAGGTAGGTATTCATGCGAATAATTAACACAAATTGCGAGACTATCTATGCGCAGACAATTCGTCTGTATTGATAACGATTCAGCACCTCCACCTGTCACTAAGGATCCACAATATCTAAGATATGTTAACTTACTCACTAACTTACACACTTGATTTTTATTCAAAACATAAATATTAGGTGTGTAAGTTATGGCAGGTACTGTACCGCATTTCAGCAGCCCTAACTTGCTATATCCTCGGAAAAGAATCCCCGCAGTAGGAGCATGCAGCCCTTGCCGACACAATAGGCTACCGCTAGTGTTTCAGCGGGTTTCGTAAAAAGCAGACTGGGCATCGTCGTTGGTCGCTGAACGCCGGTTAGATTTTGGGACCGAAGTTCTTGGATGGTTACTTGTAGTGATAACTTTCCCATCATAAAAGCGGGGCTCGTGGTTAGGATAATATTTTTTCCTATGATGTTGAAAGTCGCTATTATTATCTTTGTAAATCGGTAGACTTATTTACCAGCAAACATATGGACGTATCACCTCTACCAATGTCCAGTCACGGAAAGTAAACAGACTACGCCATTTTGGCGTCTTCTTCTTAGCGTGTCAATTGCAATCTAAATTGTGTATTGGTCCAGAATTAGGCTACGGATATAAAGCCCTTAACGAATGCACTATCGGGTGTTGGTAGCTGCGCCACACTTTTAACTTTTGCAGTTTGTTTCTGCTTTTGAGCTGCAAAAGTTAAACTTACAATGTTAAACGATGATTTGTTGAACATTGATTCTTTGATTGTATTTGGTTTTTTGTTCCAAAATAAATGATTATTATTATTGTTTGTATTGATCTGAACTTGATACGGTAAAAAAAAAATCGCATCATGTACCTCTCTACTGCAAATGAATGATTCGTAGCAGGTGTGGTCTAAATAGGCTGTCTGGTAAGTAAATAATAACATGAGGGTTGCGGGTATTGCACCCATGAGCGTCGGCATCACTCGTAGCTACTGCCCCTCGGGCACCACATGCAGTTGGTCTTGGGCTGTAAGGACAGCACTCAGTGAAACACTGCAACCGTTCGTGGCGCTACCTAAACTTGATGCTGGACCCACAGTCCAATATCAAATTAAGTTTCTATCAAATTGTGTCTCCTAGATTGGTGAGGTATTTGCATTGGGTAACCAAGGTGTCTCAAAACTTTACAAGGCATTAAGCGGTCAAAGATTCCAGTGTCGAGGTCTAAAAGACACAGCTCGATCAGTGGAGGACACGCGGCGTCAAATGCGTCGCTGCCTACACTGAGCACTCTCGCGAGTGAAGCAGTATGGTGTGTCATAATGTGTGCGCACAACAGCCCTGACCGAGCGCAGTGTTACTAAGCACCTCCACAGTGTCCCCAGAGCCCAGTGGCGGCGTCTGCTACCAGCTTCGTACAATAATAATGTGCAATGGGCAAAGTGCACTACACGTTACATTCGTTAAAATGCCTCCAGAGCTTCTTGCCCTCGAACGCCAAACTCTCCTCAGCTCAAACTCTCATACAGCCCATCATAGACTACGCCGATGCCTGATATTTAGATCCCGCCGAGGAGCCTTTAAATAAATTGACTACTTAACTAACTGCTTTGAGCGTTTGTAAAATATCTGTAGGTATTCGTTTTGATTTAACCTTAAAAAGTATGATCACGTTTCTAACTTTCGCAAGATACTCAAGTGGATCCCTATTCAACTTCGCAGGAACTCTCGGCTTTTGTGTCTGCAACTACCCCTAACACCCACTAACCCTAACACGCCACCCTGACTGCGGGAGC
Source organism: Brachylomia viminalis (assembly GCA_937001585.2). Classification (NCBI taxonomy): domain Eukaryota; kingdom Metazoa; phylum Arthropoda; class Insecta; order Lepidoptera; family Noctuidae; genus Brachylomia; species Brachylomia viminalis. The sequence continues at coordinate 26,780,469 of OW443304.2, forward strand.
TCTCCTACGCCCGTTCTTTTCATGCGCCTTGCAGGTCGCATCTTCAAGTAGAAACCTCCTTAAGTCCCCTCCACACTCCACCGACTTTTACTCCTACTCCTTCACTGTGCACGCGGTGCGGTTGTGGAATTCACTTCCGCCTGACATTAGGGACTGCCAAACTGTTGCAGTATGTGTAAGAAGAGTGAAAGAACACCTATATTTCCACTTTGTCATAATCGCATTATGTATTAGTTATTTAAATTACATTACTTATATTTTAGTGATATTTATTTTAGAAGTATGTATGTATGTAAGTAAATTCTCATATGGTATGTTTATATTTTAATTACTAAACTCGTAATACACGAAATTGTTTTCCTTCTACTCTTACACACGCTGTCTACTATCTTTATCTATCTACTCTCTTATCGCAGGTATGCTGGAAGAGATGTCTTTAGAAATAAGCATCTCCTTTGTACGTATTTTCCCTTGTCAGTTCGTATGTGAGTACATAAATAAATAAACAAATAAACAATTCAAACTGAAGACAACAATAACATGTCCGCTCCACAGCTGCCCACGGCAAATCTACGCACGGATGCGGGGCTGGCTAACCTTTGTTTAAGAATGCATTAGATGTGGGGGACCTACTTTTTCTGTCTATAATTTGAAACTTGAAAGTCAAGCAGTGTTGTGCTTCTGTGTGTAACGCACAGTGTGTTATGGTAATGTAGTGGGCGAGCCGTGCGCCGCACGCCGCGAGGCGCGGTCGCGCGGCACTCGGCAGCCATCAAATAATTTCTCGGCGCGACACTTGCTCGCTCAAGGCTGGCGCTGGCGCTCGCGACGCGGCGCGGAGCCTGCACCTGCGGACACACGCACACAGCCGCGAGCCGCCGCCGCCGCAATGCGCGCGTCTATTAATAGAAGCCGATGTACGACACTTGGTAACCGACTGGTTGTGCTTAGTCAGTGGCGCTTCTATTTGCAAGGAATGTGATTCCCGCTCGCTGTCCTGCTCCTCTGCATATTCCACTCCGAGGCCGCGCCTTGATATGTTCTTAAACGTATGCGACTGTATTTTATCAACAAGGTTCTGATAATTAGGTACTTGCAGTATCGTAAGTAGATACCCAAGTACCTTCCTCCCTCTTTCTTGCACAGAGCGGCGCCGGTGACGCTTTTTAAGCTGTCGTTACAGCGTCATAGTTCGTCTTTCATTTAGGTATTTCCTAGCCTACCCCAAGGCAGCAAGCATCTAATTGTTTGAAAGTGAGAGCAATATCTTGTTTTTTTTCTTCTATTATCAGATATTGGAAAGGATAAGCAGTTTCTAAACTAACGTAGCCTTTATCAAAATACCTATTACCTATTCTCCTACTTAATACATTTTTGCAATGTGCAGAATATTAATAGATCTGTGTCTGGTGAACCGTCAAACAGCTCGCAGATCGAGTCCACTTGATCCCCTGATCAGACCACGCTTGATCCCCTGATCAGACCAAAACTGTGGGTAGGTACGGGAAAAGTTTTGAAATTGAAACAAAATGTGCGTTACTTATCATTTTAATCACACACAAATTTAGCAGACAATTGATCATAAATGACAACAAGCACGTTTTGCGGCAGTCTCGATCAAATTAAAAACTATTTTACAAAGTTTTACTTGTAAACAAAGAAAATGTTTGTAGGAATCTACTTGTGTGGGTACTGAGAATGATCAAATAACATTAACAAGTAGGTAAGTACCTACTTATATAAAGTGACATGCTCAGATTGCTCAGGTCTACTTACTGGCAAACGTCAACAGTAGATACAATAACAAGAAATATACTTATATAAAGGATAGTTTTAAAAGGACCTCACGCACTACGTGGCTACAACGTTGGTCGCAGAAGTTCCGACCATGACACGAACGCTCGCACTAAATTATACAAAGGTCGTGCGTCCAAATGCGCGACGCGCAGTCGGTCGGTCTGTGCGGCCACTGGCCGTGGTCGTGGCCGCGCGGTGCGCGACGCCCGCTACGACAACACAATGTCCTGTTCAGAACAGCCTACATAACACACAACCATACATTTTAGATATGAATTCTATGCACCCAACAAATAACATGTAGGTATTACCTTGGTCATAATAAAAGTTAAATCCAAACATTGACGCTGCAAACACCAATCAGCGTAATGACATAAAAGACCTTTGCACCACTAGTGAGACGGTTCAACTATTCAAGCTATGTATACAATATAAAGTATTTAACTTACAAAACATAGCCACGTTTCCTTGATTTACCATTCTTATACATGAATAACAAATTTGTCTATTACGTATTGGTCGCAACAACTAACAATCCAATAATGAGCTGAATCACCAAGACATAGAGTTGAGATTAACGTGCCCGATCCCCGCCGCTGTTTCAACGAGCAGCTTTAGCGTACGGAGTCTCGTCACACACTCGATACCTATTACTGATATTATTAAATAGCTCACGTCCAACATAAGTTATCAATGAATGTGCTTACTTTAGTAAAGTCAATATATCTAGCACACAATTAGGTATATATATACGTATAGAACTATAGCTAGGTCACCTTTTGCGCAGCGTATTAAGCGACACGTTCTCCTAAATCAGCTTATTTAGTTGACCTCTCTGGTGCTGGTTATATACTAGCACGTCGCCCGCGACTTCGCTGGCAAGGATTTTGTGCCTACCCCGACGAATGCCAACCCCCTCTAGTTTCAATTATTTAAATCGACGGAAAAAACCTTTCCTAGAAACAACTTTCCTCCTCTAACCCCGACTGGGGTTGATAAAAAAATCGCTTGGTGCGGTTCTAATATTTGACTTTAACATGATGTACCTTAACGCATTTTACCAATTGTAGGTGAAATAATTAGGCTATTCCATCATGGATGTCGCTGCACACCATTCACGTTGATCATTTTACCAATTGTAGGTGAAATAATTTGGCTTTTCCTTCATGGATGTCGCTGCACACCATTCACGTTGATCATTTTACCAATTGTAGGTGAAATAATTTGGCTTTTCCTTCATGGATGTCGCTGCACACCATTCACGTTGATCATTTTACCAATTGTAGGTGAAATAATTTGGCTATTCCTTCATGGATGTCGCTGCACACCATTCACGTTGATCATTTTACCAATTGTAGGTGAAATAATTTGGCTATTCCTTCATGGATGTCGCTGCACACCATTCACGTTGATCATTTTACCAATTGTAGGTGAAATAATTTGGCTATTCCATCATGGATGTCGCTGCACACCATTCACGTTGATCATTTTCCCAATTGTAGGTGAAATAATTTGGCTATTCCATCATGGATGTCGCTGCACACCATTCACGTTGATCATTTTACCAATTGTAGGTGAAATAATTTGGCTATTCCATCATGGATGTCGCTGCACACCATTCACGTTGATCATTTTACCAATTGTAGGTGAAATAATTTGGCTTTTCCTTCATGGATGTCGCTGCACACCATTCACGTTGATCATTTTACCAATTGTAGGTGAAATAATTTGGCTTTTCCTTCATGGATGTCGCTGCACACCATTCACGTTGATCATTTTACCAATTGTAGGTGAAATAATTTGGCTATTCCTTCATGGATGTCGCTGCACACCATTCACGTTGATCATTTTACCAATTGTAGGTGAAATAATTTGGCTATTCCTTCATGGATGTCGCTGCACACCATTCACGTTGATCATTTTACCAATTGTAGGTGAAATAATTTGGCTATTCCATCATGGATGTCGCTGCACGCCATTCACGTTGATCATTTTACCAATTGTAGGTGAAATAATTTGGCTATTCCTTCATGGATGTCGCTGCACACCATTCACGTTGATCATTTTACCAATTGTAGGTGAAATAATTTGGCTATTCCATCATGGATGTCGCTGCACACCATTCACGTTGATCATTTTACCAATTGTAGGTGAAATAATTTGGCTATTCCATCATGGATGTCGCTGCACACCATTCACGTTGATCATTTTACCAATTGTAGGTGAAATAATTTGGCTATTCCATCATGGATGTCGCTGCACACCATTCACGTTGATCATTTTCCCAATTGTAGGTGAAATAATTTGGCTATTCCATCATGGATGTCGCTGCACACCATTCACGTTGATCATTTTACCAATTGTAGGTGAAATAATTTGGCTATTCCTTCATGGATGTCGCTGCACACCATTCACGTTGATCATTTTACCAATTGTAGGTGAAATAATTTGGCTATTCCTTCATGGATGTCGCTGCACACCATTCACGTTGATCATTTTACCAATTGTAGGTGAAATAATTTGGCTATTCCTTCATGGATGTCGCTGCACACCATTCACGTTGATCATTTTACCAATTGTAGGTGAAATAATTTGGCTATTCCTTCATGGATGTCGCTGCACACCATTCACGTTGATCGTTTTTTTTTTGTCTTATCGAAGCGATCAAATAAGTATTGTTACATGTGGCTGGTGGTGGTGGTGTTCTTTGGTTTTATTTCAGTACTGATTCGTGGTGACCCAACAACTGTGTGAGTGGCTTCACACAGTTTTTAGGGGTAGCTTGCATCATTTGATTTTAGATTGCTAAGATTGCCAAACCTAATTCAATTCCACCCTATTTAAAGGTTAGTTTTGGGAAATTAATTCTTAGAATCTTTAAAGTAATAAAGATTCGAAGGATTAATTTCCCAAAACTACTCTTTATTACTTTTACTCCGATATCTGGTTGATTTTCGAAAAATCAAAAAGCACATAGTTAACTTAGTTCATATTGTTCATAAATTATATACCTAATTAAACTAATAGGTAGGAATCCCTCATAGGTATGGGGGACCGTACTAAGTCAATATAACTTGGCTAGCGAAAATCAGTTATTTGTGTTTGTTTTATCGTGTTATGTTATAGATATCCATCACGTCTGTAGAGTTAACAAAAAACCCGACCAAGTGCGTGTCGGACCACGCACAATGAAAGCCTCCGCAGTTGGGATGAATTTATCCCAAGAACAAACTTAACTTTGTAGTTGAAAAAAAATTCTCCCATACATCGATATACGACACGGTCAATTCTCCAAATGTCAGTTTGTAAAAGCAAAAAAAATATACCTATGTGATAAAACTACAAATTAACGATTGTCAGACTTTTGCCTTTACTTGTGCTGTGAGGCCTTGCTTCTTGCCAAATTTCAAGAAGTAGTGTACCCCCTGGTTTTGATTTAATTGCGAGTATCAAAATATGTCGCTTAGATGGCAGTATTTTTATATTGCGTTGACATTTCGCTGTTGCACAAAGTTTCTGTTTTTTGCTGAATTCATAGAGACTGTATCGGTCTACATGTAGAATACTTCGAGCCATGTCATATGGTTTTGAGAATTTCAATACCTATTATGAGTTATATACTTTTTAGTATTGAAATTGCTATGCTTTAGGTCAAAACATTTTAGCGCATGGCATGGCCGCATGGCCAGAATAAGATCCCTACAAAGATTGTTCGTGTTACTGGAAGGGAACGAAGACTGGACGAGTGCAGATTGATAGCAAGTCCTTATGATGTCCGTACTGGCGTGGACCAATTTTTTTCTGCTAAACCGTCTACTAAGCAGGTCGAACAGCGTCCTGAAGGTACTGTCCGAGCGGTGGGATCTGCCTCGGTTGCGGAAGTGGATCCAACTTCATAGTAGCGCTTTCCGTCGTAATAAGTTTTTTTTTTAATGACATGTCCATATATTTTATCTTCTTTGAATGTTATTGTATGTGTGAATTTTATATCAATTTAAAATTTTATTGTTTAAGAAATCAATGTTTTACAATGTCCGTGTAGGTCAACAAAGTGAGCAGGTATACTTAAAGTAAGTAGCCTGAAATTTACTCATTTTGTGGTGGATATATAGAAATGTCATTTTGATCTAAATGTTTGGTTAATTAATGAATTAGGTACTTTCAAAGGCTAAGATGAAGGTTCTTTCATCTCATGCTTACGAGGAACGCTGTATCTCCATAGCATAGACATGACCGCATATCTTTACGTTGGTAGCTAACCTATACCGCAAGGCAAGTAAACGAGTCAATACGAAAGCGCCCGCGTCAGGACAGCCCATGAAATTAAACATTTCGGAGGTCAGTATTGGGTTGTATGTTGATTAAAATATGGTTCGCGACCGCAACAATATGTATTTACAGAACTAAAATATTTTTTAATTCAAAGCGTAAAATCTTTATTATATAATCATGAATACCTACAACTGTCTAAGTCCAAGTTACCCTATTGAATGACTACTTCATGAAATCGTGACATTTGAGGTCCATTCGAACTAAGAGAGATGATTCCAATTATTATATTTCTGTTAACAAATATTTGTTATGGTTGCGTATCATAAATATTTTGAATAACAAACAACGAGACACTGTTCTTGCAACTTGCCTAAATGCAAGAAAATCCACATTTGGCCGCTACCTTGTGTTCGTGAACATTTACAACCACCACGTAGTTTTTCTATAGGACCAACTACCAAATATAAAAAAAAGGCTATTTCATACATTTTGATCGTGTTTGTATGGAACAGCAGGGCTTTTTTTCATATTTCTGAGTTGATCCCGTAGTAAGAGTTGTTCATTGTCATTGAGTAGGTGATCCACTCCCTAAAAGTAGGTATGTCCCTTCTTTCTTTTCCAGCTTCCTCAAATTTCGACCCTATGCACTTGCGTGCGCTGGTTGTCTCCAGTTGACTCATACAACAAAATAATTTCCAGAGTCGGATAGAACCTGTCGGCTATTCTTCTGGCCACCGTGAGCAGTTACACTGGTATTATGTCGTGGTGGGACAGCAGTGGCTCAGTGAGCAGAGTCGTCAATGGCGGACGAGGTGGCTCGACACGAGGCGGCCGGTGCAGGCCGTACAGGGCAGTGCACGACAGGCACCTGCCGGTCCTCGCTCGGTCGTGGCTCGGTGTCGCATGTTAATGCGGCTACATTCATTAGTAGAGCGCGGCGCGGCGGCTCGCTGTCGCGCGGCCAGTTTTAAAACAAGAATTAAACACCGAACGAGATCTGAAAGCAAGAAAAGTAACGGTACCGAACATAACCAGCCGGCCAGCGATCCATCGATACAGGCGCACTGCTCACATGCGTACGTATGAATATATAAAGTTTATCGCGGCGCCCACGGCCGGCCGGGGTCGCCGACCGCCCATCCACCAAATGGACATGAGACCGTGTGCACTGTTGTCATGTGTGCCCGCACCCCGCACCCCGCGCCTCTCACACTTCTCCTTCACCCCGCGTTACACACATGCAGCAATGCTGATTTTTGATAGATTCCACTTAGAAACAACATACATCATAGCTGTAATAATTGTATTAGATGCAGCTCATAGATCATTAAAAAGTCAAATTAATCGATGGATTGCGTTAAAATAATTGCTTCTTCGTGTAGGGAGGTACATCAGCAGTAGGTACACTAAATATTAGTCATACCTACTTAAATGAACGTCCGGTGTGTTCTGGGCCGCTTGCCCCGGCCCACTGGAGTGTTCTGGGCCGCTTGCCCCGGCCCGCTGGCGTGTTCGTGGCCGCTTGCTCCGGCCCGCTGGCGTGTTCTGGGCTGCTTGCCCCGGCCCGCTGGCGTGTTCGTGGCCGCTTGCCCCGGCCCGCTGGAGTGTTCTGGGCCGCTTGCCCCGGCCCGCTGGAGTGTTCTGGGCCGCTTGCCCCGGCCCGCTGGCGTGTTCTGGGCCGCTTGCCCCGGCCCGCTGGCGTGTTCTGGGCTGCTTGCCCCGGCCCGCTGGCGTGTTCGTGGCCGCTTGCCCCGGCCCGCTGGAGTGTTCTGGGCCGCTTGCCCCGGCCCGCTGGCGTGTTCTGGGCCGCTTGCCCCGGCCCGCTGGCGTGTTCTGGGCCGCTTGCCCCGGCCCGCTGGCGTGTTCTGGGCTGCTTGCCCCGGCCCGCTGGCGTTTTGTGGGCCGCTTGCCTCGGCCCGCTGGCGTGTTCGTGGCCACTTGCTCCGGTTAGCTGGCGTGTTCTGAGCTGCTTGCCCCGGTCCGCTGCCACCTTGCTGACTGGCAAATCTTTTTAGAGAAAGAAGTAGATAAAAAAAGTCATATCGAAATGTCCGTGGACTACTTGCAAATATTTCAATTGTTAATATTTAACCAACTTTACGGTGACTATGTAGGTAAAGATGTAATAATCTAATAGAGATCTGTAGAAATATTACCATAGCCCCAATTGCGTACCTAACAGACTTACAATCTCACTCTCTTTTCATTGTTTCTGAATATTTTTGAAAGATTCGTCGGCTTGACAACATAAATATCGCAATGAATATTGTTGAATTATCTAAATAAAAGGGATTGTGATTGTAACTGTGGTTTGTGTAGAATCATCGTGTCACAATCACGAAATGGTTTTGTTTCCTCGGCGCCGGTGGCCACTATCGAACATTATCGGAACACATATTATTCTCCGGGCAGTATCGCGCGATAACGTAGCGATTACACACAGATATGCGACCGGGTCCGCTGTCCACCGACGCGCGACGCGGCCGTGGCCGCGGCTACCGAGCACCGATCGACGACACACGCCTGTTACAGTCCAAACTCAACTCACAGGTATGTGGGTGCAGTAATATGCCCATGTCTTCTGAATACTGATGTGTTAGGCGTAGGGAACACAGACGCTGACAGAGTGTTCCACACTTTGGCTTTGCCCATAATAAATGGAGGAGAAACGCAAAGTACGACTTGTCAGTATATCAACCAAGTGCGGATGGTACCCTGCAGGAGGTACCTACGTCAGAAAGTCTGGTGGTAAAATAGGATGATGGAATCAGGTCGTGTAGCTCCTAACATGTCTAAAAACGTGTCTAACACTAATGGTGTAAAATATTTTAAGGTGTGATGGAACTCATGAATGAATAACTTTTACTGTTTGACCAGTAAGAAAGTAAGGCGTTATTATAAACCTTTAACATTCTGCCAGCAATTTCGTCCACTTGGATTTCGTACTTACCCGACGGAATTTAACACCTAGTGTTTTTGAAAATTAATAATTACGAATTCTGGAATTTTGTAAAATTGCAATTTGGCACTAATTACTTTGCCTATCACTACGTAGGTATTATAAAACAAAGTCTCCCCGCCGCGTCAATCTGTCTGTCTATCTGAACGCGATAAACTCAAAAGCTACCGAACGCATTTTCATACGGCTTTTACCAAAGGACGGAGTGATTCATGGAAGGTTTAGGTGTATAATTAATCAAGATTTTGTGTAAATTGGCTGCAATATGACGATGATTGTTGCAGAGGTCGGAAAAAATCATGCCGACTGGGAGCTTTACTGGGGTGCGCCGCGTAAACCAATAGAGTTATATGAAAATCCCGGTAGACCCGGCAGTACGTTCCCGGTAGACCCGGCAGTACGTTCCCGGGGGATTTTTCCGACATCCACGTGAGCGAAGCCGCGGGCAAAAGCTAGTTCTTAGATAAATCGTAATCTATCACGTAATATAATATGTTAGATAAGAGGTGTTTTATTTTTAAAGACGATCATATTATTTAGTTAATATAAACTAACAGACTTAAAATAATATCGTGCTTACATGTACTTATATAAAAAAGACGTCACTCTGGTCACGTGAAGCAAAATCAAACTGAAACTCAAAGCATTTGTTTCCATTAAACAATTTACAGGCACTTTTGAATTTTTAAGGAGTCGGTCAGTCAGAAATATGAAGCTAGTTGACCATTCCAAAGCGTAGTAGGTACCTATGGAGAAGAACGGGCAAGAAACTCCATGGACACTAGTAAATTATATTGTTATAAAATATAACTTACCATTATACACTATTTACAATAGGTATAATGGTGCTACAGCATAGCAGACAGGTATATGACCCACGAATCCTCCAAAAACGAAGAGCAGACCTGATATGTAGGAGAATGACTTTGTTTAAAAGTAAATTTAGCCAACGCTTTGCGAACTTCGTTGGGCCTATTCTTTACAATAGATTAAACAGGGCTTTATATATTATATACCCACTAACAAAAATTCAATGCAAAAATAATCTGAAGAATAATCAAAAATGTCTGAATATTTACAAAAACTAAATTATGAAGAGGCCGAGCTTCTACTGCATTATTATATCACAATGATCACTTTAGCATTAACGTGTTTGATTGATATTTATAATATTCACACAGATCACACGCATAAACTTCCAAATGTTTAACTTTATCATGGACTACACACACTTACACACCCCCACACACCTTCTCTCAATTCACACACTCACATTTCATTCCACATGATGAGAGGTCACGCATTCATACTCTACATATTATAATAGAATATAATAAGATGTGTAAAATAACACTACTGTATACAGTATTTCAAGTGTTAATCAATTAGTTGTGGTTGTGGAGCAGGACCAGCATTGAGCCAGGTATTTTTATCAGCGATGTAATCTTCAACTTATTATATGTCTGCCTGCATGGTGTGCGTTTTATACAAGATTTGAATTTGATCTCATTCAGTTGAAGTATGAGGGGAGGTATTATATATATAGTTGTAGTTATATAAAAATGCATTTTATTATAACATTTTATTTATTTATTTATAACTTTTCGCACAAAAGGTACAAAGGCGGACTTAATGCCTTAGGCATTCTCTACCAGTCAACCAAGGGTGGTGAAGAGATGAGATGGCAGGTGCTTTAATTGAAAGGAAAGGAAAACATTGATTTTGAGCGATGTTTAACAATGTTAAAAAAAATAAACTATCAAAATTACGTACACAAATACATAAATAAGTCCTATACACATACATACTATTTACTATACTATGTACTTACATAGATATATATATATATACAAATTCCAGGAAGAGAGATGTTGAGATGACTCTACTCTATTTGTTTCGAAAATAACTCTGCAATTTCCGCTTAAATGCATACCGACTGGTAGCCGTCCTGATATCAAGAGAAAGCGCATTCCAAAGAAGAATGGACTGAATATGAAAGGAAGAATGAACAAAGTCAGAAGTATGAGAAGGACAGAGTAGAAGAAGATTGTTAGAAGAACGTAGATTCTTAGCGTGAGAAGAACATAGGTATTGGAAGTGAGACACGAGATAAGAAGGAGGAGTGGGAGAGTTGAGAAGGGAGAAAAGCGTGGTCAAAGCACGCAAACATCTTCTTTGGCGAATGGACATCCATTTGAGCTCAGACCTATAGCTCGACACATGATCATATTTTCTGAGGTTGAATATGAACCGGATACCATAGTTAAGCAATCTGTCGAGCTTATCCAGCAAAACCGCATTCAAGTCAAAGTAACACACGTCACCATAGTCGATCACAGGGAAAATCAAAGTCTGCACAAGCATGGTTTTCGTCTTAGCGGGCAAAAAATTCCTCAGACGATACAGGGATCGCAGACTACCGTTGACCCTTTGACTAACACTAGAGACCTGGCGTTGCCAGCTGAGTGCATTTTAAACAGTACCCCATGAAAGATGACTCTACTTTAGCTCGTCTGAAACCTGGTTGTACTAATAGGTCCCTGTTTCTAGCTATAAATATGTATTTCTTTTCTTTTTCTAAAAAATATGTAAATTTATTATTACATAAAAGATGTTTTCATAATTACATATTGATAAGATACTGTCAAGATGTTAATAACCTTAAACATCTCACTTAAAGAATTGCGCCCGCGGTGATTATATATGGCTCTGATAACTCTTTTCTGCAGGATAGAAATAGAGACGACGTCTGCAGCCCGTCCACCGAAAGACATGATATTAGGAAAGTAACTAAAATAGGCTAACCTCGCTATTGCTATCTATATCAGTAAATTGACGGATTTTTCTGACAGCACGTGCTGCTGAACTTAGACGTCCTGCAAGAAATGTTAAATGAGGACCCCATTGTAGCCTTGTGTCGAGCGTGATCCCCAGGAAAACAGTTTTATCGTTGAATTCTAGTTTCTCTCAATTCAATACTATCTCACAATCACTACTTTTGGCATTTGGTAAAGAAAATCTTATACTCTTAGTTTTATTTTCCATGTAACACTAAACTATTAGCAGTAAACCAAATTGGGACCTGCATTAGGGCGTTTGATACGTCGTTAAACTAAAAGCACGTCTATCTACCTTAAAAAATAAGGAAGTATCATCAGCAAATAATACCATTTGTGGTATTTTTTTAATAAATGGAATTTATCATTCATATACACTAGAAAGAGGAAAGGACCCTATATCGAGCCTTGTGGAACACCCATTTTTACTTATAACTGAGTGAATTGACACTATTTATTTGAACATGCTGTTGTCTATCATTTAAATAAGATTTCAATAAACTAAGCGCAAGTTTTCCAAGTCTGTAATGCTCAAGTTTCAAGAACAAGGTTTCGTGATCGGCGCATTTAAATGCCTTGGCGAGGTCACAAAAGATTCCTATTATGGCGACTTAAGCCTCTTCCCACGCCGTAAATATGTGTTTAGATAAGGTGACACCGGCGTCAGTCCTAGAACGACCCTTGGTTAACCCATGCTGTTGATCGTGTACGATTATAAATGATAAATGATTTTATTTCTGTAAGTAGGTTTGAACAAACACTTTTACATAATCAATCATATTTTTTTTTAAACTAGATGAGGTCGGCGTTTCCTATCTGACTACTCTGAGAAGAAAGGCCGAAACAAACTCAGAGGTCACAGTCTCTTCTAAAGTCCAGACAAAATCTTGGTCAGATCATGTGAAGGCTATGTAGATCGGCGTCTGCAATGGTCTTTTGAGGAAAGAACCACACAGATTGAGTGGACCTGTCCAGTCAATGCACGTTATTGTCAGTAATCGTGCAGCTCAACTTAGACTCAAGGAGCTCAACGATTCGACGAACAATACCAAAGAAAGGACATTTGAGTAGGCCGCATAAATTACTCAAACTGCCAGATCATGATTACGCTGAGAAAAATACAAAAATAAATATAAAAAAAACCAATGACCGACATAGTTCTCACATTCACAATAATTAGAATAATATTGTAATAATCTTTGAGGACCATGTAGATTTGTGTCTGAAATGGTCTTTTGAGGAAAGAACCACACAGATTGAGTGGACCTGTCCAGTCAGTGCACGCATTTGTCAGTTACCGTGCAGCTCAGCTCATAACCTAAGGAGCTCAACGATTCGACGAACAATACCAAAGAAAGGACATTTGGGTAGGCCGCATCAGCTACTCAAACTGCCAGAACATGATTGAAACTGGAACAAAAACACACATAGGCCTCACATTCACAATAATTTAAAATAATATAATACTTTATACAGTAAATATTAGTGTCATTGTATATGTAAATAAGTATAGATACTTATAGCAAAGATTAAAAGTAAAAATAGTTAGCGAAATAAAATAAATTAACATTGCCTGTGCTTTATTGGAGCAACTCAATCCCAAGCCTTTTTGTCCTCAATATAGTCTTAGACAGTATAATAGGCATTCTGGCATAGTTTCCTTTTTATAAAAGATTTGAATTTATTTATAATGGATTTAAAATTATTGAGCATTACTTTTTCAAACACCTTGCTGAAAACCGGCAACACGGATACGGGTCTATAATTATTGGTGTCTTTACTGTCCCCGGTTTTGAAAAGTGGTATTTATTACCATAAAGTATTTCATTAAATCCGGGGAGACTCCTTGATCCACAGACAAATTGAATATTAAGACTAATTAAGGCGCTTTAGTCTGAATTATGGAGGTACAGACTTTAATGGGCATGTCCCAAAGATCTACAGTCAAGTTGATCTTGCTTTGCTTAAAAGCTTTTATTACGGTTATATGCTTAAAGTTTAATTCAATCGGGCAGGCTGTTAGCCCTTACCGAATCAAAAGCGAGCGAGGGCGAAACATTTAAGGTTTCCGTTTCGTTTCGGTTTTCGGTTTTAATTCTTGAGCAACTTCTTTGCTATCGCAAATGAGATCGCATGACGTCTCCAGTGTGTACGGGGGTCACACTGAAAGTTTTAAGAATAGGCCAGTAAAAAGCAGCCAATGAAACAAATATTTTAATTTCGAATTATGAACTTTTTGGGAATCTGTAGATGTGTAATTTATTCATATGTCATTTGTTTTTACAAATTGGCGGCAATTTAAAAAAGTGTCTGTCGTGCGTCGAAATGGATTTGTCTAGTGAAAATTTTCGTTCAATGATTTATTACGAATTTCGTTGCGATCTTACTCAAGAACAATGTTACGATAGACTTCGATTAGCATTTCATGATGAAGCCCCATCCCGTTACAACTGGTTAAATGAGTTTAAACGTGGTCGAAGTAAACTCGCTGATGATTCGCGAGAAGGACGTCCTTCTATGGCGAATACTGAAGATAACGTGAGTGCTGTGTGTCTAATGATAGAAGCTGATAGAAGGGTGACATATCAACAGATTCGGACAGCTTTAGACATTGCTATGAGTCAAGTACTTACAAAAAGTCTTACATGAACATTTAGGCGTTACAAAGCTTTGTACAAGATGGATACCTCATAATTTGACGGAAGATCAAAAACGCCGTCGTTTGGATTGGTGCCGCTCAATACTTGAAAGGCATGACGGAGGTGTCTCAGATGCTGTATGTGATATCGTCATAGGCGATAAAAGCTGGATTTATTGTTACAAACCCGAAACCAAAAGACAATCTGCGCAATGGATTTTATTTTTGGATTTATCTATTCGAAGATTTGCCGACAAAAGTAAAGAAGCGCAGAAGTTAAGGGAAAAAGATGATTGCCTCATTCTTAGGACGGACGGGTCATTTCGCAACAATTGTCCTGGAAGATAAAAAGACTGTTACTGCAGATTGGTATGTCAGACATTTTTTACCAGTTGCCTTGGAAAATGTTAGACATCAGCGCCCAGGAAGCAAGATCCTCCTCCACCACGACAACGCTCCAGCTCACTCCACCAGACGGACTATTGCATATTTGTCTATTGAAAGTTTGAATTTAGTAAGTCATACTCCTTACAGACTTAACCTGGCACCTGGTGACTTTAATTTATTTCCGTTTATGGACCCTGAAGAAATGTCGTGGTATTTTTTTTTTGTGTTTGAAATCGTCAAATAACTTCTCCCGCTCTGGGCGGAGCGGGAGGGCGTGTCAGACTCTTACTGACTAAAACCCACCCGTGTTCCTTCAGTTGCCTGTGCCAGGGGCCACGGTAACCGTTTCGGACTCTCCCGCAACCCCGGCAGAAGATGTCGTGGCTGCGTTTGAAAAAGGCGTGGAAGAAATCCCTAAAGAACAGTGACTGTTCTTTAGGGATTTCTTCCACGCCTTTTCTAAAGCAGCTTTAGTCAATGGTTCCACCGCATGCGACGGTGCTTAGAAAGGAACTTCTACATAATTCCGTTTAATATTTTCTAAATAAAATCAATGCTTTTTGTTACTGTTCATTTAATTATTGATCATTTTCCAAACGGTATTTAAAACACTTTCTGCTGATTTGACCTTGTTGCTAATGTATAAGGCTTTAGCTGCCTTACAAGTGTTCTTAAAAGTTCTAGAGTAAATAGCAACAAACTTACTCAAAATTTCTGTGTTCTAAAGTTCTAAGGCCAATGAAGGCTTAAGGCCATACAGATCGAAAAGTCTTTCCCTACTTTTCCTAAGTCTTTTAGTTGCCCAGCCACTAAATAAAAACCATGTCGACCAACCGCTTGGCGAAGTCGCGAAAAACTAAGTGGGCACTCGGACCCCACGACCCTAGATATAACTCCCAATAAGGTTGGAATATTCACGCCGTTTGAGGTTTTCCGCACCCGCAGCAGCTACCCTAGCACATCCCGCCGTGCTATGAAGATGGCGCAAGGGTGTCGACACATATTGTATCCCACACCAAAAGCCTGCCTAACTTCCAAGGCATTGTGGTCATTCCGTCTGGTCTCTTCCGATCGTCGGGTGCCAAGCCGTTGGGTTCTAAAGCCACTGGCACCCCGGCAGTACCAAGCGCACGACAGAATAGATGATGTCTTTAATGCTGTCATGCCGTGTTATCCGGCCTGCGTTCTTACTGCAAAATAGGGCATGGTCTCCGAGGCAGTCCACAGTTTCACTGCACTGGCAGCGATGCGTAGCCTCGCAAGAAGCGCCTAGACGCAGACAAGTAGCAAGCCCAAAGATGGTGTATGAAGCCAGAGCTCTAATTCCCACTCACCCACAGCCAGCAGGCGGGCACGCTGAGCAGTATTTATGGACGTATTGATAAGATTATTCCATACCAACTTGCAGAGTGGCTCATCCCACTGTCTCTGGGAAGATGGGTTTACGTGCCGATCTGTATCCGGGCAAACCGCATTTTGCGCGTTCACCGCGTCGGTCCAGCATGGCACTTCAGACTTAAGCTGGTAGGGGGCTAAAATATTCCCAGTCAACATTTCCGTGCTGTGGACAGAGCACTGAAAAATACACCGGGAAAATTTTATGTAAGCTTGTACAAGTGTGGCTTGAAGCCACCACGTAGGGTCGTCCAAGGCCACATTTAAAATAGTTGTTAGTGTGCTGCGAAAAATTTGTTCAATTTTGTCCAACAAATGTGGCTGCTTCCATAAAGGATAAGAAAGTAGAAAAAATATAAAATTTGGGCCAAAACAACAGTGTCTAATCAAGGTTAATTCCGAATTTAAATTTATTTTTGAGTCTGTCCTAAATTTCGTTGAAATTTTTAATTTTGCTCTAGACTCAATTGTCTGTCAGTAATGTCAGAAAGGTAAATTTCACATTTAGAGGGGTTAAGGTCCAAGCTGATAAATTTAAATTGCTGTTTGAGTAGTTGTAGGTCTTTCAAAACTGTGTGTCTTTCAAAACCTCAATAGGTTTGTCCGGATGTTCAGCAATCTTAATACTTAATAACATAAAAAATCATTATTAATTTTGGAGTTGGAGTTCTCGACCACAGATATTTTTTTAAATCTAATTAGTATATTTTATCAAATAAATACTTTGACTATGATGTGCCACACATGCGCGAACGACACGCATATATATAATACGACTATGTGCTGTTGTTACAATTATGTGATGGTGGACCGTGGAGGTTCTTACCCCCCCTACAAATCTTAATAAAACCCAAACATGGTCAAGTACGTATAATTTATGAATGTAGGGTTCTAAAATTCTCGCATCCTACAACAAACTGTGACTACAAGTTGTCAAACTTTGTGCATAAACCAAAAAAGTAACTCCTACTTATGTATGGCTTTCAAAACAAACCCTTACTTATACAAGGGCGTGTGCAAACATTTTAGAGTTCGCCTAACGGCTCCTGCAAACAGGCGCGACACGCGACGCGAGTGAATAGCACGCGACTCAAAGACCGTACCGAAGTAAGAATGTATTACTTTTCGTTAATAACCTATTGAGGAGATGAAAATACACCTCCCTGAAACAAACAATCCTGCCGGTTGCGAGGGTCATGGCGTATGAAGAGTATAATTAAATTATGCACGTTATACCTACTTGCTTTTTTTGTTGCCATTTTTTTTTTAATCTTACTTTTGAAATACCTACATAAACTGAGAAGACGGGGAGGCCTCATTTTGTGATTGGAGCCTGTTCTGACTGGACCCCGACTGCGTGACTCCCCCCAGACTCTAAAGCTGGATCTGCCCTCGGTTATCACATTAGTTTATAAATATAAAACATTGTGAGGTATTAGTACCTAATAACTAAAAAAGTACAAAAACGACGACGGCGCGGTCAGGCATCCCGTCGATGCTAATTACTAATTGAATGAAATTTAAACAGGGTGATACATTTTCAAAGATAATCAAAGTTTTTTTTTATATTTACTATTTCCGAATAAATTTCTGTTGTAACATCATTAATTAATTAGAGTAGGTATTAGAGAAGCGTTCGTTCGTTTCCGTAATAGTTCTCGGTACTACCAGTTTTGATTGGGATTCTTGTTGCTATGCTATAATTGAATTTAATTTGTAGTTATTGTTGGTCAATTCTATTAACTTCGTTGCTTTCGTATTTTTGTGTGTATTATCGTACTATCGTCATCACCATCATAGTGTGTTTTTCTTATTTTATTTGGTATTATTATTTTTAATAAACGAAGTTGTAGGTTGTATATTATTGGTCTCAGTAAGTTTTAAACGTTCTGCTATAGCCAGTAATTCCATAAAATATGAATTTATTGACTCCGCGACTGCATAAAGGTTAAGTAAGTAATACTTTTTTTCTTTCAAATAAATGTATTTCCTTTTATTTCTTTCTATAAAAGGTACTTTGTATTTCATTATTGCTTTGGCTAGCATTGCTCGCAGTTTATCGCATGTCAATGTTCTAACCGGGGCTATCCCTCAGTTAAATCTGTCATCAAAGACTAAACTCAAATATTTGTAATTGGTACAAGCCCAGATAATTGCACTTCATGCAAAGATCGATGAGTGTGCGCAATTATTTTAACAGGCTTGTCTTAGTTGAGTAAGTAATTGGAACGAACGTGGATAGTCTTGTTTTACCAGCATTAAGCACCAGTCCAGCATCATGAGACCTTATTTAAACTGAGATCACGCACAGAACATGAAGTATGGCAAAGAAGATAGAAGGCCTATACACATTACCCAACAGTGGGTGATTTCAGGCTGACATAAATGTCACGTTTTAGTCCAGTCTGACCATAGAAATAAAAAAAATCTTTGAGTAGTTAGAAACAAATGTATTTCTTTACCTATAATTTATATATAAGTACATTTTAATCACATAATTTATGACTTTACCTATTTACATATTTTGACGACATCGATAGAACAATAATGGATGATTAATTAATTAGATGGATGATTAACAAAGAGTTTTGTGGCTAACTAAAGTATTAGAGGTACCGTAGCGTCGCGCGTCGCGTAGTACCTACGTTGGAGTTGTATTCAGCGCGATTTCCATGTTGCGTACTTACCACTCCGGTGAGCTTTGTCGATGAAATATTATTTATATAGGTAATGTGGTTATGGCGATCGTGATAAATGGTCCAACAATGCGCGCCGCAGGTGCAGGCCGCCTGACCTTTGCAGCGGGCTTGCCCCCCCCCTCATCTCTCGCTGCGCAAGCGGCCGACGCCTCCGCCACCCGTTATGAATCCTCTCGTATGCGAGAGTGACCGTTATCCGCAAACTGTATTTTTCAAAACCACGTATTAAATACACGACTAACTAACCATAAATATTTTATCCTGCTGGATATACGGCCCACGAAATAGATTATCGAATAATGAGTGCCTAAAAACGGTACTGAGCTTGTTTCCATGCCGAGAAAAAACTGAAGTGATAGTAAAAACAAATGACATGCTCACATAGACTCGAGCCTTTCTCCCATGGGGTAAGTACGCTGAAACTACAGTAGGCACGCCCGGCATGAGTTTTATCTTACTATTGTGTGTTGTGTACACATTATATGGTATACAAGGTGAATTAAAAATAATTTAAATCCTTAGACTAGTTCATTAAGATTCGAGAGCTTATAACAAGTTGCCAAAGTCGGCTACAGAACGTAGCATAATCTTCCCATGGGTTGACATCATATATCTACAATTCTATCTCCAACTCTTCATTGGTGGTTTTTATGGACATGATATCCATTCAGATTTACCTTTTATATAGATTCTTTTCTATTTTGTGAATGTGAGAACGTTGTAGACCTTGTAGGCTCACAGATGATTGGATTTGTTGACAATTTCCTCTTTTGTTATGTACCTTAACACTGGTACGTGTTGTATTAACACTGGGATTTGGAAATATTATACAAGGCAATTATTTTTAAAAGAGTAACCGTGAAGTTTCTTGCCGGTTCTTCTCTATAGGAAACGGCCCATAGGAACCGTGCTCCTAGCTTCTGACGTTTCATTATGTACCCATGTAGGTTTATGTGAAATAAAAATAAAATATTATGTATTTGATCCGAGGTTGAACAATTCATTTTGGACCTACCTACATGTTATTTTTGAGCAAAATTTATTTTGATAGTTTTTTTTTTTTTTTTTTCGAGCAACCGCCAGCAAGTTCGTCATGCTCCCGTAGATGTCACTGCTTGCGGTAGCGCCGGGGGTCGGGTTGACTCCTTCCCTCAAATATGCCGAGGGGGTAAAGGCTGATCTTTGCGTTATGCTCGTGAACGGGTGCTGCTTGTGGTGACAGGTCAACTTGCATAGAGATATATTATATAGGCACATTAGAACAAGTTCGAATCCAAAGGACCAAATTATCTCCTACAATAATGAATGAAAATAAATAATGACAACATTACAATTTATTGCCATAAAAAGTAATAGTTGTAACTGAGATATTTTTTTCCTTCATGTACCTACTTGTACAAAATATAATTATTTCAGTGTCAGTTTGTATAGTGCCTGAGCTTTAGTTATTTAAATTACTTACACTTTGTATAAATTAGCACTTTAGTAGGCACATACGCATAGTAACATTTATTTAACCGAACGGTTCTGTTGGCGTTAAGGTAAGTACAAGGATACATTCATTGCTGAACTATAATATATCTAATATAACTATACTATACTATATCTATATATAACTATACTATACTATGAGAACTATTAATATAACAAATAAGCAAGTAGCAGGATAATAGAAAAGAACGAATGTTTGCGAAAGTTCTAGGATATTATTGAAAACTAAGAAAAAGATTCATCAAGATCAAGGGCGAACAAAGACGATGAGTGAACGCTGATTGGGTGAGAATATGGACGTTATGCACTGACCGGATGCGGTCTTTGGCCAACAGATATTTGAGCCATGTTCTGACCAACCAGGATAAAAATGTTATGGATATGTGTTTCTTAGTTTCCAATAATCCGGTCCTTTACAATAACCCTAGGGTTTTCGCAAAAAAGCTATTTTTTCATTTATCCAGCGACATATTTATGAATAAGGAATATTACCCATAATATATCTTGGAGTCCAGGCGGTCGGTGGGACCTCACGTCCGGCTAGAGCCGTTTTGGACTAATATAACAACAGCCCAGTCCAAGCGAAATTAACATAAAACACATCGTGTGAGACAAAGGATACTTTTTGAACACCGATTTGACAAGTAGGTACTTGATGCTAGTTAGTGATTTTGATCAGTTACAAATATTGCAGGCAATTGAAGGGGATTTATATAAAACAGTATTTTAAGTGAAAATAGGTACATATGTATTTATTTTATGCACTAAGTTGCATAATAACACTAAACTCAGAGTTTTTATTTGCTAGAGCACAATAACAGCTGCGGTCGACCTATCACATCAGTCAACTTCTCATATAGTGCGTGCAAGTTCCTGTTCACCAGTACATACATTCGTACATTCTTCACTAAACATATTAAACACATTGGCAGTCCTGCCGTCTTTGAACTCAAAACGTATCGTTCAAAGTTATTCAATTACAGCTGTCATTATGTTATGTCATTATGTTCTCGCAAATAAAAAATCAGAGTTTACTTTCATCCATTCCACTTGTTAGAAGAATAGACACCGAGAACACTGAAGAAACCGCAATGAGCAGTGATGTGATAGTGAAGGAATAATCAGTCGCCAGAGCAAGCGCACTTCAAACAGCTCTGCACCGTGGCACCGAGGCACCGAGGCACGTGTGCGGCGCGCGAGTGCGCCTCTGGGATCTGCTACCACGCCTCTGTGCGCCAGCCACGTTGCAGGCTGGCAATACTACGGCGATCAGCACAGAAGCTCTACACTACACAACAATTAATAGCTCGGACATAATAAATTAATAATATACCTTGACTTCAATTTAAAAAATAGATAGTTACGCTCGCGACTTTTAGATGTCAGTTTTTCATAACAGGTACCGGTCCGAATGTGTGAGCCTGCGTGGTTCCGTGATACACAATAGCCCACCTCACTCGTGGGACTGCCTTCGTTTTTTGGTTTATTTGGCATGAGCTTCACTGGCGCTTGAATGTTTTTGAAAAAAATATAAATGTTAAGACTGAGTTGATCAGACTATCTCAGAATATCACGTATATTCTGAGATCGTGAATACCTCTTCGGGTCGTTTCAGGCTTAACTTATCGACCATAAGGAACGCACGTTTTGCAAGAAAACTGTGTTCCACTTATGTAGGTACAACCTGCCCAATCAATGAGTATTGAGTGTATCGGCGAGGCGAGCGACAACGTTCGCAGCCGGCTGAACAAACAGGCGCATCGAAAAGAACCCAAGAATTTAACCGCTTTCGAGTATTCTACACGAACATTATATTACGACGATAGAGCCACCTTCGGCTAGCGGAAGTTCTTCGTAATAAGGTTAATGTTTTTAAGAAACTAACTATTTACATAATAATAGCTTAGCGTCGGTTTCTCATCACATGACCGCGATTATTAAGTTGATATACTTGACGCTGTTCATTTTAGAGAATTCATTGTAGTCGTATTTAAACTTAGTTCGCATGCTTCACTAACTATGCAACTGATTTATTACACCAAATAGCATTACGAACAACGCGTACACACGTAACACGTACCTATGGCTGGATGGCAACGGAGCGCGGCGGCGGCAGGCGGTGCGGCGCGCGCTTTGCCGTTGATGTCTTTTACAGGCGCCGCGCGTCGCGGGTCGCTCCTCTCGCGACCGCGGCGGCGGCGGGCGTGCGGCGCGATCAGCCAGGCTGTGCTCAGTGCTCAATCACAATAGCAATACATTAAATAACTAAAGACTTTCACGCACAAATTTTACGCATTTACATAAAACCTATTTAGATAGAATTATATGTTTGGAATTCAATTCGAACGTCTGCGCAGTACTTAGGTATTATTAAAATGTATAATCTATTCGGAATTTATTATTTTTTACATTTCTATCAAGTCCATCACATTGTATCGTAATATTGATGGTGCTCCTTTGTCATTGTAGCTAGTGCGTATTATGTCATTGACAACCAGTTTACTGTTGATTCCATTACCTAAGTAGGTTTTTGTTGATGTTTAGCGACAAAGAAAAACTTTTGAATTAAATCCAATCGTGTGTTTACAAATAAAATATATTTTCTTCTAATAATAATAATAGCAACCCCACCGCCGTATCTCTACGTTGACGTCGTGGTGGGGCTTGCGCGCTCCGAACTCTAGGTGTGTGCAGGTAAAGTAAAACAAGTGAGGAGCCAGGGTGAGGAGCCTGACCAAGAGATACATAAACCCGCAGGGCAGCATGTGGCGAGCTGTTGGGCAGTAACGACTCCACGGACCCTATCTCCCGGTAGCAGTCATATGTTCCTCAACTTTGTTTCGCCTTTATTGGTCGGCTGAAGTGAACACTGACGAGGAACTGAGCTCCCACCTCATTCTTGCCTTTAGTGTGCGGCTTGAGTACAGATTCGCAAGAGCAAACGTGCTCGGAGGAAAGAAGTATTCCAGTAAGATGCTGGTAGAGATCTTGACCGTACTCACGGGATTGTCCTGATAGCCATGGAATACCTCTCCACTCCTCAAGCAACTCAGGATATGTTGCCCTCTCGTCGCTACGTTACTAAGTGCTAGCGACCGTTTCCGGGGGCCCATTATTGAGTGTGCAAGTCACCCCCTCTCATTTTTTCCGTGTATTGTATGTTTAAAACATTGATCAGGGAGGGGCCATAGTCCTCCCGTAGTTTTAGGTAACCGGTCCACTTTAGCCACCCAAATCCATAGTCCAATACCTATATTTCCATGTCCTGCAATAGTTCTGCACCAACCACGGGTTGTCCTTGGGTGCACTTGCATAGTGCGTACAGGGATAACGTCGGTTGGTGCCTCATTTCACTGAAAGCGTCTAACGGGCCTCTGCGAGTTGCCTTCGACCCCAGGGCACCGAGATATTTCAAATAAACATTAATAATAAAATTATCTTTTAGTGCGTCAGGTATGTTTGCGGATAACAATATTTATGGCTTTGCCGCCATTATTAGAAAAAGATGTGCATCCCTGATGAAGCGTGCTCGAGGCAGCACTAACAGTATTGACGTGACCACTATTGACCACTATTGACGTGTAAAAGTGTTTGTTCAAACCTACTTACAGAAATAAAATCATTTATCATTTATCAGTATTCTTAGTGTGTTCGCGGATCGGTGGGATTCCTTGATATTGCGGAGGTAGGTGCAGCTTCTCGTTGAATTTTAATTTTAATTGTATACTATGTTGAACCACGCGCCACTACGATTTTTAAACTGTGAAATAAAATCGCAAACGAAAATAATTTTCCATGCGAATTCTCATGCTATTTTTTACCGCAGTGTGCAGACTCTAGTGGGTACCTATGTGTATGGTTCAGATTTGCGATTATTATCCGCAACGATTAAAATTCATAGTGCGCCCTTCTTACACTAGATGTTAAGTGAAACTGTTACTAACCCTATGGACTTCGTCTGAAACAAAATTAATTATATATAATATTAATTAAAATTCTATTCTATTAATGAATCAACTCGAGTTACATCAACTTTTCAGTAAGTACATACTCATGGTCAGTGGTCCATTAGTCTAATCAACAATATGATGATTGATTGAGATGCATACGGAATAAGTAGGTACCAAAGCATTTATTTCAAATAGGCACATAAAAGGCACTTTTGAACGTCAACATTTACATTTAAATAGAACTGATTCTAGTCGCCCCTTCCAAAAGGTAGTTTCGTATGGAGAAGAATGGGCAAGAAACTCCACCGTTACTCTTTTAAAATGTGTTACAATATTTTGTTTACATTAATTATATTATAATTATATGTGAAGACGATGCACCTATACCTAATAAAATTTTCCCTACCACAATAGGTAAAATGAATTTAATAAACATAGCAATGATAAATAAGTTAATTAAGTGATAGATACATGGTGTTCACATATTTACAAACATTGTAAAAGTATACGATTTCCCAAATTATGTAAACAAAAAATATGTCAGTGTGTGAGTTAAAGTAATCACAGAATGTAAATCAATGTCATAAAAATAATAAACTATACAATTAAAGTAGCAACAAGTTTAATATTGTCTAGACCCTAGATTGTCCTATGGAGCTGGACCTGCATGTTTCCAAGCATTCTTATCTTGGATATAATCCTCTAATTTGTAATATGCTTGTTTACACAGTGAACTTTTTATATGGGTTTTAAATTTTCTTTCATTTAATTGCAATATATGACAAGGTATTTTGTTGTAGCATATAACACATTACCCCATAAAAGATGCATGTACTTTAGCTAATCTGAATTTTTTTTGATATATTTTATCTTTATTTCTTGTATCAAAATTATGTATATCACTTATTTTATTAAAAAGATGTAATTTTTTTCTTACATACATAATATTTTCATAAATGAACTGGCAAGGTACCGTCATAATATTAATCCTTTTAAATAGTTCCCTGAGAGATTCGCGGTGACGTACCTATATTAAAATGGCTCTGACGGCATCACACCCTAGAACCACAAAATCGAGTAGGTACGTGATGATTACGCTTATGCTGCCTGGGGGCAGACTGGTTAAACCAAAACAATGCTTTTAGTGACACTAATTGGTAATCTTAATTTTATCGTAATTACCATATATATCGATAGTATTCCATCAAGAAATTCTAGGATATTAATAAATATAGCACAGAAGTCTCGATGATCAGACACTACCACATAGTAGATGACACTCGTGTTTAGCTGTAGTGGTCGAGGGCGGGTCGCTAGTGGTCGAGGAGGGGTCGCTTGTGGTCGATGAGGGGTCGCTTGTGGTCGAGGGCGGGTCGCTTGTGGTCGAGGGTTGGTCGCCAGTGGTCGAGGGCGGGTCGCTAGTGGTCGAGGGTTGGTCGCCAGTGGTCGAGGGCGGGTCGGTAGTGGTCGAGGGCAGGTGGTACAGTACAAAGTTTTATGTTAATTTACTAAATTCCAGCGATTGACATTAAATGTATTTGTGTACGCCAATAAGGCAGGATATACTGAAACTAAATTACTGTGTGATATTTATTGTACCTACACACGGCTACACATCAAGCTATATATTTCCAGTTTACACTGACCTCTCATTGTAAGGAAATCCTATACAATGCGAGATCAGCTTATACTGGAAATATATAGCTTGATCTGTAGCCGTGTGTACAAGTATTTGTACGTAAATATTTGCCACTGGCAAATAAATATTTTTGATTTGATTTGATTTTGTTGGGACCATCACGCTAGTTGGTTGTGTAAGTAGGTATATGTATTCCTTATAAAGGAGATGGGAAATCTTGGGCCCAGCAGTTAACTAGTCGAAATGTATTTTAAAAAAAGCGTAAATTTTTTCTTAAGGAAATCACAAAATACAGTAGGTACCATGTTTCTATCTAAGAAGCGAGAAAAGTTAAATTAAGTTATGAAACTTAATAATTTATTAAATAGTATGCCTGAATTCTTAGTAATCGATAATGAATAAATCGGTAAAATCTCAGAATATGTAAGTATGAAAATCGAGTGACAAGTGCTTATCAATCGTTTCGTGGAATCGATTGAAGCGAATCGAGTTCCTTAAATTTTTTCTTCAGTTGGCAACACTGGTCACCGACTGACACATGACAGGCAGAAAAAACCGGCACACGTTCGTTTTCTTTCGTTCTGAGTGCGCATTCAAAAATATTTCGCAAATAACATCAAAAAACTACACTGTTATAATGTAACCTCACTTTTACTATTACTCCATATTATAACTTGATTCCTGGATAGCCAAATTTCACCAAATGTTCAGTGATGCCTTGTTATTATTATCCTCTTACAAATAAGGCTAGTTTGATTGAGTTAACACCAGGGCCCAGGAAACTATGGAGTCTTTCCCTTCTCCTTTATTATCAATAAGTACTTACATTAAAATACGACCTCATACCTAATAATATTATTGAGTTGTGAACTCTAATAACGTGAACTCGACTCTGTCATTTACATTTATTATCAGCGTAGCGGTCTACAGTTGATAATAAATTACGGGTCATTATACTTAGTGGTTGTTTATTATATAAATAAGTTATCGTGCAGTCTGCAGGACAAGAGCGGTGGACGAGTGAACCACGAGTGGACAAGCCACCACAAACATAGTTGTTTGGTTGACACCCATAGGCAAAAGTTCGTTACACTTATGAGCCATTCAATAACAAAAACGACCGACCGATTTGATGTTTGTTTGTAACTGTACAATATCTCATAAAAAAGCATTCCTGGAAGGACTTGGGGGAAGCCTTTGCCCATCAGTGAGACAGTACAGGCTAAAAAAAAAACGGATAAAAGATTACCAAAAGTACCACAGTCATAATGCTTCAAGTGCATCAGTATAATGTATGAGTGATTCACTTCGGCACCCGTACCTACGTGGGTTCCGCACCACGACACTATGAAGTGCATCAGTATATTCAGTATAATGTATGAGTGATTCACTTCGGCACCCGTACCTACGTGGGTTCCGCACCACGACACTGAAGTGCATCAGTATAATGTATGAGTGATTCACTTCGGCACCCGTACCTACGTGGGTTCCGCACCACGACACTGAAGTGCATCAGTATAATGTATGAGTGATTCACTTCGGCACCCGTACCTACGTGGGTTCCGCACCACGACACTATGAAGTGCATCAGTATATTCAGTATAATGTATGAGTGATTCACTTCGGCACCCGTACCTACGTGGGTTCCGCACCACGACACTGAAGTGCATCAGTATAATGTATGAGTGATTCACTTCGGCACCCGTACCTACGTGGGTTCCGCACCACGACACTGAAGTGCATCAGTATAATGTATGAGTGATTCACTTCGGCACCCGTACCTACGTGGGTTCCGCACCACGACACTGAAGTGCATCAGTATAATGTATGAGTGATTCACTTCGGCACCCGTACCTACGTGGGTTCCGCACCACGACACTGAAGTGCATCAGTATAATGTATGAGTGATTCACTTCGGCACCCGTACCTACGTGGGTTCCGCACCACGACACTATGAAGTGCATCAGTATATTCAGTATAATGTATGAGTGATTCACTTCGGCACCCGTACCTACGTGGGTTCCGCACCACGACACTATGAAGTGCATCAGTATATTCAGTATAATGTATGAGTGATTCACTTCGGCACCCGTACCTACGTGGGTTCCGCACCACGACACTGAAGTGCATCAGTATAATGTATGAGTGATTCACTTCGGCACCCGTACCTACGTGGGTTCCGCACCACGACACTGAAGTGCATCAGTATAATGTATGAGTGATTCACTTCGGCACCCGTACCTACGTGGGTTCCGCACCACGACACTATGAAGTGCAGCTTTGTAGTTCGATGTTTTCACGTAGGTACACGTTCATAAACAACGAAAGCCCTAATGGTGTATATAAAAAGCCAACTAAGATCAAGATCCATCTCGAGAGCAACAAACAACGCTTCTTAAAAAAATGTCAACGTAAGAGCCTTGTACCTACTCTTGTAACCTGAGATTGTAGCTTTAAAACTAGTCATTTTGCTAACGCTTGGTTATTTACTTATTGATTAAGCGTTCAGGGGCACAACCTGTTTTTTTCTGTTCCATGGGCACAACTGTGTGTATTTGTCTTTAGTTTGACCATGCAGTGGTGGCCCAGTGGTATCGGCCTCGACTTACGCGTTAAAGGTCGTGAGTTGGAACCAAGGCAGGCACTTTCTTTGTGTACCTATTTAATTTCGTCACCACTGCTCTCAAAAACGGTGAAAGAAAACATCGTGAGGAAACCGGCTAAAATGTCCTACAACCAAAAAAATCGAAGACATATGACAACCACCAACCCGCACTGGGCACGTGTGGTTTCTTATGGCCCACTCCCTCTGACAGACAGGAGGCGTGTGTCCCAGCAGTGGGGCCGTTATACACTGATTATGCTTGTCCATACGCATACACTGCATATGGTAAGACCACTTTATACCCTTAGATGGGTATTTACTTGCATTTTATATAGGTACATAAATTACTCTGACAATGTGTGATAAAATGAATTCTATCTATGAACAAGCGTATGTGTTGTGTTTGGGGCGCACGCGATGGGCTCGCGAGCGGTGGACAGGCTGGGACAGACACGTCTGAGTTTAGAAACGTGTATTAATAGCGCAACAATGTGCGTGCACCGAGCGCGCCTTGTCACTGCTGCCTGCTGTGTGGCGTATCATATTTGTGTTGGATTGCATGCGCTCGATGGCCGATAAATAGTAGTTTTATGCGAGGGCGAGCCGCCCCCGGCTTATTAATAACATTATGCTCGATTAGGCATGTCCCTCCCGGCGCCTGGGGACGACGCACTCCCGCGAGTTACGTCATCGCCTGAAATACGCCCGAGTTTTACACGAAATCGCCGATCGGCGGGCGAGCCGCTCCCGGAACGACTCTCCGACACGAACAGAATAAAACCGGCCGCCGCCGCCAGTAGTGCCAAACCCGCGGTCAACGACTCCCGAAATAGATGCACAACGCGCGCACCTATAGGAAATTAAGAACCGGTCCCGACCGCGGCGACACTCCGATAGCGATAAAAATTCATTTCGAAAGCGGAATCCACCTGAGCGATTAATTTACTGCGGCTTTCACCGGTCGCGTTATCGAGGCTCGACGCAAACGTAGGCGAACTTCAGGCCTCGATACGGAACTGTAAGACGCGGACGAGGCAGGCACGCGGCGGCCGCGTGTCGCCGCCGCCGCGGTGCCTCGCGCCCGTACCCGCGGCCCTCACGCCACACCACTGCAATTTATTAAAATGCCCATTTGACAAACCTGTCGGCTAGTAAACGATTTTATATTAAGTATCTGAAAATGAATTAATTTCTTCCAGTCATTATGTACCTAGCGATACATTAGTTTCAAATTGCTTTAATCTAACCAGTATGTACTTTCAACTATCTAGTTGCGTCATTAAATATCAATGACAGTGCATATTTTGATATATTTTGATACAACCCGTTGAAGACACCCTTATAAATGTAAAAAAATAAGTCGTTAACGTGTCACTTGATGTCGTAGTCATATTGTATTTAAAATATTGAACTTGCAGCCGATCTATTCTGTAAAAATGTTGGTGAAGTGAGCGGTCAAGTGTCAGATCAGCATCAACGTCATCAAAGTCATCAACGTCAGTGACAGTTCACTTCACCTATGTGTTCACGTTGAGATTTTACGGAATTAGAGCGGTATCCCGGGATACTATAAATGTCAATGAAAAGTCCATCCTTCCATACTCTATCTACTAAACCAAATATTAAAATTATTATAAATGCGAAAGTAACTCTGTTGTTTGGTCTGTCTGCCTGTTACCTTTTCACGACATAGCGGCTAAACGGATTTCAATTCAATTTGTCACACAGATAGACATTGACCTGGATTAGGACATAGGATACATTTGATCCCGGTAGTACATTCTCGTGGGAATATTTCCGACCACCACGCGGGCGAAGCCGCGGGTAAAAGTTAGTCTGCAACAAGAAGAAGCTACAAATTGTAACAATACCGTGAAAAGGAATGTGGCAGCCGTGGCAGGTTGCATGTTGCACAAAGAAAAAGTGATCAAGGTTCAGGCTTTGACCTACAGGCTACAACTCATTTTGCGAAGACAAATATTTTACTGTCTCTTGAATAATGTACTCCTTTCGGAAGAGACATGAATTGAACTGCTGTCGCTGGACTCAGCTGTAAGGGACAGCTTACTCAACAGCTCAGTGTCGCGCATTCGCTAGCCCTCGTCGCTTTTGTACAGTCGAGAGCACACCAGGTTGTACGAAACTGTCAAATTTGTCCAAATGATTTTGAACCTTAAAATGTTGAACATTAAGTTAAAAATCGAATGAGATAATTTGACAGTTCGTGGTAACTAGACCTGCTGCTGTGTGTACATCAGCATTAAGCTTATTACATTTCAGTACATTAGAGACAAAGACAGACTAACGGAACTAAGAAAACGGGGTGACAGACTACAACATCTGGCCAAATGATATGTAAACAATGTGAGTGATGTATGGTATGATTGGTATGTATGCATAAAACACTAACTAGCAGACATTTGGGCAAACAGACAGACAGACAGACGTGGCCGAGCGGCCGCGCTCGTCCGCAGCGGCGCGCGGCGTGGCGGCGCGGGGCTATCGTGCGCGAGTTAATGAGTTGAAAACGCGTGCTCATTGCCGGCCATGAGGAATTTTAATTAGTTAAGTGGGTTACGTGAGCGACGATGAGGAAACGCAACAGTGCGCGGATTATGTTGATAACATCGACTTCGGGAAGCGTTTCTTGCTCCGACTAACCAGACTGTTACGCGTTTCTCATTAGCTATTAGTTGCTACCTATACCTTGCCTGACGACAGGTCCGCTACGTTACGAACAGAGGGCGCTAGTGAGACTGTTGTCGCTCGAATAGTTTTTACAATAAGTATTGGACACTGACCAACCACATGAATACGATTTTAAACCAAGAAAGCAACATGAAATAGTCCTTAACCTATAACCAGTTGTACAGTTACGACAACGTCCATGCATGGCGGCGCCGGCGCATGCGGCGACCGATGAATTAACAGGATAGCTATCAGGGTGGCGAAAATATACATTGAACAACTTACATACGTAGGTACTATGGCTTTCTTATCAAATAATTCGAGCAAATTTCCCAATGCGGGTACCGACACGAGCGACAAGACATTCCTATAGACGTCAAAAGTCAACGACAACTAGTCCGACACATGTGACGTAACGATGTGCGACATATCGCAGAATTGCGATGGAGGGACGATATAACACGTTTGTTGTAGGTTACCGTAGGATCCAAAGGTGATGCGATTGTCGTTAACTGTACAAGTGTTCTGCGCACGCGGTGCTGAGCCACGCGTGCGACTTCCTCGTCGTCTGCGCCGTCCGGTTACCTGATGCGCAGAGACAAGCTTCCAGTGAACAGCCGGAGCCGGTTCATATAAACGTCGTTACTGGACCGGTTCTGAAGAATTCCAGAAGCCAAACGTAGAACGTGGAGCGCGGACGACATCTTTACCTGACAGTATTAGAAATAACTATTTCACTCTAATGCTGCCCGGTAAGATGCGAACCGCCACTCCGGCCGGAGACTGCTGACTGGTGTATGTATCGGTGGAAGTCGGTGCGCGGTCGCCACGAGGCGGCACGGGGCGCGCGCGCGTGCGGACGGCGGCGCTGCTGGTCGCGGACTGGGCCGGTCGGCCGGGGCCCGCGCGGCGTGCGCTCTGGGAGCGGCGGAGGCGGCGCCGCCTCGCCGCACGCCCCACGCCCGCGACACCTCCTGCCTCGCGACAACAACACCAGCAACCCCGAGTCCCGACCGGCGTCGCACCACGCACCACGCATATGCTACATCCACGTGGATGCCGTCCACACCTGACGATACCCTAACGAATCCAGCGGGTGACGTCACTAAACCAGCACTAAGACACAAGTTGAAGCGGTATTTAATTAAAGTATTAGATAATTATAATTCCATTAATAAATATTTGGACTAAGGATTCCATTTTGGCTCACCAAGTGGAAAGGACACAGCTTTGACGTTCACTGTCCCAGTTCCCACTAGTTAATTTTGTTGGGGCAAATTAAACTCGCATACTTAAACTCGTCCATTTTTCAAAATAGACTTGCCCTGTTGTATTTGTTGTGTTTGTTGAAACTTATTATGACAAATAGAAGCTATTCGTACGAGACTTCTCCATAGGTACCTACTACGCTTTGGAATGGGCACTAGCTTCATGTTTCTGACTGACCGACCACATGACAATTCAAAAGTGCCTGTAAATGGTTTAATTGAAATAAATGCTTTCAGTTTGAGTTTGAGATTAGGATGGCTTTGGCCTTGTTGTTTTTAAGCTGCTTCAGAGCCTTCATTAAAGTGGTTGTTACACGGGCATTTGACATAACCTTTGTTTTGTCTATGTTCATTAAAATACCTTCTCTTCCGGAGGCTCCAGTGAGGCTCCTTATTGGTTATTTTTAATGGCATTAGAATTTGTTTTAATATAAATGTAATATCACCTTCACGTGTGAGCGTCACGCTGTGAGGTACTACCTAATTGGCAGGACACATCCAACTAGGCAAAAGGATGAATCTTATTTAGTTGACGAGCCTCTATGGCCACCTTGCGGCTCCGCCATCAGACCCTAGACTCCAACTATACAAACGGGTCAATCTTATTTAGTTGACGAGCCTCTATGGCCACCTTGCGGCTCCGCCATCAGACCCTAGACTCCAACTATACAAACGGGTCAATCTTATTTAGTTGACGAGCCTCTATGGCCACCTTGCGGCTCCGCCATCAGACCCTAGACTCCAACTATACAAACGGGTCAATCTTATTTAGTTGACGAGCCTCTATGGCCACCTTGCGGCTCCGCCATCAGACCCTAGACTCCAACTATACAAACGGGTCAATCTTATTTAGTTGACGAGCCTCTATGGCCACCTTGCGGCTCCGCCATCAGACCCTAGACTCCAACTATACAAACGGGTCAATCTTATTTAGTTGACGAGCCTCTATGGCCACCTTGCGGCTCCGCCATCAGACCCTAGACTCCAACTATACAAACGGGTCAATCTTATTTAGTTGACGAGCCTCTATGGCCACCTTGCGGCTCCGCCATCAGACCCTAGACTCCAACTATACAAACGGGTCAATCTTATTTAGTTGACGAGCCTCTATGGCCACCTTGCGGCTCCGCCATCAGACCCTAGACTCCAACTATACAAACGGGTCAATCTTATTTAGTTGACGAGCCTCTATGGCCACCTTGCGGCTCCGCCATCAGACCCTAGACTCCAACTATACAAACGGGTCAATCTTATTTAGTTGACGAGCCTCTATGGCCACCTTGCGGCTCCGCCATCAGACCCTAGACTCCAACTATACAAACGGGTCAATCTTATTTAGTTGACGAGCCTCTATGGCCACCTTGCGGCTCCGCCATCAGACCCTAGACTCCAACTATACAAACGGGTCAATCTTATTTAGTTGACGAGCCTCTATGGCCACCTTGCGGCTCCACCATCAGACCCTAGACTCCAACTATACAAACGGGTCAATCTTATTTAGTTGACGAGCCTCTATGGCCACCTTGCGGCTCCACCATCAGACCCTAGACTCCAACTATACAAACGGGTCAATCTTATTTAGTTGACGAGCCTCTATGGCCACCTTGCGGCTCCGCCATCAGACCCTAGACTCCAACTAGTCAAACGGGTCAATATTATTTAGTAGACGAGTCTCTATGGCCAACTTGCGGCTCCGCCATCAGACCCTAGACGCCAATTTGGGCTTTAGTACTTGGTATTTTAATGTTTTTCATAGGATCAGGAAACTCACCACGGCCAATACAATTATTAAAAATAACAGCTCAAGTAGGTGCTACAATGTTTCTATTCGAGTTAGCAACGTCCACAGAACTACCCCATAGATCTGCGGTCTTTTTAACATTTAACCTGTGAAAGGATTTCATTAGATCATTATAGGTGACATAATGGAAATTAAATTCAGAATCACAAACTAGAACGTTTTATTGAAGTAAAGACTCTGCAGCAGTGGGTGAAGAATTTAGAGATTTAGTAGTCGATACGGGAATCTCTGCAAATAAATTTAGTAGTCGATACGGGAATCTCTGCAAATAAATTTACTGAGGCCGCGGTGACTTGAGAATCTGATTTAATTATATTGTCATCAATAGCAAGGCTGTAGACACTACGAGTACCTACATCGGTTGCATGACCTTCCCGTTTCGCTGTTATTAATGATTCTCCATGTAATTTTAATTAAATTACTATTATTTTTAATTTTTGTACTCATTTAACGTGGCTTGGCCATACTATTTTTTTTTAAATAATTTAGGATAAATGTTCACCTAAAAATTAAATTCAGCAGTGTTTATACAAGTCCGTTCATCATACAACTCTTATGTCGTTATCTACTTTTATGTAGACCAATGGTGGCCCAGTCACTGAAGGAAGCGTTACTACTTATTAACCGAGAACGTCTTTGGAATGAATATGTTAGCGAATTGTGTGCAACACATAGGTATTAAGAAAATCATTGAATTGTTGAATCATCATTAGTTGACTAAAGTGGTAATTTACTCAAAAGTTTAAAGTCAAAGCATTTATTTCAAATAGGCACATAAAAGGCACTTCTGAACGTCAACATTTACATTAAAATAGAATTGATTCTAGTCGCCCCATCCAAAAGGTAGTTTCGTATGGAGAAGAATGGGCAAGAAACTCTACCGTTACTCTTTTAAAATGTGTTACAATATTTTGTATACATTAAATAAGTAGTAGATTGTTATACAAGGAGCTAAAATGACCCATTATATACGAGGTAGTTTTACTCCCGAGCTTTAGGTATACATTAAATAGTAGATTGTTATACAAGGAGCTAAAATGACCCATTATATACGAGGTAGTTTTACTCCCGAGCTTTAGCGAGGGAGTAAATAGAAACCGAGTTTTAATGGGTTTTTAGCGCCGTGTGTTACACTCTACTTTTCACTACGATTGCGAGAAAATAAAACAATCCAATACAATATGAAATATGTAGTTTATTTTATTAAAAAATAAATGTACAATTTGTACAATTCTGGATATTTAACGAGATGTTTTTTCCCGGTAACTTAAAGTCAAAGTCAAAGTATTTATTCGTGTGCTTTTTGGTGATACAACAGGTCTTACAGTAATTTTATGGAAACTCAAAAAGCTACCCATTAGGCATACACGTTTTAACAATATCAGAAATTAAAATTGATTTACATTGAAATACAAACAAAAATGTCAAAATTGATTTACATTGAAATGCAAACAAAGGAGAATTGATATATTAAATAAAAATGTCAAAATTGAGATAACATCATATTAGAATACCTACAATTAATTATTATTACAAAAATTAAAATACAATCAGTTAGTCAAGCATAAATATATAATTGTCAGTTTTTACACTTTGTCAAGAAGGAATTCGCCAATGGTATAGTAGCATTTTTCAATTAAAAAATCATTCAGTTTTCGTTTAAATTGTATCAAATTCAAATCTTTGATAGCATTTGGTATTTTATTATATATTTTTGGTGCCATGCAGATAATGCTTTTATGCATAAGGGCCGTCTTTGAGGCTCTTAGACATAGTTCGTGTCGATATTCCGGTCTTGTTGATCTATAACGTTCCTCAGAAGCTTTTTTAAATAATTTACTGTTTTTCTTGACGAACAATGCAGTCTCGTATATATAAAGGCAAGGTAATGTCAATATCCTAAGGGATTTAAAATGAGGTTTACAACTATCTGTTTGTTTTAAATTACACATCGATCTAATGCACCTCTTCTGAGCTTTAAAAACGTTATTTTTCTCACATGAATTTGCCCAAAAAATTACTCCGTATCGTAATGT
The DNA here is from genome assembly GCA_937001585.2 of Brachylomia viminalis. Classification (NCBI taxonomy): domain Eukaryota; kingdom Metazoa; phylum Arthropoda; class Insecta; order Lepidoptera; family Noctuidae; genus Brachylomia; species Brachylomia viminalis. Next base: position 26,816,931 of record OW443304.2, read on the forward strand.
GGAATCTACATAGCCATAATATGCAGCTATAACAGCTGCCTGACTTACGACTTTCTTAAGCTTGAATAGAGCAAAGGCGAAGCGACTTAATTTTTTTATGAGGATTGATGCATGTTCTTTCCAAGTCTGTCTGTCTGTTTTGTTATGTTTTGTCTTGTCTTAATTTCAGTCCTCTGTGAAGATGAATGTTGAGTGGTTCTTTTCCTTTCTCTTCTATTTGCAAATTAGGGTCTCTATTCTCACTAGATGATGACATTTTCACTATTGTAAAATTAATTACGGTCACTACCAATTCAATTTGCAATTAGAGAAAAATTATAAAGATTTCGCGCCAATGTCTTTTTTTTTTTGTTTTTTCTTCTGCAGCCGCAACGCATTGCATGCATTCTACCAAAGAGATCGCCGATTTTAGTTCAATTTTCAAAAATAAAATGAAGTTATTTTTTTATGAAACAGTAATAAGTCGAGTCTATATTCATGATTATTCTACTAATGACTAATAGTAGATTATGCACCGAGGGGCTAAAGTTGTGTCTTATGTCACGGGCGTCATATTGAATCAATGATCGCGATGAATGAGGCGTCAATGAAGGATTCTTGTATTAACTCCCTCGCTTCGCTCGTGAGTTAAACTCTTAACTCCCTCGCTGCGCTCGGGAGTTAAATCCCGAATCCTTCATTGCGCTCGAGATTCAAGCTAGCCCAAGGCAAAGACACCTTTAGCCCAGAGGAGGATACTCTACTTTTTACACCTACTGTGAGAAAATAATAGCCATAGTACGATAAACAAAGTATTTATTAAATAAACAAACAGTAAGAATAACATATTTATAACTAGTTAGTTATATGCACTTACATATTTATTGAAGTTAATGGTAACATTTGAGACATTAGTCCAGTTGTGCAAAGATAAAGTTAAGTTTTTATTTGGTGCGTTGCTTAGCATGTGGGGTTCCAAATTCAAATCACATTATTGACCAGCGGGTCATAATGAAATCCAGTATAACATTATTGACCGGCTGTGCCCCCGGCCACTAATGACTCACTTTAGGTTAAGGTTGCTTGACATATAATTTGACATTTTCGAGCAGGTGGTGTGAAAAGACTTTTTCGTTTTTGTAGGCTCATTGTCATTTGACACACAAAAATTAAAAAAAAAAATTTTTTCCCCTAGAGGAAGAATTGCTATTTTTTCTTCGCTCTGGTACGCCACAATGGCGGTCTTTTTGAGTAAGAGGAGTGAAATAAATAATTATACAATGTGGCGCTACAATGGTGACTTTAATTTAATACACGGGTAGGGCTAGTGCCCATTAACCATATAAATATTGATAGGTTAAAATAATACGTAAACTGAAAAAAAAAATTTTTCAAACAAACTAAATAATAAAAAAGTCATTAAAATTGGGATCACCCTTGCAAAAATTCATTCATGAAATTACTTACCTAGCTCGCTTACGTTAACTCGGAGCGGCAATATGTCGGTTCGCGGGCTGGCAACCGCGCGCATCGCGTCTTGTACCTACTCGTGATCGGTCCGATTCTTTGACGGCATATTATCAAAGAAACCGAGCGGCGCAAGTGGTACAAACACTTATCACATCACCCTCTCTTGTTACTATTAGTAATAACTGTCATCACTAATCACTGCCATCACGATCATAAGTTTACACAAGCACTAATAGCACAAATAAATGCGTCCGTATCGCAAGAGGTGTAAACGTACCTACTAGATAAGAAAACGAAAACCAATCAAAGTGTCTTTATCGCAGTACCATGATCTAATTACTATCCTAATTACACAAAAAGAAATAAATAAAACAATAGCTAAGAGTCTTTTTCGCGACGTAATTATGCGCACTATAAATAAGTGCGTCAAGGACACGGGTTCGACTAGCACTAGAAAAGCAAAAAAAGAATTCGTGTTCGGTGCGGCGGGTGGGTGGAAGGGAGAGCGCGCGTCGCCTGCGCTGCTCGCCAACAAAGGAAATTTCCTTAAATTCGCCTACTCTATGCATTTGTTTCATCCTAATAGTATTGCTTATTCGTTTTAATTTCATTGATGCGAAGTTATGATCCGTGACCGAGGGAAATGACCGCTGCGCGACAGTTCTTTAAGTACAGGTTGCTCTAAGATGCTATTTCCTAAATTCTTTAATAAATCTGTAAATAATAACGTTTAATGGAAATAAAAAATTGTCATGAAACGAAAATGTGAAAACGTATATGTGTGTTAAATTAAGGTCACCATAGCAGCGCCACGCTGTATATTTATGTGAAGACGATGCACCTCTAATAAAATTACCGTACCACAATAGCTAAAAAGAATTTTAAAATGTAGCAATGACAAATAAGTTAATTATGTGATAGATCTGTACATGGTGCTCACATATTTACAAACATTGTAAAAGTATACGATTTCCCAAATTATTTAAACAAGTAATATGTCAATGTGTGAGTTAAAGTAATCACAGAATGTAAATCAATGTCATAAAATAATAAACTTGTAGCAACAAGTTTTTTTTTGTCTAGACCCTAGATTGTCCTATGGAGCTGGACCAGCATGTTTCCAAGCATTCTTATCTTGGATATAATCCTCTAATTTGTACATGCTTGTTTGCACAGTGAACTTTTTATATGAGTTTTAAATTTTCTTTCATTTAATTGACGATTTTCGCCGAATATGCTGTGTTATGTATATGTTGTGTATGTCGAACTGTTATTCATTTTTCTGAGGTTCTTTCTGCCTAATTCGATAATAACGACACTTCTTCGCATTCCAAAGTAGCAATGGTCGGTAGTGAAATTAAGAGTTCATCGAATCAACGTCAACTTTTTTTCCCATAAGAGGGCTTGTATATTACCTGCCTGTGGATATTGCCAATGGAAAATTACTAGCCGTTAGCGTAATCAGAAATAATAAAATCTTATCGAACTCAAAACTGTAATTACATTAAATATTTAAAAAAAGTTATTGCTACGAGAGCTAGGATCGTGAAACGATGCCACGTCGTAGCGCGATGCGATGTCGTATCGTGTTTATGTGTAGGAGCCCTAACGCAAGACCACATACAGCACGAGAAACCGTTTCAACTCTACAGGAACTGCAATTAGAAACCATTCGTCACCCTCCGTATTCGCCAGACCTTGCTCCAACGGACTACCATTTTTTTCGTGATTTGGACAATTTTCTACGTGATAAAAAGTTTTCTTCTCAGGAGGCAGTACAAAATGCTTTCACACAGTTTGTTGAATCTAGATCACGAGAGTTCTATCGCAAAGGCATAAATGACCTTCCTATTAGATGGCAGCAATGTATAGATAATAATGGTAATTATTTTGATTAAATAAATATGATAAGTTAAAAAAAAAACGAATTTCAATTTTTCAGTACAAATTGGCAATTTCATACTTTAACCAAGGGGTTAAAGTATGAAATTGCCTATTTGTACTGAAAAAAACTTGTAAACCCGCCCGATAAGGATCGGGCGGGTTTACCGGGCGGCCTTATCGCTTTCTGCGATCTCTTCCAGGCAACCTTATGCATCATGCAGGCATTATGTTTGTATTCTTCTATAATTTACCGTAAATTGTAAAAAATACTTTTTTAATAAAGAATAACAACCGACTTCCAAAAAAAACACTACAAAGTGAAAAATAACTTTAATTTCGGAAGTCAGTGTCTTTGGTTTTAATTTTTCACTTTTTAGTTGCGGTACCTACTTCACAAAAATTCGTACTTGCTATGTAATTTTGTATAAATGAAGCTTGAATACTATGTTCTACAGCTAGCTTCCAGCCGCGAAAATATATGCTACTTTAACTTTGATAGATAATGTGGGTGTACCCCGATATACTGAATATATCTGCGTAGTCCTTTCGAGTGTGCAGGCGTGATGTTATTTATGTTGTGTGATTGCGTAAACAATGCATAATTATGCCATAGCAGCAATCGCGGTTGATTCGCTGTCATTTTTTGAAGAGTTCCGTTGTCTGTCTCCGAAACTCATCATCAGATCTATATAAAATTTAAATGGGACCATTTTGAGATAAACCTCTTTCGAACAAAAAAAAATTGCAATTCCGTCTATAAATGACGGAGTTATGCCCGAACAAACATTTAAAAAAAACGTCCGAATTGATAACCTCCTCCTTTTAGAAGTCGGTTAAAAAGACGAGCCAAAAGGTTAGAATATCGCAAATAGTTTCAGATGTAACCTTTTAAATGATTAATGTCACGCTATGCCTTTATATAGCTAAGCAGTGAATCAGAATATTATATGAACGGCTACTTTAATCATCTTTCAACAAAGCAAAAAGCTTATCGGTTCGACGACTGCTTTAAAAACCTGTGATAGTAAGTTAATTATTATTTTTGCGTTTTTGTTTTGCTTTTTAATATAGGTAGGTATATTTCATAGAACGTATACAGGAAAACCTGAAGTTTAGGCCTCTTCTGTCATCTAGGTTAATAGAAATATAAATATCTACGGTTAGGTTTAGAGATAGCAGTTCGTCAGAAATAATATGTAAGAATGCAAAAGTCAGAGTGTCAATATGGTGCCAATAATAGTATATGCAGGCGTTCATTAATTTACAAAAAAGGGAAAATTCGCAAGCAAAAGGAAATTGCTATTGAAGGCTGCGGGTGTCAACCGGCCCCGCGTCACCAGTCCTGACTCTGTATAGTTTGACAATAGTTCGTCGCTTGGCCCCGCGTCACCAGTCCTGACTCTGTATAGTTTGACAATAGTTCGTCGCTTGGCCCCGCGTCACCAGTCCTGACTCTGTATAGTTTGACAATAGTTCGTCGCTTGGCCCCGCGTCACCAGTCCTGACTCTGTATAGTTTGACAATAGTTCGTCGCTTGGCCCCGCGTCACCAGTCCTGACTCTGTATAGTTTGACAATAGTTCGTCGCTTGGCCCCGCGTCACCAGTCCTGACTCTGTATAGTTTGACAATAGTTCGTCGCTTGGCCCCGCGTCACCAGTCCTGACTCTGTATAGTTTGACAATAGTTCGTCGCTTGGCCCCGCGTCACCAATCCTGAGACCAAAAGAACAAACGTAGTATAAAGACAAGTTTTATAAAAATATGGCTAACGTTTTAGTATATTGTGGTGTCTTACGACTTCCACGCGAACGAAGTCGCGGGAACAAGCTAGTATCTAATAATCAATAAAATTCAATAAAAAACGATGAAATAATGGAAGGTGTTCAATAACCATAATGTCGGCGACGAGACCTTATCTGAGCACCAGGGCGCAAGTAGTGGCGGGACCGCCGTGCAAAAGTAACGTAGAAGTATTATGTTAGAAAAGTTTAAAAAAGGATTTATTTAATGTTTCTATATTCTAATCAGTTTATTTAACTCACGTCATTTGTTATTAGTTTTTGTATTCCGAAAAAATAAGACTGATTTGAAAGAATTTCTTACAAGAATAATGTTGTTCACGTATAATTACGTAAGTTGAAAACTCACTTTTTTGTTTATGGACGGATTTTGATATTTTTTGTTTTTGAAGATAGGTTTAGTTACAAAACTAATATATCCGTTTAAATTGTAAGAATCGAGCCATTAGTTTAGAAGATATAAGGGATTTTCTATAGTGAAAATGTGCCAACCTATGTTTTTGAGAATTCTTGTTATAGAAACTTTTTATTGTTAATAGTTATGTCTCAAATTAGTTCATATTTAATTAGAATAAGGACTTTATAAGGAATAACACACATAAAAACTCTAAGGATATTGATAATATATAATAAAAAACGGCTTGACAGATTTCGGCTAAAGGGAAAATTGCAAGCAAAAGGGCCTCAAAAATCGCGGTTCTCGTTAAGGTAACGTAGGCCGGCCGCGCCGTGTATAAATTTAGTGCCATTTGGCGGCAAAAGTCAGTCGCAGCTCAGCCGTCGAAGAGGCAACAACTACCAAGAAGCCGAAATCTGCCAGCAAAATTAAGAAGAAATTCTGCAGTTTCATTCACCGCCTCTTCGCTGCCCGTCTCTCCGAGGTCCTCCTAGTGGGTGTACCCCTACTTACCTACGCATTCAGGGGTGCGTGGTGACGTGTGTCGCCAGCGAGTAATAGGGAAAAACATACGTCAAAAACGTGGGAGACTGTCCCAGGCAACCGTAAGGTACTGGACATACCCCGGTAGCCGCAACACATAACAAGTATCGGTCATGTTAGGTAACAATTAAACTCAAAGTTGGCCACAGTACATAATAGATAGTATTAAGTTCTTTCATTGATAGCCCAGGAAAATAAGTTAAATTAATGGTTAATCTGCGAAATAAATACTAGTGAAGATTTATAACCACGTTATCTTTATTCAGGCATTAGAAATACTTAAATGGACAAATCCATGACGATATCTTGTGCAAAAAAATAATTGACGGTCAACGGTCTCGAAACTCAGTTTATTGGGAATATTTTGTAAAATGTTGGTTCCAGGACCATTTATAATCGACAAGTATATTTCTTATTACATTCTGCTTGAAAAAGTCCCAGACCAAATTTTCGGATGACCATTGGTTCTCGAAATACGTCTCAGAAAATGTCAAGTAAAGCTCAAACTACGCGCTACTGCTATTAGTGTTATGATAAGCCAATAAAATTATATGTTTTGTGCTCAAACAATTTTTTGACAAGTCAGGCACATAATACATAAATAAATACCCTACGACCATTATCGATCGCTTACAAAGAATTAGAACTGGAAATAACGATATCGAATAATCTGTCAGTAGACAACCCAGTTACATTATACTTAGGGTCAAATTAAATTAACTAACGAAACTCCGCAGCCGTGGTGGGTATCGATACCTAAACATGATAAAACATATTTTTTCAACTCATACTTCATGTAATCAGGGCATCAGGGGCTCGCGTCGTGGCCAAGTTATAGCAGCCGCACGGGCCGATCGATCAGGTTAAGCTACGCTTGCCGCGGTTGGTCCGTGGACGTGTGACCATGTTTACATACCAAGACCCCTGCGTGTCTCGGAAAGCCCTTTGAGCCGTTGGTCCCGGCTGTCATTCGTGGATCTTTGAGAGTCGTTACGGGTCGTCAGAAGCCCGAAAGTCTGACGTCCAATCTTACCAAGGGGTATCGTACCTATTACCTACCCAATTATTGGGTTGTGAAGGTCGGATAGGCAGTCGCTCCATGTAAAATACTGGTATTCAGCTACATCCGATGAGACAGAAGAACACGACGTAATTATTAACCCTTTAAGCGTTTTTTGGGTTCCGTACTCAAAGGGTGCCAAAGGGACCCTATTATAATGATAATAATAAATAAAAATGGTTTATTTATAAAAGGTACACATTTACAATAAATAGGTACATTAACTTCAATTAAAATAGAGCGCAAGTTGCTAATTTGTCTGAACTAGGTTGAACCTGTGCTTTAGGCTTGAAAGTGCATAATATACTTAATGTAATAAATTAACAATGAGTAGTAAACACTAAATAATTAAAACTTAGGGAAATAAAAGTAAAATAGCATGTTAGTGGTTCTATTCACAGACAGCGGGTAGATCTTCTGTCTAAGCGTAATCGTTGGTAAGTGGATGGGAAAGGCACACAGATACAGGATAACTTCTTCGACAGCTCGATTGCTTGGTTCTTGATTTGTGACTTCCCACACCATGTCAATATAATGTAATCACCACACAACACTGGTATTCACTTATTTGCACATGTTTGAGAGAAATTTGATGGGACCGCCTGGTCAACGTGTCCACTAGCGATAGATAGTAGTTTGGAGTTTTTTTAAAGAGAGTGTAGGTTAATGGAATGAGCTAAAGGAACGAGGAAGGAACGGCCTTCGAATGAGTGATTTATGTTGAGTGTTTCAATGTGTAGAATGGGTTCATTGGTTTTTAAAAGAAAATGTGTAATTAATTAAATAGGAGAAACGGCACAGACAACTACCCCGGCCTAGAGGTTTTTCCTATAAACTCAAGCGGTTACTTAAAGACTAGGTATATGAAAACTTTGAGTTAAGTGAGTTGAAATAATTAATTAAATAAATAGAGTTAGAGTTAGCGGAAATGACTACTGTTTAGGTAGAGGCAGTTCGGACTTTCACAGTTCTCACTATGTTATCCTTACCAATAACTATTCTACCTATTTCAATAGGTTTTGAGGGTGAGTTACACTTCTCCTGCGATTGCAAGGAAGTGAGGTAGTCCCAACACCATCGGTGCCAGAAAGAATGAGTTATTTTATTAATCAATTGATAAGGCGATAAGCGATTGTCTGAGATGTCAGTAACATCTTCAGAAGATAAGAGCTTGAGTGGAGTTATGTTTAAATGATTGGGCGTCTAAAGCGCTAATATCCGAGGGGTCACCGTTTAAAACGCTTAGAGGTCGACTATTGTACACATTCAATTTGAACTAGCACGGTACTAAATAAACAAAATAGTTTTGACACAACAAACATTAACTTCGCTAAGTCCATTGAAAAGGGGACTGTCAGGCGGACTATGTTTAAATTGTACGTGGTGTTCAGATAGCTGTTGGCCTATGTAGTTTATATGAGCTTTAGTAGGGAGTAAAATGGGGTGCTTTTGACCATAATCAAGTTGAGACTGAGATAATCTTCCACCTACTCTGAGAATATTATTAGAATCTACAAAAGAATTAGTTTTGCAATATTTTTGTTTAAAGGTTTATTTGATTCAGAGAAATATCTACTTTGTACGTATCACACAAGGTTAAGTAACTTAAGGGTTAGGGTAACTCGAGGGTTAAGTAACTTACAGAAGCGCAATATTAAAACCTAACTGCTCGTTGGGGATGAGGCCCTTTGTTTCGGCATAAAATCTAAGACGCTTATAAATAAGCGTCTCATAGATTTTACCAAGAACATTGAGCAGGTTGATGAGACGGTAACTCGTGGGTTCGGACTTGGGCTTGCCGGTCTTTGGGATACCGATGACGGTGGCCTTTTTCCACGCTTGTGGTAAAATGTTATTGCTCAAGGCACCATTGAAGATGGTAGCCATTAGCTTTATTAGGTGGGCAGGGAAGAGTTGGAACACCCGATTGGTGATTCCATCTGAACCGAGGGCTTTGCGGGGTTTAATACCCTTGATGATATCTACTGGAGGCAGAGAATTCTCAGGGTCTTCGACGGAGGGGAGTGCGAGGCGCGGCTTGTGACGCGCCGCCCGGCGCGCCCGGCGCCCCCGCCTGCCGGCCGCTGCCACACGGGACGGATGTACGGCTCGAACGGCCACTCTGAACCCGCATTTTAAATCTCTGATATCTTCTAAGATATTAATTTTAATGGTATTCTGTATCTGTGATAGTCTGTGCATCTATTCGACAGGTCAACAATAAGCATTAAAATTAATATTCAAATGAATAAATACACCAAATTACTAGCATTTTTAAAACGAAAATCGGAGGGACATCGTGCTAAGAAATCAAAAGTTTTCACAGCTCAAAATGTGGAAACGTTTGTAAATGATGCCCCTGACCACAGCTTTGTTGCCACAAAAGTAAGGACCTACCTAATAATTGAATTTTTTGTAACTAAAATAGCTACATACTTGTACATACTAGCGACCCGCTCATGCATCGATCTTCAGTAGACCGCACGTCTACTGAAGCCTTGCGTAACGTTTCGACAAGCCAAATGGTCGAAATTTCTGCGCTTCTATCCAAGTTAAAAATTATTGTACACCTTCGTTAGGTTTTTCTGTCTATTATTACAATTATATGTGTTAAGCAAATCTAAGAAATTGTATAATTTGTAATAAATAAGAATTAATATAATAATAAACGTAATTATGTAACTTACCTCCCTACTCACTAACCTACCTGACTATTTTTGTTACAGATTGTCTTGATTTTTGGAGTGAATGGCGCTTGTCGTGGAACTCTTAAACATTAAAATCGAAGATATCGAAATACATTCAGATTTGTTGCTGGTAAATTTTCCAGATACAAAATCAACGAAAGAACGGTCATTCCACGTCCGTGGAGAATACGTAAGAATTGTCGAAAAGTACCAAGCTCTACGCCCCTCTAATATAAACACTTACAGATTTTTCGTAGCTTATAAAAACGGCAGGAGCACCAGGCAAGTCATTGGCAAAAAGAAGATCAGCACCATGCCGAAAGAAATTGTGAAATACCTGAAATTGATAAACGCCGAGCTCTACACGAGCCACTGTTTCAGAAGCACATCGGCCACTCTATTGGCGGATTCAGGAGCAGACATGACCCAAATTAAAAGACACGGTGGATGGAAATCTGATGTAGTAGCGGAAGGCTACATTGAAAATAAACATACAGAATAAGGATAAAATAAGTTGCCGCATTGGTGACAACATCAAACTAAAAACACCGTCGATAACTGAGGGGCAATTCCCGTATTTTTAAGACCGTTCGCATTCTAATCTCAGTCTCAATCTGTCAAAATTACAATCAATTTACATACATTTTTGACAGGTTTTTGACATTGATTGTCGCTGAGATGAGATTGCGACTTGAATTTGAACGTTTTTTAAGTACGAGAATTGGCCTACTGATCCTCGGACACTTTTGTCACCGTTACCATCCCCATCAGTACACCATTCATCTAGCCCGCTGCCTCAAGCACCACTTTCACCAACTTTCAGGATGCAAAATGATCCTCAGCAGACCCTAGTGACTAATATAGTACTCAACAGCAATACGCAATTAAACTCTACCTCCACTTCAATAAATGTACCAAATAAAAACATAACTTTGTCTTTCTACAACTAGTCTAATGTCTCAAACATTACAATTAACTTTTAATCGTTTTAAATAGGCCTACTAACTTTAATTGTAATTTTAATAAATACTTTTTTTTTACTTTTATTCTACATACCTACAATGTCAGTCCGATTAATCTCATTTACTAGTTACACATCAGTAGTTTAACTTAAGATGATAGTACTTTAAACAAAATACAAGCTCCTTCACTGTTACCGTCTTATTACAAAACACGATCTAACTTTAGTCCCAACCTACACATTCGATTTAGTTTTTGTATTTGGAACTTTATGCCGACTTTAGTAAAGTTCTTAATACAAAATTGACAACCTAAGACCGGACTAAGTTGACAGTTTTGTAAAAGGAACTGTATTTCGATTTCAGTTAGGTTCTTATTTCAAAAACAAGCTCGATGGTTTAAACCATGTCAAAAGAAAAACTTGCCTAACACTATTTATTTTTTCATCTGCGTTCTATTTATTGCTTCTTCCTATTTAAAACCAGTTTCTTATAATGGCTACAGCTGAGGAACTAATAGTAAGAAAACGCAGTGCTATGGAAGCTAAGCTTATGAATTTCTGCAATTGGGTAAATGTGCTTATGAGTTGCGAATCAATTTCTAGTTTAGGTCGCTTTGGAAAATTTGATGCCCTATATGATGAATTTGATCATTTGCAGTTGGAAATCTTGGTGCTCTCGGACAAGCCAGACGAGGCGTACCGGGAACGTACCAAGTTTGAGGAGCGGTATCACGCAGTGGCAGCACAGGCGCGCAGTTTGCTCATCAGTGCTGATGCATTGACGGCGGGTCTGTAGCGGGCTCAGTAGACAAAAACACAGGTGCTTCGTTCCGTCAAAATTTTGTACGCTTACCTAAAAATAATTTACTTCATTTCGATGGCAGCTATCAGTATTGGCTAGAGTACAGGGACACTTATCTTTCTCTTATACATGGTAGTAGTGCAATCGATAACATTAGCAAGTTCCATTACTTACGTGCTTCGCTCAAAGGAGATGTTCAACAAATAATAAAAAATATAGATTTCAAAGGCGAGCATTATCAATTGGCTTGGGATTTGCTATGTGAGCGATATGAGTTAGCGATAATAGTAGGCTTTTCGTAAATAACCACGTGTAAGCTTTGTTCAACATTCCAGTAGTGTCTAAAGAGTCTTGTATAGCCTTACTTCAATTGATTGATAATATAAATAAACAAATTAGGGCTTTGAAATCGTTGAACGAGCCCACTGACCAGTGGAGTACACTGGTGGTGTTTATGATGAGTAGTCGACTTGACAAAGTTACTAACAGAGACTGGGAAGATTATCGCAATACTTTACCCAAATCTCCTACTTTGTCAGAATTTTGTTCATTTGTTAGTAGGAGGGCTGATTTGTTAGAGACAGTTGAACATAGTGAATGGCAAAAGAAATGGTAGATATTAGCACTAACAGTCACATAGTAGACGTACAGAATACTAACAAAAGCGATAATTTAACCAAAAACAAAACTAATAATAAAAAATATACAAAAGATTTTAAATGTCCGTTGTGTAAAAAATATTATTTTATGTATGTGTGCGATGAGTTTCGTAAGTTGTTACTAGAAAGTCGTTTGGAAAAGGTGAAGGAGCTTAATGTGTCTACGACGTACCTACTGGGCATTCAAGTAAACGTTGTAAATTGTCCCACTGTAAATATTGTAATCGCAGACATAACACGCTTTTACACGTTGAACAGTCTAATTCAAATGTACAAGATCCAATGCCTAGTTTTACTTTACCTACATAGTTTGCTTACTGACGTTTCTGGAGGTGCACAATTACAAAAAGGCACGTCTGAAAACGTTGTTTAGTCAAGTGACACTGCAGACAGTGGTGCCGATTCCCTTGTTTAAAAACTAAACCAAATTTAAGTTCAGTGCATCTTTTTCTTTCTATTTCATTAAGAAAAGGACGGAAGATACATTTTAGTTTAGTCCTGTCAAATTAATCAGCGCCTGACACTACTCCATACAAGTTTAGACGTGATTAAAAAGTTGAATACTAAAATTACATCAAATTACGTCAGGTGCTGACTAATTTGACAGGACTAAACTAATATTTATCTTCTGTCCTTTTCATAATGAAATAGAAAGAAAAAGATGCACTCAACTTAAATTTAGTTTAGTTTGTTAACAAGGGAATCGGCACCAGTACTGCCTTTTCTGATTTACTCTCCACAGCTCTGGTGACAGTGGTCAGCAACCGAGGTGAGAAGTTCGACGCCAGGATCCTGCTCGATAACGGTAGCACAGGCAACTTTATCACTGAAACACTGTATCACAAGCTGGGATTGCCTAGACGTAACGCTAACTCCACAATATCAGGTATAAACAAGCAAACATTAATAGCACACAGTCTTGTAGATTTATAATTCAGGCTCGGAATGGTGGCTACAGAGATACTATCACTTGTATCATATTGCCTGAAATTACTAGCATGTTGCCGTCTTCATCTATTAGTCTTAGCAACATGAACATTCCAACAGACATTCAATTAGCTGATCCATCCTCCCATATTTCGTCTGTAATTGACCTTCTTGTTGGCGCGGAAGTGTTTTGGAATGTCTTAGGTTCCTCTTCTATAAATTTAGGTAGGAATCAACCCAAACTTCACGAAACAAGACTTGGATGGATAGTTTCAGGACCAGTTCCATTGCGTTCACTCTCTAAAAACCGTCACACTACTGCAACGTGTCTATGGATGAACTAAATAATAACCTCAACAGGTTTTGGGTATCAGACTCTGTACCATCCAAATATGCTTTGTCACAGGAGCAACGTGCGTGCGAAGAAAGTTTTCGTCATAATCAGGGTCACTTTGTTATGACAATTCCTTTAAAGGACAATCCTAACATTTTAGGTGAGTCATATGAGATGGCTAAACGTCGATTTCTATCACTGGAGCGTCGTTCTCTACGTGACCCAAGTTTCAAGGAGCGTTATGTTGCCTTCATGCAGGATTACGAGCGTCTTGGACACATGACAGAAAATCAAACGTCTAGGAAGCCTCATTCAGGTGACAATGTTGAATGTTTCTTGCCTCATCATGGGGTCAATAAAGTGTCCAGTTGGATAACGAAACTACGGGCAGTCTTCGATGTCTCAGCGGCAACCACGTCGGGCGTGTCATTCAATCAAATTCAGATGGTTGACCCGACTATCCAATAAGATCTACTATCAATCCTGTTAAGATTTCGGCAATACAAATATATGTTATCTCTGGAGACATAGCTAAGATGTATCGTGCCGTTGCTGTTACACCTTCACAACGTGCTTTGCAGCAAATCATTTTCAGAACAGATCCTAAGTTACAGTTAAAGACGTACTGTCTTAATACTGTGCTTCCGCTCCATACCTAGCAGCAAAGTACTTAGTCAGCTTGGCTAATGCCGCTACCAGTACAACCGTCAAATCTTCAATTGAACGTGACTTCTACGTCGACAATTACCTGTCCGGAAGAAATTCAGTTTCAGACGTAGTAGAAATGCTCAAGGAGGTTATACCTATCTACGAAAATGGCAATCTAACAATTCGTCAATTTTAGATCAGGTTTCTAACAGTTGAGCAGTTTTGGATTGTCTAAAATTGTCTGAAGATAAGAACGTGACATCGAAAACATTAGGTTTACGTTGGATGTGCGAGGCACATTATTTAGCGTTTTCTATATTATTATTTTTTTAAAACGTTGCTCCACTCTACGAAATTCTCCTGTATCGTGGGTGCGTTTACAAACATTTAAACTCACATACACAAACTTGATATGATGATGAATGCTTAGATATGAACTCCGACCATTCACCAATTATTCTATCAGTATGGCGTTGGATCCTACGTATAGAGAGCAACCCTACACTTGTAAATACTTATACAGACTGGGAAAGTTTCAGAATAGACTGAGTTATTACAATAGAGTTAAGAGTTCCATTAAAAACTCCGGAACAGTTGGATTTGGAACTAAATAAATTTGCTGCTGCAAGCTGCTTGGAAAAACACACCGGGAAGAACATATCGGGTCAAAGCAACCGCCTACCCTGCAGGAATTAGGTGTCTTATAGCCGAAAAGCGAAAACAAAGAAATAGATGGCATCAGATTAGATGTCCACAAGATAAAAGACTGCTGAACCACCTTACTAAGCGTCTTACAAAAGAAATTCAGAACTACAACGACTCCTCAATACACAGCTAGCTACCTTAGCCAATTAACGAGTGATACTAAAACAAGCTACTCGCTATGGAAGGCTACGAAGCACATGAAACAACGGATCATACAAATTCCTCCTATTAAAGAAGACAATGGAAAATGGGCAGCAACAGACAAGCAAAAAGCCCTAAGGTTCGCTGAGCATTTAGAACAAATGTTCCAACCACCAACCAAATGATGCCCAGACTCACAATGCGAGAATAATTCAGGGTGTACAAACTAGTTCCGATATAAATTTGGTTACCGCAATAGAAGTATCTAGAGAAATTAAGTGTAGTTTTAATCGGAGAAAAGCCCCTGGTTACGACCTAATTACGGAAGAAGTTTTACAAAATCTGCCACACAAAGCCATAGTCAAGCTTACCACGCTCATTAATGCTTAATTTCGATTAAAACACGTTCCTGACACGTGGAAAGTAGCTGAAGTCATTATGATAGCCAAGCCTGGGAAACCACCTCATGAAACAACATCTTACAGACCAATCTCACTGTTGCCTGTGTTGTCAAAGCTGTTTGAGAAATTATTTCTAAAGAGATTGAAGCCTCTTATTGAAGCTGAAAACCTAATACCCGATTACCAGTTTGGATTTAGAGAAAAACACTCGACGCTCGACCAAGTACACAGAATTACTAATATTATTGAAAGAACGCTAGAGGAGAAGAAGGTGTGCTCCACAATCTTCCTCGATGTTGCACAGGCTTTCGATAAAGTATGGCATGATGGCCTCATTTATAAACTAAGAACAATGCTGCCTCAACAGTTTTCAGACATCATAGAGTCCTATATATCAAACAGATTGTTTAGGATAAGACAAAGAAACGCTTATTCAGACCTTAGGCAGATAAAAGCTGGAGTACCACAAGGGAGTGTACTTGGTCCGGTCCTGTACCTACTATATACCTGCGATATTCCTGAGCTAGAAAAAAAAATCATTGCAACCTTTGCGGACGTCACAGCCATCATGGCTGTTGGAAATAGTCACGAGGAAGCCCTAAAAAAGGTTCAAGAGTCCATAAATCGCGTTTATGAGTGGACTGCAACATGGCGAATCAAATTAAATGAAAGCAAGTCTATCCACATTGACTTCACCAATAAAAAGCCACAATATTTCCCGGTGTTCATGAGTAATCAACCAATACCATACGCGAATACTGCTAAGTATCTTGGCATGACCCTGGATGCAAAACTACGATGGAAAGAGCATGTCAAAAAGAAAAGAGCCGAATTAGATATTAGATACAAAAAAAATGTATTGGTTCTTGGTAGACAGTCGCCATTATCAATATCTAACAAATTGTTGTTATATAGGTACACAAGTTTTTAAAACCTGTATGGCCCTATGGTATTCAGCTGTGGGGCTGCACCAGCAAAAGCAATCGTCATGTCATACAACGATTCCAAAACAAAGTGCTCAGGGATATAGTCATCGCGCCCTGGTACATAAGAAACAGCGACCTCCGCCGGGACATCAAGATGGATGTCGTAAACATGGTAATCAAAAAATATGCAGAAGCTCATGAACAGAGACTTCATCATCGCGTGAATGTCGAGGCGATCCAACTCCTTGACGTCACTGAATTAGTGCGAAGACTAAAAAGGGTTAAACCTTTTGAGTTAGCCTAGTGTAGTGTGAGCTAACTTAAACTGCAGTGCAAGTGCTGACTAAAGAACACGTGAATTAAGTGTCTTCCCCTTAATATAAGTGAATAATAAAGACGTTATTGGACGATTTCTTAATGTAATAGTTACTTAGCAGTTTAAGTTATATTTAAATTACTAATTAGCGAATAGGCTAGATTGTAATGTGAATAAAGTATCACTATCTGTGACATTTTACAAAGAAAAAAAAAAGAAGAAAAATATAAACATACACAAACAGCCAGACCCGGAACAACTATCTGCAGGTCATACAAAGCAGCGCAGCGCAGCAGTCAATCGCTTAACCACTGCGCCAACCGTGCCGTTCGTATTGATGCTAAGAAACCGGTGTCTAAACGCCAAATTTTGTCAGTCATTAGTCAAATATTTGACCCAGTAGGCTTGGTTGGTCCATGTGTTATGTAGTCGAGGCAAAACTCATAATGCAGAAATTGTGGTTAGCTAAGTGTGACTGGGATGAGCAGGTGCCAGAACTTATATGCAATTTTAGGTACAATTTTGTTAACACTCTTCCATGTTTAAATAATCTAAGAACTCCGAGATGGGTTGTATGTGACAATGCTAGGTATATCGCATGAAATGTATGTGTTTACAGATGCATCGGAGAAAGCTTTCGGTGGTTGCGTGTATCTCTGGTCGGTGGACAGGCAAGGTTCAGTTAAGGTACAACTTCTTACATCGATAAATCGTGTAGCACCAATAAAGCCCACTACCATTCCACGTCTCGAGCTCTGTGGGGCGTTGTTATGCACAAGGCTGTGTGTTAAGGTTTAGAGTTCTATTACTTTTCCTGTAACTAGATGCCGCTTTTGGTGTGATTCAAATCAAATCAAATCACTTTTATTTGTTGACACAGGTAAAGAAATACAGATCTTGAGTTTAGTTAACAGTATGTTATGCCAGGAGGCGTACAAATATGGTGTGCATCTATCTAAATATTATGAATTTAAATAATCATAAAATATGTTTGAAAATCATGCATACTTAATTAAAATTTCAAAATAAATCATAAAAATTATAAATTATTGTTTAAAAATAGAACGATGTCGATTCAACAATAGTGTTTAGTTGGCTAGCTTTTTCACCGAGTCTATTAAAACCTTTCGTGCGTAATCGAGTCAATGAGATACAGGAGAGCACTGCAGGTCATACGTGGAGTTACGTGCCGTCTAGAGACAATCCGGCAGATCTTGTTTCTCGTGGGCTGCAGGCTGACCTTATCAGCGAGTGTTCTTTATGGTGGTCTGGCCCACAATGTTTGTTAAATAACGAAAAAGACTGGCCAGCTATTCCCAATAAAACTGTAAAACTGGATCTGCCAGAAGTCATTACATCAGAATCAGAATCAGACTGTTTATTTGTGAAACATAGGTATTTACATAAAGATCTTAGGTTATTATATGTGCGCTGTACACGATTCAGGACGCAGGGTTGAATGAAAACACGAACAAGATGAGTGCACTAAATATTATATTTAAACTTCAACGATTTTAACACTGATTTAAAAGATACTTTTACATTAAAGTCACACACTTATACAATATTTACTTTTAAGACAATTATCACGACTTGAAGAAGACTGTTTGAAGACTATGGGAAGACTGTTGTAGGAAGACTGTATCGTTACGCCCGTGGGCGCCCATTTTATTTCCCCCAACGTAAGCGCAAGTAGTGGTCGGTCCCCTTATCACGACCGCCCACTATCCAATGGCTAGTGGGAGAGTCGATTATACCCTACCCCGCGCTCCCCGCTCTTCACCCCTGTGACCTAGTTTCATCGTGGGAACCAGGATGTGGAATACAATGGGCGCCTTTCGACCAATCAACGGGTTTGTTTACTCTAACAGATAGAACTTTGTCACATTAAATTTACTCGTATTTCTTGTTATAAGAAGTTACAAGGTGATACATAAAAAATAGGTGTGTAATGCCTACTGGTGACATTTATCTGTATAAAAATACGTTATCCAAGTCGTTCATCATTATTTAGCACCTATCTTAACAGATTTAGAGGGCTGTGCTTTTCAACAATTATTTAATACCTATCTAGACAGATTTAGGGGGCTGTGCTTCTCAACATTTCCACCCCCTGTAGAAGGGTTCATCCGACTACATTCCCGTCTGTCGGAAGCACAACCACCTTTACAACAGGTCGACGCAGGACCCCATGATTTGTTCTTACGTCTACCACTCTTATTATATTATCCGCGCCAGGATATACACTTTGGATGACCCCTTTGGTCCACTGGTTTCGTGGCTTATTCGCGTCTGTGATCACTACCACGTCACCCACTTTCACATTTGGAACGTCACTGAACCACTTATTACGGCGTTGGAGCGTCGGCAGGTACTCGCGCAGCCAGCGCCTCCAGAAGAGGTCGGCCAGCGCGTTCACCCGTCGCCACATGCGGCGGGAATCCAGGTCGGCGGCATGCCGACGCGTGCACGGTGCATCTCCCGCGGCTGTGCCCAGCAGGAGATGGTTGGGGGTCAGAACCACTGGTTGCTCGACGTCGCTGCTCACGTATGTGAGAGGCCGGCTGTTTACGATCAGCTCGGCTTCGGCAAGGAGTGTGTAAAGTACCTCCTCGCGAGGGGCGCGCTCTCGTAGCGTTGCCTTTAGTGCGTTCTTGATTGAGCGCACTAGTCGCTCCCAGCACCCGCCCATATGTGGAGATGCCGGGGGGTTAAAGTGCCAGGCAATTCCGCGTCCCGTCACTTCGCTTCTCATTTTGTCCTGGTCCATGTCGCGCAGTGCTGCGCGTAGCTCGGCGTGCGCCCCGACGAAATTTGTGCCGCGGTCGGAATACATGTCCGACGGACGCCCGCGGTGCGCAATCAAGCGCCTCAGGGCCAGTATCGCCGAGTCGGCACTCAGCGATGCCGCCAGCTCCAGGTGGACGGCGCGTGTGGTGAGGCACGTGAATAGCACGCCCCACCTCTTCTCTCTGCGTCGTCCGACAGCCACTTCCATGGGGCCAAAATAATCGACCCCACAGTGGACGAAAGCTCTTCTCGTCACCTCTAGTCTGGCCACCGGGAGGTCACCCATCTTGGGTGTCACCGGCTTGGCCCTCTCCAGTCGACACCGTTGGCAGCTTGCAGTGACGGTTTTTACCGCAGACCGCAAGTTTGTTATCCAGAATCTCTCACGGACTCTGTTCACCACAACTTCTTGATTGGCGTGCAGCGCCTCCACGTGGTATTTGAATAAGAGGCGCCGCGTGAGCGCATGCTCCCCATCCAGGATGATAGGATGGCGCTCCCCGAAGTTGAGCTCGCTACAGGCGCCCAGCCTGCCGCGTACTCTCACCAGCCCATCTTCATAAAACATGGGGTCTAGTGCCCGCAACTTGCTGTTGCGAGGCAATGGGCGAGCCTCTCGTAGCGCAGCGATGTCTTCCGTGTAGCTGTCCCCCTGTATCAGACGCAGGAGGCGCATCTCGGCCTCGTGCTGGTCATCTGTCGACACAAGGGATGTCTGACGCCGCTTGCGGCATCGATCTATGAAAATATGCACACGCGCCATGACGTTAGCGGCGCGCGTCCACGTAGGTAGCCGCTCATACTGCAGCAGTGATTCAGTCTGTACTGCAACGGTGTGCACGCGCTGTATTCTTTCAAGGTCCTGCTCTGCCACCGCGTCGAGCTTGATGTCGGCCGGCCACTGCTCCTGTGGACAGCGAAGAAAAGAGGGACCCGACAACCACTCATTGCTGTTGTTAGGCCAGTCCATCCGGGTAGCCTTGTCTGCGGGGTTCATCGCTGACGGAACCCAGCGCCAGCTGTCCCTCTCTGACCTTTTGTCTATCTCGGCTAAACGGTGTGACACGAACCTTTGAAATTCTAACGCGTCTGAATTTATCCACTTGAGGACAGTTTTGCTATCAGTCCATAAATGAATGCTACTAATAACTGCTCCTAATTCCTTGACTACTGTATCGGCTAGTCTACAGGCTAACACAGCCGCTTGTAATTCTAGACGTGGAATGAATGTCACCTTTTGTGGCGCTACTCTCGCCTTACCTATCACTATCGCGACATCCCTATCCCCTTCTGTGTTTAACCCCGCTACATAGGCTACTGCTGCGTAAGCGGACTCGCTCGCGTCACCGAATACATGCAACTCTAGTTGCTCTAGCTGGAGGCCGTACCACCTAGGTATGAATATGTTATTAAGGTGGTACAGGTTTTGCAACCACTCAAACCACAACTTGGCCTCTGGCTCTTTCAGTTTCTCATCCCATTGAATTCCCGTGTGCCATATCCGTTTCATAAGGATGCGCGACTGTATGACACACGGATACAAGAAACCTAGTGGGTCAAAGATTGACATGATAAATCGAAGGAATTCCCGTTTTGTTGGAACCACGTGTCCCTCTACTATGGCTTTAGGCAACTTCTTAAATGATAGGTCAAAAGCTAATTGGTCCGAGCTTGGTGACCAGATCATGCCTAACGTGCGTTCCGTCGCACCTTCGCCTTTATCTAAGGAAACCCGGTCAGGCATATCTACTCTGAGCTTATCGCGCAGCTCTTGAGAGTTGGTGACCCACCCCCGTATATTAAACCCGCCTCTGGCGTGGATGTGAGTCACTTCCTCAATTAAACTGTTGGCCTGCGTGGCAGACCAAGCACTATCCAGGTAGTCGTCCATATAATGTTTTTCGTGTATGGCGGCTACCGCTTCGGGGCACGTTTCTTTAAACTGTTCCGCGTTTTTATTTAAAATATAAATTGCCGACGTTGGCGACGACGCGGCCCCGAATATCATGGAGTTCATGACGTACACGTCAGGCTCCTTATTGCCGTCAGTCGTCCAAAGGAACAGCTGTGCCCCTCGATCCTGTTCTCTTATAAAAACTCGTAAGAACATATCGGCTATGTCCCCAGTAAAAGCTACAGGCCCCAATCTAAATTTAAATAACACGCCTAACAGGGAATTAAGCAAGTCGGGTCCAGTCAACAAATTGTCATTTAAAGACGTCCCATTGTAGCTAGCCGCGGCGTCAAAAACCAATCTTAATTTTCCCGGTTTGTTTGGATTCGTTACCCCGAAGTGGGGTAAATACCATACCGAATCGGACTTGATACCGCCCTCTACCCTACTCGCGTACCCTTCTGCCAACAACCTATCTATCTGCGTTGTATAGGCTGCGGTGTACACAGCGTCCTTATGTAGCCGATGCTCAATTCCGGCTAGACGCTGGCGTGCGTACCTATAATTATTAGGTAACTGTGGGTCGTCGCGACGCCACAGTAGCCCTAACTCCCACTGGCCGCTCTCTGTCTGACGGCTAGTGGAGTCTAGAATAGCCTTAGCTCTCTCCACATCCTTGTGCTTTCGAGGCACCTCTGAAATTCCTATCGCTTCTAGCTCAAACTGTTTTTTGACTAACTCGTGCAAGTCGATAGTTGATTCTACTACACAATTTAGTGAATGAACATTAACACTCTGAAGAGTACCTACAGGTCCGTGCACAACCCACCCTAAACTGGTCAAAGAGGCAACTGGCTTACCGGATTTTCCTCGGCGAGTCTCCTGGCTGAACAACAGCTCCCAGTTGTCTTGGCCCAACAACAGCAGTGGTCTGGCTCCTCTCATTTCCTCGCAACCCAAGTCGCGAATGTGGGCGTGTTCTGTTAACACTGCGGCGGACACTGTTTGCGCGGGTAAGTCCAGGCTTTTTAATGTACGACACTTCACTTTATGTGTTAACCCGTTCGGTCCACGCACTGATACACTGATTACTTTTGATGTATTGTCAACGATCTCTTGACCGCGCGCACTGTGCAGAGTTAGTGGAACTTGCTTTCCACTGGCGTTATCAGCTAACGAGTCGTCTATCAGTGATACGGTTGCCCCGTCATCCAGTAGGGCATAACAATGTTTGTCAACACCGTTCACTGTAACACACACTGGCATTATCTTTAATAACGCCTTCCCTGTGTAGTCATAACGTTCGTGACGCTCTCGCTCCTCTTGTCGGCATGTAACAATGTGTGGTGCGCGTAATCACACGACGCGCACCTACTTGCACGACAAAAGTTCTTCCCGTGCTTCTTTATGATGCACTTAAAACATAATTTATGTTTCTTAACATGTTGCCACCTCTCGTCGACACTCAACTCGGTGAACTTGACGCACTTGGGTAACTTATGTTTGTCTCCACATAATGTGCATGGTTCCTCTGTGGCCTTAGCTTGCTGGTCATTATCCGAGTGAACGTGCAAGCGTTGAACATTTCTAGACTGCTTGAACATCTGTACAGGTGCTCGGGGCTTAGCCGTGCTAGACGATGATGTGGGCGCACTCATCTCCATTTGAACATAAAAAGACGTGGCTCGGGCTAGATGACTCAGGAACTCTGCGAGTATTTCTAGACTCGGTGAAACTCGCACATCTATGCCCTGGGTCGTTGCCATACCCATAGCAAAATCACCATATTGAGCACGTTGTACAGATGTAAGTTTGTTCAAAAGTTCACTCACCAGTTGTGGATTGTTTAAATATCCGTTAGCTTGTACACTCTTCAGCAGCGACACACAATTTCTCACCGTTGTTGAGAACTTTCTGAGTTCACGGCCACTTTCAGTCACTTTAGGTAACGCTCGCACTTTCTTTAGAGCACACTCTAGCACTAGATTAGGATGCCCGAACTCTTCATCAAGCGTCTTGATAATTTCACCTGGGTTAGTCGAGGTGCGCAACAAATCTTCCACGGCCAACTTTGCGTCTCCCTGCAGCGATGTTTTCAGGCGCGCTAGGTTCTCATGCGGCTTGAACTCGTACATAACTGTTGTGTCGTGGTACATGTTCTTGTACGACAGCCATTCAGCTGGGTCGCCTTTGAAAAATGGCAACTCATAGGCCTGTCTTGGTACCGGCCGCGGACGCGCTAGGTTTGTGATAGCGTCTGCCAACTGATCTATCTTTCTGTCCCGCGACCTGCTCCTGTCCCTGTCGTCTGCGAACGCGTTTTCCCACTCAGGCTCTCTCCTAGCCTGTTCTCTGGCTCGTGGAACACTGGCCGTAGCTAAGGGCGTAGCGCTCCCTAGGTACGGTGGTTCGCGAAACTGTACCGACGCGGGCGCACACTGTTGGGGCGCAGGTATATAACTGGGCGGCGGCACTGGTGCTAACACATCACGAGAGGGCGCGGACACTTGACGCGGCGGCGGATCGCGACTCACAGCGAGCGTGTGTGTTTCCCTGACAGCGGGAGCCGAGTCTTCGACCCATGCTTCCACTCGCCGCGTTGTCCCTTCTCCTTCTGATTCTGAGTCTTCCTCAACAGCGGCATCAATCTCAGCGAGATCGGCTTCAAGCTTCTTCTTGACGAGTTGCTCCTTCATGCGTACCAATTCTCGTTCAGCCTCGTACTCAACCCTCCGTCGAAGGTAGTCGGCACTTCTCTGGCCGCTCCTCGAGGAGACGTGGCTTGTCCCGGAACCTGCCCTCTGGATTGTCTCCGATCTCACAGGCGTGAACATATCTCTGTGGTCGATAACACGACCTCCCGCCAGTGGGATTACAGGTACAGGAACCGACGATGTAATCGGTGCAACTGAAACTGAGCCTGGTGCCTTTTCAGACGGCACGCCAGAGTCAGCCTCCAACTCACGTCGCTTGTTCATGTCGGCCTCTATTTTGCGCAACTTACTCCGTGTCGTAATTGTGCTTCTAACACTCATCTTGTTTATCTTCCGTACGATCCGGCACTCGAAGGACCAAAAATTGTACACGATTCAGGACGCAGGGTTGAATGAAAACACGAACAAGATGAGTGCACTAAATATTATATTTAAACTTCAACGATTTTAACACTGATTTAAAAGATACTTTTACATTAAAGTCACACACTTATACAATATTTACTTTTAAGACAATTATCACGACTTGAAGAAGACTGTTTGAAGACTATGGGAAGACTGTTGTAGGAAGACTGTATCGTTACGCCCGTGGGCGCCCATTTTATTTCCCCCAACGTAAGCGCAAGTAGTGGTCGGTCCCCTTATCACGACCGCCCACTATCCAATGGCTAGTGGGAGAGTCGATTATACCCTACCCCGCGCTCCCCGCTCTTCACCCCTGTGACCTAGTTTCATCGTGGGAACCAGGATGTGGAATACAATGGGCGCCTTTCGACCAATCAACGGGTTTGTTTACTCTAACAGATAGAACTTTGTCACATTAAATTTACTCGTATTTCTTGTTATAAGAAGTTACAAGGTGATACATAAAAAATAGGTGTGTAATGCCTACTGGTGACATTTATCTGTATAAAAATACGTTATCCAAGTCGTTCATCATTATTTAGCACCTATCTTAACAGATTTAGAGGGCTGTGCTTTTCAACAATTATTTAATACCTATCTAGACAGATTTAGGGGGCTGTGCTTCTCAACATGCGCTATGTTTTGCCGTGAAGGCGTACAAATATTAAAATAAAATCCAAAATCATAAAAATAACAATTAAACTATTAACATAAGAAGAAATCAAAATTAAACTCTTACATGAGAAAAGGACCTATATAACTTTATAAAATTTTACAATGAAAAAAACTTACTATAGTAACAGTCTTAAAAAATCTCGAAACAGTCTTTAAAATTACATTGAATACATATAAGTGTTTATCGCTTAAGAAATATTAAACATTATTATCATTTATAAAATCTTCTACAGTATAATAACATTTTTCTATTATTAGTGAGTAGAGAATCTTTTTATATTTAATTAAGGGCAAATTTTTAATGTTATCAGGTATTTTATTATAAATTTTCGGAGCTATACCAAAAAAACTCTTTTTCTTTAGAGCGGTTCTGCATTTTTTGTCGCACAGTTTGTTTGTATATTGAGAACGCATTGGAGTTTTTTTTAACATCAGAGAGTTTTTGAAACAGATCTAAATATTAAGTTATTATTGGGACGAGGTCTATGTGGGCAGTTATCTTCTGATGAATAAAAGCACTTTCTTCTATATTTGGAGTTTTATTTCTTTTAGACATTGTTTGCTCAAATCATTCTCTTGTACACACCATAGACAAGCTAGATTCTTATTCTATAGACAATGTACATAGAGTTGCCATCTTACATTTTTGGTCTATCAACTATTGACTAAGCTATTACCTTAACACTAAATTGATTTTGACAAACAAAGCAGTTTCAATGTCGTTTAATTTTAGTGATTTAAATTGAGGTTCACAAGTTTCAGTAGTTTTTAGTTAGTAGTATTCCTAGTTAAAGTTCCAAGTTTCAGTAGTTAGTCACATGGACCGAATACATCGTTTTTGCACTTTAAAAACCGATTCTCTTTCAGAAGATTGCCCCGAAAAAATCATTCCAAACCTCAGAACAGATGCAACCAATCCGTGATTCGCTAATAAAAGTGTTTATGTGTTAACTTTTTTCGATGGCTGGAACAGGGCATATGCAGATTTATTTAGTTTTAGACAAATTATTCGATGTGGGGTTTCCATGTTAGCTTACTATCGATTAAAACCTAAAAATTTTGCCTTGGCCGTATTTCCTATTTGGCACTTGTCATATTTAACATGAACTGAAGGGTTTTCACATCTTTGACGAAAGTGCATTACTTTTGTTTTGTTTAAATTAATTACTAGGTTATTATTATTAAGCCACTTAATTATTTAATTGAGGCAATCATTTATATCATTCTCGTAATAGTCAGGGTTATTACATTTTACAATGGCTGTACTATCATCAGCAAAGAGAACCATATTTTGAGCTAAGAGTATTGGGAGATCGTTTATATACACGATCAATTTTACATCGTTCTGGAGCCGAAACACAGTAACTCCAGACGATTAATAGTTACTATTGGCATTGTTATAATTTTTTTAAGACATCTAATATAGAAGTTAGAAATTTATCACTTTTATTCTGTCATTCGAGTTAAATCTTAGTAGCCCTTCCACTATTTCATTCATAAACGAACAGCTGTGCGATAGCGCGCTCGTGGTAGGTCAACGGACGTTGCTGCAAGTAGGTATTTTATTTCAGGTAGGTACGATTTAGGTTGGTGTAAGTTCATTTACCTCCGTTATCTCTAGTTTGTATTGGAACCTAATTGGACGCACGGCACGGTGTTTATTACTATCACATCTCCTCGTAAACGAGAGAAATTAATTGAAATTTCATTCACTACTCTCGCATCACGAAATCACTAGTAATCGTACGGTCTATTACCTCAACTAGACATGACGAGTACGCTTGTGAGTTGTATTTAAGGCCTTGAATCGAGTGTCCACCAATCGAGCTAATAGGTACTTAATAAGCATACAGCTACCTACCATAATAAAATTATGATGAATAAAAATAATACTGCCGAAACCAATACAATGTAACGGCGGCGGCGGCGGTGTAACTGGCGGCGGCAATACAAAGGCAGGCAATTCAAACAGAAAAATGAATCGTTTTATCTGTCAAATAGAGTTCATTATAAGTTGGTGGTGCCCTTTTCTATGAAAATATTGTACCGAATTAAGACCTTATTTTTATAAAGTTAACCGCTGAATTCGGTTGTGCATCAATTCTGTGGCTTCTCAGAATAATTTTAGTAAACTGCGTACCTACGTTACTTGTACCTAGCTTGGTGAAATTTCGATTTGTTACCGTTTACGGTTAAGAAATAAAGTCTGAATTCGCTTTTCGTATTTTTATTTGTGTACCTATTTTATCTATTGCATGTTAGCGGCGATCGGCGACCTCTGTGAACTAGGTACCTCAACGTACGCATAGATAAAATAGACATAGTACTACAGCCATATGTTTAGAGTATAAATAAGTTTAAATCCGCTTAAATAGTGGCGGTACGTCCAAATGGCCAGCAGGAATTTTAATGTAATAAAAAGTTATTTTTTTTCAGTAGGTAGGTACATTAATACTAGAAATTTGCTAGCAAGGATATTATTGAGGAACCTCCTTGTCCTCCCACGGTCAAAAAAAGATTGTTTTGATGTAGGTAGGTACACAGTGAACAAGATGTCCACCTTTCACTGTGGTGTTCAGTCACCAGTTGCGGTCATCAGTACCTACTTGCACTTTGTTGCTGTAGATACCTAAGTACCCGCGACAATAATAAATCGTTTGATTCCGCATTCATAACCATTGTTTGATTTAAATTGCGTTTATCTACATACCTATCAGTTAAATACCTAACTCTAATTTTTCCTTCATAATTTCTACGGGCGTAGGACCGTCGCGTAAGTAATAAGTAAGTACGAGTACATATTTCGTATCTAAGTAGGTAAATACTTACTTACTTGTAGGTACTCTTTTATTCACTTCGCTTTTCACATTAAAAGCGTCCACTGTCGCACTTCTTAAGTCATCTCGAGTAGTACGCTAATCGGAAGAAACTAGTCTTTTTATCTCGAACCACACATAAAAATCCAGTGGTGTTAAGTCAGGGCTCCATGCGCCAAACCACAAGGCCACCACGACCTATCTACTGCTCACCAAACACACTTTAAATACGCACGCACTGAACTGATAGAACTAACAGACCGCGTTAATGTGCCAGAGAGATACATAATATTGGCTAACATTGAATCGCCTGGCCGCCATTATGGTACTACGACGTGGCCGCGTGGGTCGCGTTCGAAGTATTCCTGTATGTCTTCCTCCAACTCCGCCGAGTATGGTAGTCTACCGCGGCCCTGCGCGTGTGTGGGCGCTCGAAACTGTCCATGATCGAGGAGGCGCTGGGTTACAGCCAGGATGGTGGAGGTGAAGGGAACTTGAGGGTCAGTGATTCCACGTGCGCGCAGTGAGTTCAGGTGTTCCGGCTGAGCATACAAACGTCTGGCCTCTTCTAAGTTATGGTTCGCCATGTCACATAAAAATCTACCATAGCCCAAAACTCCAATTTTTGGCGCGTAATTGGGTTGCGCGTGCGTGACCTAATACAACGAAACGCGAGACAATACTAGAAAGGAATAAGAAATTATTAATGGCGGGGGCGCGCGGGCGGTCGGCTAGACTGTATGGGGCCGGGGGCGTGGCTTACGGATCATGCTGTCTGATCGATGAATGAATTTTTCAATGGGTGGGTACCGTTCGCAAGTGTTGCACTTCGTCGATACGTTTTACACACATATGCATTGATCGCAAGGAAGCGTTACTACGAGACTCGTAGTAACGTCGTTTTTTTTGTGTATTAGTGAGAACTCGTAGTACGAGTTCTCACTAATACACAAAAAAAACAATAAATTAGATTGTTCGTGATTTTGTTTTATTGTAACTTATTGAAAATGATAGTCCCAATCGTTTTGAGTGTGATGATCGAGTATATGGCTTTCGGTTCCAGAACGACCTAAAATTGACCGTGTATATTAGGAAAAGTAGCGGCCCTAGCACGCTACCTTGTGGCACCCCGTATTTTATAGATCTTCGCAGAGATTTATGAATTCTTACTCATTTACTTTTTTGGCATAATTGTGACATTTCTGTGCACTGTGATCTGTTATCAAGATATGACTCCAAAAGTTTTAGAATATTTCCTCGAATTCCATATCCATAAAGTTTTTTTAGCAAAATCTTATGGTTCACATAGTCAAATGCTTTTGTCATATCTGTATATAAAGCACATACCGGAGATCTTTCATCGACAGACGTCATAATATAAGAAAGGAGGTCGAACAATGGTATATTTGTATTAGTATTTTTTCGAAATCCTTTTTGTTCGTTACAAAATAACTTATTCTTTTCAAAATAACTATATATGGAAGTATAAATCACTTTCTCGATTATTTTTGAAAAAATTGGAATTTAAGCAATGGGCCTATAATTTTTTACATCTGATTTATCATCTCTTTTGAATAAGGGCTTAATAATTACATTTTTTAGACTACTGGGGAAAACACCATTTGTTATACATAAATTAATAATGTGCGCTAGTGGTGGTGCTATAACTTCTTTGACAAATTTCACAACTTTAGTACTTACTCCATCATAGCCAACAGTATTTGTATTTTTAAGGTTATTAATAATTTTTATTATATCGACAGGTAAAACTGGTTGCATATATAATGATTGTGCAGTTAGATTGTTAAAAGTATTATTACTATTCGAAATAACGTTACTATTTATATTTTTTTCAATAACAACTACAAAAAAGTTATTGAATTCGTTTGCGATATCCGTGGGATGTGTGATAATGGAATCGCCTTTCGATATATATGGTATTAGATGTTGTGGTAGGCGAAATGTGGATTTGTTAATTACTTGCCATGCAGCTTTTGACTTGTTTTGAGAAGTGTTTATGAAATGGTTATTTTGAGTTGTCTGTGTTAGTCGTATAAACTTTTTGTAAATCTTAGTATATTTTTTAAAATCTTGTTTATTTTTATAGTTAGGTTTTAATCGATACGACCAAAGTAATTTTCTTTGTTTTTGACTACAGATTTTTATTCCACGGGAGATCCATTTAGATTTAGTGTTTGTTTTTATCGTTACATATTTTATTGGAAAACATAGTTTATACAACATCAGAAAATCATCTGCAAAGCAGTCATACGAATCATTTACATTATTCAGAACTATAAACTCGTGTGAAAGATAAATTGCTCAAATAATTTTTAAACTTCGTTAAATTTTCTGGGCATATGAACATATGCCCAGAAAATTTAACGAAGTTTAAATATTGGAAAACTCAAAAGCAGAATTGCTTTTGAGTTTTCCAATATTTATGTCTACATACTTTATTAATACGTACACTTAGTATTTGCGATGTATGATCTGATAGAATTAGGTATATTATGTGTGCTTGTGGCGATCGCAATGCTCCACATTTGGTTTCTGTTGGCAACACCAACAGAATGACAAGGTAGACGGTTGTCAAAAAGAGGTGACACTAGGGGGCTTTTCCCGCCAATTTTTGAGATGTCATCTGGCCGTTGTAAAACCACTACGAATTAAGCTTCTTGTTTCGTGACTGAGTTCCCCAGTTTTGTGAGTCGTGTATTAATGTAATACGTTAACTAATAAGCTTTAATACTTTATGAAGAACGAGTCGGGGTTTTCGTATGATTGAACCTCCGACCCGTCAATGGTGACCCCGACTACACAGAAAAATATTGTGAATAAAACTAGTTGCCGAGTATATACCGGTACCTACTTACCCTGTGTGGTAGTATTGAAAGAGTACAAAGCTACCGTTTTCATCAACACCCTGGCCCTGGAGGTCGAAGTCTAAGTCGACGAGTGTTTACCAAGTACAACGAGACTTTACGATCGTGCTCGCATACTCCCTGCGACGGCTGAGCCCGACACGCCGAGGTGTACCTAACTACCTACCTATTCAGTTTGTGCAACCTGTTCCACTGCAAGTTCGACTCGCCTGCGGACTGGTATTCATATATGGTGCAAGTACCCAGTCTAAATTCCATTACGAGAGAAACAACGGCCCATGGACATATTTCAATGGTAACATAGCCACGGATCTGGTTAGCAAACATAATGTAACTCTCTACAAGTTTTGTGTGAAAACTACCACAACTTTTTTCAACGGGATTCCTGGTATTGCATGGTGTTTAAACTTTTACCCATACCCATATTAACAATTATTGCAGTGATCATAAGTTACAAAAAAAGTGCATGAGTGTTAAACTACCTTCATAGACCAAGCAACACGCATACTTATTCAGCTAATAACAAGTTTTAGCCTGAGTGTGTCGCCTCTTCACATAATTATATTTAGAGCTTAGTTAACACATTGGTTTGATTGTTTGTGCTCAGATTTAAAATTGTTTACAATAACCTATAATAAGGCTACCTACTCTCATTATTCTAACAATACCTGCTACTCTTTATGTCACTAACTAATTTAAATTTGGTGTTGGTTTACAAATAATTTATCTAAAGAACTAAATAGTTAATGGTACAAACAGTATAATAATAGATTATTTTGTTGTTGTATTAAACATCAATAGAGAATATTTAAAACCATTTTAGTTGCTTACCTAGCTACCTACTAAAAATCATAATTTATGTGATAGCAATATTGCAACACAAGTAAGGTACTGTCAGGCTAGATATGTAAGTAATATTAAATGAACAATCCACATGCAAAAAACTACTGCACATTTATTATTATGTAAGGTTTTATATACCTAACATAATTTTTAATTTCTTTTTACAATAAGTACCATAATTACTATATTTTTTATAACTGTATTATTTGATATTATAAAAACAAGATTGTATTGAGAAACAATACCTACTAAATTGACATCTTGATTTTACTTTTATGTTCATAAAGCTTATCTTGCTTGGTTATTGTGTTCTTGTTGGACATTGTTTGCCATAATACTTATTACTAATAATTGCATGGAAGTTATATTTTGGTTACGACAGCAGAAGCCAAATGTGGGTTGCAAATAATACTGGGTTTCAAGTTAACGGCTAATAATTCCATTTGGTTTTCTTGGTTTCTATATTTATTAAATTTAATAACTTTTTTTAATCATGCCAGAAGAAGAAAATTGATGCAGCTCAACTCAGAACTTCAGGAGCTCAACGATTCGACGGACAATACCAAAGAAAGGACATTTGGGTAGGCCTCATAAACTACTTAAACTCTTAAAACTTTATTAAGGCTCAGATCTTGAACGTGGCTTGGAAGTTTATTATAAAAGCGTATACATTGACATCTGAACGAGCCACCTATTTTCTTGAGCCTTGTTGTAGGTACAACGAAGTTGTGTTTGTTCCTAGTATTTATATTATGGATATCACTGTATTTTTTAAACAAGTTTATATTTTTATGGGCATATAAAAGATTTTCAAAAATATACTGTGAAGGCACAGTCATTACATTAATCTCCTTAAATTTCTCTCTGAGAGTGTGTCTCGGGCGTAATGTATAAACTGATCGAACAGCTCTTTTCTGCAAAACAAAGATAGTCTGAATGTCGGCGGCATTTCCCCACAACAGAATACCATACGACATTACACTATGAAAATATCTAAAGTACACTAAACGGGCTGTCTCTATGTCAGTTAAATTACGAATTTATCTAACAGCGTATGCTGCGGAGCTAAGCTTTTTTGATAATTTATCTATGTGTGGGCCCCACTGAAGCTTAGCATCCAAAGTTAAGCCCAAGAATACTGTGCTATCTTCAGGATTCAATTTTCTGCCCTTTATCAACACCTGTCTAACGTGAGGTAGCGTAAACTTAATTCATTTGTTTATTTTTTATTGAGTATTAAGTTATTAACATTGAACCAGTGAACTACTTTTGAGATCGCGCTATTTACATCGTCAGTAACCAGCTGCTGACGTTTAAGTTTAAACAAAAGTGAAGTATGGTCCGCAAACAACACTATATCATGGTTATCCTTTATGAGGTAAGGCAAGTCATTAATATAAATAAGAAACAAAAAAGGACCAAGAATTGAGCCCTGTGGGACTCCCATTGTTACTCTAGATCCGGGAGATATTTTACCATTAACGTCAACGCTCTGAACCCTATTATTCAAGGATGAAGTAAGAAGATCCAGAGCGGTGTTCCGGATCCCGTAGTAGCGGAGTTTCCTGTTTAGCGTTTCATGAAGAACGCAATCGAACGCCTTGGACAAATCACAAAAAATGCCCAAGGCATCGTATTTATCTTCCCATGCATTATAGATATGTCCTAAAAGTTCAACACACAGTAGTTCACAATCAGTAGTTGAACGACCCCTTGTAAAACCGGACTGTTTACTATGTGATAATTTATGTTTATTAAAAAATCTTTGCAATTGGGTTCAAATTAATTTCTCAAAAAATTTACTAAAGGTAGGTAGTACCGAAATAGGTATATAATTTGTGGGGTCTGTAGTACTACCTGATTTAAACAAAGGTATTATTTAACTCTCCACAGTCGATACAATTGTTAAAAATAAGAGCTAAAGTATGTGCTACAATGTCAATAATAGACTTAGCAACTTCTACAGAATTACCCCACAGATCTGCAGTCTTTTTTACGTTTAAAGTGTGAAAGGTTCGAATCGCAAACATTAACATTTTCTTTAAGCAAATACTCAGCAAACAAAAGGTGATGAGTTTAGTGATTTAGTAGTTGAAACGGGAATATCTGAAAAGAAATTTTCAAAGGCCGCGGCAACTTGTGAGTCAAATTTTATTATGTTGTCATTAATGGACAGGCTGTAGTCAGTATTTCGGTTACTAGACCTTCCCGTTTCACTATTAACAATATTCCAAGTCGTTTTAATTACATTACTACTGTTTTTATTCTTCGAACTCAAATAACGGGACTTGGCCATACAACAAACTTTTTTAAATAATTTTGAATAATTTCTAACATATAAATTTAATTCAGCAGTGTTTACAAAGGTTCTTTCATTGTACAGTTCATAAAGCCGTGTTCTACTTTCATGAATACCAATGGTAGCCCAATCACTGAAAGATGCGTTGCTATTAACCGAGATAGTCTTGGGAACAAAGGTGGAATTACATTTTTTACAGTATATATTTAAAAAAAAACATCATATAGATGATTAGGAACAGAATGAATAGATAAAACTGGTAATTTATTAATGAGTTAACTTTAAAAGCTGCCAAGCGACTTGCAGTTTTGGGGTTGACAGTGATATCCTTTTTAGCCACTTTCTTGATTTGGTTTTGGATAGTAATCCTTTACCCGCAATGATCAGAATCTAGTAAATTTATTATTTCTTTGTGGCTTGGTATAACATCTGTATAAATATTATCTAGGCATGTTGCACTAGTAGGGTTTATTCTAGTGGGCTCCAAAAATAGGTTTACAAGATTGTAGGACTGAAACAGACTTAATATTTTACTACAAGAACCTGAGTTTTCTAATAAATTAACATTAAAATCACCGCAGGTGATAATGGACTTGTTCGAGTTACAAATCTTGTTTAACACTTCATCCATTACCTTTTCAAAGCAGTCATACAATCCTGATGGGGGTCTGTACACACTTAATACATTAAACTGCTCCAATTCTATACAGGCTATTTCTATTGTCCGCTCAACAGATAGGCTCACAATATCCTTACGTTCTTTAAATTTAAGCTGATTGCTTATTAAACGGATTGATTGATTTATCATTGATGGGCCTATTCAATCTATGCGTTGCGTTAAGACTGGTGTTTTACGTTACCCTATTGATCCACGTAAAACAGTACAAAGACGCTCATATAGATTATCCCCCACAGAGAAAGAATTAGTCCAAGAAAAAAATCCATTCTCTCTTGAAGCGGGTGTCATTCGTGAAAGTTCTTCACCGTTCGCTAGCCCCATTCTTCTGGTAAAAAAGGATGATACAGATAGGATGTGCGTAGACTTTATAGAACTTAATGCTAACACACGCCCCGAACATTTTCCTTTACCCAGGATAGACGAACAAATTGACCGGCTTCACGGGGCGCACTATTTTTCTTGTCTTGATACGGCATCAGGGTATCATCAAATTTGTGTTGACCCAGATGTCGATAGTCTAGTACGGACGCTGCGTCTGTATATCAGCGTTATATTAACAAAGCTTTAGGTACCCTTAGGGACAAAGTAGCACTTGCTTACATGGATGATGTTTTGTGTTATTCAGTTAATGTTTCCCAAGGTCTAGAGCGCTTAGATTTAACACTGAGGGCACTATCGGATGCGGGATTTTCATTTAATTTAAAAAACAGTAAATTTATGAAAATTTTAGTTGACTATCTCGGTTATGTGATAAAAGCAGGAGTAGTGACTCCAAAATCCTAGGAAAATAAAAGCTTTGGTACAGGCACCCATTCCGAAAACCGCTTCTCAAGTCAGGCAGTTTTTAGGCCTTGCTTCCTATTTCAGACGATTTATACCGAACTACACTCGTATTGTCGGACCACTTTAACCACCTTAACCACCTTTAACCAAATTAAAAGGGTCTATTATATGGACAGAGACACATAATCATATTCACAAGAAAGTGGTCGAAATACTAACATCAGAACCGGTTCTGACTATATTTAACCATGACGCACCTATAGAACTTCACACCGACGCAAGCTCTGAGGGGTACGGGGCAATATTGATCCAAAGAAAGGATCATGTTCCTCATGTCGTGTTTTACTTTAGCCGGCGAACTTCTGATACAGAATCGCGATATCACTCTTACGAGTTGGAGACCCCGGCCGTTGTTAGAGCTGTAGAAAATTTCAGGCATTACTTGGGCAACGTTTCACAGTCTACATGGAATGTAACTCCCTCAAAGCATCGAAATCGAAGATCGACCTCACCCCACGTGTGCACAGGTGGTGGGCTTTTTTACAGGCCTATGATTTTGATACTGTCCATAAGCAAGGAAGTAGCATGGGACATGCTGATTTTCTGTCCAGAAATCCTATCCCGGATTTTGTATACAATCCCGTCCCACAATCTGGGGATACAAATAAAACTAAACTCGTCCAATTTGTTGAATTGCATCAAGATTGGCTTTCCGTAGAGCAGAAACGTGACTTTGAGATCCAGATCTTATCGGTAAGCATAACAATCAAGAGCTACCAGAAGCAGTAGCACACACTTACGACGTTCGTAAAGGAGTATAGTATTGTACAGGAAAATTGAGCGTAACAAAAGTAGTTTCTGGCTTCCAATAGTCCCAAGGTTACTAACTTGGACTTTAATTAATCATGTTCACACAGAGGATAAACGCCTTGGTGCAGATAAAACCCTGGACAAGATTAGATTAGTTTCGTACCAATTGTCCACAAATATTTAAGAAGGAACCATTTAATAGTGATGCCTTAGATCTGTGCAAGGAATCAGCTGTGTTAGGGTTAAACTGGTCTCCGGTGAGTGACACAATTCAATTCTCTACCAATATACCTCTTGCTTCTCAGCTAACTAAAAGAACGATTATTTCTATGACGTGTAAAATATTTGATCCATTAGGACTACTGAGTGCGGCAATTATCAAACCAAAAATATTACTTCAAAGGTTATGGTGTGCCAAGTTAGATTGGGATGAGCCAATACCAAATAGGTTAGTTAAGGATTGGTTAAACTTTAGTAATAATTTATCTTATTTGTATAATATACATCTACCTAGATATGTGTTGTGTGAAATGCCAGAGGACATTGAACTGCATTGTTTTGTAGATGCCTCCCAAGCTGCATATAGTGCATATTTAAGGTCTAGGGGTAGTAATCACGCCTACACATCCAGCCTGCTATGTGCAAAGGCCAGGGTAGCACCAATTAAACCAATGACCATTCCTAGATTAGAATTATGTGGAGCGCTCCTCGGAGCTAGACTTTGTCAGAAAATCAGTCAGTCCTTAAAATGTAAAATAAATAAGAAAATAATATGGACAGACTCCATGGTAGTATTAGGATGGTTAAAAATGCAGCCAAGTTCACTGAACATTTTTGTGCGCAATAGAGTGAATGAAATTCAGGAGCTAACTGCTGATTATCAGTGGCATCATGTTCCCACTAGCTTGAACCCTGCTGACCTGGCTTCAAGAGGAGTCGACCCACACGTATTGAAGAGCTCAACACTTTGGTGGGAAGGCCCTCCCTTCTTAAAACAAGAAGACTACGAATGGTTCGCCAAGCGACCTCTGTCAGAGGAGGAACCCTTACCCGAGATTAAATCACTCAACTCATACTCATTTGCTGTAGATAATAGGGAACGATTAATTATTAAGGTGATAGATTTCAGTAGGTTTTCTAATTTTTCACGGCTGAAAAGAACAGCTGCTTATGTGCTAAGGTTTATTAATAACTGTAAAGGTCAAAGAAATGCAAGTCAGGCATTATCAGCTGAAGAGCTGCAAAGGGCATGTACCCTTCTAATTAAACTTAGTCAGTTTGAGACATTTTATGAAGAAATTGAAACATTAAGTAAAGGGCAGCAATTGCATAATAAATCTAAATTATTGCCACTGAATCCTTTTGTAGACTCTGAACAGGTGCTCCGAGTAGGAGGCCGTCTAAGAAATTCTAACTTTGATTATGATAAGAAGCACCCTATTCTCCTAGATGCGAAACATAGTTTCACTAAATTGTTAGTTAAACATGAACATTTACGTTTATTTCATGCTGGTCCTCAGGCACTGCTTGCAGCCATTCGGGAAGAATATTGGCCCATAGGAGGGAGAAACCTAGCTCGCACTATAACCAAGCAGTGTGTAGTATGTACGCAACTACGAAGTAAACCTTTCGAACCAATCATGGGTGATTTGCCGGCAGTGAGAACTGATAGTAGCTTCGCCTTCAGTACCTGTGGGGTAGACTTTGCGGGTTCCTTTAGAATTTCAAGCCGCAAGGGTCGAGGGAACCGCATAACTAAAAGTTATTTGTGTGTCTAACCACTAAGGCGGTTCACCTAGAAGCAGTCAGCGATCTCACTTCGGAAGCATTCATTCTATGTATCCGTAGGTTCATAGCTCGGAGAGGTAAACCCTATGCAATCTATTGTGATAATGGTCGAAATTTTATAGGTGCATGCAATGAGCTGGGTAGAATGTTGCAGAAGAGCCAAGAGTCTGTCTTCAATCACTCGGCGAGCGAGGGAATCCGCTTCGTTTTTGGACCTGCATATTCGCCTCATTTCGGGGGAATATGGGAGGCGGGTATAAAATCCTCTAAATACCATCTAAAAAGAGTAGCTGGGGAGGCCTGTTTGACTTTTGAAGAGCTGGCTACACTGTTCTCGCAGATTGAGGCCATACTAAATTCCCGTCCCCTCTCTCCCCTCTCGTCAGATCCAAATGATCCCTCTCCATTAACCCCAGGGCATTTCCTAGTGGGCAGGCCATTGACCGCCGTCCCATCGCCACCCATCACATATCTGCGGCCCAATCGCTACGAACTCATTGAGAAAATCCGTCAACAGTTCTGGTCCAGGTGGCAGGAGTTCCTGGCGGAAATGCAGCAGCGGTCGCAGTGGAGGACACAGCAGCGAGGCATCTGCAGCGGCGACCTCGTGCTCCTGCGGGAGGCAAACCTGCCGCCGCTTCAGTGGCGCTTGGGGCGCGTCACACGCCTACACCCCGGCCCCGATGGAGTCAGCCGGGTGGCTGACGTCACCACCGCCAAAGGGACGGTCACACGGGCCGTCCGCACGATGTGGTGTCCCCTCTTCCGGGACACGTCTTAAGTTGAATCCTTCAACGCCTGGGAGGATGTTACGGCCTTCGCCGCCTGGCAACACAGTCGGGCGGCGGGGCCGGGCGGCGCGGCGGGGCCGGGCGGCGCGCCACGCATCACGCCACCTGCCATGCACCAATGACGGCGCAGCTACATCACGCCACCGGCGCGCGCCAATGGGGCGTAGGCCCCGGGAGGGAGGAGAGCCGGGCGAGGCGACCGCGGCGCGGAGTCTCTTGCACTTGCCTTCACGGGCCACCGGCGAACGGTCGACGAAGAAGCTAACGCGAGCTTACGATTGTAACGGGTCCAAAACCTAAAGAATCTTGTAATCTTCATAACTTTCAATTAAATAGTAATTTAGTAAGTGTTGCATTTGAACGTATTTTATTTAGCAAACCTTACACACCACGCAAGCGCGTGAACATAGATATTTTAAGACATAAAAGTATTTACACTAAAGGTTTAGAAAAAGTGTTGTGGTTAAAAAATATTTCAAATAATAACAATATAAATAATTATTTATCTTCATTCAATATAATTTATTAGGATATCCTTCATCTTCATTCAATATAATTTATTAAGCTTGTACAATAAATATGAAAATTCTCATGATGTGTATAGTTGTGTTTATCACGATACCATATGTGCTTAAAAAAATGTAATATTATGTTTAAATAAATGATGTATAGATAATAAATTTTTGAAATAAATTTTTTCTTGTTATTTTTCACAATTGGGTAATAGGTAATAATATAGTTTCCTATCCCTACCAATCCTTTCCAATGTTAATCATTCATTATAAGTTGCTGGTATCAGCTGTGCGATCTCATTATACATTTACAATTGTCTGTATCAAGACTAGGAATTAAGTAAACAGAACACGTCTCAAAATAAATACAATCCTCGATATGACATGTATAATACATATAAAATGCGTGAATTTTCATTTAGTTACTATTGGGCAACGGTTGATTCAAGGAGATTGGTAATGGAAATGGCTGATGCTGGATTTTTTTATTATGGAAATGGTGTAAATGATAAAGCAGCATGTTTCTCATGTGGAGGTATTATACAAGATTGGGAGATTTACGATGGTCCTTGGATGCAACATACTATACAATTTCCTCAATGTTGTTATTTGAACGCTGTGAAAGGAACGGATTATGTAGACAAATCAAAACGTCGATTTTTAAAAGAAACAAAACCATAAAATTATTCTAAAGTAGAGGAGGATAGATTGATTGTTTGTTTGCTGAATAAGCTACTAAATGCTATTAGCAATGGAGCCTAAGTAAATATAAATTACTTACAGTAATTTTATGCGACATTCGATTCCTACAATTGTAGTTAAAAGGTTGAATCATAAACTGAATTAAATAATTTAAAAATAAATTATATTAGCTACAATGCAAGATTCAGCGAAATATATTTCTGAAGGCATTTG
Organism: Brachylomia viminalis; assembly: GCA_937001585.2. NCBI lineage: Eukaryota > Metazoa > Arthropoda > Insecta > Lepidoptera > Noctuidae > Brachylomia > Brachylomia viminalis. Next base: position 26,857,169 of record OW443304.2, read on the forward strand.
TAAAATTATTATTCAGAACGCTTATGGTGAGGTTATATTTGTCCATGATATGAAGTCCGCTCATAAAAAATCGAGCGCTGATTCATCAAAGCCTCAGGTCGGAAACATGCAAGAACTTGTCTTTAAAAGTGGTAATAGAGAGCTAACATTCTCCCGAGTTCTCCAATCTGCATATCGTTATATGCAGATTGGTCCTGAGAAATTGATAGCGGGTTCAGCAAAGTGTCGGAACACCAGCACATCATCAATAAGGAATATAATGCATGATTTAGTGATACCTGATTCAGAAGATATTATATGCTACCAGATTCTACCGGAAGATGAAATTCCTTTTATTTAAATTAGTTTTAAAGAAATTTCAATTCCAATCAGATGAAAAGTGCTAACTGAGGTCAAAATAGATACAGAGCTGGCAGACACGTTTACAGATCTTCTTTACTATTTGAATAGATTTGTATGATTCAGATTCAAATTTACTCTCCCTATACTACACTGGACTTAAACAGAACCATGATAAAGATGCTTGTATGTTTCTTCGAGTTATCGACATGCAGACTGCTCATAAAAATCGGATGCAGGATCGTTGATGAATTGGATGATGGATAATACCCAAAATACTTATTTGCGTTTTATTAAATTTTCACTTTATATTGAATAGTGAAATCTGTGGGTTTTAGGATCTGAATGAATGAGTGAGAATTGCGGGTTTCCAGATCTTATCTGATCTGGAAACCCCAATTCTTACCTACTCCGGTGCGGACAGGAGGGACACAGGAGTGCCACTTGCGGCGCCGCCACGCCACACTTCCCGGCGTGTGCTGCCAGTGGTCGCCCCGCGGGGCACAAGATGGGGGGCAGAAATTGCCAGCCGCCCACGAGGAAGGGCATAGTGCCGGCGCAGGTTCGCCCTGTCACCGCCACCGCCGCTGTCGCCGCCGCTGTAACTCCAGCTCTAGCGGCGGTAGCTGAGGAGGGGGGTGCGATGTCGGAATAATGGTTTCCAATCATCGTATCCTCCAGGCGAACACCAACCACTGCAGAGCGGCCCAGGACCTGCTGGTGCAGGCCATGGCTGAGTGGTCGGTGAACGTAGCGGTGGTCGCCGAGCCCTAATCGATCCCCAGCAGTTGGCTGGGTGATGACGACGGCTTGGTGGCACTAGCGGCGCGGTCCTCCACAGACTCCCCTCCCCTCTCGCTATTAGAGAGGGGACCGGGATACGTGGCCGCCGCGTGGGGAGAGGTAGCCCTCGTGGGCGTCTATTTCTCCACCCACACCGCCCTCTTCAGGACTTCGAGAACTATCTCGGAGTCCTGGCCGCCGTGGTCGGCAGGGCGGCGCCGCGTCAGGTCTCCGTATTGGGAGACCTGAATGCCAAGTCGGTGATCTGGGGCAACCCAGCCAGCGACCCTCGCGGGCGGGCAGTGGAGATGTGGGCAGCCTCCTCTGAGCTCTCCCTCCTTAGCAGAGGGAACGTCCAGACATGCGTGCGGCGGCAGGGTGGCTCGATAGTGGACGTCACCTTTGCCACCCCTGCGTTGGCCGCGCGCGTGCTGAACTGGCGGGTGGACCTGGTGGAGACCATGTCGGACCACCGCTACGTGCGGTTCGACATCTCCAACGGTGTCCCCGGAGGGACGCAGCCCCTCTCGGGGCGATCAGCGTTCCCACGGTGGGCTCTCACCCGCCTGGACAGGGAGGCGGCGTTTATCCAGGACTGGCTTTCGCCGCCTTCACCGTGACCTAGACACCGTGGCGGGACACCTGAGGGAGTCTCTGACCGAGGTGTGCAATTCTAGCATGCCTCGGTCCGGCCGACCGCTGCCCAATCGGGCGGTATACTGGTGGTCGGTGGAGCTGGAGGGGCTTCGAGTGGCGTGCGTGGAGGCCAGGAGGGCCTACGCGCGGAGCCGGAGGCGGCGTCGATGAGACCACGCCCGCGAGGACCACCTCTATGAGGTGTACTTAGAGGCAAAACTGGTCCTCAAGCGGGCCATCGCCGCCGCCAGGGACTCGGCGAGAGCGGAGATGCTGGAGGGTCTCGACAGCGACCCCTACGGGCGGTTATACAAGGCGGCGCGCAACAAGCTGCGCCCCATTGGTCCCCCAGTGGCCGAGACCCTGGAGCCCTCATTCCTGGATGGGGTGGTTCAGTCCCTGTTCCCGTGCAGGGACAACTTCAGTTCAACCCACCAGTGATGGACCCTCCGCAGGGGACAGCTCCACCAGCTGAGGAGGAAGACGAAGCCCCTCCTGTCACGGAGTCGGAACTCAGCGCGGCGATTGTGCATATCCGCGCCAAGAAGACGGCTCCGGGCCCCGACGGTGTACCGGCGAGGGTGGTGGCAATTGCCGCCACCCAAATGGAGGAGCGGTTTCGGGACCTCTTTAGCGCATGTCTTGCGTCCGGGAGGTTCCCGAAACCATGGAAGGAGGGGCAGCTGTGCCTCCTTCGCAAGGAGGGTCGCCCAGTAGACTCCCCCTCGGCATACCGACCCATCGTCCTGCTCGATGAGGTCGGCAAAATGTTCGAGGGGATAGTCGCTGCCCGCCTAAAGGGTCATCTGCGCAGTGTGGGGCCGGACTTGTCGGACGCTCAGTTCGGTTTTCGGGCTGAGCGTTCCACGGTGGACGCGCTGGCCCGCCTTAAGGGCCAGGTGAAGGAGGCGATGGATGTGGGGGACGGATTGTTGGCGGTTTCATTCGACGTAGCCAACGCCTTCAACTCTGTTCCCCACAGCACCATCCTAGAGGCGCTCCGATTCTACGGGGTGCCTCAATATATTCGGCGTCTACTGGCCAGCTACCTGGAGGATCGGGCGATCGTCCTCGTGAACAGGGCTGGCCAAGTCCGGCGGTACGCTGTCGAGGCCGGCGTTACACATGGGTCAGTCATAGGACCTCTCCTTTGGAACGTCGGCTACGACTGGCTCTTGCGGGGAACTCTCCTCCGAGGTACGAGTGTCGTCTGCTACGCGGATGACACTCTCCTCACCGCCGGGGGGAGAGTTTCAGGGAGGCGGCCAACTTGGCCTCGGCGGGCGGATCCTTGGTCGCAGGGAGGATCCGCTGCCTAGGATTGACGGTGGCGCTGCACTAGACCGAGGCTGTGTTCTTCCACGGGCCTCGGCAGCGCCAACCACCAGACGCCCACATATTTGTAGAGGGCGTCCGAATCGAGGTGAAGGCCCAGATGAAATATCTGGGCCTTGTACTCGACAGCAGGTGGCGTTTCGGCCCGCATTTTAGCGGGCTGTTGGCGCGCCTGCTGAAGGCTGCGGGTGCCCTCTCGTGGCTCCTCCCGAACCTGGGGGGGGCCAGCGCATGATGCCCGCAACTTTACGCCGGCATCTTGAGGAGTATGGCCCTCTATGGGGCCCCAATCTGGGAGGACTCCCTCCAAAGGCGGGAGAACGCCCCCGCCTTGCGAGCCCCCCAAAGGGCCATAGCTCAGCGGGTATCGCGGGCCTACCACACGGTGGGCTTCGCGGCAGCGTGTGCTCTGGCTGGCACCCCTCCTTGGGAACTCGAGGCGTGAGTGCTCGCCAGAGTATACGAATGGACGGCGGGGCGGAGGGCGAGAGGAGAACGCCCCGCCCCGGAAGAGCGGGAGGCCATCCGGCGGGAGGCGAGGGACGCCATCGTCGTCCATTGGACGAGGGACCTCGCCACCGCAGCCTTCGGCCGCCGAACCCTTGACTCGATCGGGCCGGTCCTGCGAGACTGGCTCGATCGGTCGCACGGGTTCCTCTCGTTCCGTCTGGTGCAGGTGCTGTCCGGACACGGTTGTTTCGGATCGTACCTGCACCGAATCGGGCGGGAGGAGACATCGTCGTGCCACGACTGTGGCGCGGCGGAGGACGCGGCGCAGCACACCCTCGCGGTGTGCCCGTCGTGGTCCAAGCCGCGCCACAGTCTCAATGCGGTGATCGGACCGGACCTCTCACTCCCCGGTTTGGTTAACGCCATGCTGGGCGATGAGAGGTCCTGGGCGGCAGTGGCGCGCGGGAGGACGACCCTCACGCGGCGGCGCTCCGAAGACGGAGGAGGGGTCGGAGAAGACGTCAGTATGACAGTCATCTCCGACTCCTCCCAGATGGAGACCAGCAGGCAACGGGTGCGGGGGCACCCTTGCCTGTATTGCACAGGCCTCCACCAGTGTCAGACGGGAATGGCCAGGTATTCCCGGCCATTCCCGTAGCCCCCCAGGCTGGGGGGCATGCGGGGCCCGCCAGCTAGGCGGGCATGCGCCGGGAGGGTTGTGGATGTCAAGGCTGAGCCGGTTTCCCATGACCCTCCCATTACGGCGATACGGGAACACCGCTGAGTTTTAGTGGGTATACTGTCAGTGACAGGAGTCCCACATACCCCGTCTCGTCCCCCACGAGCGGGGATGCATAAAGCATTTCTCAGCGACAAAAAAAAAAAAAAAAATGGTAGCAGGTCCAGACATTTTAGTGCTGCCATCTATAAGACGCTGGCCGCGGCAGTCAGGCAGCAGATGGTAGTATGATAAAATCACGAAGTTCCACCTAAACTCTCGGCGGAGACCTAAATTTAAACGAAGAGCTGTGGTGCCATAAATTTTATTGAGCTACCGTTGGCTGCGCGCACGTCAAAGTCAGTAGAGTTGTAACGTCCTTTGAGAAACTGACGAGGGACGGAACTGACGAGGGGAAACAACAGAGATCGGAACCAGTGTCAATCAAAAACCGACGTTTTGATTCCGAGTCCAAGACAAATAAACGGCGGCCAGTTAGGGAGCAATCAGTTTCCGCCACTAGGTATTGATTGCTCACGGTGTTTCCCTTTTGATTAGAATCCCAGGTGCAAGGGTTTATACATTTATTTGCTTTTTCCCGGAATCTTTTGTGGTACCAGCATAATTGGTCCCTAGCTTGAGACGATGGCCAAGATTACGAATGAGCGCGCCCCATTGATCTTGAGCGTCGAGACTGTCCTGCTGCTTGGTCTCGAGTGAGAGTCAACTTTCCTCGTCAACTCCTCAATGCTGCGCATGATGTTTCCAATGTCAAATGCGGCAACAGAGTGAACTGATGCTGAATGGGCAGGCGAGGTCTCAACTATACTGTCCGCAATTTCCGCAACCTTGTTAAGTGGGAGGTCCACTTGAGCCATGAGAATTCTCTCTACCTCTGGTGGAAGGCGGCGCATCCATAATTCCCTAAGGATGCCTTCATCTCCCACCGAAGTACCAGTCAAGGAACGTAAGTGGCGGAGAAACGCGCTAGGCTTCCGGTCCCCAAGTTGTTCTTCGCTTAAAAGCTGATGTCTGCGCTGGATCTTAGAATCCGATAAGCGTCTGATTAGTTCCTTTTTTAGGTACTCATATCTGCCTTCTGTAGGTGGGTTTGCTATTATGTCTTCTACTTCTTCGGCTACACGACCATCCAACACAGACAGTATGTGTCCATATTTGGTGGCATCCTGAGTAATGCCAGCAATTTGAAATTGTGCTTCAGGCTGTGCAAACCATATGACAGGCTTTTCAACAAAAAAAAATTGCAGCTTGACGGAGACACCTGCAACGCTAGTACCTAGTTGTAGAAGATTGAGGTTGTAATTGAAAACGAGCGAGGTTTTGCTCCAGCTCTATGATCTTTTGTTGGAGGGAATTTTCTTCGTTTAGCATGATTAAAAAAATGTATTAAATTTAATAAATAAAGAAACCAAGAAAACCTAATGGAATTATTAGCCTTTAACTTGAAACCCAGTATTGTTTGCAACCCACATTTGGCTTCTGCTGTCGTAACCAAAATATAACTTCCATGCAATTATTAGTACTTAATAAGTATTATGACAAACAATGTCAAACAAGAACACAATAACCAAACAAGATAAGCTTTATTAACATAAAAGTAAAATCAAGATGTCAATGTAGTAGGTAGGATACAATCTTGTTTTTATAATATCAAATAATACAGTTATAAAAAATATTTAATTATGGTACATAATGTAATAAATTATATTAGGTATATAAAACCTTACATAATTATAAATGTGCAGTAGTTTCTTGCATGTGGATTGTTAATTTAATATTACTTAGATTTCAGTTGTCAGATTTATTCTTCAGATAAAGTTATCTGACTATTGAAAAATCTGCCCTTACTTAACTAGCTTGACAGTACCTTACTTGTGTAGCAATATTGCTAACACATAAATTATGATTTTTAGTAGGTAGGTATGTAAGCAACTAAAATGGTTTTAAAAATGGTCTATTGATGTTTAATACAACAACAAAAATCTATTATAATACTGTTTGTACCATTAACTATTTAGTTCTTTAGATCAATTATTTGTAAACCAACACCAAATTTAAATTAGTTAGTGACATAAATGGTAGCAAGTATTGTTAGAATAATGAGAGTAGGTAGCCTTATTATAGGTTATTGTAAACAATTTTAAATCTGAGCACAAACAATCAAACCAATGTGTTAACTAAGCTCTAAATATAATTATGTGAAGAGGCGACACACTCAGGCTAAAACTTGTTATTAGCTGAATAAGTATGCATGTTGCTTGGTCTATGAAGGTAGTTTAACACTCATGCACTTTTTTTGTAACTTATGATCACTGAAATAATTGTTAATATGGGTATGGGTAAAAGTTTAAACACCATGCAATACCAGGAATCCCGTTGAAAAAAGTTGTGGTAGTTGTCACACAAAACTTGTAGAGAGTTACAAATTATGTTTGCTAACCAGATCCGTGGCTATGTTACCATTGAAATATGTCAATGGTTCGTTGTTTATCTCGTAATGGAATTTAGACTGGGTACTTGCACCATTGAATACCAGTCCGCAGGCGAGTCGAACTTGCAGTGGAACTGGTTGCACAAACTGAATAGGTAGGTAGTTAGGTACACCTCGGCGTGTGGGGCTTAGCCGTCGCAGGGAGTATGCGAGCACGATCGTAAATTCTCGTTGTACTTGGTAAACACTCGTCGACTTAGGCTTCGACCTCCAGGGCCAGGGTGTTGATGAAAACGGTAGCTTTGTACTCTTTCAATACTACCACACAGGGTAGGTGCCTGTATCCTGTATCTACTCGGCAACTAGTTTTTTTCACAATCATATTGTGTAGTCGGGGTCACCATTGACGGGTCGGAGGTTCAATCATACGAAAACACCGACTCGTTCTTCGTAAAATTTATTGCTTATTAGTTAAACGTATTACATTAATACACGACTCACAAAACTGGGGAAAATTTCAGTCACGAAACAACAAGCTTATTTCTCTTCTCAGTAGATTTACAACGGCCAGCCAGATGACATCTCAAAACTTGGCGGGAAAAGCCCCCTAGTCACCCAGTGTCACCTCTTTTTTTTTTTTTTTTGTTTTGGTTTGGCTTCGCACGGTTTGTGCATTTAGCCAATGTCACGTTTAGTTATCGAGAACAAAGGTAGGGAAACGAAAGAAAAATAATGACAACCCTCTACCTTGGCAGCGTTCCGAGTTGGGCTGTCATCGATTTGAGCGCGCTAACACCCGCACCGAATTAGCGTGAGCGCGATAACGATGTCCCGTGAATCGTCATAGATGACGTCCTGACACGCGCCATCTTGCGATAACGCCGACCATGCCCTAAATTAATATAACCGTGAGCGCTGTCAAAAATGATGATAAACTAAAGCGGCATTTTCGAAATTATGCTGTAAAATCCAAGACGTAACAGAATACCAGAAATGAGTTATAAACTCATGCGTATTATGTTTAATGTTTCATCTATGTTATTTGTAGTTCATGGTAACAATAAGAGTGTAATTGTAGTTTTATTAATTATTTTTAACATAGCCAATAATATCGACACACATATAAATATTGTGAACCCCATGGGTATGTTTTAAAGTGATACAATAATGGGAACTGTAAGAACTGTCTTTTCACCTGTGACAAACTATAAATATATGAATATGAACATGGTATTTTACTTCGGGGTAAATATTTGCCGCGAGCATGTAAATACGCTAATATAAGTACTTGGATGTCCGTTTCATCCCTGGACGAATTGTCGTTCTCAAACTCAAAATCTGAGTTATCCGAGTCGATAGATTAATCTAACAAAATAGAAGTGCCAATGCGTTAAACTTTCATTTGCAGAAGAATAATCGGTCTTTTTTGTGCAAGGTTTGAGGTTGACGTTGAGCGACCACTGTGAGCGCGTTCACGAGCGTTTCGAATTGATGACAGTTCTAAACTGTCATAATCATGATATCTAATACGGAACGCAAAATATCGATGATTGTGATCGCTGTGAGCGCTCACGTTCTATTTCGGAATGCAGCCCTTGTCATTCTGTTGGTGTTGCCAACAAAAATGTGGAGCGTTGCGTTCGCCACATGGTGTTGGTCCACGAGAACGCTGACACGATTGATACTTCTGTCGCTGCCACGGACACCTAGTATAGATAAACCGGACAATTATCACTCGCCATTAAATAATGATATTAAAATTAAATCTTCCTAGATAAATTCTGATCTCATTGAACCAAGTAAAATTTATACTACCAGTAAAGACTGGACTTTCAAAAACTTAACCTAAGCTTTTTGATTAGCTTTCGCAAAATATACGGGATAAGGTTGTACGGACTGACGATGTATGCTCCTATGTTTTTTCTCCGTTAAAGTATAGCTGTAACAGGTGTCGAACTGGGAGTAAAACCGTCGCTCGAGCCCAGTCTCCTGTCCCTCGCACACTCTCTGAGCTCAACGCTCTCTTGGACACCAAACCTGACTGTGATGTGTTAGTGGATGAATGGAAGAAGATGTTGTCAGTAAGTCTGGAGTATTGTGAGATGAGCGTATGACTGACGAGTAGTAATTTGTACAATTCGTTAATGTACAGACGCCAGCAGGTCAAGCTACCCGAAACTGTCAAATTTTCCCAATCAACCTTGAACCTTAATGCTTTAGCGATAAAGTTGAAAATCTATTAAAGAAATTTGACAGATTGTAGTAGCTTGATGTGCTGGCGTCTGTACCTACTCAACTTATGTGTTTGTGCCTAATGTAATTGGTTATGGCCGTTATATGTTAAAATAAATACTCACACAGCAACTGTGTGTATCTAATAACAGTCACCTATAGTTTTTTTATTGCCTTAATTTAACAGAAGAGTCATAAACTTCATGTTTTTCTGTGTACGTTTAATTATTTATCCCCCATACAGTGTTAGTCTTTATAATGTGCACATATCGAAACGAGGGAATCCGTGCTTAATTTCAAGGACGGAAAAAAAAGGCTGTCTTCCTTCAATAGTGTGTAGTCGTGCGCTGGGCCCACAGACTACAATATAGTATAGTATAGCTGGGCCTTTCTTTAGCAGTCGATAAGAAATGATGGGATTGTTTCCATTAGGTGGCTTATACGATGAAAAATAACTTAAAGTAATAAAAACGGTAGGTAATAGGGCGTCTTATTGAGAAATTTTACGATTATTGTAAAAATTTACGAAAAAAAAAACAGATTTTTGCTGAAAAAACATATTTATTTTTAATTGACGGAATTACTTTTCAAAAATTTTTATTTTATGAGGACGCCGTATTACTTCCTACCGTTATGGAGCTTGTTTCATCGCGATAGATCATTTAGTTTAAAAGTTACACCGCTTTGTTTACACTAGTGAACAATTGGTTTTTCATTTCCGTATAAAATATTTAGATTTTTTAATTTTTTCCGTCGATAAAATTAAGCATAAATTCCCTCATTTCGATATGTGCACATCATAAAGACTCACACTGTATTACTATAATTACAGGTTTCATAACCTAATGCGATAGTACGGTTTCTTAATTAAAACGTATTTACATAATTAAATATTTAAATTATTTACGATTTAAAATTATTACGGAACATTTTTATTACGACCTCAGTCTGTGTTATCCAGTTCCCGTGTCCAGTTCTCTTTTTTTTTTTTTTTTTTTTGTTTTGGCTTCGCACGGTTTGTGCCGTAGACAGAGAATGCTTTCCAGGCGTCTATAGAATTCTCTGTCTACGGTTTGTGCATTTAGCCAATGTCATGTCCAGTTCTCTCTAGCGGGAGAAATAGGCAGTAAGGTTCCATAATGATAATGACATTTTTTGTGATAATATCTGTGGTTAGATAGTACATACTAATTCTATAGTGGTTAGCTCCTCCTTGTTTGTTGTGTATTGTATGCTATGTTTGACATTTTATTTTATTGACTTGACAAGACACTATTGAACAGTATTATGTATTGAATTAATTGGTGAAATTAGAGATGTGCTATAAAATAAAGGCAAATTAATCTAATTTGATAAGTAATGTGGTATATAAGTACTTATAAAGCTTAATATATAATCAGTCTAAATCATGGCACAACGCTTTCCTGCCGGCGGGCCGAGTCCAGCGCCCCCTCCTGGCGCCATGCAGCCCCAGCAGCGCTACCCGGGGCCCACGCAGCCTCAGGGCTCCCCTATGCCGCCCAGGCCTTACCCGGGACCCAACTTTCCTGTAAGTTCTGTAACGTTAAACCTTACTACGTACGTAGCATACTTACATGTTAACTCCGGATTATATCAAGCAATGACTTTATATGTACATAATTACATTTATACATTTTCATCTGTGTTTGGTGCCGTGGCGATACATTGTACCATTCGAACGATTCCTCTGACTTTGAAATCACTATTTACCTATTCAAACTTCATTTTGCTAATTATTGTTCTTGAATGCCAGCAAAAAACAATTTTAACAAAGCTACTCAAATAATAACATTTGGATTCAAAATATAATTGCTGCAGAACTCTAGAAAGTATTGCACTGCCTGTACAATATAGCTTGTGTGGTTTTAATTGATCAGCAACTGAACTTGAGAGATCTACCTCTAGTTGGCTGGCAATTTATCTTTCCATTTCACATTGTTGAAAGAAATATATATCCATAATGTATATCCATAAGGTTTCCAATCTTACTAGCAATATGCAAACAAAAGTAAAAACTTTGATATAAGTACCTAAGTGAGCTGGGGAGTTTGTTGCACCACTTCTGCCCAAGTTTAAGGGTCAAAACAAAATCAAAAATTATTTATTTTTCCAACATAAATTAGGCTAAACAGATTAGTGATTGGAGCGTCCCTTTAAGCAAGTAATGCCTGTATTGGGAGACTCCGCTCTTCCATAGGGTGGTTATTTTGTGAGACTATCTATCTCATTTTGATGTTTATAAAGTACTGATACTCAGCCTAATTTGAATAAATTACTAGATTTTAAGAAGTCCATTAAAAGAAGAGAGAAAACTAACATTAAAATGTAAATAATTATTATTGTCATGGATTTGGGAGCAATTAATGATTTTAAATTTAAAAAAATAAAATAAGCCTTGTACTCACTAATGCTTGGCATGGTATGATATGGTATTAATACTGGTAATGTGGCAATACTTTCAAACTGACTGCATCAGTGCTTTTAGGTGTAGGTATGTTTATGGGCTTGATGGGTTCAAATAAAAAGAGAGCTCAGTGTAACTGCTATAGTATTATGTCTCAGCAGTGTCCTAGAAATAATTTCCTATGGCCGTTCAGTAGATAAACATGCACTAGAGTTGGCCACTTAATGTGTCTCTTGGGTAACGTATTTGATAATGCTATATTAAATTGTCATATTATCCTTTTTCTTTAATGCTATAAGGTTTTTGTTGGCGAAGCTTAATGTGACAGCCAGCCAATCAGAGAACATTTTGTCATTATGCGGTGAGCATACCAATTTTCGAATGTGCATTAATCAGGCCGAATAGTTTGACCACATATTGGGCTATTCAGCCATGTAATTAACCGAACATTTGGTAATATACCTATCATTTGTTGCAATACTAGTAATTTGATTTGATTATTTTAATACTAAAAAACTTTGATTCAAATTTCAAACCATAAAGATGTTTTTCATTGGACAAATTGAGGTTAATTTTATAACCTCAATTGATATAAAAAAAATTACATTTCTCAATACTTGATTAAATTAAAAACACTGTCATATAAGCTCTACCAACATATCCCCTGATCTGCCACACAATTGCTCTGCCAAATCGTTCCTGTTGAACTACTGCCAAGTGGCCCCTAGCCTCTCGCCGAGAAACCTAGGAACATCCCAGAAATTATGTGAATAAATGTATATAGTTCCTCGCTTTCTAGTCATTGATCTTGTCTCCTCGCGACACTTCTTGCTATAAGTCTTAAGGCCACATAAGTACTTAGTTAAATACAGTGACAAACAACCGGTTTCCAGAAGGAAAAGCAACAATATGTCAAAATTTACAGTCAATCACTTGACATGAAAACTCATATCAAGTGATTGGTTGTAAATAATTCAGTCAACCAATCACAGCAGTTGACGTGCGTTGGTTTTTGAATAATGGTTTTTTTTATAATACATTTGTGTGTGTATGTCAACAGGCACGTAGCGGGTTCACGCCGCCGCCGGTGGGCGCGGGCGGGCCGGCGGGCGGGCCGGGCGGGGCGCGCGCGGCGGGCGGCGCGGCGTACGGCGGCGGGCCCGCGCCCGCGCCGGCCGCGCCCGGCATGCGGCCCGCGCCGCCGCCCGCGCCCGCGCCGGCCGCCAAGCGCCCGCCCGACGCACGCGCCTCCCTGCCGCCGCAGCACAAGGCCGGCCTCTACAACCCGTGAGTACTGCCCCGAGCGCGCGCGCGGCCGTCGAGCGTGTGTGACCGTGTGTCTGTGCAGGGACGCGTACGGCGGCGCGGGCGGGCCGGCCTCCAAGCGCAAGAAGCGGTTGGCGGACAAGATCCTGCCGCAGAAGGTGCGCGACCTGGTGCCGGAGTCGCAGGCCTACATGGACTTGCTGGCCTTCGAGCGCAAGCTCGATGCCACAATCATGCGCAAGCGCCTCGACATTCAAGAGGCCCTCAAGCGACCCATGAAGCAGAAGCGGAAGCTCAGGATATTCATCTCCAATACATTCTACCCGGGTATGTGATCATCATTTACTGAAAATGCCAACTTTATGGAAATTCAAACAGAAAATACCGAAGTATGGTCTATTCCAAAAGTATCAGATGAAAGTGTAAAAGCCTGCACCCAATTGTCACGCTAACAATCAAGATTTTGTTGGATGTTAAATGGAATTACTACTCCATGTTTGAACAATTCTTATGCTCAACTACGAAAATCACGCAATGTATGTTGAATTGTCAAAAGTAAAGGCATTGCCACTGTGTGTTACGCAACTACCCTGCAGGTTAAATTCTTATGTTTCGGGAGGTTCCTGTTCCGGATAAGGCGGAAGGAAACGCCCGGGTGTCACCATTGTGTGGATCGCCCAGAAAACACGCTGGAGCATACGGTGGAGGTCTGCCCGGGTTGGACGGAGCACCGCCGTGTCCTCGTTCAGGCGATTGGCGGTGGCGATCTCTCGCGTCCGGCCCTGGTCCAGGCCATGGTACGGAGCGAGAGGGCTTGGGATGCCGTCACCTCCTTCTGCGAAGCAGTAATGTTCGCGAAGGAGGAGGCGGAACGCGTGAGGGAGAAGCAAAATTCGCGCCCTCACGCCCCTAGCCGCCGCAGGAGACGCCCTGGGCGTCGGGAATCGCAGGCCGATTCCCGACCACCGTAGGCGCGGGCTTGCGAGCGGCGAGCAATGGGCAGCTCGCCGTTCGATGACCAGGCCCGGGTCGACGGCGCGTTGTGTTCCACGCTAGGGCCGATGCCTGCCAGGGTTGCGGGAAAGTCCGAGAGGGATACCGTGGCCCCTGGCACAAGCAACTGAAGGAACACGGGTGGGTTTTAGTCAGTAAGAGTCTGACACGCCCTCCCGCTCTGCCCCGAGCAAGAAAATTATTTGATGATTTCCCACCCTCAAAAAAAAAAAAAGGTTAAATTCTTAGGCATTCACTCACTATAGGGAATAAGTAACACATTAATATGTATTTAGAAGGTTCCTTCTAACTTTGTATCTCACATCTCACCACATTTCCTACAATTATTGTTTGAATAACACTATTAAATTTGTAATCGAGAAATCATCGTCGAACATTGAGGTAGGTACCTTATAAAACTAACCTCAATTTGTCAAATATAAAACATCTAAAATGTGACATAAAATTAGAATTTCGGGTTTAAGTCAAAGAACACAATTTGTAAGTGGCACTTCAACTTTTCATTTTTGAAGCGTTTGGTCGACGGAAGAGTAGACAAAAATGACGTTTCCGTGTAATCAGTGGAAACTTTTCTACTGTCTTTAGCATGGCGATTACAAAATTTAATGTGAGGAGGAGTGTCTTCACTACGCTAGACAATTGTCTACAACCTCATCGTGACGTAAAATTTTTCTCCGGTTTTGACAGTTTAGGATAGAAAACTTTCTTCTGAAATAGTCTACTACATAAAAAATAACTTAAACAAAGATTCGTTAGCTGTTTTTTCGTTAAGGCGAATAATTTTAGGCGGTGCTTTGTTCTTTCTCTCGTATCTTAGGCAATCATGTTGGGTCCAAAACGTCGACATTATTTAAGTTTTATATAGAAAAACTTGACCGAAGATGGGAAAAGGGCCCGAAAAGGGCCCACTAGCGAAGTGTTGGTGGGGAGACGAAAGGGGCGGTGCCCTGCCCGGGCAGCGACGCGCAGCATGTTACGATGGATTCAGTAGGATTGTAATCCTTCATGGTTTCAGTTTACGCGTCGTTGTCCCTGCCACCCTGTATAGTCCACCAACACCGCAATTCGTTTTACTGGCCTTCTAAAGCTGTAAATAATACATTTTTGGTTTTAACAATAAAGTAAGAACAACAAAAGATGCTGCAGTTTCTACACTATGTTGTCCCATAACTATGATCTATTAAATTCATTCACAGGGAATTTATAACAACTTAATAAGAGCCAAAATATTATCAATGAACACTGACTATATTCAGTTATAAATGGAGATTAAATATACGATTATGTGTATGAAATGGTTGTACGTTGTTTTATAGTTACTAGTTTTATAGAATTTCGTTTCACATACAATTTTCTCATGTTTTCGTTTCATAGATCAATACGCAGAATACTTACTTTGAAGATTTTTAAATCATCGATTTTGGTTTCACATAAAATAAATGTTAGAATAATCATATCATAAAATAACAAATCAAATATTCTTTATGAGACAACATCCACACAAGGTCTTCAGGTCCCGAACTAGGTAGAACCTGTACTATGGTAACCTGATGACTGATATACATACGTATATACTTAAACACACCCAGACACAGGTCAAACATACATGTTCATGCACACAAATGTTTGACTTGTCCGGGGATCGAACCCGGGACCAGTGGCTCAGAAGGCAGGGTCGCTATAACTAACTGCACCAACCGGTCAGTCATATATCCTTTTTATATTGTTTATTTAATATAAAACTTATTACTAAGAATAACATTTTATCAAGGGACAGAAATTTAAACACTGAGTATCTTATTATTTAATTATACCTATATTTCTTAAACGCATAATTAATCTTAGTAAATATTTATAAGATATTTATTTATAAAATTATGGATAGCATAAGGTCTATTTTTATACATCTTACTGAAATAAAATATCATGGAAAAATACACCGAACAAACAATATTCTTTAAAAAATTAATGTACTGTTTGATAAGTCATTGAATTGTGTTTCATTCAAGTAAATAGTCTTTGAAACAATAATATTCGAAATAAAAATACAAGGATCAAATATTATATGAAAAATTTTCTGGGAAACTAAATTCTATGAAATTTCTGTCTGCGAAACAAGGGGACACCGTATAAAATATCTAAAATCAAATGATATATAATTTAAGACATTTCGAGAAGGGTAGACAAGCGATTTGTATTCTACAGTAGAGTAGAAACAGAACGCGTGATGCTAAGCCTGCTGAGGAACGTTTTGTATTCTACAGTAGAGTAGAAACAGAACGCGTGATGCTAAGCCTGCTGAGGTACGTTTTGTATTCTACAGTAGAGTAGAAACAGAACGCGTGATGCTAAGCCTGCTGAGGTACGTTTTCTGACCATATGTTAACATTTTCATCAGATACATTTCGAGAAGGGTAGACAAGCGATTTGTATTCTACAGTAGAGTAGAAACAGAACGCGTGATGCTAAGCCTGCTGAGGTACGTTTTCTGACAATATGTTAACATTTTCATCAGATACATTTCGAGAAGGGTAGACAAGCGATTTGTATTCTACAGTAGAGTAGAAACAGAACGCGTGATGCTAAGCCTGCTGAGGTACGTTTTCTGACAATATGTTAACATTTTCATCAGATACATTTCGAGAAGGGTAGACAAGCGATTTTTATTCTACAGTAGAGTAGAAACAGAACGCGTGATGCTAAGCCTGCTGAGGTACGTTTTGTATTCTACAGTAGAGTAGAAACAGAACGCGTGATGCTAAGCCTGCTGAGGTACGTTTTCTGACCATATGTTAACATTTTCATCAGATACATTTCGAGAAGGGTAGACAAGCGATTTGTATTCTACAGTAGAGTAGAAACAGAACGCGTGATGCTAAGCCTGCTGAGGTACGTTTTCTGACCATATTTACATATTCATCAGATACTTTTGGAACAAATGCTTTGACGGATGCAATAGCAATTACAAAGGGGTTCCCAAACTGCTTCATTCCGTGGCACACTTCAGCGCCTCTATTCACAACCATTCGATACGCTGCCGAAACGAAATTGTAAGGTGCATTTAGGAAGTAAGCTACCGAATGGCAGTTTATGGTAGAATTTTCAGTGGTCTCTAAATAAAGGAGAATCGGCAAAAAGGTATGGAAGCTGGTCTAAGCACCAATAACAGTCACACATAATATGCCATTAGATAGGTGTTTTATTATAACTACTATGGCGGCTCATTTCAAATCGCTGCGTGCAAAAAGTTATGGCGATGTTTCGTAGGACTGACCTAAGGCTAGATAGCGGAACCCTTGCTTAGTTAATCACTTCTAGTGGACTTCGTGTGAATATTTGCAAATGTATGCATTCCGATGATAATACAATAACATGCTACCATCAAGCTGGCCTGATTATGGACCTGGACGTTAGATAAAGGAACTCTTGAATAGTTACTAGTAAACCCCTCGATTGTGGGCTCATTAGAAGAATCTAAACTAGTCCTGTTCATTTTACCTGATGACTTACCTGGATGCTAGATAACGGAACTCTTGAATAGCTACTAGTAAAGGTAAACCCCTTGATTGTGGGCTCATTAGAGTAATGTAAACTAGTCCTGTTCATTTTACCTGATGACTTACCTGGATGCTAGATAACGGAACTCTTGAATAGCTACTAGTAAAGGTAAACTCATCGATTGTGGGCTCATTAGAATAATCTAAACTAGTCCTGTTTATTTTACCTGATGACGAAAACCTGATGACTTACCTGATTGCTAGATAACGGAACTCTTGGATAGCTACTAGTAAACCCCTCGAGTGTGGCTCGAGAATAGCTATTAATCGGCGGCGGCGGCGATGACATAAATGACGCGTACCATTAAATTCAACCTAAAAAAAACAGGACATTGAGGTTTGTTTTTCACTATTCGCATGCTGCTGGTGCTGATTTCTTCAGCGGCAGTCCAACTCTGCGTGTCTAGCACGTCAACTCCAACTCTGCGTGTCTAGCACGTCAACTCCAACTCTGCGTGTCTAGCACGTCAACTCCAACTCTGCGTGTCTAGCACGTCAGCTCCAACTCTGCGTGTCTAGCACGTCAACTCCAACTCTGCGTGTCTAGCACGTCAGCTCCAACTCTGCGTGTCTAGCACGTCAACTCCAACTCTGCGTGTCTAGCACGTCAACTCCAACTCTGCGTGTCTAGCACGTCAGCTCCAACTCTGCGTGTCTAGCACGTCAACTCCAACTCTGCGTGTCTAGCACGTCAACTCCAACTCTGCGTGTCTAGCACGTCAACTCCAACTCTGCGTGTCTAGCACGTCAACTCCAACTCTGCGTGCCTAGCACGTCAGCTCCAACTCTGCGTGTCTAGCACGTCAACTCCAACTCTGCGTGTCTAGCACGTCAGCTCCAACTCTGCGTGTCTAGCACGTCAACTCCAACTCTGCGTGTCTAGCACGTCAGCTCCAACTCTGCGTGTCTAGCACGTCAACTCCAACTCTGCGTGTCTAGCACGTCAGCTCCAACTCTGCGTGTCTAGCACGTCAGCTCCAACTCTGCCTGTCTAGCACGTCAGCTAAATATGAAGATTGATTTTGACAAACATCTTCACTAAAAGGTGACGCAGTAATCTTCTGTTGTGAAGTCCACGTCGACTCATAATATAATTTTTGTGATTTTCTTCAATAATTAAAAGGGAACTTTTGCACTCATTAAGACATCCACAGACATCCACCAAGGAAAATCTGTCCATGTGACCTTCACCCTGAGAAGGCAGACTTGTCCCCCAATAAGACTTCATAATGAAGAAGTTCCTCAAGCTGAAGATGCCAGATATTTGGGTATGCATCTGGATCGAAGACTCACCTGGAGAAAGCACATCTGGACCAAGCGTAAACAACTGGATACGATAGTCAGATCAAAGTACTGGCTCATAGGTCGTAAATCAAACATGTCACATGAAAGCAAGATAGCTATCTACAAGACCGTCCTTAAACCAATCTGGACCTACGGAATCCAACTGTGGGGTACTGCTAGCAATAGCAACATTGAGATTCTTGAAAGAGTTCAAAGCAAGACACTGAGAGCCATGCTAGATATACCCTACTATGTAAACAACAAATATATACATGAGGACCTAAAGATCGCAACCGTCAAACAAGAGATCGCTAGATATAGTGAAAGCTATCAGACGAGGATATCAACTCACGTCAATGAACCGGCATCTAAACTAGAAGGCACAGGAAGTATTACACATTCCCGATTGAAACGGCATAGTGTCTCTACACTTACCGTGAGATTTGGTGACACCAGATGAAAGGGATTCATAGGAATTCCTTCCGCTAACAAGACATAGATCGAAATACCTCATCTGAATGGCTTATTGTGTTAACACAGATTGCCAAGTTACAGAATTAAAAAAAAAAAAAAAAATTAAGACATCTTATAAGTCCACACTCGATGGGTTTACTAGTAACCAGTCAAGGATTCAGCTATCCCCTGATCTGTCGATCGAACTTATTAAGTTCGGTAACAATAGAAAAGTAATTGTGTCTCATCAGCGAAAGCTAATCTCTTAAATAGCGCCCAAGTCATTCATCCGGTTTTCGTCATCGGGTAAAATGAACAGTACTCGTTGAGACACATCTAATGAGCCCACACTAGACTGGTTTAATAGTAGCCATTCAAGGGTTTCGTTATCTAGCGTCCAGGTCAGTCATCAGGTAGAATGAATACTACTCGTTGCGATCAGAGAGGCAATTCGGCAATTTACGTATTTTTTTGAACTTTTGCATTCTAATCTCACGTCTCAATCGGCTGCCAAAAACAATCAATTTACATACATTTTTGACATTGATTGTCGCTGAAATGAGCTTCCGACTTGAATTTGAAAATGTTTTATGTAGGTACGAGAATTGGCATTCAGGTCATCGTCATCAGGTAAAATGGACAGTACTCGTTGAGACACATAAATAGCCCACGCTCGATGGGTTTACTAGTAGTTATTCAAGAGTTCCGTTATCAGGCGTTCAGATCTATCATCTGACCATCTCGATGGCACCATAACTATCATCGGAATGCATACATTTGCGAATATTCAAACTTAGACCACTAGAAGTGATTAACTATTCAAGTAATTCGTTATCTACCGTCCAGGTCACGTCCTACGACACATCGTCATATTTTTTTCACAAAGCTATTTGAAATGCACTTGTTCTAGATTAAAACGCCAGATCTAATGACATGTTTGGTTGTTATTGGTCGTGGGGACCATTTTGTCCGGTTCTCCTTTATATTATTAAGTAAGTAGTAATAATACGTTGCCATTGTAGTAGTTTACCTCTAATGGTATGCCATTAGAGAGGGCATACAAGTGTAAATATCTTGGCCACATACTTACCCCTGATCTCTGGGACGAAGACGATATTGAACGGGCGCGGAGGACCTTGTCAGTTAGAGCGAACATGCTGTCCAGGTATGCTCATTGTTAAATGATAAAAGATTTTATTTCTGTAAGTAGGTTTGTACAAACACTTACACGTCGATATGGTGTTCAGTAAGTGTTAACATAATCTTTTCAGAGCGTACTGCACTACGTTTAACACGAGCAGCCTGTGGGCTAGATATACTCAAAAATCATACAGTGCCCTCCGCGTGCAATACAACATCGCGTTCAGTGTGCTGGCGAGGCTGGCCGCCAGCGCAGCTCGCGGGCGCAGCGCGGGTTGTGTCAGTTGTGTGCTCGCCCAGTGCGTCCCACGGGCGTGGGGAGGGGGCGGCGTCAACAGTATCCTGTCTCTAATGTCGAGCAGGTTGGACTGGTCCGTACGTGAATCGCTGCGCCATTTCCCATGGAATGGTGCAGCCGCGGTGAAGCGTCGGACAGTACTGCTGCTCTGTATATTATACAGGAATTAGTTTAGGGTGTAGATAAAAAATATCTTAATTACGGACAAGTAACAATGACTCATTGTAAGTAAACTTATCCTAAGTTTACTTACAAATGTCATGGTTACTTGAATAAATACATTGAATTGATTGCGTGGTTATTTAGAAAAACCGGCCAAGAGCGTGTCGGACCACGCATTGTGAAGAGTACCGTAGATGGGATGAATATTTGTGTATGCTCAATATCGATTTATACCATAAGACTACCATTTCGTTACGTTCCTCCTAAAGGAACCTCATATGTTCGATTCGGCAGTGCATCGAAAGGTTGTGGATAGCTATGCAGCCTCCTTTTGTTTTACACGTAGTCCCTTTTCCTAGTATTATTACTATGACGGTAATCAGATTGAAAGAAAACAAAAATGTTAACTTTCATCTGACGATTGAAAAATCGCGGTGCCCTGAAGCTACCTCCACGATGCCCACTTTGGGAACCCCTGCCAGCCACACTCGGCTGAAGGCGCCAGTAGGCCGCGAGTGATGGCGCGAGAGTGATGACGCGAGAGTGATGGCGCGAGTGATGACGCGAGAGTGATGACGCGAGTGCTGCGCAGGTCAGGGCGACACCGCCGTGCCGTCGTGGGAGCTGCGCGTGGAGGGCCGCCTGCTGGACGACACCAAGAATGACCCCAACAAAGTAACTCATTTCATTACGCTTTACTGAGTGTGCCTACCGCCGCTACTGTATCGCCATTCTTCTTTAATTTGCTTTATACAAAATATGTTATGATATTTATGTGTTTCTTCTGACTTATTCAATTATTTCTACATAGTTAAGAGCATCTTTGTATGAATCGGATCGAGTATATGGTAACGAAACGGGACCAGTAAGTGTTAGCGTGCGGAGGTGTTGCAGGTGAAGCGCAAGTTCTCGTCGTTCTTCAAGTCGCTGGTGATCGAGCTGGACAAGGAGCTGTACGGGCCCGACAACCACCTGGTGGAGTGGCACCGCACGCTCACGACGCAGGAGACGGACGGCTTCCAGGTCAAGCGGCCCGGATACAAGAACGTGCGCTGCACCATCCTGCTGCTGCTGGACTACCAGCCGCTGCAGTTCAAGCTGGACCAGCGCCTGGCGCGCCTGCTGGGCGTGCACACGCAGACGCGCCCGGTCATCGTCAACGCGCTGTGGCAGTACGTGAAGACGCACCGCCTGCAGGACGTGCACGAGCGCGAGTACGTGGCCTGCGACAAGTACCTGGAGCAGATCTTCGGCGCCGCGCGCATGAAGCTGGCCGAGGTGCCGGGCCGCCTCGGCGCGCTGCTGCACCCGCCCGACCCCATCGTCATCAACCACGTCATCGCCGTGGAGCCGCCGCACGACACCAAGCAGACGGCGTGCTACGACATCGACGTGGAGGTGAGTGAACCGACGCGACGCGCGCTGCGCCTCCAGCTGCGACTGCGATGTTGAGCCGCGTGTGTGTGCTTGCAGGTGGACGACACGCTGAAGACGCAGATGAACAACTTCTTGCTGAGCACGGCCAACCAGCAGGAGATCCAAGGACTCGACTCCAAGATCCACGAGACTGTGAGTATTATTGCTTTGACCACGTCGGAATTGCATATTATGTACGGCCCCTGTAAAAAGAGCGTTCCTTCGTTAAATGAACTTTTCTGTTTGTTCCGCACACTGCAGGGTGTAACAAGACCCATCACATAGCCGTCAACTACGCATCCTATATAGCTCTTGTAACTAAACTCGTGACAATCTAAGAAGTCCGATTTGACGTTTCTCATTTAAACATGCTGCATTCACTTTGTATGAACGTCTACGTAAGAAATCTAAAAATCAAATTCATAATCTTAATTTATTACTATGTAATCCATACATTAGTATAACAATGAGTATAGTTCGTTAGCACCAAGTTTCACTTTATATTGGCAAAAAGCACTCAAAAACACGAATTAATCGTTGATTAATATTCCGACAGAACGTTATTAGTTATTACAATGTCATGTCTTTGGGTTCGTTGCCTCAATGCTGTGCCCATTCTAAGCCGCGTTTCGACCGTATAAAATAGATGTTCTGAAAATCTATACTTTTACAAACATTACATTTAGAAAAGAGAGAAACGTATAATTACTGTATTATGTCATTATAGGCAATGGTTTGGTTAAACAGGCCGGAATCCACATAAGGGTAACCGACGAAGACAGTTCAACTGATGATATTTTGTCTGGATCATGCAGTGATGAAAGTGAATAAAAATGTTACAAATTTAATGAACACTTCTTTATTGTTAATTTAATTCTAGACTAGCGACCCGCCCAGGCTTCGCACGGGTGCATATCAGTGAGGTACGCCACTGGTGCATAATATATACCTAATGTATTATTATACATAAACCTTCCGGAAGAAATCAGTATGTTGAGTCTAAGTTGTCTTAGTTTGGCTTTGAAACTCGCCCTATACTTGTTGGGATTTGTGTAATACTAATAACTGCAAAATATTGCAAACTCGTACGTGTAATAAATCGATAAGGCTCGAGAATCAGTTTTAAGTAATGTAGACAAATCGTCGATTACAAACTCTTAAGTATGATATTGATAAATATACAGGGTGTTTGGCAGAACGTTGAACATACGAAAATGGCAGATAGGTGGGGTCGTCTGCTATCTACCCAGCTCAAATAATTTGACCTAGGCCCCATAGATTTTTTTATTTTGTTTTTTTTTTATAACCGAATTTCATGAGTTTGTTTGATTTTTCTACACGTGGGGCTTCTACCAATCAGGTACTTACCCAGTACACTATCAATTTTAAATTTTTACCACGATTACATGATGAATTTTGCTAAATATTTTACATTTTACAAAAATCGAATTGTATCAAAATCCCCCTTTTGAACTAAAATTGGTCAATAACTCTTAAGCATTTTTTTTAATTAAACAAATTACATACTGTTCGAAAGGCTATACACCAAGGATGTTTCGATGAAATCCTAAGTCTTCAATCACTATTAGTTATTTTTTTAATGCAATGTAAAGAAAAGCTTAAAATCATGTTATACCCAGTTTTGTAATGTTTGTAGGCTCATAACTTTTTGTCTAGCTGTTATCTGCACCAAACAATAGTTTTAGAGGAATCTACCAACAGTCGAGACAAAAACAAAAAAAAAGTGTTGCCAGTTTCGTCTATCCTACATAAAGTAATCTTACTTCTAAGTTTTCAAACTCGTAAATATCGTTTATTAAAAAAAAAACAAAATAAAAAAATCTATGGGGCCTAGGTTTAAAAAAGATTTTATGGAAAATGGCAGATAGGTGGGGTCGTCTGCTATCTACCTAGATAGCAGACGACCCCACCTATCTGCCATTTTCGTATGTTCAACGTTCTGCCGAACACCCTGTATACCTATGTGACTGTTTTTTTTTTCCATCACTACATTTGGGTATTTTTATAGCTGTCGCATCGGATTTCTTTGATTGTCACGAGTATGATAAAGCTCAAATTCGCAAAACACATATTCGTTTGTATGGAAGTCACAGGTGTCAGGAACGCATTCTCTCGACGGCCGGACTGTAAGTAACATTGCACAAAAATAATTGCTGGTAAACGCCTTTATTTTTGGGGAGTGGGGGGAATGGCTGTCCATAGCAGCTGCAGCGCTCATTTCAAAGCACGCAAAGCATAGCGGTGTATGCAACGGTACAAGGAGTCGTGGCGGTATTTTAAAGTTAACTTATAACATCTAAAACTGGTTTTAAAGTTGGAACTTTGACCTTCAATATCTCCATAACCAGAAAGTTCCCAGGTATGGTCCAGTACAAAAAATGTCACAATGTCGGAAAGAGCAAGTGACTCTCGGCTTCGTTAAACATCTTTTTACACTCGTTAGACTACAACATATTATGTCACTGAATGACACTCGGGCGTCACTCGATAATAATAATAGGGCAACTTATTAGATCCAGCAGTAAGAGGAATCGAGACAGAAATATGTGTTCTCAATCTCCTTCGTGTATTCTAACTTTTTGTGTCCCCAGTTTTTTTGCCAACATCTGAGGCTGAGGCCCAACAAAACAGCTGTCACGGTATGATTCCTTTAAAAAGAATTAGGTATCCGACTACATTAAATAGTACCAGTTTGCAAGTTTACAAGTGACTGCCAGAGACTATCGCTATTTAATAAGGTATACACTGACTGCTATTTAATAAGGTATACACTGACAGCTATTTAAATAGCTATATACTGACTGCTATTTAATAAGGTATACACTGACTGCTATTTACGCACTCGGAACTGAATTAATAATGTGACGGTAGAAAGTAGTGCTCGGCGCTATGGTGACCTAACACACGTTTCGCGTATTGATAGGATACGGTATAACTATTATGGTAAACGTTAAAGTCTCGAATTATAAGGGAAATAGCTATATCGCATCACTATAACACTTAGTTACAAGAAATGGTAGAAAATGGTAACTACACTCGGCGTCACAAAAATCGCACCTCGAGAATTGCCTTCAAACTCATTTTAACCCTATTAATCAACGGTAGACATATGACTATAAGGTATCATTGCAAAGGCAATTTATTTAAATTTCCGAATAAATCAATAGATTTGGTTTTTTTGTTTACCAGGGAATAAAAAAAGCAAGCTAATGCAAATGATTAAAAAGTTAAATTTTATTTTATCATCAAAAATTACAACAAAGTCCTTAAAAAACAACTTAAAGCCTAGTGTTTCCCCCCTAGCCCTGATGACTGCTTCCATGCGTTCTCTCATGGAACTAATTAATGTGACAACAGTCTCTTGAGGAATATTGTCCCATTCTGCAACGACGGCATCTTTGGAGGTCTTGGAGAGTGGTAGGAGTCACGTGCCCGTACTCGCCGTTTCAGTTCATCCCAAAGGTGCTCAATAGGGTTCAGGGGTCGTACTATGATGTGTTAATTCCATCATGATTCCGCTGCGAAAAAGAGATAGTGCTATCGGTCATGTATAGCTTCGTCTCTCTTTCACGCTGGAACAAATGGAATTAACACGTCATAGCCAACAAAACCCGCATAAGGGACAACCTGCTCCTCTAAGATCTCTGTTATGTACCGAGGAGCAGTCAGCGACCCTTGCCCGCGAGCACTTCCAGTCCGAGAAACACAAGGTTCGTTTTGCCGTCGATTGACATGCCTCCCCAGAACATGCACGAGCCACCCCTGTATTCCACTGTTTCTTGAATACAGGCTTGTGCAAATCGTTCCCCTTGCCTCCTGTACACTCTTCTACGCCTGTCGTTGCAGAAAAGACATACCCTCGTCTCATCCGAGAAGAGCACAGCCCTCCATTGGTCTATTGTCCAATCCACATGGTCACGGGCAAATTGCAACCGGTCTCCTATGCTGTGCAGTCAATTTTGGCCCTGTAGCAGCCCTGTGTGCTCCAATTTTCTTCTCCCGCATTCTCCTTCTAATCGTGGAGATGCTTACAGAAGTTCTGCGAGCTGATCGCAGTTGTTGTTGCAGCTCAACAGCATTGCAGAATCGATTACGTAAAGACGTCGAAACAATGAAGCGATCGTCTCTTTCGGATGTGCACCGTTGTCTTCCAGATCCACGTCTTCGGATATAACCACCAGTCTCTTGGAAGCGTTGGAACACTCGTCGAACGGAAAAACGACTCAAGTTCAGTTGCCGAGCAACATCACATTGTCTCCTCCCTGATTCAGTAGTGCAATGACTTGAGCGGCTTCATCTGCAGTGCTATCCACCTTCTGGGGTGTTTTTCATGCTGTAGCTGTTCACGTGTGTTCACTTCAAAGGTTGGATAGCGAATAACCCACATTTAACCCGGGTCGCCTGTTTTATACCCTTGTAGGGAGGTGCAATTAGTTGCCCCTGTAATGCGTATTATGACAAAAAAAAAATAACGTTACGTGCTGTTGAGATCTATTGTGTTTAGGAATTCTAACTGTTGTTAATTTAAATCTCATTAAACATACTTTCAATTGATACCAATATTAATTGGGTTTAATGTATTCGTTGATGGCGGGACATACTTGAAACTTATTTTCGGAGAGGTGCGATTTTTGTGACGCCGAGTGTATATAACTAACTTAATTTTATTTATTTATTTAATAATAAAAATAAAAACGTTTACAAAAGTATACATTTAGCCAAACAGTAGTAAATATCCTATACAATGAATTCTAATTGCCGATTAATAAACTAAATCTAAACTATTTCTAATACTGGTGCAATTAATAATGGTTCGGAATTAGTTTAAATTAGCGACGATCTAGGTTTATTCAAACCTGTTTTTCAGGCCATCACTTTACGTTAAATGAAATGAAATTTACTTTAAAAAAAATGGGACATGAAAATTAGAAGTAAAACTAATATAAAAATAATCGAATTAAGAACTATGAGAAAAAGCATAATTATTGATAGTGGTACATTATTACCTAAAAGTATTTCAAAATTTCTAGAAGTTTTTCTGTGTCTGTGTAATTGAGCGTCGCTAAATATTCTGATAACATTGTACTACATTTTTTATAGCTTACACTATAGAGTATAGAGGCGTAGTACCTTGTTGAGCCTATTATACAGGACAGGTCCTAAAAATTCATAAAATCGATTAGCAAACGCATGTTTTGTTTGAGGCTTTGTGCAAACCAAGTCCTTCCTTCTCTTGTGTGAAGGTACTGGGTCAAAAGGAACTGCAGTGTGCTGGTGTAGTACTATGCTTAGGATGAATAATTGCCGTACTGTTAGTACATTACATGCTATGTAAAGCAGGTGCGTAGGAAATCTAAAAGGGCGAAAGGTAGCAACCTTTAGAATTGCTCTTTGAGCACGCTCTAGAGGGAGTAAAACAGTTTTTGCAGCACCACCCCAAGAAGTTATGCAATAGGTAAGAATGGATTGACACAAAGCTAAATAAACCTGTTTAATTGTTTTATAATCTGCTATGTTCCGTAAATTCTTAAAAACGTATATTAATTTGCGCACTCTAGTACATAGAAAGTCGATATGGTTACGGAAATTTAGATTGGAATCAATAGTGACACCTAGATACTTCAAATGGTCAGCCTTAGCTAAAGTGGGGCACGTACATACAGTGTCAGCGTCCGAGCTACAATTATGTGCGTAAATGTTTAGATTAGTAAGCGGTATGTTAGTATTTCTCATTGTAAATGAAATGTATTTTGTCTTTTCTGAATTTAATGTTAGGAGATTCATAGGGAGCCAATATGACACAGTATTAAAACCATTCTGAGCATGTTCATAGACCTCAATACTTGATTTGGTTGAGAACAATAGAGCGGTGTCATCCGCATAAGACATTATGATACCATTTTGGAGCGGCAGGCTGCACAGTTCATTTATATAGTCTTGTAGAATTCCGAAACAACTATTTTTAAGTTCAGAACTTGTATATTGACCTATTTTTACACATTGATGACGATCGCTGAGATAATCAGGAAAGAGAAGAAGTTGTGCACCCTTTATCCCAAGTGTTTCCAGCTTGTGCAAAAGTAAAGTACAAGAAATTGTGTCAAAGGCCATGGCGAGGTCTAGAAAAATCCCAATTGTGTGCATACCATTATCCAAATTGGTAGTAATATAGTTAGTTAATTTGTGCACTGCTTGGTTAGTTGATCTTTTGGGCCTAAAACCAAATTGATTATCAGAAAGTAGTCTGTTATCTTCCAGATATTTTATCAATCTACTGTTAATGATTTTTACTAAAATGTTTGAGAGACCTGTTAAAACTAAAATGGGTCTGTAGTCATTCACACAGTTTTTGTCCCCAGACTTGAAAACTGGTGTGACCTCAGCTTTCTTAAGCAAATTAGGGAATATTCCTTTAGACAAACATAGCTGAAAAATGTGTGTTAGCGGAGGGGCAACTAAGTATCTAAATCATATTAGTATATTATTAGGTATGTCATCCCACCCAGTAGAACACACAACTTTTAACCCGTTTATTATTCTTCCTACTTCGTCAACGTCGGTATCTAATAAAACAAAATAATTTATTTTAGAGGATGTCGCGGTCGGGTTTTGAGGGGAAGAACTGTTAGAATTTAATGATTTTTCAGCCAAATTTTTACCAAGATTAGCAAAAAAACCGTTTATTTTATTCATTGCTTCGGATGGGTTTATCTCTGTTGATAGTAAATCAAGCGGAGGTTCCGGATTTTTAGATCTAAGTGTATGACTTTTTATAAATTTCCAGAAAAGTTTACTATTTTCTGTAATTCATTTAATCTTAGTGAATGTGTTTCTCCTTATTGCATATTGTAGCGAATCTATAAAATACTTTAAAGAAATATTTGCATCGTTTGAATTATAAACTGGGTCAAAATTAATACCTGCGTCATAACATTTTCAACGTTTGTCATATTGACTTTAGTGTAGCTACGCATGCAGTTTTTTCTAGGTGAACTTATTTGTAATGTTAATAAAACAGTTTGATGATCGGTAAGCGAAGAATTAGCAACCAATGTTTTGGATGTTTTATTTTTATTTTAGAATGATATGGTCGAAGCATGACCCACTCTGATGCGTGGGTTGATAGTGAGCTGGTAAAAGTTTATGAAATGAGCATAAATACATATTCAGATAATTATGTATATGGGTGTCGGTTTTCCCGGAAGCAATGTTAATGTTAATATCGCCCAAAAGTATTATGTTTTTAAAAGATGCTATGTTTTTTAAGTTTGTGTCAAGTGAGTCTAAAAATCTGTCCATATTTTGAGAAGGAGGCCTATAAATAGCCATGACTACTGTATCGGGAATAATTTTAATTATTAAGCAATTACTATCCTGGGTTACCGGTTCTTCTTTGATTGTTCTTAAATTATTTTTGATATGTACTTACTACTAATCCATTATTTTGGTTTATGTTTCTGGCGGTTTTGTGTGAATAATAACCGTCAAGTGATGGTAAGTTTACTGTCTGTTTTGAAAACCAACATTCTGTAAGGACTATAATATCACAGCTTAGGTACGTCAAGATTCTGTAATAACACTTCATAACCGTTCATGTTTATATATATATATTTTGTGTGAGTAAAGTTAACGTTTTGTCACCAGAAGGAAGGAGGTGTTTACAATCCTCAACATTACAGATCTTAGATTCAGACATAGAAAAAAAAAAGTTCGCAAAAGTTCTGCACATGCGGTGTTTTGCGCGCATGGACGTTGAGAAGCTTCATCAGGATGCGTCAGACCTCAGTTGGGAAAACTTGGCAGCGGCGATAGCTGTAGATGAAAAACTGTGTGTTTTCAATCAGACGGTCCTTGCTCTCTACGACAAACACGCTCCTATTAAGCAGATTAAGCTTCGGCGTCCTCCTGCTCCTTGGATGACGACAGGTGTTCGTATGGCGATGAGGAGCAGGCATCGGGCCTTTCGTAAATTTAAAAGAGATCGCAGTGAAGAAAATCGGAACTTTTTCAAAGCTGCTAGAAATCGTTGTAATCAGATGATACGCAACGCTAAACGCCGCCATATTCTCGAGAATATATCTTCTTCTTCACCTGCTGATATCTGGAAGTTCCTTGGTACTCTTGGTATTGGCAGACCACGGCATGTGGATTTTCCTAATACAATTGGCCTTGATGATATCAACCGTCACTTCACAACCACTTGTCATTTGGATTCCCAAATATTGTCCCAGACGGTCGATTTCAGTAATGGCCTAGCGAGTCCCATCATAGAACCATTTCACTTCATTCCGGTGACCTTGGACGAAATTAAAAAGATCATCCTGTCTATAAAATCCAAGGCTGTGGGTTACGACGGCATCAGTCGTACTATGGTCGTTTGGATCCTTGATAGCCTTCTCCCTCCAATTACCCACATCATTAACTTTTCTCTTGTTTCCGGACAATTCCCATCCCTGTGGCGTATGGCCTATGTCCGCCCACTCCCTAAAACTTCAAATCTGGGAGGGATTCCCAGTCATCTTCGACCCTTTTCCATTCTCCCATTCCTGTCTAAAGTGCTTGAGGCCTGCGTACACAAGCAGTTTGCGGGGTTTGTTCATCGGAACAACCTCGTTAGCTCTTTTCAGTCTGGGTTCAGGCCTGGGCATAGTACAGCCTCCGCTCTCCCTAAAGTGACTGGTGACATTAGAAGAGCCATGGAGGATACCAAAGTTACCGTTTTGGTATTAATTGATTTCTCCAATGCCTTTAACGCCGTCAGCCACGATATTATCCTTTCTATCCTCTCCCACCTTATGGTTTCGTCCGAGGCGCTGGAATGGTTCTCTTCTTATCTTCGGGGACGTCAGCAGTCGGTTCGCGTTGATGAGAGCTCATCGAGTTGGCGTGATCTGGATGCTGGTGTTCCACAAGGCGGTATTCTTTCCCCATTGTTATTCTCCATCTTCATTAATTTTATAACTCACTGTCTTCGATGTTCGTATCATCTATATGCCGATGATCTTCAATTGTACACAGCTGAGCGGGTTGAAGATTTGTCAGACGCTATAGCAGATGTAAACCGAGACTTAGATGTTATCAAAAAGTGGTCTCTTAGTTTCGGGGTGTCTGTAAACCCCTCGAAGTGTCAGGCCATTGTAATTGGAAGCTCACGCATGATAGGTAGGGTGACGCTTAGCTCTCTTCCTCCTCTTATTTTCAATGGTACCGTCATACCCATTACCCCTACTGTGAAAGATCTCGGTTTGCATCTTGACTCTACACTCAGCTGGCTACGCCAGGTCTCTAGTGTTAGTCAAAGGGTCAACGGTACTCTGCGATCCCTGTATCGTCTGAGAAATTTTTAAGCCCGCTAAGACGAAAACCATGCTTGTGCAGACTTTGATTTTCCCTGTGATCGACTATGGTGACGTGTGTTACTTTGACTTGAATGCGGTTTTGCTGGAAAAGCTCGACAGATTGCTTAACTATGGTATCCGGTTCATATTCAACCTCAGAAAATATGACCATGTGTCGAGCTATAGGTCTGAGCTCAAATGGATGTCCATTCGCCAAAGAAGAAGTTTGCGTGCTTTGACCACGCTTTTCTCCCGTCTCAACTCTCCCACTCCTCCTTTTTATCTCGTGTCTCACTTCCAATACCTATGTTCTTCTCACGCCAAGAATCTGCGTTCTTCTAACAATCTTCTTCTACTCTGTCCTTCTCATACTTCTGACTTTGTTCATTCTTCCTTTCATATTCGCGGTTATTGCGTTAACGTCTGAAATTACAGATACGGTAGACAAGGGATATAAATGCGTTACGGTGTTTCTAGACCTGAAGAAGGCGTTTGACACCGTATCTGTTCCTATCCTTGTGCAGAGACTTGAGGCTATAGGGATTAGAGGCAAGGCTCTTTCTCTCTTTGACAGTTATCTCCGGGGTAGGAAACAACAGGTTAAGCTGGGTAACTCGTGCAGTAGTGAGGAAAATGTTGTTTTTGGTGTTCCGCAGGGCTCCGTGCTCGGCCCGCCACTGTTTCTAGTGTATATTAATGAGCTCTGTAACCTACGAAACAGTGGTGGGAAAATCATCTCATATGCGGACGATACGGCTATCGTCTACTTTGGTGATACTTGGGAAATGGTTAGTGGTCATAGATAGATGGCTCAAAGCTAACTTGCTAACTCTAAACTATTGCTAAAACAAATTACATTTGTTTCTCTCCAAGTGCAAGGTCTAAACCATCTACTAACTTCTATATTCGTATACATATGTGTGCAAACAGCATAGGGCAGAGCTGTGACTGCAAACCCATCAAACAATTACCGCCTGCAAGATATTTGGGAGTTATAGTCGACGAGTGTCTGACGTGGCACTCGCATGTAGAGGTTATTATGTCGCGTGTTCGAAAATTTATTTGGATTTTTAAAAATCTACGACATGTGATGCCTCAAAAGATACTCAACAACGTTGATATAGCACTCGCGCAGACAGTAATTACATACTACTTACCTGTCTGGGGAGGGGCCACCAAAACTAAGTTTCTAGAGTTAGAAAGAGACCAAAGGTCACTTTTAAAAGTGATCTATTTTAAGCCATATAGATATCCCACACTCGATCTATATAAAATTGGTGGTCTATTATCAGTCAGGAAACTATACCTTTTAAACATAATTCTATAACACGACGCCTTATGCCATCTACCGGAATGTGTGCACAACACTACGCCACCCGACTATTTCGCAACACAAACAAGATCGATCATCGATAAGACGATAACAGCAACAGTACCTACAGACTACTAGCGACATCTAACATTCGACATGTACATAAAGTGTCTATGACGTCAACGAAGGTTACAACCACATACAAGCATGAGATGATGAAGACACACACTAATCTGTCAATCCGACTATATAAACGGTCAACCATGGAGGAACAGTCACTCGCTACTTAGAAGGCACAGTGGATGATAGCCCCGCAGTCACCACTGTTGTCATAAGCTTGACCTGAGCGGAGGCCCCGTCGCCCTCAGGAATAGCCCAGCTAGGAGGTAAAGGGATAGGATAGCCCCGCAGTCCATCCCTAGCACCACTAATAGGTCTAACCTCAGTCTAACTTTGTTTGCTAAAATCTGTCAAGTGTTTGAAGTACAGAGAATAAACCCTTATCTGTCATCCAACGTTGGTTTTATTCCACCGCCACCATTATATTGGCGCCCAACGAAAATCTTCTCCCACCCGCAACAATTTTATCGGAGTACCCACATTTTTGACAGTGTACCCACATATTGGCGGATAAACAGAAGCCTACCCTCAAGAGAATTTATATTATTTTGACATGTCTGAAAAAAAACAAGATATGGTGGTGATGACTCAAGAACAATTCACTGCACTCATAACAAAAGTGACAGAAGCGAACGAAAGTGGAAATAGACATTTTAAAAGTTTTGCTACATGCACAAAGCGTTACGACGGTGAACGAAATTTTGATATAGTTG
Organism: Brachylomia viminalis; assembly: GCA_937001585.2. Classification (NCBI taxonomy): domain Eukaryota; kingdom Metazoa; phylum Arthropoda; class Insecta; order Lepidoptera; family Noctuidae; genus Brachylomia; species Brachylomia viminalis. The sequence continues at coordinate 26,890,633 of OW443304.2, forward strand.
AAGAATTTGTGACCAGTATCTCAGTTTACAAAAAGATTGAGAAAATCAGTGACGAAGACGCCTTGGAAGGTTTGACTTTGTTGTTGTCTGGTGCTGCTGCTACGTGGTGGAACGGTGTAAAAGGCGACATCAAAAAGTGGACCCAAGCTCTCGACGCCATTAAGTCTGCTTTTGCGCCGAAAATACAGCCACACGAAATTTATTTGGAACTGTACTCGAAGAAGCAAACAACTGAATCAATTGACGCGTTTGTGTGTGAAAAACGTGCCTTACTTGCTCAGTTACCTGCAAAAAGACAAAAGGAAGAGGAACATTTGGACTTTGTTTACGGACTTCTCAATTTAACATACAAAAAGGAGATTGCTCGCACCGAAGTAAAGACCTTTGCTGAACTTCTGTATCGTGGTCGTCATGTTGAGAGTCTGCTCAAGGAAGCTGGTGAGGTAACAACATCAACACAGTCAGAACGGAAGCCGCTCAAAAGATGTTCTTTTTGTGGCAAAAAGGGTCATCTTTTTGACGTATGTCGCAAAAGGTTGGCAGAACAAAAGGAAACGGCAGGATTTCAAATAGAAAAGAAGCCAGTCATCACGTGCTATGGATGTGGAGCACCTGGTGTTTACAGAAGCAACTGCAGTACCTGTAAAACCAAGGAAACGCCACCAAAGCCCGTTGCATTTTATAAAGTACAAAATAGCTTAATTATACAAGCCAAAATACCGACGATAAAAGTTACCATAAAAGGCGAAGAAGGCTATGCATACATAGATACTGCTGCCCGTCGAAGTATTGCCAGTATGCAACTGTATAAGACGTTATTACGTAAAGGAACACAGTTTGACCAGCAAGTAACCGACATCAAATTAGCAGATGGAACGGTGAAAACATCAAACTTGTTGACAACGACAACTGACATACGTATTGGAGAACGCACACTACCAATAACATTGTCAGTCATACCAGAAGCTGTTGACAACCGTACGCTGCTAGGTATCGAATTCCTAGAACAGGCAGGAATCATACTAAATGCACCGCAACGCAGTTGGAATTTTATTGACGAACCACAAACAATAAACAACTTCATTCAACTTAACAATGACGCCATACCAATGCAGGCAGTAAAGCGAATGACATTTGAAGTAAAAAAGGAACCAGTGGAAATAAAAGCAGTGTCGGAGTTCATCCGTTGGGCTAACGACCTGGACATGTTGTCGCCGTTACCCATAACACCGACAGTATCAGACGTACAAGACAGTTCACCAGTAAACAAACGACCGAAATGGACATTACACAAATTGAACACGCCACCTGGTCCTTCACGTCCACGAGAACCCGCTGACAACCAATCTTGTGTGGATCCACGTATTGTTTATTTACCAATAAACCCTACTTCTATGTACTCTGTCGATCTTTATTTAAATCCCGATGAAGGAACCATACTTACAAATAATGAGCAAAAGATGTTCAACGAATTGTTAATTGAGCACAGCGACATCTTTGCGAAAAACACGGAACCAACTCCATTTACACAACATAGAATCGACACAGGCAATCATCCTCCTATTAGTGTTAAGCCCTATAGATTGTCACCAACAAGGCAAAAGCAATTAAGAGAAAAGCTGGATGATATGATAAATGATGACGTTATCGAGGAATGCGATTCCCCATGGTCAGCACCTGTAATTCTAGTTCCAAAAGGAGAAACCGATGTTCGAGTTTGCGTAGATTATCGACAACTCAACGAGATAACTAAACCTGACAGATATCCGTTACCTCGTATTGACGACTTATTACATCAGGCAAAAGCAATGCCATACATGTCAACAATTGATTTACAGTCAAGTTACTGGCAGATTATGGTACATCCAGATGATTACGATAAAACAAGCTTTGTATCACCATTTGGAACATTCCGTTTCAAGCGAATGCCATTCGGTCTTCGAAACGCGCCTGCTACGTTCCAAAGACTAATGGACAAATTCATACAAGGATTGCACGCGAAGTGTGTATTAAGCTATTTAGATGATCTAATTATAAGATCTATTACTTTCAGTCAACATATAAAAGACTTAAGAGAAGTATTTATTAAACTGAGTGAATACAAGCTACGAGCCAACAGAAAGAAATGTAAATTTATGTGTTCAGAAATTAAATATCTGGGCCACCTAATAGTTACTGACGGTATCAAAACAGACCCAGAGAAAATATCTGCTATTGCAAACCGTCAGGCCCCTAAAAACCTAAAACAATTAATATCATTTTTACAAACCGCATCATGGTATCGGAAATTTATCAATAATTTTGCAGACATTGCTAGACCACTTACTAACCTAACGAAGAAGAAAATAAGCTGGAAGTGGGAACGAGAGCAACAAGAAGCATTTATGAAATTAAAAAATTCCTTGACTACGTCACCAGTGTTAAAACAGGCTAGTGATGATTTACCCTTTGCTATCAAGACTGATGCCAGCCAGTATGCCATTGGCGCAGCTTTAGTGCAGGGGGAGGGAGACAATGAGCACCCTGTTGAATACGCAAGTAGACTCTTAACACAAGCTGAACGCAATTACAGTGTCACAGAAAAGGAAGCACTAGCCATAGTATGGGCTATTTCAAAATTTCGTGGCTATGTAGAAGGAACAAAGTTCATAACTATTACAGATCATCAACCGTTGAAATGGTTAATGAATCTTAAAACACCAACTGGTCGCTTAGCACGATGGGCATTACAGCTGCAACCATACGAGTTCAAAATCCAATATACTCCAGGACGAACTAATGTAGTAGCTGATACATTGTCTCGACCACCGTGTGAGCAGCACGATGGAAAATACACCATATACAGCACAGAGTTAGATCTACCTAGATACAATGAAAAACAGTTAAGAGATGAACAAATGAAAGATGACACCCTTCAAACTATCATAAAAATATTAGAAGAAGGAAAAGAAATACCAAGTTATGTAGAATACATCAAGAAAGGGTACCTAGTTCATAAAGGTGTCCTGTATCTTTACATCCCAGAACAAGATAACGACAATGCGAAGTTAGTAGTGCCACGTCATGAAATACAAAACGTACTGAACGCTTACCATGACTCATCTACTGCTGGTCATATGGGAGTAGAAAGAACAGTGCAACGTATAACAAATAATTTTTATTGGACGGGACTACGGAAAGATGTTATAAAATACGTAAAAACATGTATTGAATGCCAAAAATATAAGCCCTCTAATAAGAAGCCAGCAGGCTTATACCAGTCCACCCCAAACTCTCAACGATTTGAGGTATTGTCCATTGATCTTTTTGGACCTTTGCCAAAGGGACCATCAGGAGAAAAGTGGATTTTGATCATAGAAGATACTACTTCAAGATGGGTAGAATTATTCCCACTAAATGAAGCAACTAGTGGAAATTGTGCCATCATTTTACTCAATGAAATATTTCTTAGGTATGGGTTGCCAAGGAAAATTATCAGCGATAATGGAGTACAATTTATATCAGCGATAATGCAAAAACTAGCATATTGCTTAGAAATTCAACAGATATTCACACCCGTATATCACCCTGAACCAAATGTGGTTGAAAGGAAAAATAGGGACATGAAGTCACAAATTGCAATTATGGTGAAAGACAAACATAAGAACTGGCCATTGACTTTACCAACAATAAGATTCGCAATGAATACGGTTAAGTGTCAAACTACAGGCTTCTCACCATCTTACCTTACATTTGGGAGAGAATTGCGTACACCATATGAGTTGACACATGATCTAAGCTCGGTTGTAGAGTCAGAAAACTTTGTCGCAGAAATCACACCAAAGTTAAAACAACTAGCCCAAGACTTGGAGCTAGCAAGAGAAAATATAGAGTGTAACAAAGAAACGGCACGCCAAAGAGCAAATAGCAAGAGAAGACCTGACCCAGACTATGAAATTGGAGACTTAGTCTTGATAGAATCTCATCCCGTTAGCAACATCGATAAACAGTTTACTTCGAAATTTGCTCCTCGACGAGATGGTCCGTATGTTATATTAAAGAAACATGGAACCTCCACTTATGAAATTGCTCACTCAGAAACTCCAGAAAAACCTATTGGAAAGTATCATACGTCAGCAATAACGAAGTTTGAAAAGAGAGACGACGTGATATCCAAACCAACTTATCCGATACGCCGAAGAGGAAGGCCGCGGAAACTAACTGGTGCTGGTACTCAGTCGGGACGACCATAGAGTACCAGAGGGGGAGAATATAACACGACGCCTTATGCCATCTACCGGAATGTGTGCACAACACTACGCCACCCGACTATTTCGCAACACAAACAAGATCGATCATCGATAAGACGATAACAGCAACAGTACCTACAGACTACTAGCGACATCTAACATTCGACATGTACATAAAGTGTCTATGACGTCAACGAAGGTTACAACCACATACAAGCATGAGATGATGAAGACACACACTAATCTGTCAATCCGACTATATAAACGGTCAACCATGGAGGAACAGTCACTCGCTACTTAGAAGGCACAGTGGATGATAGCCCCGCAGTCACCACTGTTGTCATAAGCTTGACCTGAGCGGAGGCCCCGTCGCCCTCAGGAATAGCCCAGCTAGGAGGTAAAGGGATAGGATAGCCCCGCAGTCCATCCCTAGCACCACTAATAGGTCTAACCTCAGTCTAACTTTGTTTGCTAAAATCTGTCAAGTGTTTGAAGTACAGAGAATAAACCCTTATCTGTCATCCAACGTTGGTTTTATTCCACCGCCACCATTATAATTCTATATTTACATAAATACCTTCCAGTTAACTCAGAAAGCCATGCTAGGAGGAGGAAAGATACTGTGGCTTCCTCTACTCCGGTACGTACGATTTTTGCAAGGTGTCAGTATGTATGCCAATCAGCCTATATATACAACAAAATTAACTCAACACTACACTACACTAACAAAATTAACAATTATGTTGGTAATAATTTGTATTTGACAAAAGATAGATACAATATTGTTAAGTACTATCTTTCTAAATATCACAAAAGACAGATAGCTGTGTCGCTATCATATTATTTTGCTATTTCAGCCAAAAATTTGGCTAAACAACTTGCTTCTTTTGAGCAATGCAATGACCTTTTTAATTATTCTGCCAATAATTTGGTCAAAATTAATGACAATGGTCATCATTTAAATTAGAAATTAAGACAAAAGAGCCAGTCTCTTGCAAAAATATAACTAAGGCAAATAATAAATCATATGAAAGTGTACAAAAAGTAAATAGTATCAACCTGGTGCATCAAAACATTCAAGGGTTTTTGAACAAAGATTTAGAAGTAGAGTTATTCCTGAATTGTAGCAATATAGATATTCTTTGTATGACAGAACATTGGCTTAAAAGCCACCAGTTCATGTTCAATTTTAGTAATCACCAGGTTGGTAGTTCGTTCAGCAGAGTAAATGCTGTACATGGTGGCTCTTTAATTCTAGTAAATAAACAGCTTAAATTTAAAGACCGCAAGGATATTGTGAGCCTCTCTGTTGAGCGGACAATTGAAATAGTCTGTGTAGAATTGGAGCAGCTCATTATATTAAGTGTGTACAGACCACCTTCAGGATTGTATGGTTGTTTTGAAAAGGTTATGGATGAAGTGTTGCACAAAATCTGTAATTCAAACAAATCTGTCATCACTTGTGGTGATTTTAATGTTAATTTGTTAGAAAATTCTGGGTTAAGTACTAAAATTATAAGTCTATTTCAGTCATACAATCTTGCTAACCAATTCTTGGAGCCCACTAGAATAACTTCCACTAGTGCCACATGCCTAGATAACATTTATACAGATGTTATACCAACCCACAAAGAAATTATTAACTTGATAGACTCAGATCATTGCGGACAATTGATTACTATTTCTAATTTAAACAAAAGAGTTACTAAAAAAGATATCACTGCTAACCCTAAAACTACTAATCGCTTGGAAACATTTAAATCTAAACTTTTAAATAAATTACCACTTCTGTTGACTAATGATGACCCTAACCAACAATATAATGATTTTTTTAAAATATATTGCACACAATTCAATACCACATTCATTCCAAAGACGTTCTCAGTTAATAGTAACGCTTCCTTCAGTGACTGGGCCACCATTGGTATACATACAAGTAGGAAAAGACTTTATGAATTGTATGATGAACGGGCATGTATAAACACTGCTGAATTTAATTTATATGTCAAGAATTATTCTAAATTATTTAAAAAAGTTTGTTGTATAGCCAAGTCACGTTATTTGAGTTCAAAAATTAAAAATAGTGGTAATGTAATTAAAATGACATGGAGTATCATTAATAGCGAAACGGGAAGGTCATGCAACCGATGTAGTGACTACAGCCTAGCTATTGATGACAATATAATTAAATCAGATTCTCAAGTCGCCGCGGCCTTTGAAAATTTCTTTGCAGAGATTCCCGTATCGACTACTAAATCTCTTAACTCTTCACCCACTGCTTCAGAGTCTTTACTTAAAGAAAACGTTCCAGTTTGTGATTCTGAATTTTATTTCCAATATGTCACCTGTAAAGATATCATTAAAACCTTTCACACGTTAAATGTTAAAAAGACCGCAGATCTATGGGGTAATTCTGTGGACGTTGTTAAGTCGATTATAAACATTGTAGCACCAACTTTAGCTGTTATTTTTAATAATTGTATTGACCGTGGTGAGTTTCCTGATCTTATGAAAAACAGTAAAATAATACCGTTGTTTAAATCGGGTAGTACATCAGACCCTACTAATTATAGACCTATATCAGTGCTACCTACCTTTAGTAAAATTTTTGAAAAGCTTATTCTAAATCAAATGCAAAGATTTTTTAACGTACATAAATTACTGCATAACAAACAGTTCGGTTTTACAAGGGGTCGTTCAACTACCGATGCCGGAGTTGAACTTTTAGGGCATGTGTATAATGCATGGGAGGACAAATGCGATGCGTTGGGTATCTTTTGCGATTTGTCCAAGGCATTCGATTGTGTTCTTCATGAAACATTAATCAGGAAACTGCACCACTACGGAATCCGTGGCACCTCTCTGGATCTTCTTACTTCTTACTTAAGTGATAGGATTCAGAGAGTTGATGTTAACGGAAAAAGATCACCCGGATCGGTAGTAAGAATGGGGGTCCCTCAAGGCTCAATTCTTGGTCCATTTTTATTTCTTATTTATATAAATGACTTGCCTTACCTCATATAAGATAAACATGATATAGTGTTGTTTGCAGACGACACTTCACTTTTATTTAAACTCAAACGTCAGCAGCTGGTTACTGACAATGTAAATAGCGCCCTCGCAAAAATAGTTAACTGGTTTAACGTTAATAACCTTCTTAACGAGAACAAAACTAAATGTATTAAGTTTACGTTACCACATGTTAGACAGGTAGAAACAAGTGTTCTCATAAAGGGGGAAGAGTTGAAACCCGAAAATACCACAGTATTCTTAGGCATAACTTTAGACGCCAAGCTGCAATGGGGCCCCCATATAGATAAAATGTCAAAAAAGCTTAGCTCTGCAGCATACGCTGTTAGAAAAATTCGTGGTTTAACAGATTTAGAGACAGCCCGTTTAGTATACTTTAGTTATTTTCATAGTGTAATGTCGTACGGTATTCTGCTGTGGGGAAATGCCGCCGATATTCAGACGATTTTTGTTTTACAAAAAAGGCAATTCGTGCAATTTATAAATTAAGTCCCAGACACTCCCTCAGAGAAAAATTTAAAGAGATTAATATAATGACTGTGCCTTCTCAGTATATTTATGAAAATCTTTTGTATGCACATAAAAATTTTAATCTGTTTAAAAAATACAGTGATATCCATAGTATAAATACTAGGAACAAACACAAATTTGTTGTTCCTACAACCAGGCTCAAGAAAATAGGTGGCTCGTTTAGATGTCAATGTATACATTTTTATAATAAACTTCCTAGCCACATTCAAGAACTAAGCCTTAATAAATTCAAATCTTTTATAAAAAGGAAACTATGCCAGAAAGCCTATTATACTGTCAAATACTTTATTGAGGACAAAAAGGCTTGGGAGTGAGCTGTTCCAATAAATTTACACAGGGAACGTTGATTTATTTTTTTTTGCTAACTATTGTACTTTTAATCTTTGCTATAAGTATCTATAACGTTTTACATATACAATGACATGAATATTTACTGTATAAAGTATTATATTATTTTAATTGTTGTGAATGGGAGGACTATGTGGGTCATTGTTCCAGTTTGAATCATGTTCTGGCAGTTTGAGTAGTTTATGTGGCCTACCCAAATGTCCTTTCTTTGGTATTGTTCGTCGAATCGTTGAGCTCCTTAAGTTCTGAGTCGAGCTGCACGGTACTGACAAATGCGTGCACTGTCTGGACAGGTCCACTCAATCTGTGTGGTTCTTTTCTCAAAAGTCCATTTCAGACACCAATCTGCATGGTCCTCAATGATTATGTCCGGATTTTATATACACATTGACATTAATGAATTTTATATACATATACTATGACAAGAGTATTTACTTTGTAAAGTATTATGCTATTATTTTAACTATTGTGAATGTGAGAACTATGTTGGTCATTGCTTTTTTTGTATTTTTACTCTTAGTGTAATCATGATCTGGCAGTTTGAGTAACTTGTGCGGCCTACTCAAATGTCCTTTCTTTGGTATTGTTCGTCGAATCGTTGAGCTCCTTAAGTTCTGAGTTGAGCTGCACGATTGCTGACAATTGCGTGCACTGACTGGACGGGTCCACTCAATCTGTGTGGTTCTTTCCTCAAAAGACCATTTCAGACACCGATCTACATAGCCTTCACATGATCTGACCAAGATTCTGTCTGGACTTTAAAAGAGACTGTGACCTCTGAGTTTGTTTCGGCCTTTCTTCTCAGAGTAGTCAGATAGGAAATGCCGACCTCATCTAGTTTAAAAAAAATATGATTGACGTGTAAAAGTGTTTGTAAAAACCTACTTACAGAAATAAAGTCATTTATCATTTAACGCTAAACTTAAGTTCCACCATGAGGTCTCGCATCAATGCAAAAAAGTTATAACAGAGTGGTTAAAAACTCTAAATTATGAAGAAACAGAGCATATTCTAGTCAGACTAACATAAACCCTTCTCTTCTTTATCATAATGTTATACATTGTGATCACCTAATTGTATCTTTATCTTCTATCTATAATCAGCTAACACGTAAACTCATACTGTAACGTTACATTTTCCCGGGAGGGGGAAAATGTAAGTTCAAGGAGGGAAACTATCACCAGAACTGGAGGAGTCCCGGCTTAAAAGAAAAAGTAAAAGAAGAAATGGTAAAATATTATAATTGAGGTAGAATATAAAGTCAGGGAAACCGGGTATAAGTTGAAGGTCCAAGCGTTTCTTCTAGAGAGGCTCGCAGGTTGTAAAAGAAGGGTCCTTGAGTTAGACCATGTCACCGACCTCGGAGGGGCAGGCCGTGGTAGAGGAGGCAGGCAGAGGGCTGAGATCTACCAGCCGTCGGCGTCACTAGTTTATTGTAGACCACGACGTAATCTTCTTGCGTCAGTATCCAGAACTGACGCCAAGGGTAGCCATCGCCGGTCTAGCGACTTTCCAACATAGTCCGGTGTAGAAGGACGCGTAGATTTGTTTGTTCAAGCACAGCCCACACTATCAGAGGACACAGCCCTCCCACCGAGCGCTATATAACTTCAGGATCTCCTGCCAAGGCGAGCACCAAGAGTAATCTGGTCTGACCGTCCCGGCTCCCTTCCTTTTCGGATCGGTTGAATAAAATTTTTAACAATGATTCTAGAACATAAAAGAAGAATAATAGTTTATAATAAGGTCTAATACCTATACAACCTTACCTACTGGCAGCTCTAGCAATACATTAAAAATAAAACCTAGGCTTGTCATTATCTGACATTACAAAAGGTAAATAAACATTGGGAGAGCATGAGAAAATCTAAATAACTTAAAATATAGAGGCCTAGGAATGGTTAAACTACAGACAATGGCCATGCAAACGTATAATATAAGATCTAATAGCCAAAACGTAAGTAAAAAATACAAACATTACAATACATAAACACACACTAAAAGACACAAACATAAAACACACACACAAAACACACACACACACAGACAAACCCACGATCACACACTAACACATACTCACAATTGCACAATACACAGAGCTGCTCATTTACTTTTTGTCATTTTTTTTCTCTCATTGTTTCTAAATTAGTTGAATTAGTTTTATCAGTTTAGTTTAATTTTAATTGTTACAGATTCTCAATAGTGTATAAGCTATCAGTTAAGGGAAAGAGCGAGATAACCCCAACACAAGTATTATTAATTACTTACTGAGGCTGTCTCAATCACATCTGCAAATGTGTTTGAGACCCAATAAACAATTTTATTTATTTTTTATTTATTATTTTTATATTCAGTCCATTCTTCTTTGGAATGCGCTTCCTCTTGATATCAGGACGGCTACCAGTCGGTATGCATTTAAGCGGAAATTGCAGAGTTATTTTCAAAATAAATAGAGTAGAGTCATCTCAACATCTCTCTTCCTTGAATTTGTATATTCATATTATATTTATGTATGTATATAGTATAGTAAATAGTATGTATGTGTATAGGACTTATACGTACGTTGTTTTAATAGTAATTTTTTTTATCATTGTTCATTTTAATTAAAGCACCTGCCATCTAATCTCTGCACCACCCTTGGTTGACTGGTAGAGAATGCCTAAGGCATTAAGTCCGCCTTTGTGCCTTTTGTGCGAAAAGATTAAATAAATAAATAGAAAAACTATTAATGGAAAAATGGTAATGGTAATTGTTTTGAGTACGTGTTGTCTAATGAGATCTAAACGCGAACTTGCCCACATTTTGGTGAACGAGCGAATGTGCATATTTGCGTTCGATGCAATTATGTATTTTCGCTGAGTGTTCGATTAAAACTCTAACAGTGACACTGACGATAAAATGGATTTGGTTTTTATTTAATAAAAGATCAGGTCAGGTCAGGTCACGCTATTCAAGAAGTTTAATATAGTTTTCAACTCTGTAGTCTGCTCAGTGGCGCTTCAAAGGTATTATGTCTTGACATGATAAAGGGACGAAACTGATGAAGTTTTGGAGACGCGACAGTACGTTCGGTGCACTCTATCTCGCCCACCCGTTCACCGACAAGCGTGTTCCGTTGCAGGTGGACACGATCAACCAGCTGAAGACCAACCGCGAGTTCTTCCTGAGCTTCAGCATGGACCCGCAGCAGTTCATCCAGAAGTGGCTCGTTTCACAGTCGCGCGATCTGAAGGTGAGTGACGTCACTCATCACGGCCGCGGTTGGCGCTAGTGTTGTAAAAAACTTGGGAGTCTTAGTCTTCATTTCGAGACCTACGTCCTATAGTCTTTTGATTCCTTGTGAGTCTTTTGAATCCTTTAAATTCTTTGAGCTGAACAGTGTCATGAGTTTTAAAGTCGGTGTATTATGTTATCAATATTTTAGGAATAAAATCAGCAATCAAAATTATGTACATAATCCCATATGAAGTGTATTCTGCCATAAAATAACCGGGAGGAGAATCGGCAAAAATGTACGGAAGCTTGTCTAAGCACCAATAAAAACCGCACATTTGTCATTAGAGGGGTATTTTATTATAATTTATAATACAATAACTGCTATGGCGGCTCATTTCAAATCGCTGTGTGAAAAAAGTCAGGTATGGCGATGTGTCGTAGGCACGGAGCAAATACAAAGAGGAGATGTTGTATTATGGTTTCTGTATGAAACAACGGGTGACACTTTACGGGGTGAGGGGTGATCAGATCCCGCCCACTTCTTTATTTTACATCTACTGGTCAATAGCAAAACTATTCGCTCGTCCTGTTGATTTTACTTTGTAGTTATTTATCTATCTCACACTAGATGTCACTACATGCAGAATGAAGAACTATTTTAATAAATTACAAATAAAATTACTTACAAATGAAATGTGATGCCATCCATAGCATCAGAACGTCTATCCGAGTAGTTTTTACAAGATAAAACACCACACTTCATTCTTTTTTTCTTCTAGCGCAAATATGCTGTAAAAACGGAACGTTTACAGAGCTGTGCATAGGACGAACGCCAACAATACACTGACTAAGGCCACGCCTACATGATGACGTCAGGACCTAGTTGAGAATCACAGTGCACAGTTGCTTAGGCCGTCTCCTGTTTGTATTTGCTCCGTGGTCGTAGGACTGATCTGGACGCTAGATAACGTAACCCCTGGAAAGTTAATCACTAGGCTGCTAGTGGTCTTAGTTTGAATATTTGCAAATGTATGCATTCTGATGATAATACAATCACATGCTACCATCGAGCTGGCCCGATTATGGACCTGGACCCTAGATGATGGAACTCTTGCATAGCTACTAGTAAACACCTCTGGTGTAGGCTCATTAGTTGTGTCTCAATAAGTTCTCTTAATTTTAACTGATGACGAGGATCTGAGGACTGACCTCGATACTAAATGACGGAACTCTTGAATAACTATTAGTAAAGCCACCGAGGGTGGGCTCATTAGATATGTCCCAACGAGTACCTACTGTACATTTTAAGAGGGTGTGGGTGAGGGTTTATTAAATAGCAGTTGGTATACATTAAGTCATACTGGTAAGTAGTTTTTCGGTGTCATCATAGTTGAGCCGCTGGAGCCACGTGGCAAGCTTCTTTTTACATTGACCTTTATTAAGGTTAAAATCAGTTGAGTTTTATAGATTTTGTTGTACAAGAATCGTCCCAGGTAGCAAAAGAAGCGGTTGGAAAATACTGTCGAAAGGGGAGAATGAGTGTGACTTTCGGGATTATAATTATCGTATCTTACCATTTGTGTCATTGATGGGTGATAGGTGAGTAGTGAGTGTTGTTTTAGTAGGGTGTTCAGGATAAATAGTTGGCGTACTGTTAGGGTTTTTGATTGCGTGTATAGAAAATCTGCAGGATAACGGTAAGGGAGAAAATTGGATACTTTTAAAATAACTCTCTGGGCCCTCTCGAGTTCAAGAAGAGTGGTATTAGGTGCAACGCCCCAAGGTGTTATGCAGCTGAACGAGGGCGAAGTAGACTGACCTCTTTAGTTTGTCATCCGCTACGTGTCTCAGAGTTTGAAAACAAATATCAATTTACGTAGCCTAGTAATGAGTGAGTTTATATGTTGTTGAAATCTGAGGGTGTGGTAGACTATTGGTAGACCCCCAGATATTTCAAAGATTCGACTTTAGAAAGGTGGAAGCAGGTGCAGGCAGCATCATGCGGTGTAGGGCACGAGTGGACTTTAATGGTGTCTGGCACTGTAGGTGAATTTGAATTTTTTAGTGCAAAGGTAACGTAATGAGTTTTACTTGCATTTAGTGTAAGTACGATGCTGCACACTAAGACCACTAGATTTTATTAACTATTTAATTATTTCGTTATCTTCGTTTTACGAAATATTGCCATATCTGTTCCACACAGCGATTTTGAAATGAACTGCTCATTGTTATATTATTATTTATCTCATTATTATTTTATTGCTCTATATTAAAATGCCTATCTAATGAATGACATGTTTGGTTGTTATAGGTCGTAGGGACTGTTTTGTTCGGTCCTCCGTCGTTTATCTCCTAGATAAGGATTTGGAGGACTTAGCCCTAAGTTCTGTTGAAAAGTCTCTCGAGTTTTGTAGACAAGACTCGAGTTTCGACCTTTTTTTAGGTAAGACTGAGTCTTCCTATAAAAAATTTAAAATTCAAAAGGATCGAAAGCTTTCAATATTTTTTATCAGATTCGAGTCTTTAAAAACAACTGAGTCATCAAAGGGAATTCAAGTCTTATTATTGAAGACTTATTGCTCAAGTTTTTTACAACACTAGTCGGCGCGGCCGCTCGTCTCACGCGCGTGTTTGTGTGCAGAGCATGGGCGGGGCCGCGGGGGCGCAGGCCGCCGGCGCGGGAGCGCAGCCCGGGGGCGCGGGGGCGCAGGCCGGGCTCGCGGGGGGCGCGGGCAACCCGGAGGAGGAGCGCCTGGGCGCCTTCTACTCGCAGGCGTGGGCGGGCGAGGGCGTGGCGCGCTACCTCACGGCGCGCGTGGCGCAGCGCCGGCGCGAGCTGGAGCTGTCGCTGGCGCCGCCCGCGCCGCCGCACGCGCCGCACGTCGCGCACGCCGCGCACGCGCCGCACGTGCCCGGCGCGCCGCACCCGCACTTGGCCAGGCTCTAGTGGCCGCACAATAAACTCTTATTCTCAGTACCCTCGCTTTTCATTCGCGTATTCGCAGATCTAGTATACCTGTATTGGCACTCGCTTTCGATCGATAGACTTACACGGTCAGAAAAATTTACTGTTTATCAAATTGACACACTACGTCACTATGCCTTTACGTGTTATAGCCATTTCATACAACTTTTAAAGAATGACAATTGTGATTTGAATATACGGAAAATTTAAGAGGGCGTAGCAAGCCCGAAAAAAAACTAGTTTCACCCGCGCCTCCTTGCCTACCCCTCTCAACAGACACGACGAAAACAAAACAATCCATTCCCGCCAGCAAGAACTTTTCGCCCTACGTTTATTTGAATTTGAATCTTCTGTAGTAAATTATAGTGTACGTTACCCTAGCAGGAAAGTGATCCCTAGAGTGATATAAGTGAAACGTATAATTAGTGCATACTCTGCTGTGTATGTGCACCACATAAAAAAATTGTGTGCTTGGTCGTTTTGCAAAAAAACGGAAACAAACTATTCCTGGTAGAGTAACGTTTTTCCAGCAGGAAAATTCTAAACGAATAATTGGAGAGAGAAATATTGTGCATGGCCAAAGAGCTTATATTTGTGTAAAAAAGTGCACTGAAAATATAATTTGTGCGTCTTCAAGTTTTCGAAATATTGCATTTAAAGAAAGAAAGAAAAAAAAATTATTTGGACACGCACAGGAAATACAAATAATAATAAAAGAAAATAAAATAAAAAAAGAACATTAAATCTATCAAAATCATGAAAACAATAAAAAAAAGAATAAAGAGAAGACCTGTGCGAGGCCAAAAAGGCTCCTATCCCAGCATGATGCTGCGATATTTGAAAAACAAACAAATACCGCAGCGCTGGTATTCTGATAGGGCCCATTGTGATGCCACGGACACACCAACGGACATTAAATAAATCCCACTAACGGACATAATTTCTTATAAAATACTAATAAATAGAATAAACAATAACATATAATAAGAATACTAAGGGCGATTTTCACCAATCTTTTATACCTAGAATAAGTCTTATCGTGAGAATAAATTTTGGATTTTTGACAGTTCTTCCATACTAGAACTGTCAGACGTCAATTTTATTCCACGGATAAAATATGTCTGACTTTGGTGAAATCAGCCCTAAAGTAAATGAAAACCATATTTCTCAAGATATAGTCGAATATTACGATCGACCCACACCCGACGCTCCAACATCGCTTGTCCATCGCATTTCCTGCTGGAGTAACGTTTCGCAGAATCGTGTACCTCTAAAAACATTGCATATGCGCCTGTATAATAAACATACACGAGTAGCTCTTTATTTGTGCGTATTTGTAGCAGAATGAGATTTAAGAAAATATTTATAATTACCAAGTAATCGCGGTTTTTGTTTAAAACCCGAAAAAATATCGCAGCGCCTAAATGAGAAAACGTGTAAGCTCGCTGAAAACTGTATTCGGTCCTTCTTGATGCTTATAATAACCATAAAAAGTTTCAAAAGTGTACATGCATGCGTTATTGAATAATATTGCTAAAAGTCAAAACGACGGTGGCATAACTTTGACGGCAAAATACAAGAAACCGGCTTAACCCAAGATGTGTAGGTGTAAACCAAAAACTAGTGTATTTAGTCAAAAATATATACCGGTAAGACGGGGTTACTTTGATTATAGCTAAACTTGGTATGTTTTTTCGGATTTATTGCGTAATACTGGACGCAGCCAAATTTTGTTTCTTCTGTTGGCCAGACTGACAGATCGGCCATATTTCGCCGCAGCGTCGACCAGAGTAGTTGTTGTCGGAACAATACACGGTCAATTTTAGGTCGTTCTGGAACCGAAAGCCATATACTCGATCATCGAACTCAAAACGATTGGGACTATTATTTTCAATAAGTTACTGTAGAATGCTCGATAATACACTCCCTGCTATCACTATGTATACACAACAGGTATAGAAACACGTCCGCACGCTATGACGGTTGGGTGCTGAATGCCCCCACTTTTCGCTGTATACTACATCCCTTCCTTGTTTTAAGAAAACAACTAATTGTAATTAATCAGATTGTAATTATAATCAAACAATTATTTTCATGCCAGTACCAAAGAACAATCAATCTTTAACTTCAGTATTTGTTTCATTATTCTCATCTTGATTATTAACAACTTTCCAATTATTATTTTCTACCCTTTTTAAATGAATAATATTTCTACGATATTCTTTCCCCGTTAGGTCGTTCCTCACTCTCACGTCTCCGCCATATACATCAGTTACCGTATGCGCTTCTGGGTTAAAGTTTGGTGTAAGTTTATTTTCCTTGGTCATGTTTTTTATATAAACCTTTTCACCGATTTCCAAATTACTGTCCACGGCTTTCCTTTTCATATTCGCATATTCCTTTCCTTTATCTTTCTTCTCTTTATCTCTTACTTCTGAATCTGATATTTTATGTTCAATATCAGTTGCTCCTGGTATTTTATCACGAAATTGTCGACGAAAGAATAATTCTGCTGGTGTTTTCCCAGTTGTGGTATGCGGTGTACTATTGTACATAATCATATATTCTAATAGTTCTTCTTTCCAATCTTTCTTTTCTAGCTGGCTAATTCTTAATCGCTTAAGTACATCCCTATTCTGACGTTCGACTTCCCCATTCATTTGTGGAAAATAGGGTATGGTATTATTTATTGTAATACCACATTCCTTACAAAATTCCTTAAAATTCTCACTAGTGAATTGGTTCCCGTTGTCACATGTCAGTGTCGTGGGGTATCCAAGACGAGAAAATATTTCTTTAAGTACGTTAATCGTTCCTGTGGCTGTTATATTCTTCATGATTTTTATCTCCTTATACCGACTAAAGTAGTCTACAATGACAAGTAAATAATCATTTGAGGGTAAGGGTCCTAAGAAATCGATCGCCACGTCATTCCATGGCTCAGCTGGGAGAGCTCTTCTTTTAATGGGATGAGGTGGATTTGGAAGTGTACATCCTTTGCAAGCTTTAACCCTATTTTCAGCATCCCTGTCAATCTTTGGCCACCATACTTTGGTTCTAAGGCGTGTCTTCATCGCCACTATGCCGGGATGTCCTTGATGTGCAGCTTCGAGAACTCGAGCACGAAGTTTTTCCGGAACAATAAGCTTATTACCCCTCAGTGCTATATTGCCTTGGAAACAAATCTCTGTTTGAAAGGGTTTATAAGCATTGACAGATTCGTCCCACTTATTATCAAAAATTCCGTTTTTTAATGCTGTAATCTCAACGTCTAGTGCACTGGCTGAATCGATCTCATTCAGGGGTACTGCAACCGGCCTGCTATATTCAATGATTGAGTTTATATAGTTTTCACTGTCAAATGGTACCGGTTGATTCTAATTAAAATTCTAGATATATAGAGATAGTCTAGATTAAAATATAGTTACTATTCGATTCCTAACCATTTTGGAAAGTTTTGACATTGAACAGCCAATACCAACACTTTCATAAAAAAGCAATAACTCTAGTCACCGTATTCGCTCGTATTCGTAACAGTATCTACTTACTGTGGATACATCAATATTTTTTTTTTTTTTTTGCGACAGCTTTCTTAATCACCGCTCCAAATGACGATGATCACAAATTCATATTGCACATGCGCCACAAACAGTAATACTGAGAAACATACGAGTTGAAAAACTAAGTGATCGTGATGCAAGTAGGCTCTATGCTCTAATAGATGTAAGAATGCACGATGGCCATGTAAATTAAATAAATCAATAGCCATTAGTAAAGGATCTACTCTTTATCTCTCAAATTAAACGAAGATTGTTATGATATAAACAGATTTATTTCCTGACACAACTTTTAGGTTCAATCGTCGAACAAGGAATGACTCCATTTTACCTCGCTTTCAAACGTCAAAACTTTATACAGTGTTGCCATCAAAAATAATTGAGTCTAATTCGATACACATAAATAATCGTTAAAATAATTAACTAGTATATTAATAATAAATACTGTTTTAATATTTACTATTTTAATACCAAATATTAAAATTAGTAAATATCACAATGTATGCATGGTTCTCTATATTAGTTCTATATAGTATTTTATAAAAATACCCACATCTTGGCTTATTAACCTTACAACTCGGCCATACTGTGTAAGTGAGTCCTCTCACTTAGTGTATAAAAATGTAGAAAGAAAAAAATATAAAGGTACTTATTATCTTGATTACAATTACATTATCATTCATGCTTCTAAATCTAATTTCATTCTTCAATAATTCATTGTACAATTTTAATTTACTTTATAGTTTAACTAAGGTACAACATCTTATAACAATGTATATTTGTCACAGTAATTCTCATCACAATCAAAGTTTAGAAATTTCTTTAACTCATATTATGAGTTTACTCCAATTTAGCTTATTGTTTTTATATAGATCACAAATCAAATTTACTTTTAGTTGAACTAAGATACTACATTCTTATCACAATCTCACAAATTCTCATTACAATTTAACTCATGAATCTAGGTCTGCATTCTCATTCATTGTCTCTTGCACAATATGTCATGATCTTTGGTCAACTGTGCGGCACCGTTATCTTGGTACCATTCAAAATCTGCACTGACCTCTATGACAAATTGTGCTCACATCATTTAATCTTACTCACTATCTTGCAATCATATGTGCGACATCGATTCCTCAATGCCATTCATATCTGCACGGATTGCTCATGTATACATAGATATAATATACTCTTAATAATGACACGCAATCTCTACTCATCATATCATCAGGGAAATTGATTAATCAATGTAAACTAGCATGTTATTAGTACCTACAGAATTTAATAATTATTGTTCTCACCTACTATGTAAAATAATAGATCATTCTTTGTCTGCCTCTATATCTGTATCCTCACTCTGATCACTGTCAGTGTTTTCACTGCTGTAACCTTTAAAGTTTAACCAGAGATGGATTTCATCTAATGCAACCACATTTTCATACCTCTTGTTACCTTTTCTTGTTAAAGGGGTATCTTCGACGAGAAATCTGTCATTAGGTAATATTTTGAGGATTCTATAGGGGCCTTGGAATTTGGGAACGAGTTTATGTGATTTTCCTACATGATCTTTGTCTATTACGGTCCTTTCTACCCTGACTAAATCACCTACATTATATTTTGCCTGAACCTTTCTATGCTTATCAAACTGCTTTTTAGCATAATCCTGTTGTTTTTCTATCCTTTCCCTAGCCTTGGACCTTACTTTTTCTAACGCATCACCATCGATTCGTTCAGTTGTTTCGGCAATTACGTCAGTTAATACATTTTCAGACGCATTCGTCAATCTGCAACCGAATAACAACTCAGAGGGACTCTTCCCTGTCGTCTTATTAATAGTGGTATTAATACCTAACTGTACGTCACCAATGTAATCGTCCCATAAATTGTCATTTCCACCATGACATTTTGTACTCAAAGCATCAATTATGGTTCGGTTAAACCTTTCGACCTGTCCATTCGCTCTTGGAGTAGCTACAGCATTCAAAATGTGCTTTATTTTTAAATGGTCCATAAAATTCTTAAATTTTGCACTTGTGAAACAAGATCCGCGATCCGTTATAAGGCGAGAAGGAACGCCGAAATAACTAAAATGTTCCTTAAATGACTTGATTGCCGTAGTCGTCTTGGTATCTTTCACAGCACGTATATTAATAAATTTTGTAAAGGCATCTATAATAACAAGCAAATACATATTGCCTCTCTTAGAGCGAATGAACGGGCCCAAATGATCGGCATGAAGTGTATGGAACGGTTTCTCTAACTTAGGTATGGGATGAAGCACCCCCTCTTTGGGGCCGCCAGGGGCCTTATGATGCGCACACTCCAAACAAGCTGAGACATATTTCTTAGTGAACCTACGCATTTTTGGGAACCAGAATGTGCTTCTGATACGATTCAAAGTTTTTTCGAAGCCAAAATGCCCAACTTCATCATGGTTCATGCGCAACACTTGCCACCTACAACCCCTCGGAACTACCCATCGCAATCCTTCGTCTAAAATTTTATACACATAACTACCTTTCAACAAATAATTCTTACGGACGTCAGCTACAAACTTTGTCTTGTCGTCTTCTAAGATGTCTCTTATACGTTTTATCTCACTATCATCACCTTGTACAGTAGCGATCCAGTCACGAACGTCTACGTGTAAAACATCTAAAACACGCTCCGTGTCCACATCGGTTGGTTCACTGACAGGAGCACGACTGAGAGCATCTACGTGAGCCATACGTGAACCGGGTCTGTACTCAATTTCGCAGTCATACTCCTGAAACTGGATCCACCAGCGAGAAATTCGTGGTACAAGATCCCTCTTAGTTAAGGTAGTACGAAGTGCGTTACAGTCGGTGACTATTTTAAACCTTAGCCCCAACAAATAGACTCGGAAACGATTTAAAGATGCGACAACCGCTAAAGTTTCCAACTCAAAAGAGTGAAATTTTTGCTCATCTACTGTAGTTTTACGACTGTAATACGCCACTGGTCTAAGTAAACCGTCTATGCCTCTCTGTAGGAGAATTCCTGCAATACCTAACTTCGAAGCGTCCGTATGAATTTCGGTTTCTAAATGGGGGTCGTATAAAGCTAATATAGGGCGTTCAACTAATTTTTCCTTCAACTTTCTAAATGACTCCGCCTCGTTCGCTGTCCATTTCCATTCGAATTTAGATTTTAAGAGGTCTGTCAGTGGACGAGCAATAAGGGCGAAGTCCTTTACAAACCTCCGGAAAAAGCTAGTTAAGCCGATGAATCGTCTGACGTCATGAACGTTTCGCGGAATTGGGAAGTTTTCTATAGCTAAAGTTTTGCGCTTTCCTGGGCGTATGCCCTTACCACTTACATGAAATCCTAAGAACTCTAGCTCGGTACAGAAAAAACTACACTTGTTTATCTTAAGTGTAAGACCTGCGTCTTTTATAAGTTGAAGTACCTCCTGTAGCCGTCTCATTCCTTGATCAAAAGAGCTTGAAGGTATCAATACGTCATCCATATAAACGATCGTATAAGAGACTTTCGACAGTACTTTATTCATTGCTCGTTGAAAAATAGAAGGAGCATTGGCCAAACCGAATGGCATGCGTTTGAACTGATATTGCCCATCGGGAGTCACAAATGCAGTCTTATCTTGAGATTTTGCCTCTACTGGAATCTGATAGTAGCCAGATGCAAGGTCTAAACTTACAAATAAAGAATTACCAGCTAGCCTGTCAAGTTGATCATCAATCAGGGGTAACGGATAGTGTTCCCTTTTTGTTTTATTATTTAATGCCCGATAATCGACACATAACCTGCTATCGCCGGTCTTTTTCTTTACCAGTAACACTGGACTAGCGTAAGGCGAGTTTGACTCGCATACTATGCCAGCATCGATCATTTCCCTTACCATAGATTGAACCTGTCTACGCTCCGGAAAGGAGAGCCTATACGGGCGATAAACTACTGGTTGTGAATCACTTAGTTCAATTTCCATTTGAACTACATTAGTCAACCCCAGGTCTTTTAGGTTATCCGAGAAACACGTTTCGTAACTTTTAAGCAGCTCTTTTAATTTATTGACCTCATCTCCGCTAAGTTGTTTGCCATAATTGAAAGCGGAACTAGTCTCAGCATTCTCAAGATCTAATAAATTTACACTCAAATAATCTTTGGTACAAGGAGCTCGTGTAATAAGCGTATCCTTATCTAAACAAACCGTATTATCACTAAGGTTTTGAACCAGTATCCTAACCTCTCCATTTTCTATTTCGTATTCACCCGGCATTAAATAATATTCGTTCTGTGGAATGCCGCGTAAGGAACCACTGACGTGAACTACACCCGAATATTTATTTGTGGAACTACACGGTAACGGATACATTTCCTTAGGGGGTATTACAGTACTGGTTTTCAAACTTAATTGTAATTTTACTGAATTGTCACGAGTAAATATTAATGAATGCGTAGTTTTTGTAATGACTATACCTGGTTTTTCTGTGAAACTGTGTCCAATTAAAACTGAATATTTAATAGCACTATCATCAACAACGTACGCGTTAACCTTCTCCACAATGCCTTGAATTTCAATAATGACATTTGCTTCACCTAGTGGTACTACAATATTCTCACCTATACCCCTCATAGTCGGTAAGTTGCTATCGGTCCACATGATTCCCCTCCTTACAGCCTCACTATAGCGAATTAGCGTACACTGGCTACCCAGATCCACGTAACCTTGAATAACCTCACCGTTGA
The DNA here is from genome assembly GCA_937001585.2 of Brachylomia viminalis. NCBI lineage: Eukaryota > Metazoa > Arthropoda > Insecta > Lepidoptera > Noctuidae > Brachylomia > Brachylomia viminalis. Next base: position 26,913,240 of record OW443304.2, read on the forward strand.
GTTTCAAATGCATTAAATATTTATTTTCATTATAATTATTTGTTTCAATACGCAACACGTCTTTTTCCTTCGGTTTATCAATTTTATTAGCTTGATCAGAGGGTAATCTGGGACAATTAATTGACAAATGACCTAATTTGGAACAAACATTACACTTCAATATCTTTTTTGTACATTTAGAACTGTAATGCCCAGGTTCATTGCAATTAAAGCATATAATTGACACATTATTGTGTGACTTCGAAGCCTTAGTTTCAGTGCCACTAGCCGTCTGCCTAACAGTATTACTGGATGAGGGAGTAGTGTTATTACGCTTATCATAATTGCCCTTTGACCTATCTGGTTCACGAAGCTGTTGCTTGATCGATTGAAAATACGTGAGGACCTGCTCGGGCTCCTGGCATTTTGCTGCTTTCGCGCCTAATCTCAACGACCGATCCTCAATCCCATAAAGTAGGCAATCTACCGCACGTTTACCATGTATTTCGCATCTATTAAGTAGATTAATTTTTCCATAATAATAATGTTCTAAGCAATCGTTAAATTTTACGCGTTTTGACAACATCTCGGTAAGTAATTCGGCATAGTCTTCGCTACTCGGAAATGATTGCTCCAGTTTGCCCTTCCACTCAGACCATGAATAGGACATAGATGGAAGGGCCTGATACCAGGATTTTGCAATGCCTGACAGTTTAGGCAAAGCGTAATGTATAATCTGGTCGTCACCCCAACCGTAAAGCCTCGCACATTCCTCAACTTTATTTATCCACATAACTATAGTCTGACTCTTAACCATAGGGTCGAAATCTGGAATCACATTCCCTAGCATGGGAAATTTGTTACTTTGAGGGCGACTATTGGTTAAAGCTTCCACTAGAGTAGCAAAAAACGCTTGGGTGTCAGTATTAACAATATTGGGGGTACTCACGTGAACAGGAAGTGGAGGTGTCTTACCCTCTGGGCTGGACTCTGAGCGGCTGCTGCGGCCTCGCCTGTTGCGTCTCCCATCCAAGCGCCGGCTGGGACGACGTCGCCGACGCTGCTCGTGGCTGCTACTCCGACTGCGATACCCGTCACGGCTGCTACTCCGGTTCGATTGGTGACGGCGTCTCGTAGGCTGCTCACGGGAACTGCGGCTTCCACCACGAAGAGATTCCAACGAATCATCACGAACGCTCGATCGCTGCCGTCGCTGCTTCCGTTTATGCGTAGTGCTTGTTCTTGTTTCTCTGCTCCGGTCACGGCGACGTTTTCGCTCATTGCTCTTGCGATTACCGCTAGTTTTATCCATATTACACTCGGAATGACCAACAACTTTCGTACACCACAAAACACGTGGTGATTTTTTGGTTATATTTCTTCAAAATTGTGGACGTAATTGACTTATCCCACTTCTGAGATAAAGGATCTACTCTTTATCTCTCAAATTAAACGAAGATTGTTATGATATAAACAGATTTATTTCCTGACACAACTTTTAGGTTCAATCGTCGAACAAGGAATGACTCCATTTTACCTCGCTTTCAAACGTCAAAACTTTATACAGTGTTGCCATCAAAAATAATTGAGTCTAATTCGATACACATAAATAATCGTTAAAATAATTAACTAGTATATTAATAATAAATACTGTTTTAATATTTACTAATTTTAATACCAAATATTAAAATTAGTAAATATCACAATGTATGCATGGTTCTCTATATTAGTTCTATATAGTATTTTATAAAAATACCCACATCTTGGCTTATTAACCTTACATTAGACATTAATCATTATCGATGCCAGATGAAATATAGAACTTGATAAGAAATAAATAGATGAAGAATGCACAGGGTTCATGTCAGGGGTTGGGTTGGGCCCCTGGAATGTAACATTTACTGATCACATGAGTCCAATAAAATATTTGAGTTTGAGAAGGCATTTCGTACTGCTAGGATGTAAGTGTTGCTGCTAGATAAGAACTAAGAGTCTTATAATGCAGAGCAGTAAAAAGTAAAATTAGGAAACCCTACATCAAGCTGCAGCTCCCTCAATTGTTAATCTAATTCAAGCCAGAATGTTAACAAAACAAAATGGCATTGTCTGAAGATTAAAATCAAGTCTAGTTTTATTTAATTAACGAGCTAGTATTGTAATCGATTGTCTAAACTAAACACCTTGGATATTGTTTAGATAACGCCTCTCCGTATTGCAAACTATTTTCATTCACTCTCTTCAACTACAATCTAAAATATTTACAGTACATTATTATTCATGTTTAAGTGATAGTAACCCTAATGCTCAATCGTTGAGATTTATTGACCACTTCTTGTAATGGTCTTCATTTCCTTAGTTTTATTTAATTAACGAGCTAGTATTGTAATCGATTGTCTAAACTAAACACCTTGGATATTGTTTAGATAACGCCTCTCCGTATTGCAAACTATTTTCATTCACTCTCTTCAACTACAATCTAAAATATTTACAGTACATTATTATTCATGTTTAAGTGATAGTAACCCTAATGCTCAATCGTTGAGATTTATTGACCACTTCTTGTAATGGTCTTCATTTCCTTTCCGTGTCAAAGGTTTTTAGTATTCGGTTTTCCATTCACTTTCTGACGCTGTTTTGCCTGTTTATAGAACGGAAGTTCGCAGATGACTTTGTTTTTGTTTGGATTATATTGATTATCTACTATTTCATCGAGATCATCATTTATCCGTAATCCCGGCCTAATCAAGATATTGTATTTACCGTTTTTTAAGTGAGCGTTATATTTTAACGGTCACCTTATGTCTGATGCCAATATTTACAGTTAAAAACTCTTTAGACGTGTATTCTCCATTTACTTAATTGGATTTATCATACTTTCTTTTACAAAATACAACCGCTACAGAATCATGTCCAAGCCTTTAGCGTCACCCAAAGGATTGTCTGAAGCATAAGAGCATTCGCAGACGGCATACAATCGGTGGTCGATTTTTGTAGGAGCTTAATTAAACAGTAGAGATCAAATGTATTAACGCACACGTTCTGCAAAAAAACGTTGGGCGAAATAATCAGACCGATTTTAGGACCTACAAAAAGTATGTCGGGTGCGAGAGAGCGCGCTAAAACAAATCGTATCATTGAAGATCATTGTAAACAATTAATTGTTTGATTTATTATTTAGTTGAGATTTTATGACAGTGATTAAGACTTGATGTTCTTATATATATTGGGTTCCTTACTAAGGTGGATACGTGGGCGGGCGCGATGTTCGAAGATTGTTCTTTTCAACCGTTACCTCTTCTATCTGAAGGCATTGTATTATGTTGTTACAACATTTATGCATGTTTTGAAAACAATAAATGAATAATATTGTTGGATTAACATTTAAAGACACATTAACTGTGTCATTCGTATAGTAGACTTGGAAAGCTTTCCCTGAATAATTATGGAAGAAAGTTATCACTAAAATACTAAAATGGACTCTCAAGAGGAGGAAATTTATTCTAAGTCAGTCAGTTATGATCATCGTAAACAATCCGTGTAATTTAATTTCAATGGAATTAACGCCATCAATTATAATTATAGAACTCGAAAGCTTTAAAGACTATCATGTAATTATAGCAAGCCGTTCAATGGCCTATAAATATTGTATATCAACAAATTGTTCATCGCTTTCATTCAAAACATGGGCCTCACGGCTACCACCCACAATATGGGACTCATTAACACTCCTGAACGAAACATAAATATAGATCCTAACTACCGAATATCCAACTCCTGAAAATACGGATTTAGAAGTGAGTAGACTGACGTGCCGTTAAATCATGAAACACAGTTGCTAGTGAGCTATACACCGTATTGTTAATGTATTAAGATACAAGGTGAACGCATATGGAAAGTAGGAAGCCTAGGGAATATATCTCAAGGGCTCTTTTCCATTTTTCCATCTGACTCCTACTGAAACTGGGTCACCTTCGCAATCGAAGTGCTCAAGACCTGGAAGCGCTGATGTTATCTGAGCCATAATGGGGCGATCTGTAACAATCGCATAACTGCTTACAACTTGTTTGGTTAGTTACATTAAGGCTCACATAACCCAACCATACAACCTTTTCGCTCAACCAGTACGATCTATCTTATTGACCGTCTCAGTCTCTCATAATTGACTATATTAACCAAAACGATCTTTTAAAGATCCTTCAATAATACAATATCGTAGCCTTTCTTATTGACTATTTATTCACGACAATGTCTCTCATATTGACCTGTCACCAATAATCTTTTAACACTTCGTTGCAAGTCTGTCTCATTGACTTCCTTTCACACAGGGCCATTCTCATATTGACCTCACAATCACAGTCCTTTATCGACTTTCATAACACTTATATTTGCTAGTGACCTGTCATATTGGTCTTTCGAGAAAGAGAAAAAGAAAGAAAGGAAAAATAAAATACCATATACCTAACTTTCCTTTTATTTTGATACTCCCTCATATAATTACGTGTTTACATTCGTGCCTAATGCATAATTGTGATTACGATATTTATTGCATCTAAATCGCTGCCAATATACTTATCAAATACTCTAACACTTTTAATGTACATATATAATCGAAATAGATATATTTAGTATGTACAAATCGGCACAAAACTTCCTGTTAAGGTTCGATTTTATTATAATAAATCATAACGATTCAATTGTACTGGTAGGATAGATAAAATTGGATACATTATGTTTTCTATTGAATACGTTCGTCAATTTACGTATTCATTCATTTATTTAAACTTGTTATTATAATATTAGTTAACCTCATTAGGAATGCACGATGCAATTTGGTAAACAACATGACTCAGCGCGGTTGACCAGTAAGTAGGTCACCGCACGTAATTACTAAAGAAATAAGAAAGATTCCATCTTATTGCCATCTTATTTACGTTAACGGGTAATATTGTTAAATATTTACCAATTAGATTAGTGTTTTTTTTTTTTTTTTTTGTTTACCTACCCCCAACCACAATATATTATTACTTTAACTGTCCTTTTCCTCTTTTTTTTTAACAATGTATTTGTGCATTAGGACTTACATTTTTCCTCGTCGCCACTTGTAGAATGCTCGATAATACACTCCCTGCTATCACTATGTATACACAACAGGTATAGAAACACGTCCGCACGCTATGACGGTTGGGTGCTGAATGCCCCCACTTTTCGCTGTATACTACAGTTACAATAAACCAAAATCACGAAAAATCTAATTTATTGTTTTTTTTTTGTGTAATAATGAGAACTCGTAGTAACGCTTCCTTGCGATCAATGCATATGTGTGTAAAACGTATCGACGAACTGCAACACTTGCGAACGGCACCCATTGTAAAATTCATTCGTCGATCAGACAGCATGATCGTAAGCCACGCCCCCGGCCCCTTACAGTCTAGCCGACCGCCCCCCCGCCATTCCTTTCTAGTATTGTCTCGCGTTTCGTTGTATTAGGTCACGCACGCGCAACCTAATTACGCGCCAAAAATTTGAGTTTTGGGCTATGGTGGATTTTTATGTGACATGGCGAACCATAACTTAGAAGAGGCCAGACGTTTGTATGCTCAGCCGGAACACCTGAACTCACTGCGCGCACGTGGAATCACTGACTCTCAAGTTCCCTTTACCTCCACCATCTTGGCTGTAACCCAGCGCCTCCTCGATCATGGACAGTTTCGAGCGCCCACACACGCGCAGGGCCGCCGTAGACTACCATACTCGGCGGAATTGGAGGAAGACATACAGGAATACTTCGAACGCGACCCACGCGGCCACGTCGTAGTACCATAATGGTGGCCAGGCGATTCAATGTTAGCCAATATTATGTATCTCTCTGGCACATTAACGCGGTCTGTTCTATCAGCATGATGGATGCCCTGCTCATTATGCTACTTCAGTGCGTGCGTATTTAAACAGTGTGTTTGGTGAGCAGTGGATAGGTCGTGGTGGCCCTGTGGCTTGGCCCGCAAGGAGCCCTTTTTTTTTTTTTTTTTTTTCGGGGGGAAATCCTCATGGACTACCTCCGCCTGGGGAAAAGGCGGAGGGGCGTGCCGGACTCTTACCGGCTAAAACCACCCCGGGTGTCTCCTCGCACGTGCGCGTGGGGCCGCGGGAATCGAAATTCTTCCGCAGCCCCACTAGTGCTGGCCCGGTCTGTCCGGGCCTCGTCTCCTGCACGGGGTAGTGTGGTGTTTAACTACCCCGTGCATCGCCTCAGAGGCGCGCGCCGACCCCCGCGCGTGCCTTCGCCTCGGGTCCATCAAATAGGGGGCGAGGACTTCCCCAAGTCCCACGCCCCTGGACCCATTCATGGGGGCCGGAAAAGGGCGTTGTCCGCCCTTCTCCTGCGCCCGGTGCGTCTTCTGCGGCCGGGGAAGGGAGTCGAGATCACCCTCTCCCGTTCCGCAGTTTCCTTCTGCGACATCACGTCCTCGCAGAAGGACACCACCGCGTCCCACGACTCTGCGCTACCGACCATCCTCCGCACTACGGCCGGCAGCGACAGATCGCCTCCTACTTCATTTGTGAGGACACGCGCTGCTCCTCCCAAGCTACACACTCGGCGAGCGTGTGTTGCGCCGTGTCCTCCCCGCAATGGACGCAATGGTGGCACCAAGCGTCCGGCTCCCTGTCTATGCGGCACAGGTACTTGCCGAAGCAGCCGTGCCCCGACAGCACCTGCGTCACCCTAAACGACAGGGAGCCGTGCCTTCTCCCGAGCCAGTCGTCGAGTACTGGCCGGATCGCCTCGACGGTAGCGAGGCCGGCGGTAGGGCGCAGAAGCCTTAGCCGCCATTCCGCGACCAAGACCTGATGGAGCTCCTCTCGGCGCAGCGCGATCTGCCGCTGCACCGGCCTCGAGCCCCGTGCCCGCTCTTCCTCGCGCCATCGATATAATGACGCGAGTACTTTCGCCTCAAGGTCCCAGGGCGGGGATCCGGCCAGGACGCAAGCCGCCTCGTAGGAAATCGTGCGGTACCCGCGGACGACTCTGACGGCCATCGCCCTCTGCGGTTTGCGCAGAATGGCGAGAGTGCCGGCCGTCATGTCCATCGCCCACACAGGGGCCCCATACAGGGCCATGGACCGCACGATTCCCACGCCGCAAGGAGCCCTGACTTAACACCACTGGATTTTTATTTGTGGTTCGAGTTAAAGACTATTTTCTTTCGATTAGCGTACTACTCGATATGACTTAAGAAGTGCGACATTGGACGCTTTTAATATTGTGAAAAGTGAAGTGAATAAAAGAGTACCTACAAGTAAGTAAGTACTTACCTACTTAGATACGTAACATGTAAGTACTAACTATTAATCGTCTGGAGTTACTGTGTTTCGGCTCCAGAACGATGTAAAAAGATGTGTAATTATTCGTGTATAAAATTATTTGTTAAAGTTTAGTGTTAAAAAGGTTTAAAAAAATTGTCTGTATAACTTCAGTGGCACAGGCGTAAGCATTATTGTTTGATTTTTGTTTTTCACTGTTTTAATTAAACATTTCTTTAAGATTTAGACCATGTTTTGCATTTTTGGTTACGGCCGCCATTTTATTTTGCATGAACACTTTAGTTCATCGGGGCTACATTGATAGTTATCAATTTCACCCCAATGGTTGTGGAACCCAATCTTATGGGAGTAATATACAAATGAGCAATTTAACCCCATTTGTTGCTTTTGTTGTAGTTGCCTCAAGGTTCGCACCTACAAAAAGACCGCGGGTACCCGCAATTATAAAAATTACACAGAGGAGGCATTTTTATTTTATAAATCCGATTTATATAATTATGAGACTGTTTTAAGTGATGAAAATGTAATTGATCTCGAAAGTAAATGTTAAGACTAATGAATGTTGAGCTAATGATACTTTGTTTTCATAAATATTAATTAAAATATTTGGTTTATCTCATTTGTTAATATTGTAGTACAGTCAGCATCAAAAGTTCATGACCACATTTAGATTTTCAAAATCGCTGTACACCGTATTATACCTAAATCGCTCAACATGACAAGCGCCAGAAATGAATGATTGTAATAAATGGGCATAAGTAGGTGACCATCACTTTTCAAAAGTCGCTAAACAAAGTTATAGTAAGAAAAGCATAACATTATTCGTCTCTAAAGTCTCTGAACAAATGTTTGACAAAAATAGCATACCATCGTTTATCTCTAACGTCCCTGAACAAAATGAAATGTTTTTTTGGTTTAATATGCGTGTGTATTTTTTTACGGTAGGTTTATGTGCTTGGTATATAAATTAAGTAGACACATGCACTTGTAAATCACCACCCATTTATTTATTATCAACAAAATTAAATTAAATGGTTCGATAAATCAATACAGTTAATAATAATTATTTGTTTATGAAAAATCAACAAATTTAAACTTTCATAATCTATTCTATTCTATACCTAATCAAATCAATGTTTTATAAACAAAAAAAACAAGGTTTAATTTTTTAACAGAAAGTCCTCGCAATATAACTATTCTGTGACGTTAATGTGCAGTATTAAGAACATTAAATGGCATTATAATGTTCATTTGTTTATTACTCGATCTTGTGGGCGGGGCTTAGCACAGGGTGATCCCTTATCCCCTCTTTTATTCAATATAGCATCCATAAATATCTGCAAATTAATTGAAAATGTGCACATAATCCAATATGCTGACGACTTCGTTCTATTTACGTCAAACAAAATCATTAACGATTCTGTTTTCCAGTTACAAACGGCCCTTAATACGATATCTTCACTGTTACTAAAACTCGGTCTTGATCTTTCCCCCGCTAAAAGCAAAGTTTGCATATTTAAAAAAAGACCATCCCTTGAAGAAATTTGTTTGAAGGTGAATGGAGTTAATTTGCAGAGAGTCGAATGTGTGAAATACTTAGGGTTGTGGTTGGATCGCGCACTAAGGTGGGGAAAACATTTAAACGAAATACATGAAAAATGCTCAAAATATTTAAAGGTTTTACAAGTGCTGGCTGGCTCGGGGTGGGGTGCGCATCCTAAACATTTGAGGAAAATTTATATAGCGATTATTCGTAGTCGAATCGATTACGCTTCCTTTCTATATGGGGATGCTGCTAATTCATACCTTATCAAGTTAGACCGGATTCAGAACCGAGCGATGCGCATCATTGATGGATTCATCAGAACAACTCCTATCCACGTGATGGAAAGTGAGTTATCACTAAGTCCACTTAAGAACAGGAGACAGTATTTGTGTGGAAAATTGTGGCTTAAAATCAAATCTTTAAAAAACGATAAGACTATAGATTTGATGTCGGAGCTCTCGCGACGTCTCTCTAATCACCGGTGGATAAGGAAAAAGTGTCCTTTATTGATTGAAACGCATAATAGTTTAAAGAATACTCGAATGATAATTAGTTCAAAATTAGAAATGTTCTCGTTGGATACGTGGGTTAGTAACATAAATTTGCCCCAATATATCGCTGCTAATATGGATCTAATTAATAAAGCCAAAAGAAATTATAAATCTAATGAATTATTACAGAATTTTAAAATCATGTGCAATGAAAAATTTCATAATTTCTATAAAATTTTCACGGATGGTTCCAAAGATACTAATGGATCGGGAGCTGCTGTTTATGACCCACAGTTAAATCAAGATTATAGGATTAAGATTGTCTTTGGTCTCTCTATCATGCATGTTGAATTAATCGCTATTAAAGCAGCTTTAACACATTTACTTACTGTCAAGTTCGATAAGTCTGTAGTTTTTACTGACTCAAAAAGCGCTTTGCAACATTTGGCTCGGTGTACCTCGAGTTGTCGAGGATTCCCGATTGCCTACACGATTATTCATCTCATGATGGAACTCCAAACGCAGTCAAAATCGGTCTACTTGCAGTGGATACCTTCACACTGTGGAATTGAAGGTAACGAAAGAGCAGACGCCCAAGCTAAAGAAGCTGCGATAGATGGTATCGTAGCCCCATCTCTCCCTTTCTTCACAGAGTGTGTATCGTTAGTCAAAAATAGATGCTACTCAGCATGGAAAGAGTACTTCGATGAAAGATCGAGAGAAGTGGGTATATGGTATAAGACCATACAACCACAGCCATTGTATTGTCCCTGGATTGGCAACAGTTTGAATAGGTTCAGTTTGGTCACAGCGTTGAGACTACGCTCCGGACACATTCCACTTAATAAATTTGCTCACTTGATGGGTAAAATTGAGTCACCTAATTGCACTAAATGCAATACAGCTGAAGATCTATATCACATCTTGATGGAATGTGTCCGGAACGAGTCGCTTAGAATAGAAATCTTACACGAATATTCCAAAATTCGTACGGTGGGTGGATGTAACAGCGCCTTAGCTGTTCCGCTGTCGAGGGCAGCTATGGCGCTATACAAGTTGGTCAATTTGGGCTTGAGGTTGAGACGTTGATTGTTGCAATCTCAAGCTCATTTGATTGTTTTCCCTTTGCTTGTTATTTGATGTTTTTTTTTGTCTGTTCTTGTTTATGTATATGAGTACGTATAGAGCGACATTGTCGATCTACGACAAAGCTCTTTAAATAAAGATTAAAAAAAAAAAATGTTCATTTGTCACTAAAGCGCAATTGATAACTAATACAATGTTTATAGATGATTAATAATTGCAACCGCAATGGTCTACATCCGATACAAAGTGATAATTAAGTAGAAATATTCTTTTTACATTCCAGGGTAAACAGTTTTTCAAATACCCACAACTATTTTCCCCAAAGAATTGAATTAAAACGGAATTTGTGTGAATTTTGAAAATGAGTCTTATATGTATAAAGATTAGGTTCTAATTCAATCGTACTATAAAAATCATAAACTAAGTCGACGGTATGAATTTGAACAGAATCTGCGTGATTTTTTAAAATGAGTCTTATTGCTTTATGAATATTTACAATTCAATCGAACTAAAAATCATTAATTACGTCGATGGTATAAATTAACAACAGAATCTGCGTGATTTTTGATTTGACAAAATGGTGTTCAGTGACCTTTGACGAGTAGTATTCAGTTAATTTAAACTTTAATGATGTTCATTCAATACTGGCGGCCTATCTTGTTGAGCGATTTATGGGTGATATAGTGTACAGTGTTTTTGAAAATCTGAATGTTATCATCGACTTTTGATGCTGACTGTACCCACCATCAAATTCGCCCCTTGACTCAAAGTAACCCCAAAAATATTCAAATCGCGATAATAACTAAATGACAGTTAAAAAAAAAAAACTATTTGTTTTTTGTTGTTTATCGGGGTGTCTTTACGATGGATTAAATAAAAGAGTGGTTTACAAAGTAGCTCCAGTATTAATATATCTTTGATAAACAGGTATATTTTTTTTTGTAAAAGAATATTCACAAATTTATATTTTTTTGTTGAAATAATTAATTTACGTAATGAGTCTACACTACAATTTTTTTTTTACATTTTTGTCGTTAAAATTGCAAGCGTGGCATCAAGTTCAAGTTTAAAATTAATCAATGTCACCCCGTTTTACTAGTGAAAATATTCAGCTTGGAATGTTTCGCATTAAGTAAATATAAACAAAAAACAAAACATGTAAACAGCGGCTGTTTATCCGACCAAATTCGAATGACTACAAAAAAGCGACGGATTTCTACATATCGATGACCTTCTTTACTTTACTGACGAACCGATTGGAACGTGTTGTGCCCGAGTACACTGAAGTAGAAAAGTAGTAATAACATAAAGCTTTTAATGGATTATATTATTCTACTAGCTGTTTCTGTGACTTTGCACATGATTATGTACATTATAAAAAATAGCTTAAGTGCTATTCCTAGTTAAAATTTCATTAAAATACATTCAGTATTTCGTGGGTGAACGAAGGACATATACTTCCAGACATTTGCATTTATAATATTAGTAGAAAATTAATAAAAATAAAATGTTATATTTTATTACACAATTTAAATATGTTTAATTACCAATATTAGCAGTGGTGGCCCAGTGGTAACGGCCGCGACTTACGAGTTGTAGGTCGTAGGTTCGAACCCCGACAGGCGCTTTACTTTGTGTAAATTATTTCATCACCACTGCTCCGTGCCTCGGAAAGCACGTTAAGCCGTTGGTCCCGGCTGTCATTCGTGGATCTTTGACAGTCGTTACGGGTCGTCAGAAGCCCGAAAGTCTGACAACCAGTCTTACCAAGGGGTATTGTATTACCCAGTAACTGGGTTGTGGAGGTCAGATAGGCGGTCGCTCCATGTAAAATACTGGTATTCAGCTGCATCCGGTTAGACTGGAAGCCGACCCCAACATACCTAGTTGGGAAAAGGCTAGGCAGATGATGAATTACCAATATTATACTCATAACTGCTGTGTGATTTTTTAGTGATTATGCGAATTGACTATTTGTATTTTTAGACTTAAATGAAAAATTAATCTGTGATTCTAAATAATAATGACGTTTGTACGTCATTATTATTTATTTGATAGAAATACAATTTCCGTCTTATTACAAAACACGATCTAACTTTAGCCCCAACCTACACATTCGATTTAGTTTTTGTATTTGGAACTTTATGCCGACTTTAGTAAAGTTCTTAATACAAAATTGACAATCTAAGACCGGACTAAGTTGACAGTTTTGTAAAAGGAACTGTATTTCGATTTCAGTTATGTTCTTATTTCAAAAACAGGCTCGATGGTTTAAACCATGTCAAAAGAAAAACCTTGTTTTGTAATAAGGTCGTTTGTGTTCTAATATTTATAGGTAGGTAATTTGATCTGTGATTTGATGCTACAATTACTTTAAGAGCGTTTATACCTTATGAGTGGCAACGTCGCAATTTAGTGTCATATTTCGTGGTTTTCAATTTTTATCATTTAATCGGAGCTATATTAAAAAAAATCTGTATAATTAACTTTTTTAAATTACGTGAAAGTGTTTAAAAAGTAAGTAACCGTAATGCTTACAGTTATTTTACAATGAAAATAACGCCCTTCAAGTTTCCAATGTATTATTTGCATATAAATAGAACTGTAAACACAACGATTTCTTACCTTTTACACAGTTTTCATATAATTCTAAAAAGTTAAATAAACAGATTTTTAAAATATAGCTCCGATTAAATGATAAAAATTGAAAACCACGAAATATGACACTAAATTGCGACGTTGCCACTCATAAGGTACAAACGCTCTTAAATCTAAAATATGCTAAGGTGAAATAAAGAACTCACTTCTGTCTGATCAACTTATTTATTTATAAACACAGGATAAATTATAAACAAATTGAAATAAACGCTCTTAAGAATCAAATTAAGGGAATAAAAAAAAAATGTGTTTATTATCTTAAATCTATACAGTTAAGTTGCCGGGGCTTCCCAGAAACTAATCCGAAGTTACTTGTGATGGGATAAACCTCGCTCTTCCTCGATTAATTAACAATTGTTTCGTTGTGCTAATTAGGTATAAGTTACACATTTTTATAAAACTAATAAAAAGAAAAGAAAAGTAAAAATCGTGTTTAGGGCAGTGTGTGGAAACTAGAGTGTGTTTTGTAGAAATGTGTGTTTATACGTGTGTTTATGAGTTTGTGAATGTATATTTTATGAGTATGTGTAAGAATGGGTGTGTGTATGAGTGGGCGTGTGTATGTGTGAATGAGTGTGGAAGTGTGCTGGAGTGTGTGTATGTATGAATGGGGGTGTGTTGGTGTGTGTGTGTCTGTATGCATGACGTTCAACCCAGAGTCGCCAAAATGTCTTCCACGGCATCATAATTAAGTGTGAAGAGCCATTCCGTGAATGTCTTCTTACACTCATACTGCATAGGGTAAATGTTAAGTATGCGATTTACTTTATTATAAACGCGTGGGGATTGAGTTACATTCTGGCGACCAGCAAAAATTGAACGTGCTGAGTATGTAGGGGCTACTATATTCCACACCAACAAGCTGTTTCATTTGATAATATGGTCACAAGGTGCATATAATGTATGTATTTTTTAATTAGTTCCCAAAATTAGGTAATATAATTGCCAACAAACGTTTGAACACGACTGTATGGACAACAGCTTAGGTTTAATACGGCCAATAAAGAAGGTCATCGATATGTAGGAACCCGTCGCTTTTTTTGTAGTCATTCGAATTTGGTCGGATAACCACCCGTTGTTTACATGTCTCGTTTTTTGTTTATGTTTACTTAATGCGAAACATTCCAAGCTGAATATATTTTTGACTCAATACACTAGTTTTTGGTTTACACCTACACATCTTGGGTTGAGCCGGTTTCTTGTATTTTGTCGTCAAAGTTATGACATCGTGCGTCGTTTTGACATTTAGCAATATTATTCAATAACGCATGCCTGTACACTTTTGAAACTGTTTATGGTTATTATAAGCGTCAAGAAGGACCGTATACAGTTTTCAGCGAGCTAATACCTACGTTTTCTCATTTACGCGCTGCGATATTTTTCCGGGTTTTAAAAAAACCGCAATTACTTAGAAATTATAAATATTTTCTTAAAGGACTATGCAAAAAATCGTCCCATATCATCAACAGATGCCAAACATATCTCATTAAATACATCTCGACATTATGATTATTTTTTACTATGGCGACATCACTGTAGGATATGGGGTTATCGTGCAATAAAAAAAAATATGTTATACTTATACAGTTTTATTAAGTATTAAGAACTGAATTAAAAATGTACTATTTAACTAAAAAAAACTCGAGAGAGAACAGCCGTAAGACGTACTTTACCCTCCCTCCTTGCTCCGTTACCCCGACCGCACCCTTTCGACGCCTGCGCCCGCGCACCTCCCTCAGTCGTGGCTAGTACGTTCTGCTGTGTTCGCGTTGTTTATTTGTGCGTTATCGGCTTGTTTGCGACTATTACTAACCTCTGCTTGTTTATTGGACCTTTTGATTGCTACTCGATGACCCCGGCACGTTTAATGGACTGTGATTTATAAATATGGAGACTGGACGCCAATGTGTAATGTGTCCTAGATCTGTTTTAAGACAGAGACGACATAATATATTACAAGAAACATTGCTTCATAGTAGTCCTGAGTTAGCGGCCTACATTTTGCAAAATGGATTGACACAAGTAAGTCACAGTCATTGTATTTATTTACTGATTTATTATACATATATCGATAACTTTTAGATATTATGTAGAATACGTATAATGAATAAGAATAAGTGTCATGTAGTTAGAATATATAAGCAGATAGAACATTGCTACGATACTATATGATACATTTTAGAATTGCTTGAATAGAAATATAGCACTTAAAGTATAGCTTACGTTAGGAACGACTCAATCGTCCGGCCATAATTCCTATGAGGAATGAGATATTTTTACCTGCATAATTATTTAATCTCACCTTAATATTTTTATAGTCTAGTCCAAAAGTGAGTGTAGATTGTGTTCCGAGTTCTAGACAACTGACAAGCACACATATAACACCGATATAATCAATATAACACAGAAAAAATACTTCTGCTTATTACAAAAACACACATATGCTGATATCTTCATTTTTTCCCTTTTCAGGTAGTATTCAATAACGTAATGGCAGTATGCCATAGATGCTGGCAGAGAGCCAATAATAATGACGGTGGACAACTACGTCTTGAGAACGCTCCCATTGTAGAAGGTAATTACATCTGTGCTATTAATCCTTATCAAAATAAATTATTTCATCACTAAGTACAGTCTAGCTTCGCCGGGACAGCTAGTAATAAATAAATAAATAATTTTAGATGCTGACAATCAAGAACTCCCCAATGTTGCTGAAGCCCGCAATGTTGCTGAAGCCCCCAATGTTGCTGAAGCTCCCAATATTGCTGAAGCCCCCAATGTTGCTGAAGCCCCCAATGTTGCTGAAGCCCCCAATGATCCTCAGGACAATCCAGAGGATGATGCTCGTTTCTATGTTCGCGATTACGTACGTGCACCGAACACTTCACGGCTCTGTATGTATAGGCAATGTAGACATGAAAATCTACGACGAGTTCCTGTGTCTATCAAGCTACATTTGGTATGTCATTATCGATTATATATTCCACCGAGTTCGCGAATATGTGAAGAACATTTAAATAACTATGATTTTGAAGAGTTACTGGATAATGTAAATGTTACACATTATTTTAATGCTTCATTTTTTAGTAACATGACAAACATGTTAATTGAAGCAATCAACAATAGGACAAGATTCGATTTTGAAACATTATCTTCACTGAATAATAGTGAACTTATGTTTTGGACTGGATTCACTTTAGAGCAGTTCAACGTCATTTTGGAAGAAACGCCATCGCTCGCAGAAAAATGCAGACATCCCCGATCAGTTCTCGGAGCTTATTTAACGAAAATACGAACTGGAGAACCTAACGAGCGACTAGCTACGCTTTTCGGCGTAACACGTCAAGTGTTTGAATATCGCCTAAAAATAGCGCGACAATGCTTGACAGGTCAATATGTACCAAGACATCTTGGTATAGGTCATATTTCTAGAGATGAGCTTCTAGAGAGAAATCTATTTTTGCCCAAACATATTTTTGGAAATGAAAACAACACCAAGTTAATTATTATCGCAGATGGCACATATGTATATATTGAAAAAAGCACTAATTATTTATTTCAAAGAAAAACTTATAGCCTCCACAAGTTTCGCAATTTATTGAAACCATTTATTTTAGTAAGCAGCGATGGATATATCATAGATGTCATAGGCCCTTTTCCTGCAACAACATCAGATGCAACTATTATGCAGAACATAATGAATGACGAGGAGCACTTACTACATTGGTTACTACACAGAGAGGACGTCTTTATTTTGGACAGGGGCTTCAGGGACAGTATTAATGATATTGAGTCCCTTGGCTATGAACCTCACATGCCACCTACCAAGGACAGGAACGCGACCCAGCTATCAACAGAAAAGGCAAATGATTCTCGGTTGGTGACTGTGTGTAGATGGATTGTGGAGGCGGTTAACGGCAAATTCAAAAACCGTTTTAAGTTATTAAAACAAACTTATTTTAACCGAGCTTTGCCAAACATGTTTGTCGATTTCCGCATAGCAGCATCATTAATAAATGCTAATTACCGTGTTGCTACAGACCACAGGCTTGCGCCGGAATTCTTTGAAATAATTCAAACTAAGGTTCATCAACCTAACCTTTTGAAAAATTATGTCGAAGGCAAAAATCTTAACAGACAAAGAGTTAACTTTGTGACGATGGAGGCCACCATGCCACATCTTGAGGACTTTCCAGAACTGACTGATGATGATATCATTTTATTCGCCTTGGGGACCTACCATATAAAACTTGCAAAATCCTACTGTGCGGAACATATTCGGAATGGAATTTATTATATTGAATTATTTCGAGAAAACCAGCTAACTGATTTGCCAAGGTATAATATTCGAGAAGATAATGTCTGGTTAATTAGAGGACGAATACAATCTCGACACGTTAGATCGCGCGTTTATTATTGTTACATATTAATAAACCGAAGTGAAACTGGCAGACGTGCTATTGAACAGTGGTATTGCACATGCCTAACAGGGGCGCGTACGGTTGGAAGTTGTGCCCATATAATATCAATTATATGGTATATGGGCAAAGGTCGACATATCGACTTTAATCTACCAGCGGCAATGTTATCGACTATTATAATAGATGAATAATATAACGTTATTTTTGTCTGGATAGTAGTTCTGTTGTTATTAAGTGTCTACTTGCACAATTGTTTTTGTGTTATTAATACTTAAAATGTCTAGTTGAACAATTGCTTTTTGTAATTATCGTCTAAAATGTAATTTTTTATTTTAAAATAAAAATACTTTATTTTTGTCAAAAGTCTTTTTAAAAAAAAAACCCCGTCGAATTCCGAACTAAAAATTGGTACTGACTTTTCATGGGACGTAATAATGATATTGAAACTTGTCCCATGTCTGTTGATGGGATGGGACACTGCCCATACATTTTTTTGCATGGTCCTTTCATTCTGTCACAAATACGCACAAATAAAGAGCTTCTCGTGTATGTTTATTCTACAGGCGCACATGCAATGGTTTTAGAGGTACTTACACGGTTCTGCGAAACGTTACTCCAGCAGGAAATGCAATATCTCGAAAACCCGAAGACGCATAAATTATATTTTCGGTGCACTTTTTAACACAAATATAAGCTCTCTGGCCATCACAATATTTCTCTCTCCGATCATCAGTTTAGAATTTTCTTCGCTTCTTCCGTTTTTTTTTCAAAACGACAGAGCGGACAAATTTTTATGTGGTGCACATACACAGCAGGTTGTACACTAATTATACGTTTCACTCATATCACTCTAAGAACTACTTTCCTGCTAGGGTAACGTACACGTAAGTATACGCAAAATGATCAGATGAAACCGCTCTATTTAATGTACTTAAGTATGATCGCTGTGTACAATTAGGTATATTATTCAATATTATTGTACCCATGTCCGTGATGCTGGAAAATGGAATGTATCTTTTACACTGTGATTTTTATGTTAACTGTGTAGTGTGTTGTGTATTTATCGGCTATCGTGAGTAGGTACTGCCTGCCCAAAGAGTATAATAACTATACAGTGCCTGCCGAACACACTCCCGTCCGATCAAGATGTTTGGCAAACCGATCCCTTGGGAGAAGCATGTCAAATATCTGGGGGTAACTTTGGACAAACATCTCTCCTTCTCAGAACACGTAAAAGTGGTTCGTTCACGAGCCGCCTTTGCTCTGGGTAGATTACATTCCGTCTTAAATGCACGCAGTAAATTGTCACTCAGGTGCAAACTGCGCATTTATACGGCATGCAACCGACCTATCGTGACATATGCCTGTGCTGTTTTCGCACAGACACACCCATGGCACGTCCATAGGATGCAGACCCTACAGAACCGATTTCTTCGTAAAGCAACGGGTTCCCCCTGGTTCGTTCGTAATAATAACTTACACTTAGATTTGAAAATCCCTACCATTCAGCAATTCAGGCCACCAGTACAGTAGGTATACAGCAGACACAGACACAAATACCGACCTCGCATCCGAGGTCTCGCGTCCGCGTTCCTCCCCGATGAATTGCCCTCCCTGTCCCTTGATCGGATCCGAGCCAGCTGGTGGCGTAGCTGAGCCAGTAGTTTTAAACTCCGCTAATAATAATAATGAATCCAATTTGATCCAGCCTGTCCCCAACTTGCTGTCCTCCCCCAGCGACGCCCTAAGCCGAGGTTCGTACCCCACAGGGGGTGCCCTTAGGTGATGTTCGCTTAGTTTGTAATTAATATTATGCCCCTGGCTGGAGGCTTTGAGTTAGCTCAAAGGCACCACATGATAGACCGGTTAAGCAGTCACGGCCTCTCAAGGTCAACTGCGAGATGACATTCACAAAAAAAAACCCAACACTACTATATCACATATCATTAAATTGGGGCCATCAACAACTTGGACATTTCATGAAAAATGCCTTTTCTGTTCCAGTACTGTTCTGTATGCACACTACCTCTAGGTTTGGTGATTTAAATATGGGTGCAATCGATTGCCCCTACCATATTTTTCAGTCCAGGTGCTCTTCCTGTACAACAAAAGCTTTCGAAGTCATTCTTTGTTTTTTCTTAAATTTACTGGAAACTTGATGAAGTCATACATTAGCAAGGCCAATACACGAGTAACTCTCTTCACTATGTAACACACGGTTTGAATTCATTTATTTCTAAAGATTACAAATCACTTATACAGAAATAAATACTAAAAAATATTAGTTTATACATTTTTTTTTTCCAGGAGTAATAGGAGCTTAGAGTGTTAACATTACGAATATTATGAAGGTAAATTGTTTAAAGTTTTGCATTGTCTACCGCCGTACGGCGCGTTGACGCGGTTGACGTGCGGTGACTCGTTATCTTTGTTTTTATGTTTGAATGAAATCTAAAGAATCGTTTACACTAGAGGCAAATGAGTTAATTAGTTAAATTGGTTATTTTATTTTATGACCCTTTAAGATATGGCACTTTAGTAGCTTTTTAAATAGTAATAACGATTGCGTATTTTTTATATCTTTTGGTAATGAGTTATAAAGTTTTGCTCCCTCGTATGCTGGTATGCTCGTATGCTCGCTATGTGACACACTGTCGATTGTAAAATATTCATGATGTCTCCACATACAATCTGGAAGCTACCAGTGGCATAAAAACGTAAGGCCGTTAGTAACTGGCACAAGCGAATATAATCGCATCACTTACCTTCCGCTTTTTTTACTTTGAGGAAATGAAATGAAAAAAATTAACAAAAATATCATTTACCTTAGAATGTTTGTTGGACCGCAGTGATCAGCAACCCTATTCCTCGAAATGGTTTCTCAGTCACAATATTTAAACGAAATAATTATGATCATTGCCCATTCAATTTATTATCAATTAAATTCTTCATTAGGTAAAAACATCTATTTATTTTGCATATACTATACCCCAAGCTTGAATAAAATTCTGAATTTTAGATCATATTCGTGTGTTCGTGAGCTAGAAACTCAATGCTGACGTGACAAAGTTCAAATTACAAACCAAATTTTATTTAGGTCCTTGTACAATTTGGACATCATGACGTCTTCGTGAAAAACAGTGTTAACCAAGTTAAAAAAATATTATGGTACCTATATCGTGGAATTTTCTTTGCAAGATCTTGCAAAGTCAATTAGCAACAGTGATAACCAAGTAAAAAAGAATATTGGTATACTAAGTGGATTTTGCACTGTATTGTGCAAAGTTAAATAACATGTCATGTAAACCTTTCCTGCGCGAAGCGCGAGTAGAAAAAATCCCCGCCGAAAACATTTGTGAAAAAGGGGTCAAGTTTGGTACAAAAAAAAATGCATTGTCTTCGAAACAAAATCAACGTGTGAACTTTCAACTCCGTAATTCAGCTTGCAAGATCTGATCTAAACAAACATACATACAAACATTGCAAGTTAAATAAAAGCTTTAAAAAACGTAAAGGATTGTCGGCTTCGTCGGTAAAAGACTAACTGTCCACATTAGTCGTCGAGTTTCGGTCAACTTGTGAAGATGTCTGACGACAGCATTCTACTTTCCGGAATATGTGCAACTTACTGGGTTAAACGATATAAAATAAAAATCTGTGAAAATTGTGGGCAGGGACTATTTGAAAAATCTAAATAAGTAAAGTGACTATGCGTGAACTAAGAGATAATAAAGATATTCTTTTCAAAAACTTTACACGCGTGCCCGAAAGGAACTTTGGTCTACTTTTGAAATAAGTTGGATCGATAATCACAGCAGCCAACCCATTTGCGAGAAGCAGTACCTGCAGAAATTAAGTTGGCAATAACTCTCATGATTTTCAGCCACTGGTGACAAGTTCCATGTCCCTCATGTATTTATTTAAAGTATCCATGCAATTCATATCGGCAATGCTACCACACGTATTAACGGCAACAATAGAAGTACTTCAGGATTATATTCGGGTAAGTATCTTATTCAAACACATTATAATATTATTTATATCATCTTTATTGTTTTAATTAGGTATTATAATTAAATGAAGTATTCAAAGTAGTACAGTTGATGGGTTTTTTAGCGTTATAAATATTGCGGCTGTGAGAAAATACCTAATTATTCTGCGGGATTTTAATTTATATCCACGTGATGATTGTACGATTAGGAGCGATTCGTTTAGTTTCCAAAACCGGAAACTAAAGGATCTAGGACTGACCTTGATTCGGTTTTCAAACCTCGTGGCTGAGACGTTGCGTTGTTTTTTTCTAGATTCCTTGGGCCCAAGAGATTCCTCTTTCTTCACGAAAACACTGCACTGACTCACAATTAATGTTCGTGGTAATATGTTTATGATTAATATGGGGTTATAGAAGTTTTTAGAGGATTACTGCGCTCACGCAATATTAATGTTTATCGATCGGCTTTCTCACACGTTATAGAAGTATTGCGGATGCCAGCGCCACGTCGCGGTTTTTCTTCCGAAGCTTGTCGAAAGACCTCGAAGATAATCTTCTTGTCTTCATCGGGCTATAGGAGTGAAAAGGATGAGAGACAGGAAATAGGAATACGAAACGCTCGCTCCTAATACTGCTAATTTTAAGGATTTTTTTAATAAAATAATGAATTCGCGTTTTAGACCTTTGGACTATATTAGTCATATTAAGTATGCTATATTTTTGGCGTCAACATCCTCCGCCGCCTTGAGAAAACGCAGTGTTCTCAAGTAAAAAGAAACTAAAAGAATAAAAAATATTTAATATTATAAGTAATTAATTATGTAGTAGTGTATTAGGTAGTGTAGTAGTAATTATTATTATTAATTTAATTATGAATTAAAGTTAAGCGGATGTTATTGGAAAGTATTATATTTTATTTAGCGGTTATTTAATTATTAATTTATTGAGATGGTAATAGACACAGATTCACGATAGGTCTTTTAAAATGACCTGTAGCCGTTTTTACTAAAGCGACGCGGAGAGTACCGTCCCTACCGGGATATACTTTCAGTTATTATGCCAATTGGCCAGCGTAAGGGAGGAATATCATCTTGATGAATGAGAACCACTGTACCGAGCTTTATGTTATCTATCTGCGTTAACCATTTCTGTCTAACCTGAAGAGTGTGTAAATATTCTACACGCCATCTTTTCCAGTCGCTACACACCATCTGGTCTAGTAATCGTTTCCGACAACTAAGAGATCTCGATTCATCGGGAACGTTTTCTATGGGCAGAGAAGTTAATGGTGAAGCCATAATAAAATGAGCAGGTATAAGAGGTTCCGGATACGGTTCCTCAGATAAGACACAGAGTGGTCTCGAGTTAAGGACTGCCTCAATTTGAGTGAGAACAGCAGTGAGCAGTTTGAGTGAGCAGTTCCTCATAAGTGAGAATTTGGGAACCAATAATGCGGTATAAATGAGTTTTAGTATATTTTATATTGGACTCCCACAATCCCCCGAAATGCGTATCGCGGGGTGGAATCATTTTCCATTCAATGCGGTAGCAATCGGTCAGTAGGTTTTGTAATTGAGCTTTAGCTCCGATGAAATTGGTTCCATTATCAGAATATAAACATGAAACAGGTCCACGTCGTGAAAGAAAACGTTTAAAAGCGGAAATGAATGTATCAGAAGATACATCGGTAACCAGTTCAATGTGAACGGCTTTAGTAACAAGGCATATAAATACGCATATATAAGCCTTTTGACTTCTTTGACCACGACGTCTACATAAAGTTACTTTTATTGGGCCAGCATAGTCTACGCTCCTATGCACAAACGCATTGGTCTCCCGTACGCGGCAAGTAGGCAGATCAGCAATTTTTGGGCCGACGTATGAAGGAGAATTTTTAAAACAAAAAATACAAGCGTGTAATATTTTCCCAATAACACTTCTGGACGAGAGTATCCAATACTTCTGACGCAACAGTGAACTCAGAAGGTTGGTTCCAGTATGACAGTGAACGCGGTGAAAGTAATCAATTAAAACATGAGTAATGTCATCATGTTTAGGTAATAAAGCGGGGTGCTTAGCTTCATAAGGAAGGTTGGCATTAGATAATCTACCTCCGATCCTAATAATTTTCTTGTCATCGATAAAGAGATCAAGACGTGAACGTAAATTACCCTTTTGTATGTCTTTATACAATTGTTTAAAGTTATGTTTTTCAACAGAGCAGATTAAATACATTTCAGCTACATTCAACTGGGAAACGGAAATTATGCTGCTACATATGTCACGAGGAATAATGCGTAAAAATCGCAGTATGTAAACTATAATAATGCAAGAATTTATTCCAAGACGAAATTTTCTGTGCAACTGAATAAATTAAATCAGGTTCCAAAGAAGCGGACACGTTGTATGTTAAAGGGGTGCGCCAAAGTTCACCTAAATTTTCAACTCCGATAATTGGAAATCCGAAAATGTTCTTCCTAACATTTTTCATCCTAACAATCACAATTCCTAACTACTCTGTCTCTAATGTTCATAATTCCGAAGCATTCAACTTCATAATGTCAGTAGCAATAAACATCTATTATACTTTTATTTGTTTCCCTATATTTTCTCAACATAACCATCTTTTATACTATTATTCAAAGTCATATCTTTTTTGTTTAGATTTCTTTTTATTCATAATAATCAGTATTATATACATTAATCATTGTAAGCCCTAATTATCACATGCCATAATTATGATATGCCATAACATAATTTGCCATCGACATCGGGTGTGTAACGGTTGTTTATATCAAGAGAAATTGGATGCAATTGGGACTTTAGGGCACCCCGACTCGGACAGGTTAGGTTAGAAGGGGATGGCGGGGTCGTGTGAGCGAGCGAAGCGAGCGAATAGACCCCGCCATCCCCTTCGTGGTTATTTTTTTATAAACCACACAGAAGTAGGAGCCCCGTGAAGCGGGGCTCCGTCGACCTAGCCCACCATCAACCATGCACAGAAAAAAAACCTAAAACTATAAATATCATCTTCTACCCACATATATTTTTTATAACACTTGGTAAATGTTTCTTTCTGAGTATGAGTGAAAATATTATGGTAATTATGTTTAGGGATAAAAGCGTTATGATAAAAAACAGTAGGAGTTTAAATATATTTACATTAATGATATTATTAATTACAATTTTCGGAAACATGAGTGTTATGAACATCGCCGGTAGCACTACAAATAGTATGAATGAAAACTTTAGGATGAAAAATTTTAGGAAGAGTGATCATTCGGATTACAAATCGTTAGGAAGAACAATTTCGGGTAAAGAACTTTAGTTGAGCCAATATGGACCCACGTTAAAGATTTGAATTCAGGTAATTCTTCACAAGAGGTAGGGGTAAACGGAGTGATAGGCCACTCGGATATTGGGTATTGAAGCCAATTAGGGCCGTGCCACCATAAATTATACTCGTGCTTCGTCCTCAAGATTAGTAAGAGAGATATATTATTGAACACAATGTAGTAACGCACCCAGACAGTAAGTACCCACACCTTGCAAATTTTGAGTGGATATTAGAAATGTAACAACGGTCATATTACACCTTAAAAGCAATTGCCCTGATCACTAACGATTAGGTACGTTAAATGCAACAGATTAGTCTGCTCCCTTTCACCGGCTTCATAAGGTCCATAACTCATTTGTTGGGCTTGGTATAAACTTTTATAACAGGCTTCCCTCTTCTTTGTTAGAATTGCCTTTTAATGCGTTTAAAGCTAAAGTATAATCCAACCTTTGTTCAAAGGCATACTATTCAATCAACGATTACTTAAACAATAAAAATAGTTGGTCGCTGTGATTAACTCAAGACAATGTTTATGTTCTTTCTCCAAAATTAGCTTACCTACTGACAAGTTATACGAGTTCATATAATTGTTTATTTTATTTGACTATATTAGTCAATTTAGTTTAATTTAATTTTTATTTATTATTGACATAATCTACTCATTTCAATGTTTTTTAATGAGTTGTATTGCAATATGTGGTTAGCTAGCGACCTCGACAGTTAATCATATTATTCTTTTGAGTAACCGGCAGCAAGTTCGTCATGCTCCCTTAGATGTCAATGCTTGCGGTAGCGCCGGGGGTCGGGTTGCCTCCTTCCCTCAAATATGGCGAGGGGGGTAATGACTGATGTTTGCGTTATGCTCGTGAACGGGTGCTGCTTGTGGTGACAGGTCATCTTGCTGACTATGGTTTTGTTATTGTTATTAGTAATTAATGTTTTTTTATTTTACTTCGAAGGTCCTAGTTTATCATTTGTGGCTACAAGTTACAGCTATTATACATATAAACATCAGCATTGCATATGTAAGCGGGCACGCCCTTTATGCCAGGAGGCTTTTTATTACCTATGTATTAAGTTCTGTTTGCGTTTTTGTTTTTATTATTTATTTCTGCTTGAGTATAGTTTTAAATATTGGCGTGTGCTAGCTGACATAATGGCAAATAATTTTAATATGTTTGTGTTTCGTAATGTTATTTACTTATTACTATATAGAATCCAGTTCTTCTAACTGAACAGACAGCAGTGCTGCTGGGGAGTTTATTCCGCCACTTCTTCTTCCCAGCTAAAGCACTTGGAAGTGGTGAAGGGTGGGCGTTTTGGGGGGACTGTCTTATGTGATTTTCACGTTCAAAAAGTGCTGATTCTCAGCCTAATTTGAATATAAATGACTTTTGAATTTGATTTTGACTATATCGCTACGTAAATACGTAATTAAAGGGTATAATTTGTTGAAGACTACCCACCTTTTAAGCATCAATTAGTCTGAGGGACTATATCGCCGCCTATAATAATAACAATGGAGTCTTTGTTCGTAAATTGACCTACCTACTATTATGCTTCAGATTAGTCTATGGGACTATATCGCCGCATTTGATAATCACTTTAACGTGATTTTCCGATTGTTACATTCTGCCGATTTTGCATTTCCCTGTAGGTATGCATATTCGTTCTGACAAATAGTCTGATTGCACCCCCTCTTCACAGACCAGTAGGCCAATTCTCGTACTTAAAAAACGTTCAAATTCAAGTCGCAATCTCATCTCAGCGACAATCAATGTCAAAAACCTGTCAAAAATGTATGTAAATTGATTGTAATTTTGACAGATTGAGACTGAGATTAGAATGCGAACGGTCTAAAAATTACGGGAATTGCCCCTCTGGAAGCAACAACGAACCCTGACGAGCATGTAGACACCATCACTGTAGCACCTATATATGGTAACATAATGATCGAACTTCAAGAGCGTATGGAGCGCAGTAAAAATATAATAATCACTGGTATCACGAACACGTCCATTATATAAAACTGGATGTCATGTCCTTCACGAGTCAATCTGTCTGTGTAGCGTATCACGTGATCACATCCTGTGAACAGGGGTATATAATGGGAGAATAGTTATACTACTTACGTATGTTATTTACCTATATTTATTTATTGTAAACGCTTTTAATTTTAATTTTATTCTAGCCATCGTTTTATTTTATTCGCACCTACGCCACTATATTTATAATATTTTTAATTTACACATTATATCTGCATAATTTAACGAAATACTGTAATCGTACTTAATCAAAACACATTATTGACACACCTACGAACAAGTATGTTTCCCAATGCAAAACTTTACTGTGGAATACATAGTTAAAGCGTCGGGTATCCTTAACTTCACTCTGCACTCACACTGTTACAACACCAATTTATCTCGTCGGCTCAACGTCCGTGTGTCACTCAGGGATCCAGCTGAATATCAGCGTCAGGTATATTTGCCTGACACATGCTGAGTTGGACTCCCATTTGGTGCAAACTTGAGACACGCATCGCACTGTGTACTTCCGTTAGATAGTAATTAGTTTTTAAGTATTTGTCAAAGTGTCACTTTTACTGCGTTAGGTATGTTTTTCTTCTTGTTACTTTATCAGCACCTTGTTTTTTTTATAATTATTATGTATATTTATCTTCTGATTCTATTTTTGTGTGTTGTGCTGTTTTTTGTGTGGACCAAATAAATGGTTTATCTATCTATCTGTATCTCTGAACTGTACTTAGAAAACATGGAGCAGAAGAGAGAAACCGATAGATGTGAAGTGAAGAAAATATTATCGGACATTATATCCACTCTATCCTGAACCGGAAAAAATAATACGCTTAGGGAAATATGACGGGAAGAAAACACGTCCTCTAAAAGTCTGTTTTTCAACAGCAGTGTTAACGCCAATTTATTCTATATGAAGAGAAGCATGACCTACATTGATTTAGTTGCCAATAAACCTCGTAAAAGACAGTCGCATTTCATTTAAAAAATCATTGACACCGTGCTAACAAAAGTACACCTTATCACCCACAACATATGGTCCTTCGAGCTGGATTGAACCTCATTAACTATTGACGAAGCGCCGCCGAGAGAACAAAAGAACCCCATTCCATTGAGCGATAAGGGAACACACGTGTTGTTTTGCACGGATTTCTTAGAATTGGTTAATAAGTGTGTGTGTAAAGTGTATCGGTGTATCATTTGACCATTAATAATAACTTACAGCAAATAGACTACATTTTTAAAGACTCTGTGATTTACACATAAGCAATGACAACTCAAGCAGACAAAGCGTTAAGTGTACTAGAAGATTTAGCGATAATACTCAAATAAACATTAAAAAGTGTCCAAAAGAACGGTTATCGAAGCCAGGATATTTACAAACTCGTATTCAAACAATTGAAGAATACTGGGTAGCCTTTAAGAAAGCACACCATGATCTGTTGATAAATACAACTCGGGAACAACGTGGATTTATTCCGTACTACGTGAATCAAGAATTCATGCTTCATGAAGACTTATATCTATGTATGTTAGGAGATCTTAGAGACATGTTGGCTTCAAGTACTTTGAAGACGACTGACCAACCTTCATGCAGCAATACGTCGTGTGATGGAAAATTACGAGCTAAAGTGATGCTACCTAACATACAACTCCCTCCGTTTTCCGGTAACTACGAAGAATGGCCTACATTTAAGGACTTGTATGTGTCATTAATTCATGAATGCACTACACTAAGTGAAGTTGAAAAATTACACTATTTGAAGACCAGTATCACAGGCGAAGCGTCATCATTATTGAAGCACATTCAGGTGACGGGTGCTAATTATGTTCAAGCTTGGGAAACGTTGAATCACCGATACGATAATAGGCGCATAATAGTAAACGCATTAATGAATCGATTATTTTATCAAAAGAAATGTACCAATCAAACTGCAGCACAGCTGAAAGCCCTCCTGGATCGTACCACTGAGGTTATTAACAGCTTAAAAAACGTAGAAGTGCCTACCGATTCTTGGGATCCAGTAATTATATTTCTGGTTGTGCAGAAGTTGGACCCGCAGTCACACAAAGAATGGGAACAGACTACCTACTCGGTGAACGCTCAAGAGCTGCCTACGTAGAAGGAATTGCGCGAGTTTTTAGAAGCCAAATTCCGGCCACTTGAAATGGTTTCGCCGGCGACTACCACTAAACCTACCAAAGAGCGTGTTCTTCATATTACAGCAACAGAAAATGATAAACAAAAACCATGCGCTTTATGTAAAGAAACGCACACACTGTGTCATTGCAGCATATTCAATAAAATGATGATTAATGAAAGAAGCGAACATGTCAAAGCAAACAAACTATGTTTCAATTGCCTTGTGGCAGGACATTCGGTGTTCAACTGCCGTATGCCAATGTCGTGCCGCACCTGTAAGAGACGGCATCACACACTTTTACATCAACCCAAGAAGATTGATGAAGCGGCTCTAAATGTAGAAACCAAGCAGCCGACTACATCCAGCCAAGCAGATGTAGAAGAGATGAAAGTTCATACAATGATTGCGTCTCATTATACCGCAGGGCAGAAGATATCTCTATTAGCTACCGCAGTAGTAATTTTGAAGAGTAAACATGGACACACTACTGTTCTAAGAGCGCTGATAGACTCAGGATCTCAAGCATGTTTTTAAGCGAGAAGGCAACTCAGATCCTGAACCTAGAAAAATCACCCGTAAATCTTATCGTCTCCGGAATGGAATCCTTGAAAGTCAGAGTCAAGCATGAGGTCAAGTTTCAAGTATTATCACGATGGGAAAACCAATTCAATTTACCTATCAGAGCCTACGTGATGTCGAAGCACTTGATCTCCAATATACCAATAAACACCACGATGGGGACTGATTGGCCGCATATAGCAAACCTCCCATTAGCAGATACCAACTATTATAAATCAGGACCTATTGATCTGTTGTTGGGTGTAAACGAATATGCATTAATTCTCAAGCAAGGACTTATTAAAGGTCCACCAGATACACCATGCGCCCAAAATACCTACATAGGATGGATTTTAATGGGTGGAATAACAATCAAGCTGAACGCACGAGAAAAATCCTTGACGGTCATGAAGCAAGAAATTGACATAGAAGATTTACTGACCACAATATGGGAAGTTGAAACAGACACAAAAAGAAAACTTACCATAACTGAACATTTATGTGAAAACATATACGAGAAGGCACACAAGCGAGATAAAGACGGAAAATACATAGTCAAGCTACCGTTTCAAACAGAACCAAAATCAGTTGAAGGCAACACAAGAGAAATAGCAAAAAGAAGACTTCTTCAACTAGAAAAAAGATTTAATCAAAACACAGAACTGAAGCATAAATACATAAAGGTGATTAACGAATATAAAGAATTAAAACATATAGAAGAAATACCTAAGGATGAAATAAATAATAAATCAGTATACTTACCTCACCACGCGGTGATCCGTAGTGACAAGGAAACAACGAAGACACTAAACGATGATCTCTTGTTGGGTCCAATGTTACAAGATGACTTGAGAAGCATAATCATTAGATGGAGAATTCATGCTGTTTGTTATGTCTCTGACATTCACAAGATGTACAGAATGATCTGGACAAACAAAGAAGACATCGATTATCAAAGAATTCTATGGAGAGATAATACATCAGAAGACATCAAAGACTACAGACTTTTGACTGTGACATTCGGAACGGCTTCTGCACCCTATCTCGCCGTAAAGACACTTATGCAATTGGCTGATGACGAAGCAGCAAATATATTGCGTGAAGACTGGTACGTCGACGACGTTATGTCCGGACATGATGATCTAGAACAAGCTATAAGAATCAGTCAAGAGCTCAAAAAGCTACTGCGTCTAGGTGGCTTCGAACTGAAAAAATGGTCTTCTAACAATCGTGATTTCATGGAGACTATTGAACCAAGCGAAAGATCATCCAATGCACATTTAGAACTGAAAATAGACGGAACAATTAAAGCCCTGGGCATACAATGGAATTTAGGAAAAGACCAATTCGAATATAATCCGAACTTACCAGTTATCGCCCATGCAATCACGAAGCGAAGAATTCTATCCGACATTCAAAAGTTGTTCGACCCGCTCGGATGGATTGCACCTTGCTTTGTAACAGCGAAGATTTTAATTCAACAACTGTGGCAAGAAAATATTGATTGGGACGAAGACTTGAATACGATACTGGCTAAAAAATGGGCGAATACGATACTGACTAAATACGATCTGATCTCGAACATGTAAACGGAATCCACATAAATAGATGGATGGGAACGTCAAGCTCAAGAAAATACTCTATAGAAATCCACGGATTCTGCGATGCCTCTGAACAAGCATATGGTGCTGTGGCATACTGCCGAGTCACAAACTCAGATGGCACAGTTAAAAGCACAATAACAAGAGTAGCGCCTTTGAAAACCATTTCATTGCCTCGACTAGAACTGTGTGGGGCTTTGCTTCTATCCAAACTACTTAAGCAAATAAGGCAAGCAATGAGGATACCTACAACACAAATCTATGCTTGGACAGATTCCTCTATTGTTATATCCTGGTTACATGGAGATCCGAACAAATGGAAGGTGTTTGTGGCAAACCGCGTTGTCGAGATTACAACCAATGTAAGTTGCAGTCAGTGGCACCATGTCCAATCTCACGATAATCCGGCTGATATCGCGTCAAGGGGTATGTTAGTGGCCAACTTGAAAGCTTGCGACCTTTGGTGGAATGGACCACAATGGTTATTACACTGGAAGATACAGTTCGCTAAACTAAACATAACACCAATAGACCTAGATAGAAAGAAAAGCACCATACAAACTGAAAATAACAGAAAACAAAAACGAAGAAAGTAATAAATTATCCGCCCAGCTCGACGACTTTGATACTCTGACTGAACTACTGAGAGCAATCACCTACTGCCGACGATTCCTGAAACAAAAAAAAAAAAAAAAAGGAAAACATAGCTAGTACAATCACAACTGAAGAACTCCCAACTATCCTTGCAAACCTGTATACAAATAGAACAAGAGGAAGAATTTAAAGAAGAGATAGAAAGCTTAAAAGGAAAGAAAAGAGTAAAAAAATCAAGCAAGTTAAAATCATTAAATCCTTACCTTGACGACACTGGTGTCCTCAAGGTGGGCGGCCGGCTCAGGAACGCAGAGTTGAGTGACGAATGCAAGCATATAAACTTACTTATCTTATAATAGCAGAAGCCCACTCGAAGACGTTGCATGGAGGCATACAATTGATGCTTACTTACGTCAGATCCAAGTATTGGATACTGCGAGCAAAAGCGCTGGTCAAACAACACATCCATCGTTGCTTGGTGTGTGCTAAACTAAACGCAAAAGTGAGAACACACACGTACCCCTAAAATAATAAAACAACAGCCAAAAAACGAGACACAAGAGAAAGTACAATAAGTAAAGTTGCACGTAACAGATTTATAACTCATGCAATAACTATGTCGATATAACATTTACAAATAAAGCAGTAAAATTTTTGTATGCGAATATCCGCAGTATAGTAAAACCAGGGAAGTTAGATGAAATACGATGTATAATAGAATCGTTCGAAACTAAGGTTCATGTTATAATTCTTACGGAGAATTGGATAAAAAATGACGACGAAGCACAAAGGTTAAAACTGCCAAACTATACTCACTACTACAACTATTGGAAAAAATCCAGAGGTGGTGGAGTATCTCTGTTCATTCACAACAGTTTAAAATATGAATTTCTTGAAGAACAGTGCGAAGATGGAAACCATTTTCTATGGGTACATCTTGACACATTTTCACTGGACATAGGGGCCATTTATAAACAACCAGCAGCAAACACTGACAAGTTTCTCGAAAATTATAACCAACATCTTTCAAGAAGAAAACGTGTCATTTTTTTCGGAGATCTAAACCTAAATTTACTAACTAACGAAAAACCTCTAAAGGAATACAAGGAAATCCTGCGAGATAATAATATAAAAATATTGAATAAGATCACCCCAGAACATTGCACTCGTGAGACCACAACCTCAAAAACAATCATAGATCATGTTTGTGTGTACAAACTTGCAAAAGAACACATTCCAGATGTCAGTTATTGAGTCCTCCATAGCTGATCACAAACAATTTTTTCTTGAGTTAAACAGATCTAAAACCTAACGAATAAAAAGAGTTCAATATGAATCAATAAACTATGTTAGCTTACAGAACGATATAAAAGAAATATTTCAGACGAAACTATTTAATGAATATGAAAAACTGGAATCTCAGCTGTTACAAACAATTGCAAAAAACAAAATAAGGAAAACAAAAATGTCAAATCCCCCTTGCAAAGAGTGGATAAATAAGGACCTCATAACATTAATAAATAAAAGGAACCAACTGTGGCACAGTTTAAAACTAACACCCAGAGACGAACAATTGCGTAAATAATTCTTAAAACAGAGAAACCACACCTTTGTAAATATCCAATTAACTAAAAATCAATACTACTATAAGGCTTTTGCTATCTGTAATAAATTTCCTTTATAAATGTGGCAACTAATTAATAGACTATCAAATAATAAAACAGAATTGGCAGACCTTGGGCATTTAAAAATCAATACCTCTAATGGTCAAATCTCATATACTCAAGAAGTTTGCGAATACTTTAACAGATTTTTTGCGACAATTGGAACTGAACTTGCAAATAAAATACCACAAAAGTACCATAAGAACATAACTCAGACATTAACATATAATAAACCTAAAAATAACAATCCTGAATTATCAAAATTAAAACCAACTACCGCAGACGAGGTATTGAAAATAATAAAAAACCTGAATTCTAACACTAGCGCCCGGTTTGTATGGCATTAGTAAGAAATCCATAAAATCTGCTAAAGACAATATAGCGGAAAGCTTATCAAACTGTATTAATAAATGCCTAAACGAAGGCTATTTCCCCAACCTCCTTAAAATTGCAAAGGTTAGCCCAATATTTAAATCATCATTAATCATCATATTAAAGCAGCAAACTAGACCCTGGTAACCATCGACCTATATCGGTACTACCAGTAATGTCAAAAATATATGAAAAAATTCTACATAAACAATTGTATGAATTCCTAACTACTGTTGATTACCTGTACAAAAAGCAATACGGCTTCCGCCCTAAATCGAACACTGTTTCCGCGACTGTTGACTTAGTAACCAATATTAGACTTAACATTGATCAGAAAAAAAATACTTTAGGAATTTTCATTGATTTAAAAAAGATTTACTAATTGTGCCCACGACTATGCTCCAAAAAATTTGTAAATCATTTAAGTGCCAAAGTATACGTTTTTACAACAATCTCTCAAGCCATGTTAAAGAACTGCCTCAATAAATTTAAATCATTTATTAAACAGAAACTCTGTCGAAAAGGCTTCTGTATTGTTAAAGGTTACTTGGATGACAAAAAGGCTTGGGATTAATTAAGCTACTCCAATGTACCCCCAAACAACAAACCATTTTGTACTATTAAGTACACACCGGCACGGACAACGCCCGAACAACCAAGACAGGGTCAAGATGAGAAAGTTGAAGTTGTGTCCACTCCGGAGATTCAGAACTGGATGGGGTCTATTGAGCAGTGCCTGAATGAGGTTTGTGCTATTGCTTCTGAGGGAAAGCTAAACGCTGATCAGAAGCTAAAAATAAGTAATCTTTGCCGGAAAGTTGGACATGGAGTTTCGCAAATGGCTGTTCAATACCAGTCTTTAAAGCAAAAAGCTATACCATACCTCCCTTAAAACTATGACCGAAGCCCGAGAACTATGTGACTGTTTAATAGAGATGAACCGGACGAGTCAGGAGTCCTGTACAAAGCAGGAAGCAACTTCAACATCTTTTGCAGTTTTTTTTTTTTTTTGACAACAATCACACAAGGTCTTCAAGTCCCGAACTAGGCAGAGCCTGTACTACGGTAACCTGATGACTGATATACATACTTATATACATATACACACCCAGACACAGGTCAAACAGACATGTTCATGCACACAAATGTTTGACTTGTCCGGGGATCGAACCAGGGACCAGCGGCTCAGAAGGCAGGGTCGCTACCAACTGCGCCAACCGGTCAGTCGATATGGTGAAGAAGGGTCCAACACCTTTGTTCGTCCTAATGCTTTTAGCTCCGTGGCCATTTATCCCAGTGACATATCAAAAACCAGTGACGAAACCAAGACCATGGTCCAAAAAATAATACGCCCTGGAGAAATGAAGCTGAAGGTACGAGGCGTACGCAAAATTGGAAAAGGAGGACTCATAATAAGCACTGAGACTAAAGATGACCTAGATAGGCTCAAGCAAACAGCCCAACTCGCTTCGTCAGGGCTTGCCGTCGACGAACCTAAAAAGCGCAAACCTCGCATTATAGTTATCAGAGTTCCCACATCAATGACTGAAAATGTGGTTTATAAATTTATTTATGAACAAAATATCCATAGATACATTTTTGACCTCAATCAAACTCAGCCACAAATCTGGCAGGAAATATGCTGAGAATTGCAACTATATCATATATGTTCAGACAGTGCGCTGATGAACTTACCTTTCCGTTCTTTAAATTAGTAAATCAATCCTTCGAAGAGAGCTCCTTCCACAATCAACTAAAAATAGCTTTAATAAAACCTATCCATAAAAAGAACGCAAAAACAGACCCAAGTAACTATAGACCAATTTCCCTTCTTCCTACAGCATCCAAAGTCTTCTAACAATAAAAAAACAACAGAAGCACAGCTCATTAGATCAGATGTTAAATCAATACATGCCTCAATTCCCCAGGGTAGTGTTATAGGTTGCCTCCTTTTCCTTATATACAACATGTCCCAAAATTCAACGATAAGCCGGCACCAGAGGATGGACCTACTAATGACTACTCGAGAAAAAAAAAGAAAAAAGAATACCTCTACTTTTTTTTAAATTACTTAAAAAAAAGGAAATTCTTCGAAAATGTATACCCCTTATGACACTTTTAACTACCATGACCACAATTTTTCAAATATTTCAGTTTTTTTGTTTGTATCGGCAACCTAAGTAGTACTACTATTCACCATAATCTTTGAAAATTACAGAATTTTCGTAGTTTTATACAAAAAAACAACCAAAAAAAATTATTTCCCTAAAATTTTGAAAGATTTTTACGTTCAGTACACTTTAACTCATCGTAGTGTAAAAAAAAAATATGGACACTACTATGGCAAGTTTTTAAAAAAATTTGCGCAACTAACCTAGATTTTAAAATGGTATAATACTTTAGGAAAACTAGCCACAAAAAAAAAATAATGACACTTTTTCTAATCAAGAACCAAATTTCATAAGTTGTTGTTAATAGTAATCACTTCTACTATGTGCCCAAAATAGATTTTTGTGGTTGGAAAATGTTGAATGAATGAAACAAATGGTGTCAATAAATGTAAATTTATTGCATTATTAATAATATTATAATAAATGTTCGAACTGTTTACCACCGGCATTAATACAGGCACGACATCGCCTTAAAAA
Source organism: Brachylomia viminalis (assembly GCA_937001585.2). NCBI lineage: Eukaryota > Metazoa > Arthropoda > Insecta > Lepidoptera > Noctuidae > Brachylomia > Brachylomia viminalis. Next base: position 26,949,686 of record OW443304.2, read on the forward strand.
AGATCGTTTTATTCGTCGTGCATATCTTCTACTATTGATATGATCCGCAGCCTGAGTGATTTTTTGGCGAAGGTCGTTCAGTGTTGCAATGGGTTTCGAGTAGACTCTGTCTTTGAGACAACCCCAATAGAAGAAGTCCAGGGGGTTTAGATCGGGTGAACGGGGTGGCCATAAAATAGGACCAAGTCGCCCTATCCAACGCCCTGGATACTCTTGGTTTAAGTATTCTCGCACAGGACGGGCATAGTGAGCTGGGCAACCATCATTTTGAAACCATATGTTTTGTGAATCACTAATGGGCATGTCTTCTAATAATACTGGCAAGTCATTTTGTAAAAAGTTCAAATAACTATTGCCATCCAAGTTTCCTTGTAATTCTAAAGGCCCAATCACTTTTCCGTTTAAAATACCCGTCCATAGGTTAACCTTGAATTGATATTGGGATTTGTCTTGTCTCATCAGGTACGGATTTTCATTGCTCCAGCTATGTAGGTTGTGAAGATTTAAATAGCCATCTCTCTTGCAGGTTGATTCATCCGACCATAGAATATTATCCAAGAATTGGGGATCTTCTCTGTGCTTTTGCAGCATCACACGGTAAAATGCGACTCGTAGTGGATAGTCCCGCGGCAATAAAGTCTGCACACGCCTGTAGTGATATGGGTGAAGTCTGTGACGTTTTAGGATTCGATGTGCAGTACTTTTTGGGATTCCCGTAGCTATTTCTATGGCACGTACCGAGGTAGTTGAATCATTTTCAATTTCATTGAGAACTTCTTCGTCGCGTTCCGATCTAGGTCTTCCAGCATTTCTCCTGTCAGATGGTAAACGGCCCTCCGAAAACGCTTGATGCACATTAATAAATACTCGATAATTCGGGTATCTTTGAGCATTTGGGTACCTTTCTCGATATAATCTGCTAGCAGCGCTACCATTGCATCGGCACTCTCCATAAATGAGGTGTATATTAGCGTATTCCAACGGTGTGTATGGTAGCGGCATGATAAACGCTAAACAGTCCAAAATACGCCAAAAGTCTAATTCACAAAACACAGTCCAGTTCAAAATAATGTCAGGTTAGTACAGTTTGCAGATCACTTAATCCAGTCCAAAAAGCCAAGCCAAAAGTCGTTAGTACGAGAGTCACATCAATTGAATACGAAACGGTGCACAGTAAACAAAGAAGCAGAGCGTACTGACTTTGTACTTTGTAGAGAACAGCAAATTCCTACCTGCCCTATTGTTATTTAACAACAAACATCTATCTATCTCTCTCTAACGTATAATCGCAATCTATCTATTTCTCTCTAACGTATAATCGCTCTCTATCTATCTCTCTCTAACGTATACTATCTATCTCTTTCTGACTTCTGAACTTCACTGACTACGCACATGTCCCTTCCAAATTCTAAGAATTTGCGAAAGAAATCTATTTTGGGCACATAGTAGAAGTGATTACTATTAACAACAACTTATGAAATTTGGTTCTTGATTAGAAAAAGTGTCATTTTTTTTTTGTGGCTAGTTTTCCTAAAGTATTATACCATTTTAAAATCTAGGTTTGTTGCGCTAATTTTTAAAAAAACTTGCCATAGTAGTGTCCATATTTTTTTTTACACTACGATGAGTTAAAGTGTACTGAACGTAAAAATCTTTCAAAATTTTAGGGAAATAATTTTTTATGGTTGTTTTTTTGTATAAAACTACGAAAATTCTGTAATTTTCAAAGATTATGGTGAATAGTAGTACTACTTAGGTTGCCGATACAAACAAAAAAACTGAAATATTTGAAAAATTGTGGTCATGGTAGTTAAAAGTGTCATAAGGGGTATACATTTTCGAAGAATTTCCTTTTTTTTTAAGTAATTTAAAAAAAAGTAGAGGTATTTTTTTTTCTTTTTTTTTTCTCGAGTAGTCATTAGTTAGTCCATCCTCTGGTGCCGGCTTATCGTTGAATTTTGGGACATGTTGTATACACGGTCAATTTTAGGTCGTTCTGGAACCGAAAGCCATATACTCGATCATCGAACTCGAAACGATTGGGACTAATATTTTCAATAAGTTACAATAAAACAAAATCACGAAAAATCTAATTTATAGTTTTTTTTGTGTAATAGTGAGAACTCGTAGTAACGCTTCCTTGCGATCAATGCATATGTGTGTAAAACGTATCGACGACCGTGGGAGGACAAGGAGGTTACTCAATAATATCCTTGCTAGCAAATTTCTAGTATTAATGTACCTACCTACTGAAAAAAAAAACTTTTTATTACATTAAAATTCCTGCTTGCCATTTGGACGTACCGCCACTATTTAAGCGGATTTAAACTTATTTATACTCTAAACATATGGCTGTAGTAGTATGTCTATTTTATCTATGCGTACGTTGAGGTACCTAGTTCACAGAGGTCGCCGATCGCCGCTAACACGCAATTGATAAAATAATACACAAATAAAAATACGAAAAGCGAATTCAGACTTTATTTCTTAACCGTAAACGGTAACAAATCGAAAGTTCACAAAACCTTCAAAATTTTAGGTACGTACTTTACTAAAATTATTCTGAGAAGCCACAGAATTGACGCATAACCGAATTCAGCGTTTAACTTTATAAAAATAAGGTCTTAATTCGGTCCAATATTTTCATAGAAAAGGGCACCACTTTGACAGACAAAACGATTCATATTTCTGTTTGAATTGCCTGCCTATGTTGACGCCGCCGCGCCGCAAGCAAACATTGTAAAAATTGGTTTAGGCAGTATTATTTTTATTCATCATAATTTTATTATGGTAGGTAGCTGTATACTTATTAAGTACCTATTAGCTCGATTGGTGGACACTCGATTCAAGGCCTTAAATAAAACTCACAAGCGTACTCGCCATGTCTAGTTGAGGTAATTGACCGTACGATTACTAGTGATTTCGTGATGCGAGAGTAGTGAATGAAATTTCAATTATTTCTCTCGTTTACGAGGAGATGTGATAGTGGTAAACACCGTGCCGTGCGTCCAATTAGGTTCCAATACAAACGAGAGATAACGGAGGCAAATGAACTTACACCAACCTAAATCGTACCTACCTGAAATAAAATACCTTCTTGCAGCAGGTTATTCGTCCAACGTCCGTTGCACAGCTGTTCCGCGCTACGTCATCACCGAGTGGATCGCGTACAATGTTGCGTTTATGAATGAAATAGTGGAAGGGCTACTAAGATTTAACTCGAATGACAGAATAAAAGTGATAAAGGTCATTGGGCATCTTAGTATGGAAACCATACCCATGGCGGACACAAACGAAATATATCAAAATGTATTGATATATGGCTCTGATTTACTATGGTATTAATCTCATTAATGTGAGTCACGGGAATCTCGAAAAAAATATAAAATTACCATTACCATATTACCAATGTACAAGTGTTATTAAATGTTATACCTAAGTGTGTGTGGCATAAGTTTTGCAAGTATTATAAAGTGATATAGGGAACATGAATAAAATAAATAAAATAAAAAATAAATAAAATACTAATTCATTATAATATTTATTATTCAACTTGATCCAAATCAATTATTAGATCATCTAAGAAGGCAGCGGGTGCGTCTGTAGCTTCTTGATGTCTGGCCCAAGATAGATAATACACTATGCTTGCGATATGGGCACAGCTTCCTACAGTGCGTCGGCCGTGTATACATGAGCAGTAATACTCTTCTATACTTTGTCTTCCGTGTTGTGTTGGGTTTAACAAAATATATGTATAATACTGTTTCATTCTGATATGACGCGACTGGATTCGTCCTCTGATCAGTACCTTATTATTAATTAAATGTTGGTGTCGATACATTTGTATTATATAATTACCGTTTGGTCGGATATGCTCGTGACAATAAGACCTTGCGATTCTCAAATGGTATGAGCCCAACGTGAACAAGACTAGATCCTCAAAGGTCAGCTGTGGAAAATCGTCAAAATCTGGACTATTTCCATCAAGAGGCACGAATGCTATTCTTTGTCTGTTTAAGTTATTTGTTGTTACGTATTCTGCTAACTCATTTTCTCTATTTACATTTTGATCTATGATATCCATAAACTGTTCGGCGTATATATTATCTTCGTATGGCCGCCGAGTAGCGTTGATAATTGCTGCGGTTATTTTGAAATCAGTCATCATATTTCGCATCGCAACATTAAAATAAGTATGTCGAAATATTTTAAAATCTTTCTTAAATCGTCCATTAATTGTTTCAATCACCCAACGGCACATTGTAATTAATCGAGATTTATTAGCTTCAGGTGTAGATAACTGTTCGCCTCTTCTACTAGTTGGCGGCATGTGGGGATTATATCCACATTCTTCAATAAGGTACAGGCGCCGTATAAGGCCCACCTCCTATCATGGCCCACTTAAAAAATACTTAAGTTTCGGTGGCCAGAACAATTTAAAATTTCGCGGGAATCTTGTGAATGCGTTCCTAGACGAAAGGCAAACGTCATCACGCCAATCACGCGCGGCCATTTTGAACACTATTGTCAGTTGTCAGTGACGCGTCAAGGCAGTGCACGTGTTATAACCTTACTCACGTAAGTATATTTATTTTTTTACAACAAAATACAGTAATATCGCGTTACACCTTGATAAATCTTAGTACTAACAGTGTTAAGATTAAATCAAAGTAAGTTTTAATATTCTAATGGTGTCACTTAATTTTTAACATGATTTTTACTGCCATAAGGCAAAGTTCCATAAGATAGCCCACTACATGACCCCCAAATAAGGCCCGGGCCTTCTTTGGACTATCGAATATTACATTTGTAAATTGCAATAAAAATAATATTTTGAAGTTTACATATAAGTACATACATTTCTATCTATGTCTAATCCTTTTATTAAATTTGCTTATGACAAGAAAATTTCTTTGAAAACTTTTCAATTTTTGTTATTGTTAACGTAGTTTTTCTTCCATAGGCTGGTATTCAACAAAATGGCGCCAACTGGGAAAAAACCTCGAGGCCAGTGGTCAGAATGTCAGCTAAAAAATGCCATAAAGGCAGTAAAGAGACGTGAAATGTCACAACGAGCAGCTGCTGAAGCATTTTGTATCCCAAGGCGTACATTGCGAAACCACTTAATATCCGGAAAAACAGAAAAGGTAACTGGTAGACCACCTATTCTGAATAAAAAACATGAACAGGACTTAGCAAAACGGATAATAAGACTTGCTCACGTAGGTATGCCGCTGACCCCCAAACTTGTTCGGAAACAAGCGTACGAGTTCTGTAGAGCAAATGGCATATCAAACATGTTCAGTGAAAAAACAAATATTGCAGGGAAGAAATGGCTGAAAGGTTTCCTCAAACGCAATTCGGAGATATCACTTCGTAAAGCTCAGTTTATGAATCCCGGCAGAGCACAAAAACTTAATAAGCACATCGTTCAAAAACACTTTGAAGCTGTCAAAAAAATATATAGCGAGTTGGATATATCAAATCATCCAGAACGTCTATATAATATGGATGAGAAGGGTTGTAGATTGAACCTTCATCATCAGCAGAAAGTTTTTGCTGAAAAAGGTTCAAAAAGAGTGCATTTTATAGCTAATGAACATGCAGAAAATGTGACAATCGCGATGTGTGTGAATGCAACGGGAAATGCAGTGCCTCCAATGATCTTATTCAAGGGCAAAAGATTAAAACCAGAATTTTGTGACAATTTTCCTGCTGGAAGCTTAGTAAAGATGGCACCCAAGGGAAGTATGACGACCGAACTTTTCGTGGACTTCATCGAACATCTGGGTCAGTATAAGTCTCCAGGAAAATGCTTATTAATTTTTGATGGCGCTTCTTGTCATTTGGATGCCAGGATCGTAGATGCAGCAGATGAACACGACATCATATTATACTGTTTGCCCTCAAACACAACGCACGAGTTACAACCCCTTGATAAGTCAGTTAATAAATCGTACGAGCATCATTGGGATGAGGAGCTATTATTGTACGCATATCAATATCCAGATCGCAAACTTACAAAACAGCGCTTCAGTAAGATTTTTACCAAAGTATGGCCCAGGTGCATGACCCAAGAAAATATAATTAACGGATTCAGAGCCACCGGACTCTACCCTTATGATCCCAATGCAATTCCTCAAGAAGCTTACGCGCCTTCAGCGCTTACACAATTACCTGGTATACAACATCAAAACGACTCTCAAATGCAACAAGCTACTGATTTCGGAGATTTAGTGGTCTCCCCACGACGACACAATAACTTTGAGATAGATCATGTCACATACAATGAAGATAACTTGCGAGATTTGTCACCATCGATTTTATCCCAGTTTCAAGATGATCTCCCAGAAAATGAACTTGCAGAAAGAAATATATTAGATATTCCAAAGTGTTCAACTACTACTCGTGGAAAGTTAGTTGACTATAGTTCCTCGTCCGAATCTACCATTGAGGATTCTCAACATCAAGAACAGCATCGTAGACAGCCCCTTTTGAGCATTCCGTACGACAGGAATTCTCAGTTTTTATCACCTATTCCTTCCACCTCCGGTATAAATAGTATGCACCCTCAACGACTGTTAGATTTTTCTACGTCAGACGTGTCCGATCAAGAAGATTTTGATCAAAATATATTGAATTTCACCCATGCACAATATCCTGGAAGAAATATTAACATTTATACGTCGTCATCTGAGTCGGAAGAAGAAAATATCAACCCACAGTCGAGAGAAAAATACAGTTCATTTGCTAAACGTGATCAGGAAAGATCTGAGGATTCTGATGATAACGTACCACTTTCTAAAATTAAAGAAACTTCAGGCACTTCAGGCGCTAAGACACCATTTCATAAACAAATTCCTACGCCAAATTTCGCAACAATAAAGAATAAACCAAGGCGTAAAGCTTTAAATTATATCGGGCAAAAGGTTACCAAAGACTTATTTGACGCTGCCAAAGAAAAAGGCTTACAAAAACAAAAGAAAAAATCAATTCCTGTAAAAGGACAGCTAAAACAAAAAAAAACGAACGGTAAATCTACAGAAAAAAAAAATGCTAAAAAACAGAAAAAAGTGGAGACTGAAACTGCTGAAAATGAAGTGTGGTTTTGTCAAGCTTGTGAGATGGACAGGGTTGCCGATATGCGTCAATGTAAAGTGTGTTTGGCGTGGTACCATGAGGATTGCGTAGGTTTGACAAAAGAAGACACCGATATTTTCTTATGCCCAATGTGTAACTAAAAAGTCTGAGCAATATAATTGGTCTTGGAAGAGTCCTCTCTTCTACCTGCAATTATAAGGTTCAGACTTTTTTATTGTTGATTATGTTATTAGTTTAAGAGAAAATGAAAAATATTGTTAGTGAAAACTTACTGTTGATTACGGTTCTGTTTTTGTTTTAGATTTTTTATTTTTGTATAAGTTTTTAAGCTAAGTATACGAACAGTATACCTTTTTATTAAAAATAGTTTTCAATATACCTAATATGGCCCACAATTGAAAATAAATGACCTATTAGAGGATATTATAAGTATTATTTAGTTACGAACAAAGAAGATGGATCTCAAAATATACGCCATTATTAGTTTAAGTGTTGATTTTTTGTTTTAAGGCCATTCCAAGTTTCTATAGACATAAGAAGGCCCAATGTCATTTTTTTTACTGATTAATTAATCTAAAACACTTAATATTAAATAAAACTGCATATTGAATTCAGTTTGTGAAAAAATAATTTTGCTGGTCTTAATATTACATAGATATTCCTTAATTCATAACGGGCTTTCTTGGGCTACTATGTTCCTAAGATGGCCCATTCACTATGTTTTAAAAAAACGATTTTTCTCTGTTGTGATGGTACAAAAAGAACTTGTATTTATTTAAAATGTGTCATTAATAAACATGTTATATGTTTTTCCTAATCTCTTTTTTTTTACAGTTTTACAGTGATTTTTACAGTGATTTAAAATTAAGTGGGCCATACACGGCGCCTGTACCTTAGCAGGGATCGAATCCCGGAAGCCGCGGTCCAATATAAACACGTCGTTAGGTCTGAGATACCAATGCCAAGCAGAGTCTTCTCGCATCAGGCTACGCATAATTGTTGCATCCGAAGTAGTCGCTGAATACGGTCCTACGACATCTATTATATAGCCGTCTGTACATACGACTAGAAAAGGTTTGACCAGGTTGCGGAATTTGTGAAGGCTATAAGTTTTTCTTTGGAAAAGGAAATTCGCACTCTTTTGAAGATATATATATGTTCCGTCGAACACAAGAATGGCTGCCGGCTCGTTTTGTCTACCACCAAAAATATGAGTTGGGATACGAAGATTTCGTGCCACCACTTCTTCTCTGGTTATGTGATTTAAGCCCAGGTAACGCTGAATAAAATCTTCAGTTAAGCATTCTCTCGCTATATTTAACTTCCTCTCTAATGTTCTCCTGGATATTTGGAATTTCGTAGCTAAGCGCTCATCAGATTCACCAGTTCTTATTTTCGTCAAATAAATTCCTAAAATGGTAGCAGGACGATCAGATCTGTTACGGAGAGACGGTGTTTGTTCTAAAATAGTCATAAACTGGTTTTTAGTTAGAGCTGTCCAAAAGTGGAAGTCGTTGTTATCAATTGTTTCAATATTTTCAAAATTCATTTCAGACCTGCTTTCTAATCCCCATTTATATAAATTGATTATGTCTAGTACATGAGCATTATTAAAGCTTTCATGTGTTGTCGGAACATTCACTAGTTCTTCCCAATCATTTTGAACTAAATGAGGGTGGCAAACTCGAGCAAGTTCTGGTATATACAAATTGTAATTGTGCAACAGATAAAACTTGGCGTAGGTTGGCACACGATGTGTATTCATATCTCTGCAGTTTAGAAATATACAGCGTCTCGCTGTATTTGATACACGTTTGTATCCGCTAACAGTAATGAAACCAAGACCTTGTTGATCCCCGACATCTATTTGTTGGGCCGCCTCTGCGTCTCTAACTTCTTCTTGATTTGCTCCTTCTTGTACTGGCTGGGGTGGCACATCATCTAATTGATGGTTATGTAAACCTCGATCATATCTCTGCCAGCAAGGGTGGCAAATAGATCTTGTGCCGTCAAAAGAAACCTGAAACAAGATAAAACATTCTGTACATATCTATAAAAACATCAAACATCAACGAGATTATTTTAGAGTAGTTTCGAAAAATAGTCTTTTATTTCACTGAATTCCTTAGATGCTATTCTTTGATCATAAACAGGTCTCACAATATCCCTAAAGTTAACTGGTATAGGTACAATGCTTAGCATTACGTTTGATTTTGTACAACAGTGGTTAAGATTATGTACAATAAAGCATAAAATAGTTAAAAGATTTGTAGACAAAGACTCGCCAATATCCCTAAAGTTAACTGGTGAAGGTGCAATGCTTATTGTTTCGTGTAGGTACGTAACTGTACACTTTGCTGTTGCTGGTATTGGTGGAGAGTGAAACACGTGGTCTTTCTCTGAAGTATATTGTTCCGAGTACTGCTGCCAACTGTCTTGTGCAACTCGTGCGAATTAACATGGCACCTGGCTCGGAACGCCCGCTACCGGCGCGGCGCCCCACTGTCGCCATGCGAGGGTAACAGCGGGGCGCTGCGCGGGTAGCGGGGGTTCCTAGCCAGGTGCCATGTTAATTCGCACGAGTTGTACAAGATCTGAATATGAACTGCTTTTTATGCCCCAGTGGCTTTATTTCATTGCTTCTATTTCACACGCTCCGGATCAACAATAATACTAGCTACGCTATTTAAGACTATTATGAAACACATCTGGTGCGGATTACCATATCCGCACAAACTGTTACTACGAACTATTAGTAATACCAATACCAGAAATGCATATTTTTCTCAGTAGGTGCCAACAACAATGAATTCGTTTCGTCCCAAAACTATAAATACCACATGCCTAAAACTATTATTATGCTCCTGCACACTTATTGGCATTACGTTTGCTGTTGTGCAATAGTGGTTAAAATTGTGTACAATAAAGTATAAAATAAATAAACAATTGATTTGTTCACAAAACTCGCTTCTTACGCCTGTTTTCCTAGTAAATAAATAGACATGTACTGACAGAGTACTTACCTCGCGTGGTATGATTTCTTGTAATAACAACACTACGTGATCCCGGTATCTTTCGAAAAACACTTCATTAAGACTGTGTTTTCTACGACGTAACACAGATCGATCGCACGACACGCAGCTGTTTTGTCTTTCCATATCAACGAAAATCCAATCGAAAAGCAAATAAGCAGAGTCCATGTAACACGCTAATGAGTCGATAAAACAATAGAAACTAGGTAAACGCACAGATCGCAACGATAGCTAACGAAGGACTGCGCGGAGGGTGGTGAGGTGCCCGAGCGCAACGAAACTTTTTCTACCTGTCTAATGTGCGAAAGAGACAGCGTATGTACCATAGGAGAAACGAACATCTATACACCGTAACGACTATTCTTGCATGCAGCGCTCGGCCGCTATAGTAACGCTTGCTAACAGATGTGGTCATCGTGTGCACGGGATTTGGTTTTCAAATTGGTCAGATGTAAGTTTCCTCGATGGTACATGTCTCTGATCATGTAGCTCATCCGTGCACCAACCTGTATGGTATCGGAATTGTCATTATAATATATTATTTTTAGGCCATTATAATTATGATGAAATAAAATCCTCTGAAATCGTTTGTTTTAAATTTTTTTTAAACGATTCTGTACATTTTTCTCCATCGATTTTGAATAAAATAATTATATGCAATGAAAGGTCACATTATTCTCTTTAGTTTAAAACTATTTTGGTTAATGTCCGCCACTTTTCGCAAAGCGGGTCAGATATGCCCAATGACCTTTCTAACTTCTATATTAGATGTCTTAAAAAATTATAACAATGCCAATAGTAACTATTAATCGTCTGGAGTTACTGTGTTTCGGCTCCAGAACTATGTAAAATTATTCGTGTATAAATGACCTCCCCAAAACCATAGACGGGCCATGTGTACTTTTTGCGGATGATATCTCGATCCTGACTTCATGCCAAAGAAATTACGACTATTCTTGGAAATCTGTAAACTGGATGAGCGACCATAACCACGAAATAAATTTTACCAAAACCAAATTAATAGCGTTTCACCCCTGGCAGAAAAATAAAATAAATACAGATTTTACTTTTAATCAACATAAATTAGAAACAGTTAACAATTTCACCCTCCTAGGTTTAACAATAGACACTCATATAAACTGGAAAACACATATACAGACAGTAAAATCAAAAAATTCAAAGTTTTCATGCTCTCCGCGAAATAAAAAAGACTATAAACCTACTACGCGTATGCCCATGCTTGGTTTAACTATGGCATCATCTTATGGGGAAATAGCACAGACGCTCCCTCCTTATTTACCCTCCAAAAAAAGGTAATACGAATAATTACCAATATAGAACCAACAGATAGTTGCAAACCTTACTTTCAAAAACAAGATTCTCACCTTAGTTGGTATATCTTAGAATTGTGTAAATTAGTCCGTAAATATCCAGATTCTTACAGCACACGGGGAGACGTAAAAAAAAATTATTATTTTCGCCATAAAAATAGGCTAAATTTGCCCCCGTCTCGCTTTAAACTACATTCATCTAGTCCATATTCAATGTCAATAAAAATATATAATAAATTACCAGAAGACATAAAACAACAAAATAAAACCAGTATATTTTTAAATAAACTAAAGCAGTACCTAATTAAATAAAGCTATTACACAGTACAAGAATATCTAACAGATAACTATGAATAATAGATATTTATTTTAATATGTAAAATAACAAAATAAATATAAAACAATACCTACCTAATAAATATACTACACTAATAACAATAAAAAAAATTAAGCGAGTAAAGAAATAAGCAATATTAAATATAATTAAATAAATGATAAATTAATAGATATACCTGCATATAAAATATTAATAGATAGAATAAGTGAATGAATGGAAATATAAATACATAGGTAATAATTATAGGATATTTATAAAATAACTCTAACATAAGAACAAAGAAAATTTATAAAGCGCTCTTCCTCTCTCTACTTATTAAAAAATTTGCTGTGTTAATGTTTCTATTATTTTTCTTTTATCTACCACTTATAATCGTACATTACGGATTGCAATAAACGATTTGTGATTTGAGAAGTTCCAGCCATCATTCGCAAGGCCCTCATCAAACAGGACAGATTATTTATAAATTGGACGTCCTGCCCGGTACGAGACTTCACACTGGTAACTAGATGTTACATGTGCCAGCAGTATGGTCATGCAGCAAAGACATGCAAAGTTGCTGCCCCCACATGTGGCCATTGCGGTGAAGAAGGGCACAAAATCCAAGACTGCGCAAAGACGGTCAGTCCGCCAAAATGTTGCTACATGTTCGCGCTTTAAAAAGCAAGCCAACCACAAGACTGGAGACACTGATTGCCCCGCAAAAAAAGCTGCCGAATTCAGGTACATTAATTCGATAGATTAGGAAGGCGCCTAAGAGCGCCACATACTAGTTTATATTTTGGACTTAATTTATTGTTGTTTTTTTTTTAGTTTTATTTGGATAATAACTTAATTACTTGCCGATATAGATAACACATTTTTAACTATAGTGTGGCCATTAGTGCCGTGCACTCCCTGAGGTATGCGCGCGGCGAGACGAGGGGGGGGGGGGGGAGAAGAAAAGAAAAGCAGACAAAGAAGACGTTATAGAGCAGCCTAATATTACAGTGTGGCGGAAAAAATATCTTCCACATATCAGAAATTACAGAACGCAAAACCGCAACATGTATTTTCTTGATGAAACATACATCAACGCCAGTCACCATGCCAGCAAATGTTGGCAATCATCGTCAGAACCCGGAATTCATGCTGATATTGGGAAAGGACGGCGATTGGTAATTCTCCACGCTGGGTGTCGAAATGGCTTAGTGGATGATGCATTGACTATGTTCAAATCAGAGGCTAGAACCGGTGACTATCATGGAGATAAGAGCGGACCTACTTTTTATAAGTGGGTAGATGAAAAGTTAAAAGATAAGTTGCTGCCGAATTCTGTGATTGTAATGGACAACGCGTCTTACCACAGCGTTCAGGTTGAGAAGAAACCAACTGTATTAAGCCTCAAAAGTGAAATGCAGAACTGGTTGCTACTCCATAATGTAGAATTTTCAGGAACCATGACAAAGGCTCAACTGCTAATTCTTATCAAAAATACACAAAAAGAACCCGTGTATGAATTGACGAACTCCTGAAAGCCAGTGGACACACTGTTCTGCGTTTACCTCCGTACCATCCAGATTTAAATCCAATTGAGTTGGTCTGGGCTGATATTAAAAACTACATAGCCCAAAACTATATTAATTCTTCTCTAGACGAAAAGATAATCTTATTGGATAAATTGTTTTCGGAATTCACGGCGGAAAAATGGCAGAGATGCGACGATCATGTCCAGAAAAATAAAAATGATTACTGGAGTCGCGATAGTAGGTTCGATAATGTTATCGAATCATTCATAATAAATTTGCAAGACTCTGATTCAAGTTCCGGTGGCGAAGTGGAAGATGAAGATGATGACGAAATGGACGATGAAGTTGAAACAGAATCTATGTCAGAATAACTTTTGTTAGATTATATAATTGTTTGTAAATATAAAAAAAAATTCAATAGAACAAGTCCTGCTTTGAATTATAAGTTTAGTTCTTATTTATCACCTGCATATTTTTAATAAAATATGAGTATATTTGGGTTAAATTTTAATCAACTAAGTATAATATATTACAGATAGATAGCCTCCGACCATCGTCCCGCCACAAGTCTTGCCTTAGAAATGCAAACTGATATCGTAAGATCTGTCCGACATGTATCGATCTCATGTGAACTCATGCACTTTTTTCTTCGCCTCCCACCTCAGGGAGTGCACAGCACTAATGGCCACACTATATATCAAAGACATGTAACGTTGAGGACTGCAGACAATACCTTTCCAACTATCAAAATTGTGTGTATCAGAATGGCGGGTGTAATTTCCAGATTTGCCTGAATTTATTACAGTTATTTGGTACCTTCTGTGTACCTTTACGTACCTCTCTTGAAAATCTGTGTACCTACACCCGTATGACGATATTTTAAAAATTAGGTACACCCGCCATCCTGATGTCAGAACCGCGGGTGTACTGCTAACCAATATATGTAGCCAAGCGTACTGTTTATGTAAATTTGGTACCTCTTGTGTACCTGCAGATAAAAGTATTAAATAAACGAAATACTGTATATAATAAGGTTGCTGCGAAAAATAAAAAAATATTTTTTTATTACACGACGTTACTTTGTATTTTATAATACTAACTAACAATAGTAACGACGTCAAAGGATAATAACAATCTTCGGTAATTGAACCTAGAACCTCCATATTAAACATATTGCCAAGATACGTTTAATGTGTAATATCTTTAATAGTAATCCCAAACCTCCGTGTATCATTTAGTCACTGTTGCGTGCGTGACTATACCGGGAATCGGAAATGAAATTAACGGACACAATTTACACACAGACTCAGGACAACACTTTAAATGTGATCCGCAAATTGTTGTTTTATGTGGAGATCAAACCCACAACTTCGTGTTCAGCAGTCGCATACTACGACCACTGGACCACTCTACAATTAAACTATTTTTATTTGATGCATTTGTATTACTCTGATGCAAGGACGCGGTTGTATCTGGAAACACTGATAGACAAACATCCTAATTCTATAAATCCTTCACAAATCTAAAATGGGCAATATGTTGTTTTTGTAATTATGTATACATAAAGTTTTTTTTAATATTTAAGATAAGTTATCAATACGTAGATTGTTATTTTAAAAGATACGTCGAAGAAAGAAAATATTTATTTTTATTTTTGCAGCAACCTTGCAGTATTTCCTTTATTTAATACTTTTATCTGCAGGTACACAAGAGGTACCAAATTTACATAAACAGTACGCTTGGCTACATATATTGGTTAGCAGTACACCCGCGGTTCTGACATCAGGATGGCGGGTGTACCTAATTTTTAAAATATCATCATACGGGTGTAGGTACACAGATTTTCAAGAGAGGTACGTAAAGGTACACAGAAGGTACCAAATAACTGTAATAAATTTAGGCAAATCTGGAAATTACACCCGCCATTCTGATACACACTCAAAATTCACTAACCATAATAACCCAAAACATCCGTAGTATTTATAAGAACATAAATAGCTTTAATATTTTTCTTCATTGACTGAACTTTGATTGTGATATATTGGTACTTACCGAGTGCTGGCTATCTAATCGCCACGATAACCTCCCAGTAATATCGGGATACAGCTTGATACATACCACAATAAAGCACAATCAAAATGATGGTGTGGTGGTCTTTGCCAAGGAATCAATAAAGGTCACAGTTGAGGAACCTACTTTACAAGACTGTATGAGTAATTGTTTAGTCATTAAAATTGTTACAACCATAGCAATAATCGCTATGTATAGATCCCCTTCCTCTAGAAACTTAGATCCTTTTAGCAATTCCCTTAATCAGATTTTCCAAACACTAAGCCCTTTTAAGAATATACTAACATTGATATCCCAAGACTCCAATCTAACCATTATACACTCAAATCACAAGAAAACCGTCTCAAAGTATACGGAAACTTTTATTTTATTTTATACAAACTCTACCATTTCTGTGTAACTGAATGCATTGCTACTATTTTTAAGCAAACCGAAATCCACGAATGTGTATCTGACATCATTCAACACTTTTCAAGGCAATGTTTTACTTTATTTCGTTCGGTTTCGATATATATAAAACATTATTTGATATTTATCTATTACAATGCATCTCACTTATGGCGTTTGTGGATTACCTCGCATTAGGTTCGTATTTGTGATTCGTAAAATACAATTCGAAATAGACTTCATACTAATTTTTTGGTAGTTTGTGCACTGCTTCGTTTTCGTTTTTATATTGTTTAATTTCTCAAATCGAATTAGGCATCATACTTAATATAGGGTGTTTTGTGCACTTGTATTCGATTCGTATGCATGTTTTTCACGAATATGAATCGAATATGAGTGAGCGCGAAATGCTGCACACATTATGAGAGCGATTGCTGCCTACGAAATGTTTTTAGTGAATACTCGAATCTCGGATCGGTGCACGTGGACACTCGTATTAATGCGTATTCTAGTTTTAAAAAAAATATGAAAAATTCCTCAAAACGAATCACGAATACGAATCGACTACGAGTGAGTGCACAGCGCTCGTTCATGAATTTCTGATTCGTTTTTGTGCTGTTGGTAAAAAAAATACGAATATGAATCGAATAGGAGGCCCTATATAATAAATATATAATATTAAATTTAGAATGCTTAGATTAGGATATGAAAATCGATTTTGTTGTTGAATTATTTTCGCACCTAAGATGTATGGTACTGAAGCAGCCCACATACTAACGGGTATGCAACGCATCCGTCCACACCGCCGCACGGCCGGGCACTGAGGGTCGGCCGCTCTGTACATGCGCCCGCGCTGCCGGCTTACGCCTTCTCCGCTGAGCCGTGACGTCATCGGACAACATGCCACCTTGAAGTCAGGATATGTACTGGACCATTATAGTACTCTGTGACTGGACCGGCGAGCCGGAGCGAGCCTTTTATAAGTTAGCGCGTTCATGGAGCCGTTGCCAAAAGTATGACAGAGCGCGGCGGTCTCTGATTGGTCTATCCACAATCAGGTGTATGTTTGGTGGTACCTCTACTGAACAAATTGTAAATATAATATAACTAGGCTTAAATAAATGATTATTATTCGAATTACCATAAATCGCTTTTTACTCATCGAACGACTACCGACCTCCCCAAAGTACCAATAAAACCGACACAAGTCACTACAGAAGCGTCATACCCTAGAGCGCCCAAAAGGTTGAAAAGGAAAGTACGTAGGTACGGATTCGTATGACTTCCGTGAGCAGCATTGCTATTCTGTAGACATCTCACCGTGAAAATGTAGGTGAAGTGTGCGTAGAGTGCGCTGTCATTGTCAGCCCATTGATGCTAGGGATTAACCAAGCATAACATTTACAATTATAATCGAGCTTTGAATTTGAAATAATATAAAATGATCAATAGAATTAGCATATACAATATTTTTTAAATCTCGATTATGATTAAATGATAAATGATTTTATTTCTTGTTGCGTTGTTGCAGTGTGCGAGCGCTATGCAGGTAAGCGAGCTGTGCCCCGCCATTCCCTGCGCCGGGGATTTACTTGATAAGAATAAAACAGTGTGCAACAGGCCAGCGAGTTTGATTGACGGGTGTCACCGTCCTACCGCATACTACTTACCTACTATCTAACATTTCTGTAAGTAGGTTTGTACAAACAGTTTTACACGTCAATCGTATTTTTTTATAAACTATATGAGGCCGGCGTTTCCTATCGGACTACTCTGAGAAGAAAGGCCGAAACAAACTCAGAGGTTGTAAACGTGACATTGGCTAAATGCACAAACCGTGCGAAGCCATAACAAAAAAACTCAGAGGTCACAGTCTCTTTTAAACTCCAGACAAAATCTTGTTCAGATCATGTAATGGCTATGTAGATCAGTGTCTGAAATGGTATTTTGGGGAAAGAACCACACAGACTTAGTGGATCTGTCCAGTCAGTGCACGCAATTGTCAGCAATCGTGCAGCTCAACTCAGAACTTAAGGAGTTCAACGATTCGACGAACAATACCAAAGAAAGGACATTTGAGTAGGCCGCATAAATTACTCAAACTGCCAGATCATGATTAAATTAAGTGAGAAAAATACAAAAAAAGCAATGACCGACATAGATCTCACATTCACAATAATTGATTGTAAATGTGCTTGGTCAATCCCTAGCTTCAGTGGGACGACATTGACAGCTCACTCCACGCTCAATTCACTTAAGTTTTCACGGCGAGATTGTTACAGAATGGACATACAGGTGGTCAACATAGGTAATCTCGCTCTCGATGTGTGTAATGAAAGATTGGGCATCACTAATTGTCATGTCAAATTTATTTGTCAAAAATGGCAGCATTTCGGATGTGATGTCGTAAATCGTTACAGCTCTTTTAATTGTTCATTAAGGAACGCAGAATGTCCGTTTCATACAGATATTCGCAATTAATCTAATAAAATATATTTATAATTATTATACAGGGTGTCCCATAAATAATGGATCAAACGTAACTGGTAGGTAGCTTACTTCATTTCCAACAACTAATTTGACCAGTGAGAAAGATTTTTTTTTCGAATTTTATCATTTTCTCTACCAGCATTCAGTATTTTTAATGCTGTCGCTGCAAAAAATAAAAATTTTAGGTATGATTTTTGTCAAAAACTTCTGAATAGCTTATTAATGTTAATAGTTTTTTTTTCAATTTTCTAATATTTTATTATTCCTTAGAAAAAAAATCTTGAATTGAATAGTTTTTTTCTACGATGAAAAGACAAGAATTGGAAAAATTGTATGACAACTGATTGTACTGATTGTGTTTGTTTTAAAAACTTTTACATTTAATAAGGTTTGCAAATTGGTATAAAACTTACGTCTAGTCCTTGTGGTTACAAAGATATTGCTATGAATGTGACGAAGAAGACAGAACAGAAATTAAAATGATACAATCAAAATCAAAAAATCAAAATCAAAAGTCATTTATTCAAATTAGGCTGAGATTCAGCACTTTTTGAACGTCAAAATCACATAAGACAGTCCCCCCAAAACGCCCACCCTTCACCACTTCCTAGTGCTTTAGCTGGGAAGAAGAAGTGGCGGAACAAACTCCCCAGCAGCACTGCTGTCTGTTCAGTTAGAAGAACTGGATTCTATACATATAGTAATAAGTAATTAACATTACGAAACACAAAAATATTAAATTTATTTGCCATATGTCAGCTAGCACACGCCAATATTTCAAACTATACTCAAGCAGAAATAAATAATAAAAACTAAAACGCAAACAGAACTTAATACATAGGTAATAAAAAGCCTCCTGGCATAAACGGCGTGCCCGCTTACATATGCAATGCTGCATTATGTTTATATGTATATGGCTGAACTAGTAGCCACAAATGATAAACTAGGACCTTCGAAGTAAAATAAAGAAACATTAATTTCTAATAACAATAACAAAACCATAGTCAGCAAGCTGACCTGTCACCACAAGCAGCACCCGTTCACGAGCATAACGCAAAGATCAGCCATTACCCCCCTCGCCATATTTGAGGCAAGGAGGCAACCCGACCCCCGACGCTACCGCAAGCATTGACATCTAAGGGAGCATGACGAACTTGCTGCCGGTTGCTCAAAAGAATAATATGATCAACTGTCGAGGTCGCTAGCTAACCATATATTGCAATACAACTCATTAAAAAACATTGAAATGAGTAGATTATGTCAATAATAAATAAAAATTAAATTAAACTAAAATGACTAATATAGTCAAATAAAATAAAAAATTATATGAACTCGTATAACTTGTCAGTAGGTAAGCTAATTTTGGAGAAAGAACATAAACATTGTCTTGAGTTAATCACAGCGACCAACTATTTTTATCGTTTAAGTAATCGTTGATTGAATAGTATGCCTTTGAACAAAGGTTGGATTTTACTTTAGCTTTTAAAGGCATTAAAAGGCAATTCTAACAGAGAAGAGGGAAGCTTGTTATAAAAGTTTATACCAAGCCCAACAAATGAGTTATGGACCTTATGAAGCCGGTGAAAGGGAGCACGTAGTTTCTCCTTGTTTCTAGTGTTAATATTATGAATATCACTGTTTTTTGTGTATAAGTGTATATTTTGCCTAATATAAGATGTTGGCGAAGATGAATTGTGAGGCCACCGTGAGAATACCAATCTCTTTAAAAAAAATCTCTCAGAGTAACTCTAGCACCTAGCTGGTAAATTGCTCGTACAGCTCGTTTTTGAAGAACAAATATATTTTGGATATCAGCGGCTTTGCCCCACAGCAGAATGCCGTAGGACATGACGCTATGAAAATAACTGAAATAGACTAGCCGAGCTGTATCAACGTCAGTGTATTGTCTTACTTTCCTGACGGCATAGGCGGCCGAACTGAGCCTTCCCGCTAGGCATGATATATGTGATCCCCACTGAAGCTTGGCATCAACTGTTATGCCCAGAAATACTGCCGAGTCTACAGTTTCAAGTACCTCTTTATCTAAGACGATGTTAGGTCCTAGATTTTAACATTCGGTAAGGCGAACTTTACACATTTCGTTTTCTTGGCATTGAGAACTAGGTTATTTGTGGTAAACCAATCTGTAACCATTGATAGTGCACTGTTTACGTCGTCAAAATTTTGTCTATTCCTGTCTACTTTAAAGATAAGAGAGGTATCATCAGCAAATAGTACAACGTCACAGATGCCCTTTAAATAGAATGGTAAGTCATTTTTATACACCAAGAATAAAAATGGGCCCAGTATAGAGCCTTGAGGTACACCTAACTGAACTTGTAGTCCGGAAGATTTCACACCATTAACATCTACACATTGGTGCCTATTATGTAAATATGAATCTAATACGTTAAGAGCTTCGTTTTGAATACCGTAATGAATTAGTTTACGCAAAAGCGTGTCATGGTGCACGCAATCAAAGGCTTTGGAGAGATCACAGAAAACTCCAATAGCATTTTGCGAGCTCTCCCATGCGCTAAATATGTGTTTCAGCAGAGCGACACCCGCATCTGTAGTCGAACGACCTTTTGTAAAGCCATATTGTTCATCATGAAGGAGGCTATTTAAATTAAAATGTCTTAGCAACTGCTTGAGTATTAATTTTTCAAATATTTTACTAAATGCAGGTAAGATAGGAATAGGCCTAAAATTGCCAACGTTATTTTTATTACTCGATTTAAATAATGGTATGACTTTACTACTCTTCATGAGGTCTGGAAAAGTTCCTAAATCAACACATTTATTAAAAGTAACAGCTAGATAGGGGGCTACGATGTCGATTATATTACTTACAAGTTTAATTGAGATGCCCCAGTAATCACCAGTGTTTTTTCACTTGAGTGTGTTAAAAACACTAATTACATCACGAGGTGTTACATGTTCGAAGCTAAATAAGCGACTACATTTAGGTACACTATTATGCAAAAGGTTTTCAGCTTCAGATGGGGACGAATTTAAGGAGCGAGTCGTAGTTATAGGTATGTTGGCAAAAAACTCATTAAATGCTTCAGCTACGTCAGCTGCTTTATTAACTAATTTGTTGTCGACCATAATCTCTAATTGTTTTTCTTGTTTAACCGACTTACCCGTTTCATTGTTAATAATTTTCGCGGTGGTTTTTACTTTGTTATTCGAATTTTTAATTGTATCGCTTGAAAATTTAGATTTAGCAAAAACACAAATATTTTTAAATCATTTTGAATAATTTTTGACATACTCTAGGAAAGGAGTATCAAACCTGTAATTTTTCAAACCATATAACTCGTATAGTCTCGCTCTACTTTTATAAATACCTGGAGTAGCCCTAATCTACGAGTATCTTACGACTACACACCACGGGACTCACGGGAGTACGCCGATATGCATTTTATCTACGGAGAAGCAAGAGGTAATGCCAGGGCGGCCGCAGGACTGCACCGTGAAAGATACCGACATCCCAACTACCGCGTATTCATTAGTGCATACCGCGCTTCTTGAGGGAACATGATACTTCTAAACCGTATTTTATAAGATACAAGATATTAACTTTGCCTTGTCTGTATATCCCCGAAACTGCAATGTTTGTTAAAGCGAATCCCAAATTATTACCACGCTTACAGGACGCTGTCCCACGTAATAGACGGGATATGAGCATAATTCGCGTATATCCTGCTAAAACTGCACTCATGCGCCAAAGTGTCATCTGCATGGCTCCAACTATATTTAACAAGCTACCTAAGCGTTAGAAGGAGCTAAGTATCAATGCGTTCAAACGTTTATAGTGTTTTATCGCAAAAAGCTTACTATGGTGTGTCGAAAAACTGGTTTTACATTCATTTAATTATAATTGCTATTGATTAAAAGTAGCAATGTGAATAAAATATTTGTACGCCAATATATTATAAGGCTAAACACGATTGGACTATAATGTAATTTATTATCATCTTGCATGCAAAATCTTCTTTTATCCAGTTAAATAAATCTTATCTTAAGAATTCCCGGCACCGGAGATGGTGGTGCCAGTGAAGGGCGACCGCCACAATTCAATGACATATACATACAGGCTGTCCCAGAAATCTACGCTACGTCAAGCCGGAAATAGGTGATATATATAGTCGTGACAGTTATCAGAAAAATATTTTAAAAAATGTTTGTCATGTAAGCAGTGGTGGCCCAGTGGTAACGGCCGCGACTTACGAGTTGTAGGTCGTAGGTTCGAACCCCGACAGGCGCTTTACTTTGTGTAAATTATTTTCATCACCACTGCTCCGTGCCTCGGAAAGCACGTTAAGCCGTTGGTCCCGGCTGTCATTCGTGGATCTTTGACAGTCGTTACGGGTCGTCAGAAGCCCTAAAGTCTGACAACCAGTCTTACCAAGGGGTATTGTATTACCCAGTAACTGGGTTGTGGAGGTCAGATAGGCAGTCGCTCCATGTAAAATACTGGTATTCAGCTGCATCCGGTTAGACTGGAAGCCGACCCCAACATACCTAGTTGGGAAAAGGCTAGGCAGATGATGTTTGTCATGTAAGCTTTTCAAATTAAAGGTATCAAAAAATAAATCGGAAAAACTGACAACCTGACAACTGATGATCTTTCAAGTCCTGTGATCACAAATATTAACTTATTTTGTATTTTTTTCTGTAATGTACTCGTAACTATAAATAACCCTTCTGTAAATAAATTACAGCTAAAATTAAAACATAACTGCTTTAGTTTTCACAGGGTGTCAGTATTTCCGATTTATTTTTTGATACTTATAATTTGAAAAGTATATCTCAAAGATTTTTTTTTATTTTTCTGATAACAGCTGTCACGGCAATACATATCTAACACCTGTTTCCGGCTTGACGTAGATTTCTGGGACCGCCTGTATTATCATTTTTTTATTTATTTTATTTTATTTATGAGACAACCTCCACACAAGGTCTTCAGGTCCCGAACTAGGTAGAACCTGTACTACGGTAACCTGATGACTGATATACATACTTATATACATATAGACACCCAGAAGCAGGTCAAACAGACATGTTCATGCACACAAATGTTTGACTTGTCCGGGGATCGAACCCGGGACCAACGGCTCAGAAGGCAGGGTCGCTACCAACCACCAACCGGTCGGTCAAATATATGTTTATTATATTTATATGTAAACAGAATTATCCAAATAGTCCAATCGCAAAAAAAAGTACTTAAAAGAGCTTGTCGAAAAAAAGCTATAAATGTTTAAACATGCCCCGAAGAATTACACCAAAAATTTAAAAAATAATCAGATCTAAACTATCAAAAACCGCGGAATATACATGGGGTATTTTCGGATACCCATAGGTATGAGGAACCTATTTTTTTTTACTGACGTCAATATTTGGACCATCCTGTATAAGTGTACTGCTTTGACGCGTTACAGACAACCGACAGCTATGTTTAAAATGGCCGCACGCCGATTGGTGTGATGAAGTTTGCCTTTCGTTTAAAGATGCATTCACAAGGTTCTATCGCAATTTAAAGTAGTTCTGGCCAACGTATCTTATGTATTTTTAAAGTGGGACTTGCTGATAAAAAGGCACACACACACTCACACACTAAAAAGGAGCCAAGTTCGGACGACGCAATCGTCGGCTTCACCCATTGAGATTCTGTATTCACCAATAAACAATCTTAGTTCCTGGGCAAAGTGACGTTCCCCTCACTGCCAAAGTCTCAAAGTCACCCAGATGTGGTTCTAGGAATCGGAGTTGTTGATAAATTAGTTTGCTATCGATGGGGATTTAATAGACACCAAAACGTAGGTGTGAAGGTAAAATATTATAAATTACTAGCTTTTGCCCGCGGCTTCGCTCGCGTTAATCATTTTGGGTTGTACTCTGTTTGTTGTTTGGCCATTGCACTCATGGGCTCAGAGCAATACTTTTTTTCGGGATGAATGGTGAGTATTTTTTTCTGTACGTATCCCCGGCAACATATACTCGTACCTACCTATGCAAAATGTCATGATGATCGGTTCAGCGATTTAGGGCGTGAAAAGGTATCAAGCATTCAAACCTACTCTCGCACAGTATTCTTAGGCATAACTTTGGATGCCAAGCTTTAATGGGGCCCCCATATAGATAATTGTCAAAGAAGCTTAGCTCTGCAGCATACGCCGTGAGGAAAATTCGTGGTTTAACTGATTTAGAGACAGCCCGTTTAGTACACTTTAGTTATTTTCATAGTGTAATGTCGTACGGTATTCTGTTGTGGGGAAATGCCGCCGATATTCAAACGATTTTTGTTTTACAAAAAAGGGCAATTCGTTCAATTTATAAATTAAGTTCCAGACACTCCCTCGGAGACAAATTTAAAGGGATTAATATAAAGACTGTGCCTTCTCAGTATATTTATGAAAATCTTTTGTATGCACATAAAAATATTAATCTGTTAAAAAAGTACAGTGATATCCATAATTTAAATAAGTACTAGGAACAAACACAAATTTGTTGTTCCTACTACCAGGCTCAAGAAAATAGGTGGCTCGTTTGGATGCCAATGTATACGTTTTTATAATAAACTTCCTAGCCACATTCAAGAACTAAGCCTTAATAAATTCAAATCTTTTATAAAAAGGAAACTATGCCAGAATGCCTATTAGGTATACCTACTGTCAAAGACTATATTGAGGACAAAAAAGCTTGGGATTGAGTTGCTCCAATAAAGCACAGGCAATGTAAATTTATTTTATTTTGCTAACTATTTTTACTTTTAATCTTTGCTATAAGCATCTATACTTATTTACATATACAATGACACTAATATTTACTGTATAAAGAATTATATTATTTTAAAATATTGTGAATGTGAGGACTATGTGTGTTTTTGTTCCAGTTTTAATCATGTTCTGGCAGTTTGAGTAGCTGATGCGGCCTACCGAAATGTCCTTTCTTTGGTATTGTTCGTCGAATCGTTGAGCTCCTTAAGTCTAAGTTGAGCTGCACGATTACTGACAATTGCGTGCACTGACTGGACAGGTCCACTCAATCTGTGGTTCTTTCCTGAAAAGACCATTTCAGACACCGACTAAATCTTGGTCAGATCATGTGAGATCCGATCTGAGAAGACAAATAAATAAACTGACTCAAGAGATGGCCATATTAAAACAGATTTGTACAAGCCCTCTATCTTCATTCAAGGAAACTATGTCCAACCTTACAAAAGGAACGAGACGGCGACTTGTCGATAGTTTTACTAACAGTCCCATGATTGCAACACTTTTCAAAAGCGACTCCCAGGCCTCCCAGGAATACGGTCTCCGGTGAGGCGGCGAGGCTCCTTGCCGGATTACCGCCATGGGATCTGGAGGCAAAAGTCCTCGCGCACGTTTGGGAGTGGCGCGAGGAGGCGAAACGCCGGGGCGTAGCTCCGCTGCCGCGAGAAATCACGGTACAGCGGACAGAGCTCCGGCGGGATCTCAGGGCGGCATGGAGAGTGCGATTGTCGCAACCCAGCGCTGGGCACGCCACAATTGCGGCGATAAGTCCCCTCTTTGAGGAGTGGCTAGAGAGGCGCCACGGCGTCCTCACCTTCCGCCTGACGCAGGTCCTCACCGACCACGGTCGTTTCGGGAGGTTCCTTTTAGGGTAGCACAAGAAACAGTAGACAGACAAGCGAAAGTAAGAATAAGTAAGCACTCTGAGAGAATTAAGATAACACTGAACAGGTTCTAGTTATAAATAAATAAGTTAATAAATATTTATTTGAAATAAACCACTTACAGGCACTTTTGAATTGTCAAGGGGTCGGTCAGTCAGAAAGATGAAGCTAGTTGCCCATTCCAAAGCGTAGTAGGTACCTATGGAGAAGAACGGGCAAGAAACTCCATGGACACTCTTTTAAATCAAAATATTGTTACAAAAAAGTGGTTACATCATTCATGTTGTAATTATACATGGGAAAACGATGTAGAAACACGTGCACGTTAAAAGCGTCCGTAATAAAAAGATAAAAACAATTTTATTATGGAATTAAAATAAGCCGTGGCAGCTAAGAAATGACCAGTGCCTACTGACGGCGCCCGTTCACGAACATGACGTATGGATCAGCACCACCAAAGTCAGCAGACTAACGAAAGGAAGAAATTAGAAGAATTGAATGCACTGGTGAAGGCGATGGAAGAAAAAATAGCTTTTAATGGAGGATGAATTAAAAAACATACTTTCTAAAAATAATTCATTAAAGACAATCATAAGTAATAACGAGAAGATTATAAATAATTTAAAAGAAAGGTGTCTTATAACTACATCACAAAACCAGGGTATTACCATGCAAACTGAAACTGAAGACTATACGATAACTTCAAAATACACCGACACAAACAATAAGTGCCTACAACCAGAAGCAGAACCGCAGGCACCGAAACGGAACGAAGGCAAACTAAATATTTTGACCCTTCCCAACCAAAACACCAAGGCAACGTCAAAGAAGATAATGATAATTGGAGGCAATCAGTGCCGAGGTTTAGCATCGGAACTAGTGCGGTCCAGAACGAATAGCAACTATGATAAATACAACATACAGGGATTAGTATACCCTGAAGCACTAATGAAAGTCTGTACGAATTCTTGTGACGCGCTCCAACTTACGCAGCATGACAAGCTGGTGTTGTGTGTAGGGGAAGAAGACTCGGATCCACAAAAAGTATCACATGAGTTATATTGTATATTGAAACAAACAAAGGCGTCTGTAATATTACTTTCGGTTTGTCAAAATCGATTTCTTAGTGAGAAAAATCTTAATAACCTGATTCGTTGCGTATCAATCAAGTAGGTTTGAACATTGTAAATTTGTTCAGCTTAGAAGAATTAATCGAAATAGATATGAGTATATTCAAAATATATGTTCCAAAATAAATTTAGTTGTGGATACAATTGATTACAATAGTAAATTTATACCAAGTAATACCGAAATTAAATGTAAAATAAAACCAAATAAACAAAGTAACCACGACAATGGGCTCAAATACACGTCACGCCAAAAAAGAATAACAGAATACTTTTCCGTCACAAAAGAGGAAAAAAGGGTAAATAGCACTGGTCCACTATACAGCAAGATTTTTTAGTCACCGTCCAAATTTTTTCTAGGCATTAGGTATCATTCACTAACTCCATTTTTGAAAAAAAATCGATACGTAAAATTTTCATATTAAGGCGGGGTGTTATCTCAATATTCCCAAAAATTGGTTTCTTAGAACGTCGAGTATGACGTAATGTAATAAAAATAAGTAACGCGAAAAATACAGTGAACAGAGAAGGGTATAAAGAAGAATTTAAACCGAACAGAATAATAAATAATAGTTTGATATTCCCAATAAAAAATTGGGAAGTTGTAGCACAAAAATAAACTTTGACGTCGAAGATCTCTGTATTTCCAGCGATAACAACAGTTTTTTTTTTAAGAATTTAGTAGGTTTTCCATTTTATTAAAACTTTAACCAAACCATTATTTAATTTTATGTCTATATTTTAAATAATCTAAAGAAAAGCAGTAAAATAAATGCCCATTCGCAGCTTACGTCACATTTCAACACAAATATCATTTTCAATTTTCAATCTTATTGACGCTCCATAGTGGTGACAATCGTTTACGCGGTCATACTTTAGTCGTCGGGCAGCGCTCGACTTGGATGGTTGGCACCGGACGCTCTGTGCATAATTCGATTGTAGTTTTCAAGTAATTTATGACTGAAAACAGTGTGTGAATTGAACTAAAGTTCTGTGGCGGACTACTAAGGCTACTCACTGCCTAATATTGAAGTGAAAATTCAGTCTCAGTGGAAATATGGGCAATAAAAATAAAATGTTGCGAAAGAGTTTTACAAGAAAAAGACGAAAAACTCGAAAAAATGATGGAATGTTTGGGTAAGTAGGATGATTACGGTATTGTATCATAATAACATTTGAAATTTGTATTTAGTTTAGTATACTTACGAAACTGTATAAATCTATAGAAACGGTATTGACAATTTCTACAAACATTTTGCTAAATCCAAAAACAAATAGGTGCACTCTATTTTGATGTCTATAGAATGCATATTTGAATGCGCCTAGTGCAAACGTCTCTGGTCGAAGCAACCATCGAGGCGATAGCCATATTGCAATAGTAGGTATAAGTAACAAAAACAAACTTGCAGATAAATCAGAGTGCGTTCGTAATTATTATAATAATATAAATATTGCACTAGTTATATAAAAAGCATTTTGATTCTTTTGTAAGATTATTTTTATAATATTTATTGAGTCATTAGACCAGTGCCGATAATTTTTGAAAACGAAAAAAGTCACAGTAGGATTAAACCCATTGGAAAAGAAAGAGAATATAACAAAAATGAAAGGAAAAATAATTTACGGGCGATCCGAGGTCGGGAAGTGGGGGTTATCTCGATTTCCGGCAAAACTACAAGTCTTATGGAAAAAAGTGTAATAGCAAAGTTGTAGGTAATAAAAAGATCTACAACTTTTGTATTCACACTTTTTTCAAGTAACCTCAAAATTTATGTGAAAAATTCAAATAACCAAGTTTTTGGTTTTATATTTTTATCTTTTACACAGCAATTTTTTTTTCGCGAAATTTGCCGAATACTTACCTTTTTATGTTTCAAGCACACTGTATTTTTATTGATTTAAAATATTTGTTTTTTTCACCTTATTTTGACCTAATATCGAAAAAGCACCCTAATTTTCAATCGAAAATTCTCACGTGAAAATATCTGCTTTTTTAAAACTCGGTAAAAAATAATTGCTGTGTAAAAGATAAAAATAAAAAACCAAGAACTTGGTTATTTGAATTTTTCACATAAATTTTGAGGTTACTTGAAAAAAGTGTGAATACAAAAGTTGTAGATCTTTTTATTACCTACAACTTTGCTATTACACTTTTTTCCATAAGACTTGTAGTTTTGCCGGAAATCGAGATAACCCCCACTTCCCGACCTCGGATCGCCCGTAAATTATTTTTCCTTTAATTTTTGTTATATTCTCTTTCTTTTCCAATGGGTTTCAGCCTACTGTGACTTTTTTCGTTTTCAAAAATTATCGGCACTGGTCTAATGACTCAATAAATATTATAAAAATAATCTTACAAAAGAATCAAAATGCTTTATATATAACTAGTGTGCAGTATTTATATTATTATAATAATTACGAACGCACTCTGATTTATCTGCAAGTTTGTTTTTGTTACTTATACTATTGCAATATGGCTATCGCCTCGATGGTTGCTTCGACCAGAGACGTTTGCACTAGGCGCATTCAAATATGCATTCTATAGACATCAAAATAGAGTGCACCTATTTGTTTTTGGATTTAGCAAAATGTTTGTAGAAATTGTCAATTCCGTTTCTATAGATTTATACAGTTTCGTAAGTAAACTAAACTAAATACAAATTTCAAATGTTATGATACAATACCGTAATCATCCTACTTACCCAAACATTCCATCATTTTTTCGAGTTTTTCGTCTTTTTCTTGTAAAACTCTTTCGCAACATTTTATTTTTATTGCCCATATTTCCACTGAGACTGAATTTTCACTTCAATATTAGGCAGTGAGTAGCCTTAGTAGTCCGCCACAGAACTTTAGTTCAATTCACGCACTGTTTTACCAATTTTAGCAAATACCAACTAATATTCAGCCAGCAGCAGCTTCCATTCCCGTGGATGATCCCTCTATCGTCTAAATTTTTCAGAATTCTAGCTTCCGTCCCGGCTCCGCATTTTCTTAGAAACATTATGGCATTTGTCACTTTGGAGCTGTGATATTATTGCATTTATTTAGAGTTTATGTGATTTTTAAGTGGTCCGAGGGCCTTTATGTTGGTTTTGTTTTCTATTTTTTTACCGCACCCACTAAGTACCTATCTAAAACACAAACATTAGTTTGAAATGGCATAACTACCCATTTAATTAACCCTTCCATCCCTGATACTGACTTACACCCGAAAAGCATAATTCCCCTTCTAGAGCAGTCGGGTAAAATTCGGAATGTTTATATTTGACCTGTTTATCATGTACTGTAATAAAAATAAACAGTAGT
Organism: Brachylomia viminalis; assembly: GCA_937001585.2. Lineage (NCBI taxonomy): Eukaryota > Metazoa > Arthropoda > Insecta > Lepidoptera > Noctuidae > Brachylomia > Brachylomia viminalis. Next base: position 26,980,044 of record OW443304.2, read on the forward strand.
GATGTTTTTTTTTAAATTGTTATGTGTAATTATTTATTGTATCATATTATGAACCGACACTGTAATTACATCGAATTTTAGAACGCACGTCATAAGTAAGTATATTCAACAGAAAACATCTGATTTCCTTACGTATACTATGCAACTTTCCTTGAGCACACAAACGCCCGTGTTAGCGTTTGCGAGTGTGTGCATAATTACCGTAAAACGCGCAGATGCGGTTGTGTGAGTGCGGTAATAGCGATTAAAATCGTAGTTGGTCCGCGTCTTAAATAATTTTCTCGAAAGATTTATCCGCTCTGCGTGGTCACAAGTTAAACGTTAATAATACTACACTTGCCGCGCAAACATTCAATGGAAACGGCAGCGCGCTCCCCGCTTACCCCCGCCCCGCTACACCTTCGCGAAACATCTATCGTTAGTCGGCCACGCGCACCCTTCCGCGACGCAAGCGCTTACTTCCGTGTTCCCGCGCAGCCCGCCGCGCCCCCGCGCGGCGGCGGCGCCCCGCGCTATCGTGACTTTGTTTACAATGTATTCCTACCGCGAGTGTTACGAAATGGTGCGATCTTACATACTTAGTGGAGAAAGCTTGAACGGTGCCCAGAGACTGTACGAAGCAGAAAGTATTCCTCGCCTTCGCAATCAAGGGATAATAAATCCTTCAGTACCTAATCGCCAAACGATTTTGGCCGCAAATCAGAGGCCATGGCCAATTTATAGCTCCTACACACGCTCAAGGACGTGGCAGGCCGAGACTCGCAGTAGAGGTCGAAGGAGATATCTTCGATATCTTTGAACGGAGCCCTAGATCGAGTACGCGAGATGCAGCGCGGCGCCGGCGCTTCGGCGTAAGCCAATATGCCGTGTGGAAACTTCTCCATACTGCTGGGTTGCACCCGTACCATGTTCAAAAGGCACAGGCCTTGAACGACGCAGATGCCGCGCGCCGTTCCTCGTCGAGCCTTCTGCGAGTGGCTGATCATACACCCCGATGCTAACATTTTGTGGACTAACGAGGCCTTGTTTACTCGAGTGGGGCTGTATAATCAGCATAATGAACATTGGTGGTCATTTCGAAACCTTTTGAATTTGATTTGAAAAGTGACACTGTAGTGCTCAACAAAATTAAAAATAATGTGCAAAAACGTGCAAGACTCTGTTTAGAGAGAAACTGTATGCATTTTGAACATTTATTATAGTACTGTTAATGTGATTGTTCTAAGATGATTTTGATAAAATTATTAATTATTAATTGTACGTTGATTAAATTTTTTAAATACGCTTTATAGCAAAATGTTTTGGCACGATTTTAATAAGGTATAAAGTTCTTATTTAACTAATTTATTTTTACTTTATTTGTAATTGATTAATGGATTACATCGTTGATTCAATTTTTTTAAATACGCTTTATAGCAAAATGTTTTGGCACGATTTTAATAAGGTATAAAGTTCTTATTTAACTAATTTATTTTTACTTTATTTGTAATTGATTAATGGATTACATTCTAATCATAGTGAACATAGCACAAACCTTTTGCTTATTGACGGTCCTAAGCCCGTGAAAGTATGAAGGGAAAATTTGCAACTTTGTTTATTATTGTGTTATCAATGAATTGCGGCGGCGCGCGGGGCGGGCCAGCCCACGTAACTTCAACTAGCGCGTACGCACGGCGCGGCAGTGTTCAGAAACATAAACTTTTTATAGATAACTTTGTGATGTGATATCTTAATATTTTTGTATTGAGTGATACTAAAATAAAAAAAAAACATTTATTCAATGATTTTCGCCAAAGAATAATATATCAACATTTGGACGGTGACTAAAAAATCTTGCTGTATAAGGCCATCCGCAATTGAAATGAAAATTTTTTTCGTCTATAATTATATAAATGTAATGCACCAAAATATAGCAGGGCTAATAAATAAAGCAGATATGCTGACTGTTCAGTTAGCGGAACTTTCTAAGTTAAATAAGACAATTGATGTTTTGTGTGTTACTGAGCACAATATGGTACTAGGCGATGAAAACATGCTCACGTTAACGGATTACAAATTGGGTGACAGTTTTTATAGAGCTAAAAGAAAAGGTGGCGCGTGTATTCTAGTAAGAAATATTCGTGAGTTCAAAGTTCTAAAAGAAGTAAAAAAACTATCTAAAACTAATATTATTGAATGCTGTGGCATAGAACTCACTCAACATAATGTAACTATAGTCTGTGTGTACAGGGTTCCAAAAAATACCCATATTCATCTTTCTTTTTTTTTAGAAACGCTTGAAAACTTGCTCTCCCTTCCCCACATAGGAAAGCTAATAAAACAATAATAATTTGCGGGGATTACAATACCTATAAATATTCTAAAAAATGATCAAGTTACCAAGACATTTATAAATACAGTTTACGGATTTAACCTCAAAATACTTACTAAACAACCTACGCGCTTATCTAGCGGTACCTGTATAGACAATATATTTCATAATGCTCGTGGTAACAACGGAGAAGTAATTGAGACTGCACTATCGGACCACACTGCGCAAATATTAAAATGCAATGTAAAAAAAACGTGTGCAATTCATTCGTGGAAAATTGAAATAAGAGACTTCTGAATATACAGAAAAGTTTATTGAGTGTATTGCAAGCTTAAGTTTCAGTGAGGCTTATGAATTAAATGAACCAAATTTAGCATACGACAACTTCATAGGCATATTTAAAATATTTTACGACATATGTTTTCCTGTAAAAATTGTAACAAAGACTATTAATAAAAGGCAAAACTGGCTATCCAATGGCATAAAAACGTGCAGCAAAGTAAAACGCAAACTACTGTGGCAATACCGTAAAACAAAAAAATGAGAACAATAAAATAATATTATACACTTCATATACAGCTCGATATAAAAAAAATATACGACTAACAAAGTATGTACCAAATAATCACTACATTAAGACATCTAATAATAAAAGCAAAGGAACTTGAAAAATAATGACAACAAAGTTGATTTCCCTAATGAACCACTAACGAAAATTATTCACGATAATAAAGAAATAGTAAAAACTAAAGACGTCTGCAATGCATTCAACGACTTTTACACTGATCAAATTACTCCATGCCGCAATAAACTGCCGCCACAAATAGACAGACTGAATCATTCGATTTTTTTTAAATCCAACTACACCAGAAGAGGTATCGAGAACTATTAAATCTCTCAAAAATACTAAAAGTACAGGAGATGATAACATAACAACAAACATTATCAAAAAAGTCCATCATATTTTTGTCATCCACTATCTCATATTATAAACTTATGTTTTGAAAAAGGAGTCTTCCCAGCAGTGTTATTACAAAAAGCGGTTTAACTGAAAACCCCGGTTTTAAGCTCTATAAACTACGGTTTAAACCAAAATGATATTACAAAACGTGGTTTTTCGAAAAACCGTGGACCATATCATGGTTTAACGCTAAACCTCGGCGGCCCCTAGTTTAAACGATCAAACTATGGTCTAAATCGTATCAGTCAAAATTTCTCTTGTATTTTGTAGCATCTTTTTCATTGTGTTGTGTTGTTTTTACCCGAAAATGGATCTTAACATGGTCGAAATAATTGATATTGAGGATATTGAACCCGCTGGGTTGTTGGGAACGCCACGCCGACACAACATAAATCGTGTTCGAATCAATCAAATAAATTAAAATTAAATTTGAATCAATTAAACACTGATTTCAAGTTAATCGAAGTAATTTATGTTTATTTACTTTTTCCTCGGTACTCCAATTCTCATATCGTTTTTTCTTTTGTTGGTCCATCACAATATGTTATTAAAATTACCTACTATACATAGAAGGTAATACTATACAAAGAGGCAATTGTTCTATTAGAAACTTCGATAACTTAAAAATTCCAAAGCTAAATGAACTTTGTTCAACTTGCGATGGTTTTGTTTAATGTTATGGTTTCATATAATGCGCGAAAATTTTACGTTTCGTTACACGTACCTAGATGTAGGTACTTAATACGACATTAAGTCATGTGCTTAAACCTAAACAAAACTGCAATCGACGAAATAACTAATATTCCATGCAAATTAACACTCTCAATATTTTAACACTCCTAAACATCATAATTATCATTAGCGTATTAACAAAAAGTTTTCATTTCTGAGCATACGGAACGTTGCAATAGAATGATAACATGGTGAACCGTAGACAGAGAAACTAACTACGTGGTGAACGAATAATATTTGTATTGCTCTGTGGTTGTTACAAAGACAATGGTTCAAATGACGGCACTAAGAAGACCACGGTTTTTTGAAGTTTTGTAATACGGACAAATTTAGACCATGGTTCTGCAGATAAGCCTGGACTTCGTAGCACGGGTTTAAATCAAGGTTTATTTAGTTTTTTGTAATAAGACTGAAAGTATCTATTATTAAGCCATTGTATAAGAAAGGGGAGAGAACTTCAATTTTCAAATTAACTTGTATTTTGAACCTACTAGGATAACAGCATCTTCGTCGACTTGTATTGATAATATTTTTAGTGATTGCGATGCCAAAAATAAATTAGTGTTAAGTGACTTACCGTCTGACCACTGTGGATTATTAGCCAGCTTCCTTAAGCCAATACATAAAAAGCCGCAAAAAATAGAATGCAGGCCTTATACAGCTAGTCGTTACAACAACTTTAAAAATAATATAGCCCTTAGAATTAAACCGTCGATTGTAGAACATGATAATCCTAATATGTATAATCTATGGAGCCCTTTTTGATGTTGTGCTAAAAGAATATCAATCTACTTTCAAGGCCAAAACTATTAATATTAATGGCACCTCCGCTGGCTTCAACCAATGGGCTACTCCAGGTATTTATAAAAGTAGAGCGAGACTATACGAGTTATATGGTTTGAAAAATTACAGGTTTGATACTCCTTTCCTAGAGTATGTCAAAAATTATTCAAAATGATTTAAAAATATTTGTGTTTTTGCTAAATCTAAATTTTTAAGCGATACAATTAAAAATTCGAATAACAAAGTAAAAACCACCGCGAAAATTATTAACAATGAAACGGGTAAGTCGGTTAAACAAGAAAAACAATTAGAGATTATGGTCGACAACAAATTAGTTAATAAAGCAGCTGACGTAGCTGAAGCATTTAATGAGTTTTTTGCCAACATACCTATAACTACGACTCGCTCCTTAAATTCGTCCCCATCTGAAGCTGAAAACCTTTTGCATAATAGTGTGCCTAAATGTAGTCGCTTATTTAGCTTCAAACATGTAACACCTCGTGATGTAATTAGTGTTTTTAGCACACTCAAGTCAAAAAACACTGGTGATTACTGGGGCATCTCAATTAAACTTGTAAGTAATATAGTCGACATCGTAGCCCCCTATCTAGCTGTTACTTTTAATAAATGTGTGTTGATTTAGGAACTTTTCCTGACCTCATGAAGAGCAGTAAAGTCATACCATTATTTAAATCGGGTAATAAAAATAACGTTGGCAATTTTAGGCCTATTTCTATCTTACCTGCATTGAGTAAAATATTTGAAAAATTAATACTCAAGCAGTTGCTAAGACATTTTAATTTAAATAGCCTCCTTCATGATGAACAATATGGCTTTACAAAAGGTCGTTCGACTACATATGCGGGTGTTGCTCTGCTGAAACACATATTTAGCGCATGGGAGAGCTCGCAAAATGCTATTGGAGTTTTCTGTGATCTCTCCAAAGCCTTTGATTGCGTGCACCATGACACGCTTTTGCGTAAACTAATTCATTACGGTATTCAAAACGAAGCTCTTAACGTATTAAATTCATATTTACATAAAAGGCACCAATGTGTAGATGTTAATGGTGTGAAATCTTCCGGGCTACCAGTTCAGTTAGGTGTACCTCAAGCCTCTATACTGGGCCCATTTTTATTCTTGGTGTATATAAATGACTTACCATTCTTTTTAAGGGGTATCTGTGACGTTGTACTATTTGCTGATGATACCTCTATTATCTTTAAAGTAGACAGGAATAGACAAAATTTTGACGACGTAAACAGTGCACTATCAATGGTTACAGATTGGTTTACCACAAATAACCTAGTTCTCAATGCCAAGAAAACGAAATGTGTAAAGTTTGCCTTACCGAATGTTAGAAATCTAGGACCCAACATCGTCTTAGATAAAGAGGTACTTGAAACTGTAGACTCGGCAGTATTTCTGGGCATAACAGTTGATGCCAAGCTTCAGTGGGGATCACATATATCATGCCTAGCGGGAAGGCTCAGTTCGGCCGCCTATGCCGTCAGGAAAGTAAGACAATACACTGACGTTGATACAGCTCGGCTAGTCTATTTCAGTTATTTTCATAGCGTCATGTCCTACGGCATTCTGCTGTGGGGCAAAGCCGCTGATATTCAAAATATATTTGTTCTTCAAAAACGAGCTGTACGAGCAATTTACCAGCTAGGTGCTAGAGTTACTCTGAGAGATTTTTTTAAAGAGATTGGTATTCTCACGGTGGCCTCACAATTCATCTTCGCCAACATCTTATATTAGGCAAAATATACACTTATACACAAAAAACAGTGATATTCATAATATTAACACTAGAAACAAGGAGAAACTACGTGCTCCCTTTCACCGGCTTCATAAGGTCCATAACTCATTTGTTGGGCTTGGTATAAACTTTTATAACAAGCTTCCCTCTTCTTTAGGGTATTCTTTCTGTAGGTATTCGTAAAAGCAGGGGGAAACTTTTTGAACTTTATGGCCTAAAGCAACACATGAATAATACAAGCTTTGAACAGTATGTTGCAAAATATTCTAAAACTTTTAAAAGTGTGTGCAAAATAGCTAAAGCTCTTTATATTAGCAATAAAATAAAATCAGCTGATGATAAAATAAAAACTAACTGGCAAATAATAAATAATGAAACAGATAGGAAAAAACATCGTAATACGGAAATAAATTTAGAGACTGCACATGGCCTCATCAGCGCAGATGTAGAAATAGCTCAGGAATTTGAAAACTTTTTTCGTAGTATTCCCCTCAAAACAACTGAAGCTTTAAAATTCTCGCCCGCGCTTTCTGCTGCCTTACTTAGAACGAATGTAAAGGCATGCCCTTTGGAGTTTAGGTTTCAGCATACAAACCCCCAGGCTGTTATAAAAAAGCCTTTAAAGATCTAAAAATTAAATCCACTGAAGATCTCTGGGGAATGTCTGTAAAAGTCTGTAGATCTATCATTGAAACCATTGCGCCCTATTTAGCATTCATATTTAACACCAGTGTAGACCAAGGAGTCTTTCCGGATCTCATGAAACATAGTAAAATAGTTCCATTGTTCAAATCCGGTGATAGTAAAGAACCCAACAATTATAGGCCTGTGTCAATTCTGCCAGTTTTCAGTAAGGTGATTGAAAAGTTGATGCTCAATCAAATGTTACGTCACTTTAATAAAAATTCCATCTTTCATGAACAACAGTACGGTTTCACCAAAGGGCGTTGTACCACTGACGCTGGTGTCACCCTAATAAAGAACATTTTTAATGCCTGGGAAGAAGCATAAGATGCCATTGGAATCTTTTGCGACCTCTCTAAGGCGTTCGATTGCGTACACCATCAGACACTTCTGCTGAAACTAGAGCACTATGGGATTAGAAATGCAGCTCTTGATTTACTAAGATCATACCTGAAAGATAGAAAAGTTACAGTTCAAGTAAACGGCATAAACTCATTAGGGTCTGAAATGGCAATGGGCGTTCCTCAAGGTTCGATATTGGGTCAATTCCTCTTTTTAGTTTATATTAATGATTTACCCCAATTACTTCAAAATCAACCGAAGATGGTGTTATTTGCAGATGACACATCATTGATATTTAAGATAGACCGACGGTCACAAAATCTTGACGACGTGAATAGCTCTATTCTTCAGGTCCATGATTGGTTTACGGTAAATAATTTGGTACTAAATGGTAATAATAATAATAATAAATAAATAATAAAACTTTATTTCATAGTAAATACAGATTTAACAGGTTTAAGACAGTTTTAAGACAGCTTTGGTAGTAACACAATGCAATACAAATCTAAGAGCTAAAATCTGTACACAATATGGAAAACCCTGCCTCTCAAACTAGGCAACCTGTATCTTGAGAGACAGTGATTCAGCTTAAAATGTGGTGCTTATTATAATCGTAGACTGTGTCGAACTACCCGAGCGGTTGAGGATAATAACAATTACTTACTACTAATATTAAAACTAATTTAAGTGTATATTTTATACTATTTGTGTGTGTGTGCGTTCGTGTGTGTGTGAGTGAGTGGGTGATCGTGTGTGTGTGTGTGTGTGGGGGTGTGTTGTGTGTGATTTGGGATATCTAGGTAGCTAGGCGACGTACTTAAGTAAGGATTCTGTTTGTAGATAGTCCAGTCCTAATAGCCATTCAGTTAATTTTGATTTTATTTCATAGTTATTTAGATCGACAATGTTTAATTTTTTGTGAATTTGTGTGTAGATATATGTACTTAATGTGTAGTATTGGTGTTGAGCGAAGGAGGTTTTGTGAAGGGTACTTAAGTGTAGTTTCTTCCTTTTTTTTAGGATCAGATGGGGGAACGCTAGCGTGTTTTCTAACAGTTGACTGCAGTAGAAAAAGCTGGCGCACTGAAAGTACCTTGCAATCAGCGCAGAGTTGCGTAGTGGGATAGCGATAAGGTTTGCGTGACATCACCTTCAGCACAGCTCTCTGCGCTCTTTCAATCCTCAGAAGACTGGTTTTATTTGCACCACCCCATACTGTGATGCAATATCCAATGACGGATTGACATAATGCATAGTACACCATCTTCAGGGTTTCAGGCGCAGCCGAGTCTCTAAGGGATTTGAAAATATGTAAAAGTTTCATAGCTCTAGTGGTAATGGCGTCAACCTGTTTGTCCCATCGTAATCCTCCGTCTATTTGGACACCCAGATATTTTACAGTATCAGTTCTAGTAAGTGTCGGACATAAGCATAGTGGGGATTGTTTGGAGCAGGTGTGCGCTGTTATAGTAAAAGATTTGTCGGGCAAGTTGTTACGCCGGATAGCGAATGGAATGTACGATGTTTTGTCGCAGTTTAGGGTAAGTAAGTTTTGGTTGAGCCATTTCACTATACTTGTTAATGCCGCTTCTGCGTAGCGCTTAACGCTATCCCAAGTTGGTCCGTAAACTATGACTGCGGTGTCGTCTGCATACGCAATGATCTTGGAGTTGGGGATGGTCATTCTGCACAACTCATTGACGTATATTTGGAAAAGGGTGGGGCCTAAGATACTTCCCTGGGGTACACCGTAAGTGGTAGATACTTCTTCACTTATATGCTCTCCAATTTTTACTCGTTGGGTCCGGTTGTAAAGATAGTCTTTGAAAATTTCAAGGGTGTGTCCTCGTACCCCTAGGAGTTCCAATTTAGAGATAAGTTTGGGAACAGATACTGTGTCAAATGCTTTGGAAAGGTCTAGGAAGATCCCTAGACATTTAACTCTATTGTCAAGATTCCTAGCAGCGAATTGCGTCAGCTCAAGAACCGCATCCTCAGTTGAGATTCCTGTGCGAAAACCATACTGATTATCAGCTATGAGCTGATGTTTGCTGAGGAATTTTTTTAGACCATTATTCAGGATCCTTTCTAGTATCTTGGAGAGTGCTGATAGGACCGATATGGGTCTGTAATTATTGACACAGTTTCTGTTCCCTCCTTTATGAATCGGATGGACGATAGCTTTTTTTAGCGCATCAGGAAAGATGCCTTTTTGAAGGCAACAGTTTAGGATATACGTCAATGGTGGTGTCAAGGTCTGGCGGCAACTCTTTAGCACTAGGGGGGGTATGCCATCCCAACCTATTGCGCAATCATTTCGCAGTTGCAGAATAAGAGACTCCACTTCTGATTCATTAACCTCAAGTATCACAAGAGAGTTGGCGGGGCTGGATGACATAGTTTGACATGATCTCTTAGGTGGGTTTGCAGGTTGGTGAGATTGGGACAAGATTTTTTCAGCCAAGTTAGTGCCTATATTACTGAAATATCTACACACCTCGTCTACGGATGATATAGCGTTATCACAGATATCCAACAGTTCAGTCGGGCTATTTTTCTTTTTTGTGGTATTGGTGATTTGTTTTATAGTTTTCCAAAGGGCTTTGGGATTGTTAGAAGATTTTTCAAGTTCGCTTTTTTCGTGGGCTATTCTTAGTTTCCGGAGCAGGTCGTTACAAAAATTTCGGTACCGTGTATAGGTAATTTTCAGGATAAGATTATTGGGATCTTTTCTTGAAGTGTTGTGCATCCGGTCACGGTTTTGTATACACTTTAATAGGCCGGTGGTCATCCATGGTTTTATTATTCTTTTTTTCCTTGGGATTTTAATTTGTTTAGTGTGTTTGGTAATTACTGAAGTGATAATAGTTATGAACATATTCATGGATATATTGGGGTCAATAATTTTGTTTATGGGGGTAAAATCAGAGTTTTCTAAATCTAACTTAACTGCATCGAAGTCTATGCGGGTAGCTATGTGGAGTGGTTTATTATCTGGGTTTGTGTTAGCAATAGTAAGTAGCACCGGTTTGTGGTCCGTGATGTGTGAGTCGAGTACAAGGGTGGTAACAGGAAGGGTCGTTTTAACGAGTGCATGATCTAGACAGCTATCCAACCGAGTGTTGTACCGGTGGGTTGGAAGAAGACCGTGGGAGGCATTTAGAATGAGATAGTTGAAACAGCGGTCATCTCTACTATTGGGTTTGAGGTCTATATTAATATCACCTATAAGGATTATATTTTTGTAGGAGGAGAGGCTTACGTAGACACTATTTAAACTATCCAAAAAATGTTCGCTGCTTTCTTTGGAATTGTATGACGGGGATCGGTACACTGCTACAATAGCAATATTTTGGTTAACTATACGACATACCAAACAATTACCACCCACAAATTTAGGTTCCCACTCTGAGGTTCGGAGAGCTTGTTTTGTAAATATAGCAATTCCATCATTTTGGTTACTGTTTACACCAGTGCAGTAGGATTCATATCCAACCAAAACAGGCATATTACTGACTTTACTGAGCCAACATTCTGTAAGGATTACCACGTCCAAATCAAGTTTTGTCGACTGCATTAGTACCTGGAGTTCGTCAAAGTTTTTATTTAAGCTACGGATGTTTAAGTGTAGTATTTTTATGTTGGTATTGTTGGTGTTAATATACTCAAAACAATTTCCTGGGGCACAGTTAAATGAGTTACCCACTGTTAGCGAGTCAAGCTCGCTGCATATACTATTTATGTTAGCCATTGGAAGAGTGTAGAAATGACGTGAGGTGACTCAGAGGTAGGACCTCAATAGTTAGGATTTGCCTAGAATAGTATAATATGTCGTTTATAATTTGTATTTTTGTGCAAGAGTGGTTGTTATAGTACGTGTCTTTGTGGAAGTGAGGTCTGAGTGTATTTTTGTGTAGAGTGCGTATGCCATGGTGAGTTTTTATTTGTATGGTTATGTGAATGTTAAATAATATGTGTATTTTTTTAGATTTAGAAACAAAAATAATATCGAACAACAACAATAATAGACCGTTAAAAGGTAATATATAGCTTACAACAATACGAATTACCAGTCACATGTCAGTGCAATCCATATTCTGGAGACATTTTTCGGAGTTGATTAACAGTTGTTTGTCTCCTTCCTTCTTACGCAAAAATATGTTACCGTTAGAAACCCAGCAGAATTTGAACTTGTGGTTTTTCGCAAATTCTCTTGATTGGTAGAACAATTTTTTTGTGTTATTTGGAAGCTGTTCCGTGACATAAACTGCCTGACAAGTTCCTGGTATGCCAATGAGACCAGTATTTAATTTATCTTCCTTGACCTTGGCTTTGTTGAAAGTACGAACTGCAGATATGAGTGTCTCCTTTTTCATAACAGAAGAAAATTCAGCTATAATAGGTCGTGTTGTGTTAGAAGCACTCGAAGATTTCCCGGGCAAGCGATAGATATCCCTCAGTTCAGAGTCTTTTATGGATACTCCTATAGCTTCGCCAATATCGCATACCGTTTTTGCAAGAGTGGCATTGGTTTCAGTGTTACAATGCGGTATATTACGGATTTCGATACCCGACGATCTTGATTTATGTTGTAGATCTTGTATTCTTTTCTCCAGACTTTCTATATATTGGGTCTGTTCCCGGCGTTCCTTTCTTAGTTCTTCAACTTCCTTTTTCAGCTCTTCAAATTGTTGGTTTATGAAAGTCATAGATCTAGCTATCTCCTCGTTTGACTTGTGTATTTCCGTATTTGATGCCTGAATCTGAATGTTCTGGGCTTTTATTTCCCCTATATCAGACGCCAGTTTAGACATCACAGCGGTTTGAGTCGCAAGCAGCTTTGCAATTGAAGAGTCTTGTTCCTCCTTCCAATCTGCGAGTTGAGTTTGAAAGTCGCACGAACTCACCGTAGCAGCGCCTTGTGGCGAGTTTGCCTTTCTGGCTCTTTTATTTCGATTAGTATTTACGTAATCACTTACCACAGCATTGGTTATATCCGATTCTGACTTGGTCTGGGACTGGCAAAGGTTGTTTGTTTGCGTTTTTGGCGTGCTCGGGGGAGTTCGTTGTACACCGGACATGTTTCCAAATAGTTGGAATATAGATAATATCAAATCTCGTAGCCTTCGTCACGATCGATGAGTGCGTGCGCACTACACCGTGAGCCAGAGCGTCGCGTGCGAGCGGAGACTTAGCGCATCGGCTACGAGTACTTCGTGTTCGTAGCCGCGTAGGCAATCCGTAGCACTCAGTCAGCGGCTACGCGCGGCGGCCGCGTAGCAGATAGCGGGCAGCTAATTCAAAATTCTACGTCACTAGCACCGTAGTGCAGCGGGCAGGGAGTCGGCCACAAACACCACACCACACCGTGGGAGTCGGTTCAAATCCAACAATGCACAGTCACTTTTCGAAAGTCAGATTTTAAAGTAGGTGACAAAATTGATTGTATCTCACTCTAGGACCGCCCAGTGGGCGTTGATTACTGGTAAGGAACAGGCAAGAGTGACAAGGAATTTACAACCACTTAACTTAGCCAATCACAAAATTCGAAGCAAAAATTCCGCGGCCAACCGACACGCGTCCACTCGATACAACGTACGGGAGCCGAATGATGGTGGATGATTTGGTAAAAAAACCAAATGCATTAAATTTCAATTACCGAATGTAAGAAGTAGCGAGTGTGACATCATGTTGAATGGCGAGAAACTGGAATTTATTAATCACTCGGTTTTCCTGGGAATCACGCTAGACGAGAAATTACAATGGGGACCTCATATAACATTTCTTGCGGGGGGGCTAAGCACGGCCGCTTATGCTGTTAGAAAGATAAGACAGTTAACAGATGTAGAAACCGCGCGTTTGGTCTATTTTAGCTACTTCCACAGCATTATGTCGTATGGCATTTTACTGTGGGGTAGGGCTGCTGACATTGAATCCATCTTTATTTTGCAAAAGAGAGCTGTCAGAGCCATTTATAATCTACGTCACCGCGAATCTCTCAGAGAACTGTTTAAAAGGATTAATATTATGACGGTACCTTGCCAATTCATTTATGAAAATATTATGTACGTAAGAAAAAATCTACTTCTTTTTAATAAAATAAGTGATAGACATAATTTTAATACAAGAAATAAAGATAAAATAGATCAACCATTTTTCAGATTAGCTAAAGTACTACATCTTTTATGGGGTACTGTGTTAAATGCTACAACAAAATACCTTGTCATATATTGCAATTAAATGAAAGAAAATTTAAAACTTATATAAAAAGTTCACTGTGTTAACAAGCGTATTACAAATTAGAGGATTATATCCAAGATAAGAATGCTTGGAAACAAGCTGGTCCAGCTCCATAGGACAATCTAGGGTCTAAACAAAATTAAACTTATTGCAACTTTAATTATATAGTTAAGTTAGTTATTTTTATGACATTGATTTACATTCTGTGATTACTTTAACTCACACACTGACATATTACTTGTTTACATATTTTGGGAAATCGTATACTTTTACAATGTTTGTAAATATGTGAACACCATGTATCTATCACTTAATTAACTTATTTATCATTGCTACGTTTATTAAATTCTTTTTACCTATTGTGGTAGGGTAATTTTTTATTAAAGGTGCATCGTCTTCACATAAAATTATATAATTAATGTATACAAAATATTGTAACAAATTTTAAAAGAGTAACGGTGGAGTTTCTTGCCCATTCTTCTCCATACGAAACTACCTTTTGGAAGGGGCGACTAGAATCAATTGTATTTAAATGTAAATGTTGACGTTCAAAAGTGCCTTTTATGTGCCTATTTGAAATAAATGCTTTGACTTTGTTAGAATTGCCTTTTAATGCGTTTAAAGCTAAAGTAAAATCCAACCTTTGTTCAAAGGCATACTATTCAATCAACGATTACTTAAACGATAAAAATAGTTGGTCGCTGTGATTAACTCAAGACAATGTTTATGTTCTTTCTCCAAAATTAGCTTACCTACTGACAAGTTATACGAGTTCATATAATTGTTTATTTTATTTGACTATATTAGTCAATTTAGTTTAATTTAATTTTTATTTATTATTGACATAATCTACTCATTTCAATGTTTTTTAATGAGTTGTATTGCAATATGTGGTTAGCTAGCGACCTCGACAGTTAATCATATTATTCTTTTGAGTAACCGGCAGCAAGTTCGTCATGCTCCCTTAGATGTCAATGCTTGCGGTAGCGTCGGGGGTCGGGTTGCCTCCTTGCCTCAAATATGGCGAGGGGGGTAATGGCTGATCTTTGCGTTATGCTCGTGAACGGGTGCTGCTTGTGGTGACAGGTCAGCTTGCTGACTATGGTTTTGTTATTGTTATTAGAAATTAATGTTTCTGTAATTTACTTCGAAGGTCCTAGTTTATCATTTGTGGCTACTAGTTCAGCCATATACATATAAACATAATGCAGCATTGCATATGTAAGCGGGCACGCCGTTTATGCCAGGAGGCTTTTTATTACCTATGTATTAAGTTCTGTTTGCGTTTTAGTTTTTATTATTTATTTCTGCTTGAGTATAGTTTGAAATATTGGCGTGTGCTAGCTGACATAATAGCAAATAATTTTAATATGTTTGTGTTTCGTAATGTTAATTACTTATTACTATATAGAATCCAGTTCTTCTAACTGAACAGACAGCAGTGCTGCTGGGGAGTTTGTTCCGCCACTTCTTCTTCCCAGCTAAAGCACTAGGAAGTGGTGAAGGGTGGGCATTTTGGGGGGACTGTCTTATGTGATTTTGACGTTCAAAAAGTGCTGAATCTCAGCCTAATTTGAATAAATGACTTTTGATTTTGAATTAAGAATTATCGACCAGTGGCATTAATACCGATATTCTCGAAAGTCATAGAAAAAATTATACATCACCGAATGTACAATTTTGTTGAAAGTAAGAATGTACTAGTTGATGAACAAAAAGGTTTTAGGAGAAATAGGTCAATAAATGTTGCTATTTATGATTTTCTCAAGAAAATTATGTCAAGTGTAGATAACACACTACCCATCAGTGCCCTGTATATGGACATGACCAAAGCCTTTGATCATGTTGATCATACTATACTTATCGACAAACTAGAAAGATATGGAATACGCGGCATTGTTCTTGATCTTATCACATCATATCTAAGCAACCGGCAACAACACACAGAAAAAACTAATATAAATATTAAAACCAAGCGTGAAATCAAATATTGGTCAAAACCTAGAACGGTGAAGTACGGTGTACCTCAGGGGAACGTATTGGGTCCCCCATTATTTCTGGTGTACATAAATGATCTTCCAAAAAGTATCAATCACCCAACAGTATTATTTGCTGATGATTGTCCATTAATGATAAAAAAAGATGAGTCTTACAATTATGAACAAGAAATCAATGACACGGTAAAGCAAAGTATAGATTGGTTACAGTCGAATAATTTAAAAATTAATTTAGAAAAGACGTGTTTATTGCATTTTAGTCAGCGACAACGACAACAACTACCGGTTAATATTAGTCACAATGGACATTCAGGTAGAAAAACGGATACTACAAAGTTTTTAGGGTTAGTAATAGACAGCCAACTTACGTGGAGACCGCATGTTGAGGAAATTTGTAAAAGAATTAACAGTTTTGCTTTTGCACTTTATCCTGCTTTTATCAGCTTATTTGCCTTTATCAGCTGTCCAAATTTGTGAACCGTGACGTCGTGATTATTGCCTACCATAGCTACGTGGAATCAGTTCTAAGATACGGAGTCGTTTTCTGGGGTAACTCGACAGACAATCATTACGGTTTCATCGCACAAAAAAAATGCGTACGCGCTATATGTAATCTACACTCAAGGGACAGTTGTAGATCATATTTTGAATCATTGAAGCTTCTAACATTGCCGTCATTATACATCTTTGAGGTGGCAAGGTTTGTTAAGACAAACCCACAGCTTTTCGAAATGAGAGCCCCAGCTGATCCACGGTTAAGGAAAAGGGATTCGAACATTCTTTGTGTCGATCGCAGTAAAACAGGCCTTCTACGTAAAAGTATTTATCGAATGGCTCCAGTTATTATTTTCAATAAAATTCCACGACAGATAAAAAATCTTAATAATAATATGTTTAAAAAGAAACTGAAACAATTTTTAATTCATAAATGTTATTACTCCACAGCTGAGTTTATGGAGGACACCACTGACATTTAGATTAATACAATATTACACTTAATTTAACGATTTTATTCTCCTCATTGGTTTGGATGTTCTTGAAATGGCTGTTTCTTTTGTTTTCAATCTAGATTTAAGTATATTCTAAGTAACACGTTCGCATTTTCTTGTTCATATATTTAGATTATTATTATGTTGACATTGGTGCCGATTCTCTTGTCACAAAATTCTCTAAACTAGACTAAAAATCACCAAAATTTAGTTTATTCCTGTCAAACGACGATTTCCCATTCTGAAATTGACTAAATTGACACAACTTAACTATATTTTAGTTTGACAGCACTAAGATGGCACTGAGATTATAATTTAGTGAAAATGGCAATTTTGCTATTCTGAATTTTACGTTTTTCACCTAAAATTTTGATTGTCTTAACTAAATCTGACTATTTTTAATCGCGATTAAAAAGGTGTGGAATAAAATTAGTTGTCATGAACTAAAATTCACACCAACACCTCGACTTCAGATGCAAAAACAGTACTGTATCTTTTATTCTTTTCTTTTGCTTATATCTCGAAAACGGTGTGTCGTATCGCAAAAATAATGAAAATTTCGACCCCCTTGGTAAACCCTTAAATCTATAAATCTCTACGTGTTGGTAATATTTTTTTATATTTTCCATACAAAAAGTAAAAAATTCCATACAAAACAAGTCGAGGCCGCACATAATGCGCGCCTACGGTTCTAAAAAAAGATCACGTGGTACGGCAAACAAGTACCACGTGGAGTCGCAATAATTGTCAAATTTGATTTTAGATGTGTCAAAATTATTTTTAAATTTAGAGATTTTATTTTGCAGAATAGCGTTAAGATTCTCATAGCCAAAAGTAAGGAATTTTAGTGATAGTTTAGTTAGTTTAGTTCGGTGTACAACAGAATCGGCACCATTAAGTAATTATGTTATTTTAAATGTGTGTCTGCGGTTTCGACACCACTATCGTTATTATTATTTGTATACTCTCGGGTAAAATGTAGCGAACTGACTATCTTATTATAACATCCTATTGTAATGAAACCTACATTTACGAATAAATTTGATTTGATTTGATTTGTGAAGGCTATGTAGATAGCCTTCACATGATCTGACCAAAATTTTGTCTGGACTTTAAAAGAGACTGTGACCTCTGAGTTTGTTTCGGCCTTTCTTCTCAGAGTAGTCAGATAGGAAATGCCGACCTCATCTAGTTTTTAAAATGCGATTGACGTGTAAAAGTGTTTGTTCAAACCTACTTACAGAAATAAAATCATTTTATCATTTATCGCATCTATAATATTATAGTTACGAGAATGAAAAACCACACACACCGACACTCTAAGACTCACAAAATGTATTTTAGCTCTACTTTTACGGGAACAGTACTTTTTGTCGGAATGAAAGGTACCCTAATTATGTCAGTTTCTGTACACCTGACAACGTATATGCAAAATTTCAGGATGATCGGTTCAGTGGTTTAGGCGTGAAAAGGTAACAAACAAACTTACTTCCGCATTTATAATATTAAGTTAGGTTAATACACACATCTGTACAATCGTATTTGAATTATGTGGTGGCTGTAGGAGGCTCTAAACGGTTGGTATAATCTTGTAACGCAACACCCCCTCGTCCTTTTGCTTCCGAAGTTTTCATGACATAATATGTACTGCCGTGTATTGAGATCACGATGTGCATTGACAGTTTGTAAACATTTGCAGAGCTTATTAACCGTGCGGCAATATTTATTTAATTAATGTTAAATAACGTGCAATGTACAGTGACAGATTAATGCTTTGTGTACTGATCAATCTAAACAAGATAAAAATAGCGAGAGAGCGCTCTTCTCATTGTAGTGTAGGTACTTACCTACTTGTAAAGCTAAGCCCGCACTGCGATAAAATACGCGCGAAATGTTTATAGCCATTCTGCGTCATTTTGTGGAGAATCGGCTTGTATGTATGTCGCTCCTGTCATAGCAAAATAATATTTGCGCGAATGGGCCGCTCATCGCTCAAGCATTGGCAAGGCTTGATATTTCGTAAGAGGGAAGCCGAAGAAGAAATTGTTCAGTTCTATAACTAGTCATTCAATTACCTTCTCCTTTTTTTTCGCGTGGAAAGTCCTCATGTATGTTCACCGCCCTGAGGCGGGCCGTGGCGTCTATCAGGCTCTTGCTAACTAAAAACTATCCCGGTGTTGCATCTCACACCTACGCCAGGGGTCGCGGGAACGTACGATCCTTCCGCAACCCCTGACTGGTGCCAGGCCGCCACTGCGGGCCTCCTCGGGTCTGGGGGGAAGTGAGATGTTGACTCTCCCCGCGACGACGTCTAAGAGGGGCGCGCGTGGAACACTACGCGCCGCGCCGCCACCTTGAGTCCTGATTTGTGGGGGGCGACGGACGTCCCTGAGTCCGTTGCCCCTGGACCCATTTAGGGGGGCTTGAAGAGGGTGTTGTCCGCCCTCCGCAAACGACCAGTGCGCCTGCTGCGGGCCGGGTGAGTGGACGAAATCTGCCTCTCCCTTTCCGCAGCCTCATTCTGCGAGACGACTGTTTTGCAGAAGGAAACCATCGCGTCCCGAGACTCTCCGCTGCCGACCATCGACCCGACTACGGCCGGCAGCAACAAGTCACTGCCTACTTCTGAGATGAGAGCACGGCGCGGCTCCTCCCAAGCGGCACACTCTGCCAGAGTATGCCGCGCCGTGTCCTCCCGGCAATCGACGCAGTGGTGACACAGGGCGTCCGGCTCCCTGTTTATGCGACATAGGTATCGTGCGATACCCCTTGATGACTGACGGCCATCGCCCTCTACAGCTTTTGCACAACTGCGATGCTGCTGGCCGTCAGCTCAGAGGCCCAAACCGGGGCCCCATACAGGGCCCTGGATCGCACGATCCCCACGTAGAGCCGCTTACAGGCAGCGCTCGGGCCCCCCACATTATGAAGCAGCGTTGAAAGCCCGCCAGCCGCACCCAGCAACTTGGGCGCCAGCCTTCAGAAGTGCGGCCCAAACCCCCCTACCACGATGTGTGAGCCGGGTGGTGGCGCTCGCCGGGAGCTACCTCCAGGCCTAGGTGACATATGCGGCTCACCACCTGTGAGACCGCACCCGTCGCTAGCAACACTGCCTCCCTGTACAAGCTCCCCTGGGCAGTGACCAGCGTGTCATTTGCATGACACGTCAGGTCTACGCCCGGTTGGAGCTCGCCCCTCAGCACCCAGTCGTCCCCGATGTTCAGAAGGAGCGGGCCTAGGGCCGAGCCCTGCGGAACACCACACGACATGCGGCGCTGGTTTCCGCCATCACGCTCCACGTAGGTAACACACCTCTCCGACAGATAAGCCCAACGATGTGGCGGAGGTATGGAGGTACGGAGGAACTAAAATTCACACCAACACCTCGACTTCAGATGCAAAAACAGTTTATTTTTTATTTTCTTTTGCTTATATCTCGAAAATGGTGTGTCCTATCGCAAAAATAATGAAGATTTCGTCCCCTCTTAATAAAACCCATAAAGCTCTAAAACTCAACATGTAGGTAATAATTTTTCATATTTTCCATACAAAAAGTGAAAAATTCCATACAAAGCATGTCAAGGCTGCAGATTATGCGCGCCTCCGGCTCTAAAAAAATATCACGTGGTTTGGCTAACAAGTACTACGTGGAGTCGCAATTGCCAAATTTGATTTTATGTGTGTCAAAATTATTTTTAAATTTAAAAATTTTGTTTTGCAGAATATTACCTTTATGATTCTCATAGCCAAAAGTAAGGAATTTTAGTGATATGTAGTTTTGTTAGGTGTACAAGAGAATCGGCACCACAAACGTACATATCAAGCCGTGCCACGTGAACTTCAGTGACGTCATGACAGAATCGCCATTTTATGAATTTTTAGTTCGCGATTATCACGTCGCGTCGTGGTGCCGGCTTATTTTAGATACATTTCTGCTATTGTTGGAATTCAAAGCTAAAAATAGGTGTTATTGTTGAATATTATGGTGTATTAGATGCCTGTAGTAAGTACCTACATTATCTATATTATTTGGCAATCGTAGACACTACTGAATGTGCTATTTTTCAAAGGTGGTAGTTGCTCTTCCTATCATCCGAAGGGAAGCCGGTAGGAATTGAGTTGTTCGCGCACTACGCCTCTTGACAGTAGCCACAGACTACAATATAGTGACAGTAGCTATACGTAGGAGAATGTCGACCTCTTCGTCTCCCGCTCCGGGAGCGGCAATGCCCGAAAATAATAATATCGTGAATTTGCGAAAATTTTGACATAATTAAAAAAGAGCAATTTTTGGGTATGATGATTTAAAATAGTAAAAGTAGCAAAAAGAGTGCGACGAAGCATATTGTGCGGGGCAAGTGAACAATCGTGTATAATATATAGTGAATATCTAAGTGTTTATAAATGAATAGTGTAAACAAACTGATAAGGACAGTGATATCTAATAGTCTAGTAAGATAGTTTATAGTGTTTATATAGTAGATTTTTTGTTATCGATGTATGTTATGTTCAGTTTTCATGTTGAATTTAATTTTACTGGATAGAAATAAGATAATAGAATGTAAAATATATAATTTGTCATGTTTTTTATAGAAAAACTTAAAGAAAAACCGCAAATATTGTAACGTGGTTCTCTTTAAGGTAAAGTTCTGTTGTACTTAAGCAAACTGTGTCAAAACCGCCATACTTCTGATTGATAAAAATTCGCGAGTTCTGATTGGTCGACCAATCAGAGACTTTAGTTTTTCTTATGAGATTTTGTATAAATATAGAGTGGGTTTTCGGTGTCGACACATGCCCGATCAGTTCAACTCGATCAATGACACGACAGCCGCGATCGACTCACTCACGGATCACGTACAATCCGTCCTGAACGAAAGTTCAAGGGAAGTTGCCGGACGATGTACGTGAACTGCTGACTGAGAAGAACGCGGCTGTCCGTGACTACAGCAACTTTCCTTGCCAAGCTAACAAGGCCCATATGCGCTATTTACAGAGATCTGTAAAGAAACGCATAACGGAGCTGCGTGACGCTGGCTGGGACAAGATGCTGAGCGGGTTAGAGCCCACCCACCTGGCCTTTTGGGAACTGCAGAGGAAACTCCAGTCCCCAAATGTAGCCTCCATGCCCCCATTGGTGCGTCCCGACAAGACCATCGCGTTCGATGACATCGACAAGGCCGAGTGCCTTGCCGACAGTCTTGAGGCAATGCACACCCAGCTCTCAACCAGTAGACCAAGCTCACCTCTCTGAGGTAGACGCGGAAGTCGAACGTAGAGCCTCCCTTTCCCCCGTTCAAAACCCAGATAATCCTCTGCACCCCATCACCCCAGACGAGGTGCACGATATCATCAAGGGTCTGAAACGCCGTAAAGCCCCCGGCCCAGACGGAATCACGAATAGGGTGATCCAATTGTTCCCCGCTAACCTCATAATACTCATGACCATCATCTTCAATAGCGCTCTGAGCAACAACATCTTTCCCCAAGCTTGGAAAAGGGCCACTGTCATCGGTATTCCAAAGCCGGGCAAGCCCAAAACCGACCCCTCTAGTTACCGCCCCATTAGTCTGCTCAATGTTCTGGGCAAAATCTATGAGAGGCTTATACAGGGTGTAAGGGGAACGCTTCCGAAGCCAGAACGTATATTATATACCACCTAAATGCAAACGGATACCAATAACCTTTCGCTTTAAATTGGTTATTTTCAAGACTTCATAATTTTCGTAAACACGCAATGGAAACCGTCCAAAACGTGAGGTCACTGACACGCAGCGCAACATCGTGCCACCGTGCGTCCGCGCATTTCGGGCGCCGAGCGCTCCGTACGGCCGAGTCACGGGATTTATACGGAATTTACAAACATCTTTCAAAATGCCTACCCTTACCCTAAATTATGAATTTTAATCGCATTCGTAGCCCACTGTTATACATTTAAGCTGACAGAGGCATCTACGTACCTGTCTAAATCCTTTGCGACCTTATGAGGTTTGGCTCAAACGGCGCTCCATCCATTTCAATACAAAGCCGGGCCCGTCACTGTGTCGACCCGTGGACACGAGGCATTAGTGTAGGATCCTCAACACATTCTGCACGTAGTCTATCAAAAACGCTCACTATTCTGCCACGAATTTCATCAGCACTCACATTCCCGATCAAACACTCCCAACACCACAACTCCCGTTTCTCAATAAAGTTATCATACGAAAATCAGCGTGACTTTCGGAAATCTGTCTCGATAAATTCTCAACGCAACAGAAGCATTGCCACGGGCTTCTCCTAAACACATCAACATGTTGCCGTATTCACGAGCACTGTACACGTATGCATCGGACATTGTTTAACACAACAAAAACAACAAGCAACATTTAAAACGTAACAATAATAACTAAACACAAATTTAAAACCAACAAAACAGTATTAAATACGTTCCAATACCTTTTTTTTTTTTTTTTTGTGGGTGGGAAATCATCAAATAACTTCTCCCGCTCTGGGCAGAGCAGGAGGGCGTGTCAGACTCTTACTGACTAAAACCCACCCGTGTTCCTTCAGTTGCCTGTGCCAGGGGCCACGGTAACCCTCTTGGACTTTTCCGCAACCCTAGCAGGCATCGGTCCTAGCAAACCCCGTCATTGGTGCTGACATCTCTTTGAGGCGCGCGTGGAACACAACGCGCCGTCGACCCGGGCCTGGTCCTTATCGAACGGCGAGCTGCCCATTGCTCGCCGTTCGCAAGCCCGCGCCTACGGTGGCCGGGAATCGGCCTGCGATTCCCGACGCCCAGGGCGTCTCCTGCGGCGGCTAGGGGCGTGAGGGCGCAAACTTTGCCTCTCCCTCACGCGTTCCGCCTCCTCCTTCGCGAACATTACTGCTTCGCAGAAGGAGGTGACGGCTTCCCAAGCCCTCTCGCTCCGTACCATGGCCTGGATCAAGGCCGGACGCGAGAGATCGCCACCGCCAATCGCCTCCACGAGGACACGGCGGTGCTCCGCCCAAGCCGGGCAGACCTCCACCGTATGCTCCACCGTGTCCTCCGGGCGATCCACACAATGGTGACACCCGGGCGTTTCCTCCCGCCTTATCCGGAACAGGAACCTCCCGAAACAACCGTGTCCGGTGAGGACCTGCGTCAGGCGGAAGGTGAGGACGCCGTGGCGCCTCTCTAGCCACTCCTCAAAGAGGGGACTTATCGCCGCAATTGTGGCGTGCCCAGCGCTGGGTTGCGACAATCGCACTCTCCATGCCGCCTTGAGATCCCGCCGGAGCTCTGTCCGCTGTACCGTGATTTCTCGCGGCAGCGGAGCTACGCCCCGGCGGCGTTTCGCCTCCTCGCGCCACTCCCAAACGTGCGCGAGGACTTTTGCCTCCAGATCTCATGGCGGTAATCCGGCAAGGAGGCTCGCCGCCTCACCGGAGACCGTACGGTATCCCCGGACCAGCCGGATTGCCATACGTTTCAATACCTATCGACTCGACCGATAAAACGTAACCCACGTTCGCTCACGAACTGAGTTTGAAAGGAACTAACTAGTTTACTAAGAAGTACTAAGAACATCAAACATGCCGCCACGCGCCTTCGTGTCGGTGTGGCGACGCGGTGTCTCATAGCGGTGTCCTTCGATGTGCAAAGATCAACAAATTGCAGAGGAAAAAATGTTAGAAGAATAATTATTAAACCAGAAACCAATTATTATTAATTTTAAGTGATAGTAAACTGTTTAATATATATAATACGGGTGGTTTTTAGTCAGTAAGAGTCTGACACGCCCTCCCGCTCCGCCCAGAGCGGGAGAAGTTATTTGATGATTACCCATCCTCAAAAAAAAAAGAAAAGGTGTTCGTTGAAGAGAGAAAAAATTAAATAAAAACTATAATTTTATTAGTTTATGATAAAATTTACCACACATTGCTAAACTCTTAACAATCAACCTTATAAAATACATGTGTCATATTTGCCCCACTGCCAGCCTTTCAATGAGTTTTAAACATTATATTAGCAAAACAAAATATCACATTCTAACGAGAAATAACAAAATTTAAGACATCATTATTTAATACTTCCATACATGCATTTAAAAACAACAATAGTTTATCTGCTCTAGAACCCGTGGCGCGGCGGTTTTTTTGCCTTTGAACCTTATAAATCTAAATTATTGAGATCCATCACGAATATCTACTACCTAAGTATATCAGTCTTAAAATTACTAATCTTATATGATATTCTAAGAGACAATTACATTCTTCTGGAACGTAATTGTTTCATAAGCACAACCTGATTTTGCAATTTCGACAAAACAGTTTGGTCTGCCCTTTTGTGCAATACATTCACCTCCCTCTGATGGATGCTATAGTTGGATAATGAGCAACTTGATCATACCGAACAGCATCTGGGGGTCTTTTACCGATTTCTGTATGTTCTTGGTTGAGCTGACGCTAGTCTTGCTGATATTGCTCGTATTAGTTCTCTCAAATGTGCGTAGGCTTTCAAAGATTTCAAATCGAAATGTTTTAAGTGACTTTGTTTTTTTGGCTTCATGGCTGGTTTTTCTACAATGTCGATAGAGAAGCCAGGCATTGTTTACGCAAATATCGAGCATTTGCGAGAAGATTGGTAAATAGGTACCAACAATGGTTTCAGAACGGCGTACGATTCAGAGCAATCAGCATATCTGCTAGATCAACTCCGCCCATGTCGTTGTTACATTCTTTCATCAAATTTGGACAGATTTCTTCTTTGTTCTTTCTTGTAACGAAGCTCAATTTGGATAGTGTGCTCGTCTACAAATGTGCTTGCAGCAGTAACACATTTGTTATATTACCATTTGAGGACAACGATTTGGTTTTTGTTGCATATGACTTGTGCCTGAGGTCATCTGAATCTTTTTTTAGAATGTTATCCCTGGGTATTTTTTCGCAGCTCCTCAGAGTCTGTTTGCTCGGATTGTTCCCAGTGCAAAACATCCGTATTTGATAAGAAAATATTGCAAGACCTCAACAGATGTGAAAAAATTGTCAAAGCACAAGACTTTGCATGCAGGCTGGTGAATATATTTCACCAAAGCTATAACTATTTTTTCTCCCAGGATTCTCTATTTTCTTTATCTGCAAATGATTTAAATCTTAATATGTATATCGTCTCCTCCATAGAACAGGAAGTCGTAAACGATTCCATAGGAGCCAGCGCGAACAAATATTAATTTGATACCCTCATATTTTCGGTTATTTTTTTATGTATTGTTTGCGGCTACCTGCTCTAGTTCCTTTATGTGGAACCATCATTTCATCAATACTGAAACGCGTCTCTTCTTCTGCTTGAAGACAGTTCTCATGGATCCTTTGAAGAACTGGCCTGACTTTGTCAATCAAATCGTCACTTAAAATGTAAATATCGCCTCAGTAACTGGAACTTCTTCAAGGCTCAGCTACTTTGTCGTATCGTAGAATTTTTACTATTTGGACCAATAGTCTGTACAAGCATGAATTTTTACGACCCCCATAAATATAAGGATTGCCAGAAAATCTTTGACAATATTGGTAATATTTATTGAGGTGCTTGTTGTCTGTGTGCTATAGACATTTGTTGGTTGCACTATGAGAAAGATGATGTCATCTGAAAAGAGCAGCTTGAAGTATTCAATGGCACTCTTCGCTTCACGTGGCTCAAAAAAGTCGTCTTGCACTTCTGCAGAACCGGTGAACTTACAGTTACGCCAATTAGGTTCTAATCTTTTGGCTGGTATTACTTTTCGCTTTGTCGTGACAACTTTAGTTTTTTTTTAACAAGTCGCCGCTGACGTAGAAAATGCAAATAACGGAGGCGGCACCTGGTTATGACGCGTCAAGTTGCTGGCTCGATGTGAAGGTACTGATGTGGTACGATGGTACTATGTGAAGGTTGCCAGTGGAGATTTGAGATAATAACGGTAGTACCGGAGACAATGGACTGGCCTCAGCACAACGTAGCTGCCTCATTACAGATGGATTGGACGGTAAAATTGATTGCGAAAAAGGGTTGATTGACGGCGATGACTGTGGGTATAGAACCAAAGATGTTGAAGCAACCATTTGATTACGTCATTATCGTCATCTGATAAATGAATATGGTTTTCTACAAAAGATTAAGGTTTATTCATTCATTCATACAATCATAACGGGCTTTCTTGGGCTACTAGGTTCCTAAGGTGGCCCATTGACTATGCAATCAGGCCAAAAAAAAATGTGCCTAAAACACTTTATACAGGGTGGTAGAAATAGTGACGTCAACAAATTTTTTTTAGATTCCTCACACCTGGGGGTATCCAAAAATACCCCATGTATGTTCCGCGATTTTTTGTAGTTTTCGAATTATTAGTTTTTTTGTGTTTTTTTAATTTATTCTGCCAGCGAGGTTGCAAAAATTCATATCTTTTTATGTAGTAGGTATTTTGCAGTTATTTTTTTTATGCCATAATTGTCTTGAATGTTGTTTTAATCAAAAAAATAACTCAGCTTCCTGAAATTACTTAAAGGAGAAAGAGCAAAATGGTCTATGAGCGGCCAACAACGAAATAGGTATTAAATGAAAGTACTATTACTAAGGACTAACTTTTACTATGAACGTAACATTGCAGCTCATTTAGAAAAAAAAATACATATAGGTAAAATACTTAGATAATAAGTGCAAGAAAATGTGCAAACCCATTTTATAAAATACTTATTAACATTAGTTTATGTCTTCAAAAGTATTTCAAAACGTTGTCAGCATACCGTTTACAAGACTCAGCTCAACAATGGGTTTACTACATGGACTACCTGAGTTCGAACGGCCCAATCAGCTTCGAGTGCAAACAAAAGAGCCGAGGTGTGGGGTGCGTGTGCGTCACTCGGCGCAGTCCTTCGCTTACCCTTGTGACGTTGTGTACTGTGCGCTCATCTACGGATTCTTTTTCAAACGTTTTGACCCTGGCTACCCTCTGGACTGTGTTTCTTCCTAACCTGATAACCTGGCTATTAACTCTGAACTTCTGTACGTTTGTGCTTGTGTACTTGGACTCTGGACTTGTGTACGCCAACGGAACATTGTTGAAAAATGGCAGAAAATCGACCTATATGTGTTTTGTGCAATCGATCAGTGGTTAATAGAAGAAGGTTAGAAATAACCCATGCTCTTTTTGAGGAAAATGCTGCCAATGCTCAATATATTATTGAAGCTATAGCTCCACAGCAAGTAAGTATTTTTAGACTATTTTTTGGTTGTTTTTACCCGTATGTACGCACCCTATAGCGGTGATGGCCTCATAATATTGTGTCACGATGTGCATATGCGACACATCGTTGGGTGAAGTGTGGGCTCTTTATTGAAAGTCCACGTTACAGTTTTGATTGTATTTTTATGTACGTCCTTTTAGTGAATTATGTTATTTCCTTAAGCGTATGGTTCTTTTCTAACAATACTTAAGTTATAGTCAAAACAGATCTTCTCTCTCTTTTACACACATGGTGCATATGGAAACAGAGCCAACGTTATCTAGCTTCGAAATATAATAGAGGCCAACCACTCATTAACAATGCGTATGAGCATGACTCATTCGTCACGTTGAAAAAGAGCTCGGCATGTTCTACTATACAACACATGATTTAACTGAAACTGCTGTGAGTTTTAAATACTATGTTATAAACTATTTTCCTTTTCAGGTTGAATACAACGGCCGAGAATACGTTTGTCGACCCTGTTGGCAACGAGCTCAACGGGCTGTGCAGCCAAACAATAACCCTGCCCCGCACGAATGTGTTCTTCAAGTGGAAGAATATTCACGAGTGCCTAGCACCTCGGCAAACTGTATGTTTGACAGATGCCGTAGTGTTTCACGTCGTTGAATGCCTGAGAATGTAAGGATTACTCTTATGTTACATTCTAACTTATTCATACCAGACAGTGCCAGAATATGTGATGCACATTTAACATCAAATGATTGGGAAGAGCTCATTGATAGTCCAAATCTCAGACATGATTTTAACAGCTCTCATTTTGTGCAAATACTAGAGCTTTTTAAAAAAGCTGTTTTAAATAAAAATATTCTGGACTTTGAAGATATTGCAAATATGGATCCTAATGAGATTCATATTCGATTGGGCGTTAGCAGAGATCAATTCAATACAATCTTGGAACAAACGCCTTCTTTGTCTGAGTCAAACGCCAAAACAAAACTAGCCATTTATTTAATGAAGTTGCGAACTGGTGATAGCAACGAGAGATTAGCCACGCTCTTTAACATAAGTAGAAGGACTCTAGAAAGGCATTTAAAAACCGCGCGTGATGCTATATCTCTGGATTTTAAGCCACGACACCTGGGACTCGACCATTTAAATAGAAGAATGGTCGCTGACCGTAATCTTATTGTACCAAACGCGTTATTTGGAAATCCCGAGTCTTCTCCAGAAGAAAGGAAGGCAGTAACAATCATGGATGGAACATATATTTATATACAGAAGAGCTCCAACTTTTCGTTCCAGCGACAGACCTACAGTCTACACAAATACGAAAATCTATTAAAACCGTTCTTAATGGTGTGTTCCGATGGGCATATAATTGATGTTTGCGGGCCCTATGCTGCTACCGACTCAGATGCCAGTATTTTGGAAAGAATTATAAATGACGAAGAAGGCACATTTCACTGGTTTTACCGGGCTGGCGACATATTCATTTTAGATCGTGGGTTTAGAGACGTCTGTGGCGATTTGGAGCGATGCAACTACAGTGCCTATATGCCAGAAACCAAAGACCGCGGTGCAGACCAGCTTACTACTGAACAGGCCAATAGAACTAGGCTGGTAACTCTATGCCGCTGGGTAGTGGAAGTTATAAATGGCAGGTTCAAGCGAGATTTCAAATTGTTTAGGCAAGAATATTTTAATCGCGCCTTAAGTCACATGTTTGAGGACTTTCAAAACGCAGCGGCACTCATCAATGCGTTCCAAACACCAATACAAGATAGTATTCATGCATCATCGTTCGTAAATATAATTAATGAACGTTTTGAAATACCGAACCTCTTAGCGGACTATGTTATCCGTCATAACATAAATAGACAGAGGGCATCATTTGAAAGACTCAGCAGCGACCAACCTATTTTTGAAGACTTTCCGGTTTTTTCTGAAGAAGACCTAATTCTGTTTGCACTTGGCACATACCAAATCAAGTTGGCTCGCAGCTACTACGCTGAACACTTAATTGAAGGCTTATACAATATCGAAGTATACCGGGAGCGACAAATAAGTCAGCTCAGAGATTTTATTGAAGAAGAAGATATTTGGTTATTACGTGTGCGAATACAATCTAGACATGTAAGGTCCAGAATATATTATTCTTATATTGTAATTAACCGACAAAGACAAAATAGAGAAGCAATTGCTCATTATTATTGCAGTTGTTTGAGTGGAAGGCGCACAATCGGTTGTTGCGCACACGTTATGTGTGTAGTGTGGTATCTGGCATGGGCTAGACATCAAGACGAGGATATTTTATTACCGGCATCAGAACTCAGTGCTATTATTGTACATTAAATGTATGAATGTGGACGAGGCAAAAGGAGTATGTAAGGATCGTAGCAAGTGGCGTTCTGTGGTTTCTGCCTACCCCCATGGGAAAAGGGCGTGAGTTTATGTATGTAAATGTATGTAAAATAAATGTATTGAAGTAAACAAGTCATTTTATTTTATTTCCTTATTTTTAAGACTAAATCTTAGTAATTAATACGCTAAATCACAGGCTTACATATCTAAAATAAAAATGTATTTAGTTCCATTAATAATGACACTACAGATATAAAACTTCTTGAACCCGTTATTGTAGGGTGATATTAAACCAAAAAAAAATAAAATGTTCCTGGCCGCTGATAGACCAAGTGCCGTACGATTTTGCCCATTCTCCTTTACCCAAAAAAGGCTTGAAAGTTAGAACTTTAGTTTTCAGTAGGATTTACCCAAACATTCAACTTCAATATTTAAAAATACAAAAATGAGTTTTCATAGCTTCAAGTTAGGTTTAAAAACTTTGCAGGGTTCTTAACTAGCAAAATCATACAAAAAAAATACTACTTAATTAGCCTTTTTTTGTTGTAATCGGCGTTCGAAGGCGGATAGGCTAAAAATCATTGAAACACGATTAAAGTTATTTTTCAACTTTTTATCATTCTTATGGTAAACTAAACTTAAAGATGTTATTTTAAATTAATTTTAATTGAAATTCATGCAAAATAACCGTAGCTAGTGTAGCTTTTACAATAATTTGGTCTTACCACTGATTAAAATGTGAGCATTTGTCAAAATAGCTAGTTGTGAAATTACTTGTTTTTGGATAAGAAATAAAAGGCACAACATACTGAAAAATTGCTATTTATTACAATAAATTTTCAAAATTTCTTCCTCCAACTTGAACACATAAACGACAACGTTTTAAAAAGTTATGTTTTAATTGCCTGAATCTACTGGAATATTCTTGTTTTATTTTTCTTTCCGCTTCTGTAAGTTTTCGTCTTAATTCAGTTTCGTCGTTGCTTTCCGACGCGTACACCAGCTCTTTGTAGAATCCCCAAACAAAAAAATCGATGGGGTTGAGGTCTGGCGAACGCGCAGGCCATTCGATCGGCCCTGCACGCCCAATCCATCTTTCGGGAAAAGTGGTGTTCAGATGCTCTCTTACTTGTACCGCGTAGTGACAGGGCGCGCCATCTTGTTGAAAAATCATTTCTCGTCGAATCTGGAGATTCACGTCTTGTAACAATGCATAAAGATTGTTTTGTAAAAAATTTAAGTAACTGTTTCCATCCAACCTGGTCGGCAATTCAAAGGGCCCAATCAACACTCCATTTAGGACCCCAGACCAAAGGTTGACACTAAAGCGTGTTTGGAAGCTTGACGCCCTTGCCGAATGTGGGTTTTCGATGGCCCAGCTATGATAATTATGGATGTTGAACACTCCAGTCCTTTCAAATCGGGACTCGTCGGTCCACAGTATTTTATTGAAGAAATCAGGGTCTTCCTCAGATCGTTCTATCATTGTCTGACAAAAAGCCACTCTTCTTGGGTAATCGGATTCCTGGAGCTGCTGGACGCGCTGAATATGGTACGCATGGAATCCTTCTGTGAACAAAAACACACTGCTAAGTTCCTATCACAAGTTAACTGGTTACAGCGTGGTTTGAACAAAATGGGTTTTAGCAGAAAGAGACCTAGATCAGAGATAGGCTTACCACTATCTTAGACGATACGTACATAATAACTAACTAAATAAAATCTTTTTTTACAATACAATTCGTAATTGCTCAGGTACCTTTTTTTATGACTCACCTTCCTTAAGAATTCTTAGAATCCTAGTTCGTGGAATCCCAGTTCGTCTAGCTATTTTTCTTGAACTTGTAGATGGGTCTCTTTGAACTTCTTCCAAGACTTCATCCACTTGATCTTGGTCCTGGGGTACAGCTCCGCGAATTTGATTTCGCCCGGGGATACGTCCAGCCATCAGGGTGTTGTGTGTATTAATAAAAACCCTGTGATCCGGGTAATGCTCCATTACTTCTCCTCGCCTCTCTAATGCCTGTCGATAAAGCCTCGCAGCTTCACTACCGTTGCCTTGAGCAAAGCCATAATAGTAATGCATTTCTGCTTATTGGCTTAGTGAATAGCTCATGGTACTGCACAAAGACAATCCAAGTCACTGACTAACAAGCACAGGTTGTTCGTAAGGCAAATCAAGGTCCAAAACTCAAGCACAGGTTGTTCGTAAGGTAAATCAGGGTCCGAAGCACAAGCAGAGATAATCGTGAGGCAAATCAGATTCCAGTTAACACAGCGTAAGTAGTTCAAGGAAAAGAAAATAACGTCAACGAGAGCAGTCTTAATGCGCGCGATGGCAAGAAACGACTAATACGATGTACTTACAACCGTTTCCCGGTCCGTGGAATGCACATTCCCCTCCCCCAACGCGTACCGAACCCCTGAGACCCTATCAGTATCGTTGGTTGGTTCACAATGTAACGTGTTACTCGAGTGACGTAAAAAAAGGGGCATGGAGTAAAAATACACGACGTACAGTTATTTTACAGGACATTCAATTAAAATTAATTTAAAATTACACTTTTAAGTTTAATTTACCATAACAATGATAAAAAGTTGAAAAATAAATTAAAAATGCTTTGATCGTGTTTCAATGATTTTTAGCCTATCCGTCTTCAAACGCCGATTACAACAAAAATAGGCTAATTAAGTACTATTTTTTTTGTATGTTTTTGATAGTTTAGGACTCTGCGAAGTTTTTAAATTTAACTTGAAGCTATGAAAACAAATTCTTGTATTTTTAAATTGAAGTTGAATGTTTGGGTAAATCCTACTGAAAACTAAAGTTCTAACTTTCAAGCCTTTTTTGGGTAACTTTAAGTAATTTCAGGAAGCTGAGTTATTTTTTTAATTAAAACAACATTCAAGACAATTATGGCACAAAAAATAACTGCAAAATACCTACTACATAAAAAGATATGAATTTTTGCAACCTCGCTGGCAGAATAAATTAAAAAAACACAAAAAAAACTAATAATTCGAAAACTACAAAAAATCGCGGAACATACATGGGGTATTTTTGGATACCCCCAGGTGTGAGGAATCTAAAAAAAATTTGTTGACGTCACTATTTGGACCACCCTGTATAGGTAATTATTATTATTATTACTATTTTAAACATTGCCCCTCACTAGGAATTTCTCCTGTATTGTGGGTGCGTTTACAAACATTTAAATTCACATACACAAACAGCCAGATCCGGAACAACTACTTGCAGGTCATACAAATATTTGTTCCGTGCGGGAATCGAACCCGCGACACGCAGCGCAGCAGTCAATCGCTTAACCATTGCGCCAACCGTGTCAAAACCAACAAACCGTGTTAAACCAGTTGTTGACCTTACTCCTTTATTTATTTAATTTACAGTGATTTAAAACTAAGTGGGCCTTATACGGCTCCAAGTGCTATAAATAATGTTAAGCACGAGACACACATTGACGAAACTACTTAAATATGTGTTTATGTACCTCGCTGTGATACAAACACGCCTCAAGGTAGGTAGCTACTAGGTGGAGCTGGATGTAGTACCTATCGTCTCTATGTACGTTAACTACATATTATGTACCTCGCTGTGATACAAACACGCCTCAAGGTAGGTAGCTACTAGGTGGAGCTGGATGTAGTACCTATCGTCTCTATGTACGTTAACTACATATTATTATGATTTACCTATGACGAGCCTTCAGACGAGTTGTGAGCGTGAGGTCCTTTCCTCTGCCGCTATTACCTACTGCTAGGTAGATATCCACACGTTTATGATAGGTTGCTCTTGTTTAGGCGAATGACGTTCCTTTTATCTTAGGTAGGTCATACACCCAAATAACCGAATAGGTGGTAGGCTACGGTTAGTGGTACCAAACGCTCCTGATGGACTGGCCGGCTGATGTCAATGTAGGCTTCTTTTACGGGAGTGCAGGAGTGCACGTAAAGTGAAGGTACCTACACACATTTGTAATGAATGAGAGATACCTACCTACCTAAGTGCATATTTTTATGATTCATAAAATAAATATAACTTACCTACTTACTTGTTATTTAAATTGCATAAAAGCACTGGCAACCGTTAATAGAATAAGAATAGTATATAATTTTCTTTATTAGAGTAGTTAACCAGGACTCAACAAGATTGTTAGTAATACTTACGACTATGTTAGTAAGCACATACACTAAACAAAAACAAGGAAAACAATACTAGAAATAACGGTTGGTCACCGTTGCGACATCCTCTGAGAGACGGCACAACAGCGACCCACGAATACACAGTCCAGGCGACTCGCAACCATGCTTAAGACACTGTTGGAGCCACCCCACACCCTGCGCACCAGGGAAGCGCACCTTATACGCATTGTTGCGTAAAATCAATCTACATGCGCATCCGCGAACATCCCTTACGCACTACAGAAACGGCGCAGCCCCACCAGCATCCTAAACGCTTTGTTATATTGAACGCGGAGAACGCTCTTTGCGATCTTTGCGTATATCTAGCCCACAGGCTGCACGTGTAAAAAGCGGTACAGTAGGCTCGAAAAAGCGTGATTTAAACAGGAAGTAAGCATCGTGCAAACCTGTGAGCCAGCATGTTGGCTCTAACCGAGAACGCCCTCCGCTCCCGTTCAATGTCATCATCGTCTTTGAGGTTGGGAGTCAGTTTATGACCAAGATACTTAAACCTGACTCTCTGCAAAGGTATACCATAAAGTAACACAGGCGGTACTGCATCAGGACTTTTACTCCCAGCCTCAAAGACCATGACCTCCGACTTCTTAGTGTTGTATGCCAAGCCATGAACTTTAGCATACGCCTCACATTGAGCAACCAATTTTCTCTTGCCACAGACTGACGCGCTCAGCAGTACCATGTCGTCCGCATAACTGATATTATTGACACAGATACCGTCTATATAACACCCGAGCCTGGTACTGCTGAGCTCGCCAATCAACTCGTTCACATAAAGGTTGAAAAGCGTTGGTGAGCTCAATCCACCCTGCCTCACCCCACACTCCAACCCGTAAGGACGAGAAAACGCCCCAGCCCATCGTACAGTGTTGATCTGGTTTCCATACCAAAACTTTAAAATGTTAACAACTCCTGTGGGCAAATCTACCCACTCTAATTTAGTCCACAATACATCATAGGAAACAAGATCAAACGCCTTTGACAAGTCCAGGAATCAAGCATAAATAGGCGTCTCTCGTTTCGCATAGTACGTCACAGCATGCTTAAGACACAACGCCGCACTCTCTGTTGATAACCCAGCTCTGAATCCGAACTGGTTATCATGAATATTACCTAGTACATACAACTACTTAACTGTGTATTAAGCATGCTGTCAAATCCAAAATGGCTTTGAAATCACGGTAGCTAGTGAAATGAGCCTATAGTTACCGCTGTCGGCGAGGTCACCAGTTTTGTTTTTAGCAATAGGCACTACCACTGTTCGCATCATCTCACCGGGCAGGTAACTAAAGAAATAGGTTTAATAAATTAAAAAAACTAATGTCGGAAACATCATGATAAGATGATCTCATTCAAAACAAACCCATGTTGGTATGTCTAGAAGGGTGCGAAAATTAGTGTGCATACGACGTGAGGTTTGTCGAGTACGGGGCTTAGTGACCGCGAGCCGCAACAACCCGCCCCGCCGCGCACCGCTCGGCGCAGCCGGGTGCGGCGGCGGCGGCGCGGCGCCCGCGCCGGGCGCACGCGCAGCACTCGCACGCGATAGCGCGCTCTCGGCGCGGCGCCACTCGTCGGTGAGCGGAGCACAAGCATGGCCGCGCGAGATGACGGCGCGAGCACATGCTCCGCCGACAACAGTAAGTCATTATTGCTACTATTTGCAACTTTCTTTTGACGTTTTATGTACGATTTTACCAACAGTAGGTGACACCAAAATGAATGCCTAAAAATCGCGCACCGTTGAATTTTCAACGCTCGGCTCAGTGCCGAGAGTTGAAAATCTAACAGTGCAATAAAATGTAGTTGTTCATTTAGGTATTTTAATCAGGGCATAGTTTGGAAGTAGGTACTAACGTCCCTACTGCCAATGTTTGTATTTTCGTAAACTGGATTAAGAACTTCGTTGTACTTAAATTACTATCAAAATTATATTTCGGTCAGTCTTGTTTAGAATATTTACCTATCCTGTAAGTACCATATGATATTATTCCCATGCTTTATTGTTGTTTTGCCAACCGTAACTTTGGAAACAGTGAAGTACCTAAACCGATAGTACCTACTCCGGTGGCAGTCTTCACAGCTTAGCAATGATCATTGCGTAACATTACCTTTTTAAAGAACTAGACTATACAGTCCATTTTCGGACAGAGAACTGATATAATCAGCCTGCCAGGAACCAGAAAGAGCTCGTTCTGCACTTCTGGCAGCTCCACCATACCATCTCGAGAGCAGCTAGCTATTATCTTTAGATTTTACCGAAATTAATCACCTAGGTACTCGTAGTTACACCACAAATTACTCAGTCAAATCTAATCAAAATAATTTACTTGCATTGAACATGTGTGTGAGTGTCGACGTGTTGGCTACCTAACTCGTAGAGTTATTCTCACGCCCTCAGAGCTCACGTCTATAGGTGTAAAGATAAAATTGTGGTACAATAGATAACTTAAGGATGGCCTCCTTGGGTGATCCATACCTATCAGAATAAAAAAACACACAAACACGTCCCTAAGTATTGAACAGTAGCTTCCGCCCGCGCCATCGTTCGCATGGAAGTCGTTGGACGGTAGGACACGACAATATACTAAAATAACAGCCACATTTTATAAATGTCCCTTGTACACTACACTAACTACGTTTGTAGTTTTGGTCTCAGTGGCCAAAATATACAGAGAGTTAGGACTGGTGACGCGGGGTCAAGGAGACGTTACAGTTGTCCATGTGAGAAGCAACTAGCTAACACACTTACAGTAGCAAGGGCTTCCATGTTGACAGTTCAACAACATTCATTGCGATATTTACGTCGTGGAGCAGACAATTTTTTCGAACATACGAAGCAATGGACTAGCAATATTCTTCAAGATGATTCAGATTGTGATTGAAAGTGTATTACGCATTTGAGGGGATGAGGTCGACACCCGCAGCCTTCAGACTTACTTTTATAAGATTTAATGATGTGTGAAAGTACCTAACTCAGTATGTCTGTCTGTCGGATTGTTACATTTGTACGTCTTATTGGCTGAACGGATTTCCATTACCTACATTTTCTATGGTACACCATGATCCGGATTAGGACATAGGATTATTAAATAATCCTATGTTATCCCACGAGATCATACACTGGGATAAAAATTTTATCCCAGTGTATGATCTCGTGGGATAATTTCCGAACTCCACGCGTGCGTAGACGCAGGCAAAAGCTATTTTTGTATTAAAATCCATGTCTGCTTTTGTTTGATTGATTGTGACAACACAGCTCATTAGCCGATAACGACACCGACCCAACACCGGCACGATATCGGCGGTCACATAATCGCATACCTACTAGACGCCTTTAGGTACATTGTGTTGTTATTATCACCTAAAGGTCGCTGCACACAGCGGGCGCGGCGCGGCGGGACGGGACGGCGACGCGACACTGAGCAGTTGTAATGTACTAGATATTACGGACGACGCCACACAGAGCCGTCCCGCTCGACGCGACGGTAACCGTCGCGCCACGCCGCCGCCGCGCCGAGCGGGAATACAAGATTATACGTACATTTAGTAGAAATGTATACAAAATATAGGTGTTTTTGACGTGATCGCGCCCGCAGTGTGACCGATGCCGCCGCGCCAGCGCCGCGTCGCCGCCCCGCCACGCCGCGCCCCGCCACGCCGCGCCCGCTGTGTGCAGCGACCTTAAATCGTCGCAGACAGCGACGACACCGATATCGGAACGATAACTACCAGCGAAGACACAGTGCAGGGTGAGAGTAGCGGGCATTCTTTCACTTGAACACAATAATTGTTCACACTGCCGACTTCGAGTCGTCGCTCGCCGCGTCAATCCTTACCACTGTGGTCGTTTGGTACTCGCGATGGTCATCGATATTCACCAATATCATCGGGCCGATACTAATCGCATCGGTACCTATCGAATCGGTGTGGGTATAGCCGCCGACATATCGGTCTCGGGTTGGTGTCGTTATCTGATAATGTGAAAACACACATTAGATACACATGACATTTTAAGTAATAATTTTAGTTCACTACACCGTAGGTAACATAAAATGTAAACCTAAGGAAAAAAATCGAACCTTAGAAAAACTAATTTAGTTGATTACCTGGAAATATTTTGTACTGTGGCATAGCCTTTCCGCGAATTGGTCGGCGGCGCGTCTATAAATATAATAAAATCCTAGTCGTAAATAAATACGTTGTGCTGCATTTCGGGGAAGGAGAAGTAGCGTTTCAAAGGCCTACAGGCCCGGAAAACCTCGCCTTAATGTTTGTCTGTGTACATCCTACGAACTATCATATAATAATAAAGTAAACGAAATGCAATAAAGGAAGTATATAAAAAGTTGGGCGTCACGGGATGCTCGGTAGTTGTGATACATCGAAATTGATGGGAAACCAAAAAAAAAAAGTGTGGTGTCGGGGGAACCCAGTCAGGAGCGAAGTTCCTTACTTACGCATTTTCTTCAACTCGACAAATAAGAACATTTTCGCAGCCGCCAAATCGGATTTTCATTTTTACCTCACTATTGGCACACTCGAAAACCATGAAAAGTAGTTCTCTCTCTGTGTGTCTCTTTCTACTATACTATCTTAATTAAAAAAAGTATTGTTTAGTTTGCGCGCGCACACACACAAGGGTGTCGAGAGCAGTGGCGTAGAGACGTAGACGGCATGCGGCATGAGAGAGCGTCATGCCGTTCGGTCGATTTTACTGCCAAAGTGCGCCAATAGATGTTTCCCATCATAATATCATTTATTGAGAACTGAATATAGGTTTTCAAAGCAGTCGTTGAACTTTTGCTTTGTTGACCGTCGACTAAAATAGGCATTCTTTTATTATGTTATATTTAGTCATGATTGACTGATTAGGTCCTTAAAGGTATAGCGTGATGATAATAATTGTGATGTACCGTAAAATAATTAAATAAATATGTGCTCCTGCGACCCGCCCGCGGGGATTACGTTGACAGCGGTCGAGGCGAGCGGACTTGTCGCACAAGCTCTAATAGAAATATAACTGTGTTTCATTAAACCACCCAAGAGTTAAAGTGAGACATAACATTGGCGACGAGGATAAAGAACGTGAGTAAAATAAACAAATAAGAAAAAAAAAGGCGGAAGACCGAGGTTATCTAATTCGTCACAAATAAATATTGTTTTCTAATTCCTCTTATTCAATTTAAAAAGGGATATGGAGAGAAATAAATATATTGTTTAGTAAAATAAAAAAATATTTAAGTGTAAGCAAATTACTGACAATTGATATCTTCGGTTAAAATGGGTTCGTAACTTAACTTCGAGAGTCATATGTTCGATTAATGGAATGTCGACTGAACGATTGTTCGAATGGAATTTATTGCGAAACAACCTTTTATCGCCAAACGCTACTTCGACTGAACGATTCATTGAATATTTTTTAATCGACGGACTGCTCCTTCGAATGAGTTTTAGTTATTATATAGTTTAATAACGGAAAAACTAATTAAATAAAACGTTTTTTCGTCACATACCTATTATTTCATACATTAACGAGGAAATCAAACACTTTTAAGATATCGTACGTTATTTC
Organism: Brachylomia viminalis; assembly: GCA_937001585.2. Lineage (NCBI taxonomy): Eukaryota > Metazoa > Arthropoda > Insecta > Lepidoptera > Noctuidae > Brachylomia > Brachylomia viminalis. The sequence goes on from OW443304.2 coordinate 27,020,192, forward strand.
CGTAGATTTAGAAACATGTTTGCTGAAAAGGAAGATAATAAAGCACAAATGAAGGGAAAAATGTTTATTATAAACAAAAAAAAATTACGTTTACGATTTTCGCACAAAATTAAGGTAGGTAATCAAAAACCTTTTCGGTAGATTAGAGTTCTTTAACGCCCTGAGAATTCCACTAAAAATCCAAACATAAAATAATAATCACTAATCATCAAATTTATCAGAAATCAGAAATATTTTATTTGTGATACATAGGTAGGTACAGTGGTTGGACATGTTTTAGGTTAATGTGTGCTATGATCAGCCTATTATAGGCATACAAAAATAATTAATTACAATTTTCACATGCAAATAAAGAGTTTACTCGTACTAAACTACAAATGAACTACATAAATGACTGTATTATTTGATTAATAAAGGAACAAAAGTCAAAATAATTTGTTAGGTACCTAAATGTCAAAATAGTTTTTTAGGTAAACATCAAAACAATTAGATATGTAAATGTCAAAATAATTAGTTAGGTAAATGTCAAAATAATTAGTTGGGTAAATGTCAAAAATAATTCAGATTTAAATAATTAATTATGATTTGTGATTACAATATAGTCAAAGAAGCAAATTACACTACATTACAAAAATTACATTAACATGTCAAAATTTATCTGACAAAAAATCCGATACACTATAATAACATTTTTGACATAGCAAACTTCTCAGTTTCAGTTTAAATGAGTTAATTATGTAGATTTTTTAGCTCTTTTGGCAATATATTAAATAGAACTGTTGCCAAGCTGAAGAAGCTGTTTAATTGTTGTTTTATTTTTTGAAGTGGCTAATGTAAGCCATCGAGCTCATGAAGTCAAGCCTGTCCATGTGTTCCTTTTGATTTAAAAGTTTTCTCAGTTTTTCTTCTTTCCCAACCTGTTTTTTCGTTTTGGTAGAAGAAACTGACTCATCTTGGGCTCTAATTTTTTCTATAATCAACTCATTACTTTTTTGTTCTTTTTCCATTTCTTTTATGGTTTTAAATAGGTTCCACTTCTTTCTTCCTAGGAGCCCATTCCAGCGGTGATGCCATGATTCGACTGAATTTTGGGAATTAGGCGTGTTTAATTTCAAACGATCATGGATAGACCATGTTTCAGGTGGAAACAAAGGTGGAATTCTTTGAATTGACACATTTAAAGAAATCGTAGTATCAGTGTCAGTTTTATTAGTAGTGGCAGTATTAGTAATATTCTTAAAAGTGCCATTTACATAATATTCAGAAAACCAAGAAACAATTGAACTGACTGCCTTCGGTAGCACTTCTTTTTTTTTAAGCAAAAGGAATGTGTCGCGAATTTCCTCTGGTTTTAAGTACGCCAAAGCAGGTATATGTCTCAATTTATGTGCGAAACTTATGTCTCTGCCATACCACTTTGTAAATCCGCTTTGTTGGATATGTTTCCAAATAGATTGGCGAAGATGAAAATAACAATATTTTTGATTACTATCAGGAAATACTCTTTTAAGTGCTTTTGTAGCAGCAATCTCGAAATCTGTCAACACATATTGTGATCTTAAGTCCAGACTATATTCATTAAAAGCATGTCGCGCAATTATCTCAAAGAAAATAAAATAAAAACTTTCAGTTTTGTTACTTAACAGCCCATATACTAACGGTATGAATTTAAAAGCGCCTTCCTTATTATCCACGAATCCATGTATAGTATACATTTGGGTATATGGATTGGGGCAACACATAAATGTTCCATCTGAAAGCCAATATGGGGAATTGTTAAGCAAGCGCAGATTGTTTTCGGAGCTGAAAACGAGGACACTTTCATTTTCGTAAAAATAATGACCAATCAAAAAATTCTTGTTGTTGATCACGTTGTATTTATCAGAGTAATTTACTTCACTTAATTCCTTTGGTATTGATGGGGTATTTTTTATCGCGCTCTATTTATTATCATTCGTATAGCGTTATTAGTAGGAATGTAAGCAACTGCATTATGCGGTACTTCCTGTTTACATGCCTGGATAATTTGTGATGGGCTTTCCATAGATTGATCCGCTTTTCTTTTCAAATTAGTCCTTACCTCTCTGGCGATGTTTTCTTCAGGGCGCGGTGGATGAAGGTGGTCTACTAATCTAATTTCAGTCTTCAAAATATGTTTAGAATGTTCTATTACCGTTCTAACCGTAGCACTACATTTTAATGATGTTTTTTCTGTACAGGCCCAATAACACTTATCAGTCACTGTTTTATTTAAGGACTATGTATACCCCTCTAATACCAATAAATTCTTCCCTTTTTCGATTTCACAAACTTTAGTTCCTCCATTTTAATAGAATATTAAGATTGAGACAAAAACACGTACTAACAAGAAAGATGGTAATGCACCATGCTAACGCAAAACAAAAAACAATGAGGGTAATTTCTTATTTAGTTTCGTTTTATAAAATCACATAAGTATTTTTCCATTAAAATAAGAAGTCATTTAATCAATAATTATAGAAACAATAAATGGTAATATGAACTGATAATTTTTTTTTTTTTTGTTTTCTTTATTTACTACAATCTGTCTCCTTTGTGGGACATTCAGCAGTATGATGGTTGGCGCTATCGCTGGCGCGCTCGGTATGTGGCCTGTGTCACATCCTCGTTGCTAAACAGTAGCTGTGTTTACTGTGATTGTATTAAATCTTGAGGTATTTTACGCTTTAGACGTCGCGCTTTGTTGTGGTTTGCCATAAGTGGCCGGGCCAGGGTATTTGGGTGTCGTCCGATGCGCTCTTTATAGGTTCTGGTATGGCGTACAATTTCCTGTTTCACAGTGGGCAGGCGAAGATCACGGTGTAATAATTCGTTGGGTACGAACCAGGGGGCATTGGTTATCATGCGGAGGGCTTTATTTTGAAACCTTTGTATGATTTCAATGTTTGAATGGGATGCGGTACCCCACAGTTGGATACCATACGTCCAGACGGGCTTCAGTATTGCCTTGTACAGAAGTATTTTGTTATCGAGAGACAGTTGAGACTTTCGTCCAATGAGCCAGTAAAGTTTTCGCGTTTGAATACCAAGTTGCTTTCTCTTAGTGAAGATATGTTTTTGCCAGGTAAGTCTTTTGTCCAAGTGCAATCCAAGGTATCTCACATGATCTGCCTGTGGGACTATGATGTTGTTAAGTGTGACTGGAGGACAAAAGTCTCTTCTTAAGGTGAATGTTACATTGACTGATTTCGTTTCATTTGCTCTTATCCGCTACTTTTTGAGCCAGTGGGATATGTCATTTAGCCCTTTTTGGAGTATTTGTGACGCTATTTTTGGGTCACTATATGTAGCTAGTATGGCGGTATCGTCAGCAAAGGTTCCAGTAATTAAGGATTCAGTTGTCGGCAGATCCGCAGTAACGAGTAAGTAGAGTATGGGGCCCAGTACGCTGCCCTGAGGAAGTCCTGCTTTTATAGGGCAGAGATCAGACAGTGCTTCCCCTTGTTGTACTATGAAATGGCGCTGCTGGAGGAATGATTTTAATATTCCGTAAAGGTGATCTGGTAGCCCATTTTTCAATTTGAATAGCAATCCTTCATGCCACACGCGGCCGAACGCTTGAGATATGTCCAAGAATGCACTGGCGCAGTAAGATTTGCTTTCTAGTGAGTCCATGATATTTTTTGTTAGTCTGTGCACTTGGTCGATAGTGGCATGCTTACTGCGAAATCCAAACTGGTGATCAGGGATTAGCTCCTTCTCTTTGAGTAAAGGCAAGATTCGTTGAAGCAATAGAGATTCGTATATTTTGGATGGAATAGGTAACAGACTTATGGGCCTATACGATTTTGTTTCTTCAGGTTGTTTATCTGGCTTCAACATCATTACAATTTGTGCAACTTTCCACTCCAGGGGAAAGAACTGCAGTCTGGTCATGGCATTAAATAGTGACGTAAGGAAAGTTATGCCAGCTTCAGGTAGTTCTTGTAATATACGGTTTGTAATAAGGTCGTATCCTGGAGCCTTTTTTGGGTCCATTTTTTTTATAATTCGGGCACCTTCTGTTTTTGTAAATTTAACAGGCATTTCCTGCGTATCTATTGGACTACTCGTATTTAAGTGGTTAGAAATTTCTGCTGCATCTTCAGGTGAGCCTTCATATGGATGAGGAGTGAAGACGTTTGTGAGATGTTCTGAGAAGGTTCTGGCTTTCTCTTGGTCTGTCCGTGCCCAGGTACCATCGGATTTTCTTATAGGAGGAGAGGCATTGACGGGCCGTTTTAGTTTTCTGGTGGCTTTCCATAAAGAGTAATCCGAGGTAGCAGTAGCATCCAGGCTGGTAAGGTAATTATGAAATCCATCATTACGATCTTTCTCTAGAGTGCGCTTTAGCTGTCTGTTGGCGTGATTGAGTTGTTTTTTCGCAACAGGGTCTCTGGTTGTTTGCCAGCGTTTTCGTATTTTCCTTTTTTCCATTATTTTATCGAATATGTATTTTGCTACGTGTGTAGTGTCCAGGTTTCTAGGTGGTAGTGGTGGGGTCGATGACCAAGCTGCATCTTGCACACTCTTGTTGAAGTATAGCACCGCTTCTGATATTTCGTTTTTTGATATGGTATAATTACATAGCACATGTGTGAGCACTATGTACCCACTATAAAGCTTACTGGGTTCGTCTTTCATTGACTTGAATGTGCCCTGGCGGCTGAGAGTATGTCATGCTCACTCAAATGTGTCGCTGGTGGTGGCGTGTGTATTGGATCATTGAGTTCCCTTCAAAATGTTTGAGCTGAATGGTGCTGATCCATACGTCATGTTCGTGAACGGGCGCCGTCAGTAGGCACTGGTCATTTCTTAGCTGCCACGGCTTATTTTAATTCCATAATTGTTTTTTATCTTTTTATTACGGACACTTTTAACGTGCACGTGCTTCTACATCGTTCTCACGTGTATAATTACAACATGAATGATGTAACCACTTTTTTGTAACAATATTTTGATTTAAAAGAGTGTCCATGGAGTTTCTTGCCCGTTCTTCTCCATAGGTACCTACTACGCTTTGGAATGGGCAACTAGCTTCATCTTTCTGACTGACCGACCCCTTGACAATTCAAAAGTGCCTGTAATTGGTTTATTTGAAATAAATGCTTTGAGTTTGAGTTTGATTTTAGACTAACTGATTCTTGGAATGCTTTGCCTGTGAGCTCACGAAATAGGGACCAGTTAGTTCTTTTGTTATGCAGAACGCATTTTCTGACGCTTTCTTGGGGGGTAGTGTGTAGTTCTACTATGATTGGAGAGTGGTCTGAGGATAGGTACCAGCAACTCTGGCACGATATGATGTTTTTTGCGATTCCTTTGCTGACACAAAAATCTATAACGTCTGGGATCTTTCTTTTGTCTGTTGGCCAGTAAGTCGGTTGGCCAGACGATACCACGTTCATATTTCTTTTTTGTATGCATTTAAGGAGTTCTCGTCCTTTGGGTAGGTCAAGCCTGGAACCCCAAAACGGATGCTTGGCATTGTAATCACCTCCTGCAATAAACCTGCCTCCAAGTGATTGGAAGAAGTTACTGAACTCCGTTTCCTTGATAGTAAATCTAGGTGGACAATAGAGGGCCGATATTGTTATGTCACTGATCCAGTCCGTTATCACGACGTTTGTTGCCTGGATATAGTTTTTGCAGTAATGTTGTAGTACATGGTGCTTGATGTTTGACCTGATAGGGACGGCCGAACCCCCATGAGCTTTGTTGTCTGGGTGGTCAGTATGGTACATGTTGTATCCTGGCAGTCTAAAGTGGCTTTTGGATGTGAAGTGGGTTTCTGAGATTAGTAAGACATCTATGTGATGTATTTTAACGAATATTTTTAACTCTTCCGAGTGGTTTGACAAGCCATTAGCATTCCATACACACAATTTTAGAGCTGTGAATGTGATGGCATTTTTGAAATTAAATCCGTTAGCGTTTGGGTCATGATTAACATTTGGTTCATCAGGGCAACAAGAGCTTCCGTAATAGTTTTGAGTTCAATAGTTTTTTGATTTTCATCCTTTGTGTTCATTGGTTGTTCAGGGACTTCTGTTGTGGCTTGTGCGTACGATTTTCCGGTATTTTTTGATTTGTTGTTCCTTTCGAGTGTATCCAGGGTTTTTTCTGGCTTTGGTGATTGGAGGGGGATATCGGACTTTTAATAGCTCTTTGTAGACTGTGCAACCTTTGTAGTTAGCTGGGTGGTTTCCCTCGCAAAGGACATATTTAACCTCTTTTGATCTGTCTTTCCGTAAGCAAGCTGAAGTGTGATGCGAACCTGCACATTTGACGCATCTGGGCTTTCTATGGCAGAACTTTTGTGTGTGGTTGTAGTCTTGGCAATTAGTGCATTGAGGGATTACTCGCCTTGGTCTTGGTATAAATACCGCAAAACTATCACTACCAAAAACATAGTGAGATATTCTCCGTGTCATTCTCGACTTACCCACGTTACATTTAATTTTAACTATGTATTTACATTCTGAGTAATACCGCACGATTATCTACTTAATTATCACAGTAATTACTAGTAATATTACAGTAATTATCGTTCATAGAATCTTAATTTTTATTTCTATACAATTATTGGGTAATCCCAATAATTGTATAGAAATAAAAATTAAGATAAGAAATTAATATACTTATGGAAGAAAAATATGATTATTGCACGGATTACTTTAAAACAATCTATTGCGATTAGACTTGAATCTGGCTCTTTTTCAATAAGCTACCGACTAAACAACAACATCCAATCGGACAAAATACATACTGTACACTATTCCAATGGGTAAATACCCATCTAGTTCCACATATATTGGTATAAACTGTACCAGTATGCAATTCCACAAAATGAAATGATTCATGTTCCAATCCAAACGTTCAGTCTTCTTTAGTAATAAAAACGCAATACTATCTATGAATTCTATATACATATTATATCGTTGCTTATCATATCGCTACCAAATAGGTATAGTGGTTAGTATCCGTAGTACTTGAAGCATTTTTTTGAACAAAGTCAACGCACTCATAGACCAAATTGCTGAAAAATGTACCTCATACGACCTTAGAAAGAAAATACTACAGTTAGGAGATTCCGTTACAATAGAAAAGGTTATTTTAGAAGCCATCTCAATCGAAACCGTAGAGAGACAATTAAAGGAATTCCAAATAACAAAACTGAACAGGTTAATAGGATTGGAACAAGAACAAACAAAACCCGAACTCAGGGTATTCACACGGTTAATACACGGTGTACAAGATGTGGAAGTGAAAACCACAAGTGTGATGATACACGTTGTCCTGCGAGGAACAAAGTATGTGACAAATGTGGATATAAAGGCCACTTCATGAGTCAATGTCGAACAAGGAAACTCAAGCGTAAAGCACCCACTGCTTGGAACAAACAAAAAAATTACAGTAAACAAACTAAAACAAACGAACCAGAACCACAGACCAAACCACCAGTCAGTAATGTAAACTATATATTTCATAATGACGATGACGCTGAAATAACTTGCCAAGTAGGAGGTGTCAACGTTAATATGCTCATCGACTCTGGGAGTAAAAACAATATAATAAATGACAAAACCTGGGAATATTTAAAATCAAAAGCTGTCGTTGTGTCTAACCAGCAACCAGGTTCCGATCAAGTGTTTATGGCACACGGTTCAAAAGATCCTCTGGATGTGCTCGGCACATTTGAAGCATCAATCGTAGTGGGACCAGAAACAAAAACTGCAAAATTTTATGTGATTAAAAATGGCACCCGTAATTTGTTTGGCAAGCATACAGCTACGTGTCTCAATGTGTGCTTAAATTAGGGGTGAGTATAAATCTAGTATATACAGAAAATTTTCCTAAATTCAAAAATGTCCAATTGGCTATTGCTATAGATCCATCTGTGACACCCATATGTCAGCCATACAGGCGAGTACCAATTCCGCCCGAAAATAAAATCAATGATAAACTTGATGAGTTAGTCAAAAAAGACATCATTGAACCTGTGGATCAAGCCACAACCTGGGTTTCTCCGGTAGTTCCCATTCTTAAGAGTGATGACACCTTAAGACTATGTGTCGATATGAGATGTGCTAACAAAGCCATTATAAGAGAGAATCATCCTTTACCTACAATGACCCAACTTCTTCCAAAGCTCAGGAAGTCATGTATATTTTCTGGATATTTATGTATATATGCACTGACTGGGTAGGTCCACTCAACCTGTGTGGTTTTTTTCCCAAAATACCATTTCAGACAACAATCTAAATGGTATTCACATGATCTGACCAAGATTCTGTCTGGACTTTAAAAGAGACTGTGACCTCTGAGTTTGTTTCGGCCTTTCTTCTCAGAGTAGTCAGATAGGAAACGCCGACCTCATCTAGTTTAGAAAAAAACATGATTGACGTGTAAAAGTGTTTGTAAAAACCTACTTACAGAAATAAAATCATTTATCATAAACTCGATATTAAAGATGCATTCCACCAAGTCGAAATAAAAGAAGATTGTCGGGATATAACAACATTCATAACCAGTAAAGGCTTGTTTCGATATAAGCGTCTGATGTTTGGTATATCGTGTGCACCCGAACATTTTCAGAAAATCATGGAAAGAATGCTTCTGTCTTGTAAAAGCGTCGTTAATTTCATTGACGATGTTATTGTGTTTGGCAGTAACGTAAATGAACATAACGATAGACTAAAACATGTTTTACAAGTTTTGAAAGATAATAATGTGGTCCTTAATGATAAAAATGTATTTTTAACGTGCAAAAATAGATTTTCTGGGTCATGAATTATCTCCACGAGGCATTAGGCCCCTTGATAAGTACGTCAAAACTATAAAATCATTCAGAGAACCTAAAACAGTCGAAGAAGTTCAAAGTTATTTAGGACTTGTCAATTATATTGGAAAATGGATCCCAAGGTTGGCCACCATGACCGATCCGATTCGAGAAATTTTAAGACACAAACTCTCTAAACACGCCGACATAGCTGAATATTGGAAAGATAAACAATCTGCTGCGTTTGCGGAGTTAAAAGAAAGTTTAAGTGCCCTTCGCACCTTAGGTTTTTATGATCCGCACGATAGGACACAAGTCATGGCAGATGCTAGTCCTGTAGGGTTAGGAGCAGTCCTCGTTCAGATTGATGTACAAGGACCTAGGGTTATTGCTTTTGGTCATAAAAGTTACATAGATACATAGATCCATAGTACATGCATAGATACATACCAAGCTGATAAAAGCGTGTTAAAAATCATGTACAGTTTTGACTTCGCTACTATTTTACTATAATGAATAGTTATTTAACATTTATTTAGAAGTCACATAATTAAAAATCAATTAAAAACCACTAAGTGACCGTAACGTAGTGAGACAGGTTTTGATAGCAGGTAAGTAGTTATCGATGCATGTTGGTGATATAAAATTAGTTCGATCCGTGATTATGATAAATGATTAGGATTACTTTCATAAAGTAACAATAAAATATTCCTATTCTTTACATAATTTAAAAAGTCTTAAAACTATATAAATGTAGAACTATATAAAAAAATTAAAAAGTAAATCAAAGGGCATCGAAAAATTCATCCACATCGCTGTCAACAGGAAAACTGCCCAAAAGGCTGGCAGCATTGCCACGTTGTATGGCAATGCTGATTCTTTCGCCAAAAAATAGGCCACGTGAAGAGTCGACCAAGCGCTTGGCGATGTCTCGAAAATCTAAGTGGGCACTCGGACCCCATGGCCCTAGTGTTTCAACCCCAAACGGCTCAAACACATAAAGCCCTTAAAGATGTGAGTATTTGCGCCGTTTGAGGTTTTCCGCACCTGCAGCAGCCGCCCCAGCACAGCCCGCTGTGCTAGAAAGATGGGAAGGCGCAAGGGTGTCGACACACGTTGCATTCCACACCAAAGGCCTACCTACCTTCCAAGGCATTATGGTCATTCCGTCTGGTCTCTTCCCATCGTCGCGTGCCATGCCTTTGGGTTCTAAGACAGCTGGCACCCCGGCGGAGACAAGAGCAGGACGGATAATAAATAGCTTCCTATAAATATATTAAAATCAAAAGGATAAGATAGAATTCGATATAAGTAAGTAAGTTGAATAAAATTGTTATTATCTAGGTAGGTAGATACTGTTCATCGTTTTTTATTAATACTTAAGTATCATATGAGAATGTACAAATGTGCTTCTCCAGGTTCCAGGCTGATACCTACTAAGACAGCTGAACCCGAGAAACTCGTTCCAATAAATCGACCACGTGACAACTCAACCCTAGGACACCTCGACCCGGACAATTCGAACCCGACAAAAGCCATTTCTCGTACTTGAAAAAATCAAAGCACATCATTCATTTCATACGTTCAAAGAAATTTGAGTCCGAAAAAAATTGCTGTTTTCTTATAATAATAAATAATAAATGTTTATTGCTTCATCTTATCTTAAATAACTTAAGCTAGTTACAATTGGGAGAATCCAATTAAGCAAATAGTATGCTTGTTTTAGGATTCTCCGCCCTTCCCCAGGTTTTGTAGTTGTTATAAAATTTAAAGTTATACAATTAAAAATTAAAAAGGTATAGAACAAATTAAAAGGAATAGAACGGTTTTTTAATGAAAATAACTAACGCGCTATGATGTGTGTAATGTGTGTAAGTGAGTGAGAGTTAGTGTGGAAAATAACATATTTAATTTTTGTTTATATTATAATTAAAGTCTAAAATGAACCCCCTGGCTGCTACTTGAAGTTTTAAAACACCAAAAATATTTTTTTTTGCCAACAATAGTTTTGACATTCGTTTAAAGACGCAAACAGTGATTGCTCATGGTATAGGTTTCAGCACCGTATACCACATACATACGCGCCACCGTGTATGTATGTGGTCCACGGTGCTGAAACCTTGTACAGAAGACCGAAGATTATGACCTGCCTCTCTGCTTAGCGTTTGTTTACTACGAGAAAGCCTTCGATTCGATCGAGACTTGGGCTGTACGCTGGACGCGGTGGTCTTTCCCCCAACCTTTTCATATTTTCAGTGTTTGTGTTATTTTTTGCGTCATGTTTACCGCAAATAAACGCATTTTCTTTCTTTTTCTTTCTTTCTTCTTTTCTTCTGCGAAACAGTCGTCTCACAGAAGGAGGCTGCGGAAAGGGAGAGGGAGATCTCATCTACTCACCCGGCCCGCAGAAGGCGCACGAGGCGTCGGCGGAAGGTGGATAACGCCCTCTTCCAGCCCCCCTAAATGGGTCCAGGGGCGACGGACTCGGGGACATCCGTCGCCCCCCACACATCAGGACTCGAGGTGGCGGCGCGTAGTGTATCACGCGCGCCCCTCTTAGACGTCGCACGGGGAGTCAAACACCTCACTCCCCCCAGACCCGAGGAGGCCCGCGTTGGCGGACTGACACCAGTCGCGGGTTGCGGATGGATCGTACGTTCCCGCGACCACCGGCGTAGGTGTGAGATGGAACAGCGGGCTGGTTTTTAGTCAGTAAGAGTCTGACAGACCCCGGCGCCAACCCAGGGCGGCGGACATCCATGAGGATTTTCCAAACCGGAAACAAAAAAAAAAAAGGGCTTGGTAAGCAGACTCGTTTCGCGTTGCCACATTCACCATCTGGGTTAGATCTAGCGTTAAAGCAAACTTGCGCGCCTCCAACCCGGCGTGGTCAGTCTTCTGGTATGGAGAAGGAGAGAGGACGCACGTGCTTTAAAAAAAATTGAATGCTACGAATACCCTGGCGTAAGGCGATACTATTTCTATTTAAATAGAATTAAATGAGGCGTATACTCGAGTAAAATAAGAACTGCTTAAAAATATTCCAATTAAAATACGGTTATCTATTGATTAGACCTTCGGTTGCGAAACGTTTCAAGTAAGCAGATACAAAGTAGTACAGTTTTTTTTTGGGATAGGTAATCGTACATCATCAATGGCCATAAACTGTCACCTGCGCAGATATTTCTGACGAATGTTGTGTGTGCAGTGCGGTGGTGCGGGTGCGTGTCGTGTGCGGGCGGGGTGGGAGGAGCGGCGCACACTGGCGAGGGACAGGCACTGTGGCGCGTGGCGCTGGCGGAAGGCTGTGGCGCGGCGCTGCTGGTGCTGCTGACGTGCGCGGCTGGCTGCGCGCCCTCCGCTATCGACTTCCCGCTGCAGCGCGCGCTCGCCTCGGGTCTCGTGGTCGCGCTGCTCGTACAGGTAGGCACTTTTGTAACTAGTTAGGGTTTCTAAATCACTATTACAAGACACTTTTGGAGTTGGCATTTCCGGACTGTCTGTATCTGATACGAAAAGCTGCAACAAATAGGGGTCAAAGTCTCTTTTGAAATCTAGACATCAATCAGTTGAGTAATTTATCCCAATCAAATCTATCTTAGGGAGTTCAACGAACCGATACGACATAACCACCGGTGATACCATAAAATAGGAATAAAAAAAGTGCCCATCGGACGATGCGTGATGTTCTTTTTGAAGTAAAACTTCTTTAGGCACGCTTGGCTTGGGGAGTAAGCTGGCGAATGCATGACGAGAGCGTTACGAAAAGTGTGATCGGGTGAGGCGAACGCATAAGGATGGAGCTAAAGAAGTTTTACTTCAGTTGTGTGGTCTAAAGCACACTCGTTTTTTTTACTTTGTCTTTTGAGTCAATCGAGCATATAGCACTGTACGAGCAAACCCGTACAATATCAATTGTGTCAATTTTATGCTGACATCGACACGCAGCGAATGAATAAAATGTACGCTTTTTGAGTTAGCAATGAGTAGTCGCATATCACCGTTTGGACTAACCACAAAGACTCATTCGCCGCGAGTCGGTCAGTTATCAGTTTGGGTGTTCTATCAATATACAAATTCAATCATTCTATCAGTTTATCATTTAAATGTACCTTACCCGTACAAATTGGTCCTTCGAGCCGGATGTCGCGTGTGTAAATTACAGTGTAGCAATCAAGTACTGTAAAGCATTTCACTAGTGACGTCAAGCGAACTAGCAGTGAAAGTGTTTGTACTGCCAGCAATAGTGCAGTACATATCAGCAGCAGGGATCAACAGGGATCCGCATTTGGTGAGCAGCAAAGCTCCCGCTTGGACAATCAAGTAAGATCGTTCCATTTATTATCATTTCTATCAGCAACATGTCTTCAATGGAGGAACTTCTCGCCCAACAACAGCAACTACTCCATCAGATAGAGCAAGTTTACACAAACTTCAAAAAGGATGGCTCCGATCGCAAAACCTCGGACTACATACGCCGAAGGTTAGAAAATTTGGATGCATGCTGGCAAGAGTATCAATCGAATCATATAAGATTGTGTAGCATCGAATATGCCAGATCGCATACCTACTTCACTTCTAAAGAATTTGAAACTGTGAAGGAGAAATATGAAAAAATCAGAGCAGTTATTCAGAATCATCAACCCACAGAAGAAAGACCATCAACACCGCTTCTAAAGCCTGCTACTCCTATAGCTACTTCAAGCACCATACAGCAACCTTCAGGGCAACCTTTAAAGTCTCAGGGATCAAACAGCAAGACGGATGAGATGATGAGGAAACAGATGAGCAATTTCAAGGCTTTTCAACACACCGTTTCAAGTATCAACATGGATACTGTAGCGGAGAAATGGGAATTTGATCATCTGTTAAGTATGGTAAGGTCTCGCTGGGCGAAGATTGACACTCAGCATTGGGACTTAGATAGTGAGCTGGGAGACCGAAATCAAGAGTATCATCGTATGTATCTCAAATACGAAAGCACGTACAACGATGCTATCAAAGCAATCAATAAGAAGATGTCGTCCATTTCACATAGAGAGCATACTACGCCGAAAATAGAAATCCCTACATTCAGCGGTAGTTACCATCAGTGGACATCTTTTAAGGACCTCTTCACAGAAGCAGTTCATAGCAACCCGTCATTATCTGGGGCTCAAAAGATGCAGTTCCTCAAGTCGAAAATGAAAGGTGAAGCAGAGCGTCTCATACAGCATCTCCCAATCAGCTCAGATAACTACATCATTAGTTGGGACATCTTGAGCCATCGTTATGACAACAAGAGGATGATATTCACATCGCATATCAACATTTTATTAAATATACCAATATCACAGCAAGCATCAATTAATCATATCAAACGAATCCATGATACTGCCCTTGAAACGATGAACGCTATACAGAACCTCGGCGTAGACGTGACGTCATGGGATCCGTTGGTCGTGCACATCCTGTGTCAGAAATTGGATTCGGACACATTCAGCGAATACAACGCAGCTATCAAACAACCTCGAGAATTACTCGAGTTAAATGAATTTCTAGCCTTTCTTGAGGGGAAGTTCACGAGCATGGAAGCAAGTAGAAGAAAACAGGAGACCAATAATCAAAAATCCTTTTCTTCAAACACCAATAAACCATCAGAATCAAAGAATTATCATTTCAAGCAATCATATTCGAGCAATAAGGCTATTTCGCAATCAGCAAGTTACAGGAAATTGCAAAACAATTGGCCAAACTGTCCAGTCTGCAATGACGCACATGCTATATTTTTTTGCAAACAATTTGCACAATTTTCCCCGATGAATAAAAAACAATGTGTTGCTAACTTGAATTATTGCCAAAACTGCTTATATGATCATAAAGGAAAAGAATGCTTATCAAAGAAGCGTTGCCTCGAATGCAACGAATTTCACAACACGTTGCTTCATGAATCGTATTCAAAGGAATTATCAAGACAAGGAGGTAATTCGACGCCTTCTACACAGCAAAACAACGTCCGTTCTAATCAAGAACGTGCAAATCAAGGAAACACGCACGTGACACAGCAAAATATGATGCAAGAAACTTTGCTTTCAACTGCACTACTAAAGGTGCAGAAAGCAGATGCGACATGTCTGACCCTACGGGCTCTCATTGATCAGGGCTCACAAATGTCTCTTATCACCGAGAACGCTGCTCAGCAATTAGGATTGCAGCGATCCAGGTGTGACGGCATAATCACGGGCATAGGACAAACAGAAAACAGTTGCAAAGGAATGATGAACCTAAACTGTATGTCAAGCTCAAGAATCAAACTTTATCAATTTAATATCGATGTTTTTATCATGAATAATCTAACAAAATATTTACCATCATACTCATTCCCTAAAATAGCATGCCCATTTCTGGAAAATTTAGAATTAGCAGATCCGGAGTACAATATCAGCCGACCCATAGACATTTTGTTGGGTGCGGACGTATATTCGAATATTCTTTTAGCGGGCATGTGCAGATTAAGCGAATCACTTCCGCTAGTTCAAGAGACTCGTCTTGGTTGGATACTATGTGGAAATATGAAAACTACATTAATGTGCAACGTCGTACAATTTGATTTAGACAGAGTTCAGCAATTCTGGGAGATGGAAGATGTTACAGAAGAAAAATCATTATCATCAGAAGATCAAGAGTGCATTCTATACTACAAAGCAACAACAAATCGTTTGGATGACGGAAAATACGAAGTGAGACTTCCACTCGTACCACAGTTTGAGGAGAAATTGGGACAGTCCAAAAATAAGGCTGTTGCTCAATTCATTCATTTAGAAAAGAAATTACAAAAAAACAGTTCTTTATTCAACGCATATAAGTCATTCATTACCGAATACAAAAACTTAGGTCACATGAAACCTTCACCTTGCAATCAGACACCGGAATGTTTCCTACCGCATCACTGCGTATTGCGCGAAGATAGTGCAACGACTGCATTAAGAGTGGTTTACAATGCTTCGGCAAAAACATCTACAAATAACAGTTTAAATGATCTGATGTACACGGGGCCCAATTTGCAGCAAGACCTTCAGTCTCTTATCATTAAATGGAGACAATATCAGTACGCATTCACGGCTGATATAGAAAAAATGTTTAGGCAGATTTGGGTACACCCAGAAGATCAACCTTTACAAAAAATTGTGTGGAGAGATAACCCGTCCCAAAAAATTCAAGAATATCAAATGACAACCGTAACATACGGCACAAAAGCAGCTCCATTTCTTGCAATGATGACATTGAGACAGTTAGCGACTGATGAACGGGATAAATTCCCAGAAGCTGCCAAGGTTGTCGAAGAATCATTCTATATGGATGATTTGGTCCATGGAGCCTGCTCCCTATCAAAAGCACAACAGTTGCAGCAAGATTTGATGAATCTACTGAAGTTAGGAGGATTCAACTTGAGAAAGTGGACATCAAACGATAGTCGTCTGCTGCAAATAGAAGATCAAGACTATTATAAACAAGAAAGCAAGAGTTTTAATCAAGCAGGATTAACTAAGACATTAGGACTTCGTTGGAATCCTACACATGATAACTTCACATTTGTATCAAAAATTGAACCATCAAGCACCAATATCACTAAAAGAATCATACTATCAGACATGTCTAAAATATTTGACCCATTAGGATGGATCGTGCCCGTAACAACAAAGTTAAAGATTTTATTTCAAGAAACATGGATAATTAATCTTCAATGGGATGAACAAGTACCAGATAAAATCAGCAAGGAATGGATCGAAATCAAATAAGAATTAGAAAATATCAATCAATTTAATATACCAAGATGGTACGGTACGAAAACAGCAAGCAGCGTAGAGTTACACGGCTTTTGTGACGCATCAACAAAAGCATATGCATGCGTCATTTACTGCAGAGTTATAAATAGCAATCAATCAACAATATTAGTAGCAGCTAAATCAAAATTAGTTCCTACGAAAAAACAAATATCACTACCTCGATTAGAATTATGTGGAGCACTGTTGCTAGCCAAACTCATGACCAAGGTCAAGCAATGTCTAGCAGGTCAAGACCTACATATATTTGGTTGGAGTGACTCTACTGCCGTATTGGGATGGCTGCAAGGAAACCCTAATCGATGGAAAACGTTCGTAGCAAATAGAACAATTCAAATAACTGATAGCATTCAACCACAATCATGGCGATACGTAAAATCAAGCGAAAATCCTGCTGACTGTGGAAGCAGGGGACTCAGAGTGGCTCAATTGAATGATTATCGTTTGTGGTGGCAAGGACCAACATGGTTACAATCTTTTGAAGCAACAAAAGAAAATCAAACAATCTATTCAACAAACGAGGAAATCAAGAAGCAAGAAGACGTTCACGTTGTTACAAAGAATGAATCAAGCATCATTACAGACCTGTTAAGCAAATATCAATCAATTAGCAAAATTGCACGTATTCTAGCATTAGTGATGAAAATCACGATCTACAAAAGAAAAGCAAAAAATCATTATTTATCATTATCAGAAATCAGTAAAGCAAAGCAAAAAATTATCAAGCAAGTACAACAGGAAGAGTTCGCGAAAGAAATAAGAGATTTAAAGCAAGAAGGAAAGCTAAATTCAAAAAGCAAATTATCAAAATTAAACCGTTACCTGGATGAAAATGATATCTTAAGAGTCGGAGGGAGACTAAAAAAGGCACATATCAGCCACGACATGCAGCACCCTATTATTCTGTCACACAGTGGCCGTCTCACAGAATTAATAATAGAGGACGCACATCAAACCATGTTACACGCCGGAGCCCGGCTGACATTAGGTTTCATCAGACAAAAATATTGGATTCTAGGAGGGAACGTCGCTACGAAGAAGCAGCTTCGTCGTTGCGTAACATGTAAGAAACAAAATCCAGACTGCCAACAGCAAATTATGGGGCAATTGCCGGAGGCTAGAAGTAATCCATCCCGTCCTTTTACACACGCAGGCGTAGATTTTACGGGTCATATTTACGTTAAAACAAGCAAAGGACGAGGTATCAAGAGCACAAAAGGATATGTGGCTGTCTTTGTGTGTATGGTCACAAAGGCAGTACACTTAGAACTAGTAGGAGATTTAAGCACAACTTCATTCATTGCAGCATTAAGAAGAATGGCAGCTCGCAGAGGGACGCCTAGTCACATTTATAGCGATAATGGTCGCAATTTCGTTGGTGCTAACAAAGTACTACAGCAGGAATATCAAACAATAATAAATATCATGCAAGACAAAGAATTAAAAGCAGAAGTATTAGATATGGAAATCGAGTGGAGTTTTAATGCGCCCTCATGGCCATCCGCGGGAGGCCTATGGGAAGCGGCAGTTAAAGGCTTCAAGTATCATTTCAAGAGGGTTATTGGTGACCAGATTCTTACATTTGAGGAGCTATATACAGTGCTTACACAGATTGAGGGTTGCCTCAACACGAGACCACTATGTGCTATATCAGAAGATCCAGACGATGTGGATTTTTTAACACCTGCTCACTTCCTCACAGGTGGATCAAAGGTTACTATACAAGAGACTGAAACGGATCTCAGAACCCGATGGCAGTTGACACAAAAAATTGTGCAGGATCTCTGGAAAAGATGGAAAAGTGAGTACCTAACACAAATTACAGAGAGAAGTAAGTGGAGACTAGCTAAAAGAAACCTCAATGTAAATGATATTGTCATGATTCATGATGACAATCTTCCGCCGGGAAAATGGCTGATGGGCAGAGTCATCGAGCTACATCCCGGTTCCGACGGTCATGTTCGCGTGGTTACAGTTAAAACCAAAAACGGAACACTGAAACGTCCTATCACAAAATTATCAAAACTCCCAGTCAACAATGACTCCTCGCAAATCACACAAGCAGATAGTGCGGGTTCGGGAGATTCTAACACAGATAAGCAGTCTGAAACAAGGAAAGCAGGCACCCGTTACAATATAGCGTCAGTGTTTACAGCAATCATGTTATTTTTTAGTATCATAACAACTTTCCAATGCACACTTAACGTCACACAATTCAGAAATAATCAATATATTTACTTCGACAAACTAACAAATATGCAGATCATAAGAGACGACTGGAAACTAATCATATACTACGATTTAGATCCTTATTGGGAAGGTATTACAGCACTTAACAAAAGTATAATGTCGCTGGAACAAACATGCAGCACAATTAAACAACAAACACATTGTGACATAATATTATTGCAATTACGACACGGTTACAATGAACTCGATTACAGCAATCATATGTTACTCAGTCAGCATTTTGCAAAGCAAGCGAACAGGTGGCGGCGAGGTCTTATCGACGGTGTCGGTTACATAGCAAGCGGCCTCTTCGGCGTATTGGACGCTCGATTCGCGGAACAATACGAGAAAGATATCACTCTTCTTCGCAAAAATCAAAAACATATTGTCTCATTTTGGCAAAATCAAACTTCAGTCATAGAGGCAGAATTCAGTCTCTTAAAGAGGACGGAGGCTACAATGCACAAACAACATAAAATGATTCATCAGAAATTTACAAACATCGAAAATACATTAGAAATATTAAAAGCTGAAACTCAAAACATTTCAAGGGCAACTGAAGTATCTATGGGAGCTATAGTCGCGAGCAATCTATTACGCGACTTGAAAGATTTACAGAACGCCTTAGTGGATACAATAACAGACATCTATCATGGTCGATTTAATCCACATTTAATAACAGCCGAACAATTACAGGATCAGCTGAGCAATATAGCTAGTCATTTGTCTAATGACGTCACCTTACCTGTAGAAAACATTCATACGGATCTTGCACAACTTTTTAAACTTCTACGGGTCAAAGCAAGAATGCTCAAGAATTACGCAATATTTGAAGTTCAAATACCTTTGATAAGCAGGGACACCTATGAAATATTCAAGCTTATACCAATTCCTGCGGAAAAACCCAACAAAACAATGTTATCAATTAAACCAGTGTCAGATTTTATAGCAGTGAACCTGAAAAAAGATGCATACATTATCTTGACAGAAAATATCATAGATTCCTGCCTAGTGACAAACGTACACTTGTGTAACATTCATTCTCCAATTTACAAATTAAGCAGAGATAAAGACTTCTGCCAATCAAAGGCATCAAAGTGTGAAGTCGATATCGATCCTTGTAAAAATCTTTGGATAGAAAGCCATTCTATCAACAATTATATTTATTTTTGCTGCGGTCAATGTAATCTACGAACAGTATGTGGAGATCAAGTTACCGCGCATCAGCTGACTCACTCCGGACTTATAACTATAGATTACGGCTGCATAATCAAATCAGATAATTTTGAAGTAATTGCGCATCAACAAAGAACGAGCGATGTTAGTATCAGTGCTAACATATACTCACCAGTCATTGCATCCATAAACCACGTTATAAACGTGTCTATTCCTCAAGATGTCTTGAACGACTCCAGCATAGAGAGCGATCGAGAGCTTAAAACGATTGAGGACAAAATCAAGATCATGAAAGAAAATGGATTGTTATTGGACAGTCTGTCACCCCATGACATTCATCATTATACCGCGATCTACTGTATGATCGGCGTGGTAGCAGCATGTCTTGGAGTGTTCGCGTGGAGGCGCGCGAGCTCGCGCTGCGGCCGCGCGCCCGCGCCGGCGGTGCCCGCAGCAACGACGCGCCCGGCGGCGGCGCGTGCCCGGCCACACAACGTGCGTGTGTTGGGGCTAGTGTAGTGTATCAGTGTGACAATGAAAGGGCGAAGGTGGTAACAAGTGCGCGAGTGTTAGATAAAGCCACTTCCCCTATGTTAGGTTCATATACAAGCATATCAAATTTGTGAACAGTGTGTTAACGATAGACACTAAGAAATTAGATTAAAATCAAATCATTTGTTATAATTATTTGTTTCTCAATTAATCAGTTGTATCGTTATATCTTTCCTCGGGGAGCATGTACGAGCAAACCCGTACAATATCAATTGTGTCAATTTTATGCTGACATCGACACGCAGCGAATGAATAAAATGTACGCTTTTTGAGTTAGCAATGAGTAGTCGCATATCACCGTTTGGACTAACCACAAAGACTCATTCGCCGCGAGTCGGTCAGTTATCAGTTTGGGTGTTCTATCAATATACAAATTCAATCATTCTATCAGTTTATCATTTAAATGTACCTTACCCGTACAAGCACCATAATTAGCTTCAATATTTAATATGTATGTGTGTATATCAAGGAGTATTTCCGGATTTAATTAAATACAGTAAGGTTACCACTTTTTAAATCTGGGGACAGCAGACACCAACAATTCTAGACGTTGCCGGTATTTAGCGAGGTAATCGAAAAGGTAATGTTCAATCAAATGCTTAATCATTTTAACACAAAAAAATCTTACACGATCAGCAATATGGTTTCACCAAAGGACGTTGTATGGCTGACGCCGGTGTCACTTTATTAAAACACATTTTTACAGTGTGGGAGGTGGCCCAAGATGCCATTTTGCCATTTTTGCCATTTTTTTGCCAATTTTTTGCCATTCTTTTATTATTATTTGTATTTCCTGTGCGTGTCCCAAATAAAATATTTTTCTTTTCTTTCTTTTTCTTTCCATAGGGATCTTTTGTGACCTCTCCAAGGCATTTGACTGCGTTGATCAAACTCAAACTCAAAGCATTTATTTCAAATAAACCAATTACAGGCACTTTTGAATTGTCAAGGGGTCGGTCAGTCAGAAAGATGAAGCTAGTTGCCCATTTCAAAGCGTAGTAGGTACCTATGGAGATGAACGGGCAAGAAACTCCATGGACACTCTTTTAAATCAAAATATTGTTACAATAGAGTGGTTACATCATTCATGTTGTAATTATACATGTGAGAACGATGTAGAAAGACGTGCACGTTAAAAGTCAAGTAAGTCAAGTAAGTTAAAGTCCGTAATAAAAAGATAAAAACAATTATGGAATTAAAATAAGCCGTCGCAGCTATGAAATGACCAGTGCCTACTGACGGCGCCCGTTCACGAACATGACGTATGGATCAGCTCAAACATTCAGCTCAACCATTTTGAAGGGAACTCAATGATCTAATACACACGCCACCACCAGCGACACATTTGAGTGAGCATGACATACTCTCAGCCGCCAGGGCACATTCAAGTCAATGAAAGACGAACCCAGTAAGCTATAAAGTGGGTACATAGTGCTCACACATGTGCTATGCAATTATACAATACTAAGAGATTGAATTTATACAATGCAAAGATAGGTTGTACAATCTTCATCAGCTCCAACACTATTTTCGAATGCTAATTAATTAGTTTACGCGCCCTTGTGGAGCAGGACCAGCCCTGAGCCAAGAATTTTTGTCAACGATATAATCCCCCAACTTATAATATGCTTGGCTGTATAGTGTGCGTTTTATACAAGATTTAAATTTCGTTTCATTCAGTTGGAGTATGTGGGGAGGTATTTTATTGTAACATTTTAAACAGTACCCCATGAAAGATGAGTCTACTTTAGCCAGTCTGAAACCTGGTTGAACTAATTGGTCCCTATTTCTAGTCCTATAGTTGTGTCTTTCACCTCTTTTACTGAAAAGATTTAAATTTTTCCTTACGTAGGTACATGATGTTTTCATAAATATATTGACAAGGTACCGTCATGATGTTAATGTCTTTAAACAGTTCCCTTAGAGAATCGCGCCTGCGGAGGCTGCATATTGCTCTGATAGCTCTTTTCTGCAGAATAAAAATAGACTCAATATCGGCAGCCCGTCCGCATAATAAAATGCCGTAAGACATGATACTATGAAAATAGCTGAAATAGACTAGCCTCGCGGTATCTACATTAGTAAATTGACGGATTTTTCTTACAGCATATGCTGCTGAACTTAGCCGTCCTGCAAGAGATGTTAAATGAGGACCCCATTGCAGCCTTGAGTCTAGCGTTATTCCCAGGAAAACAGTTTCATCGACAAATTCTAGTTTCTCGTTATTCAATACTATGTCACAATCACTACTTTTAACATTCGGTAAAGCAAATCTTATGCATTTCGTTTTTTTCCCATTTAATACTAAATTATTAGCAGTGAACCAATTATGTACCTGCAGTAGGGCATTATTTACGTCGTCAAGATTTGATGCACGTCTATTTATCTTAAAGATTAAAGAAGTATCGTCAGCAAATAATACCATTTGTGGTTGGTTTTTAAATAAATGGGGTAGATCATTAATATATACTAAAAAGAGGAAGGGACCTAATATCGATCCTTGTGGAACGCCCATTTGTACTTTTAAATGAAGTGAATTGATACCATTTATTTGCACTTTTTGTTGTCTATCATTTAAATAAGATTGTACTAAACTAAGCGCGAGTTTACCTAGTCCGTAATGCTCAAGTTTTAAGAGCAAGGTTTCGTGATCAACGCAGTCAAATGCCTTGGAGAGGTCACAAAAGATCCCTAGGGCATCTTGGGCCTCCTCCCACGCTGTAAATATGTGTTTTAATAAAGTGACGTGTAAGATTTTGTTGGTGTTAAAATGATTAAGCATTTGATTGAGCATTACCTTTTCGAACACCTTGCTGAATACTGGCAGCGCAGATACTGGTCTATAATTGTTGGTGTCTTTGCTGTCCCCAGATTTAAAAAGTGGTATAACCTTACTGTATTTCATTAAATCCGGGAAGACTCCTTGATCTACACACAAATTAAATATTAAAGCTAAGTATGGTGCTATAGTCTCGATTATTGCTGTACAAACTTTGATAGACATTCCCCATAGAACTTCGGTCAATTTGATTTTTATTTGCCGAAAAGCTTTTATAACTATCATAGGGTTTATATGTTTAAATTGAAATTCAACCGGGCAGCCTAAAACGTTCGCTCTTAATAAATCAATCGAGACATCAGTTGAGGAATTTAAAGCTTCCGTCGTTTTAACTGGTATATTAGTAAAGAAATTTACAAATTCTTGAGCGACTTCTAAGTTAGAGCTTATGGCACCACGTGAAGTCTCCAATGTATAATCTGTGCTACGTATTTTTTTCCTACTAGTTTCGTTATTTATAACTTTCCAAACTGTTTTTATTTTATTTTCTGCTGATTTAATCTTGTTGCTAATGTACTGGGCTTTAGCTATCTTGCAGGTATTCCTAAAAATTTTTGAATATGTAGCAACATACTTGTTGAAAGTTTCAGTGTTAATGTAGGGCTTAAGGCCGTACAGATCGAACAGTCTTTCCCTACTTATCCTAACACCTCTAGTTGCCCAGTCACTACAAATAAAATTAGGACAAATATTTTTTGTTTTCTTTTCAAAAGTTTTATTGAATTCATTGTGCACTACTGAAAAGAAATTCTCATACAATTTATTTGCATCGTCCCTAATATGACTCAGAACA
Organism: Brachylomia viminalis; assembly: GCA_937001585.2. NCBI lineage: Eukaryota > Metazoa > Arthropoda > Insecta > Lepidoptera > Noctuidae > Brachylomia > Brachylomia viminalis. The sequence goes on from OW443304.2 coordinate 27,044,401, forward strand.
TTTAACTTATTGTTTAGGGTACTATTGAATCTACTTAATTTGCCAGTCGTTATTGGTCTAAATTGTATTTGCACTTTTTGCAAAGGTGTTTTAAACTGAAAAGTTACCGTTTGTCCAGTATGATCAGATGGCAAATAATTTACGATGGCTTTCACTAAATAATCACAATCGCAGAAGACATTATCAATACAAGTAGCAGAACTTGGAGTTACTCTAGTTGGTTCAGTAAAAACATTCGATAAATTGAACGATTTAAAAAGGCTTAATAATCTACTGCTATTCGAATTAATTTCCAAAATGTTAATATTAAAATCACCACAAATAATTGCAGCTTTATTACTGGATGCAAGTTTCGCTAGGACATCTTCCATTATTGACTCAAATAAAGAAAAGTTCTGATAATTAGCGGGTCTGTAAATGCACACTACAACATGCTTATCTAGCTCAACACAGGACAGTTCGATGCAATGTTCAACTGATAAACCAACTGTCATTCCGTTGCTTAGATTTTAAACAATTTTTAATTAAGATTAGAGAACCTCCACGCAGCATAGATTTACGGTTAAAACAACTGCCTACACTGTAGTTCTCATAATTAATTAGCATTTGATAATCCTTTAACCAATGTTCAGTAAAACAAACAATGTCAAACTTTGTTTTTTCTAAAAACATTTCAATTTCTAATACACTCGAGAGCAATGAATCCGGGTCACTTAAAGAATCCTAAAAATCTCGGAAACTGAAAATGCTAGGTTAATGCAATAAATTGTATTTAATAGACAATGTAATACTGCTTAAATGAAGGTATTAAAACTTCTTAGTTATTGTAAAGTTATATCATAAAAAAATCAAATTTGAAAAAGGGCCACTTTCGAAGATGGAACTACGAAATTACAGCATTTGGTTTTGCTTTTGTTTGTAATCTGTCATTTGTGTGGGTACATAAACCATGTTGATAGTGCTCTATATTCATTATTCAAGCTGAAATTATGTCGCTTACGCCTGAAGAATGTACCAGAATACTTACAATGCTGGAAACCGGCCGGAGTCAGCGCGATACAGCCAGGACTGTCGGTGTGTCGCTGTCAACAGTACAAAGAGTTCTCCGACGTTACGAAGAAACTGGTTCTAACCTACGCAGACCAGGAACGGGCAGAACCAGGTGTACCACAGCACGAGAAGACCGATACTTGGTGAACACCGTGCTTCGAAATCGCTTTCTCACAGGAACTGAACTCACCAATCAGTTTCGACGCCTCGGAGGAAGTAACCCAAGTGCATGGACAGTAAGACGTCGGCTTGCTGAATCTAACTTAAAACCCCTTAGACCTGCAAACGGCCCTAAACTGGAGCGTGGGCATCGTATTTCAAGACTAAGATATGCCCAGAGCCACGTAAATTGGAGTATTGAAGATTGGTCAAAAGTTATGTTCTCCGACGAATCAAAATTTATGCTCTACAAGCACGATGGAAGACACAGAGTGTATCGAAGACCAGGGGAAAGATTCAAGCAAGCATGCATCGAAGAAAAAGTAGCCTACGGTGGTGGGTCTGTACTTGTGTGGGCCGGAATTTCTTCTGAAAGTCGCACAGAGCTGGTGATCATAGAAAACGGCTCTTTAACTAGCGTAAGATATGTGGAAGAAATCCTCAATGATGACGTTGGTCCATTTATGGTCAATTTAGGTGAGGATGCTATATTTATGCATGACAATGCCCGACCTCATACAGGTAGGATTGTGAATGACTACCTTCAAGAGATGAACATTACTCGTATGGAGTGGCCAGCGCGCAGCCCGGATATCAACCCGATCGAGCATGCTTGGGACGAGCTAGGCAGATGCGTAAAACAACGAAACCCTCCCCCAATCACGCTTCGTGAGCTCAAAATTGCTCTCACAGAGGAATGGGAGAATATTCCCCAAAATCGTATAAGGAACTTGGTGTACAGCATGCCAAACCGCGTAAACGCAGTAATGGAAGCACGAGGAGGCAATACGAAGTATTAAAATTCAAGAAAATCGTAATAAAGTTCAAAAATTTCATGTTTCCTATTTTTGTTTTAAGGAGAGATCAGCAGTTTTTTTCTTTATGTAATTTTGTGTTAATAAAATGTATTTTTTTTTACTTTCATTTAAGGAGTATTACATTGTCTATTAAATACAATTTATTGCATTAACCTATCATTTTTAGTTTCCGAGATTTTTAACATTCTTTAAGTGACCCGGATTCATTGCTCTCGAGTGTAATTGTATTTAATTGTATTTGTATTTGTTTTATAATTGGTCCGTGTTGGCTTTAATTCAATAAATAATAATAATAATAATTTGGAAGAAATACCTTGAATATTTTGATGAAATAATTTCAAGACATTTTGCTGATGTTTTTGATTATTAATTAATTTAAAGCAAGAAGATACCTTGTAGTTGTTACATATAGGAATATTCTTACTGGTACCTTCTGTTGTCTTACAAACTAGTTTAAATGATTATCCGGAGTTATCCCCAATACTTCAATGTCATCACCAGGCAATGAGCTCCTAGTGAGTGAGGGGCATGGAACCTCCTTCGTACAATTTGTAAAAATACTTATAGCATTTGAGCTACATTTATTCAAGCTCACCACCTTATTATTAGTACTATTACTAACCATTGTGGTGTTAATAACACAAAACTTCGACATACTACTTATGTCTGAGTTTATATAAAAAGCTAATAGCCTTGCTATTATGTGTCTAAAACTAACAGGCAGATACACAGTATCTCTAGTCGATTTTAAAGTTTCCACAAAACTATTGGTGTCAAAATACACAAGCTTGTCACTGTAATGAGTAACTAAAAAGTGCATATGGTTATTAAGCATATGAATATAATTGTTTTGTCTTTTCGTCAAAGTTTCAAAATATGGGAAAGCACACAATATTATTTTACTACATTTTAACTTTAACAACTCAGTTACACATTCAGTGATTTGTTCCTTTTTGACCTTAGCACTATTACCTACAAATACAGTAATAGTGGTTCTAGGATTAAATACCTTTCCTGTTACTGATGCCATTATTCGTTTGTAGGTTGACCCTGGCATACAATAATTGTGGGTAGAATAACTCTGCTTGTTACTAATTAATTTACCTAAACCTCTTCCTATACTATCTGAGAACATAACTGAATTGTAACAATCATGACTACTGAAAGCTGGACAAGTACCAATCTCAGGCACTTGGGATAGATGTTGTACTATATCTGGTTTATCTTGCTTGAAAGTACAGTCTTGAGACAAACTCTCAGTCTGGGACGGGTCCTCCGTTACCTCAGGCTGGACAGCATCAGGTTTTGAAACCTTCTGACAAGTGCACTGACACATAACTAACTCATTAGCAGCAAGAATATGTTCTTTAATTTGGTTCTGAGAACCCACATATTTAATGTAAAGGGAACTGAGTCTACCTTCAAGTACCTGTATGTCAGACTGTAAGCGCTGTGTATCAATTTCATAGATTTTTTTTGCTGTCCCCTAATTTGATTTGATATTTGTTCAATTTATTGATTAGCTCAACACGTTCTTTTCTCAGTGGAATATTTTTGGAAAAGTATTTGTGTTGTTTCCTAACTTGGTTACATTTTTTAATTATTCTATTTAGTTTTGCATATTTTTTTTATTAACATTACACGAAACCTAGCTCTTAAAACTTAAGCATTACGGACTACGTAAACTCGCGCTTAGTTTAGTAAAATCTTATTAAATGATAGACAACCAAAAGTCCAAATCAATGGTGTCAATTCAATTGATTTAAAAGTAAAAATGGGTGTTCCATAAGGCTCAATATTGGGTCCCTTCCTATTTTTAGTATATTAATGATCTACCCACTTTTAATAAAAAAAACAACCACAAATGGTATTATTTGCTGACGATACTTCCATAATTTTTAAGATACATAGACGTGCATCGAATCTTGACGACGTAAATAATGACCTACTACTACTGCTACACAATTGATTCACTGCTAATAATTTAGTACTACATGGGAAAAAAAACGAAATGCATAAGATTTGCTTTACCGAATGTTAAAAGTAGTGATTGTGACATAGTATTGAATAAAGAGAAACTAGAATTAATCGAAAAAAACGTTTTCCTGTAGATAACGCTCGACTCAAGGCTGCAATGGGGTCCTCATTTAACATCTATTGCAGGGCGGCTAAATTCAGCAACATAATTCTTGTAAGAAAAATCCGTCAATATACCAATGTAGATACAGCGAGGCTAGTTTATTTCAGTTATATTGATAAATGTTTTTATTTCTGTAAGTAGGTTTGAACAAACACTTTTTAAAAACTGATGAGGTAGGCATTTCCTATCTGACTACTCTGAGAAGAAAGGCCGAAACAAACTCAGAGGTCAGAGTCTCTTTTAAAGTCCAGACAAAATCTTGGTCAGATCATATGAAGGCAATGTAGATCGGTGTCTGAAGTGGTCTTTTGAGGAAAGAACCGCACAGATTGAGTGAACCTGTCCAGTCAGTGCACGCAATTGTCAGCAATCGTGCAGTTCAACTTAGACTTAAGGAGCTCAACGATTCGGCGAACAATACCAAATAAAGGAAATTTGAGTAGGCCGCATAAATTACTCAAACTGCCAGAACATGATTAAAACTGGAACAAAAACTCACATAGTTCTCACATTCACAATAATTAAAAATAATATAATACTTTACACAGTAAATATTAGTGTCATTGTATATGTAAATAAGTATAGATACTTATAGCAAAGATTAAAAGTAAAAATTGTTAGCAAAATAAAATAAATTGATATTGCCTGTGCTTGTGCCTGTGCTACAGTAAGGTAATACCACTTTTCAAATCCGGGGACAGTAAAGACACCAATAATTATAGCCCCGTATCCGTGTTGCCAGTTTTCAGCAAGGTATTTGAAAAGGTATTGATTGCGTCGATCACGAAACCCTGCTCTTGAAACTTGAGCAATAAGGACTTGGAATACTTGCGCTCAGTCTAGTAAAATCGTATTTAAATGATAGGCAGCAGCAACTTCAAATAAATGGTGTCAATTCACTTACTTTAAAAGTAGAAATGGGAGTTCCACATGGCTCGATATTGGGTTCTTTCCTCTTTTTTGTGTATATTAATGATCTACTCCATTTATTAAAAAATCAACCACAAATGGTGTTATTTGGTGATGATACTTCTTGCTACACCAGCTACATCCACTTTTGACTCGTTTTGGAAAACACTTTCAAATTTCAAAAACTCTGTTCCTGTTTTGAAACGAGTTCCCTGCGGCGCTAGACCTTTAGTGGCACAACACCTAGCAGGTTGCGTTCGTCTTGCCGCCCGGGAGAACTCGCTAAGTGCTTGGGTAGAACTGCTCACCTTCCCTTACAGAATTCTACATTGTACAAAAGAATTTGGCAACCAAAAAGACATTAACTGCACAAATGAAAGAAAACTGTAATATTTCGACTCATTTAGATTCAAAATTACCGACACAGAAATATACCTCTTCAAGAGGTATGTCCCATCTGATCGAATCTAAGTTAGGGGAAGGTGACAGTAGCGGAGCAGCCGGGATTCTTTTTAGTAATGATGTGGTAGCACCGTGTTCTCCAGAAACAATCGCAGCTCTGGAGAGCAAACACCCAGCCCCAGCGGATGGCCTTTCTTTCCCCGACCCCCCTAATCCGGATAATCACTCCCTCACCATTACAGGTCGAGAGTTGGTCATAGCCGTTTCCTCCTTCCGGACCGGCTCCGCTGGCGGCCTCGACGGCCTGAGTCCGCAGCACCTTAAGGACCTTATCTGTTCTGGCGCCGGGGCTGCTGGTCAATTGCTCTTGAAGGAGCTTACGGCTCTGATTAACCTTATGCTCTCCGGCAAGGTGAACGAAGCCGTCATCGACGTTCTGTACGGGGCAAATCTATGCGCCCTGCGTAAGAGGGATGGCGGCATTCGTCCAATTGCTGTGGGAACTTTTTACCGTCGTATGGCAGCCAAGATTTGCTGTAAATTTTATGGTGAGGTTGTTTCGAAAAAAATTCAGCCCCTGCAGCTAGGATACGGCTCTAAAGGGGGCTGTGAGGCTGCCGTACACGCCTTGTCGACCTACCTAAATTCTGGCAAAGGAGAGGCCATCCTGAAGGTTGACATAAAGAATGCCTTCAATTCTGTTTATAGGGACACCTTGCTGGCAGAAACTAAAAAAGAAATACCTCAAATCTATAGTTTCCTTTGGCAATGCTACAGACATCCTTCTAAATTAATGTATCGGGACCACCTTTTGGAATCTGCTGTTGGCTGTCAACAAGGTGACCCCCTCGGACCAGTGATCTTTAGTTTAGCCATTCACCCAATTATTCGACAGCTAAATTCCAAATTTAACGTTTGGTATCTTGACGATGGAACTTTGGGAGGCGATGTAGAAACCGTTTTAAAAGATCTACAATTCTTAGAAAATGAACTTCATTCCATTGGCCTTGATCACAACCACTCGAAATGTGAACTTTATATGGCGGACAGTACTGACAGACATCTGACACTCCCCAAGTTTAACGCAATAGCTCCAGAAATCAAAATTATTGAAAAAAGCTCTCTTCGTCTTTTTGGGTCTCCTGTTTTCGAGAATTCCTTTCCCTTTATTGAAGAAAAAATACAAAATTTCAAAGACGTTTCGGAAAGATTGTTCCAAATTAACATGCATTCGCCTTAATCCTAATCCGTTATTGCTGTTTCGGCCCTAAATTAACATATTTCCTTCGCGCTTCCCATTTATGGAAGCACACTCACCTTTTAGAAAAAATGGACCAAATTATTCGACATACATTAACTTCGATTTTAAATAGATAGATAGATAGATAAACCATTTATTTGGTGCACACAAAAAACAGCACAACACACAAAAATACAATCAGAAGATAAATATACTTACAATTATAAAAAATAAAAAAAAACAAGGTGCCGATATAGTATCAAGAAGAAAAACATACATAGCGCAGTAAAAATGACACTTTGACAAATATTTAAAAACTAATTACTATCTAACGGAAGTACACAGTGCGGTGCGTGTCTCAAGGTTGCACCAAATGGGAGTCCAACTCAGCATGTGTCAGGCAAATATACCTGACACTGATATTCTGCTGGATCCCTGAGTGACACACGGACGCTGAGCCGACGAGATAAATTGGTGTTGTGACAGTGTGATTGCAGAGTGAAGTTAAGGATACCCGACGCTTTAACTATGTATTCCACAGTAAAGTTTTGCATTGGGAAACATACAAGCTTGTTCGTAGGTGTGTCAATAATGTGTTTTGATTAAGTACGATTACAGTATTTCGTTAAATTATGCAGATATAATGTGTAAATTAATAATATTATAAATATAGTGGCGTAGGTGCGAATAAAATAAAACGATGGCTAGAATAAAATTAAAATTAAATGCGTTTACAATAAATAAATGTAGGTAAATAACATACGTAAGTATTATAACTATTCTCCCATTACATACCCTTGTTCACAGGATGTGATCACGTGATACGCTACACAGACAGATTGACTCGTGAAGGACACGACATCCAGTTTTATATAATGGACGTGTTCGATACAGTCATCCCTAGATTTTTCTGCGAGGTGATAAGAAATTGCCGTAGTCGAACTGTGAAAGTAACAAGATATTTAAGATTCCTTATCGGCGGCGGCGGGGGAATATTATTCCAGCATTTAGATGCAGCATACCTAAAACTTCCCCTGAAAGCAGCAGTCTTGTGTGGTTGAGTGGAGAGTTGCTGCGAGCACTGTCTACTTGCGCATTCTCTTCTACTAGTGATCCAGCTCAGTTTATTGTACAGGTAGGACGGCTGCTTGTAATTTATTACTCCAAAAATGTAAATGTAAATGTGGCCATGGACGACCGAGCTTGGACACAAGCTACTCTTCCCATTCGTATGGGACGCCTCGGCGTCCGCAAAATTTCTAGTGATAGTTTACCGGCTTTCATATCCTCGGTCTACGGCACTGAAAAATTAATCAGGAAATCCTAGCCCCCACACTGATTAATTTTGATGTGCCATGCTTCACCGAGGCTATGCATGCCTGAGGACTCGCTTGTCCGAATTCAGATCAACCCGATAATCCATCTTCCCAGAGAAAGTGGGATGAGCCGCTTTGCAGAGTAGTACAGAACAATTTACTTAACACGTCTGCTACTACTGCGGAGCGTGCGCGCCTGCTTGCTGTGGGTAGGTGGGAGTCGGGTCTTTGGCTTCATGCACTACCGTCGTCGCACATAGGCACTTTGTTAGACGACACTACTTTCCGCCTCGCTGCTTGCCTACGACTAGGAGCTCCTTCTTGTTCTCCCCATCGCTGTCACTGTGGCGAAGTTGTCAACAGCCTTGGACACCATGGCCTGTCTTGCAGCCGAAGTGCGGGTCGCTTAGCTCGGCACGCGAACATAAATGACATCATCCGACGAGCTCTTGTCACCGTCGGCGTTCCAGCTGTATTAGAACCTAAAGGCTTGACACGCGACGATGGCAAGAGACCGGACGGCATGTCTTTATTTCCTTGGAAGGTGGGTAGGCCTTTAGTGTGGGACGCAACTTGTGTCGATACTCTTGCGCCATCCCATCTTCCTGACTCGGCGTGCTGTGCTGGCGCTGCTGCTGCGGCTGCGGAAAACCTCAAACGGCGAAAGTATAATAACCTTATCGGAAATTATATTTTCGAGCCGTTTGGGGTTGAAACCCTCGGGCCGTGGGGTCCGAGTGCTCACGGTTTGTTCAACGAAATCTCCAAACGGCTTGTTGACACTTCCCGTGATCCAAGGGCTGGCCTTTACCTTGGCCAGAGGCTTAGCATTGCCATACAACGTGGCAATGCCGCCAGTCTCTTGGGTACTTTACCAGTCGACAGCGATGCAGAGGATTTTTTCGACGCCATATTTTAATTTGTTAATAGTTTTAGTTAGTTAAGGTTATTATATTTTATATTTTTGTTTGGTTAGTTTATATAGTTATTTGATAACAATAATAATATGACTACGCAAATAAATCATTAACTGTTACTTCTTTAATTTTTAAGGTAGAAAGAAGTGCTACAAATTTTGACGACGTTAATAACGCCCTAATGCAGGTCCATAATTGGTTCACTGCTAATAATTTAGTATTAAATGGAAAAAAAACTAAGTGTTTACGATTTTCTTTACTTAATGTCAAAAGTAGTGATTGTGAGATAGTATTGAATCAAGAGAAACTGGAATTCGTCGATAAAACTGTTTTCCTGGGGATCACGCTCGACTCGAGGCTACAATGGAGTCCTCATTTAATATCTCTGGCGGGACGGCTAAGTTCAGCAGCATATGCTGTCAGAAAAATCCGTCAATTTACCGATGTAGATACCGCGAGGCTAGTCTATTTTTTAATAATTGTATTGACCGTGGTGAGTTTCCTGATCTTATGAAAAACAGTAAAATAATACCGTTGTTTAAATCGGGTAGTACATCAGACCCTACTAATTATAGACCTATATCAGTGCTACCTACCTTTAGTAAAATTTTTGAAAAGCTTATTCTAAATCAAATGCAACGATTTTTTAACGTACATAAATTACTGCATAACAAGCAGTTCGGTTTTACAAGGGGTCGTTCAACTACCGATGCCGGAGTTGAACTTTTAGGGCATGTGTATAATGCATGGGAGGACAAATGCGATGCGTTGGGTATCTTTTGCGATTTGTCCAAGGCATTCGATTGTGTTCTTCATGAAACATTAATCAGGAAACTGCACCACTACGGAATCCGTGGCACCTCTCTGGATCTTCTTACTTCTTACTTAAGTGATAGGATTCAGAGAGTTGATGTTAACGGAAAAAGATCACCCGGATCGGTAGTAAGAATGGGGGTCCCTCAAGGCTCAATTCTTGGTCCATTTTTATTTCTTATTTATATAAATGACTTGCCTTACCTCATAAAAGATAAACATGATATAGTGTTGTTTGCAGACGACACTTCACTTTTATTTAAACTCAAACGTCAGCAGCTGGTTACTGACAATGTAAATAGCGCCCTCGCAAAAGTAGTTAACTGGTTTAACGTTAATAACCTTCTTCTTAACGAGAAAAAAAACTAAATGTATTAAGTTTACGTTACCACATGTTAGACAGGTAGAAACAAGTGTTCTCATAAAGGGGGAAGAGTTGAAACCCGAAAATACCACAGTATTCTTAGGCATAACTTTAGACGCCAAGCTGCAATGGGGCCCCCATATAGATAAAATGTCAAAAAAGCTTAGCTCTGCAGCATACGCTGTTAGAAAAATTCGTGGTTTAACAGATTTAGAGACAGCCCGTTTAGTATACTTTAGTTATTTTCATAGTGTAATGTCGTACGGTATTCTGCTGTGGGGAAATGCCGCCGATATTCAGACGATTTTTGTTTTACAAAAAAGGGCAATTCGTTCAATTTATAAATTAAGTCCCAGACACTCCCTCAGAGAAAAATTTAAAGAGATTAATATAATGACTGTGCCTTCTCAGTATATTTATGAAAATCTTTTGTATGCACATAAAAATATTAATCTGTTTAAAAAATACAGTGATATCCATAGTATAAATACTAGGAACAAACACAAATTTGTTGTTCCTACAACCAGGCTCAAGAAAATAGGTGGCTCGTTTAGATGTCAATGTATACATTTTTATAATAAACTTCCTAGCCACATTCAAGAACTAAGCCTTAATAAATTCAAATCTTTTATAAAAAGGAAACTATGCCAGAAAGCCTATTATACTGTCAAATACTTTATTGAGGACAAAAAGGCTTGGGAGTGAGCTGTTCCAATAAATTTACACAGGGAACGTTGATTTATTTTTTTTGCTAACTATTGTACTTTTAATCTTTGCTATAACTATCTATAACGTTTTACATATACAATGACATGAATATTTACTGTATAAAGTATTATATTATTTTAATTGTTGTGAATGGGAGGACTATGTGGGTCATTGTTCCAGTTTGAATCATGTTCTGGCAGTTTGAGTAGTTTATGTGGCCTACCCAAATGTCCTTTCTTTGGTATTGTTCGTCGAATCGTTGAGCTCCTTAAGTTCTGAGTCGAGCTGCACGGTTACTGACAAATGCGTGCACTGTCTGGACAGGTCCACTCAATCTGTGTGGTTCTTTTCTCAAAAGTCCATTTCAGACACCAATCTGCATGGTCCTCAATGATTATGTCCGGATTTTATATACACAATGACATTAATGAATTTTATATACATATACTATGACAAGAGTATTTACTTTGTAAAGTATTATGCTATTATTTTAACTATTGTGAATGTGAGAACTATGTTGGTCATTGCTTTCTTTTTGTATTTTTACTCTTAGTGTAATCATGATCTGGCAGTTTGAGTAACTTGTGCGGCCTACTCAAATGTCCTTTCTTTGGTATTGTTCGTCGAATCGTTGAGCTCCTTAAATTCTGAGTTGAGCTGCACGATTGCTGACAATTGCGTGCACTGACTGGACAGGTCCACTCAATCTGTGTGGTTCTTTCCTCAAAAGACCATTTCAGACACCGATCTACATAGCCTTCACATGATCTGACCAAGATTCTGTCTGGACTTTAAAAGAGACTGTGACCTCTGAGTTTGTTTCGGCCTTTCTTCTCAGAGTAGTCAGATAGGAAACGCCGACCTCATCTAGTTTAAAAAAAATATATGATTGACGTGTAAAAGTGTTTGTAAAAACCTACTTACAGAAATAAAGTCATTTATCATTTATCATTTATCATTATCATTTATTTTAGTTACTTTCATAGTATCATGTCTTACGGTATTTTACTTTGGGGACGGGCTGCAGACGTCGATTCTATTTTTATTCTGCAGACAAGAGCCATCAGAGCTATATATAATCTCTGCAGGCGCTATTCTCTAAGGGAACTGTTTAAGGTTATTAACATCTTGACGGTACCTTGTCAATATTTCTATGAAAACATCATGTACGTAAGAAAAAAATTACATCTTTTTACTAAAAGAGGTGATATACACATACCTATTAGTTCAACCAGGTTTCAGACTGGCAAAAGTAGACATATCTTTCATGGGGTACCTACTGTTTAAAATGTTACAATCAAATACCTCCCCACATCATCATCATCATCATTTCAGCCGAAAGACGTCCACTGCTGGACATAGGCCTCCCCCAAGCACCTCCACTACGACCGCTTTTGTGCTTCCCGCATCCAACGGGTTCCTGCGGCCTTGACAAGATCGTCTGTCCACCTTGTGGGAGGCCTTCCAACGCTACGTCTTCCGGTACGCGGTCGCCACTCTAGAACATTCCGGCCCCATCGGCCATCTGTTCTGCGAGCAATGTGCCCTGCCCACTGCCACTTAAGTTTGCCAATCCTTCCTCCTTCCTTCATTCTTCCTCCCCACATACTTCAACTGAATGAGACGAAATTCAAATTTTGTATAAAACGCACGCTATGCAGTCAGGCATATTATAAGTTGGGGGATTATATCGCTGATAAAAATGCCTGGCTCAATGTTGGTCCTGCTCCACAACCACAACTAATTGATTAACATTTAAAAATACTGTTGGAGCTGCTGAAGATTGTAAGACTACCTTTGCATTGTATAAACTTGTGGCGTAAAGAGGGAAGATTCGAAATAAACTTACCGGGAAGATCCCGTCTTGCCGCTTCGCACACCGGTGGGCTAGAAGGCGTGTTCGGTAATTTTGATCTTGCTTCAACTTCACTTCACATATTTTTCCACAGGCGCTGGTTCAGGGTATATCTGGTATCTTGCGGGGATTGTAGCACGTTTTCAACCGAAGGACCTTATTTTTTAGAAAAGTATATATCGCGCGTGGCGTGTATATGCGGACACACGTAAGGTACGTAGTACAGTGAAAAAAAAACACACATAGGAGCGCGGCGCTAGTGTGCTCATCCGCAACCAATCGGAAGGCTCGACGAATGGGCGATGAGCAAGCCCCGGAAGCTTATTCAAATCAACACCCTCAGCAATTACACACAAAAGCTTGATTACTAGTTGTGGGAAAACACTATCCTAAAATCTCCAAGATTTAATTCAGCAGGTACGTAATACCAACTACAAAGAGAACGGTACGTAACAAAACTCAATCTCCTTTGTATTATATCATTTCATAGGACAAGTGCGAGTACTAAGTACTATCGAGCTACCTATTACCGGGTAATGTCTTTCATTGACTTGAATGTGCCCTGGCGGCTGATAGATGTCATGCTCACTCAAATGTTTCGCTGACGGTGGCGCGTGTGTTGGATCCCCCCAAAATGGTTGAGCTGAATGGTGCTGATCCATGCGTCATGTTCGTGAACGGGCGCTGTCAGTTGGGACTGGTCATCTCTTAGCCACCACGGCTAATTTTATTTATGAATTGTTTTGTTTAAATATATGTTTGCTGTACTCTGGACACTCAACGTGTGGGTACGTCTTATTTACATCGTTCTCACATATTATAATGATACCTATATTCAACATTAATGATGTAACTAATATTTATGTAACAATATAATTTAAAAGAGTGTCCATGGAGTTTCTTGCCCGTTCTTCTCCATAGGTACCTACTACGCTTTGGAGTGGGCAACTAGCTTCATATATCTGACTGACCGACCACTTGACAATTTAAAAGTGCCTGTAAATGGTTTAATTGAAATAAATGCTTTGAGTTTGAGTTTCTTGCTCGTTCTTCTCCATAGGTGTCTAGTACACTTTGGAATGGGCCTAGCTTCATCTTTCTGATTGACCGACCCCTTGACAATTCAAAAGTGCCGGTAATTGGTTTATTTGAAATAAATGCTTTGAGTTTGAGTCAATAGTCATTTACAATTTATGTGTGTACTGTATGAACAGAAGAGAGCTAGCAGTAGCCAGCTTGTAATATGCGGTGTGTTGCAGTGCCTGGACCATGTGTCGGGCGCACAGCTCAACCCCGCGGTGACGCTGGCGGCGCTGGTGTGGGGGCGCGTGTCCCGGCGCCGCGCGGTGGGCGAGGCAGCGGCGCAGCTGGCGGGCGCCGCGCTGGGCGCCGGCCTGCTGCGCGCGCTGTTGCCGGCCGGCGCGGCGCTGTGCGTGACCGTGCCAGCCGCGCGCCTGGCCGCGTGGCAGGCCGCGTGCGTGGAGGCGCTGCTGGGCGGCTGCCTGGCGCTGGCCAACTGCGCGGCATGGGACACGCGCAACGCTGGCGTGCGTGACTCGTGGCCGCTGCGCGTGGGCCTGTCCGTCGCCGGCCTGTCGCTCGTCGCGGTTTGTATCGCTACCCACCGACCGGCGGCTACTATTTTTTACTTATCGTATTTAAAACTCTATAATATTTGGGACAGCGACTGGCTACACATTTTTTCTCAAATACACTCGAGAGCAATGAATCCGGGTCACTTAAAGAATGTTAAAAATCTCGGAAACTAAAAATGATAGGTTAATGCAATAAATTGTATTTAATAGACAATGTAATACTCCTTAAATGAAAGTAAAAAAAAATACATTTTATTAACACAAAATTACATAAAGAAAAAAACTGCTGATCTCTCCTTAAAACAAAAATAGGAAACATGAAATTTTTGAACTTTATTACGATTTTCTTGAATTTTAATACTTCGTATTGCCTCCTCGTGCTTCCATTACTGCGTTTACGCGGTTTGGCATGCTGTACACCAAGTTCCTTATACGATTTTGGGGAATATTCTCCCATTCCTCTGTGAGAGCAATTTTGAGCTCACGAAGCGTGATTGGGGGAGGGTTTCGTTGTTTTACGCATCTGCCTAGCTCGTCCCAAGCATGCTCGATCGGGTTGATATCCGGGCTGCGCGCTGGCCACTCCATACGAGTAATGTTCATCTCTTGAAGGTAGTCATTCACAATCCTACCTGTATGAGGTCGGGCATTGTCATGCATAAATATAGCATCCTCACCTAAATTGACCATAAATGGACCAACGTGATCATTGAGGATTTCTTCCACATATCTTACGCTAGTTAAAGAGCCGTTTTCTATGATCACCAGCTCTGTGCGACTTTCAGAAGAAATTCCGGCCCACACAAGTACAGACCCACCACCGTAGGCTACTTTTTCTTCGATGCATGCTTGCTTGAATCTTTCCCCTGGTCTTCGATACACTCTGTGTCTTCCATCGTGCTTGTAGAGCATAAATTTTGATTCGTCGGAGAACATAACTTTTGACCAATCTTCAATACTCCAATTTACGTGGCTCTGGGCATATCTTAGTCTTGAAATACGATGCCCACGCTCCAGTTTAGGGCCGTTTGCAGGTCTAAGGGGTTTTAAGTTAGATTCAGCAAGCCGACGTCTTACTGTCCATGCACTTGGGTTACTTCCTCCGAGGCGTCGAAACTGATTGGTGAGTTCAGTTCCTGTGAGAAAGCGATTTCGAAGCATGGTGTTCACCAAGTATCGGTCTTCTCGTGCTGTGGTACACCTGGTTCTGCCCGTTCCTGGTCTGCGTAGGTTAGAACCAGTTTCTTCGTAACGTCGGAGAACTCTTTGTACTGTTGACAGCGACACACCGACAGTCCTGGCTGTATCGCGCTGACTCCGGCCGGTTTCCAGCATTGTAAGTATTCTGGTGCATTCTTCAGGCGTAAGCGACATAATTTCAGCTTGAATAATGAATATAGAGCACTATCAACATGGTTTATGTACCCACATAAATGACAGATTACAAACAAAAGCAAAACCAAATGCTGTAATTTCGTAGTTCCATCTTCGAAAGTGGCCCTTTTTCAAATTTGATTTTTTTATGATATAACTTTACAATAACTAAGAAGTTTTAATACCTTCATTTAAGGAGTATTACATTGTCTATTAAATACAATTTATTGCATTAACCTAGCATTTTCAGTTTCCGAGATTTTTAGGATTCTTTAAGTGACCCGGATTCATTGCTCTCGAGTGTACATAATAAGTATGAAAAAAGGAAGCGGTCGTATTGACGTAATCGTGCGAATTATTCCAGGGCGAGCTGACCGGCGCCAGCATGAATCCGGTGCGTAGCTTCGGGCCTGCGCTGTGGAGCGGCAACTGGACTAGCCACTGGGTCAGTACTAGGGCTTCCAATACCGGGATATCAGTATTGGCCAATACCGGGATCCCGATTTTTTTGGCATTATTCAATACCGGTATTGAAATGTCTAATTTCGTGATCCCAGTACCTCTGTTTTTTTTCAATTGGTTCTACAGTGACTCAATTTCGTTCTATTGCACATTATAATTATTTCCAACCAATTTTTTATCTGGGTAAGTTTTAGAAACTGCATATTTTAATTATCTCATTTATATGTATAGACATATACATTTAATTACTACTTGCGCGGGTAAAGAATGGGATTAACAATGGTGATCTTTGTATTTGCGTCTTGGCCACAGATACGGTTTTGTATTAGCGAAAAGTACATAGACCTATAGAAGTGCTATCCTGAAAGTCCTCAAGTCAAGTCTCAACTTCTCAAGTCATCAAAGCAACTGTAGCAGCACGCATCGCGTACGCATACCGCGGCTACACTAAGCTATCGAGCGGCGCACCACCATCGCCACATATATTTATAACCTCAGCGCTTAAATGATTACCTGGACTGTTGTAAGAGGGCGCGCGCTGCGCGCTGCACATCGCATGATATTTCGACTGTGTTCTGATTGGTTGTTCAGTAAATACTACTTGTTACTCAAATTCCACTAATTGTGCCTTGGTAATTTTTTATGTATATAAGCCCCCACTAAATGGTTATGAATTCCTTCCTACAACCATTATTGTTTTACTTTTATATTACCTAACGCGTCGTTAAAGTGGTGACCCCGAACGAACAAAACCGACCTACCGTCGAATAAATCATCAACAGCATCAATCATCTTCAGCTACGCTCATCATCAATATCAGCGAAGCTCAGCAATGGAAGAAGCAGCAAAATTCCAACAAGAGATCGCCAAAATTTCACTTTCCCTGCGTTTTCCACCGTTTTGGCGTGCGACACTGCATTTGATAGATTGGTTGTTTGGTGATGCCACACTTTTGACGGATGATGCTTGTCTTAAATTCATGCTGCGAAAACTAGACGAAGCAGACAACGTCATTAGACAAAACCTTGCCTCAGCTCTCAGAATGCGCATAAAGCAGAGACGGCACACCTTTATTGATGATAGTGATAGCGACAGTGAGGTATTCCTTTGTCACGCCTGCATTCCAATCTTTAATTAACCAATGAAAAACATCTGGAGGCAGAAATAGAAGCTAAAACTCAAAGGGAAGTTAAGCCCCAAGCTTCTTCCAGCAATTTAGTCAATTGTAAGAGTTAAGATGAGCATTTATGTAGGCGGCCGAGAGATGTATATTGACATGGCGTATTATTATTTACTAAGCATTCCATCTACGAGCGTAGAGGCGGAGCGAACATTTTCCTCGGTTACATATTTGTGCATCCGATTAAGATTGTCGCTCTCGGATAAAGTTTAGATGGTATTTCCTGCCTACCAATTCATTTTCAGGAAGAAAGATCCGAAACAAATTTTGGGGTGGTTTGGGATCTACCTCCTAGTGGTCCACCCCAGGCAACGTAGGCAGTTTGAGTAGCTGATGCGGCCTACCCAAATGTCCTTTCTTTGGTATTGTTCGTCGAATCGTTGAGCTCCTTGAGTCTAAGTTGTGCTGCACGATTACTGACAATTGCGTGCACTGACTGGACAGGTCCACTCAATCAATTCGGCCTTTCTTCTCAGAGTAGTCAGATAGGAAACGCCCACCTCATCTAGTTTAAAAAAAAATATGATTGACGTGTAAAAGTGTTTGTTCAAACCTACTTACAGAAATAAAATCATTTATCATTTATCATTTAACGGCACCACAGGCTTGCCTGTGGTACGGCTGAACGATCCCACTTAGCGGTGGTAGGATCCGCAAGGGGCCGCCTGGCTCGCGACCACCATCCCACCTGAGTCCGGCGCCGAGCAGCTTGCTGTGTTCCAGCGGTGTGTGGGAGTGCCAGTGCTTTTGGGGGAGAAGGAGACTGTCAGTTGCGCTCGACTTTTTCGCCAACAACATTTCAACTTTTTACTTAATCAACTATGACGACCAATGCAAAGAAAAATAGGGTTAAACAACGGCTGCACTTCCTCCCACTAAAAGTGCACCTTACCAACATAAGAGAGTTGCACTCCAATCTCGATCCGGTCCATCACCACCTTGAGACCGAGAAGCCGCACCTGTTTTTCCTAACGGAGACGAAGATAGCAACCCCGTCGGACGTGGCGCACTTCAACAACCCGGGTCACTCTCTTGAAAACAAGTTCAAGACGCAAGCTGGGGTCTGTGTGTAAGTACGTCCGCGGTGACATTTGTTTTCGTCGTCTCCGTTGCTTTGAGAGATCAGGTTTTTTGCCATATGGCTACTTGTGGATAATGGCGTTTTACCAGTTGTCAGGAGATAATAAAAGAAATATTCAGATTGCCTTCTTATATTTTAGGTGCTGGTATTTATATACAATTTAGAATGACACATAGGTGTAGGACAACAGAAGTATATAATATAATATTGACCAATCACAGATGACCGGTCATTATTGCTCGAACTATAAACGCCGCGCGTCGCGCCACGAAATTAGATATGCCCGCGCGCATAGCGCGCGGTCGTTCATGCTAGCTGCTACATAGCTCCTCCCCAGCGAAGCGTCCGTACAATGCGAGTGGTACAGAGTGGTGTCTCATTAGCGCGGGCGCAAGTAGTGCAATGTGATGTCTCGACACGGTGTCAGCGAGCGCCTAGGGCGGCGGTAGCGTCAGTTTGCACCGAAGACGCGTGGACGCAGTGTTCGCGCTGTGTGCCTTTCACTTTTAGCTTACTAGCTGAGTGCGCGGCCGTGCTCCGTCTCTGCCGGACGTATGTTCTATAGGGCGAAGCGTACGGTGTGTCTTGAGGTGCGGCCGGATCGTGTGACGTATGATGTCTGGTCACTTAAAAGATATTCTGCTTCTTCGGTGTTAGGCAGGAATGCAGGCTATAATCGATCTATGCTGATGTTTACTTGTCGATCGTTGATTTTCACTGTATACACCTTGTTTTGTCTCTTCAAGACAGGATACGGACCTTCGTAGGTCGTCGTCAGCGGTCGGCGGTAGGCATCGGTACGTATAAATAAATACATGCGTACATACATGTAGGTCGTCGTGTATAAACATTGCGCGACGATCAGTGTTCCGGCGCACGGCTTGCATCTTTTTCATTGCGTTGGTTATGACGTCACTAAAGTGTGTATTTGTATTAGCGTATATCGACGTTTCTCCACACATTTCGCCGGGTAGCCGTAGCGGTTTACCGTATAGCGCTTCTGCTGATGATACATCAGTATTGTCTTTAATTGCAGCGCGAAGTCCCAGCAAAACAGTTGGCAATTCTTGCGTCCAGTTTGAGTTATGTAGTCGTGCCGTCAATGCTGTTTTAAATGATCGATGCCACCTTTCTACCATTCCGTTCGCCTGTGGGTGGTAGGCAGTGGTTCGTGTTTTCTCGATGCCCATTCTATTCATTAGTGTTTTAAATAAATGAGATTCGAACTGCCTTCCTTGATCGCTTGTGATCCTTTCTGGGCAACCAAATCGCACTGTCCACCCTTCGTATATAACCGTGGCGATAGTGTTGGCTTCCATGTCGCAGACTGGGAATGCTTCTGGCCATTTTGTTGCTCGGTCGATGATGGCGACGACGCAATATCGTCTTCCATCTGATATGGGTAGTGGTCCGACGATATCTATGTGTATGTGCGACAGTCGATCTGCTGGTGGGTACTGTTCTAGCGGCGATATTGTGTGTCGCTGCACTTTTGTTCGTTGACAGGTTATGCAACATTTGGTCCACATACTGACGTCTTTGTTCATACTGGGCCAGAAAAAGCGTTGTGTGATCATCTTCCTAGTGGCTCGGGTGCCGGGGTGGCTCAACTCGTGTATGGCGTCGAAGGCTATTCCTCGTAGCTCTGGTGGCAGGTAAGGTCGTACGTGGCTACTTGATGTTTCGCACAAAATTGGCTTACTTACGTTGAGTGGGCGAATCCGCTCGAATCGGAGCGAATTATTTTTCGTGACGTCAGTCAGTTGCCTGTCGCTGTGTTGAAGGCGAGCCAGCTCGTCGTAGTCGATTGGTGATGGAGTGGATATTGCTTCAATTCTTGATAATGCATCGGCCACTATGTTGTCCTTTCCTTCAATGTGGCATATATTCATTGTGAATTGACTGATATAGTGTAAGTACCTTGTGCGTAATGGTGTTTCAGTCTTGCTATTTAGCCGCAGTAGTGCATGCGTTAACGGTTTGTAGTCCGAATAAACCGTTATTTCTCTACCCTCAAACATGCGCCGAAAGTGCCTTATTGCCAGGTAAATCGCCAGTAGCTCTCGTTCAAACGTGCTGTATTTCTTTTGCGCTTCTGTCAGTTTCTTTGAGTAAAAACCGAGTGGTTTCCAGCTATTTCCTACACGTTGCTGTAGCGCGGCTCCGACACAGGTGTTTGAGGCGTCACACATCAGTGATAACGGAGCGTGATTTGAAGGGTGTGATAAAGTGACTGCGTTTTTTATGCTGTTCTTACAGGCTTGAAATGCTTCTTTATCTTCACTGTTGAAGTTCACACTGGTCTTGTCATTTTTCTTGCATGTTCGTAGATATTTGTATAGTTTTTCCTGAACGTGTGCAGCGTGCGGTATATTTTCTTTATAAAAGTTTAATATACCGAGGAATCGTCTTAATTCTTGAATTGTGGTTGGTTCTGGATAATCAGAGATTGTTTTCACACGATCTTCTGTTGGTTGGATACCGGCTTCTGTTAATATGTACCCAAGGAATTCTAGTTTTTTCTGTCCGAAATCGCACTTCGACACGTTTATTTTTAGACCATGCTCTTTAAGTCTTTTGAAAAGATCTTCCAGGTGACTTCTGTGAGTTTCTTGGTCTGGTGAGGCGACCAGAATGTCGTCGACGAATGGGAAAACGTGGTCCATGTTGCCAAGTACATTGTTGATATGTCGTTGAAATGTTTGTCCTGCGTTGCATAGACCGAAACACATTCGTGGGAATTCAAAAAGCCCAAACGGCGTAATGACTGCCGTCTTCTCTATATCTTCTTCGCGTATCCTCAATTGATTATACGCTTTCCTCAAATCAATCTTCGAGAAGATTTTCATCCCTTCGAGATGGTACGTGAAGTCACGAAGTCGTGGTATTGGGTACCGATCCGGTTTGGTGACGGCATTTAGCCTCCGGTAATCACCACATGGTCTGTATTCGCCAGTCTTCTTCTCTACGAGGTGGAGTGGACTTGCCCAAGGTGACTTTGATGGCCGGCATATTCCTTGTTCAAGCATAACTTGAAACTCCTTCTTCGCCGCTTGATATTTGTGTGGCGGCAACGGTCGTGCCTTATTGTACACGGGCGGCCCGTGAGTGACAATATGATGTTCAACTTCGCTGTTCTTCATGTCGGTGAAGTTCGAGGAAGTTATCTCGGCGTACTGTGTTGAAGAAGGTTGTGGTACGGGTCGGTGAGGTTGATAGTAAGTACGGTGGGGGGTAGCGGCACTGTTTGCAATGCAACCGTCGATTGCCAGTCCTGTTTTCTTATCTACGAGTTTCCTGGCACGTAGATCGACGAGAAGGTAGTGATGACGCAAAAAATCGGCGCCCAATATCGGTCGTTTCACGGCAGCAACGATAAACCACCATGACAAGGGGCGGCGTAAACCAAGGTTGAGTTCCAGTTCTCACCATATGTGTGTATTGGGGTGCCGTTCGCTGCATACAAAACTTCTTCCGTCTGCTTCATTCCTTTCGTGTTGGGAATGACCGACACGTTGGCCCCGGTGTCCACAAGGAATCTCAAGTGATGTTGGTAATCGCAAACGTGTAGACGGTATGGTGATAATTCATTAACCTCGGGTCCCGTCGTAGCCAAGGTCGCGACTAGTTTTCCTGACGCTTGAACTTGCACGGAGATCTGCAGTTGCGTGCTTCTTTACCGTAACGGGTGTGGTAAAAACAAATATCGCCTGACGTCTGCTGGTAAGAATTCGTTCGGCTTCGGGATTGTGAACGTGATCGTGAGCGGAATGATGATCTTCTTTGTCTTGATCTATCCAATTTCATTTCCGCAATTTCCCGCGTGAGCAGCATAATGGCTTCTCGAAGGTCTGGCTCTGGCTGCGAGTGACTGCTTCCGTGTCGTGACGTAGACATTGGCGGCTGTTTGCATGCACAAACCGAATGGACTTCTCGGGTTTGCTCGTGCATCTTGTCGGCCATGGCAGCAAGCACGTCGAGTGTGGCGTTTTCGTTGACCGATAGTACAGCGCGCGTGGAGGCTGGCAGGTGTCTCATCCACAGTATCTGCAGGGTGGTATCGGGCATCTTGTCACGTGCTGGTTCTCTCATGCTACGCAATAGCTGGGACGGCGTCAGGTCTCCCAACTCCATCTCGGTGAGCAGCTTTTCTAGTTGCTTCGTCTCCGACTCTTCATAAACGGATAACAATCTCTTCTTAGCCTCCTCGTAGCGCCCAGCGCGTGTCTTGCTCATAATGATGTCACTTATTTGTTCGACGTCCGTCTTCTCGAGGTGAGCTACTAGGAGGCTGAACTTCGCTTCGTCGCTGGGCTTCTGCGGATTTTCCACCGTTTCAAATTGTGCAAACCAGAAAAGTGGTTTGTCGCGCCAAAACGTTGGTATGCGTGACTTTAAGGAGACGGTTGCCACTCCGTCGCTTGTTGCCATTTTCAATATCACGTCGGGGTCACCACTTTACCAGTTGTCAGGAGATAATAAAAGAAATATTCGGATTGCCTTCTTATATTTTAGGTGCTGGTATACAATATATAATTTAGAATGACACATAGGTGTAGGTCAACAGAAGTATATAATACAGGGTGGCCGGAACATTGACGTCCAAAAATAAAATTTCGGTCCCTCGTATCGTGGGGTATTCGAATCACCCCCATGTATGTTCCGCGACTTTTCATAGTTTTCGAGTTATGAATTTTTTTCTGAATGTTTGAAAATTTTCGACCTGACCAACCTAAAAAAAATCTAAAAAAAAAAGTAGAGGGTTTTATCGAGTTTCTTTTTTTGCAACTGAATTTTCATAAGTAGTACTTTTATGCATAAAATAATCAGCTTCGTAACTGTGATGAAAGTTATGAAAATGTTGATCTAAAGTGAAAAATTTACGTTCGGTAAATTATGACTCAAATTTTCAACTTTAAATTAAAAATCTTAACAGGTGACTTCATAATTCCTAAGTAGGCTTCAAGAATGCGCCAGACTCTCAGTTTTCATAATCATAAAAAAAATGAAGTACTTAATAGGGCTACTTTGTTTAAAATCGGCCTTCAAAGACAGCGAGGTGGAAAAATTCTTAAAATTACCCATCTGAGTAATTATTTTTTTTTGGCTATTTTCTCGTTCCTAAGGTTAATTAATGATAAGAATACTGAAAACTAACCAACAAATAGTTTCAGAGTTGGGTAAGAAAAGTTTTACGTAAAAAGTGGTTTTGAATAAAACACAGATGATAATGTGAAAAAAGTACTTAATTTATTTTTAACATTTAGAAAAGGTTTTCAAAGTGGCCACCACCAGCAGCAATACACATTCTACACCTACGTAAGAAATTGTCTGGCAATCGTCTAAAAGCGTCTCTGTTCTCTCTCACAACACGTTCAGCTTCTGCAATCAACTGCCTCAGCTCTTGTTCACTTGAACAGTCTCGGGCGTATGCTATTTCCTTGTAATAGCCCCAAATAAAGAAATCGATGGGGTTGAGATCAGGTGAGCGTGGAGGCCACCTAATTGGTCCGCTGCGTCCGATCCATCTGTTGGGGTATGTTTCATCTAAGTAATTTCGGACCTGGGTTGCATAGTGACACGGGGCGCCGTCATTTTGCAACACCATGGTTCGTCTGAGTTCGAGATTCACATCTGCCAGCAACAATGGAAGTTCATTTTCCAAAAAGTTTTTGTATGTTTCTCCATCAAGTCTGGACGGCAGTTCAAACGGACCAATTAGTTCGCCATTGAGAATACCAGACCACAAGTTAACGCTGAAGCGATGTTGAAATGTCGAAGCTCTCACTTCGAGTGGATTTTCATTCGCCCACGTGTGGTAATTATGAATATTGAATATTCCGGATCGCTCAAATCGTGACTCATCTGACCATAAAACTTTATTGAAAAATCCAGGATCCTCTTGCTCTTTTCGTAACATGGTTTGGCAAAAATCAACGCGCAATTGGTGATCTGTAGGCAGTAAAGCTTGGACTCGTCGGATGTGGAACGCGTGGTATTCTTCATCGTGAAGAATGTCTTGGATAGAAGTCCTTGGGATGTTCAGAGCACGAGCCATACTTCTCGTACTCGTAGACGGATTTCGCTGAACTTCTTCCAGCACCATTTCTCTGCGATCCGGGTTAGCTCTAGGGATTCCTTCATGACTGCCGCGTCGAACAGGAATGCGGCCTGCCATCAAAGTGTTGTGCGTGTTAATAAAA
This sequence comes from Brachylomia viminalis, assembly GCA_937001585.2. NCBI lineage: Eukaryota > Metazoa > Arthropoda > Insecta > Lepidoptera > Noctuidae > Brachylomia > Brachylomia viminalis. The sequence continues at coordinate 27,068,987 of OW443304.2, forward strand.
ACACGATGGTCGGGATATCGCTCAGGTTGCGGCCCACCACGACGTTGAAGTTGTTCGCGATACAGTCGCGCTGCTTCATGGCCGTTTCCTTGTGCAACTCCATAAAAATAATGCATTTCTGCATATTCACTTAACGTGTAACTCATTTTTTACACTTCCACGTAAAAAAAGTCCAAATCAGAATGCAAAACACAGTCCAATAAACGAGCAAAGTAGTCAAACAAGTAGGCAGCGGAGTCCGTGGGCAAAGCGAGTGTGGTAAAGACAAAATGGCGACACGCGTATAGCAGTAAACACAATGTGAGTACGACTGAGGTACTTGTTTTGCGTTGGCTTCGGTTGCGCGCCTTGCGTGAGAGAGATAGCAATAATTCGGTCTCTTTTCCTCTCGGTCCATTGTTATTGCAGGTAAAAGAGTTGCACCCTCGTTTACAACCCATAGTCCACGAGAACGGATCGCGCAAAATTCATTAAACTAACATTTAAAAAAATCTCCGTGTTTAAATCTTAGCTTTCCTGCAGTCATTTTTGGTTAGCAAACTAAATAACCTTAGGAGCGAGAAAATGGAAAAAAAAAAATTATTAATCAGATAGTTAATTTTAAGAATTTTCCACTTCGCAGTCTTTGAAGGCCGATTAAGGCCAAAGTTAGCCCCATTAAGTCCTACGTTTTTTAATGATTATGAAAGCTGAGAGTCTGGCGCATTCTTGAAGCCTACTTGAGAACCATGAAGTCACCTGTTTAGATTTTTAATTTGAAGTTGAAAATTTAAGTCATAATTTACCGAACGTAAATTTTTCACTTTAGATCAACATTTTCATAACTTTCACCACAGTTACGAAGCTGATTATTTTATGCATAAAAGTACTACTTATGAAAATTCAGTTGCAAAAAAAGAAACTCGATAAAACCCTCTACTTTTTTTTTTAGAATTTTTTTAGGTTGGTCAGGTCGAAAATTTTCAAACATTCAGAAAAAAATTCATAACTCGAAAACTATGAAAAGTCGCGGAACATACATGGGGGTGATTCGAATACCCCACGATACGAGGGACCGAAATTTTATTTTTGGACGTCAATGTTCCGGCCACCCTGTATAATATTGACCAATCACAGATGACCGGTCATTATTGCTCGAACTATAAACGCCACGCGTCGCGCCACGAAGTTAGTTATATGCCCGCGCGCACAGCGCGCGGTCGTTCATGCTAGCTGCTACAGCGTGGAGAAATCTCTCTACATCGGCGTCTTCCGATCGCACGGCGGTGACCTGGAGACAACAGCGCTCTTTAATTTCTTCGTGGAGTCGACTGACGTAGCCCAGCAACGGTACCCAACAGCAAAGCTCATTTTTCTGGGGGACTTCAACGCCCACCATAAAGAGCGCCCAGAACCGCCGTACCAGAAGACTGACCATGCCGGGTTGAGGCGCGCAAGTTTGCTTTAACGCTAGATCTAACCCAGATGGTGAATGTTGCAACGCGAAAAGAGTCTGCTTACCAAGCCTTTTTTTTTTGTTTCCGGGTTGGAAAATCCTCATGGATGTTCGCCGCCCTGGGGCGGCAGGGTCTGTCAGACTCTTAGTGACTAAAAACCACCCCGGTTTTCTATCTCATGCCTACGCCGGGGGTCGCGGGAACGTACGATCATTCCGCAACCCCGACTGGCGCCGGCCCGCCACCGCGGGCCTCTTCGGGTCTGGGAGGGGGGAGTGAGGTGTTTGACTCCTCCTGCGACTTCTAAGAGGGGCGCGCGTGGAACACTACATGCCGCCACCTCAGGTCCTGGTGTGTGGGGGGCGACGGACGTCCCCGAGTCCGTCACCCCTGGACCCATTTAGGGGGGCTGGAAGAGGGCGTTGTCCGCCCTCCGCCGACGCCCGGTGCGCCTTCTGCGGGCCGGGTGAGTGGACGAGATCTCCCTCTCCCTTGCCGCAGCCTCCTTCTGCGAAACGACCGTTTCGCGGAAGGAAACCACCGCGTCCCAGGACTCGTCGCTGCTGACCATCGACTCGACTACGGCCGGCAGCGACAAGTCACTACTTCTGAGATGAGGGCACGGCGCGGCTCCTCCCAAGCGGCACACTCTGCCAGCGTATGCCGCGCCGTGTCCTCCCGGCAGTCGACGCAGTGGTGACACGTGTTTATGCGACACAGGTACTTCCCAAAGCAACCATGCCCGAGAGCACCTGTGTCGCATGAAACGACAGGGAGCCGTGCCTCCTCCCGAGCCAGCGTTCGAGCACAGGCCGGACCGCCTCGATGGTGACGAGGCCGGCCGTAGTCAAGCCGTTGTAGCCGGCCTCAAAAAAGCATTATCGATTGTTTCATAAACGAGGTGTCTATGAAACAGTCGATAATGCTTTTTTGTATATCAATATTTTTTTAACACCTGAACCTCCTTCTCTGATTAAATTAAGTAAATATTCAGATACACACAAATCTTGTATTTTCTCAAATCCAATGTTACACTTTCACGTCCTGGAACGATTGCGTCGCATTACAGTTACTCTTGTATTACCAACAAAAGAGAAACTGAGCGTTGCAATTCGCCTGCTGGTAGCTACGACACTATAGTAGGAGGCGTGTGTTGTGTGCAGGTGTACTGGGTGGGCCCGCTGAGCGGCTCTGTGCTGTTCACAAGCACCTACATGTGCGCCTGGCGTCCGCACGTGCCGCTCGTCGCGTCGCGCTGTGACGTCAGCGATTCGCCGCCGCTGACCAGCAAGACAGTTGCCGAGCCCTAGGGAGTTGCACACCAATGACGTCACGCCGTGCCGCGGGTTGCGCCACTATGATCGTCACAGCGTCCGAACGTCACGTCAGCCTATAAGACCTGTTTGTGTTGTTCCAACTTATTTATAAGTTTATTCATGTATATTAATGTAGAATAGAATAGAATATTTTATTTGCGTAAAACATGGTATAAAAGGGTAATAAATATACAAATTGAGGCACAAGCATGTCTAGCTAAGATAAAACATAGCATGCAAAATTTTAAACACAGGTTAAGGCAACAACAATCGTTTTTTTTTAAACATCTACATTTTTTATCTATAAATTCTTTTAAAGTATAAAAACTACACTCGAGTATCCACTTATGAAATTTAATTTTAAATAATTTTGTATTTAAAGCTTTGAAATGCCTTGGTATTTTATTATAAATGCGTACACACATTGCCAAGCAGTTACTATTGTATTTAGACAGTCTAGGCAAATCATTTAACAATAGTTTATATGGATCTCGTCGGTTCCGAGGATTGACATCATTTGCAGTCTTAAATAGTTGCTTATTTTTCATAACAAATACACATATTTCATAAATGTAAAGCGACGGTAACGGTAACAAACCAAGTTTTTTAAATATTGGTCGACATGAGTCGTCGGGCTTAAGTCCACAAATTGCTCTCATGCACTTTTTTGAGCTATGAATGCTCTTTGGAAGTCAGTGCTGTTACCCCACATTATTAGTCCATAACGTAACAACGATTCGACGTACGCGTGGTATGACATTACAGCAGTTTTTATATTAGTTACATTTTTTACTTGTTTTAATGCATAAACAAATTTATTAATTATAGTGCTAACATTGTCTTCTCTTTCCAGTTAATGTCCTTATCTATTATTACACCTAAAAATCTGATACGCGTTACTTCATTGATTTTATTAATATTGAGTTTAATGTCATTTTTGGAATTATTTGATCGATTAAATTGGACGTAAACGGATTTGTCTAAATTTATCATCAAATGGTTAATGTCAAGCCAATGCAATAATTTGTCAATTGTATTATTAATGTCAAGTTCATGTTCTGAAATGGTATTTAGTTTTTTATCAGACGTCATTAAAATAGAAATATCGTCAGCAAATAATACGCATTTATGGTTAGTAATTTTTATGATGTCATTTATGTAAACGAGGAATAATATTGGGCCTAGCACACTTCCCTGTGGAACGCCATATTTCTTATGTTTATATTCCGATGAATAGGGTATTATGACATTATTTTCATTTTTTTTATTGATGATGATTATGATTTTATGTAATAATAAATAGTCATACCTAATTTAAATTGTCTACTTGTTTGTAAGATTTACTGCTTCAACTGCTTATTTCACACACACACACTTACACGTAGGTTCACTAATTTTGTTTAGATTAACTATAAATGTCAGTGTATCCTAACTGTTAAATATAGTATAACCATTGAAAAAAAATTATCAATTAGAGATTACATTTTGAGTGGCATAGACTATACAAGCTAGAAAGAATAAGAGGCAAAAACTTAGTACCACGACAGCAGCAATCGCAGCCCAGGTGAGTTGGGCAATACCGAGTTTTAGAAATAGTTTGGCTTTGTATATTGTACGGCGTCGCGGTCGTTTAGTCTTAGTTTTAGAAATAGTTTGGCTTTGTATATTGTACGGCGTCGCGGTCGTTTAGTCTTAGTTTTAGAAATAGTTTGGCTTTGTATATTATATGGCGTCGCGGTCGTTTAGTACAATACAAAATACAATACAAAATACAAAAAGTTTATTTTCTCTCTCACATAGAAATATTCAAGGTATAGTATACATAATTATAAGAGTACAAAAGCGAATTATAATCTATGTGGGAGACTGGTTTCTGTACTAGGAGACCTGTATGACAGATTACCAGCCTCTCCAGACTCCGGAAGTGGGTAACAGGTTCTTGGTGTACATCATTCCAGGTAAGTGATATTTAAATACGTAAACTGGGTGAAGTTTGACTGTTGTGAGGATTAAGTAAATGAGGGTGTGTGTGTTTTGTGGGTGTATATGTGTGTGTGTGTGTGTGGGGTGGGTATATGTGGGTGTATGTGTGGGTGCATGAGTATGTGTGAGGTGGGTATATGTGGGTGTATGTGTGGGTGTATGTGTGGGTGTGGGTGTATGAGTGTATGTGGATGTGAATGAGTGTGTAGGTGTTGTCAAGTCATACGTAGTAAGTCTAGGATGGTACTTTAAGCAAATTTTCTGTTTCATCGTAACTGAGGGACTTTAACCAAGTGGTTAAAGCCCTTTTACATTTGACTCGTGTAAGTGGGTAAATTGCAAGCTTCTTATTTATTTTATTGTAAAGATATCCACCTAAAAATCCAAAAAATTTGCGAGAGAAAGCAGTGTTTCGCTTGGTAAGCGTTTGGCAAACCCTGTGTTTGACTCTCTTGTTATTGTTCAACAAAGGATCATACCCTATTAGTGAGTGTTGTTTTAGAACTGTGCACAATATAAACAGTTGGCGTACTGTCAACACATCAGAGAGCAAGTAAAGATCCTTAGTAGGAAAGAAAAAAGGTAGTGACAAACTTACTTTTAAGACCGCTCTTTGGGCTCTTTCCAGTTTTAGTATGTGTGTCCTACAGGAGCCACCCCATATAGTAACACAGTAGCTCAAGATGGATTGGCATAATGCCATATATACCATTTTAATGACTTCTTTGTCAGCTATGTGCCTCAGACTTTTAAAGAAGTAAATTAGTTTCCTGGTTCTAGAGGATAGTAAGTCAAGGTGATGTTTGAAGCTTAGATTACTATCAATCATGACTCCAAGATACTTTATACTAGAAGCTATTTCTAAATTTCTACAGGAACAGAGATGGTTGGAGGAGCAGTAGTGAGCTTTTAAGGAGTAGTTTTTGTGAATTGCAGTTGTAGTATTTTTGATGAAAAAAGGTATATATTTGGTTTTGTCAACGTTAAGTGTAAGGCCGTTGTCATTGAGCCATTGTATTACTGAGTTGAATCCAGTTTGAGCAAAGCCGTAAACATCATTCCAAGTGTCACCATGGAAGATCAGTGCTGTGTCATCCGCAAACGTCACGATTTTGCCATTTTGTAGAGGAAGATTACACAGATCATTAATGAAGATGAGGAAAAGTGTGGGACCCAAAACACTGCCCTGAGGGACACCGTAGGATATAGGTAAGTCCTCACTGGTGGCTTCACCTACTCTAACTCTCTGATGTCTATCAGTAAGGTAATCCCTAAACAATTCGAGCTGCGTATCGCGAATTCCCATGGTATGTAATTTAGCTAACAGGAGTGGAACAGAGACCGTGTCAAAAGCCTTTGCTAAGTCCAGGAATATTGTTATTACTTTATTTTTATGGTCAAGTTTATTAACAATGTGATCAGTTAATTCGTGAACTGCATCATTTGTCGAGATTCCAGCTCTAAATCCAAATTGAGATCTCGACAGTAGGGTTTTGGTCTCAAGATATTTTATTAGACGTTTGTTAATGAGTTTTTCGACAAGTTTTGATAGTGTAGGAAGTATAGAGATGGGGCGATAGTTATTGACACAGCCTCTGTCACCACTCTTGTGTATTGGGATCACTTCCGCAAGTTTGAATTCCCCCGGAAAAACACCTGTGCGGAACATTAAGTTGAAAATATACGTTAAGGGGGGTACTAGAATGGTGACGTATCTTTTTAGAAAAGCTCCCGAAATATAGTCACGTCCAGCAGTATTAACCTTCTTTAAATTCAAAATACACAGGTGAATCTCTGTTTCATCAGTGGGATACAAGACGAAGGAGAAAGGAGAGGAGTTAGCATACGATGTACTGTTAGGTGGACTGCCGTGATGAATGCTCTCTGCAAGGTTCTTCCCAATAGACACAAAAAATCTGTTTAGGTTATTGGCTGAGGTGGTAGGGTTTGTCGGAGATATAAGATCCATAGCTGGGTTTGTTTTTTTATTGGAGTGTGTTATCTGTTTTATAGCGTCCCATAGATTTTTGTTGGTAGTTTTAGCTGCTTCATTTATTAGACTTTTTTCATATTCTCTTTTTAATTTTTTTAATAACCCGTTGCAAAAATTTCTGTACCTTTTTTAAGTGATATTGATAATTTCATTATTTGGGTTTTTTTTGCATTTTATATGGAGTTTATCACGGTTCCTCATACACCTTAACAATCCAGTAGTTATCCAGGGCTTTTTAATCCTCTTGCGATTGGGTACAGTAATAGTTTGTGTGTTAGATTCTATTTTAGATTTTAAGTCATTAACTAGCATAGTTGTAGCTAAATTTGCATCTGATGTTTCATAGATGGAATTGATACATATATTTTGCATGTCGTTGTCAAGGCCTATATAGTCAATTTTCCTAGTGATAGATGATTTTTTGGATTGGTTAAGGTGTTCTAGCACAAGTATCACACTGTCATGATCTGTAACAGACGTTTCCGCAACATAGCAAAATGCAGGGAAATTACTTTTAAGCATAACATGGTCTAAACATGTTTTGCTATGTGTTGGCAACTGATGGGCTGGTAGGATGCTGTGTGACGCTAGAAGGTTTAGGTAGACTAATGAGTTGGCATCTTTACTGTTTGTAATTATGTCTATATTAATATCTCCAGTGAGTATAATATTAGGGTAATTTAAGCTGCTTAAGAGATGATTTAGTGATTCAAGAAAGGGATTAATATTTTTATTGCCGGGGGGTCTGTATATTGCAACTATGATGGTGTTACTGTCTAACTTTATTGTTAGACAGTTGGCATCTTGTAGGTTAGGTTCTGCTATTAACGGTCTTAAATTATCTTTAAAGTATACAATGACCCCTTCATTTTGTGTGATGTTATTTTCAGTTTTAGCACTGTCGTAGCCGCTTATAGTTGGGATGTAGTGGGTGTGACGTAGCCAACACTCTGTAATTATAATAAAATCCCACTCTGTATTTGATCTTTTAAGGAGGGTTAATAGGCCTGAAAAATTGCAATTTACGCTGCGGATATTTTGTTGAATTAATTTTAGACTCGACTGTGGTTTTGTAATTAAATTATGACACTCTTCTATTTCGCAAGTGGATGATTGCGCTATAACAAAATTATCAAGATCGCTGTTAATTAGGTTAATATTATCGAATTGTAGTACAATCTCTTAGTATAAGTAATTAGTATAAGTAGTCTTAGTAATAATTAGTCTTAGTTTTAGAAATAATTTGGCTTTGTATATTGCACGGCGTCGTTTAGTCTTAGCTTTTCTGAAAAAGGCTATTTCTAGAACGCCATCGATTAGACATATTAACTGCCGGTGTATCTACCGCGACATGAAAACACCTGGAAAAGCTACTGGGCTTCCTGAAGCGCGCATTATGTGCGGTAGACTGTTCATGCTTCTTTAAAGATCTATGTACCTATCTACCTACCCTACTATCTACTACTATCCTACGAATATGCAGGTTTTCAAGCCATCTAAATAATTCAGAGCGTTAAATGCCGTCAGAATGGAAGGGCCAATCAATGTCTGTGGATACACGCCGCATACGCACCGGAGATCTGATCCGTCCACGAACCGTCACTTGTGGACATTGTCCTTGCTGCGGCCGACTTGGGTACGAAGTCTATTTAAGGTTTTCCAAGTCGGCCACTGCAATTTATGCCCGGATGGGAGGCTCTCTAATAGTGCAATAAAGGAATCAGCAGCTCTTGCTTCGGTAATTGAAATCGGCGGGACTCACGCACCCAAGGAAACTTTTGCGGCCACGGCCAGCAGTGAAAGCATAATCTAGGTATATTGTTTAATTAATGATTTTAATTTACAAATCATGAAATTTAATTGTTGATAGATACAAAGTCAAAGGCAAAAGTCGAAATCAAATCATTTATTTCAAATAGGCACATAAAAGGGTCAACAATAGAATTGATTCTAGTCTCCCTTTCCAAAAGGTAGTTCCGTATGGAGAAGAATGGGTAAGAAACTCCACCATGTGTACATTCATTAAATAAGTATATGTGAAGACGATGCACCTATAATAAAATTACCCTACCACAATAGGTAAAAATAATTTAAAATGTAGCAATGACAAATAAGTTAATTATGTGATAGATACATGGTGCTTGTTACATATTCGCATAGCACCTAAACCGCCGACAAGCGTTTACCCAATTACCGCGCATTGCATCAGCCGCGGACACAAGGCGCCGACGCAGCACAACGTGATGCAGCCCGACACCGGACATCGCGGCCTTTTGTGGAAATCGTCACTTTTGACACAACATCGGTCAACGGTCGACTATCTTAGCTATTAATTAGAATATTGTAATTCTTATAAAATTAAATTGACTATTATTAAATAAATTTTGTATTTTTTCAAATCCTCCGGCTACAGTCTTCGTAATTGTCGCAGTCGGTAGGATACTCGCGGGCCGGTTCGCGACAGTAATTTGATAGGATCGCGAGTCACCCGGGTGGCCATCGGGCACCGTACGAGTATCCTGAACCTTCAAGAGCTGCAGTCCAGAAGAGTATCCAGACATCGATACAGTAGAGGTACAAAATCATTGCAAGTAAGAACTTTAGAATCGTTCTGGAGTCGCTTCCCTTTTTTATGTTTAATTGTTATCCTTTATCTTGGGGGGGTCTGTATGTATGCTTTCGCGGTTGCGCAACGACATGCTTTGCTTTGCTTTGCTTGGTAGTATAGATGCAGGCCTACTCTGCCGCTTCCTTCAGAGGTGGTAGGGTGGCGGGGTCTTGAGGGAGAGCGCTACAGTCGTGATGATCCTCAAGGCAAGTCTGGCGGATGCACCTTCCCGAGGTTGCCACCCCGTTCTTGGTCTAATTCCTTAAGAAATAGACGTAACAAAAACCTCCAGGCGCCTTTTATCTTAACACATCCCTTCCCCATCCTTCATCCCACCCACATCCCCATTCCTCCCACCTCCATCTCTCCAATTCCCACTCCTAACCGCGACCCCTCAGTGACTGGGTGGGTGCGGGCTCGTCCATCACTAAAATAAGCTGATGACGAGTAGGAGTAAGTAGTCACCTGCGCTAGGACCTGCGCAGTTGAGCGCCGTGAGCGGGGATGAAGGAGTCCTGGGGGGTTGAGCCGAGCGGCTCTGGTTGTAATGTGCCCGTAAGGCAACACGCCCCCTTTGGTCTGGATTTCAAGCGAAACGGTGGCCCTACCCATTAGCCAAGGGTGGGGAAATGGCCACTGTGTCCCGTCAGAGGGCCACTGGCGAGGTGCGTGAGGTCCGCTGAGGTCGTCCTCGGACGGCCAAAGCGGTAGGTAAAGGTCATGCTGACGGTGTAAGTGAGGGTTGATCAGTTCGTTGGGGGTGGCCTTTTGGACCCCCTACGCCAACCCGATCGAGCACCCGATGTCGCACTGTAAGCCAGCCTTGCGCCCCTATATCTCTCTGGTAGTCCTAACGTTCGAGCTTCTTATTAGTGAGACGTTCCCAGTTGCGGGCTCCATGGAGGGTGGGAGCCAGAGAGACGAATTTTACAAAATCATTTAACATGGAAAATTCAAGGCCAGTTAAATCTACAGACCTGGGAGTGGAGGCGAAAGCCAATGAGACTCCCAAGGGAGGTGCTTGCACTTCCCTCGCCCCTGGTGGCCATGCGGTTAACGCCGTGGGTACCAGCGCGGGTGCAGGTCCGGCTGTGGCGAGAACCACAGCTAAGACCAAAAACAAAAAGTCCCGGAACAAACAAAGGACGCCGGCGCTGATTGGGACCAGTACCGACCCTTCCAATACTCAGGCGAAGACGGCGACGACTAATACCAGTGCCGGTCTGACCCTCCCCACACAGACTCCGGCGCTGGGTAATACCAGCACCGGGCTTCCTGCCAAACATCCTCATCCTTCTGTGGCTCCTCAAGCCTCCTCCCAACAGGCGGCCGTAACCGGTCAAACGGAGACGGCCGGCTGCGCTGAGGACGCTTTTTCGCGCGCCTGGCAGGTGCAGAAACGCAAGGGCAAGGGTAAACGCACTCAACAAGCCCGTTGCCCTTGCACTGAACCTTCAGTTCCATCCGAACAGGGTAAGAAGGGGGACAGAGTGACGAGGAAGGAGCGCCGCCAATCACGTTGGATGACAGGTAAGGGCTCCCGTAAACAGGCTACTGCCGCTAGGTCGGTCAAACCGGCAAGCGGCCAGCTGAACTTCTCCGACGGGAAGCGGTCGCAGGCAGAGACCGGCGCAAGCCGGCCAGCGCCCAGCCGACCGTCAACCAGTTTTCCGGAGAGACCGGCTAAAGGTAGCAATGACACACAGCGACCCGATTGGAAGGATCAGGCCGCGGCCAAGCGAGCTCTCAACGAGACCTCGTCACCTCGAGGGGAGCATAAGCGGCCGCGGCTTGATCAATCCAAGAGGGTTGATCAACGAAGCTACGCCCAAGCTGCAAGTGCTACCCTCGACGTCGCGATCACCTGCGACCGCACGGGGATCCTCAGCAAGGACGTATCGGACCAGGTACTCGCTGCTATCCAGAAGCAGATCATACTCGAGGCCTGCTCCCCCAAACCAGACACTCCAGGGCCGACCTTCAACGCCAAGCCGCTGTTCGCCGGGGGTGTCCTGAAGCTGTGGTGCGGAAACGACCACACCTTAGGATGGCTAAGGAAGACTGTCTCCGACCTTTCTCTCCCGACTAGCATCTCGTTGGTCGTCAAGAGTCAGGCGGAGATTATGAAACGTGCTCGATGTGGGATCGTGATCCCAGACGAGCAAGGGGTATTTGGTGAGCCGACCAATATTGGGCGTGCTCTCAGTTACCAAAACCCCTGGGTAGACATCAAGAGGTGGGTGCTCTTGCATGCCGACAAGCAGGCCGCAGCGTGGTTCGTGGTGGTCGGTATCCCTGAGGACCAAATCCCGGCCCTGATGGAGGCCGGACGCCGTCTCTCAATAGGATTAGGGGCGGTGTACGTGAAGTTCCAGGGTCGGAACGGCAGGTTCACCGACGTCCCTCAGGGATGGGACCCCACCACGGAAACCATTGGCGACGCGCCAATTGTACTACAGACACCAGCGGGGGAGTCCACTCCCCCAGCATCATGCAACCCGGAAGCATCCGCGGCCGCTGCTACCACAGCAGAGTTGGCCGTGTTTGATGCCGCCATCGTGGGAGCCGTCCCTTCATCGGGCGAGGAGTTGGACGACATAACCCTGTCTCCGGCTTCGGGTCGGGGAGGGGACGGTTTCGACGAGGGCGACCTGTTTGCCGGGCTGAGACTGGAAGGGGACGAGGGGGGTTCGACCAACGATGGCGTTCCCTTCGTCGACCTGTAGAGTCCTCCAGGCTAACCTCCACCACAGTCAGACCGCGACGGCTCAGCTCCGCAAGTGGCTGGAGGTTCAGCACACGGCCATTGCCCTGATCCAGGAGCCGTGGATTAGGGCGGGCCGCATACAAGGACTCTCAAATCTTGGCGGTAAGCTCCTGGTCACCACAGATCATGATCACCCCAGATCGTGCATCTTTGTCACAGGTAACCTCAAAACACAGATCTTAACAGACTTCTGTTGCAGAGATGTCTCTGCAGCAAGTATGCGTATACAGCGTGACGACGCCCCGGAAAGGGTGATCGTTTTCGCCTCGGCCTACATGCCTGAGGCGGAAGCGCCGCCTCCGCACGACCTCGCCCGCCTCGTGAGCTATTGCGAGAGAGGTGGGTTTGCGGTCGTCGTCGGGGCCGACGCCAACGCTCACCACCAGCTGTGGGGTATGGACACGCAAAACGAGAGGGGTAAGGCATTGGTTGACTACCTATTCTCGACTAACCTATCCCTACTAAACACTGGCTCCGAACCAACATTCGTAACCAGGAGAAGCCGAACAATCATAGATCTCACGCTGGTATCGGAGGGCGCGGCGGAATTTACCACTGGGTGGCGGGTCTCCAAGGAGGCCTCCTGCTCTGATCACAGGTGGATCCGCTTCGACATCCAGGTCTGTGTTCCACCAACACCACCACGGCGCATTCCGCGAAACACGGATCGAGCCAACTATACACGTAGCCTTGTATCCAAGCTTACGACACTAAACAATCCGACGACATTTGCGGATACGACACAGATTGAGGTACATGTAAGCCAGCTTACTAAATCAATAATAGACAGCTACCATACTGCCTGCCTAGAGACCACCCCGCGTAGCGCTCCGGGCAAGCAACCCTGGTGGGGGGCTGATCTGGAGCGCAAGCGCGGTAAGGTAAGGAAAGCTCTGAACAGAGCCATGAACACATGTGCGGATGAGGACTGGGACAACTATTACGCAGCCAAATCCAGCTACAAAAAATGCATCAGGTTCAGGAGTACCACGGGATGGCGCAAATTCTGTGGTAGCATAGAGTCCTGTCAGCAGGCTAACAGGGTAAGGAAAGTACTGTCACAGCAGTACACACCTGGGCCCGTTACACTCCGCAAACCGGACAATACACTCACTTCCTCGCCAGAAGAAACGAGACGCGTCCTTATGGAAACTCACTTCCCTGGCTGTACCTTTGCGCAGGTAATCGCCTGGCAAGATGTACTACAAACACCAACAGAAAATGAATGGCTTTATGCAAGTAGGGTGATCACGTTGGAGAAGCTCCAATGGGCCATCCGTAGCTTCCATCCTTTCAAGGCAGCCGGTCCTGACGGAGTGTTCCCCGCCTTGCTACAGTGGGGTGGAACCGCTGTCGCAATAAGACTGGTGCCCCTAATGAGGGCGTGCCTGGCCCTTAGATACGTTCCTAAAGGTTGGAGGGAAGTGAAAGTAATATTCATCCCCAAGCCAGGTAAGGGAGACTACACAAACGCCAAATCCCATAGACCCATAAGCCTCACCTCCTTTCTACTAAAGACTCTGGAAAGGCTGTGTGACAGGGAGCTGAGGGACGGCGCTCTGAAAACCATACCGCTACACGGTAATCAACACGCATACAGCTCGGGTAAGTCGACTGAATCTGCCCTTCATCTAGTAGTCAGCCAGATAGAGGAAGCGATTCATCAGAAAGGCACCTGCCTGGGCACTTTCATAGACATCGAAGGTGCCTTCGACAAAACAAACTTCTCCAGCATCAGCGGCGCCCTCTATAGACATGGCGTTGAACAGGTACTAGCGGACTGGATTACTGACATGCTAAGCAAACGAGTAGTTCGCCTTGAGGATGAGCAGCAGCTGGCCATGATAGCCAGAGGCTGCCCCCAGGGTGGGGTGCTGTCCCCTCTTCTGTGGAATATGGTGATTAACGATCTCATAACCAAACTCAACGCCAATCGTTACTACACAATAGGGTATGCAGATGACCTCGCAATCCTTGTATCGGGGAAGGTGACGGGTACGATCTGCAACCTTACTCAGCAAGCGCTACGAATCGTAGAGAGATGGTGCAGGGAATTTGACCTATCAGTGAACCCCACTAAAACTGAACTGGTTATGTTTACCCAGAAACGAGCATTAGGCCCGTTCCGTCTACCAAAACTTTTCAATACAGAACTGCAGTTGACCAACGAAGTCAAGTATCTCGGGGTCATTCTGGACAGTAAGTTAAACTGGAGTAGTCACTTGGACAACAAACTAAACAGGGCCTGCATAACCTTCTGGCAGTGCAGGAGAATGATAGGTAAGAAGTGGGGCCTATCCCCTAAAATTATACTATGGCTGTACACCACAGTGATACGCCCTATGATCACCTACGGGGCCGTGGTCTGGTGGCCCCGTACTGAGTTGGGTACAGCTACTAGCAAACTACAACGCCTGCAAAGACTAGCCTGCATGGCCACCACAGGCTGCATGAGGACCACTCCGACTGCAGCTATCGAAGCCATGCTGGGACTACCACCGCTCCACCTGTTCATACAGCAGGAAGCGACGATGGCGGCGGTTCGTCTAAATGCACTAGATCTCTGGGGTAAGAGAGATTTACCACACACCGCGCTGCTTGAGGGACTCAGCAAGGAGTTCCCCATTACGAAAGCCATAAATGACCGGGTACCCAAACAATTTATATTTGATAAAAAATACAAAATCCAACTTCATGAGGATCGCCGATGCGAGGGCTTGCGCCCGGCAGAGCTGCGCATCTTCACGGATGGATCCAAAACAGGTAGTGGCACAGGTGCTGGAATCTTCTCGGAGGACTTCAATATACGCATCTCCACACCATTGGGGGTCCATAACACAGTGTTCCAGGCCGAATGCATGGGTATTTCTCTAGCCGCCTCAGCCATCATGGCCAGGGAAGTTAAAGAACACTCGATCCGCATACTCTCAGACAGCATGGCCGTTCTGCAAGCGCTGAACAGTCACACCGTTGATTCTGGGCTAATATACGAGTGCCACCAGCGCCTAAACCAGGTGGGCAACCTCAATAACATAACCATTCAATGGATCAAAGGACACAGCGGCTCGCTAGGCAACGATGCAGCCGACGAACTTGCCAGAAGGGGGTCGAACGCTGTACCAGTGGGTCCCGAACCCATCGTGCCACTCCCCTTCGGGTTCATACGCACTCTGGTAAGGAAACGCACCAGGGACCAACATCACAAACTATGGGTGGACCAACGTGAGTGCAGGCAGGCTAGGGAAGCACTCCCCACAATCGATGGCCGCTTCACGAAACAGGTTCTCCGACTAACCAAGCAACAGCTGCGTACAGTCACAGCAGCTGTAACTGGTCACGGATCATTTAATAAACACCTCTTTGTATTAGGAGTCACGGACAGTCCGCTGTGCAGGGCCTGCATGGAGGAGGACGAGACAGCAGCCCATGTGCTTCTAAGCTGCCCGGTGGTCACCACATACAGGGCAAAGTACTTCGGCAACCCAGGTACCCTACGTGAGATTGTCAGCAACACCAAGGCGTTGCTGGCCTTTCTCGAGGAGCTGGGGTGGATCGAATAACCGATTTTCCCACCCGTACGCAAAATACGCGCATTGACGTGGAGTTGCGGACACCAGCCCGTATTATCTATCTATCTATCTATCCTTTATCTTTCCAAGATTTTCCATCCACGGCAATCTCGGTCTCCTAGGTTAGGTAGTAATCGTAGAATTAATATTTTAGACGAAAATAGAAATTTAGAGACGGAACAGGAGGACAGTAGTAGTAGTTCATTTGTATCAACTATGGCTGAATCGGTGGATCAAATTCACAAAGCCCTACGATTGGTTCCGGAGTTCGACGGAAACTCGAACATATGAACTCGATTCATAAAACTATGTGATCAATTAGACAGGAGTATGTGAGGAATGAAGAATGGCCGGGAACACCCGGCCACTCCCGTCCGACACTGGTGGAGGCCCGTGCAATACAGGCAAGGGCGCCCCCGCACCCACCGCCTGCTGGCCTCCACCCGGGAGGAGCCGTCTTCCTCGACCCCCCTGCCCCCCTCTCCGGAGCGGCGCCGCGCGAGAATCATCCCCCCGCGCGCGCCTCGCTGCCTCCTTCCGGGACACGACCGCCTAAACCGCGGCGGCGGCCCTTCCCAGTCTACGGCAACTCACCTCCCTCTGTAAGCAGAGGAGGCGTGGACGTATTTGCCCTCTGTAGCCCGGTTCCCTTCACCGACCATCAAGCATGATCGGTGATTGGAACCATGACCTTTCCCCGCTTGTTGAAGATTAGCCGCCAGCCCCAATTGTCCACCAAGACCGCAATGGGAGAAATTGGAGCCGACGTTGCCCAGGGTGTGCCACGAGGAGGCTCTTCAACATGCACCCCAGAACGCCTGGTCCTTTTTTTTTTTTTGTTTCCGGGGTGGAAAATCCTCATGGATGTCCGCCGCCCTGGGGCGGGCGACGGGGTCTGTCAGACTCTTACTGACTAAAAACCACCCCGGTGTTCCATCTCACACCTACGCCGGGGGTCGCGGGAACATACGATCCTTCCACAACCCCCGACTAGTGCCGGCCCGCCACTGCGGGCCTCTTCGGGTCTGGGGGGGGAGTGAGGTGTTTGACTCCCCCCGCGACGTCTAACAGGTGCGCGCGTGGAACACTACGCGCCGCCACCTCGGGTCCTGGTGTGTGGGGGGCGACGGACGTCCCCGAGTCCGTCGCCCCTGGACGCATTTAGGGGGGCTGGAAGAGGGCGTTGTCCGCCCTCCGCCGACGCCCGGTGCGCCTTCTGCGGGCCGGGTGAGAGGACGAGATCTCCCTCTCCCTTTCCGCAGCCTCCTTCTGCGAGACGACTGTCTCACAGAAGGAAACCACCGCGTCCCAGGACTCGTCGCTGCCGACCATCGACTCGACTACGGCCGGCAGCGACAAGTCACTGCCTACTTCTGAGATGAGGGCACGGCGCGGCTCCTCCCAAGCGGCACACTCTGCCAGCGTATGCCGCGCCGTGTCCTCCCGGCAGTCGACGCAGTGGTGACACCGGGCGTCCGGCTCCCTGTTTATGCGACACAGGTACTTCCCGAAGCAACCATGCCCCGAGAGCACCTGCGTCACCCGAAACGACAGGGAGCCGTGCCTCCTCCCGAGCCAGCGCTCGAGCACCGGCCGGACCGCCTCGATGGTGACGAGGCCGGCGGTAGGGCGTGAAAGCCTGTCCCGCCATTCCGCCACCAGGACCTCGCGAAGCTGAGACCGACGCAGCTCTATGTGTCGCTGCATCGGTCCCTCGCCCCGCGCCCTCGCTTCCTCGCGCCACCGATACAACGACGCGAGTACTTTCGCCTCGAGGTCCCAGGGCGGGGATCCGGCCAGTACGCAAGCCGCCTCGTAGGAGATCGTGCGATACCCCCTGATGACTCTGACGGCCATCGCCCTCTGCGGCTTTCGCAAAACAGCGATGCTGCCGGCCGTCAGGTCAGAGGCCCACACCGGGGCCCCATACAGGGCCATGGATCGCACGACCCCCACGTAGAGCCGCCTACAGACGGCGCTCGGGCCCCCCAGATTTTGAAGCAGCGTCGCAAGCGCGCCAGCCGCTGAAACTAACAAATATTTAAGTAGTACTTTGTTTTATTACGTAACATATAAACCACTTTTTTAAATTGCAGATTTAATCAATATTGATTGAACTTAAGTTTCATTGAACTCTTCCAAATGGCCTTGCTAGGAACAAGGCTTCTTAGAAGGCCATTATAATAAATCAGTCATTTAGCACTAAAGTTTAATAAATAGCCATTAAATCTACAATAAAAAGAAGTGGTTTATATGTTACGTAATAAAACAAAGTACTACTTAAATATTTGTTAGTTTCATTTATCCAGTAAATAAACGAATAATAACTGTTTATTTGTTAGAGTGGCCTTCCATGGTACACCCACCTTATTTTAACGTCGTCGATTCCCGAAATCAATGAAACGAGGGATCGTACTGCCAAAGGAGAAAGAGCAAAATGGTCTATGAGCGGCCAACAACGAAATAGGTATTAAATGAAAGTACTATTACTAAGGACTAACTTTTACTATGAACGTAACATTGCAGCTCATTTAGAAAAAAAAATACATATAGGTAAAATACTTAGATAATAAGTGCAAGAAAATGTGCAAACCCATTTTATAAAATACTTATTAACATTAGTTTATGTCTTCAAAAGTATTTCAAAACGTTGTCAGCATACCGTTTACAAGACTCAGCTCAACAATGGGTTTACTACATGGACTACCTGAGTTCGAACGGCCCAATCAGCTTCGAGTGCAAACAAAAGAGCCGAGGTGTGGGGTGCGTGTGCGTCACTCGGCGCAGTCCTTCGCTTACCCTTGTGACGTTGTGTACTGTGCGCTCATCTACGGATTCTTTTTCAAACGTTTTGACCCTGGCTACCCTCTGGACTGTGTTTCTTCCTAACCTGATAACCTGGCTATTAACTCTGAACTTCTGTACGTTTGTGCTTGTGTACTTGGACTCTGGACTTGTGTACGCCAACGGAACATTATTGAAAAATGGCAGAAAATCGACCTATATGTGTTTTGTGCAATCGATCAGTGGTTAATAGAAGAAGGTTAGAAATAACCCATGCTCTTTTTGAGGAAAATGCTGCCAATGCTCAATATATTATTGAAGCTATAGCTCCACAGCAAGTAAGTATTTTTAGACTATTTTTTGGTTGTTTTTACCCGTATGTACGCACCCTATAGCGGTGATGGCCTCATAATATTGTGTCACGATGTGCATATGCGACACATCGTTGGGTGAAGTGTGGGCTCTTTATTGAAAGTCCACGTTACAGTTTTGATTGTATTTTTATGTACGTCCTTTTAGTGAATTATGTTATTTCCTTAAGCGTATGGTTCTTTTCTAACAATACTTAAGTTATAGTCAAAACAGATCTTCTCTCTCTTTTACACACATGGTGCATATGGAAACAGAGCCAACGTTATCTAGCTTCGAAATATAATAGAGGCCAACCACTCATTAACAATGCGTATGAGCATGACTCATTCGTCACGTTGAAAAAGAGCTCGGCATGTTCTACTATACAACACATGATTTAACTGAAACTGCTGTGAGTTTTAAATACTATGTTATAAACTATTTTCCTTTTCAGGTTGAATACAACGGCCGAGAATACGTTTGTCGACCCTGTTGGCAACGAGCTCAACGGGCTGTGCAGCCAAACAATAACCCTGCCCCGCACGAATGTGTTCTTCAAGTGGAAGAATATTCACGAGTGCCTAGCACCTCGGCAAACTGTATGTTTGACAGATGCCGTAGTGTTTCACGTCGTCGAATGCCTGAGAATGTAAGGATTACTCTTATGTTACATTCTAACTTATTCATACCAGACAGTGCCAGAATATGTGATGCACATTTAACATCAAATGATTGGGAAGAGCTCATTGATAGTCCAAATCTCAGACATGATTTTAACAGCTCTCATTTTGTGCAAATACTAGAGCTTTTTAAAAAAGCTGTTTTAAATAAAAATATTCTGGACTTTGAAGATATTGCAAATATGGATCCTAATGAGATTCATATTCGATTGGGCGTTAGCAGAGATCAATTCAATACAATCTTGGAACAAACGCCTTCTTTGTCTGAGTCAAACGCCAAAACAAAACTAGCCATTTATTTAATGAAGTTGCGAACTGGTGATAGCAACGAGAGATTAGCCACGCTCTTTAACATAAGTAGAAGGACTCTAGAAAGGCATTTAAAAACCGCGCGTGATGCTATATCTCTGGATTTTAAGCCACGACACCTGGGACTCGACCATTTAAATAGAAGAATGGTCGCTGACCGTAATCTTATTGTACCAAACGCGTTATTTGGAAATCCCGAGTCTTCTCCAGAAGAAAGGAAGGCAGTAACAATCATGGATGGAACATATATTTATATACAGAAGAGCTCCAACTTTTCGTTCCAGCGACAGACCTACAGTCTACACAAATACGAAAATCTATTAAAACCGTTCTTAATGGTGTGTTCCGATGGGCATATAATTAATGTTTGCGGGCCCTATGCTGCTACCGACTCAGATGCCAGTATTTTGGAAAGAATTATAAATGACGAAGAAGGCACATTTCACTGGTTTTACCGGGCTGGCGACATATTCATTTTAGATCGTGGGTTTAGAGACGTCTGTGGCGATTTGGAGCGATGCAACTACAGTGCCTATATGCCAGAAACCAAAGACCGCGGTGCAGACCAGCTTACTACTGAACAGGCCAATAGAACTAGGCTGGTAACTCTATGCCGCTGGGTAGTGGAAGTTATAAATGGCAGGTTCAAGCGAGATTTCAAATTGTTTAGGCAAGAATATTTTAATCGCGCCTTAAGTCACATGTTTGAGGACTTTCAAAACGCAGCGGCACTCATCAATGCGTTCCAAACACCAATACAAGATAGTATTCATGCATCATCGTTCGTAAATATAATTAATGAACGTTTTGAAATACCGAACCTCTTAGCGGACTATGTTATCCGTAATAACATAAATAGACAGAGGGCATCATTTGAAAGACTCAGCAGCGACCAACCTATTTTTGAAGACTTTCCGGTTTTTTCTGAAGAAGACCTAATTCTGTTTGCACTTGGCACATACCAAATCAAGTTGGCTCGCAGCTACTACGCTGAACACTTAATTGAAGGCTTATACAATATCGAAGTATACCGGGAGCGACAAATAAGTCAGCTCAGAGATTTTATTGAAGAAGAAGATATTTGGTTATTACGTGTGCGAATACAATCTAGACATGTAAGGTCCAGAATATATTATTCTTATATTGTAATTAACCGACAAAGACCAAATAGAGAAGCAATTGCTCATTATTATTGCAGTTGTTTGAGTGGAAGGCGCACAATCGGTTGTTGCGCACACGTTATGTGTGTAGTGTGGTATCTGGCATGGGCTAGACATCAAGACGAGGATATTTTATTACCGGCATCAGAACTCAGTGCTATTATTGTACATTAAATGTATGAATGTGGACGAGGCAAAAGGAGTATGTAAGGATCGTAGCAAGTGGCGTTCTGTGGTTTCTGCCTACCCCCATGGGAAAAGGGCGTGAGTTTATGTATGTAAATGTATGTAAAATAAATGTATTGAAGTAAACAAGTCATTTTATTTTATTTCCTTCTTTTTAAGACTAAATCTTAGTAATTAATACGCTAAATCACAGGCTTACATATCTAAAATAAAAATGTATTTAGTTCCATTAATAATGACACTACAGATATAAAACTTCTTGAACCCGTTATTGTAGGGTGATATTAAACCAAAAAAAAATAAAATGTTCCTGGCCGCTGATAGACCAAGTGCCGTACGATTTTGCCCATTCTCCTTTGTAGCGCGAGCGATTCGCCGCCGCGTCTGTGATTTTCAGTTCGATGGGTGTTTGTGTAAGTAGAAGGAATTTGTCATCACATGCCAATAACTACGACTTTTTGATAGTTGGCCTTCAAAGGAGCGTGGCCTTCCATGGTCCACCCACCTTAGTATTTTCTATGAATCACCCTGTTAGTGCTGACTTATTCAATTTTCAGTGCATGCGCACCAAACAACAGTCGGACCGTGTAAATGAAGTTTTGTGTCGTCTGCGTACAGATCATTTGAACCCCGAGGAAAAAGCCAATTTGGAAGCACTTTGCGCTCAGTACGCTGATGTGTTTTATATTGATGGCGAGCCATTATCTTTCACGAACCAAGTAAAGCATTCTATTCGAACAACAGATGATGTGCCAATCTATACAAAAAGTTACCGATACCCGTTCATAGATAAGCAGGAGGTTCAAGATCAAATCTATAAAATGTTAGAACAAAATGTCATACGCCCCTCACAGTCCGCGAAAAAACCATAGATGATTGCTATCTATACCCAACATTTCGGACGTCCTTGACAAGTTAGCCCTTCAGGAACACATGGTGAATTTAGTAAAGACATTGAATTTAGTAACATCATTAGTAAAGACGGTGTTAAACCTAATCCGGATAAGATTAAGGCCATCCAGAAATTCCCAATGCCCAAAACGCCAACTGAAATTAAACGCTTCCTCGGTCTGCTAGGGTATTATAGGAAATTCATCCCAGACTTTGCTCGTATAACAAAACGTAGGACGCAATCTCTTAAGAAATGTTCAAAAATTACCATAACCGATCCAAATTATATCAGTTGTTTTGAGAAGTGCAAAACCCTTTTAATCAACGATCCTTTATTGCAATACCCAGACTTTAGTAAAGACTTTATTCTGACAACTGACGCATCTAATCTTGTCATTGGTGCCGTTCTCTTACAAGGTCAGATAGGTACCGACAAACCCATAGCATAATTATGCATCCCGCACATTAAACACTAGTGAAATTAACTACAGCACAATCGAAAAAGAACTGCTGGCGATTGTGTGGTCAACCAAATACTTCCGCCCTTACTTATTTGGTAGAAAGTTCAAAATCGTTACAGATCACAGGCCCCTACAATGGGTCATGAATTTAAAAGAACCCAATTCACGTTTAATCCGCTGGAGATTAAAGTTAAATGAGTATAATTTCACTACTGTCTATAAGCAGGGTAAGCTGAACACTAATGCAGACGCTTTGTCTCGCATTGAAATCAATAATGAAGAAGCAAACTCCATAGCAGTTAACACGTCCGAAAAACCACCTTCAGTGATCGATTCTACAACAGAAACAGCTCATACCAGTGCCGAAAGTCCCATATTAGAAATACCGATATCCGATGAACCCCTAAATAAATTCCACCGTCAAATATCCTTTGTCATCGTAGGAGATATTAAAATAACGCCCAACCTAATCTAAACCGTTTGAAACCCACACTAAGACTACTATACAATTATCGGAGTCTAATCTTGAAAAAGACGTAATTAATGATGTAAAAGAATATGTAAATCCCAAAGTAAGAACAGGAATTCTCATACATCCCCCTCTAGCCATGTACAGCATAATCTCGATTATGCAAGATAAATTTAAAAGCTCTGCTTTGAACATGGTCTTAACAAAAAAAGAGGTAGAGAACGTTAAAAATTATTTAAACCAACAGGAAATTATTCGTAATTACCACGAAGGAAAAACAAATCACCGTGGTATAACTGAATGTTTCCTTGCTCTATCACATCATTATTATTAGCCTAAGATGAAAGAAAGTGTTATTTATATAAATAAAAGATATTTTACTTAAATTGGGCTCTCTTTATTCGCTCCAAACTTCACATGCGGATGACAGGAGTCATAGATTATAATATAATTATAACATTATAAGGTGCGTTCACAAACAGAAAGTATATCAAGAAGGAATGTAGATCTGTGGACAAGCAAAGTACGATCGAAACCCTGTTAAGCAAAGATTCTCAATAGTTCCCCCTCCAACTAAACCCTTTGAAATTGTACATCTCGATCTTTTTACAGCACAAAATGAGAAATGTCTTACTTTAGTTGCCGCTTTCTCGAAATATGCGCAAGCATATCATCCCAGAGATGGTACCGGGTGGTTGGCGCAGTGGTTAAGCGATTGACTGCTGCGTTACGTGTCGCGGGTTCGATCCCCGCACGGAACAAATATTTGTATGACCTGCAAGTAGTTGTTCCGGGTCTGGCTGTTTGTGCATGTGAGTTTAACCCTTAAACCCTACCCATTCCAGGAGAAACACTATTACTACCCAGGGGTTTTAAGGACCCCAATATATATAAATTCATACTTATAAAATAAAAAACAATTTAATTACAATTATTATTTATTGTTATAAACTGCTTATTTGACAATACAAAAAAATAATCAATTGTTTTTAGTTACACATTGTTGACACATAGCCTCAGTATGTTCACCGCAGAGAGGTTTTTGGCACATGCCACACGTGACCTTGGTTTTTCGGTCCCTACCCCTTGGGCACATAGCACATCTTTTTTTAGCAGTGGGAGCAGTAGTTGGTTCTTGCAATGGCCGCTTCTTTTGCAAGATTCCACCCAGGAGAACTTGAAGATTCATGGGCAAAGAGGGCCATGTAAACCGTTCTTCCATTTGAGGGGTGATCAAATCTATGGCAAGTTTTTTCAGGAAAAGACGTATTTTTGTATCCCTTTTTGTGGCCATTTTTAGTAGGACATATGAATTAACACCTACTATATTCAGGAGGCCAAAAAAAAATGCCATTGGCCACCTTTTTGATCTCCTAGACACGCTGGTCTTGTGGCATAGCTGATCCATCAAATCGACGCTGCATTTTGTCTTATTATAGAACTCTATTATCTCCGGTAATTGAATCGTTGCATCAGGATCATGGTCTTCATACAACCACTGAGTAATCTGTTGGTCCATCTTATGCAATTTTTATCGTTAAAACTAAAACAATGACATAAAACACAATATTGAATAAACCGTCAAAACAAAACCAAAAAAATTGCGTGATTTGTCCATATACAGGGTGGCCGGAACATTGACGTCCAAAAATAAAATTTCGGTCCCTCGTATCGTGGGGTATTCGAATCACCCCCATGTATGTTCCGCGACTTTTCATAGTTTTCGAGTTATGAATTTTTTTCTGAATGTTTGAAAATTTTCGACCTGACCAACCTAAAAAAAATCAAAAAAAAAAGTAGAGGGTTTTATCGAGTTTCTTTTTTTGCAACTGAATTTTCATAAGTAGTACTTTTATGCATAAAATAATCAGCTTCGTAACTGTGGTGAAAGTTATGAAAATGTTGATCTAAAGTGAAAAATTTACGTTCGGTAAATTATGACTTAAATTTTCAACTTCAAATTAAAAATCTAAACAGGTGACTTCATGGTTCTCAAGTAGGCTTCAAGAATGCGCCAGACTCTCAGCTTTCATAATCATTAAAAAACGTAGGACTTAATGGGGCTAACTTTGGCCTTAATCGGCCTTCAAAGACTGCGAAGTGGAAAAATTCTTAAAATTACCCATCTGAGTAATTATTTTTTTTTGGCTATTTTCTCGTTCCTAAGGTTAATTAATGATAAGAATACTGAAAACTAACCAACAAATAGTTTCAGAGTTGGGTAAGAAAAGTTTTACGTAAAAAGTGGTTTTGAATAAAACACAGATGATAATGTGAAAAAAGTACTTAATTTATTTTTAACATTTAGAAAAGGTTTTCAAAGTGGCCACCACCAGCAGCAATACACATTCTACACCTACGTAAGAAATTGTCTGGCAATCGTCTAAAAGCGTCTCTGTTCTCTCTCACAACACGTTCAGCTTCTGCAATCAACTGCCTCAGCTCTTGTTCACTTGAACAGTCTCGGGCGTATGCTATTTCCTTGTAATAGCCCCAAATAAAGAAATCGATGGGGTTGAGATCAGGTGAGCGTGGAGGCCACCTAATTGGTCCGCTGCGTCCGATCCATCTGTTGGGGTATGTTTCATCTAAGTAATTTCGGACCTGGGTTGCATAGTGACACGGGGCGCCGTCATTTTGCAACACCATGGTTTGTCTGAGTTCGAGATTCACATCTGCCAGCAACAATGACGGCAGTTCAAACGGACCAATTAGTTCGCCATTGAGAATACCAGACCACAAGTTAACGCTGAAGCGATGTTGAAATGTCGAAGCTCTCACTTCGAGTGGATTTTCATTCGCCCACGTGTGGTAATTATGAATATTGAATATTCCGGATCGCTCAAATCGTGACTCATCTGACCATAAAACTTTATTGAAAAATCCAGGATCCTCTTGCTCTTTTCGTAACATGGTTTGGCAAAAATCAACGCGCAATTGGTGATCTGTAGGCAGTAAAGCTTGGACTCGTCGGATGTGGAACGCGTGGTATTCTTCATCGTGAAGAATGTCTTGGATAGAAGTCCTTGGGATGTTCAGAGCACGAGCCATACTTCTCGTACTCGTAGACGGATTTCGCTGAACTTCTTCCAGCACCATTTCTCTGCGATCCGGGTTAGCTCTAGGGATTCCTTCATGACTGCCGCGTCGACCAGGAATGCGGCCTGCCATCAAAGTGTTGTGCGTGTTAATAAAAACACGATGGTCGGGATATCGCTCAGGTTGCGGCCCACCACGACGTTGAAGTTGTTCGCGATACAGTCGCGCTGCTTCATGGCCGTTTCCTTGTGCAACTCCATAAAAATAATGCATTTCTGCATATTCACTTAACGTGTAACTCATTTTTTACACTTCCACGTAAAAAAAGTCCAAATCAGAATGCAAAACACAGTCCAATAAACGAGCAAAGTAGTCAAACAAGTAGGCAGCGGAGTCCGTGGGCAAAGCGAGTGTGGTAAAGACAAAATGGCGACACGCGTATAGCAGTAAACACAATGTGAGTACGACTGAGGTACTTGTTTTGCGTTGGCTTCGGTTGCGCGCCTTGCGTGAGAGAGATAGCAATAATTCGGTCTCTTTTCCTCTCGGTCCATTGTTATTGCAGGTAAAAGAGTTGCACCCTCGTTTACAACCCATAGTCCACGAGAACGGATCGCGCAAAATTCATTAAACTAACATTTAAAAAAATCTCCGTGTTTAAATCTTAGCTTTCCTGCAGTAATTTTTGGTTAGCAAACTAAATAACCTTAGGAGCGAGAAAATGGAAAAAAAAAATTTATTAATCAGATAGCTAATTTTAAGAATTTTCCACTTCGCAGTCTTTGAAGGCCGATTAAGGCCAAAGTTAGCCCCATTAAGTCCTACGTTTTTTAATGATTATGAAAGCTGAGAGTCTGGCGCATTCTTGAAGCCTACTTGAGAACCATGAAGTCACCTGTTTAGATTTTTAATTTGAAGTTGAAAATTTAAGTCATAATTTACCGAACGTAAATTTTTCACTTTAGATCAACATTTTCATAACTTTCACCACAGTTACGAAGCTGATTATTTTATGCATAAAAGTACTACTTATGAAAATTCAGTTGCAAAAAAAGAAACTCGATAAAACCCTCTACTTTTTTTTTTGAATTTTTTTAGGTTGGTCAGGTCGAAAATTTTCAAACATTCAGAAAAAAATTCATAACTCGAAAACTATGAAAAGTCGCGGAACATACATGGGGGTGATTCGAATACCCCACGATACGAGGGACCGAAATTTTATTTTTGGACGTCAATGTTCCGGCCACCCTGTATATCCCTTAAGATAGAAACAACACTTTTATTATAATAACTACATCAAAATATCAAACTTACCTTTTAAAATATTGTATCAAAAATAACAGCATTCACCAATATATCGACAAAAAGAAATCACAAAATACTACTTTATTACTACCCTAGGGTCTGACAGACCCATAAATAGTTATAAATCCGTCTACACTGTATATGCGTTGACGCTAGACTGGTGAAACGATCGCCGCCGACGTAATTAAGGATTAGCTCGAGTGGCGCAACAGTGCGTTTTGTTATTTCAAAAATATCTAGAAATATTCAACCTCTGGGGTTTGCTGGACCCCCGGGTAGGGTTTAAGGGTTAAATGTTTGTAAACGCACCCACGATACAGGAGAAATTCCTAGTGTGGGGAAACGTTTTAAAAAAAAATTAAAGATAGAAGTGTCGTTCAAGCTCTTTTAACGTTTAGCACCCATCATGGCGTTCCATATACAATAGTTACAGACCAAGGACCTGAGTTCACTAATGCCGTTCTCGAACACCTCAGAATCCTGAAGCTAGAGAAACGTAATGTTCCATACACAGCTTCACTAAATGTAGGCCTATAGACTTAATCACAGGACACTTTGATCCTCGCGATTCCTTGGATTTAAATTTATCTGAGCAACTACTGCAAAATTACTTACAAGACCATAAAAAACGACTAACCTAGGTCTACGAAATAATAAATGAAACCTCTCTTCACCATAGGACCGAATTAACCGAAAATAGGAATAAAGATCGCGAACCTGAAAAAGAATATAGCCCTGACCAATAAGTATTTGTCCGCAATCCTCTAGCTAGCAGACAAAAGTTAGCTCCACGTTTTACTAAAGACATAGTCCTAGCCGATCTTCCCATACACATCTATACTAGGAAAAAACGAGGTCCTGTTGCAAAATCTCGTCTAAAGAGGAGCCCTAAAGATTCTGTATTGTTACAGGATGTTACTGTTGCTGTTACTCCAAATGACGCAAGGACAAGAAGTAACGATTGATCCTTTAGGAAACGGCCCTGGCATACTTCCGTTTAATCTAGGAACGACGCGTATCGTTTCCCACTATCATTCCTTTCTTATATGTATACAATCTCAGATAGATACAGTTAGGACACAATTAACTGATTTCAGACACAAATTAAATAATAAGACATCCCTATTATTCGACTCGCACATGCATTATCTTACATCTAAATTAGCTAAAATATCTACACAGTTAGAGTCATTCGAACATAATCGTCATAAAAGAGGACTTACCGATGGTCTCGGTTCTGTTATCAAGAGTATATCCTGTAATCTTGACCAAACTGATGCAATTAAATACGATAATGCTATAAAAATCGTTCAGGAAAATGAGTACAGGATACAGTCTCAATTTAATCAGCACGTTAGTCTATCTAAAACTTGGGTTTCAAATAAATCAGGAGAGAATGGGCGATGTTTTCAATCGGATAATCAATAGTACGGCAGACTTCGATTTCATCCACTACGCCCATATGGCTCAATACTTAATTATCTTAAGTGATAACATAGATAACTTGTCAGAAGAGCTCCACAAACTAGAGTACACTTTAGCCTTTATACGTGCATTAAGCACACCGCATATGGTAGTTAGTACAGCTGAGATTAAGAATATGTTAAATAAATTAAGGATTTTATACACAAAGGATGAAGTCCTTGAATTAAAACTAAGAGACTATTACGATTTATAATTAAGCTAGCATACTTTTGTATAGAAAATCAGATAGTTATAGTATTTAAGGTACCGATTGCCTTCCCTCCAATCTATAACCTTTATAAACTGTCCATTGTTCCTAACAAAAATTATAAGATCCTTTTACCTACCTCACCTTTTATTGCGATTTCTGGACAACATTCCATGTACATGGAGGCTGAATGCCCGAAGGTAAACTCCCTGTACCTCTGCGAAGCAAAATCTAAATACAAGACTCAAGATGATCCGGATTGCATTCAGCATCTGATCTCCAAGCAAGAACTCCTCCCATCTTGTAAGCTGTCTTCAGTCGTTTTGAAGAAAGAAGCTGTAGAACAACTCGACGAGAAACATTACACCATCAGTTTCCCATATCCAACCAAAGTTAAGATATCATGCAGACAAGAAACTTATAAAACCCTTGAAGGAAGCTATTTGGCTATCATCCCGTACAATTGTCATATCAAAACCCCCGAATTCACCATAGCGAACTCTGACAATCATATCAAGGGATTAGCTCTGGAGATTATGCAATTGCCTACGAATATTGAGATTTAGAAACATCAAGCGAAGCACCAATCATACTAAACTCTGCTAACCTAGAAAGCCTGCACTCTATAAACACGAAGATCATATTACAGACGCCAGTTAAACCTAATGAAGCAATTGATACAGCCCTCTACCATACTACGATCCCAATCTATCTGATACTATCCGGTGCAAGTGCACTCATCATCGCACTGATGTACCGACGACATCGCACGAAACTTCTTCATGAAAATCAATCAATGGAAACGGATGATGCTACATCTTCAGGAAATTATGCTGAAATTCAAGAATCAAATAGAGTCAGTCCCAGCAAGATAAGAATTGACCACAGCAATATTTCATCATCTCTTACACACAAGATTTCGAAATAGTTGCTGATCTTCGGGGGGAGGTGTTACATATTCGCATAGCACCTAAACCGCTGACAAGCGTTTACCCAATTACCGCGCAATGCATCAGCCGCGGACACAAGGCGCCGACGCAGCACAACGTGATGCAGCCCGACACCGGACATCGCGGCCTTTTGTGGAAATCGTCACTTTTGACACAACATCGGTCAACGGTCGACTATCTTAGCTATTAATTAGAATTGTAATTCTTATAAAATTAAATTGACTTTTATTTAATAAATTTTGTATTTTTTTAAATCCTCCGGCTACAGCCTTAGTTATTTAATCACATATTTACAAACATTGTAAAAGTATATGATTTTCCAAATTATTTAAACAAGTAACATGTTGTGACGTTGCAAAAATCAATAATTAAAGCAACTAGGAGCGACACCTTTCGTGGGTCTGCTCAAGCTCGTAGGATGATGGTTTTGGTGAATTTGTGTCATGCGAACTAATTACAAGTTTATTAGTTATTTGAAATAAATAAACATAATTATTATGGACATATTTTCCCACATTCTATTGATAAACAATGTCTAAATGACTACTAGATGAGAATTCTATTTAGTCTGTGGAAGAGGATTCTCGAAAGGACATCAAGGTGGTCCTGTCAAATAGGAGGAAAGGTTTTTTCACCTCAAGGCATGACAATGAGGAACACGTTTTGGGAGAGGCACCAGTTCTGAGATAATCAGACTGTGTCCAAATCACCCGATGGATTTTCTATAAGTCCAATCAAGCCTGATCTATGTCTGGCTGATTATGCTAGCTCTTTTTTAATAGCTCTAATGCGAGGATAGACTTGATGCCTTGGTGTGGCTCCGTGGTCTGATGACTTGGAATTGATCCGGGTGCGGGCAATTATGAGGTTAACCCTTGAGGTGTGGCCATCTGTTAGTGAAGAAGGCCTTCCTGAACCGTTTAATGGTAAACGAGGGAAGCTCGCCGCTCCAAGTAACAATAGCGTCATCGTCTAAACCCGTGGGCCACGTTTAAGCGTGTGAACATAGGCATTTTCCTGTGTTTGACGCCGAGGATCTTGGTCCCGTATATTGGAAAATGTATATTCTGAGAGATCACTGAGTTTCTACGAAATTGTCAAAATTTAACTTATGAGAGAGTTAGGCCTTTTGTAAGAACTAGGTAGTAAAACCAGTTGTTATAAATTATTGTGGTCCGGGTAGCTTTACATAAGCGATATTTTCCCTATATGAGCGCAACCATAATATATAGGTCGATACTTATTCGATTGAGCTAGAAGTTATAAAGCAGTTCGTCACACGTAGTCACTAAAGCGACTCTGAGTTATTGTCTTAGCCTCATTGTAGGTGTGTACCCCGACACAACTAGGAACGGAGACCTAGTTTTATCGGAGTGAACACCTAAGTTTGTGGGAAGGGTTTGGTTAGTGGCTCGCCACAATTGATGTTTTGTACCTTAATTTTCAGTGTATTACTGAAGTGGGTACGTACGGGAGATGAATGAAAGACGTAGGTTCAGTAACTTCCTTTGTTTACTTCCGGTTCACACACACGTACCACATAAAGTTCAACTAACAGAAGGAGAAAGTCAACACAAGAAAAAGCACGGATAGAAAGTCACGTAAGCACAAGTAGGAGATATAGAAGCACAGCACAGTTTATAAGCTTAGGCAAAACAAGCGCGCGAGAAGCATAATCATTTAGCGGAAGCGGCCGTCCAGTTAGAGGGCATCTAGAGGACTACTCATTGGTGAGGTGCGAGGGAGCGGGAGGGGTCCCGCTCGCTGCGCGAGCGCGCCGGCCGCCGCAACCGTTCAATGACTCACGCGCTCGTTTGTTACATTCACTAATGATCTACACTAATAGGATAATCGGTTTGTCCGTTGTTTTATACACATATTATATTGTAGTTGTAGTAAGTAATTATTTTATATATAACAAAGTATTTATTTATGTATATGCAAGTACCTACATTTATATTTGTATTGAATATATTAATATATAAGTACATATTAACTTTTACGACACATACAATTAACAGGTGACGCTACACCACCCCCCTCTTGAGACCGTCAAGGGCGATAGTAGTCAGGGAAGCGCACCCTACGGCCTGACCGTGTCCTTTTGATGTTGTCGTCTCCGGTGGCCGGCGTCGGATTTGTGTCTGGTGTATCCTGTGAAGTCTGTTTTTGTTCATGTTCGTTATTGGGGTGTGTGTTGTTGTGTGTTATTGTGGTGTGTGAGTCTGGAAGTATGTAGGCCGGTTTCAGTCGGTCTACCGATACTGTGACTGTTTTACCGTTAAAAAGGAGTTTGAATGTTTTGTCACCCCTCTCAAGTACTGCATGTGGTCCGGTGTAGGCTGGCTTGAATGAACCAGATGACGCGTTATCCCTTAAGAATACATGCGACGCAGTGGGAAGGTCCTTAAACACAAATATGGCCCGTCTGTTGGAATGTCGCGATGCTGATGACGGCTGTATGTTTCTCGCGAACATGCGTAACCTAGATACGTAGTCAGTCACGTCAGTGTTGTTGACTGCGTCTGGCTCGAAGAAATCACCTGGCAGACGTAATGTTTCCCCGTACACCAACTCGGCCGGAGTTGCGTGTATGTCATCTTTGTGTGCACTTCGGATGCCCAACAGAACTAGCGGTAGTGATTCTACCCAGTTTTGATTTCCATGGCAGGTAATAGCTGTTTTTAGCTGTCTGTGGAACCGCTCAACCATACCATTACAGGCAGGGTGGTAAGCGGTTGTCTTCCGATGCTCGAATCCAGCCATGTCCGACAGGTGTTTGAAGAGGGCCGACTCAAATTGTCTGCCACGATCCGTCACAATTTTTGTAGGGCAGCCGAATCGTGCAATCCATCCATATAGAAGAGCATTGGCCACTGTTTCGGCTGTGATATCCTTGATTGGTATTGCCTCAGGCCATCGCGTGAAGCGATCTACAGCGGTGAGGCAATACCGGAATCCATGAGAGATTGGTAGTGGCCCAATCATATCTATATGGATGTGCATAAACCGCGATCGTAGTAGTTTGAAGTTGCCCAGGGGTGCGGAGACATGGCGAGTGATTTTTGCACGCTGGCATGGTAAACAAGTTCGCGTCCACTCTCTACAGTCTTTCTTCAATTCAGGCCACACATAACGCTCTGATACTAGCTTGGCACTGGCGTTGGCTCCTGGGTGGCTCAAAGAGTGCAGGTTGTCGAAGACTTGGCGGCGAAGTTCTTTCGTGACATATGGTCTTGGTGTCTTGCTACTCTCATCGCAGTACAGTTCAGACAGTGTTCCTGGCAGTGTGATCTTCTTCAGACGTAATGACGTTTCCCCATCTAGCAGTTGTTTGAGCTCTGGGTCAGAGGATTGAGACCTAGCTAGGATGTTCAAGTCAATAGGCTGGGTGATTTCGTCTATTCGTGACAGGGCGTCGGCGACTACGTTGTCCTTGCCTGAAATGTGCCTGATATCCGTGGAAAACTGCGAGATAAAATCTAGGTGTCTGAACTGTCGTGGTGAGCAATTCTCCTTACGTGTATGAAACGCGTAACAGATGGGCTTGTGATCTGTATAG
Source organism: Brachylomia viminalis (assembly GCA_937001585.2). NCBI lineage: Eukaryota > Metazoa > Arthropoda > Insecta > Lepidoptera > Noctuidae > Brachylomia > Brachylomia viminalis. The sequence goes on from OW443304.2 coordinate 27,102,478, forward strand.
ATCACAAACTCCCTGGCCTCAACCATATGTCTGAAATATTTAATCGCTTCATATATCGCAAGCAGTTCACGGTCATAAGGAGAGTACTTTCGCTGGCTTGTGCTTAGCTTACGCGAAAAGAAAGCTAGGGGTTGCCATTCCTCATCCTTTAACTGCTGCAGGACTGCTCCCATGGCGGTGTCGGAGGCGTCTGTCACCAAAGCCAGTTTAGCTCCGCAATCAGGGTGTGCTAGCATCGCTGCTTGGCAAAGACCCCTTTTGCTGGCCATAAACGCTTCGTCCTCTTCTGCTGTGAAGCATACTGGGTGCGAGCCTTTTACCGATCCTTCTAAAAGTTTGTTTAAAGGTGCGTGATGTTGGGCTGCCTCTGGGATGAACCGCCTATAATAATTCACCATCCCTAAAAACCTTCTCAACTCTCTGACAGTCTTCGGCGCTGGAAAGCTGTTGATTGCCTCGATCTTTTCTGGCAATGGTTTTGTGCCGCTTGAGGTGATTAGGTAGCCTAAAAAAGTTACCTGCGAGGCTCCAAATACGCATTTCGACGTGTTTATCACCATCCCGTAATCTCTCAATCTAGAGAACAGCTGTCGTAGGTGGTCTTCATGTTCAGCCTGGTTTTTGGAGTAGATTAAAAAATCATCTAAATATCCGAAGCAGAAATCTAGACCTCGTAGCATTTCGTCGACAAAACGCTGGAAAGTTTGGCCTGCGTTGCGTAATCCGAACGTCATGTATGGAAACTCATATAGACCGAACGGTGTAGTGATAGCGGTCTTCGGTATGTCTTCTGGGTTAACGCGTAACTGGTTGTAGGCTTTGACTAAATCTATTGTCGAAAATACCTGACATCCAGAAAGGTTGTGGGCGAAGTCATGGATGTGGCGGATAGGGTATCTATCGGGTATCGTACGCGAATTTAGCATCCTGTAATCACCGCATGGTCGCCACCCACTATCCTTTTTAGGTGCCAGGTGTAAGGGTGATGCCCAAGGTGAGTCGGAGGGTCTGGCTGTGCCATTTGCTAGCATAGATTCAAACTCCTCCTTAGCGATTTTTAATTTGTCTGGAGCCAGTCGTCGCGGTGTACCCGATACGGGTGGTCCAGGTGTTGTACGTATGTAGTGTAAGGTGTTGTGTGTAGGTGCACGGTGTATACCCGACGGCCGGGTTATGTCAGGAAACTCCCGGAGTATGTCGTGATATGTAGTGTCACCAATTCTTACCTTCACCGAAGAAACAACATCAGAAGGACGAGCAGGCAAAGCAGGGGTCGCGAGCGTAGTGTCAGCGTCGATTAGTCGCTGCATTCTAACGTCTACTATCAAGTTATAGTGTGACAAAAAATCGACACCTATAATTGGTTTTGTTACGTCCGCCACTATAAATTGCCAGGCAAAGTCACGGCGCAAGCCTATACTTAATTTTAAATACGCGTACCCGTAAGTATTTATCGCACTACCGTTAGCCGCACATAGTTCATAATTTGTTTTGTTACGGCGCTGTTTCATGGCCGACCTTGGGAAGACGCAGACGTCACTACCGGTGTCGACGAGGAACTGCATCTTCGTACTGTGGTCCGTCACGAATAAGCGACCAGTGCTACGACAGTCGCCGGTCGCCATTATCGACTGCCCGTGTCTTTTCCCGCGTGGTCACAGGGTTTATTGCACCTGGTTGCCTTGTTGCCAAACTTGAAATGGTACCAGCAGGTTGGCCATTTCCTGTAATTGGAACTTGATCTTCTGGACCCCGATCTTCCTCGACTGGTACTTCTGCCGGACCTTTGTTTCGATCGGGACAGTCTGTCAACCTGCGAGGTCAGAGCTTGCACTTGTCTCGTGAGTTCGGCAATCTGACCGCTCATCTGTTCCACGCTGCTTCCTGGTATCGCTGTCGGTGCAGATGTCGCTGCTACTTGCGGGCTGGCTGGCACTACATCTTGTATGCGGTCCGCCAGCTCGGCCACTTCTTCTAGAGTCGCCTTGGCCTGCGAGGCGATGATGCTTTGCGTACTGCTCGGCAGGCGGCTGGTCCAGATCGTACGCAGAAACTCTTCCGGCACGCTCGGTCCCGCCAGGTGGCGCAGGTGTCGCAAGAACTGCGAGGGCTTACGGTCACCAAGCTCCTCGTGTGTTAAAAGCTGCTGTACCTTCTTTTCCCTCGACGCGGACAACCTCTTCACAAGTTCCGTCTTCAGCCTCTCGTACTTGTCCGAAGCTGCAGGAGCCGTGATTATATCCTCGACCTCCGATGCGTATATTGGGTCTAGGCTCCCAATGGCGTGGTGGAATTTCGTGGCGTCAGTAGTGATGTTCGCCAATGCAAACTGGCTCTCCAGCTGCGCAAACCACAACGCCGGTTTTTCGGGGTAAAATGGCGGTACCCGCACACCGACACGAAATACGTCATAGCCTACATCATGACTTGCAGATTTACCAACGCTTTGTTGCTGACTCATGGTGTTCTTCCGGGGTCACCAGTGAAGTGGGTACGTACGGGAGATGAATGAAAGACGTAGGTTCAGTAACTTCCTTTGTTTACTTCCGGTTCACACACACGTACCACATAAAGTTCAACTAACAGAAGGAGAAAGTCAACACAAGAAAAAGCACGGATAGAAAGTCACGTAAGCACAAGTAGGAGATATAGAAGCACAGCACAGTTTATAAGCTTAGGCAAAACAAGCGCGCGAGAAGCATAATCATTTAGCGGAAGCGGCCGTCCAGTTAGAGGGCATCTAGAGGACTACTCATTGGTGAGGTGCGAGGGAGCGGGAGGGGTCCCGCTCGCTGCGCGAGCGCGCCGGCCGCCGCAACCGTTCAATGACTCACGCGCTCGTTTGTTACATTCACTAATGATCTACACTAATAGGATAATCGGTTTGTCCGTTGTTTTATACACATATTATATTGTAGTTGTAGTAAGTAATTATTTTATATATAACAAAGTATTTATTTATGTATATGCAAGTACCTACATTTATATTTGTATTGAATATATTAATATATAAGTACATATTAACTTTTACGACACATACCTACAATTAACAGGTGACGCTACATTACAATAAACTTTGTATTTTGCAAGAAGGTACTTATTTAATTGAATCTTTCCCGTACAGCTTATAATAGTCCTATAAATTTGTTTTAGCACGGTGGTAAGTAGTATTAACCAATATTAAAACCATCGACTTCTTGTTTCAAAGATACTAGATATAAAACCGGGATACAATGTCAGTGTGTGATATATAGCAATCACAGAATGTAAATCAATGTCATAAAAATAATAAACCTTTACAATTAAAGTAGCAACAAGTTTGATTTTGTCTAGTTAAGATAAGATATGATTTATTTATTTGTATAAACATGGTATATACATACAAGAGCATGCAAGATGATAATAAATTACATTATAATCCAATCATGTTTAGCCTTATAATATTATTATATAGGCGTACAAATATTTTATTCACATTACTACTTTTATTTAATAGAAATTGTAATTAAATTAATGTCAGACAAGTTTATCAGTGACAAAAAATTCAGTCACACTATAGTAAGCTTGTTGCGATAAAAACACTATTAACCGACGTTTGAACGCATTGATACTTAGCTCCTTCCAACGCTTAGGTAGCTTGTTAAATATAGTTGGAGCCATGCAGATTATACTATTGCGCATGAGTGCAGTTTTAGCAGGATATACGCGAATTATGCTCATATCCCGTCTATTACGTGGGACAGCGTCCTGTAAGTGTGGAAATAATTTGGGATTCGCTTTAACAAACATTACAGTTTCGGGGATATACAGACAAGGCAAAGTTAATACCTTGTATCTTATAAAATACGGTTTACAAGTATCATCAGTCTTTAGACTAAACATTGACCTAATGCATCTCTTTTGGGCCTTGAATGTGATGTTGAAATCGGTAGAATTTCCCCAAAAGATTATGCTGTATCTTAAGTGAGACGCACCTAAGCCATGGTAGGCCGCAATTAAGGTGTCTACATTCACGACTGCAGCTAGGGAATGCAAGGCAAAAGCAGAACTACAATTTTTTTTACAGTCATTCTCTATATGTGATTTCCAGTCCAGTCTTTTGTCAATGGTTATTCCAAGGAATTTAGTTGTATTAACGTTTTCAATGATTTTAATATCAATACTTATGTCCAAATTATTTCTCTCCAAACGCTGGCTAAAGTGCATGATCTTAGTTTTAATTAAATTGATCTTTAAATTATTATAGTCTAACCATTATATTATAGATAACAAAGAGTTGTGAATGTCAAGTTTATATTGGTCCATGTCATTATTATTATTATTAGGAATTTTCACTGTACTATCATCTGCAAATAGGGTCATGGGATGTGAAGTTGACTTTGGCAAATCATTAATGTATAAAGTAAAGAGAAGAGGTTCCAATACACTACCTTGTGGAACACCAAAGGTAACGTGACGTTCATCTGAAACATATATCTCTTCTTTTTTAGTAGCTGTTTTGATTCTAGTTATTTCTGTCTTTTACTTTCTATTGTCTAAATAAGATTTGAGAGGAGGTCCCAATACACTACCTTGTGGAACACCAAAGGTAACGTGACGTTCATCTGAAATATATATTATCTCTTCTTTTTTAGTAGCTGTAGGTATTGATTCTAGTTATTTCTGTCTTTTGCTTTCTATTGTCTAAATAAGATTTGAGAGGAGGTCCCAATACACTACCTTGTGGAACACCAAAGGTAACGTGTCGTTCATCTGAAATATATATTATCTCTTCTTTTTTAGTAGCTGTATTGATTCTAGTTATTTCTGTCTTCTGCTTTCTATTGTCTAAATAAGATTTGATTAAATTAAGTACATTACCTCGTATTCCATAAGCGTCAAGTTTTTTAATTAGAATGTCATGATTTACGTAGTCAAACGATTGCGTCATGTCGCAAAAGATAGTACATACAGGTGTTCTTTTGTCCATCTTTGTCAATACCGTGTATATAAAGTCGTAGATTGCCATACCTATAGTTTTATTTTCACGAAATCCTTTTTGCTCGTTACATTTTTTTTGCTATGTAAACGTTTAATTCATTGTGCATGAATTTTTCAAAAACTTTAGAAATTATTGGAATCAGTGAAATATGCCTATAACTTTCCACGAGTTCTCTATCCTCTTTCTTAAATATTGGTCTAACGATCGCCATTTTTAGTGCGTCAGGGTAAGTGCCAGCGACAGTCGAAAGAGAAGTTGTCTTTTGTTCTTATTTAATTATTTATTTATATATTCTTTATCGTACACCACAAAAAACATAACAAAAATAAAATTGAACACTACTTAATATACGAGTACAATGGGCGGCCTTACTACAGGTTTTAATACCTCTTGATATGCATCTTGGCTTTCTTTTTAAATTAATTATAGTCTAGATTTAGGAAAACCAAGGTTATAAAATAAAGAAAATATTTCTATTGTATTCCTAAATCAATTGTAGGCAGTGTTAGGATCATCCGTTTCGTAGATGTCGGAGAAACAAAGTTTGCCTATACAATGTTTAAACTTAGACAATACATGTTTTCCCTAGTGTGATTGTGTCTAATAGCACAGTATTTATCAATGGTACATATTTTATTTACGGGGCATTTTGATAGTTGGGCCGTATGGTCTGAAAGAGCAAATTCCAAGATCTCCGACTTACATTGTTACTTGTAACTAAGCGCAAAATTATCAATACACGTTTGACTCACAATTCCTGTTGGTTGATTTATTGCTAGGTTTAGGTTAAAGTTAAGTAGACGGCATATGTCTATATTATAATCGCCAGATAAGACAATATTTTTATAACGTTTTGTAGTTAGGTTAGGTCAGGTTAGACTGTTTCCCGGCCCATAGTGCTGCTAGACGAGGTGGGCAAGCTGTTTGAGCGTATTATCGCAGCCCGCCTCGTCGGCCACTTGTGCAGAGAGGGGCCGGACCTGGACGACAGCCAGTTTGGTTTTCGGCATGGGCGCTCCACCATCCACGCTGTGTCGCGGGTGAGAGTCCTGGCGGAGGAAGCGGTGTCCCGGGGCGGGGTAATGTTGGCGGTGTCCTTGGACATCTCCAACGCCTTCAACACCCTGCCCTGGAGTTGTATTCGGGAGGCACTGCGCTATCATCGGGTGCCTCCCTACCTCCGCCACATCGTTGGGGCTTATCTGTCGGAGAGGAGTGTCACCTACGTGGGACGTGATGGCGGAAACCAGCGCCGCATGTCGTGCGGTGTTCCGCAGGGTTCGGTCCTAGGGCCACTCCTGTGGAACATCGGGTACGACTGGGTGCTGAGGGGCGAGCTCCAACCGGGCGTAGACCTGACTTGTTATGCAGATGACACGCTGGTCACTGCCCGGGGGAGCTCGCACAGGGAGGCAGCGTTGCTGGCGACGGCTGCGGTGTCACAGGTGGTGGGCCGCATACGTTGCCTAGGCCTGGAGGTGGCCCTCAGCAAGTCGGAGGCCATGGTGTTTCATGGCCCCCGGCGGGCGCCGCCACCCGGCTCACACATCGTGGTCGGGGGGGCTCGGATCGCTGTCGAGTCCACCATGAAGTATTTAGGATTGGTGCTCGACAGCCGGTGGAACTTTGAGCCCCACTTCCGACGGCTGGCGCCCAAGTTGCTGGGCGCGGCTGGCGCGCTTGCGACGCTGCTTCCCAATCTGGGGGGCCCGAGCGCCGTCTGTAGGCGGCTCTACGTGGGGGTCGTGCGATCCATGGCCCTGTATGGGGCCCCGGTTTGGGCCTCTGACCTGACGGCCGGCAGCATCGCTGTTTTGCGAAAGCCGCAGAGGGCGATGGCCGTCAGAGTCATCAGGGGGTATCGCACGATCTCCTACGAGGCGGCTTGCGTACTGGCCGGATCCCCGCCCTGGGACCTCGAGGCGAAAGTACTCGCGTCATTGTATCGGTGGCGCGAGGAAGCGAGGGCGCGGGGCGAGGGACCGATGCAGCGACACATAGAGCTGCGTCGGTCTCAGCTTCGCGAGGTCCTGGTGGCGGAATGGCGGGACAGGCTTTCACGCCCTACCGCCGGCCTCGTCACCATCGAGGCGGTCCGGCCGGTGCTCGAGCGCTGGCTCGGGAGGAGGCACGGCTCCCTGTGGTTTCGGGTGACGCAGGTGCTCTCGGGGCATGGTTGCTTCGGGAAGTACCTGTGTCGCATAAACAGGGAGCCGGACGCCCGGTGTCACCACTGCGTCGACTGCCGGGAGGACACGGCGCGGCATACGCTGGCAGAGTGTGCCGCTTGGGAGGAGCCGCGCCGTGCCCTCATCTCAGAAGTAGGCAGTGACTTGTCGCTGCCGGCCGTAGTCGAGTCGATGGTCGGCAGCGACGAGTCCTGGGACGCGGTGGTTTCCTTCTGTGAGACAGTCGTCTCGCAGAAGGAGGCTGGGGAAAGGGAGAGGGAGATCTCGTCCTCTCACCCGGCCCGCAGAAGGCGCACCGGGCGTCGGCGGAGGGCGGACAACGCCCTCTTCCAGCCCCCCTAAATGGGTCCAGGGGCGACGGACTCGGGGACGTCCGTCGCCCCCCACACACCAGGACCCGAGGTGGCTGCGCGTAGTGTTCCACGCGCGCCCCTGTTAGACGTCGCGGGGGGAGTCAAACACCTCACTCCCCCCCCAGACCCGAAGAGGCCCGCAGTGGCGGGCCGGCACCAGTCGGGGGTTGTGGAAGGATCGTATGTTCCCGCGACCCCCGGCGTAGGTGTGAGATGGAACACCGGGGTGGTTTTTAGTCAGTAAGAGTCTGACAGACCCCGTCGCCCGCCCCAGGGCGGCGGACATCCTTGAGGATTTTCCACCCCGGAAACAAAAAAAAAAAAAGGTTAGACTGTTTCAAATTAATTAAAAAAGGCATTCAGATTGCTCATATTTGGTTGCGGGAAAGTCCGAGAGGGATACCGTGGCCCCTGGCGCAGGCAACTGAAGGAACACGGGTGGGTTTTAGTCAGTAAGAGTCTGACACGCCCTCCTGCTCTGCCTAGAGCGGGAGAAGTTATTTGATGATTTCCCACACTCAAAAAAAAAAGCTTGCTCATATTTGGAATTCGATACAAACATACAAGAACAGTATTGCACTTAGTTAATTCAATGGCACAACACTCGAAAGCGCCAGGTTATTGACATTTTTGAAATATTCACTAATTCCTTCCATTCGTGGGCATTTCTAACAAGGATACATGATCCACCTCTCTTAGCATCATAAAATGTTCCGTAACGCATATCAAATCCACTTGTATGCCCTTTTCCATGAGTTCATTCAAACAAACTGTGAGTGCATTTGACTTATTAAATAATCCTGCTATGTTTTGGTGTATTATACAACATGTAACTTAATTAACGCACATCCTGAAAATAGTTTGTTCAGAATCGTTTACTGAATCGATTTATATAATTTTTAATATAGGTAATTTTTTCTCCCAAAAATAATTAAAACTACGGATATTATTGTCATATTAACCCTGTACAATCAAAACAAATTGAAATGGACCGTAAGTCAAAGTAATAAGACTTTTAAAATCGCAGTTTTATTGGTATTCATAAAAATTCCATCATTCAATACAAAATAAAGAAAAATAAACCTTATTCCAAGAACGTTAACAAATGCATTGTAAACTTAGCGATTTGACCGCACGCACACACTAACAGGAACTGGACAAAGGACACCGATAAACCCACGGAGCAAATACAATTGCTCCGTGGATAAACCACCTACTTACTTTCGTTCCCTTTCAAGTTTAGTCAACTTTCAACATTAGTCACGCGCGGGCAATATTAGTGGAAAGAAGTTACGTAGTTAGTGTTATCAAATAATTCTTTCGCGCGCAATGTCTTTCCAATACACTAATGTTCAGTATACCGAAATGGTGAGGACTTTGGCAACGTGTGGTGATAATGTGGCTCTAGCTTGCAGAACATTTAACCAAAGGTATGGTACAAGAGTGGACCGCAGGACAATGTTAGCTGCTACTCAGCGGCTTCGCGACCACGGAACGTTCCGTCCATACACAGCCATCGATAGGGGAGCCAACGTGCGTACACGTTCTCGTCTTCAAAACGAAATCCTGGACTATTTCGATGAGAATCCCCATGCCAGTACCCGAGAAGCAGCGCCACACTTTGAATGTAGTCATATGCATGTGTGGAGAACACTTCGTGGTGATAAAGAACATCCATTCCACCTCAGAAGATGCCAGGAGTTGACTCCAAACGATTACGTACCACGTTTGCAGTTCAGCCGCTGGTTATTAGAAAATTGGCAGCGGAACATAATTTGGACCGACGAAAGTACATTCACACGCGTGGGGATGTACAATCAACATAACACACATTTGTGGATGCACGAAAATCCTCACGCATGCAGAGTGGATTCCTTCCAACACCGTTTCTCAGTTAACGTCTGGGCCGGTGTCATTGGTACACACATACTGGGGCCAGTCTTCTTACAAAGATTAACAGGAGACGCATATTTACTGTTTTTACGAGAAACTCTACCTACGCTGCTAGAAGACATTCCTCTTCATAATTTACAAGAGGTATTCTACCAACACGATGGTGCCCCTGCCCATTTCACTAGAAGTGTTCGGCAGCACCTTGATGAAGAGTTTGGAGAGCGCTGGATCGGTCGCGGCGGCCCTATCCAGTGGCCCCCCAGATCAGCTGATTTGACGCCTCTTGACTTTTTTTTGTGGGGACGAATTAAATCGTTAGTTTATTTTAGTGATACAACAAGTGCCGAGGACCTAAAAAATAGGATAGTGAACGCTTTTGAAATAGTGAGAAATGACACTGAAGTGCTTTCTAAATTAAAACATCAATATTAAAAAAACGGGCATTAAAATGTATTGAACAAGGTGGTGGACATTTTGAAAGTGTGTTAAAAAGACAACGTCGTATGAGTGTTTAGGCCATCAGTATGTAAGTTATTTGATTTTTTAAATTACTTTAAATATTTTGATTCAATCTTTTAAACATGCCGTCTCTGAATAATGTTGTCGTACCGCCTCTTATTTTCAGCAGTTCATTGCCGATTGGCATTGTATCATATTCAATAAACGAAATTATTCAGAGTCGACAGTCCAAAGCCTGAAAAGTATGATGGAAAGACGCAATCATAATGTTTACTAGACATAGACCGTAAATAAACAATTCTTTTCTCGGACGTCGTCGGTTAATGTTTCATAATATTTCTTTAACGTAAACAATCGTGTATCAAATTGTCGGCTTTTTCCGTAGTTTCGTTGTGTTGTGTCGAGCGGCGCGGTAACTGCTTGTGCGACTGTGTGCGCTGCGTGCGTAGTAGTATGACTATAAATTTCTCCCAGAATTGGTATAACTAATTTAATAAATAACAATGCATATACATGTTAAATTAAAAATTAAGTGTATATATTATGATTATAACATAATATTCTAATTGGGGTGTTTGAGGGTGTGCGTTAATTACGTTACATGTTGTATAGAGATGATTAGTGACGAAAAAGGTCACCGCTTGACAGATTATCCTTGCTTTCAGCATCTTTCAATACCATCCGGTTATTATTTTTTTTAAACTTTGCCCCACACTAGGAATTTCTCATGTATCGTGGGTGCGTGTACAAACATTTAAACTCACATACACAAACAGCCAGACCCGGAACAACTACTTGCAGGTCATATAAATATTTGTTCCGTGCGGGGATCGAACCCGCGACACGTAACGCAGCAGTCAATCGCTTAACCACTGCGCCAACCGTGCCAAAATTTTTAGTTGAGATGTTAGAGACTGACGACCTCACCTTTTAATATTTTTATTTGATGGTTGTCTTCGTCTTCTGATATATCCGGTAAACTACTCGTTGTGCAGTTCAAAGTTTGTGATAATATAGCATCGCTTTCTTAGCTTGGTTCCGATCGTGTACGGGTGCGCCGCGCCAATAGGAAATTCATTTTAAGAATGCTAATGAATTTTCAAAAATAATTTCGTTCGGTGAGATTCGAACCTATGCGACCCTATGTGTACCCTGCGAGGTAGGTAGGCACGCCACTAGGTCAAATGGTATTCAATTACTTTAAAAGAAATTGGCATATAAGCAATCGGACCGTATCAGTGTTATTACAAAAAGCGGTCTAACTGAAAACCCCGGTTTAAAGCTCTATAAACTACGGTTTAAACCAAAATGATATTACAAAACGTGGTTTTTCGAAAAACCGTGGACCATATCATGGTCTAACGCTAAACCTCGGCGGCCCCTAGTTTAAACGATCAAACTATGGTCTAAATCGTATGAGTCAAAGTTTCTCTTGTATTTTATAGCATCTTTTTCATTGTGTTGTGTTGTTTTTATCCGAAAATGGTCGATTTAATTGATATTGAGGATATTGAAGCCGCTGAGTTGTTGGGAACGCCACGCCGACACAACATAAATCGTGTTCGAATCAATCAAATAAATTAAAATTAAATTTGAATCAATTAAACACTGATTTCAAGTTAATCGAAGTAATTTATGTTTATTTACTTTTTCCTCGGTACTCCAATTCTCAGATCGTTTTTTCTTTTGTTGGTCCATCACAATATGATATTAAAATTACCTACTATAGAAGGTAATACTATACAAAGAGGCAATTGTTCTATTAGAAACTTCGATAACTTAAAAATTCCAAAGCTAAATGAACTTTGTTCAACTTGCGATGGTTTTGTTTAATGTTATGGTTTCATATAATGCGGGAAAATTTTACGTTTCGTTACACGTACCTAGATGTATTATTAGTACTTAATACGACATTAAGTCATGTGCTTAAACCTAAACAAAACTGCAATCGACGAAATAACTAATATTCCATGCAAATTAACACTCTCAATATTTTTAACACTCCTAAACATCATAATAATCATTAGCGTATTAACAAAAAGTTTTCATTTCTGAGCATACGGAACGTTGCAATAGAATGATAACATGGTGAACGAATAATATTTGTATTACTCTGTGGTTGTTACAAAGACAATGGTTCAAATGACGGCACTAAGAAGACCACGGTTTTTTGAAGTTTTGTAATACGGACAAATTTAGACCATGGTTCTGCAGATAAGGCTGGACTTCGTAGCACAGGTTTCAATCAAGGTTTATTTAGTTTTTTGTAATAAGACTGTATGTGTTCGGCTTGATGTGAGTTATTGTTTGGTCAATAGATGTCTCTGACCTCATCTTCAAAATATAACAATTATGTTCTGCTCTGTCAACACTGCTGCATGAAGGATGGTAGCAAATATGTGTTGGTATTTTGGTTTGACGTAGGTAGCGTTGTAGTCTCACACTTTCAAACCACAAATGAACAACAAACAAATCTGATAGATGGCGGTGTTCTGAGTATTTGGCCAGAATGACAAGCAGTTTCAATTTAATTTCCAATTTTATAATCACTATCGTACCTTATAGGGTTTTGGTCCTTCAAGCAGTTTCTGTTGGCTACGAAGATCGTTGAGCTCTGCTTAATAAGCAGCCGGTAAAATTTTGATAATTTGAATTTTGTTCGTTAAAACTTCTGGCACTTTGTATTATTAAAAATCATCGTATAGTGCGTTTCATCAAAGAAGTCCCTTCGCTGTAATGTTGGTAGCGCTTAAATGAGTGCTGCCAGGCTGTGAAAATTATATTACCCAATAAATCAGTATAAATTGAAAACGAAAATTTATTTTGGTTGTTCTTTTTGTTTGGTCACCTTTCAACAAAGGTCTATAGAAAATTATACCTTACGTGTAAAGATAAGTATTCATAAAATTAAACTCTTAATATAACCATAATAATTATTTATTTGCGAAACTTCTTAATAAGCTGTAATGATTAACAACAAAATTACTTTTTAAAATAACTGTGCTCCTCCAAAGGACCTACACCCGATATAGCACTATCTCCAGGGTCACTATCGTCTGAAGTATCTCCTATAGTATATCTAGTATATCTAGTCATCTCCTACTTCTATTAAAAATCGATCTATTTTGTTATCAACAGTTACTCCATTGTTGAAGTACTTATCTTCTATGGTTTCTACGTGGCTGCATTCTTTTATCCACTCTAATGGCGTGCTACTGCAAATTGCCTCTTCAGTTATTTTTACAATATTTTTTGCTTCCTGACCCACGTTTTTTTCAGCAATCCGCCTTTACAAAAGACTCCATATGAGTTCGATTGGATTCAGGTCACAATGATAAGGAGGAAGTCTTACAACTTTATGACCGTGTTCTTTTAACAATGAATCAACTTCGTAGATAGGTGGTTCTTTATGGTCTTTAATTATTTTAAAAGGTGTAGGTAGGCACCTACGGGGTAGCAGCGGGGACTAGGGAGCATCTAGTTCTGGCAATGGCAACCCTATTTTATGGCGGCGACGCGAAGTCTCACACATTCTAATGGAATTATTGGCGCTTTGTTACGTTTTTCACTCTCACAAAACGTTTTGACTTTCAACACCAACTCTCTTTCGCCACTTTTAAGTGTCTTCGGCGTGATTAAAACCGTAAAACAACTATAAATCTTGGAAAAACTCAACAAAGCCTACGATGCGTCTAGCGTTTGACGTTCTTGGCAGTCACGTGTGCCAATATAACGGCGAAGGGAATTCTTTCGTGAAACGCACTATAGTATTTGTCCAAAACTCGTGTACTTCAACGTATGTCAATACAAGTTGTAGGTTGTCACAATTTTAATCACTTTTTGGAACTGTATTGCGCACTCAAACTATTTTTTATACTGAGCTAATGTTTGTTTACGCACTGTCAATGTCCGATTAACATTCTAGATTCTAGACATTCTAGAGTCTAGACTCTAGATTGTCCTATGGAGCTGGACCAGCATGTTTCCAAGCATTCTAGTCTTGGATTATTGGATATATCCAAGACAAGAATGATTATAATCCTCTAATTTGTAATATGCTTGTTTACAAAGAGAACTTTTGATAGGAGCTTTAAATTTTCTTTCATTTAATTGCAATATATGACAAGGTATTTTGTTGTAACATTTAACACCGTACCCCATAAAAGATGTATGTACTTTAGCTAATCTGAAAAATTATTGATCTATTTTATCTTTATTTCTAGTATTAAAATTATGTCTATCACTTATTTTATTAAAAAGGTGCAGATTTTTTCTTACATACATCATATTTTTATAAATAGGGACCAATCTCCAGGCCATGATGATTTAAGTATTGAACACCTTCTGCCCAGAATCTTAGCGATGTTCTACTCTTTGTGTAAAGGACATGGGTATCTGCCTGAGCGGCTGATGAAAACTGTGGTGGTGCCAATTATTAAGAATAAAACCGGCGATGTTAGCGATAAGAACAACTATAGGGCCATTTCATTGGCGACTGTTATTTCGAAAGTGCTTAACGGTTTGCTTATCACTCAGCTGGATAAATACTTGAATTTACATGATAACCAGTTTGGTTTCAAAGCCGGTCTGTCTACAGAAACAGCTATATGGTGTTTAAAGCAGACTGTCAAGTATTATACTAATAGAAGTACACCTGTCTTTACGTGCTTCCTTGACTTGGCGAAGGCATTTGACTTGGTTTGCTATGATCTGCTGTGGCAAAAACTGCAGCAAGCTTCAGTGCCAGACGAACTGATCCGTATCTTTCAATACTGGTACAACAATCAGGTCAATGTTGTGCGGTGGTCGGGGGCTTACTCGACCCCATACAGGTTGGAGTGCGGCGTGAGGCAAGGGGGGCTAACCTTACCGAAGCTCTTCAACCTGTATGTTAATGCGCTGATAGAGAGGCTCAGCAGCACGCATGTCGGTTGCCATGTTGAAGGTGTGTGCCTAAACAATACCAGTTACGCTGACGACATGGTGCTGCTGGGCGCCTCTGTCTGTGGTGTGTCAAGGCCGATCGGCAACTGTGAAAAGTATGCTGAAGAACATGGTTTGTTGTATAACACGAACAAGAGCGAGTGCATGGTCTTTCGGGCTAAGAGGAGGTGTCCTGATTACTTACCAGCAATTAAGCTCACCGGATGCCCACTTAATACAGTTGATACGTTTAAGTATATTGGACATTTATTAATCTCTGACCAGGAAGACGAAGCAGACATTGAAAGGGAACGCAGGGCGCTGTCTGTTCGTGCGAATATGATAGCCCGCAGATTTGCTCGGTGCTCGAGGGGCGTCAAGATAGCCCTATTTAGGGCATTTTTTACGTCCTCTATACTGGCAGTCTGTGGGTGGATTACACGCAGAAATAGTACAGCGCTCTACGCGTCCAATACAACAACGCGTTCAGGGTGCTCTTTGAAATGCCTCGCCTCTGTAGCGCGTCGGGGATGTTTGCCGAAGCGCGTGTGTATTGTTTCCACACAATCATGCGCAAGCGGTGCACATCCCTGGTGCGTAGGGTGCGGGCCATCCGCAACAGTATCCTGAACGCTTTTGCTGAAAGTTTTGACGGTCAATACGTGAACCACTGCTGCGTGGTTCACCTACTGACTAAATTTAAAATATTATTTTAATTTTGTTAGCTATTAAAAATTCAATTTATTTTTATTTTATTTTTTAAATATTTATGTATAATTTTGAAATTTAAATGTAATTATTTAATTGTTATTAATAATTTTAATTTAATTGTATGATACAAAGTTGATAGAAAAAAAATGGCAAGGTACCGTATGGTTCCCTTAGAGATTGGCGGTGACGTAGTTTATAAATGGCTCTGACAGCTCTCTTTTGCGAAATAAAGATGGATTCAATGTCAGCAGCCCGACCCCACAGTAAAATGCCATACGACATAATGCTGTGGAAGTAGCTAAAATAGACCAAACGCGAGGTTTCTACATCTGTTAAACGTCTTATCTTTCTAACAGCATAAGCGGCGGAGATTAGCCGCTCCACAATAGATGTTATAAATATCATGTGGTCCCCATTGTAATTTCTCGTCTAGCGTGATTCTTAGGAAAACCATGTGATTAATAACTTTCAGTTTTTCTCCATTCAATTATGGTGTCACATTCGCTACTTATAACATTCGATAATTTAAATCTAATGCATTTAGTTTTTTTTTCCATTTAGTACCAAATTATTTACCGTAAACCAATCTTGGACCTGAAGAATAGAGCTATTTACGTCGTCCAGATTTTGTGACCGTTGGTCTATCTTAAAGATCAATGATGTGTCATCTGCAAATAACACCATCTTCGGTTGATTTCGAAGTAATTAGGGTAGGTAAATCTTTAATATAAACTAAAAAGAGGAATGGACCCAATATCGAACCTTGAATAACGCCCATTGGCATTTCAGACTCTAATGAGTTTATGCGGTTTACTTGGACTGTTAACTTTTCTATCTTTCAGGTATGATCGTAGTAAATCATGAGCTGTATTTCTAATCCCATAGTGTTCTAGTTTCAGCAGAAGTGTCTGATGGTTTACGCAATCGAACACCTTAGAGAAGTCGCAAAAGGTTCCAGTGGCATCTTGTGCTTCTTCCCAGGCGTTATAAATATTCTTTAATACGGTGACACCAGCGTCAGTGGTAGAACGCCCTTTGTTGAAACCGCACTGTTGTTCATGAAAGATGGAGTTTTTATTAAAATGACGTAACATTATTTTGATTGAGCATCAAGTTTTCAAACACCTTACTGAGAACTGGCAGAATTGACAAAGGCCTATAATTACATCCACTGAATATCTCCGAGAAATGTCTGTAAAAGTCTGTAGATCTATCATCGAAACCATTGCGCCCTATTTAGGATTCATATTTAACACCAGTGTAGACCAAGGAGTGTTTCCGGGTCTCATGAAACATAGTAAAATAGTTCCTTTGTTCAAATCCGGTGATAGTAAAGAACCCATCAATTATAGGCCTGTGTCGATTCTGCCAGTTCTCAGTAAGGTGTTTGAAAACTTGATGCTTCCCCAGCGACGCCCTAAGCCGAGGTTCGTACCCCACAGGGGGTGCCCTTAGGTGATGGTCGCTTAGCTTGTAATTAATAATACGCCCCCTGGCTTATGGCTTTCAGTTCTCTCAAAGGCACCACGGGAAAGACCGGTTAAGCAGTCACGGCCTCTCAAGGCCAACTGCGAGATGCCTTACCCAAAAAAAAAAAACAAATTAAAGTTCAGTTAGTTGCGAGCATCACTTCAGTAAGCTACAATCATCACAGCAGTACTAGTTACTACAGTATCGGTTCTTCCTTACAAGACAGTCAAGTACTTGCTACCAACAAACAGCAGTATTGTACTAAGTAACTACAAGTGTCTGTCTAATTCTATTCTATTTTATTGTGTGTATTTTGTGTGCTCGTACTTCTGTGCTCTTATGTTCTATGTCTCTAAATAATATGATTCCTCGATGTGCATGTGTTCTTGATGGGAGTGATATGAAGATTAGAATGACGGTTTTGCAACGCACGCTATATTGAAAAACTTTACGAGTAGTACGCCAGTTCGAAAACACATTGAGTCAAAAACCGCTATAACAAGCGACATTGTCGCGAACACGTTGATTTGAAAAACTCTAGTGAAGCGAGCTCGGGACTTGGGGCACCTCTACTCGGACAGGCTAGGTTAGGGGCTATTCCCTTCGTGGTTATTTTTTTTTTAAACCACCCATAAGTAGGAGCCCTGCTAAGCGGGGTCCCGTCGCCTACGCCTTATTATTATTGCCTTATTGAGAGCTGATTTAGATACCATGACTTTCGTAGTAGCGTAACATCCAAAAAGTTTTTCGCATCAGCATGTTCGCGATAACGTCATTCTATCTAGCGGTTTTCGATTCAACGAGTACTCGAACTAGCGTACGACACGCAATGCTTTTCGAAATAGCGTGCGTCGCAATAACGTCATTCGAATCTTCATATCACTCCCGTTCTTGATTACCTGTATATACCTGTGCGATACTTCCTGTGTATAACTGTGTGTATTTCCATGTACTATCGTGTGCGAAAGAGATTACAATTGTTTTACCTTTGATTACCCTGGTTTTAATTCACTCATTCGTCAAGGGAACACCATCACCCCCGCCTACATCACCAGACTCATGTTTATCCTTAACAGCAGGTAAATTCCACACCCATAGAACCGATCCCTTCAAACCGGAACACAGCTGCGCTGCTTCTGTTTGACGCCAGAAATAACCAGATTCTAAGTTAGTAAAAATACCAACCGTGTTGATCAGTGGCGCCATCTGTCACAGCATGTATAAAAGAATAAGTTCAACTTACAGTGTTCCACTGTGGTGACTATGGCTTTCTCTGTATTAGAGGGAGTGGGTCACAATCCACCACAAAAATAACGTGATTCGATCAAAAAATAATTGCTATCTAAGGTGCCTCTCCACAGCAGCCCACGCACGGCTGAGTTACGCACGCAGGTGTAGATACTTAGCTTCGCTATTTATAAAAATGCTAGGGGAATCGTCCACTGCGACCCACGGCCACGCTACGCACGAAAGCGTGGCTGGCAAACAAATGAACTGCGCAGCTTACGTGGCCGGTGGCCAACCTCTCCGTGCACGTGTACTTACATGTACGTAGCAGTGAACAGTCGACTCTAATGTTGTTCTCGTTGCGTGTACATCAACACGTTGCGCGTTATCACGCTCAACACCTGCTGCCGTGTACACGTTTCTTCCACCTTCCTCATATTGTAAGTAATGCGCCGTTCTTACGAATATCTTAATCGCAACAAAAATAAGAAAAAATGACAAAGTAACAAATGTGGGACCTACGTTTAGACAGACAATGAGACAACAATAGAATAGGCAAGTAATTAGGTGTAAGATAGATAGGTAAGTAAGTACCTACGTAGGTAGGTAGTTTTTTCCTACCACACAGCGTTAGGGTTTTCTTTTTGATCAGGCAGAAATGGAAGTTATAGAGAATCGCTTCTACTTATAAAAAGCCACTATTCATTAGGTAATCTTATGTAAATTGACTAATATAAATCAGTTGACCTCGGCGCGGCGCGGCTCCATCTGCGTCAATTTCATGTTAGTGGCGCTATCGACTGCGATAACCTCGCCACCTCACTTTGTCGAATTAGCGACTTGAGCCGGTCCCAATAACTAGCGATAACGATCACGCTCCGCCTGTCCACTGTACTCCATCTGATTGCTTGTAGGCTCTGTCGCGCACTGTGCTAGCAGGTCCAAAATCAAAATCAAAAGTCATTTATTCAAATTAGGCTGAGAATCAGCACTTTTTGAACGTCAAACGTCCGGCACGCGGCGGCGGCGCCCCGCACCGGTTTACCTTGCGTCGCCGGCGCCGGAGGTTCCGCAAGCGCCACCCCCACCACCACGACTGCCGCCACAACCTTGCAGACACAACACTACGACGACACTTCTTTTTGGTAATCTAACGTCATTTCTATAAAAATGTCAGCGAGATTGGATCGTTACCTACAGTTACTGTCATTATTAACAACGCGGCAGCATTAATTTAAGTAGAATTCATGAGTTTTGGTACTTAACTATTTCGATCCGCAAGTTAGTGATCATTAGGTACTTACCTACTTTGATATCTTCAAATTATATCTCTCGAGGTTATCTTTATTTATTATGTTGGAAAAACATATTTATTGCGAACCAATTCAAATCGTTTCTAATTAATTAAGCTATGTATGTAAGTTTTATAAATATTAGTGTTGTAAGTATGAGTATTAGTGTTGTAAGAGCTTATGGCTCGCAGGGATAAAGCTAAGAGCAGATATAAGCGCAGACCTTCAGATTTGAATCTCTCTTATTACAAATCTCTACGTAATCGCTGCAGTCATCTGTGTCGGGATGCTAAGAGACGCTATTTCCACGACCAACTCAATAACCGCTGTTCTTCCGATGTATGGAAGTTTCTCAAGTCTGTAGGCATAGGCAAGTCACCTGCCAATCAGTGTAAGGATGTGAACCTCAACGCTCTCAATAAGCATTTCTCTCTCCTTCCCTTTTCTCTTGATCCGTCTGTCAAGGCTGCGACACTAGAGAGTCTTGCTTATTTGCCGTTACCACAATATTCTCTCTTTAAGCTTAATGATGTTACTGAGGATGATGTTAAGAAGTCTATACTCGCGATCACTTCCTCAGCAGTCGGTAATGATAAGTTGTGTTCAAGAATGATTACTCTTATCCTTTCTTCATTACTTCCTGTTCTCACTCACATCTTCAATCACTCATTTTCCTCTTGCTCCTTTCCGTCAGTTTGGAAACAGGCTCACATAATACCTTTACATAAAACTAAGAATCCTACTTTATTAACCCACTTTAGACCTATTTCTATTCTCCCATTTCTCTCTAAAGTTTTTGAGCACATAGTTCATAGACAATTAACATTTTTCTTGACGTCAAACTCGATAATATCCCCTTTTCAATCCGGTTTTCGCTCGGGTCACAGTACTGTAACCGCGCTTTTGAAGGTGACTGACGACATCCGCTGGGCAATGGAGAATAAATCCCTTACCGTTCTTGTACTGCTTGACTTTAGTAGCGCCTTCAACTCAGTAGATTTCGACATTTTACTAGGTTTCCTTAAATCTATAAATTTCTCTACTTCCACTTTAGCCTGGTTCAGTTCTTATCTTCGGGGACGCTCTCAGTGTGTTCGCCTGGAGGATTCGTTCTCTGATTGGTGTAGTCTCACTGAGGGTGTTCCTCAGGGTAGCGTTCTCTCTCGTCTTCTTTTTTCAATTTTCATAAACTCTGTTACCAGAGTAATCTCCTCTAGTTTTCATCTCTATGCAGATGACTTGCAGCTTTATCGACATTTTACTGTAGCTAACGCGGGTTCTGCAATTGCTGCAATGAATCATGACCTGGCTTGCATCAGCGATTGGGCTAAGTCATTTGGTTTGCAAATTAACCCAACTAAATCCCAGGCCATGATCATAGGCAGCAAATTCGTTCGCAATGCGGTTGATGTAAAATCACTGATGCCTTTATATCTCGATGGTGTCCGCATTGACTACACTGAAACCGCTAAAGATCTGGGTGTAGTTATTGACTCCAATCTTTCGTGGCGTGCTCAGGTCAATGAGGTCAGCCGAAAGGTGCATTTCTCTTTCCATTCGCTGAAATGCCTTCAAAGTCTTCTGCCCTTGAAGACTAAAATTTCTTTGGCACAAACACTTATTCTGCCGATTATAGATTATGCCGACGCCTGCTACCTGGATGCTACTGAGGAGCTATTAAACAAGCTTGAGCGCTTGCAAAACCTGTGCATTCGCTTTGTTTTCGGTCTTCGAAAGTATGACCATGTTTCTCACCTTCGCAAGGAACTCAAGTGGCTCCCAATCCGCCTTCGCAGGAACACTCGGATTTTATGTCTCCTCTTCAACATCTTACACAACCCGTCTTATCCTTCCTACCTGCGTGAGCGTTTTTCTTACGCTCGCTCTAGCGCGGCACCATGTAGATCACACCAGAGATCCCTCCTTAAATCTCAGCCTCACAAAACCAGCTACTATTCTTATTCCTTCTCTGTCCATGCTGTAAGACTGTGGAATGCACTCCCGCCTAGCATTCGTGATTTGAATACTATTTCTCTATTTAAATTTCGATTAAAAGAGCATTACCTTTCCTCTATACTGTGAGTATTTATATATATATATATATATATATATATGCTTATATATTTTAGCATTATGTATTTATTTAAGTATACATGTTAATTATTTTTATTTAGGTATATTTAATATTTTAGCTTTAGACTTCACACATTCATATTTTTCTCTTCTTGTTCTCACGCACTATTGTCTACGTTTCTTTTTTACTTCTCCTTTCGCAGGTCTGCTGGAAGAAATTTCTTAAGAAATAAGCAGTACCTTTGTACTCAATTTATAATTATGTCTTATCTCATGTATTTTATTGTGTGTACATAAATAATAAATAAATAAATAAGTATACCTAAATGAATCAAAGTGTGTCCACCTCTCGTAGTTATGTAGCTATACTTTGATACTGATACCTACTGAACGCAATGCGTAGTCGTCGCATGCGGGCTACCCTTTCACCCCCCATAATACAGACTTAGGTACTTGTATTTTAAAATATATACTCCCAGACACATGAATCGAACATTTTTGTTTAATTTTTATTTAATTTATTTATAGTTATTTAAAACGGTACAACACCAATTACATTAAGTAACATAGAGAAAAATTACAATTACGTTGACACTAATATAAATAACCTTAAAACTAACATGGAACAGTAGACTCCCTTGCATACTTTCTCTCACAGAACACCAGCCAGAAGGGCATTCAGCACCATTAGAAAACAACAGACTGGGGCTCGGGGACGACGCACGGTCAGTCAAAGCCAAATAATTTATTTCGAATAGGCACATATAAAGCATCTTTGAAGGTCAAAATTTACAAAAATAAATTAATTGAATCTAGTTGCCCCTTC
The DNA here is from genome assembly GCA_937001585.2 of Brachylomia viminalis. NCBI lineage: Eukaryota > Metazoa > Arthropoda > Insecta > Lepidoptera > Noctuidae > Brachylomia > Brachylomia viminalis. The sequence continues at coordinate 27,124,875 of OW443304.2, forward strand.
CAAAACGTAGTGTCGTATGGAGAAGAATGCGCAAGAAACTCCACCGTAATTTTTTTTTCACCACTCCCGCACGAAAGTGTCTTTCCTCTACGAAAACAGTGAGGAAAGTTGGTTTTTCCTCACTGTTTGAACAGTGAGGAAAGTAATGATCCCGTTCAGAAACTAACCTTGCCTGATTTTTTTATGTTAAGTTTTAAAGATATTTAAAAAAAAAATCATGAATAACAGCTCTTTTTATTTTATAATAAAGAATTATTTTGATTTGCTTTGTGACTATTTAATTTATTTACCTATGATGACTGAATACTTTCTTGCTGGGAGTGGTGAAAAGTTTTGTATGCAACATGTGAGCAAGTACATTTGCTATTCGTTTTGTTGAGTCTTTCGCTTACTCAGGATTGAAATTTATAATCACTCGCTGCGCTCGTGATTCTATTTTTCAGTCCTTCGTTCGCTCAAGACACAAAATCAAAACTCATAGGAAAAACGAACTTTCCTCACATGTTGGATAAATAACTATTATGTTTTACAATGTTTTGTATACTTTAATTATATAATTAGGTATGCGTGAAGACGATGCACCTAGAATAAAATTACTATACCACAAGACGTAAAAATAATCTTTACATAATATAAAAATAAAGTCGCTTTTTTTGTATGTATGCCTAGATCTTTTAAACGACGCAACCGATTTTAATGCGGTTTTCATCAATAGACAGAGTGATTTAAGATGAAGGTTTTCATTAATAATACATGCATATTTTAGTACAGCACGGTAGAGAAACGCCGATAATTTCGAAGATTTGTAATGTGTGATGTCGTAAAAAACATATTTTTATGCGCTTACATTGCAAACGCCTGCTAAACCTTACGAGCTAGATCTAAATACTGTAGCCGATTATCACTTGGCAACCAAAGTTTCGCCGATGTTTTACTTTGACAACTAACGATTAGCATTTTTTGTATGACAACGTTTTATTTGGTAGAACAGTGGACATTAAACGTGGAGGACACAAAAGTTGTGGACACGTAGTGGACACAAAACGTTTGGGACATTCATCATTTATTTTGTCAAACATTTCACTAGGCCACACAACTATTAGACAAATGATGTTTTGTCAGTGTAACAGTTCCCTTTTCATACATTGATATAATGATAAAAAATAAACAAATTATGACATACATTTTTTATTTATGAATCTCAAGAATAACAACAATAAACCTTTAAATTGGCAGCAATGCAGAGCAATAATTTTTCCTCTGAGTATGTAGCTTTGTGTTCAAGAATTCTGTTGATTCTTTCTTCTTTGTCGAAGTACTTTTTTTTTCTTTCGTTCTGGTGGGGCACCGGTTAATATAATTATCTATTTCCCCTTCGTTGGCATTGGTTTTCTTTATTAATTGTTTTATTAATATTCATATACACCTTTTTTTTTTGTGGGTGGGAAATCATTAAATAACTTCTCCCGCTCTGGGCAGAGCAGGAGGGCGTGTCAGACTCTTACTGACTAAAACCCACCCGTGTTCCTTCAGTTGCCTGTGCCGGGGCCACGGTAACCCTCTTGGACTTTTCCGCAGCCCTAGCAGGCATCGGTCCTAGCAACCCCGTCATTGGTGCTGACATCTCTTTGAGGCGCGCGTGGAACACAACGCGCCGTCGACCCGGGCCTGGTCCTTATCGAACGGCGAGCTGCCCATTGCTCGCCGTTCGCAAGCCCGCGCCTACGGTGGCCGGGAATCAGCCTGCGATTCCCGACGCCCAGGGCGTCTCCTGCGGCGGCTATGGGCGTGAGGGCGCAAACTTTGCCTCTCCCTCACGCGTTCCGCCTCCTCCTTCGCGAACATTACTGCTTCGCAGAAGGAGGTGACGGCTTCCCAAGCCCTCTCGCTCCGTACCATGGCCTGGACCAAGGCCGGACGCGAGAGATCGCCACCGCCAATCGCCTCCACGAGGACACGGCGGTGCTCCGCCCAAGCCGGGCAGACCTCCACCGTATGCTCCACCGTGTCCTCCGGGCGATCCACGCAATGGTGACACCCGGGCGTTTCCTCCCGCCTTATCCGGAACAGGAACCTCCCGAAACAACCGTGTCCGGTGAGGACCTGCGTCAGGCGGAAGGTGAGGACACCGTGGCGCCTCTCTAGCCACTCCTCAAAGAGGGGACTTATCGCCGCAATTGTGGCGTGCCCAGCGCTGGGTTGCGACAATCGCACTCTCCATGCCGCCCAGAGATCCCGCCGGAGCTCTGTCCGCTGTACCGTGATTTCTCGCGGCAGCGGAGCTACGCCCCGGCGTTTCGCCTCCTCGTGCCACTCCCAGATGTGCGCGAGGACTTTTGCCTCCAGATCCCATGGCGGTAATCCGGCAAGGAGGCTCGCCGCCTCACCGGAGACCGTACGGTATCCCCGGACCAGCCGGGTGGCCATGACCCTTTGGGACGCGTTCAACCAGCGGGCTGGCCGCCGCCTCAAGGAACGCGCCCACACCAGTGCCCCGTAAAGGGCCATGGACCGCACGACCCCCGCGTAGAGCCTCCGGCAGGAGGCGTTTGGCCCTCCTAGATTGGGCAGGAGCCGCTTTAAGGCAGCCCCGGCCCTTTCCAGTCTGGGAGCCAAACGTCGGAAATGCTCCACGAAGTTCCACCGGCTGTCGAGGACGAGTCCCAGGTACTTCATCGTCGACTCGACGCCGATGTGAACCCCTCCTACCGTTATTTGGGAACCCGACGGTAGCGTGTTCCGAGGACCATGAAAACACATGGCCTCGGACTTGTGCAGGGCCACCTCGAGTCCCAATTGCCGGATCCTCTCGACGATTGTCGCAACCCCGCGTGTCGCTAGTTCGGCCGCCGCCTGGTGCGACCTCCCCTGCGCCAGGACCAGCGTGTCGTCAGCGTAACAAACCACGCTGACGCCGCTAGGGAGGTCAGCGCGCAACACCCAGTCGTATCCGATGTCCCACAGATGCGGCCCCAGGACCGATCCCTGTGGGACACCGCACGACATCTCTTGCCGGTTCCACACTCCCTGGTGACCGGGGTAGATGACGGCCCTGTCCGTCAAATAGGCCTCGACCACACGACAGAGGTAGGTCGGCATCCGGTGATACCGGAGTGCCTCCCTGATGCAACTCCAGGGCAGGGTATTGAAGGCATTGGCGATGTCTAAAGACACCGCCAAGACGACCCCACCCCGGGCCACAGCATCCCCCGTCGTGAGGGCCCGCACGCGCATGATGGCGTCCACCGTAATTCATATACACCTGGGTTTCTTTTTATCAATGATATTGTTGATTTTGTTATGCCAGCCTTCACATTACCTCCCATTACCTTGCCTTTACATTTTGATCTTTGCTTGTTCATGTATAATGCTAAATAATTATTTCTCTATTCATTCATTTATAATCAGATTTCAAATTTAATTCCAACAATCGTATTATTTATTTAAGTTATGTTTTTCTATGTTGTACTAATTCTATTCATGACTCTGACTTACATTATTTTCTCATAACTTCCTGTTTTTGGAGCTCCAAAGCTCTCTTTAAGGAAATGTTTGGCATGTCGGGTCACCCTCCACCCTCCACTTTCCAAGGTTTTGGTATTTTTACTGGGTCCATCTCATCTCATCTTTCACATTCACACACCAACGCTTGTAGCACTGACACATAACTTTTGCATAATATTAGTAACACATTACATCATTGGCCATTTTGTAATTCCTTACATCATAGCGTTTCTTTGGTTGGTGTATGTATGTTGGGTGTACGTCAAATAAGACGCTTTGAAATGTTGCCATAAAGCGTAAAACGTTATTGAGGATGATATTCTCGTAGCATGTATATTTCCTTTTACATGTTGTCTGTTTAGTATATTCTATACCTAACATTTATATTATTTTTATTTAAGTGCAACGTTCGCAAGTACGCTGTACTGGTACAGCGTCCTAACTATTGTTTGCCTCACCGGACGACGTCACTACGTCAGCGCCGGCTGTCGCTGAAAACCAGCGCTGGGGCTCTGTCTTGTATAGGGTCGCGGCATAATGCTGAGCGATAGCCGTTTTGCGTAGATGTGACGCATGTTTCCCCCAACCTTTTCATATTTTCTGTGTTTGTGTTATTTTTTGCGTCATGTTTACCGCAAATAAACGCATTTTCTTTCTTTTCTTTCTTTCTTTCAGTGTTCGTGGTATATTCATTTTATAAATTTGTTTCATGGCAGGTCCAAAAACTAAGTTGATATTTAGGTTGTGTGGTGGAAATTCCGTGTACATAATTCTTCTCGAACCAATGAGATAGTTTGTTGCCCATCTGGATCTTTAAAACTTTTTAGGATGCTGTTGAAATATATACGTACATTTCAGATTCCTCCAGAAAACTGAGTGCTAACGAACACTTTACCTCTTTATGAAACTGTATGTCGCTTGCGTATCTTTTGAAGAAACCCTGGTCTTGAACTTGCCTAAAACAAATAAGTTTTTTTTTTTTTTTAAGTATAGCAACAGAAATCTTAGGATACGATAGGTTAGGTTAGGTTAGAGTATGACGGACCCCCAGACCCGAAGAGGCCCGCAGTGGCGGGCCGGCACCAGTCGGGGGTTGCGGAAGGATCGTACGTTCGCTGTTTTGCGAAAGCCGCAGTGGGCGCTGGCCGTTAGAGTCATCAGGGGTATCGCACGATCTCCTACGAGGCGGGCTGCGTACTGGCCGCATCCCCGCCCTGGGACCTCGAGGAGAAAGTACAAAAGTAGCGGTCCGGCTGGTGCTCGCGCGCTGGCTCGGGAGGAGGCACGACTCCCTGTCATTTCAGGCGACGCAGGTGCTCTCGGGGCATGGTTGCTTCGAAAAGTTATTAACGTCAATAAAAGATAATAAAAGTAGGTCCGGACCGCGTATATGTATTTTAAGTGACGTAAAAAGGATAGAGAATAAGGATGATAAGAAAGTAATTTCCAATGACCTAGTAGTGGCCATGCTGGTATGAGACGGATGTCAAATAACATAAAGAAATACTATTATTGGCCAGGTATTGATAATGATGTTCGGGAATTTGTAAGGCGATGTGACAAATGTCAGCGGCAAAAGTATTCAATACCTAAGAAAGAACCCATGGTGATTACTAGTACAGCTAATACTGAGTTTGAAAAAGTATATTTAGATTTGATTGGTCCATTGGAAACAGACAATGATAATTTTTCATACGTACTAACATTACAATGCGAACTCACTAAATATGTAGAAGGTTATCCCTTAATTTCTAAAAAATCAGAAGAAGTGGCGAGAAGTTTTGTCAACAACTTCATTCTCAGATACGGTGTGCCGAAAGTAATAGCGACAGACCGAGGAAAGGAGTTTCTCTTAGAAATATTTCAACAGGTATGTAAACTATTAAACATAAAATAACTTAATTCTACAGCATACCATCATCAATCCATAGGAGCATTGGAAGTTACTCATAAACATTTAAATGCGTTTTTGCGTATTCAAACAGAGAATCATCCAGAGATGTGGAGTAAGTGGATTCCTTTTTGGTGTTTTGCATATAACACGGGCGTACATACAGAAACAGGATTCACTCCATACGAGTTAGTTTTTGGTAAGAAATGTTCTCTTCCTAGCAATCTGACAACAGATCTAGCACCATTATATAACTTTGACAGCTATCCTCATGAATTAAAATACCGATTGCAACTTTCGCAAAAAGAGGCACGAAGTAACCTATTAAAAAGTAAGTTGAATAGAAAGATAGTATACGATAAAAATGTGAATCCTATAAACTATAAAGCGAATGACTTAATTTTAGTTAAAAATGATACTACATGTAAGAAATTAGACAACTTATATTCAGGTCCCTTCAAAGTTGTAAAAGATATACCACCAAACGTAGAAATAGTTAACCAAATTGGAAAATAAGACATTGTTCATAAAAATCGAACAAAACCATACTATGTATCATAATTTTATAACCCTAATGAAAAAAAAAAAAGACATCTTCATGTATTTTATTTTTTTCTATAAGTGCGGTGATGTAAGGGTTGTATTAATCACCTTCTTTAAGATCTGTATTACTATAATCTATGCACCTTTGTAACCATTTATATGCACTATCTTATGAAATATATCTCAGTATTATTCGGGCACTCGCTGGTTTCATTTACCATCAACACCGCACCTTACAATCTCAAAAGTAATATCAGTGGGCTATTTTATAGCATTCTACTTCTTTTATGGCGATAAATAACTTGTTTTAACGCAGACGTGGACGTCAAACATTCTAAGACATCCATAGACACAGTACTTTTGGCATTTTATAATAATTTACATGTTTTCACACCAGATAACGAATCACTTTTTAATTTTTCTTTGAATTGGCTTACGCATTTCCTGGTAGGATTTGGCTCATGATTGTGATTATCCTGACACTTCATCACTTTATGAATGCCGTCACATAATTTCGTGCTTACAGTTGAAGTACAATTATAAATACAATATTGTTTCGTCGCAGTTCACAACTCCAGTAATAATTATTATTTGATTCTTTGTTCTTTTTGTACGTAAATCTATTTTTAAATAACTTAACTCCGCCTCTTGAAGTAACAAAAACTGAATACTTTTCAATACACTCACTCATTTTAATTATTACATCAATAAAACATAACACAGTAACAGTCCGCAGCTAATGATGTAATGTACACTTATCGTCAATGAGTCAATTTATTCGTACTTACCTACATTGTCATAAAAATGAGTTGCGCTTACCCATATAATATTACATAATTATTAAACGAACTAGATTTGGTAAACAATAAACAACTAAATGAATAGTAAGCAAACTAAAATATTCTGCTACTTAAAAGTTGGCATTTAAAAAAGTGTCATTATGAAAAGCAGACCAAACGTACAGTTGGTAACTGTGAGGTTGGGAAATAAAACAAAATTATATGATAAGTTGGCAAACGATTATTCGGCGACGTAAAATTCTGCGAAACGTTAGTCGGCAAGTGAAGATCTGGCAAACAATTTTCGGCGAAAGGGCAGAGAACCATAATAAAGTTTGCGATGGTATATATATATGTATATGTCTATCTCCTAATGATAACCCACAATAACCATTTTCATCTTTTAAATATTACAAAAAATAATGGGTTATTTAAGAAGCTATTTTAAACAATACAGTATTATATTTTATTCAATTAAATACGTTAGATACGTTGTGCATCTAATGTAGATCAAAATTGCTCTTTACAGCATACAAAAAAAATGAATAGCTTAGAAGATATCAGAGATTTTAAATGCGGGAGCAGAGTGGCCTTTCCGGCTGTACGTCCGTCCCGGGTGGCAGCAGCCGACGGGTTTTTTTTTATATAGCATCTCGCAGTTTGTCGTCACTGCTTAACCGGACTATCCTGTGGCTGCCTTAAGCGGACTCAAAGCCTCCAGCCAGGGGCGTATTTCTAAAATTAGGTACTAAGCGACTGGGGTGCATGTTGAAGAGCCTCGTCGTGGCGCACCCTGGGCAACGTCGGCTCCAATTGCCCACCAGGTTTTGGTGGACAATTGGGGCTGGCGGCTAATCTTCAACAAACGGGGAAAGGTCATGGTTCCAATCACCGATCATGCTTGATGGTCGGTGAAGGGAACCGGGCTACAGAGGGTCAATACGTCCACTCCTCCTCTGCTTACAGTGGGCGTAGACTGGGAAGGGCCGCCACTGCAGTGCAGGCGTACCAAAGCGGCGCGTGTTTCTCTTCTTGAGGAGTAGTCCTCGAGGAGAGAACTTTCAGCGTGTTCGCTGAGTCGGTTTGGCCGGACAGCGAACAGAGGCATGTCTAATGCCGCCGCCGGGGGCTTGTCTTAATTGCCTGGTCCAGAGGAAGGCTACCTCTAAGATAAAAAAACCACCCAGTCCTAAGCTTTGAAGCGCGGTGAGAGGATGAATGGCTGGAGGGAGTCCAGTCCTGAGCGCTTCCCCTGCAGAGCACCTGCCGCACTCTGCAGTATTTAGGCTTACCGGGTATCTAGGCTCCGCCCGGTGGAAATTTTTGCCCTATATCTACTCGTGGGAATAATATGGTAAAAAATAAATAAAAACGACGAAGAGGAGAGGAGTGATGCGGGGTCGGAGTCCGACGCCGCATCTGGCGCAAAGGGCTCATGCCAGAGCTCGGAGCGCGAAGTGGAGGGGGCTGCTGGGAGGATAGCTTTTTCTCGAATCTCATTAATATGTTTTGTCCATTTTAATTTTCGATCAATCCACATGCCTAAATATTTTAACACAATGTACATTATCTAATGTTGTTTCATCTACCACTAAAGTCACTCTTTCATTATAGCAATTATTTTTTTAAATGGAAAACTTACTTTTATTTGGAGAAATTGTTAGCCTAGGTTCCGAAGAAGTTCACATAAGGTGTTAATAGAATTTTGTAATGTTCTAGTACCTTCATAGATAGACTGAGAAGTGCAATCTAAAACAAAGTCGTCCGCATATTGGGATCCAAAAATATCCTTTTCAACAGTTTTACATATATTTATTGTTGCCACATTAAATAGTAGTGGGGATATTGGGTCATCCTGGGCCAGCACGCACACTTCGCTTCGCTTGGGCGAACAAGCAGTTCTAATAACATATCCGGTTTCAGTTTTAATTTAATATACCTAAGTATATTAAAAAAAATCCAAATGTTGTTATTGACATATTTTCGACCCTGCCTTAATTTTATGTAAAATTGTTAATAAGGACGATATATCATTATAGGCACTGTCTATGTCAATAAAACAGTCGATAGTGTGCAATCTTTCAGAGAACCCCTTTTGAATACGAGAAACTAAGCAACTTAAACTATCGAAACAACCCTTAGTTTTCCTAAAACCTTAGGTAGGTTTTAGGGAAAATAGGGGGTTTTAAAACTAAGGGTTGTTTGCTGACAGGAAGTATTAAATTTGAAAACATATCTTCAAGACATATTTTATACGAACCCCAGTCGGCATTTTTATAATTTCGTCTATCTACAACATTTTTATTCATAAAACATCCAGAAGTCAATTTGATAACCAAATGGTCACTTCCCAAAGTTTCATTTAAGACTGACCAATTAAAATTAAGCGCAATATCAGATGTAGCCAAGGACAAATCAGGAGAAGATTCCTGTAAGGTACCTTTTACCAATTAAATGCGAGTTACACTGCCATTATTTATTACAACATAACTATTATCTACGAGTGAGTCTACAACTTGAACACCTCTCAGGTCTGTTTTATTAGACCAATTCGTATGGTGAGCGTTAAAATCACCGATTATGATTGATTTCCTATTGAATGATGAAAATAAATTATTCAAATCAATTTGATTAGTCGGAACGGAGGGTGGGCAGTATACAATTATTACGTTTTCTAGAAAAGAATAATTAAAAATGTTAACATGAAGGACTTCGAATCCCGGAAGGGACGTCTGAAAGTTTCCTATCTGAGCTTTTATAGATTTATGAGTAACAATAGCCACCATCCCCCCCCCCCCCAACACCGAGCTGTTGCATTAATTTTAAATTAGAGTGCCATCTTCTGTTAGACTGAAGAACTATTTTGGAACACAGCACAATATCATAGCTAATCTATAATAATTCAAGTGACAACTGGGAGTGCAAGTTTATACTTGTTTATTTGTGACAAAAGTTTGCGACTAAGTGCACGAAAATGTAATTAGTTTTTATGTATTATGTAATTTTACTTTTTATGGCAAATGAAATAGGTATTTATTTTAGAGATACAATTTTTTTTTCGTATACAATGTATTTTTTTATTAGTTAGTTAGTTAGTCGAAATATTTTTGTGGGTCGATGACGACCCTGTGGGCACATCTCATGCTTTATGTTCTCATTTTGTTATTTTAGGTCCCGGCACGTACTCTCTACAAATGAAATAGCTGACGCCCTGGAGGCGTTTGATGACGATGAAGGTATCCTGGGCGTCGATGTATACATAGATCCGCCTTGTGATGGTACCATGTCAGGCGGCGACTCAGTGAGGAGGATTGTGACAATATAAATCGGTTGAACCAGCATCAATTACTCGTTCCAGCCGAGTTGGTTGTGCTACAACGCGAAGAATATATAAATGACGACACAGCCGTCGATGAATCTTTAGTCGTTACTAGTTGTAGTTCACATATCTCTGAACCAATTTCTACGGCATCCCGATCCAGCTCAGGCCGGTCACGACGTAATCGACCTGTACAGTCTACCAGGGCCCTCAATTAGCCTGCTGGCCCGCCTTCAAGTCGTACAAGACAGCGCAACGTCTCGAACATCAGACCACGCAAATGGGTAAAGCGAGACTTACGTCCCCAACAAGATGTCGCCCCCACCTCCTCGAACTGTACTCAAACTTACCAAAGAAAGTGAAACAAAAGAATTCTTCGAATTATTTTCTAACGAAGATGTCATAAGGTATATTGTAAGGCATACAGTAATGTATGCTGTTGAAAAACATAATTACAGTTTTTGTCTTTCGGGTGATGAAATGTACTGTTTTCTGGGTATTTTAATTCTTAGTGGCTACGCGCCATTACCGAGACGACGTATATATTGGGAGACAAACGAAGATACCCACAACGTTTTGGTAGCCAAATCTATGAGACGTAATCGTTTTGAAGAAATATTTAGATGTTGCTGATATTAACAACCTACCCACTGGTGATAAAATGGCGAAAATTCGGCGATTGTTCAACATCATACGCGAAAAAGTTCTGACATATGCCCTCATCGATAAAAATATGAGTATTGACGAGTCGATGATACCCTATTACGGACGTCATGGATGCAAACAGCATATTCATGGCAAACCGATCCGTTTCGGATTCAAAGCATGGGTTGCAGCAACTCGTTTAGGGTACTGCTTACAAGTGGGCTTATATGAAGGACGATCTGAAAAGCGAGATACTGGCCTAGGGGAACATGTTGTAACTAAATTGACGAACATGGTAAAGAAGGAATATCCAGAAACACAGTTTTCTGTATATTGTGACAATTTTTTTACATCCCCTGGATTACTAAGTACTTTGCAAGAAAACAACGTAAAAGTTGCTGGAAGTGCTCGTCAAAATAGAGTAGACAAATGTTGACTAATTGAAGTCAAATCTTGCAAAAAGCAGCCAAGATGATCTTATGGTTATAGGTTGGATGCAAATGATAATATTTGTGCCGTACGCTGGAATGACAACAACGTAGTTACACTGTTGTCAAATAAATTTGGAGTACATCCTATCCAAAAGGCAAGCCGATATTCAGTTGCTGCCAAACAGAAAATTGACATTGATCAGCCAAACTCCACCCATAAATCTATTGGTCCGGTATTGATGCTAATGTTGGAGTTTACCGGATTTCTATAAGAGGCAAAAAGTGGTACATGCCTATTTTGATGTGGGTAGTTGATGTTGCCGTCAACAACTCTGCTTTATTCGCTAGATCATTAGGGGCGAACATAGACACATTAGAATTTCGTCGATATATTGCAAGGTCTTTACTTCAGAAATATGGGAATCCCAAATCTCACCCTGGGCCATTGCAACAAGTGAGTACAGTTGTACCAATTTCTGTTAGAAAGCTTTCAGCTCAACATAATATTATCCTCACTGGTCAGGTCAGAAGACGATGTGCGCTGTGTAAAAACAAAACGGTTAAAATGTGCCGCAAATGTAACGTCAATTTGCATGACAAATGCTTTGAAGCATTTCATGCATAAGTAAATATAATTTTTGATGTTTTTTGTTCCTTGACTGACTAAATTAATGACTTAATAATTCCTATGTTATTGTTGAACCTAATAATAAAAAATGATTAGCGTATAAATGTTTTTATTTTGATGCACCTAACTCCATACTAGCGTATGACTATAAATGATAAATGATTTTATTTCTGTAAGTAGGTTTGTACAAACACTTTTACACGTCAATCATATTTTAAAAACTAGATGAGGTCGGCGTTTCCTATCTGACTACTCTGAGAAGAAAGGCTAAAACAAACTCAGAGGTCACAGTCTCTTTTATAGTCCAGACATAATCTTGGTCAGATCATGTGAAGACCATGTAGATTGGTGTCTGAAACGGTCTTTTGAGGAAAAACCGCACAGATTGAGCGGACCGGTCCAGTCAGTGCACGCATTTGTCAGTAATCTTGCCGCTCAACTCAGAACTTAAGAAGCACATCGATTCGATGAACAAAATCAAAGAAAGGACATTTGGGTAGGCCGCATAAATTACTCAAGCTGCCAGATCGTGAAACTAAAATAAAAAAGTAATAAACCACATAATCTTCACATTCACAATAATTAAAATAATATAATACTTTACAAAGTAAATACTCATGTCATTGTATGTATAAAATTCATCAATGTCAATGTGTATATAAAAGTTCGAACATAATCTTTGAGGACCATGTATATTAGTATCTGAAATGGTTTTCTGAGGAAAGAACCACGCAGATTAAGAGGTCCTGTCCAGTCAGTGCACGCATTTGTTAGTAACCGTGCAGCTCAACTCAGAACTTTAGGAGCTCAACGATTCGACGAACAATACCAAAGAAAGGACATTTGGGTAGGCCGCATGAACTACTTAAACTGCCAGATCATGATTAAAACTGAAACAATGACCCACATAGTCCTCACATTCACAATAATAAAATTAAAATAATAAATTGTACTTCTCAAGGTAAGTATTCAAGTCATTCTGTTATAATAATTATCAATCATCAGTGTATGTAACAGAAAAAAAAACAACATTCAGTATGCAGAAAATTGGAGCAATTCAATCCCAAGCCTCAATATAATCCTTAACGGTATAAAAGCCTTTCTGGCACAACTTACGTGAATGATTTGAAATTATTAAGGCTTAGATCTTGAACGTGGCTTGGAAGTTTATTATAAAAACGTATACATTGACATCTGAACGAGCCACCTATTTTCTTGAGCCTTGTTGCAGGTACAACGAAGTTGTGTTTGTTCCAAGTATTTATATTATGGATATCACTGTATTTTTTAAACAAGTTTCTATTTTTATGGGCATATAAAAGATTTTCAAAAAATATACTGTGAAGGCACAGTCATCTCATTAATCTCCTTAAATTTCTCTCTGAGAGTGTGTCTCGGGCTTAATTTATAAATTGATCGAACAGCTTTTTTCTGCAAAACAAAGATAGTTTGAATGTCGGCGGTATTTCCCCACAACAGAATACCATACGACATTACACTATGAAAATAGCTAAAGTACACTAAACGGGCTGTCTCTACGTCAGTCAAATTACGATTTTTTCTAACAGCGTATGCTGCAGAGCTAAGCTTTTTTGATAATTTATCTATGTGTGGGCCCCACTGAAGTTTAGCATCCAAAGTTAAGCACAAGAATACTGTGCTATCTTCAGGATTCAATTCTCTGCCCTTTATCAATACATTACTTAACACCTGTCTAACCTGAGGTAGTGTAAACTTAATGCATTTGGTTTTTTTTTCATTAAGTAGTAAATTATTAACATTGAACCAGTGAACTACTTTTGAGATCGTCACTACTATTACATCGTCAGTAACCAGTTGCTGACGTTTAAGTTTAAACAAAAGTGAAGTATCGTCCGCAAACAACACTATATCATGATTATCCTTTATGAGGTAAGGCAAGTCATTAATATAAATAAGAAACCAAAAAGGACCAAGAATTGAGCCCTGTGGGACTGCCATTGTTACTATAGATCCGGGAGATCTTTTACCATTAACGTCAACGTTCTGAACCCTATTATTCAAGTATGAAGTAAGAAGATCCAGAGCGGTGTTCCGGATCCCCTAGTGGCGGAGTTTCCTAATTAGCGTTTCATGAAGAACGCATTCGAACGCCTTGGACAAATCACAAAAAATGCCCAAGGCATCGTATTTACCTTCCCATGAATTATAGATATGTCCTAAACGTTCAACAGTAGTTGCACGACCCCTTGTAAAACCGAACTGTTTACTACGTAATAATTTATGTTTATTAAAAAATCTTTGCAATTGGGTTAAAATAATTTCTCAAAAATTTTACTAAAGGTAGGTAGTACTGAACTGACATATGTGCCCATCGACCCACTGAAAAAAACCTACTTCCCGATCTGAAAACCGCAAATTACAATTAGAGCCCTTATTTATAAAATCATTTATTACCAACATAGTCAAAAATCTTTAAATTTCATCTTAAAAAAGTTCTGGGCATATATGGGTTAAAACATATTTTCACTACTTCACAAGGAGACCAGCCTCCTTCCTTGTTACGACGATCTAGTTGCTTCACAGAGATAATCTCAATATTATCTTGACCAAATGAATTGCTCAGTATCTCTTTTCCTCCAGTTCCAACTCAACATCCTTTATAACACCGTAAGAGTAACTTACTTTTATAGCATTGCTAAATCTCCACCTCTTTGCAATAAAGTCTTCACATAAACATAACTTATCCATATTCGATTCATCTTGAAATTGTATTCGAACTCTAAATGGACTCAGATATTTTACGTGGACTATATTATTAATTTCATTTGCTTTTAACAATTTAGCCAATTTTAAAATTTAGATTTCGGAAGTTTATCACTGCATGATATCGTAACTTCTAATTTCGGTATTTTCTTCTCCGGACTATTCAGACGAGATTTTTTACCTTTTCCTTTATTATTTACTATCTTCCACTCTTCATCAGATTCTTCTTCTCTAAGACTTCTTTTTTGGCCGGTAATCAGTCACTTTCATGCATCTCAATCATGTTTTGGTTGTCATCCTCCAATTCAGTATCATTTAATTTATTATGCTCCATTCAAGTAAAAAACACCTGGCGCGCGCGCCCGCGCTGTCACCGGCCGGCGGCCACCTGCGTAGCTTAGAACGTAAACAACACGAATTCTTGGAATTGAAATTACAACTAATAATTTATTTAGTAAAAACACGTCTGATTCGCACGCGTGCCGATACGAATTGGGAAGCTTTTTATTAATATTAAGATCATATTGTACAATGTACTACGTAGAATACATAAAAATAACAAACGTAAAATGTTGGCAGGTAGTTTTAATTAGGTACTAATTACTTCTAGTTAGACGAGCATTTCTTTCAAAACGTGGGGTTCGGATCCTTATTATAATTTAAGCAGCCGAATGCGGTGCAATATTATTATGATTTTACATTAATTTTAAATTCAAATTTAATTATTTGTATAACATAGGTAAACAAAAGCTACAGATGGTAACATTAATAATCCTATTTATTCATATTTATCGTGGACTGCCCATGTTGCTCAAGTCAGTCGCAAAGTGCACTACACGCTCCATTCGTTGAAATGTCTCCAGAGCTTCTTGCCCTTGAACACCAGAATCTCTCTTGCTCAAACTCTCATTCAGTCCATTATAGATTACGCCGATGCCTGTTATTTGGATGCCACCGAGGAGCTTTTAAATAAACTTGAGCGTTTGCAGAATATTATGTATTCGTTATGTTTTTAACCTTATAAAGTATGATCACGTTTCCTATCGATTACTCCTTATTACTTCGATACTAAAGTGGCTCCCCATTCGGCTTCAGAGGAACTCTCAGATATTGTGTCTGCTATTCAACCTCCTTCACAACCCTAAAACGCCATCCTGTCTGCGGGAGCGTTTTTCCTACGCCCGACCTTCAGATGCGCCTTGCAGGTCGCATCTTAGAAACCTCCTTAAGTCCCCTCCCCACTCCACCGACTTTTACTCCTACTCCTTCGCTGTGCACGCGGTGCGGTTGTGGAATTAACTTCCGCCTGACATTAGGGACTGTCAAACTGTTGCAGTTTTTATAAGAAGAGTGAAAGAACACGATCTTTCCACTTCGTCATAGTTGCGTAAATGTTAATATTCTAGTGTGTATACATCATCCGACGAGCTCTTGTCACCGTCGGCGTTCCAGCTGTATTAGAACCTAATGGCTTGGCACGCGACGATGGCATGAGACCGGACGGCATGTCTTTATTTCCTTGGAAGGTGGGTAGGCCTTTAGTGTGGGACGCAACTTGTGTCGATACTCTTGCGCCATCCCATCTTCCTGACTCGGCGTGCTGTGCAGGCGCTGCTGCTGCGGCTGCGGAAAACCTCAAACGGCGAAAGTATAATAACCTTATCGGCAATTATATTTTCGAGCCGTTTGGGGTTGAAACCCTCGGGCCGTGGGGTCCGAGTGCTCACGGTTTGTTCAACGAAATCTCCAAACGGCTTGTTGACACTTCCCGGGATCCAAGGGCTGGCCTTTACCTTGGCCAGAGGCTTAGCATTGCCATACAACGTGGCAATGCCGCCAGTCTCTTGGGTACTTTACCAGTCGACAGCGATGCAGAGGAATTTTTCGACGCCATATTTTAATTTGTTAATAGTTTTAGTTAGTTTAGGTTATTATATTTTATATTTTTGTTTGTGTAACAACAAAATTCACATTATGGTATGCAAATAAATGAGAATACTATTCTAGTGTTATTTATTTTAGAAGTATGTTTGTATGTATCTATGTATATTCTCGTATTATTTGTTTTATTTAATAAGTAAATGGTTTTTGTTTTTATGTATTTTATTTTCTCTTTTACTCTTACACACGCTGTCTACATCTCTAAACCTACTATCCTATCGCAGATATGCTGGAAGAAATTTCATTAGAAATAAGCATCACATTTGTACCTATTTTTCTGTTATTTTCTTTCTTACAAAACATTAAAATTAAATTAGATTAAATAAAACGATTAGATTAATAGCAATAAATAAAAAATTAAGAAAAATGATATTAGATTACAATTTGTCTTCCAGGTACTCATTAACTGTATAGTAAGCTTTCTCGCTCAATAAATTAAGAAGAGCCTTTTTTAAATGGTGTATGCTGTCAAGATCTTTTATTGCAGTGGGTAGCTTATTATATAACTTGGGTGCCATTCCCAAAAAGTTCTTTGAGTACTGAAAAGTACTGCAAAGTTCTGTAGTGCAGTCTTGTCTGGAATAGCATATATCTCTTTGCGTCGTTTCGATGTCAGGGTTTGAAATAAATTCAAGTTTGATTTTGCGAATACTGCTGTATCGTAGATGTAACATACATGGCAAAGTAAGAAGTTTATATTTATTAAAGAATGGCCTACAAATATCAGTCTTTTTCAGCTTAAACACAGCACGTACACATCTCTTTTTAGCTTTATTTATTTATTTAAACTTTTCGCACAAAAGGTACAAAGGCGGACTTAATGCAACGCAATGTTAGCATGATGTTGTATGTATGTTGTTGTTGTGCAGCTTTGAACGCAATGTTTTTATCAGTGGAATTTCCCCAATACATTATTCCAAAACGTAACGTTGATGAGACATACGCTTTATAAGTTATCAAAGCTACAGACTCATTTGATATGTTCGCAAGATTATATAGCGCATAAGAATACTTGTTCAGTTTTTTTACAAACAGTTTCCACATGGCATTTCCAATTTAGATGGCTATCCAAGTAAAGTTCTAGAAATCTGGCACTGTTTGTGTTAGGTATATTTTGGTCTGCGTATTTTATATTTAAAGGGGAATGCCCATCGACCACACAAAAAAATGCTTGAAATGAACAACAATGAAATATACGCCAAATTGCACTACAAATCGTAGGGAACGCAATACAATTTCAATAATTATCAAAAAGCTAGGTGGATGCCATTTCCAACTATTTTTCTAAAATCTAGGTTAAGTCAAGGTCAAGTCATATAAATAGGCAAGAAAACTAGGGAATCTCAATACTTACAGCTTGTGGTGTTATCCATGCCTCTATTAAACAACGTACTTTATCATTTTGCACTGTTATGATTGCAATATCAAGAGAGCAATTAAAACAGGTTCAGGTCCGTCGTCAAAAAGCCGAGTCGTCGTTTAGGTGGGTCCAAAAGTCCGTTTTGAAAAATGGGCAACGTGTGCAGAAGTAAAATTAAAATCCTTAAAACATGGCCACAGCTCTCGTTAAATATCCTAAAAAGCAACCTGTATATATCTCAAGTCGCAAACGCAAAACCATGAATCGATCAAGTAAGTAATCAATCGAAAAACTGAAATGCAGTAATGTCAAACTGTCAGTAAGGCAAAGGACATATGATTCATACAGCCTACGATACGTTTTCCATTTTGAAAACCATTTGATTAATTAATATTGACAGGCATAATTAGATTATTTTAATTAGATTTACGGCAGAAATAGGTCGAATTATATTAAATTCATGGCTAGTGTGCAATAACTCTATAAAATAGTTCGTGGATTATTTGACGATTCCTGTTTGGCTGAATGTCGATTACTCATGTCAAATAAACACTAACCTCCAACAAAAAAATAAGAATGGATTAGACGGATATCAAGTTAAATATTTTAGTGATCGTGATATTTTCACCCATTTTTTTTTTTTTTTGTGGGTGGGAAATCATCAAATAATTTCTCCCGCTCTGGGCAGAGCAGGAGGGCGTGTCACACTCTTACTGACTAAAACCCACCCGTGTTCCTTCAGTTGTCTGTGCCAGGGGCCACTGTAACCCTCTCGGACTTTTCCGCAACCCTAGCAGGCATCGGTCCTAGCAAACCCCGTCATTGGTGCTGACATCTCTTTGAGGCGCGCGTGGAACACAACGCGTCGTTGACCCGGGCCTGGTCCTTATCGAACGGCGAGCTGCCCATTGCTTGCCGTTCGCAAGCCCGCGCCTACGGTGGCCGGGAATCGGCCTGCGATTCCCGACGCCCAGGGCGTCTCCTGCGGCGGCTAGGGGCGTGAGGGCGCAAATTTTGCCTCTCCCTCACGCGTTCCGACTCCTCCTTCGCGAACATTACTCCTTCGCAGAAGGAGGTGACGGCTTCCCAAGCCCTCTCGCTTCGTAACATGGCCTGGACCAAGGCCGGACGCGAGAGATCGCCACCGCCAATCGCCTCCACGAGGACACGGCGGTGCTCCGCCCAAGCCGGGCAGACCGTATGCTCCACCGTGTCCTCCGGGCGATCCACACAATGGTGACACCCGGGCGTTTCCTCCCGCCTTATCCGGAACAGGAACCTCCCGAAACAACCGTGTCCGGTGAGGACCTGCGTCAGGCGGAAGGTGAGGACGCCGTGGCGCCTCTCTAGCCAGTCCTCAAAGAGGGGACTTATCGCCGCAATTGTGGCGTGCCCAGCGCTGGGTTGCGACAATCGCACTCTCCATGCCGCCCTGAGATCCCGCCGGAGCTCTGTCCGCTGTACCGTGATTTCTCGAGGCAGCGGAGCTACGCCCCGGCGTTTCGCCTCCTCGCGCCACTCCCAAATGTGCGCGAGGACTTTTAAAGTGTACGTGATGATTTAGAGAAAAGATGCTGCCGTACATGCGGTATTTACTTTGCATCTAGCACAAGAGCTGCAGAGCACAGGCGAGCAGCCCACATTGCACCAGCTAAGCAAGCGCGTATGTTCCGCAAAGTGCGACCCTCACGGATTGTCACAAGACGAGCTAATGAGTTACTGTGAGCAAGCGCCAACGGCTTAGAGTGGCTAGATCAGAACGAAGTTGAAGGAGCAGATGATTTTACTGAAAATCTTATGGACACGTTGGTTCCAAAAGTCACACTTCTAATTAAACTCTCAGCAATATTGATTACTAGTCTTAACTAGTCGTAAATAAAAGCACGAAGCATTTTTTTTTTTTTTTACCATAACAATCCAACGCGTTTACGTAAGAAACCCACATTTTGAAAAATCTCACGTGAGATTGGGGGTTGGGGAAGGAGGTTGAATAAAATCTCACGACATATCACCAGGGGGGGAGGGAGGGACAGAAAATTAAAAAAAAAAACACCTCACGTAATTTATGGACGCCCCCTTACCATAAAATTACCAAAAAACTAATTAGGCGCAATTTGTACCTTGTAAATTGGTAAGTAAGTAGGTACCTACCTACTTCATCGATAGAATGGTTAAACCATGGTTTATAGGTTTAACCAATGGTTAGATAGATATATGAAGAATGGCATAGTAAACACTTACTTTGAGCAATTTAAAGTTTGTTTAAACATTTATATTATTTTTTATTTTCTTTTTATTATTATTTTCAATTTTCTATCTCTTTTTTTTAGCCTTAACTCGTGTAACAATATAACAAGCATGGTGAGTAGCTATATACATATATTACAAAGGTATGTATGTATTATAATTGTGTTTTATATCATACTACTTATTATGTTTGTTACTAGTCCAATACAGAAGATAAAATAATACTAATTGCAAAAACATTATATTAATAGTAAAGGTTTTTTGCTATGGAAAACATAGATGAGGTAGTCACCGAAGTTGTTAGAAATATCAACGTCGGTGACTCGTTTTAGGTTCAGGATCCAGAAGTGTTTTCGGAATACAAACTTGAAACGGAGTTTTGTTTGAGGATTATTGTACAAAATATACGAAGCATACATCAAAATTTTGAAGACTTTAAGGTATTTCTTGCAAGGAGTAACTTAAATTATGACATTATAATACTTACGGAATGTTGGCTACAAGGTTCAAGTATTATTCCGTTTATTTATTTTCATACATATAAATACATTTTTAAATATTTTTATAAAAAACAATTAAAAAAACATTTAAAAATATAAAAATAGTGGTCCGCCGGTATCAGGAGCAGGATCCAAGCTACCGGTGGTTAGGGCTCCAGAGACAGGAACCTTCTCACGATACGAGCTGTATCGAGAAGTACTGCCTTCTGAATCAGGCCCTTGATCCAACCGCCTAACGAGAGCCTCGAAAGATGTTGATCGAGGCTTTCGGCCATCAGGCCATTGGCTGATACGACAATCGGCACAATGACAGCCGAGCTCACATTCCACATGTCAACAACCTCGTGTGCTAAGTCGAGATATTTAAGTTGTTTCTCTTTCTCAGCTTTCACGAGGTTCTCGTCATGTGGAATGGTAACATCGATAATCATTGTGCGGCGCGCTAATCGATCTATCACCACTATATCAGGCTATATCAAGTATTATTATTATTATTATATATTATTACAGTGTAACTCGATGTCTAATATTTTATATTAATAAATTATAATAATAATTGTTATATGCTTATTTTTTGACGTGACAACGTCATAAAATTCGATGGAGCCGGCTGCACGCACGAAAAAACATGACTCATGCGGCGTTACCTCGCTCTGAGGCGTTCCATTTAAGGCTTGAAGTGCAAGCGAGAGCGCGGAACGAGCGACAAAGAGGCACAATCGGCCTCCGCGTTCGGCAGCGTTCGACATCTGTCTCTCTCCTACTACGCGGCGATGCGTCCGCGTGGACAGCTGCTATACAATAATACATTTACATGTTTTCGTCAAGTATGAAGTGCAGTGAAAAATAAATGTGGTGTCAATTGTTTATAGCAACGATAATTGCGGCGATAAAGGTAAAAATTTACATAATTGTATTTATGCGTACAAATAAAATGTAACTTGATCAATTCAATTGTGATTTCCATTTACCTCCTTCTCTATATCCATACAAAATATCAATCAAACAAATAAAATTAAAATTTTCTTTTGAAAAATGCAACCATTCCATCAGTATTTTCTTATGACGTTGTCACGTTCAACTATCGTCAGTAAACCGACTTTACAGACAACCGATTTTTTTTAATGTTCTTTATTTACTACAATCTGTCTCCTTCGTGGGACATTCAGAAGTATGTTGGTTGGTGCTATCACTGGATTGCTCAGTATGTGACCTGTGTCACATCCTCATTGTTTAAACAGTAGTTATATTTACTGTGATTGGATTAGGTCTTGAGGTATTTTGCGCGTTAATCGTCGCGCTTTGTTGTGATTCTCCATTAGTGACCGAGCCAGAGTATTTGGGTGTTGTTGAATTCGTTCTTTATAGGACCTGGTATGGCGTACGATTTCTTGCTTCACAGTGGGCATTCGTAGGTCACGGTGTAGTAGTTCGTTGGGTACAAACCAGGGCGCGTTGGTTATCATACGCAGAGCTTTATTTTGAAACCTCTGTATGATTTCTATGTTTGAGTGAGATGCGGTGCCCCATAATTGGATCCCGTACGTCCAGATGGGCTTCAGTATTGCCTTCGAGACTTTCGCCCTATGAGCCAGTAAAGTTTTCGTGTTTGGATACCAAGTTGATTCCGCTTAGTGAAAATATGTTTTGCCAGGTAAGACTTTTGTCTAAATGCAATCCAAGATATCTCACATGATCTGCTTGTGGGACTTCAATGTTGTTTAGTGTGACTGGAGGACAGGATCCTCTTCTTAAAGTAAACGTAACATTGACTGATTTGGTTTCGTTGGCTTATATCCGCCACTTTTTAAGTCAGTCCGATATGTCATTTAGTCCTTCTTGGAGTATTTGTGAGGCAATTTTTAGGTCACTATGTGCAGCTAGTATGGCGGAATCGTCGGCAAAGCTCCCAGTAGTTAGTGATTCGGATGTCGGCAAGTCTGCAGTGAACAGTAAGTAGAGTATGGGACCCAGTACTCTATTCACTCTATGCACCTATATATGCTCTATGCACTTCATAGTGCACTCTATGCACTATGAAGTGGCGCTGTTGTAGAAATGATTTTAGTATTCCGTACAGGTGATCAGGTAGTGCGTTTTTTTTAATTTAAAAAGCAGAACTGCATGCCAAACGCGGTCAAACGGTTGAGATATGTCCAAAAATGCACTGGTACAGTAAGACTTTGCCTCCAGTGATTCCATGATCTTATTTGCTAGTCTGTGCACTTGGTCGACAGTGGCATGTTTATTGCGGAACCCAAACTGATGGTCAGTACCTGACCTGTTAGACCTGATGAGTACAGCAGATCCTCCATGTGCTTTGTTGTCAGGGTTGTTAGTGTGGTACATATTGTATCCAGGTATCCTGAAGTAGCTTTTGGATGTGAAGTGAGTTTCTGAGATTAGTAAAACATCTATGTAGTGAATTTGAACGAATATTTTAACTCTTCTGAGTGATTTGACAAGCCATTAGCATTCTATACACCTAATTTTAGTGCTGTGAATGTAATGACATTTTTGAGATTAGATCGGTTAACGTTTGGGTCATAATTAGCATTTGGTTCATCAGGGCAACAAGTGTCTCTGTAATGGCTTTGAATTCGATGGTTTTTTGGTTGCCGACGTTAACGGTTTGCGTCGTAG
The DNA here is from genome assembly GCA_937001585.2 of Brachylomia viminalis. Taxonomy (NCBI): domain Eukaryota; kingdom Metazoa; phylum Arthropoda; class Insecta; order Lepidoptera; family Noctuidae; genus Brachylomia; species Brachylomia viminalis. The sequence goes on from OW443304.2 coordinate 27,148,051, forward strand.
GTTGTTTGGGAAGTTCTTTTGTGGCTGATGCATACGATTTTCCGTTATTCGTTGTTTTATTTGTAGGTGCTTGTTCAACACTCTTTATTCTTCTTTTGTGTTGGGTGATTGGGGAAGGATATCGGACTTTCAACAGCTCCTTGTAGACTGTACAGCCTTTGTAGTTAGCTAGGTGGTTTCCTTCGCAGAGGGCGCATTTAACCTGGTTTGATCTTTCTTTCCGTGGGCAATGTGAAGTGTGATGCGAACCTGCACATTTGACACATCTGGGCTTTCTATTGCAGAACTTTTGTGTGTGATTATAATCTTAGCAATTAGTGCATTGAGAACTACTCGCTTAGGTATGGGTGCTTCAAACAATATGCGACAGTGTAATAGAGATTTTACGCTATATATGTCTGTGGTGTTGCAAATTGTTTGTAACGATTTTTGTGGGAATGAAATGCGTGCTTTGTTAGCGACACCTTTATTGCGACTAAATTGAATGGACATTGGTTTGCGTCTTTATACAACATACTTTCAACATACCGGCCCCCAAAGGACTATCACGTCCTTTTAACAACCGAAACCAACATGCAAAATCGTATCACTAACATAGGCTGGTACCGTGATTGCTAACTCAATTACTTAGATCCAACTTTATGGATTAATAAGACATCATGAATTAAGACCAGTAGTTACAGTAGTCAATGAATCAACTTCACAGGCAAGTATATATGTTTAAATTAAATTTCTTTAACAGGTACGAATGTAATAGAATAACAGTGCAAAGTAAGGTAAGTAAATTATTACAAATGTTAAGAATCATCATTACAGTCCAAAGGTAAGTGACACAATTTAGTAATGCATCTTTTGATGACACTGTCTCCACTTTTTACACTATAGACTCTGGTCAGACCATATGGTCCAGGGTGCTTTTCAATAATTCTTCCTAAATGCCATTTTCCAGGTGGTAAGTTGTCTGTTTTTATAAGTACTATTTGTCCCTTTTCTAATTCTGTCTCTCGTTTTATCCATTTAGGTCTTTGCTGCAGACGTGTTAAATATTCCATTTGCCATTTTTTCCAGAAATCTCCCAGCAGTTTCTGCGTGTGCTGCCAACGTGAAAGGTAAGTGAATTTCATATTTTCTAGGTTTGGATGTGGCACTACAATTGGAGATTCTCCAATGAGAAAGTGACCTGGGGTTAACATTTCCATTGCATCGATATCTGACTCATCTGCAGGTGTGAGAGGGCGGGAATTTAAGCAGGCTTCAATCTGACATAATAAGGTTGTCATTTCTTCGAAGGTTAGGTTGATCGTAAGAACTCTCTTCAAGTGGTGTTTAATGGATTTGACTCCTGCCTCCCAGAGACCGCCGAAGTTCGGACTGTACGCAGGTATGAAATGCCATTGGGTTTCATCTTTTGCTAGTGAGTCTGCTACGTCTCTTGGGAGCTCACATTGCGCTTCTTGTAATGCAGCTATGAGATCCTTACTACTGCCCACAAAGTTCCTGCCTTGATCGCTCCATAAGTGGGCGCATTTGCCTCGTCTAGATGTAAATCTTTTAAATGCACCAATAAACGCTTCTGCCGTTAAATTGCCAACCAATTCAAGGTGTATTGCTTTGACTGCCATACAGATAAAAATGGCGATATATGCTTTGTTGGTTCTAGCTCCTCTCCCTTTTGATATCAAGACTTGCAATGGCCCTGCAAAATCGACTCCACTATGGAGGAATGGTCTGGTTGGAGTAACGCGCTCTTTCGGTAAATCACCCATTAATTGCCTCTTTGCTGTGGCACTATGTTTAGCACACACCAGACATTGTCGGATACATGCCTTCACGACATCTTTGGCTCGTATTATCCAGTATCTGGATCTAAGATAGGCCAACATCAGTTGCGCCCCTCCATGAAGTGTATCTGCGTGTGCATTCTTCACAATCAATCGAGTCAATTCGTTTCTGTTTCCAAGTATGATTGGGTGTTTACTTTCAAATGCAATATCTGCATTTCTCAATCTTCCTCCTACTCTTATGACTTCATTGGTATCGAAATAGGGGTTCAACGATTTCAATGGGCTTCCTTTCTTTACTTCATTTCCGTTTTTTAGTGGTTGAATTTCTTCTTCAAAATCGTTTTCTTGTGCCATTTTTATACATCTATGTAGTGACTCTTCTAGTTCTTTTGTCGTGATATGTTTCTCGGATTCAGGAATAACTATGTTGCTTTTATAATGTAGGAATCTTCGACAGTAGCAGATGACTGTAAGCAACTCGTTTAAGTTGTTCAAATTTTTAAATTGTTCTGTTAATTTTGTGTAATCATTGTCCATGTTAATAAGTTTTAAGTTTATTTGTAACTCTTTTATTGTTTTCTTTTCTTCGTCAGTTTGTGTGTTGTCCAGCCGACTGAATTTGATTTCTTCTGTGCTTAGCCAACTTGGCCCCTTCCACCAGAAATTACATTCTTTTAATTCTTCTACTGCCCTCGAGAAGCAATATCGGCGGGATTTTCATTGGTTAACACGTGATAGCATTGATTGCAGTTTATATGGTCTAATATCTCCACCACCCGGTTCGCCACAAATGTCTTCCACCTGGAGGGTTCACCAGACAACCACGCCAAGACAATTGACGAATCCGTCCAAGCGAAGATTTGTGATTTTCGTATTTTCATTGCTCTGCCTACATGACTTAATAATTGTGACAAGAGTAGTGCTCCACACAATTCGAGTCGGGGAATAGAAATAGTTTTTAATGGAGCAACTCGTGTTCTAGCTGCCATCAGATTGGTATGAATTTCACCGTTGGGGCAAGTTACTCTCACGTACACCACCGCTGCGTAGGCACGTGAGGATGCATCGCTGAATCCATGCAACTGAATGCGTGCTTTGTTTTCGGCTGCTGTGTGTATCCATCTATCAACACAAATGTCGTTAATGTGCTCAAAATCAGATCTTATGTGTAACCATTCATTTTCTAAGTCCCGACTAATTTTGTCATCCCAGCTGATTCGTTCCAGCCTGAGTTTTTGCATTAGTAACTTAGCTGTAACTATGCTTGGGGACAACCAGCCCAGAGGATCATATAATTTTTGCACATCTGAGAAAATGCTTCGTTTGGTTGTATCACCTTCTAGAGTTTTCAAGGTACATTTGTATTCAAATTTGTTTGTTTTCAGGTTCCAAAGGATTCCCAGCGCCTTCACCTTTCCAGCAATATTCAAATCAAGCAGTGCATTTTGCGATCTCTCTTCTGGTGGTATGGATTTTATGAAGTCCACATTGTTTGACGACCATTTTTTTAATACGAAACCGCTCTTTTTCAGTAACTCTTTCAGTTGGTGACTGGCTTCAATAGCCGTTTCTAGCGTGTCCGTTCCAGATAAGAGATCGTCGACGTAGAAATCTGATATCATTTGCGCAGCCATAGGATAATTTTGACCCTCATCATTTGCCAGCTGGAGTAAGGTTCTGCATGCTAAGTAGGGTGCCGGAGCTGTGCCAAACGTTACGGTAAGTAAACGGTAATCTTTAACAGGTTCGGAAGGGTCTTTTCTCCACAGGATACGTTGGAAATCCGTTTGGGTTTTGGACAGCCCCACCATTCTGTACATTTTTTCAATGTCGGCTACAAAACAAATGGCGTGCATCCTCCATCTCATTATAATGCTGCGAAGGTCATCTTGAATTATAGGTCCAACTAGTAACTCGTCATTAAGTGAGATGTTATTAGAACCCTTGCACGAAGCATCGTAGACAACTCTAGTTTTGGTAGTCTCTTTGTCACTTCGGACAACTGCGTGGTGAGGTAAGTATACAGCTTTCTTTGTGTTCAATTCTTCTGCAGGTACTTCTTCTAGGTGGTTTAGCATTCTGTAATCCTCTATAACTTTCTCATATGCCTCCTTTAAGTCAGGTTGTTTTGTAAATTTTCTTTCTAATTGTAACAATCGACGCATTGCTATTTCTCGTGTATTACCGTCTGGTGATTGAGGGTTTTGTGTTTTAAAAGGTAAGGTAACTACGTATCTACCTTCTTCATTCCTTGTATATGTTCTTTCGTAAATATCTGCACATAACTGCTCTTCTTGTGTGTATTTTCTTTTCGTTTCAGTATCTATTTCCCATAGTGTTTTTAACATATTATCCATATCTAGTTGATGGTGCATAACAAGAAAAGAGTTGTCTTCGTCTTTGTTTTGTATCTCTCCGAATAAAATCCAACCCAGGCTGGTTCGTTTTGCGCATGGTGTGCCTGGTGGACCTTTGATTAGCTCCGGTTGTAGAATGTCTGCATATTCCTTCAATCCTAGCAGAAGATCGATCGACCCTGGTACATGGTAAGTCGGATCTGCCAGGCTTAGACATTGTAGGTGCTTAACATCATTGTATACAGCGAGTTTTGGTAACTTAGTGGTCAACTGTTTATTCATCACATAGGCTTGTATGTTAAGACAGAAGTTGTCTTCTACTCTTGATATAACCTGTAGCTGAACCACTTGCTTGACATCTGTTTTAGTAGATCCCACTCCGATCACGCTGCCTCTCGCTGACTGCCTTTTGAGTTTCAGAAGCTGAGCCGCCTTTTCACTAATAAAACATGCTTGCGATCCTTGATCGATAAGCGCTCTTAGTACAATGGTGTGTCCTTCTTCATTCTTACATTTCACCATTGCAGTTGCTAACAGCGCTGTCACCTTTCTATTGTTATATTGTGCCGCCATTGTTATTGTTGTGTTTTCTTCTATGGTATGATTCACAGACACACTTGATGTTGTAGTAGCTGTGGTGACTGTTTCATTCTGTGGTTTGAAACATCTTCTTTCTTCTCGTGAAGAAGAGAATGATGTCGCTTGTTGCAGATGCGGCAGTTAATAGGGACTCGGCATCTGAACACTGCGTGACCTGGTAATAAACAATTATAGCACAATCTATTTTGCTTCACATATTCATTCCTGTCTTTCACATTCATGTCCGTAAACTGCTTACAATGACACAATGTGTGTTGTTCTTCGCACTTAACACACGTTTTTTTCATTTGACGTAGTAGCAGTGGCCGCAAATGATTTTTCTTTTATTTTTCCCGTGCAGGTGCAGTTGTAGCTGATGACACAAGCTCAAGAGTACGGAACTTCGACTCGAGGAACTTCTTCAGACTCTCCCATGTAGGCAACTCCTCTAAATTTTCTTGATATGAATACTCTTCCCAGGCTTTGTGGGTTTCTTGGTCCAATTTCTGTACAACAAGAAATATTATCATAGGATCCCAAGACTCCGTGGAAACTGTCATATTATTGAAGTTATTAATGCACTCGTGAGTTGTGTCTAGTAATGATTTTAATTGACTGGAACTCTGCGTATTAATTTTTCTTTGATTAAACAAGCGTTTAATAACCGCGTTCACTATGAGTCGTTTGTTTCCATACCTTTGTTTCAGTGCGGTCCAAGCTTGCGAGTAATTGCTTTCTGTTATCTGAATGTGTTTCAATAGCATCTCTGCTTCGCCACCAATGCTAGATATTTTAAGTAGTGTAGTTTTTGTACGTCACTTATTGAAGTATTCTTGTGAACTAATGACGTAAATAGATCGTGAAAAGAGGACCATTCTTCGTACCGTCCCGTAAATTTTGGCAGTTCAATGTTCGGCAATCTAAGTTGCGATGTAAATGTGCCTGACGATTCATGTGCACCTGAACTACGTGACGGGCTGTCGGACGAAGTTTGTAAACATAAGTCTTTCATGTCCGCTTGCAAGTAAAGATAAGTAAAGATCTTCGCATACATATTCCTTATACACTGACACACTCTTTACAAACACAAACACACCCTTACACAACGCACACTCACTCACACACTCATCCCACACACACTCATACACGCACATGTTTTTAAGTTAATGATTTTTGTTAGTTTTACCTTTTTTTTCTTCTATTAGTTAATTAATAATAATAAGTTACCATATTGTAAAATTCCATGTAAGCACAATCCTACATTCTATTGTAATAGTTTTAGAAGAGCGGGGCCTCCTAGCACAGGTATTTCTCATACTTAAAAGGAGACCCCTATGTAAGATTAATTGTAGAACCTGTAAATTTACTGAAATAAATTTATTATTATTATTATTATAGTAATCTTCGTTCACAAAATAGCTCATAGAATTTCGATTTTCGCTAGTCGTACATTTAATTAATTCTTGGTGGGTAGTGGTAAAATTCTTCCAATATTCTTCTAAACATTTCAATCTTGTTTCAATATATCCTCGCGTCAATCTCTGTTTAGGACATTTCTTCAAGTTTATTTGTGTTTTTTTGTAATGTCTTCGCAACTTCTTCTAATACTCCCAGTAATTGTTCTGACTGAGACATCTTTTATAAACACAAAATAGCTTGATATTCTTCAAAACAACGTGATGTTACGATGCGTAGATTCGTTTGTAATAATATTGTAAATAACTTGCACAAAATATCCTCAAACTCTGCTAATGACCGTCCGGGCTCGCTTCTTATCTAAGGAATGCGATGTATTTTGTTCTCGACGCTCGAACACGATCACTACGGTACACTGTAATCCGGCTCGAAGGACCATGTGGTGTTGCAAATTGTTTGTAACGATTTTTGTGGAATGAAATGCGTGCTTTGTTAGCGACACCTTTATTGCGACTAAATTGAATGGACATTGGTTTGCGTCTTTATACAACATACTTTCAACAATGTCTTTATTATTTTCACGGACTCCTGTTCGATGTTCCACATTGGTAATGCCTGTTTTGTTCTTGAGTTTTGGATGTTCCAGACATTTGTTACTTTATGGCCAAGCTCCTCAATAGCTATTTTTATTTCTTCTTTATCTGTCGATGCGTGTAAATTTTTGAGCACCACTCTAAGCTGCGATCTGGTTTAGGCTGGTAACTGAAGAATTCTGTCTTTAGCTTTCAGTTCTTTGTAAATAGTGGGGTATGATTCTGCTGTTTTCGATTGTATTTTAACTCTGTCGCTTCTTAATACTTTAATTTCATACTCTCCTTTTGCAACTTCTTCTAACAATTTTTGTAAAGTTAGGATATTTTTGCCGCCGTCAATAAACAGTGGTGGGGGTCTTATAGATTTTGGTGCTTGTATTTCAGGTTTATCTGCTTGCTCTATCTATATCGTCGAGCCCTGTGAAGCTGTTGGATGTTGGGACTGCTGGTGCTGCTAGCCAGTAACTAAATTTTGTTTGTTTTTGGCTACGCATTATCGCGTCTGGACTGGACCTTTGCCTTTTGCCATAGTGCACTTCTGTGAACTGTTGTTCTTTGGGTTCTCTATTTGTTTCATCTGATAGATCAATGGTCACTTTGTCTTGATTAGTTGATCCGCTAAAAAAACTTGATCTTGGCCGATTCATAAACATTCCTTTGTCGAAGAGTTGTTGAGTCAACGTTTTTGAGTTATTCTTATCTAATTTAAGAACAATATTTTCAGAGGTATTTAAATTGTTCATTTTGTTCCCACGAGTGAGGACGATTTAAAAGTCGCTACCTGGGGTGACGCCTATTCCCAGGAGAAGGCAAATACAACAGTGGTTGCCCGTTCCACTGAGGTTGGCGTTAGAGGCTGATTTCCCATCAGTCATACATCCTCTCGGCACGTTGCCCACCATAGGATTGGGGTTATTTTTTTTATTTTTCTTCGTAGTGAGGTTTTCTTTCTCGGAGGCCAGACAATTAAGCCAAGACATTTAGGTGTTCCGATATTTAGAGGCCATTTTCTGCCTTTGATTGGTCGAGTATTCGAGTTAGTTGACCACCGCTCGATACTCAGCGTTGTTGCTTGTTTGCACCACCCGGGGGACACGTGTAGGGTGGGTCAGGAAAGATGGTAAATCCTACGGACGCGAGCAACTCCATCCCCCTTATAATATGTATTGTGTTTTATGGGTATTAGTTGATTGAAATAAAGGATTATTATTATTAACATACCGAGTCTGGACCAATATACAGCATTTCACACTAATAAGCATATCAATCAGAACAGTGGTATAGTCGTTTATATAAGAAGCCATTTAACAGGTGTCACAGTTTATGAGCCAAACTATGCTGACGCAGATGGCTTGATAGAAAAAATTTACGACAGTCATGTCTTTATCTGCATGTACAGATCACCGTCGTTTGCATCGCTCATCAATTTTCTCGGTTCTTTGCAGGAAATTCTGCTAGATATAAAACACGTGCCACATGTTTACTTAACTGGAGACATTAATATTGATATCAGTGATCGTACTACTGACCAAAGATCTGATGACTACTTGAATCTTCTAGCAACTCACGGCCTTTTACCTAGTCACCAACTTCCGACGCGTATTAATAAATGTATTGATCATTGTTTTATCAATTCAAAGCGCAAAATAAAAACTGTTGCCTGTGAATCGTCAGTTACTGATCATAGTAGTATTTTTAGTGTACCATTAACTGAGCAACGTAATAAACAAAAAAAGACTCTGCAAAAACTAAATTATGAAAAGGTATAAATTAATGAAATAATTGGACTGGGCCAATATAACATCTTTAAAAGAACCCAATATAGCCGCTGAAGTACTTATTGAGAACATAATTATCTAAAATCATTAAAACATGCAGCCACACAATTGGCGTGCCCAATAGACGCCAAACTTTCCAACCGTGGGTAACGCCGGGCTTATTGCATTGCATTAGATTTAGGGATACATTGCAAAGAAGATATCTAAAGTCACCAAATGATCAAGATCTGCAAGTCACCTACAAATGCTACAGAAATCACTGCAACAACATTCTCCACAATTTAAAAATGATCACGATAAATCAGATTTAAATAATAACTAGAATGACATAAAAGGAACATGGAACGTTATAAAACGTGTACCTATGTAATTTAAATATATCGAATAAGTCACAAGTACCGATTGAATTATTAACATGAAAGTCAACACCGCAAGAATCTGTGGACTTCATAAATATTTTTTTTCGTTAGTAAGGGCTCCAAATTGTTAAACAATATTCTACAAAAGTTACAGCTTACGGAGAATGATCTTGTGCACAAAATTAAGTTTACAAATAGTCCTATGAACTCATTTATGTTATGGGAGACTAATGAAGCAGAGGTACATAAAACTATTTTGTCAAGTCTAACTGAACAAGTTGTGAAGTCTACTGGATGGGATGGAATATCCGCTGAGTTTATAAAAAAAAACTAAATTCGTCTTAAATTTATGTTTTTCTTCCGGGAAGTTTCCAGATGTACTGAAGGACTCATTAGTTATACCTGTATTTAAATCGGGGGAAAGGGACAGTATCACTAAAATTATCGTCCAATATCACTTTTACCTACTTTTACAAAAATTCTGGAAAAAAATATAAATAACCGGCTAATTAGTTAACTAGATAAGAATGATATTCTTTCTAAAAACCAATTTGGATTTAGGAAAAATAAATCGACCTTAGATGCAGTTGAGAACTTTGTTACAACTGTAGCTGGCAATCTTAGCTGCAAGAAAAATGCCTTAGTGTCTTTTTAGATTTAGCCAAGGCATTCGACACTATCTGAATTCCCCTACTCATAAAGGTTCTTTATCAAAAATGTTAAACTTAATAGAGAAAGGTTAAATTTGCTAAAACAATTAGATATGTATTCTTTTAATTTGGATCAAAGTACTAGGAAGTACAACATTGATACACAGGACTTGCAATCTCAACTTGACCATCTGCAAGAGAAACTTGGTTCAATGACTATCAAATATAATACCTCTGAAGAACTAATGAGGGAATATGTGTTGGCAATGAATGAGCTAGTAAACTCACAAACAAACAGCTGTGAGCTTTGTCAACCACCAACCAATGTACCTACCATTTGCCTGCCTGCCCATTCATTGTCAACATGCAATACCACCTTACCGCATCCTTGTGTTGATTTGACAACTCCTGCTGTAAATAGTTCCATTAAACAATGTAAACAAATGCTAAATAATGACATTGTGTTATTTTGTGACGAAATTGGAAAGGACTTAGGGCACTTGTTGACAGATGAATATCCCGGACACTCAATAATTAATTACTGTATGCCTGGTTGTTCGCTATTTGATATCATGAATGAAATTATTAAATGTAACTTTAAGCAGGAAACAACATTATTGATTTTTATGGGAAATAGGGGAAATGTGAACAAAGGAGAATTGCTCCAATATCATAGAACATTGTGCAACCTTAGTTTAAGGAAAATTGTGTTGTTTACTTTCCCCTATAGTAACAGTTTGCCACAGGAAGAAAATACCTTAAGATTTGACATTAACATGACATTGCACAATTTGACTTATAATGACAATCTGTTCCATTTAGTTGACACTAACAATTATGTTGGTAATAATTTGTATTTGACAAAAGATAGATACAATATTGTTAAGTACTATCTTTCTAACTATCACAAAAGACAGATAGCTGTGTCGCTATCATATTATTTTTCTATTTCAGCCAAAAATTTGGCTAAACAACTTGCTTCTTTTGAGCAATGCAATGACCTTTTTAATTATTCTGCCAATAATTTGGTCAAAATTAATGACAATGGTCATCATTTAAATTAGAAATTAAGACAAAAGAGTCAGTCTCTTGCAAAAATATAACTAAGGCAAATAATAAATCATATGAAAGTGTACAAAAAGTAAATAGTATCAACCTGGTGCATCAAAACATTCAAGGGTTTTTGAACAAAGATTTAGAAGTAGAGTTATTCCTGAATTTTAGCAATATAGATATTCTTTGTATGACAGAACATTGGCTTAAAAGCCACCAGTTCATGTTCAATTTTAATAATCACCAGGTTGGTAGTTCGTTCAGCAGAGTAAATGCTGTACATGGTGGCTCTTTAATTCTAGTAAATAAACAGCTTAAATTTAAAGACCGCAAGGATATTGTGAGCCTCTCTGTTGAGCGGACAATTGAAATAGCCTGTGTAGAATTGGAGCAGCTCATTATATTAAGTGTGTACAGACCACCTTCAGGATTGTATGATTGTTTTGAAAAGGTTATGGATGAAGTGTTGCACAAAATCTGTAATTCAAACAAATCTGTCATCACTTGTGGTGATTTTAGTGTTAATTTGTTAGAGATTTCTGGGTTAAGTACTAAAATTATAAGTCTATTTCAGTCATACAATCTTGCTAACCAATTCTTGGAGCCCACTAGAATAACTTCCACTAGTGCCACATGCCTAGATAACATTTATACAGATGTTATACCAACCCACAAAGAAATTATTAACTTGATAGACTCAGATCATTGCGGACAATTGATTACTATTTCTAATTTAAACAAAAGAGTTACCAAAAAAGATATCACTGCTAACCCTAAAACTACTAATCGCTTGGAAACATTTAAATCTAAACTTTTAAATAAATTACCACTTCTGTTGACTAATGATGACCCTAATCAACAATATAATGATTTTTTTAAAATATATTGCACACAATTCAATACCACATTCATTCCAAAGACGTTCTCAGTTAATAGTAATGCTTCCTTCAGTGACTGGGCCACCATTGGTATACATACAAGTAGGAAAAGACTTTATGAATTGTATGATGAACGGGCATGTATAAACACTGCTGAATTTAATTTATATGTCAAGAATTATTCAAAATTATTTAAAAAAGTTTGTAGTATAGCCAAGTCACGTTATTTGAGTTCAAAAATTAAAAATAGTGGTAATGTAATTAAAATGACATGGAGTATCATTAATAGCGAAACGGGAAGGTCATGCAACCGATGTAGTGACTACAGCCTAGCTATTGATGACAATATAATTAAATCAGATTCTCAAGTCGCCGCGGCCTTTGAAAATTTCTTTGCAGAGATTCCCGTATCGACTACTAAATCTCTTAACTCTTCACCCACTGCTTCAGAGTCTTTACTTAAAGAAAACGTTCCAGTTTGTGATTCTGAATTTTATTTCCAATATGTCACGTGTAAAGATATAATTAAAACCTTTCACACGTTAAATGTTAAAAAGACCGCAGATCTATGGGGTAATTCTGTGGACGTTGTTAAGTCGATTATAAACATTGTAGCACCAACTTTAGCTGTTATTTTTAATAATTGTATTGACCGTGGTGAGTTTCCTGATCTTATGAAAAGCAGTAAAATAATACCGTTGTTTAAATCGGGTAGTACATCAGACCCTACTAATTATAGACCTATATCAGTGCTACCTACCTTTAGTAAAATTTTTGAAAAGCTTATTCTAAATCAAATGCAAAGATTTTTCAACGTACATAAATTACTGCATAACAAACAGTTCGGTTTTACAAGGGGTCGTTCAACTACCGATGCCGGAGTTGAACTTCTAGGGCATGTATATAATGCATGGGAGGACAAATGCGATGCGTTGGGCATCTTTTGCGATTTGTCCAAGGCATTCGATTGTGTTCTTCATGAAACATTAATCAGGAAACTGCACCACTACGGAATCCGGAACGCCTCTCTGGATCTTCTTACTTCTTATTTAAGTGATAGGATTCAGAGAGTTGATGTTAACGGGAAAAGATCTCCCGGATCGGTAGTAAGAATGGGGGTCCCTCAAGGCTCAATTCTAGGTCCATTTTTATTTCTTATTTATATAAATGACTTGCCTTACCTCATAAAGGATAAACATGATATAGTGCTGTTTGCAGACGACACTTCACTTTTATTTAAACTCAAACGTCAGCAGCTGGTTACTGACAATGTAAATAGCGCCCTCGCAAAAGTAGTTAACTGGTTTAACGTTAATAACCTTCTTCTTAACGAGAAAAAAACTAAATGTATTAAGTTTACGTTACCACATGTTAGACAGGTAGAAACAAGTGTTCTCATAAAGGGGGAAGAGTTGAAACCCGAAAATACCACAGTATTCTTAGGCATAACTTTAGACGCCAAGCTGCAATGGGGCCCCCATATAGATAAAATGTCAAAAAAGCTTAGCTCTGCAGCATACGCTGTTAGAAAAATTCGTGGTTTAACAGATTTAGAGACAGCCCGTTTAGTATACTTCAGTTATTTTCATAGTGTAATGTCGTACGGTATTCTGCTGTGGGGAAATGCCGCCGATATTCAGACGATTTTTGTTTTACAAAAAAGGGCAATTCGTTCAATTTATAAATTAAGTCCCAGACACTCCCTCAGAGAAAAATTTAAAGAGATTAATATAATGACTGTGCCTTCTCAGTATATTTATGAAAATCTTTTGTATGCACATAAAAATATTAATCTGTTTAAAAAATACAGTGATATCCATAGTATAAATACTAGGAACAAACACAAATTTGTTGTTCCTACAACCAGGCTCAAGAAAATAGGTGGCTCGTTTAGATGTCAATGTATACATTTTTATAATAAACTTCCTAGCCACATTCAAGAACTAAGCCTTAATAAATTCAAATCTTTTATAAAAAGGAAACTATGCCAGAAAGCCTATTATACTGTCAAATACTTTATTGAGGACAAAAAGGCTTGGGAGTGAGCTGTTCCAATAAATTTACACAGGGAATGTTGATTTATTTTATTGTTTTTTTTTTGCTAACTATTGTACTTTTAATCTTTGCTATAAGTATCTATATTTTTTTACATATACAATGACATGAATATTTACTGTTTAGAGTATTATATTATTTTAATTGTTGTGAATGTGAGGACTATGTGGGTTATTATTCCAGTTTTAATCATGTTCTGGCAGTTTGAGTAGTTTATGTGGCCTACCCAAATGTCCTTTCTTTGGTATTGTTCGTCGAATCGTTGAGCTCCTTAAGTTCTGAGTCGAGCTGCACGGTTACTGACAAATGCGTGCACTGTCTGGACAGGTCCACTCAATCTGTGGGGTTCTTTCCTCAAAAGACCATTTCAGACACCGATCTACATAGCCTTCACATGATCTGACCAAGATTCTGTCTGGACTTTAAAAGAGACTGTGACCTCTGAGTTTGTTTCGGCCTTTCTTCTCAGAGTAGTCAGATAGGAAACGCCGACCTCATCTAGTTTAAAAAAAAAATATGATTGACGTGTAAAAGTGTTTGTAAAAACCTACTTACAGAAATAAAATCATTTATCATTTATCATATGTAAACTGGAGGCCATAGGTATTCGAGGAATACCACTTAATCTTTTCCAGGACTACCTGACAAACAGGTCACAGACTGTTAAAAATTGGTAATATTTTTAGCTCTAAAAAACCTGTTAATTTCGGTGTTCCTCAGGGATCAATCCTTGGACCCACATTGTTTATGATTTATGTAAATAATCTTTGTAACATTGAAATAGCCGACGCTATGGTATAACCTTCGCTGATGATACAGTAATCCTATTCCAACATGCTACATGGGCCGATGTCAAGTCGTCAGCAGAGCAAGGACTCCAAAAGATTATGAAATGGGTTGATTACAACCTACTTACCTTGATTCTTTTAAAAACAAAATATGTAACTTTTACTATAAAAATAATTTACAATCTCCCACAGATTTCACCTTAAAAGCTCATTATTCAAATTGTGAGAATACTAATCATTGCGATTGTTCATTGTTATCATCAAATGTTATTACTAAATATCTTGGTATCGTAATCGATAAAAAATTAAATTGGAAACAGCATATTAGCAACTTAAAATCTCGAATACGCAAACTGATACTAATTTAAAAAAAAAATTGAAGTTAGAAAGATAAAACCACTAACAGAATTGTTTATTTAACACTATGTCGATCCATAGTTTCTTACGGTATCTCTGCTTGAGGTGGTGCTAAGAAAAGTACTATCATAAAATTTGAAATGGTACACCTAGCGATGCGCGATGGCGAGAGGTTTTATTCGATTGTTTCGATTATTAAGGATAGGTGAGCTCAGCAACAGTCGTGTCGGATGCCATATAGATAACGTTTGCGTCAATAATATCAGCTACGCGGACGACATGGTGTTGCTGAGTCCATCTGTCGGAGGGCTAAGGAAGCTATTAAGTATCTGTGAGGCCTACGCTGAGGGTCACGGCTTAAGGCACAACGTTGGAAAAAGTGAGTACATGCTCTTTAGAGGTAATATTAAACAACCTGAGCATATAGGTACCACCAGTGTATCTCAACGGGGTATCTTTGAGTCGGGTCTCTCGGAATAGGTATCTAGGGCATGTTGTGACCGAAACCCTGCATGATGACGCAGACATTGAAAGAGAGCGAAGAGCATTGTCGGTGCGCGCTAACATGTTGGTACATAGGTTTGCGAGGTGTACCGCACAGGTAAAAATAACTTTGTTCAGAGCCTATTGCCAAAGCTTTTACACCAGCGCCCTATGGACCAACTACACGCAGCGAGCCTACAATGCTCTCAGAGTACAGTATAACAACGCCTTTAGGATTCTGGTGCGACTACCTCGATTTTGCAGTGCCTCGGGCATGTTTGCCGATGCGAGGGTGGATGACTTTTACGCTATAATGCGCAAAAAGTCAGCCTCATTAATTCGACGAATTCGAGGGAGCGGCAACGGAATCCTAAGGATGATTGCAGACAGACCAAATTCGGCAGCTGTGGGAAGGCTCATCAGGCTGCATGTCACCTGATGCTTTTGTATTTTAATTTAATCATTTATATTAATAATTTATTTTAATTTAATTTTCATTTTAGTCCTTTTTAATAATTTATTTCAATTTAATTTTTTCAGTTGTATTTCAATTTTATTTTTAATTATTTTATTTAAATTTAAAATATAATTTTAATCTCATGTTAACTAAATACATTAGGTAATGGATCTCCTCGTGACTAACATAGTTTTAAGATAATGTAATACTAACAAAATATGGACATTTCAAGTCTGAATTAAACGAATTTTATTTTATTTTATTATTTTTATTTTATTAATCCTTTTAAATAGTTCCCTGAGAGATTCACGGTGACGTAGATTATAAATGGCTCTGACAGCTCTCTTTTGCAAAATAAAGATGGATTCAATGTCAGCAGCCCGACCCCACAGTAAAATGCCATACGACATAATGCTGTGGAAGTAGCTAAAATAGACCAAACGCGCGGTTTCTACATCTGTTAACTGGCTTATCTTTCTAACAACATAAGCGGCCGAGCTTAGCCGCCCCGCAAGAGATTAAAAGAGGTCCCCATTGTAATTTCTCGTCCAGCGTCATTCCCAGGAAAACCGTGTGATTAATAAATTCCAGTTTCTCTCCATTCAACGTGACGTCACACTCGCTACTTCTTACATTCGGTCATTAAAATTTAATGCATTTGGTTGTTTTACCATTTAGTACCAAATTATTTACCGTAAACCAATCATGGACCTGAAGAATAGAGCTATTCACGTCATCAAGATTTTGTGACCGTCGGTCTATCTTAAATATCAATTATGTGTCATCTGCAAATAACACCATCTTCGGTTGATTTTGAAGTAATTGGGGTAAATCATTAATATAAACTAAAAAGAGGAATGGACCCAATATCGAACCTTGAGGAACGCCCATTGCCATTTCAGATCCTAATGAGTTTATGCCGTTTACTTGAACTGTAAATTTTCTATCTTTCAGGTATGATCTTAGTAAATCAAGAGCTGTATTTCTAATCCCATAGTGCTCTAGTTTCAGCAGAAGTGTCTGATAGTTTACGCAATCGAACGCCTTAGAGAGGTCGCAAAAGATTCCAATGGCATCTTGTGCTTCTTCCCAGGCATTAAAAATGTTCTTTATTAGGGTGACACCAGCGTCAGTGGTACAACGCCCTTTGGTGAAACCGTACTGTTGTTCATGAAAGATGGAATTTTTATTAAAGTGACGTAACATTTGATTGAGCATAAACTTTTCAAACACCTTACTGAGAACTGACAGAATTGACACAGGCCTATAATTGTTGGGTTCTTTTCTATCACCGGATTTGAACAAAGGAATTGTTTTACTACGTTTCATGAGATCCGGAAAGCCTCCTTGGTCTACACTGGTGTTAAATATGAATGCTAAATAGGGCGCAATGGTTTCAATGATAGATCTACAGACTTTTACAGACATTCCCCAAAGATCTTCAGTGGATTTAAGTTTTAGATCTTTAAAGGCTTTTATAACAGCCTGGGGGTTTGTATGCTGAAACCTAAACTCCAAAGGGCATGCCTTTACATTTGTTATAAGTAAGGCGGGCGGGCGAGGATTTTAAAGCTTCAGTTGTTTTGAGGGGAATACTACGAAAAAAGTTTTCAAATTCCTGAGCTATTTCACATCTGAGCTGATGAGGCCATGTGCAGTCTCTAAATTAATTTCCGTATTACGATGTTTTTTCCTACCTGTTTCATTATTTATTATTTGCCAGGTTGTTTTTATTTTATCATCAGCAGATTTTATTTTATTGCTAATATAAAGAGCTTTAGCTATTTTGCACACACTTTTAAAAGGTTTAGAATTTTTTGCAACATACTGTTCAAAGCTTGTATTATTCATGTGTTGCTTTAGCCCATAAAGTTCAAAAAGTTTCCCCCTGTCTTTACGAACACCTGGAGTCGCCCAATCACTAAATAAGAACTTTGTATAAATACTTTTAGTCTTTAGTGGAAAAGTGTTATTAAATTGCGTGTTTATTAATGAAGAGAACTCGGCGTAGAACTCATTTGGGTCACATATATTATTAAAACCATGAACACATAATTTATTGGCCAAAGAATGATTTAATTTCTCTAAGTTTTTACATGTTATTGGCCTAAACCTTATTTGAATTTTTTGTAAAGGCATGTAGGAACAAAACGTTATTGTTTGTCCACTGTGATCATATATGGCAACTTATTTACAATTTGTTTGTGTAAGTAATCACAATTACAAAAAATATTATCTATGCAAGTGGCAGAAGAAGCTGTCACTCGGGTTGGCTCCATAAAAATATTTGACAAATCAAATGACCTAAAAAGGCTTAATAATCTGACAGTATTTGAGGTATTTTCTAATAAATTAATATTGAAATCACCACATACGATTATTGACTTACTACTACCACTAAGTTTCTTTAGCACTTATCTTATCTTCCATTACAGAATCAAACACAGATAGATTCTGGTAACTTGGAGGTCTGTATACGCAAACTATAACAATATGCTTATCAAGCTCTACATAGGACAATTCAATGGTGTGTTCAACAGACAGTCCGATGATGTCTTTTCATGAATTGAATTAAGTATTAGGAAAAAATATGGCAATTATTTAATTTCAAATGTACTTAGATATGAAGAAGTTGAAGTAGTTCTGAGAAAAACGTGCCTACCTAACTATTCAATTTTGATGTAGACTGAAAAATATTAAATTATATTTTCTAGAGGTACATGTTTAGGAAAAAAAAATGGTTGTAGTTCTGAAAAGAACTTTTTAGATTGCTTGTAGTTCTAAAAATGACTTTTCGATTATATATAGCCCTAAAAAGAACTGTTTCAAGTGAGTGTGGTTCTAAAAATAACTTTTTTTTAAATCTTGAGAAACCGATGTAAAATTTTCAATGCAATATCGCTCGCGTCCGCTGCGTAAGGAGTTAAGGAGCCGACTACGACGCGATCCCGAGACGCGGTATTGCAGAGAACGGTCGAACTTATGTATACTCGTGATAACTTGAAAATAACGTGTAACTTCTAAACTAAATGTCTGTATGAATTAAAAGGGAATTTGCTTAGAAATAAATAGTCCTGGTGATAAAATAATTTATTTGGATAAGGGTTCATACCATGACGCGAATGGAACCAACCTTTTTTCCTACCGTCATTTTAATTAAATTTTATAACACAGAATCAGAATGATTTATTTGTAAACATAGGTCAAATTACAACAGTGTGCGAGATGTTACAGATTGGTAGATCCTCTATGTTTTGCCTAGAGGCGTACAAATATATTTAATCAATATTGACGAATTTTTTACTTTCTAACACAAAAACTTTTAGAATATCATAAGGTGGTAGTAATTATGTAAACTTTCACATTAGTAATAATAGTACATTGTTCACCGAGAGGAGAAAGTGACCGATTACCGTCGAGGGTGTCGTAAAACACCCGAGATCGGGAATCGCACTTTCTCTCGAGTGATACATAGTGCTTTATACTACACCTACGAGGAAAATAAAAAACTAAATCTTTACTAATTGAAATTTATATTGAAATTGTTGCAGTTAGTGAAGCTTAATGTAACACTTTTTCCATTAATGTTTGTTTGAGATGTTTGCGACAATGTAGGAGGAATAACTGGCTGTGAACTGCGGCGGAGTTAAAAAATCTTCATCATCACTATCACTACATATCAGTTTGATAGTTTTATTTTACTTTCTACGAAAACTGAATCCTCAAACAACACACAAATTGAAAATGGCGCCAATGGCGTCTGCAATTTTCACATGTTCTTTTTTCAAATTGTTTATCCTGCCGCCGCCGGGTCGCACTGCCAGCCCGACACCATCCAACACACAGCTAGTGGCCAGTGTCATTTTGCGCACTTGGAGATAAAAACTCACTGTAAAAACTTTTTGGCTTTTGATATTTAGGTTACCGGCGCATAGTCTTACCCAAAATTAAAAAAGAAAAACCACGTAAGAAATGGATTTTCATACACTTTTCTCTCCCGCTCAGATGCGTTTTCTCCCCGCATATTTGTTCGATATGCAATGACGTACTTTCTACCGTAAATTTGATAAAGTATCAAGGTACTTTCCAAGCAGGTGTAGTATAAAGTCAATATTAATAGCACTATAAGGCATATGAATACAGATTTAAAATACAATCAATTTCACTAAAGATCAAATAGATTAAGTTACATGTTATATGTAATGCTAATGTCAAACAAAATTCAAAATCTTCAAAATAGTTGAGGTGATGTACAATTTTCTGCAGCAGTAATTAATTATAGATTTGTCGGCCAAATATTCCTTTAGTGAGTAATAGCATTTATTTATCAAAATTCTTTATATCTCTGTTTTGAAATTGTCCAGGTTTAACGGTTTTATTTTTTCAGGTAGTTTGTTAAATATTTTTTGGGCCATACGGAAGGTACTTTTATTCATTAGTGCAGTTTTGCCATGAGTCACTTCGAGTTCTGACTTATTTTTATTGCGTGTAATTTTCTATAGTGACTTTTAGTAGCTACTTTGTATAATGAAATGTTAGATTTGACAAACACATTTGTTTCGTATATGTACAGCGATGGCAAGGTAAGAATTTTTAGACGTATAAAGAACGGTTGACAACTGTCTGTGCTTTTAAGGCCACACATAGTTCTGACACATCTTTTTTGGGCTCTAAATACGAGTTCTCTATCTACTGAATTGCCCCAGTGTATTACGCCATATCTGAGTGTTGATGCAACATAGCCGTGATAAGCTGTTAGTACGGATTCTAGGCTCACTATTTTTGATAACTTATAGAGAGCATAGGCAAATTTATTGA
This sequence comes from Brachylomia viminalis, assembly GCA_937001585.2. NCBI lineage: Eukaryota > Metazoa > Arthropoda > Insecta > Lepidoptera > Noctuidae > Brachylomia > Brachylomia viminalis. The sequence continues at coordinate 27,168,456 of OW443304.2, forward strand.
GTTTTTTACATATTTCGTCTGTCTGGGGTTGTTGTCTATATTAATACCAAGAAATTTTGTAGGAGTAGTTGATTCTATTTTTGTCCCTGGATAGCTAATGTCAAGAATGTTGTTTGGGGTTCTTTGATAAAAATGTATAATTTTAGTCTTTTCTAAGTTTTTATTTAGATTATTGTTGTCAAACCATGATATAATTCTATTTAATGTCATATTCATTTACATAAGTATTGGTATCATCGCACTCAATAATTACGGTGCTATCATCGGCGAATTGTACGATGGGGTGGTTTATTTGCCTCGGAAGGCCATTTATGTAGAGCAAAAAAAGGAGGGGTCCCAGCACGCTACCCTGAGAAACGCCGTATTTAATTATCTCACTTTCAGAACGATACTTTTTCTCATAACTGGTATTTGAGGATATTTTTGTGATTTCTACAAATTGCTTTCTGCCCGTTAAGTAAGATCGAATGAGATCAAGTATATTTCCCCTTTTTTTTGAGGGTGGGAAATCATCAAACAACTTGCCCGCTCTGGGCAGAGCGGGAGGGCGTGTCAGACTCTTACTGACTAAAACCCACCCGTGTTCCTTCAGTTACCTGTGCCAGGGGCCACGGTATCCCTCTCGGACTTTCCCGCAACCCTGGCAGGCATCGGCCCTCGCGGACCCCGTCATTAATGCTGACATCTCTTTGAGGCGCGTCTGGAACACAATGCGCCGTCGACACGGGCCTGGTCCTTATCGAACGGCGAGCAGCCCATTGTTCGCCGTTGGCAAGCCAGCGCCTACGGTGGCCGGGAATCGGCCTGCAATTCCCGATGCCCAGGGCGTCTCCTGCGGCGGCTAGGAGCGTGAGGGCGCGAATTTTGCCTCTCCCTCACGCGTTCCGCCTCCTCTTTCGCGAGCATTACTGCTTCGCAGAAGGAGGTGACGGCTTCCCAAGCCCTCTAGCTCCGTACCATGGCCTGGACCAGGGCCGGATGCAAGAGATCGCCACCACCAATCGCCTGCACGAGGACACGGCGGTGCTCCGCCCAAGCCGGGCAGACCTCCTCCGTATACTCCACCGTGTCCTCCGGGCGATCCACACAATGGTGACACCCGAGCGTTTTCTCCCGCCTTATCCGGAACAGGAACCTTCCGAAACAACCATGTCCGGTGAGGACCTGCGTCAGGTGGAAGGTGAGGACGCCGTGGCGCCTCTCTAGCCACTCCTCAAAGAGGGGACTTATCGCCGCAATTATAGCGTGCCCAGCGCTGGGTTGCGACAATCGCACTCTCCATGCCGCCCTGAGATCCCGCCGGAGCTCTGTCCGCTGAACCGTGATTTCTCGCGGCAGCGGAGATACGCCCCGGCGTTTCGCATCCTCGCGCCACTCCCACATGTGCGCGAGGAATTTTGCCTCCAGATCCCATGGCGGTAATCCGGCAAGGAGGCTCGCCGCCTCACCGGAGACCGTACGGTATCCCCGGACCAGCCGGGTGGCCACGACCCTTTGGGGCGCGTTCAACCAGCGGGCTGGCCGCCGCCTCAAGGAACGCGCCCACACCGGTGCCCCGTAAAGGGCCATGGACCGCACGACCCCCGCGTAGAGCCTCCGATAGGAGGCGTTTGGCCCTCCTAGATTGGGTAGGAGCCGCTTCAAGGCAGCCCCGGCCCTTTCCAGTCTGGGAGCCCAACGTCGGAAATGCTCCACGAAGTTCCACCGGCTGTCGAGGACGAGTCCCAGGTACTTCATCGTCGACTCGACGCCGATGTGAACCCCTCCTACCGTTATTTGAGAACGCGACGGTGGCGCGTTCCGAGGACCATGAAAACACATGGCGTCGGACTTGTGCAAGGTCACCTCGAGTCCCCCTTGCCGGATCCTCTGGACGACTGTCGCAACCCTGCGTGTCGCTAGTTCGGCCGTAGTAGTTTCGGAGCCTATTCGTTACAAACATAAAAACCAACAAAAAATCTTTCCTCTTTATAATATTAGTGTAGATAAGTATAGGGTTTTAGAATATAAACAGTTCAGTACAGTACATTCAAGATCGGTTCACCGTTTACTTCAGTGAGTAGTTTTATATACGACAATAGGAGTACCTATAATACACTCCACACTAATAGGTGACGACCGCTTAAGCCATTATACGTAAATGGTACCTAGCTACTTAGGTATTTTATTATTTGGCATGATAGGCTTAAAGCTATGTATTCTCAAAAAAAGGCAAAGTGTTATAGGTTCATGAGAACAATGTTTCTAAGCTAAATTATAATTATGAAGATTCGTCACAATTGTCACTGCATCAAAACTATGATTCACCCACCCACTGCATTTCGTTTTTAGGAAGTGTTTTGGGATTAAATGTTCAGCTTGTTGAGTCTTGAGTGCATTGAATTTTTATTTTTTTGTTCATCAGGGTATTTGGTTGCTTAAGCTAAACGCAAATTATAGCCCCGACAGGCCGCAGCGTCAGCGTCACTCATAATTTCATACAGATTCAAACGAATTTGAATTTGAACTGTTTCAACACCGCCACCGGTGCACTGCGGTGCGGTGCCAGTGCAAGCTATATGTCGACCGCCAGTGCTATAATATGCGCTTAGCTTATTTGTGCTCCTTCAATAGTTTTGCCAAACTTAGTTCATATCTTTGGTAAAACCAGAAAACTAGCTCGGCGTGTGTTACGTTGGGTTAATTGTTTTACCAAATTAATCTGTAAGTAGGTACTTTCGTTGACGGCCTTACGGATGAAATTTTTATGTAAGTATTTTAAATAGGAATATAGGGTCTTCGGCAGAACGTTGAACATACGAAAATGGCAGATAGGTGGGGTCGTCTGCTATCTACCCAGTTCAAATGATTTGACCTAGGCCCCATAGATTTTTTTATTTGTTTTTTTTTTTAATAACCGAATTTCATAAGTTTGTTTGATTTTTCTACACGTGGGGCTTTTACCAATCAGGTACGTACCCAACACGCTATCGATTTTTAATTTTTACCACGATTACATGATGAATTTTGCAAAACATTTTACATTTCATAAAAATCTAATTGCATCAAAATCCCCTTTTTGAACTAAAATTAGTCAATAACTCTTAAGTTTTTTTTTTTAATTAAACAAATTACATACCGTTCGAAAGGCCATACACCAAGGATGTTTCGATGAAATCCTAAGTCTTCATCACTTTTAGTTATTTTTTTAATGCAATGTAAAGAAAAGCTTAAAATCATGTTTTACCCCTTTTTGTAATGTTTGAAGGCTCATAACTTTTTGTCTAGCTGTTATCTGCACCAAACAATAGTTTTAGAGGAATCTAACAACAGTCGAGAAAAGACAAAAAAAAAGTGTTGCTAGTTTCGGCTATCCTACATAAAGTAATCTTACTTCAAAGTTTTCAAACTCATAAAAATCGGTTATTAAAAAAAATCTAAATAAAAAAATCTATGGGGCCTAGGTCAAATCATTTGGGCTAGGTAGATAGCAGACGACCCCACCTTTCTGTCATTTTCGTATGTTCAACGTTCTGCCGAACACCCTGTATAACTGTCTAATGTTCATTATTTTGGTAAGTTGTGCATGTTGATGTTAAATATGGGTTGGGTTGTTTAGGTAGGACCCTACGGTAAAAGTGAAGCATTATTATGACTTTATGTGATCGTTCGTTCGTAGTTCCGCCGCAGTGCACTGCGACCGGCAGGCGGGCGCCGCCGCCGTCGCCGCCGCCGCGCGCCGGGCGGTGCGGCGCGAGAGGCGCGCGGCGTTTCGGGCCACTAGCTGTGTTATCTTGAGCAAACATCGAATCGAACTGACTCAAAACACAGAGGAGACCTATCCATCAAAGTACGCTTAAGATTTACAATATTCGTGCTACATCTGTAAGATGAGCGAACAAACGCTTTACTTTCACTGTTTGTGATTTTGTACCTTGACTAATTAAGTAATTCCATTGGTAGTTCTTATAAGCTAAACTAAACCTGAGGTAGAGAGAGGTACCTACCGGGCTACACTACACAATCCTATCGCTGCTCCTCCTCCCTAAAGTGTTTGCTCCTACGGGAACCACGACGACGACTGTACAAGCCATCCGAGTAAAAATAGATAACGATAAGGCACGTATTCAATTTGAAATTCCTAAAATCAATATTTGTGTTATAAATCATGGTCGCGGTCGCCAGTTTGACCGGCGATTGACTGCTATTAACGTCATATTGCTGGCTTTATGTTTCTGCCACACCTGCGTCACACTCATAACGCATAAATTAAAGCGTTGAATAAGATATTACACAGGTGTGACTTATATTAATTAATACGTTAATGGAGATGTATAATGACGTAATACCTTAAGCGATAACGCGGTTGGCGGTTTTTTCGCCACATCAAAGGGTTTTAGTACGTTGAATAACGCATCAAACCGCGTTGGCATCGCGAACGTACGAGTAGGTATGTTGAGCGCGTTGGTCTGGCACTGTGGCCATACCGCTAGAATTGCGACAAAACGTATCCATACAACATACTTCGGTACTTTCAACTTACTAGTATAACTAAATATATAAGATTACCAACAGGTCCAGTCGCCCAGTCCTTCGTTTGTAGTTTCCGCTTTGTATCCAATCTCTGCTATCCGTACCTACAACGCTACGATTACGTTGATTTGGTGATATTGCAGAGATATATTTCATTATCGCGGCCTTTATCAAAATTTTATTCAAAATTTTAATTGGCAAAACTTTAAAGACTTGCTGCGAATCGGTATTATCGGTATGGGACCGAGTTTCGCTAAACAATAGTAAGGTCTAAAGATAAACCTTGATTTGTGATAAGGCCGCTTGAGTTATTCGTTATTCAACTATTGCTCTTAACCTTTGACCTCATTTACGTATGTATTCAATGATAAAATAAAAAAATACAAAAATATATTTTAGGTATTTACACATTTTAACAAGTAGGTAAGCGTATCTAAGGCTCAATTGACATTGCCGCGGAAGGGAATGGAGATAATTTTTTGGGTTTTTGTAGTTTGGCCACAGTGTAATTGAGTCACAGCTTTTTAAACATACATGTATGGCTAGCGCAGATTGGGGCGATTGGGGCGCGCCGCGCGCCGACCGCGCACCGCGCACGGCAACGGCAACGCTACGCATTGCAAAAAACCTCCTTCATCACTTTCGTACATTTTCGTTGAACCAACGCACACTACTGGCGGGCCGCACCGAACTTTTTTATATGAAATTGCGTTGCGCTGCGGCCAGTGGCGGTTGTAATGTGCGCTTGGCTTTAATATAAATGGGTCAAGGCACTTTTTCTTGTTCAATAATGCGTTGTGCTGCGGTGCCTATTGCATTGGACCGGGTACAGTCCGAATACAAATTTAACATTTGAAATGTTTGAATCCCGCAGACACAATTATTGCGTTCCGGCGTGGCCCGGCGGCGGCGCACGGCGCGGCGCCGCGTCGCGACCCTAAAATGTACCTACTTTGGCGCAATTTGGTCGCGACTGTAATGTGCGCTCAGATATAGAACACTATTCAAAATTGCGTCCGCATTCTAGAATTAGTTTACCGGCTTTCATATCCTCGGTCCACGGTACTGTGAAATTAATCAGGAAAATCCCAGCCTCCACTCTGATTAATTTTGATGTGCCGGGCTTCACTGAGGCTATGGATGCTTGGAGACTCGCTTATCGGAATTCAGATCCACCCGACAATCCATCTCCCCAGAGATGGTGGGATTAGCCGCTTTGCAGAATAATACAGAACAATTTTGTCGACAAGTGGGGAAGTGGGAGTCGGCTTCACGCACTACCGTCGTCGAACGCCGCTGCTTGCCTACGACTAGGAGCTCCTTGTCGTTCTCCTCATCGCTGTCACTGTACTCACTGTGGCGAAGTTGCCAACAGCGTCGGACGCCACGGCCTGCCTTGCAGCCGAAGTGCGAGTCGCATAGCGCGGCACGCCAATGTAATCGGCATCATCTGACGAGCTATTGCCACCGTCGCGTCGGCGTCGGCGTTCCGTTCCATCTGTATTAGAATCCATTGGCTTGGCCAAATGGCCAAAAAGCAGGTCGCGCGTCTTCCGGAGAACTGTCACGCATTCTCGTAACACAAAGTTTATTATGCTATGTACCTTCTTACCTACAATTTCGTTACAAAAATTTGCTTCAATTTCGTTCCACGGCAATGTGAGCCCAAGAAGTGGAAGATTTAGATATAATCAAGTTGTTGGAGTACGTATTTCTTTAATTACGATTATCTAAGTATAGATACAATGACGATCCAGTAGAATTATTGTAAATGTATTTTTCCAAATTAAGCAAACCTGGTTCTGATTTCACTTCCTTCCATGATAGGAAAATGGTTCCTACCTAGCTGTTATTCGTTTTGTCGTGTGCCTCACATGGCCACGAGCTAGCTATGTGCAGTGTGGTCTTGTCTGCGACGGCGGATGTGGCTTGTCGCGCCACTTGCGGTGATTAGGTAATGAGGATGGACACTGTGCTAACTGGCTATCTTCAATTAACATCGCACATTCGGGAGCCTGCGCGCCGCGCCCCACGCCCCGCGGCTGCCCCAGGCGCCTGCGTCTGAGCACATTTAGCTCAGGTGACGCGGAATAGAGTATAGAGGTATGATTAATAGGGTGTAAAGTTCACTCATACCTCCATAGAAAAGGGAGGATCCGTGTCTGGTGGGCAACTGCCCGACGATTGATGTCGGGACGTTGTATACATGCTAGTTGCGAGGTAAACTCTGCTTGCGCGATGCAGGATTTCGCGTGACGTCAGTGTGATGTGTAGTTCGCATGTGGCGTTGTAGATACCGCTACAAGAGCCGGTCTGAGTAGAAAAATTTAGTAGCTACCTAAATGAGAATAGAGGGAGCTGAAGCCAAGTGTAGGCAGAGGGAGCTGAAGCCAAGTGTAGGGTGAGGGAGCTGAAGCCAAGTGTAGGCAGAGGGAGCTGAAGCCAAGTGTAGGCAGAGGGAGCAGAAGCCAAGTGTAGGCAGAGGGAGCTGAAGCCAAGTGTAGGCAGAGGGAGCTGAAGCCAAGTGTAGGCAGAGGGAGCTGAAGCCAAGTGTAGGCAGAGGGAGCAGAAGCCAAGTGTAGGCAGAGGGAGCTGAAGCCAAGTGTAGGCAGAGGGAGCTGAAGCCAAGTGTAGGCAGAGGGAGCTGAAGCCAAGTGTAGGCAGAGGGAGCTGAAGCCAAGTGTAGGCAGAGGGAGCTGAAGCCAAGTGTAGGCAGAGGGAGCTGAAGCCAAGTGTAGGCAGAGGGAGCTGAAGCCAAGTGTAGGCAGAGGGAGCTGAAGCCAAGTGTAGGCAGAGGGAGCTGAAGCCAAGTGTAGGCAGAGAGAGCTGAAGCCAAGTGTAGGCAGAGGGAGCTGAAGCCAAGTGTAGGTAGAGGGAGCAGAAGCCAAGTGTAGGTACAGGGAGCTGATGCCGGTAACTCGCAATAATAGTACCAGTGTAAACTTATGACTATGGGCCAGGTAAGTCAGGTTCACTGAACGCACAAGGACTTTACTTTGCTAGGTGTAGGTAGGTAGGCGTTTTATACGATATCGTCCTTATTAATTGGTAGGTATAAGAATAATTCTCGTTTTCACTAATACTATGCGGCACCTACGAGTAAATGTTTTGCCTAATGTTCGATCTGTTAAATTGCCCTCAGAAAGTCAAAACTGCTTGTGGCGCGCTCCTTTCCATGGAAAACAACAAAGACAAAAATAGTATCTCTACGTTGACGTCGTGGTGGGGTCGCGTGCCACCATGCACTCTAGGTCTGTGCCGGTACAGTTTACTTTGCCGAAATAAGTCTAGGGTCTCTTCAGACAGACCAAGAGATACACAAACCCGCAGGGCATGTGGCGAGCCGTAGAGCAGTAGCGACCTCACGGGCCCTATCTCCCGTGAGAAGTCATGTTCCTCACCTCTGGCCTGCCTTTATTGGCCGGCTGGAGTGAAGACTGACGAGGCAAAGGTCTCACCTCTTTCTTGCTATTATTGGCCGGCTGGAGTGAAAATTCGCAAGAACAAACGTACTCGGAGGAAGGAAGTATTCCAGTATAATGCTGGTAGGGATCTTGATCGTACTTCCGGGATTGTCCTGATAGCCGTGGAATGCTTGTCCACTACTCCAGCACCTTAGGGTATGTTGCCCCCTTGTCGCTATGTTACTAAGTGCTAGTGAGTTCCCGGGAGATCATTACTGAGTGTACCGGTCACTCCCTGCCATTTCATCCATGTATCCATACTAAATACAGGTTAACTAGATCATAAATTCTAAAGTAACTCTGTTGTCCGTCTGTCTGTTTGTAACAATAAATAATGACAAGATAAAATAAGTTTATAAAATTTGGCAAGGAGATAGATGGCATCCTGGGAAAGAACGGAGGCTGCTTTTTGTCTCAAAAATAATCCTAAAAAGAGGTGAAAGTTTGTATGGGAAACCTAGCATTTCGTATGATAGGCACGTATTATGAAAATGCTTCTGGTAAGAAATACAAATTATTTGTTTTAGCGTTTTTGTACAATCATCTTCTCAAGGGGGTTTATTAGCGGGTGAATTTAAAATTCACATGATTATTGAAATTTTTGTGTGAGTACTACTTTTTAAGAGATTTAAGTAATTGGAATTATAGTCAGAACCCAAATCTTGAGGTATTATTTATTTTAATAAATAAGTCCACCCGCTTAAAAATTACCATTTGAAGTTATTTTATAACTAAGCTAATAGGTATGTAGCCTATGTAGGTGTCAGTGGCGGCGCTAGTGATTCAAAATAATAATGAAAATATTAAAATGACTTTTTATTTATTTATTTAACCATTTATGTTCTTACACACATGTATACAACGTGTAACAGAATAACCGAAAGTTCTGAAAGTAGTTAGTTCATAATTGACTACTGAATCGATTTCAGTAACTATTAATACTTTTTTTCAAATTTTACGCAAAACGAGCCAAAGAAAATTTAAACCTATTTCAAGGCAACAAGACTCAATTTTAAATGCATAAAGTAATGCTAGGGTCAACACGATTTTCCTAATAATAATAATAATTAGGTTTAAAAAAATTGTTGGGTCACTGTGTTAAGCTTTTAATTCAATACTCTAATTGGGGTGTATGAGGTCTTGCGTTAATTATGTTACATGTTGTATAAACAGACAAGAAGAAAAGAAAAGAAAAATAGATACAAAGGTGATGCCTATTCCTAATGAAATCTCTTCCAGCATACCTGCGAGAGGATAATAGATTTAGAGATGTAGACAGCGTGTGTAAGAGTAAAAGAGAAAATAAAATCAAAAATACTAACATACATACCTACACACATACTTCTAAAATAAATAAGTACTTATCACTAGAATATTAATATATAAGCAACTATGACGAAGTGGAAAGATAGTGTTCTTATTAGGTACCTACTTATATATTATTGTTGTTATTAGTGTAGTATTATTATTTTTACCTTAGACATTAAAATCATAAAAACATGTTTAATAACATTGCATTGCATTTACTATCTGTCTGTCTGTTACACCATGCTTTAACGGCTGAATGGATTTGGATGATAGGATACTATTTATCCCGGTAGCACGTTCCCGTGGGATAATTTCCGACACCCACTTACACATACCTACCTACATAGTCATAGTAGGACATAGTCCTTCCGTAGTTCTAGGTAACCAATCCACTGTAGCCACCCAAACCCATAGCCCAATATGTTTTGTTCCCATGTTCTGCAATAGTCCTGCATCAGCCGGCGGTTGTCCTTGGGTGCACTTGCATAGTGCAAACAGGGATAATCATCGGTTAGTGCCTCATTTCATTTAAAATTGTCTGCCGGGCCTCTGCGAGCTGGCTTCGACCCGTACGCCTTCCGAAGGACCGGGTTAAGTAAGTATAATATATAAAAATAATAGTATGATGACATCATCAACAGTTCTGCTTAATGACATTGGCGACGAACGATAATTCCAGTACCATATAGGACAGACCTAGGTACCTAACTATTTTTTTTTCTGAAATTTTTAATACAATTCTTTGTGTGTGGTGTAGTGGTGTTTCTAATACAAGTCTCTGTGTGTGGTGTAGTGGTGTTTCTAATACAAGTCTCTGTGTGTGGTGTAGTGGTGTTTCTAATACAAGTCTCTGTGTGTGGTGTAGTGGTGTTTCTAATACAAGTCTTCGTGTGTGGTGTAGTGGTGTTTCTAATACAAGTCTCTGTGTGTGGTGTAGTGGTGTTTCTAATACAAGTCTCTGTGTGTGGTGTAGTGGTGTTTCTAATACAAGTCTCTGTGTGTGGTGTAGTGGTGTTTCTAATACAAGTCTCTGTGTGTGGTGTAGTGGTGTTTCTAATACAAGTCTCTGTGTGTGGTGTAGTGGTGTTTCTAATACAAGTCTCTGTGTGTGGTGTAGTGGTGTTTCTAATACAAGTCTCTGTGTGTGGTGTAGTGGTGTTTCTAATACAAGTCTCTGTGTGTGGTGTAGTGGTGTTTCTAATACAAGTCTCTGTGTGTGGTGTAGTGGTGTTTCTAATACAAGTCTCTGTGTGTGGTGTAGTGGTGTTTCTAATACAAGTCTCTGTGTGTGGTGTAGTGGTGTTTCTAATACAAGTCTCTGTGTGTGGTGTAGTGGTGTTTCTAATACAAGTCTCTGTGTGTGGTGTAGTGGTGTTTCTAATACAAGTCTCTGTGTGTGGTGTAGTGGTGTTTCTAATACAAGTCTCTGTGTGTGGTGTAGTGGTGTTTCTAATACAAGTCTCTGTGTGTGGTGTAGTGGTGTTTCTAATACAAGTCTCTGTGTGTGGTGTAGTGGTGTTTCTAATACAAGTCTCTGTGTGTGGTGTAGTGGTGTTTCTAATACAAGTCTCTGTGTGTGGTGTAGTGGTGTTTCTAATACAAGTCTCTGTGTGTGGTGTAGTGGTGTTTCTAATACAAGTCTCTGTGTGTGGTGTAGTGGTGTTTCTAATACAAGTCTCTGTGTGTGGTGTAGTGGTGTTTCTAATACAAGTCTCTGTGTGTGGTGTAGTGGTGTTTCTAATACAAGTCTCTGTGTGTGGTGTAGTGGTGTTTCTAATACAAGTCTCTGTGTGTGGTGTAGTGGTGTTTCTAATACAAGTCTTTGTGTGTGGTGTAGTGGTGTTTCTAATACAAGTCTTTGTGTGTAGTGTAGTAGTGTTTCCGAACTGATACTCATAAGTGATATTTATGAGGCTGACTACCAATATATTATGTATGCACAAAGGACGCTCGTCACACAGGGCGGCAGGGACATCAACGCACAACCTGTTGCCATGGATTCAGTACATGATTCGGAAAACCCCTCGCCTCGTTGAAAATATATGTCAGTGTATTAAAAAAAATGGTTGTTCAGTACATTTTGACCGCGTAGGTATTGGACTTTTCTATGAAACAGCAGATTTTTTTTTTGATAACCGATAAGATATTTATAAGCTAGGAGGTTCTAGAATCATGTGCTGAATTCATGGTAACAGTTTGCGTCGATGCCCTGCCCACTGTATACAGAGCTATGCACGCCACGCTCATAGCACCGCGTTGTTAATTATTAATATCAGTTCCTTAATTACTTTTGCATTCATTAGTTGGAATATTATTGACTTTTGGCGCGCTGTCGCGTCAGCACACACATATCAGTGGTTCCATTTAGTGAGAAAGTTAAAAACTTGGGGATATTCATTGATAAGAACTTTTCTTGGACTGCCCAGCTACAGGAAGTTAGCCGCAAGCTTTTTGCATCCGCTGCATCTTTGAAAAGATTGCGTAATTTTTTACCGACTGCCACCAAGATTGCGCTTGCACAGTCGCTTATTCTGCCCATCCTTGACTATGCTGATGTCAGTTATCTTGACCTTACCCAAGACCTACTCGATAAACTTGAGCGGCTTCAAAATTTATGTATAAGATTCATACCTATTCGGTTTGCGCAAATATGACCATGTTTCCGAATTTCGTGTGAAGCTCAAGTAGTTACCAATTCGCCTTCGCCGGAACGCTCATATCCTTTCTCTTTTTTATAATGTGCTCTTCTCCCCTTCCACCCCTCTCTATCTTAAGAAACGTTTCCAGTTTCTTTGCGACTCCCACACGAAAGGACATCATTCAAGTCTCGAACATTTTGTACCCAAAAATGAAAGTGCCGGCCAGAAAAAAAAAATACTAGATTCTTAAGCGAAATAATGTCCTGAAGATTTTTTACTATTACAAGAATCGTCTACAATTAACCCCCAGGCTGCTATTTGACTTTGAAAATACAAAAAATAATTCTTTTCCTACAATGTTTGGAGCATCACATCACGCTTAAAAGTTGACAAACAACCTAGCTGAGTAGCTACCCGCTATTGTGTTATCTCGCACGGCCGCACCCCGGCCCCTTCACCACGTACCCCCTCCTCCCCGTGTCCGTACGGCGAACGCAAGCAAGGACAATGCACAAGTTACAAGTTAGTTATCCATGCGCATGCGCATCCATGGTAGATAGTAAAAAATAACAACAAAAAGATTGGGGGAATCTTTTATAATTATTTAATATACATGTTTTTACATTTCAGTAGACCTTATTATAACACTTTCTAACCCTATTGCGGGTGGACTTAAATGAGGTTCGTGTCTTGCGAAGCTCATATACCATACCAAACACATTGTGTGAGAGCAGCAACCGACGGTTCGCTTGCCTACATTGCAAGTACAATAATAATGTCCTATGGCTTCCCGACCACTTAATCTTGTATTCCAGCCAATGTATACATAATATGTTCTGGCTCTCACATGGCGAGACTGAATTCTTCCCCTTATTATTATTACATTTTCACCCAACTCTCTGGCATGATCAGTGAGAAGTCCGCTTCCGATTTCAATAATAAACTCTCCATTTGGGTTTAAATGTTCGCCGTAGTAGCTCCTCGCTTGTTTTATCTGGTATATGCCAAGACTAAATAGCACCAAGTCTTCTTCCGTTAGCCTCGGGAAGTCATTTAATTCTGGCACATCTGCTGATAGTGAACGAAATTGTACTCGCCTTCTATTATAATTATGTCTTATGACTATATCTGCCAATATGTTTGTAAGAGTCAATCTTTCGTTAATTATATTTAAAAATGTCTGTGCATGAATATTATCATCTATTAACCTGTGATAGGCATTTATTAAAGCGGCAGCTATTTTGAAGAACTCAAACATATAGTATAACGTTCGGTTTATATATATGTTTCTCAGAAGCCGAAAGTCTCGTTTAAAACGTCCGTTCACCACCTCAACAACCCATCGGCAAATAGTGATTAAACGGGATTTGTTTGCCTGGTCTGTAGTGAGTTGTGTTTCATTTGGATGTTTGCTTTCTGGCATATGTACTGAGTAACCATGTTGTTGCATGGGTACAACCGAGTCTCTGAAACCGCGGTCCAAAATAAAAACATCACCATTTCTGTAGAACCAATGAAAAACGCCATCGCCACTGTCTTCTTCATTGTCTATAACACTATTCATTACTTGAGCATCTGATGTAGTGGCAGCATGAGGTCCAGACACTTCTATTATATGTCCGTCACAACACACAAATAAGAATGGTTTTAAGAGGTTTCTGTATTTGTGATTACTGTATGATTTTCTTTGGAAGAAGTAATTGGAACTCTTCTGAATGTATATGTATGTGCCATCACAAATCGTTATCGCCTTTCTTTCATTAGATGGACTATCTGGATTGCCAAAGAGATTATCTGGCACTGTGAGGTTTCTGCGAGCTACGTATTCCCTGCTTAAGTGATCAAAGCCCAAGTGCAGCGGGACAAAATCTTGCATCAGTGCAATGCGACCAGTTTTAAGCATGCGGGCAAAAGAAGATTCACTCGTTCTAAAAATTGTAGCTAATCTCGCATTTGAATCTCCTGTCCGCAGTTTCACAAGTACAGCTGCCAATATTACGTTTTTATTACGTCTATCGTTGAGACTAGGAGTGTTTGACAATAAATCTGTATATTGATCGTGAGTAAGGCCAGTCCAGGTATGAAACTCGTTTGGACTTATTGTCTGGTATTGGGCGAAGTTCAAAACATCAGTAGTTACATGCCTGGTTAATATCGACAAGGCTCGTGCTATGTGGGCAGCTGTAAATTGCGAAATGTTGTTTTGTTGTACGGCCAGCACATGCCATAAGTCTTCCTGCAGATGTTCATTACAAACACGACTGTTTTCGGATATAAGAAGATTATAACGGCCTAGCATCCTAAGTACAATATTATTCGGTATTTGGTACCTTGTACTGTTTTCGCAATGTTGGAAAACACACGTGCGCCTAGTTTCCGGAGTCCGCACATAACCAGGCAAAGTCATCTGAACTGGTTCTCCGCTTGCAACTGGCTCCGCAGAATGAACATCAGCGGCGTCGTCTTCTTGACGTGCTTCTCGTATGTTTCGATGGTACGTTCTTTCTGCCCTTTGCCAACAAGGTCGACAAATGTATTCCGTAGGCTGAGCCTGAAAGGTAAAATAAACGTGTGAGACGAATTACATTCAGAATTCGTTCTAAAAACTTGAACAGAGACGAATATGGACTACTTCTACACAATAAACTGAGACTACTGTACATAATTATTATAAGAGAGCGACATACTCTTGTGAAACAGAAACAATAACCCTACAACAAAACGTATGGTACATCATAAATAGGTACATACCTGCTGCTCCAATATTTCTTGAATAACAATCTGCGCTATTTCAATGTGCTGCTCCTCTCGGGAAGCCCAAGTGTATCTCCTTCTATTCACAACAGATTCATGACACCATGTACACAGTAATTCCGCCATAATAATAACAGCAAAATAAAAGCACAAGTAAACTGAATAGTAGCCGTCCGATGTAACATAAGTCGCATGGATAACTAACTTGTCCTTACTTGCGTTCGCCGTGCGGACACGGGGAGGAGGGGATACGCGGTGAAGGGGCCGGGGTGCGGCCGTGCGAGATAACACAATAGCAGGTAGCTATTTAGCTAGGTTGTTTGTCAACTTTTAAGCGTAATGTGATGCTCCAAACATTGTAAGAAAAGAATTATTTTTTGTATTTTCAAAGTGAAATAGCAGCCTGGGGGTTAATTGTAGACGATTCTTGTAATAATAAAAAATCTTCAGGACATTATTTCGCTTAAGAATCTAGTATTTTTTTTTTCTGGCCGGCACTTTCATTTTTGGGTACGAAATGAATGATGTCCTTTCTAAGGTCATCAGATAACTAGAAGCTTAAAATGCCTATGCATTCCACAACTTTCCTCGGCAAATCCTTTACTGTCCAGGCCGCTCGTTTGTGGAATGCATTGCCAGTTGAATATAACGCGCGCCGCGCCGTCATTGCTTGTGATTAAAAGACTCGTGAAGGAACATTACTTGTCGTTGTAATCGTGTTCTCATAATTGTAATTAATAATAATAATAATAATAATAATGGCAACACCGTGTCAACAAAACGTCTTGTTTTCCAGTTTTTTTATAATTTTATTATATATCGTAATAACCCAGTTTTACTAAAGTTTTTCATTCAAAATTAATCCATAGTATAAATAGCCACTGAAAAACCACAAAAGAGACCATATTACAGCAAAATGGAAATAAATTATATCAAAAACTACCGATTCGGAGGTGACATGACAGTTGTCACCTCCGAACAACAATGAATAAAATAATAAAACGAAGAAAATTAAGATAGCATGTTGACGAGACAAGCCGCACGTCAAGCACGACCACCACCTCCGGACTCTTCGCTCAGCTCCGCCTCGCCGCCGCAGGTATCCAGCCCCTCTGTGAGCGCTGTGACGACACCGGCCGCGGCAGTTGCGTCGAGCTCGAGCGACGAGTATTTCTCTCCGCCCACGTCGCCACCACCTGCTCGTCGACGGGGAGGACGCCGGCCGCCGGATGGCTTAGGACCTCGAGGCCCAACGGCCTCTGATAGGGTCCCAGCTCCCGGCGGAAGTGTGCAGCGCATGAGATGGACGAGATCCATTAATGAAAATGTCATGCGCTCATACTATGGGGCTACAGAGGGGGGAAACAATCTGACCGCGTACCGTGTTCGGATGCTCTCTCTTTTTCAGGTGCTTGAGCCAGCTGTCAACGTTTCGGCACAACGACTGTCGGATCAGGTGCGAGTCATCCAGCGTAATCATATGTTGGATGACTCTGTACTTGATCGCCTGCGAAATGAAATGCAGAGTGGCCATATCATCGCTCCCCAGTCGCAGACTGTTGTACATCCGCAACCCAATATAACGCATGCTGACGAAGGGAGTAATGATAGGGCTACAAATGTAAGTAGTCAGTGCAATGAGCAATTGAGGAGTGCTTTGGAGGATGCGATTCAGGAATATCGCTTCATGCCGCCCGAACTTAGGCCACGCTTACCTCGTTTGCCCATGCATAACAAAAATAGGGCGCTGGTGGCGGTCCTGGATTCGCAGTTATCAAACTATTTTGATACCTGCGAAGACCTCACCGATATTCATTCAATTCTGTACTGCGCAGCAGTAGCAGCATGTCGTGTAGCTCACGTCAAATTTGCAAATGACACTAGAGCTACACGACCGAAACCAAACGTACCAGCTTGGCAGTGCAGAATTGAACGCCGTATTGGTGGGGCCAGGAGGCTCATCGGCAAACTAATCTGCTTCAAGGAGGGCAATACTCGCCCTAGAGTGATGCGCTTTGTGAGACGGGCATTCTCAGGGACTGATATCAGTCCCCAAGACTATATGTCTTGTGTCACAGAGCGCATCGACTTCCTGAAGCAGAAAGTGTATGCATGGGCAAACCGTATTCGTCGGTATAGGCGGCGAGTAGAACGATACACTCAGAATCGCACCTTCCAGAGCGATGAAAGGTGGGTTTATAGGGGTTGGGAGCGACCGGACCATGGTGTGACTGAGACGTGCCTACCGGATGATGATGCCATGTGTTCCTTCTGGCGCAGCATCTGGTCGGTACCTGTCAGTCACACCGAAGGTGATTGGACTCGGAAAGTCGAGCGAGCCTGCGATCTGATACCAGAAATGGGGGCTATTACCATCTGCCCCCAAGATGTAGCTCGTGCAGTCCGTCCACTACCCAACTGGAAGTCTCCAGGGCCGGATGGACTGCACAACTTTTGGATTAAATGGTTCACAAGATCGCACGCTCGCTTGGCATCTCAGTTTCAGACAACTTTGGAATCTGGTTCGCTACCCCAATTCCTAACGACAGGAATTACCCACCTGCTTCATAAATCAGGTAGCACCGCGGAACCCAAGAATTATAGGCCGATCACGTGTTTACCGACGGTCTATAAAGTTCTTACATCCATTTTGAGAACTAAAATTAACAAACATATAGACACCAACTCCATCATGTCTGCCTCTCAAAATGGATGTAGGAATAGGTCCCGCGGTACTAAGGAGCTACTCCTCATTGATATGACCATTAGCCAACAGGTTCGTCGTTCCCGAAAGGATCTGTCGACATGTTGGATAGATTATAAGAAGGCCTATGACTCGGTACCGCATACATGGCTCGTGAGGGTGTTAGAGTTGTATAAAGTAGAAACAATTCTTCGCACCTTCCTAATGTCATGTATGCGGCAATGGAGGACGGTCCTTCACTATCCAGGATGTCGAAATATTCATGGGAATAGCGAACCGATAAGGATCGAGCGAGGCATATTTCAGGGCGATAGTTTGAGTCCGCTTTGGTTCTGCTTAGCCTTGAATCCTCTAAGCACATTGCTGGAGGATTCAGGTCTAGGCTATCGGTTGAGGAGAGGTGGTCAGGTTATATCGCACCTCCTCTACATGGATGACCTAAAACTCTTTGCCCCCAACAATTTGCAACTGATGGAGCTACTGAAAGTAACTCAAACTTTCAGTAGCGCCATCAGGATGGAATTTGGTGTGGACAAATGTGCGGTCATGCATGTAAAGCGAGGGGAGATTGTTGAATCCGTGGGAACCAAACTCTCGGATTCCACAAACCTTAGAACCCTCTCCGCATCCGAAACCTATAAGTATTTGGGTATGTCGGAAACGTTAGGCATCAATGTTACTGACATGAAGCAGTCGTTGAGGGTACGCTTCTTTGGCCGCCTGAAAAAAGTACTTAATAGTCTTCTATCAGGCGGAAACAAGGTGCGCGCCTTCAACGGTTGGGTCATGCCAGTTTTGATGTACTCTTTCGGCATACTCAAATGGACTCAGACCGAACTCGACGCCCTGGATAGGAGGGTCCGTACGCTGCTGACTGCAAATCGAATGCATCACCCACGATCATCGGTAATGAGGCTGTATATCCCGCGAAAGTGTGGAGGTCGAGGCTTTTTAAACGCTAAGACCCTCCACAATCGCGAGATATGCAGTCTCAGGGAATATTTCCTAGAAACCGACGTAGGTATGCATCGAGATGTAGTCACGGTGGACAAGGGCCTCACCCCGCTCTCCTTGGCTAAAGAGAACTGGCGCAAACCTGTAGTGCTTGACACTAATGATCGCATGGAGGTATGGCAGAGTAAGGAGCTCCACGGACGCTTTTTCCGGGCCCTACATGGACCGGATGTAGATCTACTAGCGTCCGTTGCCTGGCTGCGTTTCGGTGACCTCTTTGGAGAAACCGAAGGTTTTGTCTGTGCAATTATGGACGAAGTTATGATGACGAACAATTACCGGAGATTTATTGTGAAAGACGGCACGGTTGACATCTGTCGGGCATGCCACCGGCCGGGAGAATCAATCAGGCATATCATCTCCGGGTGTTCTCGTCTAGCTAACGGAGAGTACTTGCATAGACACAACCTTGTAGCCAGGATAATCCATCAGCAGCTTGCTCTGAAATACAACCTTGTGGAATCGGAGGTACCGTACTACAGGTATGTGCCCGACCCAGTTCTCGAAAATGGTAATATCACATTGTACTGGGATCGATCCATCATCACTGACAGGACTATTGTTGCCAATAAGCCTGATATAGTGGTGGTGGATCGATTGGAGCGACGCGCAATGATTGTTGACATAACCATCCCGCATGATGAGAACCTCGTGAAAGCCGAGAAAGATAAACAAATCAAGTATCTTGACTTGGCTCACGAGGTTGTCGACATTTGGGATGTGGGCTCAGCGGTCATTGTGCCGATAGTCGTGACAGCCAATGGGCTAATACCCAAGAGCCTCGACCAACACCTAAGGAGGCTCTCGTTAGGCAGCTGGATCAAGGGCTTGATTCAGAAAGCGGTACTTCTGGACACGGCCCGCATTGTTAGGAAGTTTCTCTCTCTGGAGCCCTGACCGCCGGTAGCTTGGACCCTGTTCCCGATACCGGTGGGCTACTATTTTTTATATTTTTAAATGTTTTTGGTATCTTTTTATTTATAAAAATATTTAAAAATGTAATTTATATGTATGTTAATGAAATAAAGGAAATAATAATAATAATAAAATTATCTATAGTCTTCATTTATTTTCGTTGCAAAATTTAGTATGTACGTATTTATGTATCTATTATTTAGGATATGTATATAAGTGTATCTATTATTTAGGATATGTATATATGTGTATCTATTTTAGTGTATTGTATACATAGGTACTTATTATTTGCACCAACAACAGCCCCATTTTATGTCCAGGAAAATCTCTGTCCATTCCAAGGTTGCCTGGAAGAGATCGCAGAAAGCGATAAGGCCGCCCATTGTATATTAAGTAGTGTTCAGTTTAATTTTTGTTGTTATGTTTTTTGTGGTGTACAATAAAGAATATATAAATATAAATAAATAAATAAATCAGCTCGGCAGCGGATCAGCATCGCCTCAACTCGAGCCGTTCGGCGTTCAGCATTTTATCTTTGAATCTCCATACTGCAGCGCACACTGATCAGCATCGTAATGGCATCGCTTCACCTCGGTGTTAGCTAGAAACGATTACGGTAAGCAGTCACCACGCTTACGTCGCGACGTAAGCGTGGTGACTCCCGAGCTTGTGGGCTTGTAGAGCTGGACGTAAGACGCGCGGTGCCGCGCCGCGCTAGGCAGCGGGGATTGAAAACATTTTTATGACCATTCTTTGATAAAAATAATAACAAAACGGTCCCTCATGACAGGAACCTCGTGAAAGCCGAGAATTATAAGCAAATCGTATCGTAGCGTATCTTGACATGTTTCGCGAGGTACCTATGTGGGATGTGGACTCAGCGATCAGTGTGCCGATAGTCGTGACAGCCAATCGCTTAATTGCCAAGGGGCTCGACAAATATCTGAGGAGGCTCTCATTAGGCAGCTGGGCCAAGGGTTTGATTCAGAAGGCAGGCCTCGATACGGCTCACATCGTGAGGAGGTTCAAGTCTCTGGAGCCCTAACCACCGGTAGCTTGGATCCTGCTCCCAACACCGGCGGACCATATTTTCTTATTAGTATTTTTATATTCATATATAAAAAATGTGATTTGTGGTACTTACTTAAGTAAAACTATAACTTAAGTAAACGTTACAGCAATCTGGTTTGACTTCTGAACTAGGACATCCGGTTTGACAGGGGTCCAGATTTCTCCACTTACATAGATCAGAATGTGAGGGCTTAGACTAAATACCTACAGCAAGAAATTACAAATACACATGCAAAAATACTGACTCTTCAAGATTGATTGGACCACACTGCAGCTAGAATTTTGGCTATAAATTCGGTGTATAGGTACTTAAGACTGGATTGAGTCATTTAGTTTTATTCAGTAAATGGGGATGTGATGATTCATCTGGTCAGAGTCAGTACAAACAAAAACTTCCAGCGGAGTCTGAACTGATTTCTGACGCAAATTTGTTTATTACATCTTTAGTGTCTATCAAATTAATCAATTAATTAATGAGCTAACGGGCGATATTGTCTGGCAAGATCCGGTGCCTTCGTCGGTCCGTTTCTGTCGACCTATATCAATAGACTTTTGCAAAGAAACTCCTGAAAAAACTAAAGCTGTTGTGGGTGAAATAAAAAACCAAATCATTTCCTTGGATCCATCATTGATTGATAAAGAAGGCGAAGGAGTGAATGTGAAGCACGAACTCTTTCTGACAATGATAGATGGCCAAGTAGCTCAAGTATTAACGGATACACCTTCTGGTTCCACATGTACAATTTGTGGAGCTACTCCACGGCAAATGAATGATCTGACTAAAGACTTCAGTTTTCAAAAACCTGAGCATACTAACATTGCCTTGTATGTACATATTTGAATGTGCAGTATTTGTAAAAGCAATATTCATTTATTTGAATTCCGTAGCCGAGTGCGCCACCGGGATAAATTATGCACAACCACGACTAAGACACGCTTTTTGCAGGAAAGTATTTTTTGGCTTGGGTTGCTCCAACCATATTTAATAAAATTCCAAGTAACATTAGAACCATTTCAGAAATTATGTTATTTAAAAAGAAACTTTATGACCTGCTAGTCGGTAAATCTTACTATTGTTTAAAAGATTTTTTGACGGACAAGTCTCTTTAAATTATATTTTATTTTGATCAATGTCATGTTGAATTCAGTATCTATTGCATACTATTAATTTTAAGCTCTTTGACTGTTCTTTATTTTATTTTCTTTATATGTAATGTTAATTTATTAAAATAATAATTTATATTGTATGTCTAAAAGACGGGACATAGCCGATCAAATGTACTGCAGAACACCTGTAACTATATATTTTCTTTGTACCTATGATCCACAATAAATACATTGGCTGAAAGTGACTGCTAGGCCTGCAAATGAAAATTCATATCAATACGGACTTTCTACATTACATTCCTGGATTCCTTGTACGGAAATGATATTACATATTTCATACAACCTCTCTTTTCAAACATGGTCAGCAACAAGTGAAGAAAAGAAGCGACAAAAGCTAGAAAAGAAAACTCTAGTTCAACAACGTTTTCGTCAAGAGCTAGGATTGATCATCGACAAACCACGACAAGTAAGTGGTAATACCAATGACGGTAATACTGCTAGAAGATTTTTTTACAATGCAGAATGTTCTACTGAAATCACAGGAGTGGATATAAATTTGATTAAACGGCTCTACATAATTTTACAACCTCTTTCATCTGGTATAATGGTAAATGCAAAAAAAATTGCAATTTTGCCCTGGAAACTGCCAGAGTCTATGTGAACCATTATGATTGGTACTACGTGCCATCTTCAGAACTCATTTTAATTCATGGTGAAAGTATCATTAAGCATTTTGCTGTGCTTCCTATTGGTCAACTTTCAGAAGATGCGCAAGAACCCCGCAATAAGGATTATAAAAACTTTCGGCTCCATCATGCCAGGAAGTACTCTCGTACGGCTACAAACACTTTCTTACTCTTCTCTACAGTCTACACATCAGATACATAGGTACATTTCCAGTCTTAGAAAAACATTTAGCAGAAAAGTGTGAAGTCACTTGATGAAGATACCCTAGATCTTTTAAAAGTG
Source organism: Brachylomia viminalis (assembly GCA_937001585.2). Lineage (NCBI taxonomy): Eukaryota > Metazoa > Arthropoda > Insecta > Lepidoptera > Noctuidae > Brachylomia > Brachylomia viminalis. The sequence goes on from OW443304.2 coordinate 27,190,913, forward strand.
AACGAACTCATTTTGGATCCCGATGTTCACCAATTATAATTAAGCAAGAGTACATTATGCTTCATATAAGATACATCATTTTTATAGTAAGTTTAGTAGTAGTTTTACTTAGAAATTTCGTAACTTTAAATGTTTGAGATAAATAATTGCAATCATAATTATAATTACTTACTTATTTAAATATTAAAGAGCTATATTACTAGTTATCGATTTTTTATCTGGAACAGACCTCGATTTTCCATAGTGCGGCGCAGCGGCGGGCAGGCCGGGCGCATCGCCATCGGGGCCGGCAGAGCACGCGGCCGCGCTGCGCCGGCGCCGCAGTTTGTCCGCGACGCCGCTCCGCGTTGCACGTCTACTCTGCGACACGTAACGACCCACGCCTCATGCCGACAGACGGTCAGTAACCGCGGTGGCGAGCCACAAATTTTGTGTATTATGAATTTAAAAATATCTTCCGAGCGACGCAACACGCCGCGCGCCACGCGGTCGCGGCGCGGCGCGCGTGCCTCTCGCGACGTTGACTCGGACGTCGACCGCCGCTCGTTCTTGTCTGTCATCGCTGATGCCAAGTCCTCACTTGAGCAGGCCAGGCACTATTACTCGCCGGCTGCACTCGCCCGGGTGCTGCGCACGCATGCACCTCCTGCTGGCGCGCACAGACGCACAGCCAGCCTAAGTGCCTGACCCTGCACGCGTACAACGTCAACTATCGATAACAACAGGAAGGAAGTTATTATTGTTCACAAAATATAATAATTATGTAACGAGTAGGTACTTTTTATCGCACTTTGTTTTGGATATACCTACCTGCCTACATGGTTTTTATTTCAATATTTGTACGCCTTCACGGCAAAACATAGCGCACATATAAAAAATACCTATGTTTCACAAATAAACACTCTGATTCTGATACATTTTGTGACAAACAAGTGCCAATACATCACACCGACACACTGCACTGCAAGAATTAATAAGATTTTCATAATTTTGTATCCTTACTTTTCACCCCCTAAAGGGTGGATTTTCGTTGACCTTTCGCCGTATTTTTAACATACGCACGAAAATACTACAAACGAAGATCTACCGCTCTTAGTAACGTCACGCCGTCGTCGCCGACGGTGCCCCGGGCGCCTGGCGAGCCGTGCCCCGTGGTGAGTTGTGCGAAGCTCGGCGCTCGTGTCCGCGGTAATGTTATTCGATCTCGACGCCCCGAGGCCCCCGGCCGGGCGGCAGTCGGCACCGCTCTACACATTAGCATGCGACCACTACTTTGTATATAGGTACCTACATAACTATATCGTTTCCGTGTGCATATTATTACTGGATAAACGTCTTATTCAAATATCAAATACCTCTTTATATTCAGAAACTAGTTTGAATGTGAAACCAAACTCCCCCTCCCCTCGGCGACTTATCCTAGGACTATATCGAAGAAAGTAGGAAGTAAATGTTCCTACTTTTTGGTATTCGGTTTAAAATCATTTTTCAACAACAACGACTTCAAAACGATGCATCTAAAAAGCGTTACAAAACGCGAGCGTTAAAAATAGGTTTTTTTTCGATACCTATAACAAATAAGTTTTTTCTGCGGTTGTAACCGAAAATATCTCCAAAACTGTTAGCCTAAATAGCAAACTCACTTATAAACATTATAGATACTTAATCTTTTCAATTATTTATGCCGCAAAGGAAAGTACCTACATTAAAATAAATAAAATTGACACAGGACTGTACATTTAGGCATGTTTCTTTCTTAAAACGTTTCAGTATTTTTTACATTTTACAACATCTTTACAAAGTTTAGTACCTAACTACTTTTCACATATCCAAAAACAACGGTTTAGCTGGTAGGGAACTAGGCACACACAAACTTGACTCTAACAAAAATATCTCTAACGGATCCCTGGATCGAAAATGTCTTCACAACATACCCCCAATATTTTTGAAAGATTAGACGAATAGAATAAAGAAACGTCTTCCGCTCTACGTGTACGGGAGAAGGAAAAACAAAAAACAAATCTCATCTTTGCGGGCAAATGTATGTACGAGTATATAATAATGCTATGCAGTTGTTTGGAATAAATATAAATAAGTAATGCGTGTTCATCTGTGTAACAAGTGCACGAAATGTTCTTTTTTACCTAGTTTCTAATTGGCGTGCTTAAATGTTAAAGTGGCGTTACTAGGTTAAATGGAGTACCTATTGCATTAAAGGGCTTCATTTGCACATTATAAAACTTTTTTTTATTTTCATTTTTGCCACATTGTTACTGACTTATTATGAAAACTTTACGTCTGTTGGTAGAGGTTTATGTAAATATTACACGAACAATAAAACGATATTTGTAACTAGCACAGTTTTTGAGAAATCAGCAAAAATCAATTACAAACAAACTTAGTTATGCGACCAAAAATAGTAGATTATTAACCAAGGGGATAAAGCAGTGTCTTCTGTCGCGGGTGACGATTTAAATCGCGAGCGTAATGAAGGACTCGAGGTTTACTCCCGAGCGTAGCGAGGGTGTTAAAAACTTAAATCACGAGCGAAGCGAGGGATTTAAGACGAGTCCTGAGTGTAGCGAGGGATTTAAGTTCACCCAAGACTAAGACAGCTTTATCACCGAGGAAAATACTCTACTTTTCGTACCATTTGCGAAAAAATTAACACAATAATAATATGAGATAAGCATTTATTAAAAATAATGACAATTAAAAGTAAAATAAAGTTACCGTTTATGTATTTGAAGTAAACAAAAACGCGGCAAATTCCTAGACTATTATTTTTTTGTCGGAAAAGCAAAGGCATCAAGCTCATACGGCCTCTTCGGTTTTCGTAATTTTATTTAATAATCATAACTGCATAATAAATGCGTCTTCCGTTTTCAAAAAGATGTATAGATGTCTTTATATACAAACTCAATCGTGTAAACACAGATGTAGTTCAGTATAAATTTCGGTAAGTATTCCAAATTTAAATCACATTCTCCCCCTAGAGGATGAATGAAATTCAGTACAATTTTCTTTCCCTGTTTTTAACAGATTAAAAATGACTATTGTTATGTTCGCTTTTTGTGGCATAGAATGTCACTTTTTTGAGCAAGTGGTACGAAAATGTATTTTTTTGTTCGGTTATTGCAAAAGCAGATTGAACTCACCTGCCCTGACGCCCAATAGCGTTATGATAACATGATATAGGTAGGTACCAACGGATACATCTCTTCGACGAGAACATTTCTTATTATGACGATAACTCTCGATTCTTAGTAGGTAAGTACATACGTGAGGAGCTACTGAGCTCTAATGTGTGTAATGAAGTATTAATAATATTTAAATGTTTGTACCTATTTCGTCAATTAATAAACTTTCATTAACTTTGTACCTTGCAAACATCATCTTTTGGGTCTATCACAGTCTGCTTTAAAACATAGCCTCTTAAATGCTGCTTTAGGAACAATATTTCTAAGAGTCGGTCGGACAGAATATTAAACCTGCCGAACCTCGATAAGGTACCTTAGTTACGTTAATTAAAAAGATCTCGATTAGAAGACCGCTTGTTTCTACTACAACATGTCTGAATTATAATATACATATGTACCTATGTTCGGCGATAAATCGTCTTAAATGTGACTTTCACATCAAACCTGAATTGTCGTCATAGGGTAACTATACTCAGATTTTTAATTTGCTAGACCCAAATGAAATGAATTTTACAAAATTTGATTGAAAAAAAATGAAATTATACAAAACATGCTGGTCCATGGTATGTCCCGCCTCTGGGCATGCCACAATTGCGGCGATAAGTCCCCTATTTGAGGAGTGGCTAGAGAGGCGCCACGGTATCTTCACCATCCGTCTGACGCAGGTCCTCACCAGACTCGGTTGCTTCGTTAGGTTCCTGTTCCGGATAAGGCGGGAGGAATCGCCCGGGTGTCACCATTGTGTGGATCGCGGACACGGTGAATCCTACCGACCTGCCCATTGCTTGCGGACGGCGAGCAATGGGCAGGTCGCCGTCCGATAAGGACCAGGCCCGGGTCAACGGCGCGTTGAGTTCCAGGCGCGCCTCAAAGAGATGTCAGCAACAATTACGGGGTCCGCTAGAGCCGATGCCTGCCAGGGTTGTGGGAAAGTCCGAAAGGGTTACCGTGCAACTGAAGGAACACTGGTGGGTTTTAGTTCAGTAAGAGTCTGACGCGCCCTCCCGCTCCGCCCAGAGCGGGAGAAGTTATTTGACGATTTCCTACTTAAAAAAAAAAAAATGACCCACTAAAAGGCATAAGTACAAAATATCTGAGAAAATCTTGTGTCAGTAAACAAAATAAAAATAAATTCAATAGGTAAATAGATGTCACAATTTCATGCAATAGTTAATAATATGTCAATAAAATTAAGACGGCACATGAACAAATAGGTAAGTAATAGGTAATTACTGTAATTAGTCACAATTTCGTATACAATAATAAATGTCAATAAAGAATATCATTATCTTAGCAGATACATATTTTAATTACAGACAGATACAAAATTATACAAATATTATTTTAATTTGTCATTAGCATATTCAAATACGCCTTATCATTCAATAATTTAAAAAGCTTACGTATAAACAACAGCAACGACAGCTGCAATCAACGCGTGATTTTTAATTTGCTAGACGAAAATGACAACGGCGGCCTTTTTTTTTAATGTTGCAAATGTGGAGCATAGTGTTGTACCTAAAACGGCCCATTCATTATACTCATTCAATTATTTTATTTTACCCATTCATAATACACATACACATGGTCCCCACAACACATAGTACAGTAACATATTGTCATGACAACACATAGTACAGTAACATATTGTCCCCACAACACATACTACAGTAACACATTGTCCCCACAACACATAATACAGTAACACATTGTCATGACAACACATAGTACAGTAAAATATTGTCCCCACAACACATACTACAGTAACACATTGTCCCCACAACACATAGTACAGTAAAATATTGTCCCCTCAACACATAGTACAGTAACACATTGTCCCCACAACACATAATACAGTAACACATTGTCATGACAACACATAGTACAGTAAAATATTGTCATCACAACACATACTACAGTAACATATTGTCCCCACAACACATAGTACAGTAACACATTGTCATGACAACACATAGTACAGTAAAATATTGTCCCCACAACACATAGTACAGTAAAATATTGTCCCCTCAACACATAGTACAGTAACATATTGTCCCCACAACACATAGTACAGTAACACATTGTCATGACAACAAATAGTACAGTAAAATATTGTCCCCACAACACATAGTACAGTAACATATTGTCATGACAACACATAGTACAGTAACATATTGTCATGACAACACATAGTACAGTAACATATTGTCCCCACAACACATAGTACAGCAACATATTGTCATGACAACACATAGTTCAGTAACATATTGTCCCCACAACACATAGTTCAGTAACATATTGTCCCCACAACACATAGTACAGCAACATATTGTCATGACAACACATAGTACAGTAACATATTGTCCCCACAACACATAGTACAGTAACCCACGATACAGGAGAAATTCCTAGAATGGGGCAACGTTTAAAAAAATTAAAAAATATACATACATATAAGTAGAAGCTGTACAATGTAATGAATACAAATGTAAAATATTCATAAAATTGCTGAATTATGATTATAACATAAATATAAAATAAAAATGCAAATAAAATAGCATGCATGAACCCCTCAAGTAGTGTGGGTGACGGCCTCCTCTAGAGAACACCAGCGGGTTCGTTCTTTGGCTTCTGTCAACCAGTTTTTGCTTGCGACTCGTGTAATGTCGTCTGCCTATCTAGTTATAGGTCTTCCTATTTTCTTCGAGTGCCTGTAGGACCTGGCCATGACGTAATACGAATTGTCTACGTCCATTTTAACTTTAGACCGTAGGTAAGAGCATCTATTAATTACTCCGGTCTTTTCCTGATGATAGTGTGACGATTTTTTTTTATATTTCCTAATTTTTGCTACACTCCTCTCCTTGCTTTGCTGGCAGGACATGTTTTTTTTTTGTTTTTTTTTATTTATTTATTTATTTAACCATTCATGTACACACTTATATAAACAGACAAGAAGAAAATAACAGAAAAATAGGTACAATGGTGATGCTTATTTCTAATGAAATCTCTTCCAGCATACCTGCGATAGGATAGTAGGTTTTTTAAAATATTTTTTAAAATGTAAAGTGTAGTTATTATGAAAAAATTACCGGTCCAGTGATCCCTAAAACCAACTTAACATTGAAGTTCTAACAACAACAAAACATACAAATATGAAATATGTTCTCCCTGGATACTGCAAATGTATGTTTGTGATCACAAAAAAAAACTTTTTATATGTGGTAAAACTGCCTACAAATTAACGATTTTCAGACTTCTTTCTTTACTTGTGCTGTGAGATCTTGCTTCTTGCCAAATTTAATGATTCTAGGTAAACGGGAAGTACCCTTTAAGGTTTGGATTTATTTGCGAGTATCAAAATAAAATATATCGCATAATTAGCCGTATGAAATAGGAGCTTGATTTTTTTAGAGCTCCAAAGAACCGTAGACTTACATAGTTCATATTAATTTCAACTTGATATCTCCTCGAGTTCCTGAGAAAAAGGGTTTCGACAGACTGACAGACAGATGGACCACGAAGTGATCCTGTGAGGGTTCCGCTTTTTCCTGTTGAGGTACGGAATCCTAACAAACACCATTGGGCTATAACGTTGTATTCAATATATTTTATTATTATTTGATGAAATAATAATATGTAGGTACTTAGATATTTAAAAAAAAATCCTCTTTACCTATAAAAAAAAAACTATTATTTTTATTTGTACAATGTACTAGTACCTACCTACGCTAAGTGATAGTGCCGTGCTTTCCTATAATTTTTAAATTATTTGCGAGATGTAATAATGATGACGAAGACCGTGGGTTAATGCTGTGTATGTGTTTAGTTGTAAGCTGTTACGTTGTTTTTTTTTACCACTGGTGGGTTGGCATTCCAAATGTCATTCAGTGAAACGTCAGTTTCTGACAGTTGGAGGCGACATCTAGTGGTTGAATTTTCGCAGTTGTAGTTTTAATCGATATTAGTTAATTTTAACATATTGAATGGTAACCGTCGAAATAATATCGTATAGACGTATCCTTAATAATTTTCAGCTTTTGATTAAAATTCTTAACGGCCTTTATATATACACACATCAAAAGTGTCTAGGGATCAAGCATTTTTATGCGGATTTCTTGAGATTAAGATGTGGCTTTGTAATAAATTTATGATTTTATAAATTTATATGGATCCTTTTTGGTGCATTTCATAATTTGAATCAGGAACTGTGAATCAAATTCGAGTAAAAGATGAAAATCAGCTGTCAATATTTTCCCTATAAAAACATACAACGCATTGAAGACATTATTAGTGCTACTGTTTCCCTACTACTGATTAAAACCAACGTTATTATGGAGCGGCGACGTCATTTAAGCAGGGAAGAAATGCTCAGAGCCGTGGGAATGATAGAAGCTGGTTCCCGGCAACGTACTGTGGCTTTAGCTCTGAATACAAGTCAGAGTGTTATCAGTCGACTTTGGACACGTTACCGAAGCACTGGTACCGTGGCTGAGCGCCATGGAGGACGGTATCGCTGCACCACACGGAGACAAGACCGATACATTCAAATCTTAACTCGAAGAGCTCCAACAATAACCGCCATGATGTTAGCCGTGAGGCTTCATCACTCTTCAGGGAACTTAATTAGCGACCAAACAGTCAGAAACCGCTTGCATGAAGTGAACCTTCATTCCCGAAGACCGCTACGGGTACCACCTATAGCAATGCACAATCGTAGGATTCGATATCAATGGGCTCTTGAACACAGAAATTGGGCAGAAGAACAATGGCGTTTCGTGTGCTTTTCTGATGAGTCTCGTTTTGGTATGAGACCGGATACAAGACGTATACGACACTGGAGAACCCCTGGACGCCAACAGCGATTAAAATCCTGCCAGGAAGTCCATCCTTATAGTGGTGGAACCATCATGGTATGGGCGGGTATTTGGATCGGCGGAAGAACTGAGTTGATTTGGATCAGAGGCAACCTCAACGCTCAAATTTATGCTGAGACGATTGTATCAGACGTCATCGTTCCTCTACAAGTGCAAATCGGTCCCTTATTTCAGTTAATGCATGATAATGCACGACCGCACACCGCAAGAGTTGTAAGACAGACTCTCGCCGCAGCTAACATCAATGTCCTGCCCTGGCCTGCTCAGTCGCCAGACTTGAACCCGATTGAGCATGCATGGGATATGCTACAGAGAAGAGCTCTGCCGAATATGGAGGGTATCCAGTCGCAAGAAGACCTTTTTTTGTTGTTGCAACGAACATGGGCGGCCATTCCACAGCGTGATTTGGATGAACTCATTTTGAGTATGCCAAACCGATGTTCTTGTGTTGTTAGTGTTCGCGGTAGAAACACGGATTATTCATTGTTTAAGTTACCCAATAAAATTTTAAAGAAAACTGTTATTTCAGTCTTTTTTTCGAACTTTTGTGTTAGTGGTTCAAATGTCAAAAATCCCTTTATTAGGAAAATGGCAAATTTCTTTATTAATGCAAAGGTGACTTGGTTTATCGTTACTGTGACAAACGAAAACACTTTATTTTATGAATCCTTAAAGAAAATTTTAATTAATATCAATCAGGAGAAAAGTTATTGCAAAAATATATGTTGATCCCTAGACACTTTTGATGTGTGTATATAATGTGCTTTACACACGGTGTCGTCTTATAGAGGCGAAATAAAAACAAAATTGTGTTGCTCTGAAAAGAGAATGCGTTTTTATTAACAATGACTTAATTATATTATAATTAACACCTTTAATGCTCAAGTTAAACTTAACTAAATATTGTACTAACCTGAAAAGAGAAACAACATTAAAGCTATTATTCCACCAGGTATTTATCTCTTATTCTATATTTCTAATCTTTTGTGACCGTTACGTTACGATGCACTTTTTATGAATCCCGTCTTACTTTCTGACGTTTAACCTGTCAGCTGTCAACCTGACATTAGACACCATAGATATCTCCAAACTGTGGAAAGATTAATGAAGCAATACCTACTTCATTTACATATATGTAACCGTAAACGGAAGTAATATAATTTTTTCATTAAGGTCTTTTTTCTGGAAGCTACCTTTCACTCGATCTATATTTAATCTGTGGGTAATCTAAGACATGGTGTTGTAGGTGATACATTCTCGATTTGCATGACTAAAGTTGGGAAAATTACCCCACTCAAGACAAATTATAGTCTTGGAAATAAGAAATAAAGAGCTTGTTAGCCTGGTTCTTGAAAAATCTTAGTGTTTCAGAGTTTAAACGTCATGTGGGACAGTAGTCGGTGATTTTCAAGAATTAAATATCTTGGTGTGGTAATTCTGTCATCAGTGATCCTATAAGTTTTACCTGAAGCAGGGGAGATTTTCTAGATGCTCCATCTGCTTACGGGTTTGTTAGCCATGAGAGGATTGAAGGGTGACACGGCGTCTTTTCGCTTGAGCTGACCAACATGTTTCATTTCACGTTGTAAAGGAATTCCAAACTGCGCATAGTCGGATCAGAGTTCAGACGACCCACCGACCCAATCGAGTGTCTTCAACCTTAAACAGCCGTGAGGCACCCCGAGAGATTCGTCTCGCCGCCAGGATCTAGAGGAGCGTCTGGGGCCTGGACGCGAGACCCGTTCCTCGAGCCAGCTCATAGCCTCCTGAGGAGACGACTGTGCGGTAAAACTGGAAGGTTGTACCTTGATATTGAAATTCCTTTACAATATTTAGTTTAAACTTATAGGGAACAGTACCTACTGGGTTTATCGCCAACCCTCCACGAACATAGTTCTTTCCGCTGAATTTAGAGCTGGCTAGCACGGAAAGTTAATTGATGTGATATTAAACCTACTTTATTGAGAAAGTTTGTTGTTTCCTTGTATTCCGATACCTACCCACCTTGCATCAGGGATTTTGGACCTTTCCAAACAGAGGGACAAAATCTGTTATGTAACAAAGCCTTTATATAAATAAACTCTTTGTGTGAACTTCCCCGTTAGACAGGCGCTAGGCGTAAGTTAATGAAGATAAAAGGCATAAGTCCATGATTTGCTCCGGCATCTGGCTTTTAAGAATTTCCTTTAGGCCCCAAAACCTTTTACATGTCGGTATTATTCTTCTATCTATTTACTTCTGCATCGTTTTTTAGTTTTTGTAAAAAAAATTGTTTCCTTAAGTATTATAGCTCTGAACGTACTCTATTTGTGAGTTGGCACTACATAGGTACCTATAGAGTTTTGTGCGGCACTTGTCATCAGTATTGTTTTGCTCAGGTTAACTTCTAGCCTGCCTGTCTGCCTGTCTGCTTGCTTGTTGTCACGTGTGTAACATTGACTCAGCTCTGTGATACTTTCTGATAGACGGACAATGTCGTCAGCGAACATTACGTGACTTATATTTCTCTTTTATTTATTTATATATTCTATAATGTACCTACACCACAAAATACATAACAAAAAAAAGAACCAACAAACTGCTTTGTAGTTTGGCAGAGGTAATAGTGTATTGTAAAAAATATTTCTGTGAATAAACATTTTTTTTTTTTTTTTTTTTTTAATACAGTGGGCGCTCTTTTATACATAGATACATATACCGGCTTTATCCCAATTTAGTTTACCGATAATCAATTTTGGTACCTACTACAATACCTTCTAGAATATTTAACGCAAAGATTCAAGGCATTTGAATACAATAGCTAGGTACCTATAATTGATGGTGTGTGTACCTATAGATACTACCTAGGTAGGTACATAGTTGTTGTTACTGTTAGCTAGTTATGGCTTGACGCTTACGTTTGAGTACCTACCTATTGTATGTTCATACATCGGTGCTTGTGTTCCAGAGACAGTAGAAGGCGCGGGCGCAGCCGCGTGGCTGCGGCGCTGGTGGCGCGCGCTGCTGGCCGAGCTGTGTGCCACGGCGCTGCTGGTGTGGCTGGGCGTGGCCGCCATGATGCCGGTGCGCGGCCCCGGCACTGTCCTGCTGGCGCACCCCGCCATGGCGTTCGGCTTCGTGGTGATCGGCAACGCGTGCGCGTTCGGGCCGGCGTCCGGCGCGCACATGAACCCGGCCGTGACGCTGGCGGCGGTGCTGCACGGCCGCCTGGGCGCGCTCCCAGCGCTGGGCTACGCGCTGGCGCAGCTGCTGGGTGCGCTGCTCGGCTTCGGCGCATTGCTGGGCACGACGCCGGCCGCGGTGGCTGAGGCGCCGGCGGGCTGCACGCTGCCGGCGCCGCACGTGTCGGCGCTGAGCGCGGCGCTGCTGGAGGCGGCCATGACGGCGGTGCTGGCGCTGGCGTGCTGCGGCCTGTGGAGCGCGCACGACGCCGGGCGCCCGGACCACGCAGCGCCCATCAAGCTGGGGCTGGTGGTGGCCGGGCTCGTCTACGCGGGGGTAACCCACCGACATCTAGATCTTAACATTACGTAACGCCCGTTGGACCGGCTGAGTCCATCGACATGGTTCGCTACTGCGCTCGTGCGTGTAACTGAACGGCGTCTGGTTGCAGGGGCACGCGACGGGCGCCAGCATCAACCCGGCGCGCAGCTTCGCGCCCGCGCTCCTACACGGACACTGGGACTATCAATGGGTGAGTCAACCCAACACACTAATAAACAACGTTCGTCTTTACCTAAACCTAAACCTCACGGCGGCGGCGGCGCGGCGGTTGCTGTAGATAAAGTACCAACTCATCAATATAAACCACTGGTATTAAGAGTAGGTGGACCAACCCTGAAATCACGGAAAAAAATCAGCGGTACCTTTTGTCGATTTATATAAACAGTTTATGGGACAGCTGAAATTTGAACAGAAAACCGTTTATTTCTATTCATTCGCTAAAGTAGAATAAGCCTAAAACTGTAATAATATTAATCTATGTAGGTAGTAGGTAGGACCAACTAGATTTATTATTGATTTATTAGACCAGCATGATAGAACGCCGCGCAACCTTAACATAATTATGTTGATTTCGCTGTCCAGCAGCTGCGTGACAAGAGCGGAATAGTCTAGATCGTTGTGACGGCCAATATGCTCCAATAGCTCTCATGGGCATTTTGGCCTGTTGGCCGGAGGGCTTGATGTAGGTAAGTACGGTGCTCCGTCAGGGATTCTTGTCAATCAGTAGATTCATCTCTGTGGAGCCCTGACCGCCGCGGACACCGGCCTATTTGGTAATTAGTATTTATATTGTTAAATAGGAACGCTTCCCCCTGATGGTCTGGTCATCGCAAACGCTACTGCTGCGCGAAGGGATCATGGGTTCGACTCCCGTGTCAGGCAGTATTCATTAGGAAAATCTCAGTATCACCCCGGAGCTTGGTCTAGTAGATTCGTGCCTGGATTGTGGTAATAGGCTAGCACCTATGGTCTGTTCTAAAAGTGTCTGATGAAAACGTAAATAAATGTATCTAAAAAAGTAGGTGAACCTGTGGATGCTACTTTGTAGAGTGCCATTTACAAACGGAATGCTCTGATTTCATTATTTGAACCTTAAAGATGTTTTTCATTTGATAATAGAGCTTAATTTTATAACAACTGTAAATTTGCAATGATTTTTCATTTACAATTTAAAAAAATTCTTCAAACGATAATTCTGGAGTGAGTTTCGGTGAGATATAATATCTAAGTAGTGATCGATGGATATAAAGCTGAAACCTTCTTAGGACAGATGAAAGTATTAATAATTCGCATGAGTCAGTGATTGCGTAAGATGTAATCTGAACAGGGTCTGTATACACTGTCATCAGAAACTTTTGGCACAGACTATACAGGACTTCCCTAGCTATAACTCTGATAAAATACGGGTTACTCGAATCCGTGTTTGTCGGATTGATTGCATCAACACTGTTCTTAACGTTGAATGAGCACATGGTGAGAATATTGGCATCACCGAGAACCAAAAGTTCGAAGGCGTGACCGGCACTAGACCCGCGTGATGGATATTACGGCCAATTCCTTCTTACAGAAAGAAGGGCTAGGCATATTGAAGACATCTGGCGTGCTCAGCCGCGAGGGGTGGTTGTTGCAAGTGAAGCCCGACCCCGAGGCGTGGTGTTGGCGGAGTGTTAGTGTGTGTGTGTGTGTGCAGGTGTACTGGGCGGGCCCGCTGGGCGGCGCGGCGCTGGGCGCGCTGCTGCACCGCTTCGTGCTGACGCCGCGCCCCGCCAAGCGCGCGGCCAGTTATGTTGACATACCGCTCAACGACAAACACGAACAAGCCTAGGTTATACCCACCTCACATGACGATCTAATTACATTTTAAATAAAGCGTTCTAATTACTTTACCGTTATCTTTTATTACTCATCACAGATTCTTATTTTATCGTTTCTGAAACTTTATTAGTTCAGTCAACTACTTGCACTACAAACGTTTTATCGTTTCTGAAATCTTTATTAGTTCAGACAACTAGGTACTTGCACTATAAAAGTTTGATATCGCATATTACGTACTTAGTTTTTATTCAGTCGCTAATTTCTCAAGAAAAATCATGTCAGTTAAAGTCACGACAAATCGTTTATTTTAATTAGGCACATAAAAGGCACATTATTTTGTACGTCAAAACTTACAACAAAATTGAATTGATATTACCAAGCATTCTTAGATAAGATATAATTCTCTAATTTGTAATATGCTTGTTTACAAAGTGTACTTTTAATATAAGTTTCACATTTTATTTCATTAAGTGCGACTTGCAGCTTTTACTTAAATATCGATTTAAACTGGAATAGGCTTAAACTTCATTTAGCGATTTGCATGTCATCGAATTAGCTTAAATCCCTATTTATATAAACGTCAAAGTTAATCCGGCATGTAGGTCGGTTTAGAGTTGTTAAATCACGGTTTTATAGACAGTTTGAATTTCGTCTTATTCAGTTGATTATGTGAGGAGGTATTTTATTGTAACATTTTAAACAGTAGGTACTTACCCCATGAAAGATGAGTCTAAGTCTGAAACCTGGTCTGGTGAACTAACAGGTCCATATTTCTAGTACTATAATTATGTATTTCCGTCTTTCGCCTCTTTTACTAAAAATTTGTAATTTTTTTCTTACATACCGTAAACCGGGGCTACTTTGATCAATATTGAACTTTGAAAGTCCATATCTTTTAAATTAGTGGGTATAAAAAAATACAAAAAATGTCTAATAATCGGTTTTTTTATCACTCTCGATTCCTGTAATGATAAGTGAAAAAATATTGAAATTGAGAAAAAAAATAAAAATTGGCTGCTCAAAGTTAAACGTAGGATGGGGTTACTTTGATACCCCCGATTTTATTGCGTGATTAATGATGATGATGATGATGATTAAAAAGTAACTCCAATAACAATGCCAATTCAATTTAAAAAACCAAAATCTGCCAACGGGAATAATAAATTTTGACGTTTTTGTCGTATGGGGTAACTTTGGTCTAGTAAAGCTATTAATAGAGATATATTTACCTTCTTTAATTAAAATCGTTGACGAAGTCTCCGCGTGTCCTCAGAAAAGGATATGACAGTTCTTCAGTGTTGGTAACATCGAAAAAAATATTACCAAATTGCGTTTCGTTTAACGCAATTCGCGATTTTATACGAAATGGAAGTTTTGATCAAAGTCATCCCGCAATTCAAAGTAACCCCGGTTAATGGTACATGTCATGGTGTTTTCTTCCCTTTGTAGTTTTAGCTTCTATTTCAGCCTCTAGTTGTTTTTCAATGGTTAACTAAACATTGGAATGCAGGCGTGACAAATAAATCCCCTCATTGTCACTATCATCAATAAAGAGGTGCCGTCTCTACTTTATGGCGCAATCTGAGAGCTGAGACAAGGTTTCGGCTAATGACGTCTGCTTGATCCAGTTTTCG
Organism: Brachylomia viminalis; assembly: GCA_937001585.2. NCBI lineage: Eukaryota > Metazoa > Arthropoda > Insecta > Lepidoptera > Noctuidae > Brachylomia > Brachylomia viminalis. The sequence goes on from OW443304.2 coordinate 27,205,943, forward strand.
CAACATGAATTTATGGCAAGCATCAGTCGTCAAAAGTGTGGCATCAAGGCGACAAAGTGCAGTGACGGTTGCCTTGATGACTTGAGAAATTGAGACTTGACTTGAGGTATCTCAAGATCTATTGTTTTATTTATGTAGGTACCTCTCGCTAACACAATACCGTATGTGTGACCGAGAGGCAAATACAAAGACCACCATTTTTAATCCTATTCTTTACCTGTGCAAGTAGTAATGAAAACTAACTGTCTATACAGTGTATCCGAACATGGACTAGCGATATTCTAAATACCTAAATATAAACTATTTTAAAGTACAATTACACTCTAAGATTGGGTCCAATAAACTTCCCCGCTATGTGGCAGCCATTTTGTTTTTATTTGTTGAAATATTCTCTATGCAAGTACAAAAAAAAACATATCTCTCAAAGTTTTAGTCAAACTGAGATAAAAATAGGCTTATTTTAAAGGCAATAATATTGTCTATCGTCTGCATTACAAAGCAATGTGTTCACAGTTCCATAAATTTAAAAAAAAAATTGAAATTTTAAAAAAGTTACGAAAAACTATGCAATTCAACCAATAGGTAATTTATTATTAGCGGGGAAGTGTATTAGACCCAAGCTTAGAGTGTAATTGTACTTTAAAATAGTTTATATTTAAGTATTTAGAATATCGCTAGTCCATGTTCGGACACACTGTATAAATGAGATAATTAAAATATGCAGTTTCCCAGATAAAAAATTGGTTGGAAATATAATGTGCATTAAAATTAAATTAAAATAGTTTATTTCTGTAACTTTCTTGTATAATATTATTCTGTGGCTAGAACCTCCCAGGAAGCATGTAGTAATGCTTGTATTGGGTGGTTCTGCTCCTCCCTCGGATCAACATATTTTTAGGTAACTAGATAACTAAACTATTTTATGTAATTACAAACAAGTAGGTACACAATGAATGAAAAGTTAAGAGATACCGGTATGACTTCTCTTTATGTGTGTGTGTGCGTGCGTGTGTGGTGAGGGTGTGTGTGTGTGTGTGGCTTTATGGTAGTTAGAACATACTATTTCTCATATAGGCTGTGTGAATTTGACTCCTAATTAGGAGACTTCTAGCCCTACGATGTAATATCTTAGAATCGGGAAGTACCACTAGAAGTCACGAATATTGTCTAGAGTTCGTATTTAAATAATAAGTTCTCTATATCACAGTACCCAAGCCGCTCGAGCTCGTGAACGATTGTTTATTTACATTCATGGAATTGAAAGTTGTATATTGTATATTTATTGTGAAGCTTATTATATAGATAGGCAGAGTGGGCTTGAAATTGACGCCTGGCAAAAAGAGTTCTACAGCGAGGAGCAGTGGCCACATTACATTTTCTTCTGCTAATTTGAGCTATATAAACGTAAGGTAATATTTTATGTAGTTTAAGTAGTGAGTTGATAATATAAAGTTTTCGAAGTGACAATATTTTATGATTTAGATATAGTTCGTCGGTAGGAAATCTAAATGGCTTAAAGAACATTGTTTTTATCAAGCATCTCTGGGCTCTTTCTGCTTCAAGGAATTTAATTTTAGTGGCACCACCCCAGACGGAAATACAATAACACATAACTGATTGTGCTAATGCAATATAAGTACGCTTTAGGAGGTCTTGAGAGGTGACATGTCTCAACTTTTTGAAGACCCATATGAGTTTACGGATCCTATCATTTATAGCTTCAATTTGAGGGTGCCAGGAAAGTCGGTGGTCCAGGATTACTCCAAGGTATTTAGTGGATTTAACACATCCAATCTCTTCGCACCCACATTGCGTAGTATGAGTGAAGTCACAAGTATGTATCCTCAATACCAAGTTTGGGGGGGGGGGGGCGGGGAAGTGTACGCTTATTTATAGCAAAGCAAATGTAATTTGTTTTGGCGATATTTAGGGTAAGAAGGGCAGACTTGAGCCAGTTTGCTACCTTATGGAGACCATGCTCAGCAGCTTCAAAAACGGAGTTCCAGGAAATAGGTACCATTAAATACAATGGCAGTATCATCCGCATATGAGAATACTTGTCCTCTCTCAATTTCGAGATTAGTTAAATCGTTAAGGTATATCAAGAATAATGTGGGGCCCAAGACGCTTCCCTGGGGCACACCGTACTCAATTTTAGTGTCAGAACTAGTGAAACTGTAATTTTTTACGGTCTGGGTACGGTCTTTTAGGTAATCAGTTAAGATATTTAGTGGCATACCCCTAATGCCCATATACTCCATCTTTTTCACAATAATGGGGACAGAAACAGTGTCGAATGCCTTTTTTAGATCTAAGAAGACTGTCAGACACTTTTCTCCACGGTCTAGACACTGAGTTACCAAGGAGGACAATCCTGCGACGGCATCTTCTGTAGATGTTGCTCTTCTGAATCCGAATTGTGAACTGGATAGAATATTAAATTTTTCGACATAAGTAATTAGGCGTGAGTTGATTAGCCTTTCAATAACTTTAGAGATAACTGACAATACTGAGATAGGTCGATAATTATTGATATCTCTGTTATCACCACCCTTGTAGACGGGTGTAACTATAGATTTTTAAGCTATTGCATAGCTTTTATCGCGGGCTTTGAGCGCGGCGACCGAATCAAGAAATTCCGTAACGAAAATAAACCTAACACCCCCCACTCCGACCGGCACAGCGGTGCGGCGTTGAAAGCCGTGCATCGTCTAACGTCGTTTCAGTTCGGCAGACTTCGGCACGGTGTTTGTGTGCGTGCGACTAGACGTATGCGTGTAGACTAGCTGCTAACTGCTCATAACTGATTCTATATTTATTTGTGTATAAAGTGTTTTAAATATGAATAAACAAAGTGCATTTATTAATGAAGAAAGTGATAAAATAATTTTATATTTTTTTTTTCTTTTTGCTTTTTTTATCAAAGACAAAAAAAATACTGCATAAATAAAATAAATAAATAATTTTAATTGCATAAGTTAATAAAAAATGCTATGCTATAGCTTTTTTAAGTAAGATAGTGAATATACCTTTTCTGAAGCCGAGGTTAGCAAGATGGCTAATAATGGGAACAACGAGCGGTTTTACCATTTTTATGAATTTAGTCTGGATACCGTCTCAGCCGGGAGCACTGTCAACTTCCATTGGGTCAGTCTCCAGAAGTACGAAAGAAGATGACGCATTAGAACCAAATTGTGTCACTGTAGTTCCTATTGAAAAAAAAACAGCAATACCGGGATCCCGGAATTGGACATTTCAATACCGGTATTGAATAATGCGATAAAATGTCCGGAATCCCGGTATTGGAAGCCCTAGTCGAAACTGACGTATATGAGGAACATAGGGGTTTTTTTTACAAAATCCATTTTTTTTTTAATATTTATCGATAGGTTTTGACATTCTAACAAATAATTGTCATGAAACGTTTTTGTCTAAAACTGATAGTTCTCTTGGATTTTTTTTTTTGACGTGACAACGTCTTATAATTCGATGGAGCCGGCTGCACGCACGAAAAAACATGACTCATGCGGCGTTACCTCGCTCTGAGGCGTTCCATTTAAGGCTTGAAGTGCAAGCAAGAGCGCGGAACGAGCGATAAAGAGGCACAATCGGCCTCCGCGTTCGGCAGCGTTCGACATCTGTCTCTCTCCTACTTGAGTGAGCAATGCGTCTGCGTGGACAGCTGCTATACAATAATACATTTACATGTTTTCGTCAAGTATGAAGTGCAAAAAAATATATGTTATACTAGACAGTTTTCCTCGTAACTTGATATGTGAATATTTAAAGTTATGTTTTTATAACATAGTGTAATTAATTTGTAGTAATGTCTAACGCGGACAAAAAAACATAATTACGCAAAAACTATCGGACGTATTTTCATGAAACTTTCACCATTTAATTGGCAATTTAATGACCCAATTTTTAGTATGTGGTTTTTATTTGTATTGTGTTTGATAAATCAAGGGGGGTGCGTTTTTCGAATAAACTTGATGCGCGTTGATGCGGGGGCTCTTGCGGGCGATGGGCGGCAGTCACAGAGCACCTTATAAGTAATACTGGCAGCATTGCCTCATATCATATAAATTATATACTGTACTCTTTGGGCAGTGCATCGCTGACCACTGTCACGGGTAGACGCTGACGCTCGGAGCAAACACAATACAATTTTACTATTTATTTGTTTAATTATGTATTTAAACTGAATTTTAACAAGAGGTACAAGTTTTCGTTGATGGTGAAAAATGACAATTCGAATTGTGTTTACTGAAGGTATAAGTAAAACAAATATACCTAAAAAATATGTACGGAGCGCCTGTCTTTTTAGATTTGCAACGCGACACGCACTGAACGTCATCACAATTACACTAGGCGCAAACATCCTCCCCCCGTTTGAAACTCAGGGGTTTTAAACTCCAAGTAGCTCCTCTTCGGTTGGTAAGGGGCAGATGCGAACCAGAGCGCCCCGTATAGTTCCTTTCTTCGTGTTTATGTCGGCTGCTCCTGCAAATCCATCTTGTCCCGGGAAGAGCCTTGTAATACGTCCGAGCCTCCAACATAGGGGTGGGACGCCATCTTCCTTTAGTAGGACCATGTCTCCAATCTTGGGGTGCATGTTGAAGAGCCTCCTCGTGGCGTACCCTGGGCAACGTCGGCTCCAATTGCCCACCACGTCTTGGTGGACAATTGGGGCTGGCGGCTAATCTTCAACAAACGGGGAAAGGTCATGGTTCCAATCACCGATCATGCTTTGATGGTCGGTGAAGGGAACCGGGCTACAGACGGTCAATACGTCCACTCCTCCTCTGCTTACAGAGGTAGTTGAGTGGGCGTAGACTGGGAAGGACCACCGCTGCGGTGCAGGCGCACCAAAGCGGCGCGTGTTTTTCTCCTCGAGGAGAGAACTTTCGGCGGGTTCGCTGAGTCGGGTCGGCCGGACAGCGAACGGAGGCATGCCTAATGCCGCCGTCGGGGGCTTGGCTTAATTGCCTGGCCCAGAGGAAGGCTACCTCTAAGATAAAAAACCACCCGATCCTAAGCTTTGAAGCGCGGTGAGAGGATGCATGGCTGGAGGGAGTCCAGTCGTTAGCGCTTCCCCTGCAGAGCACCTGCCGCACTCTGCAGTATGTAGGCTTACCGGGCATCTAGGCTCTGCCCGGTGGACATAAAAAACCTATATCGACTCGTGGGACTACATATGGACAACAAAAAACAAAAAAAAACCAAATTGCCGATCGTGTTGGTCGAGCAGATGGGTGTCCTGTCAGGTGCGGTGTCAGACTCTGACACCGCATCTGAGAGGATGAGTGTTGCGAGTGTGGCGAGCGTAAGCTCAAAACGCTGGCGGACTGAGGAGGAGATGATGGAGCGTCCTTCAAAATTTTGGAGGAAGTGCTCTCACAGAGAGGACGAGAGGCGCGCGGGGTTGACAGGCCTCTCTTCTAGCGAGGAGAACCTGCCAGCCAAGGTGGGCAGAAGAGGGCGAGGTCGCGCAGTTGGTGGAGCGTCAGCTCGTTCGACGTCGCGCGACTCTCTAGGGCGCTTTCTCAAGCGCCCCGACATGCAGGCACCCAGCGGAGGAAGTAACCCGGGGGACAAGCAGGTGGAGTGCGCTTCTAGCCAAAGCTCCACCTCTTTGGTCACCACAAAGGGGAAGAGCGACCTGGAGCCCCTGGTGTCGGACCAAAGCGGGGGCTCCACTATGTCCCTGTTGGGAGCCAACAGAGCGGAGGCAAATGCTGCAAAGCGGTCGCAGCAAAAGACGGTCGCGGCTGACGAGGTCAGCGAATTGGCCCGACAGGCCCGAGAGCGGCGCTCTGCCCGGATGACTGCCGGGGGGAGCCTTACAGCGGTGGCACTCAGTCGCCAAGTTTTGGACGGCGTGGATGTGGTCCTGAAGGTTGCCACCAAATCGGGCAACCTGAAGGGCACATTCACGCGTGCTTTAAAGGAGGCAGCGGAGGGTATTAAGGAGGCAGTTGAGGTCCTCCTTAATCGCACTAGCACGGAGGAGACGGCGAAGCTATGGGAGGAGAATGGCCGTCTCCGATCCGAGTTGCATCTGGCATCTGGCAGCTCCCACGGCCTCCTGCTCCACCTCTTCCGCAGCCTTGCCGTTTTCTTCGTTGGCTTCTTCGGTCCCGTCGTCGACACCTGCACTTGCGGATGCGGAGATCGAAAAGATCGCGCGCATCTGCATGCTGCAGTGTGGAAAGATGGTGGGTGCCTGAATGGAAAGCATAGAGGCTAGGCTCCTCCCGGCTGAGACCCTCCGCCCACCGCTCGCTGCGGACAAGCGGAGGAAGGAGGGGGCCAAGATGCCCGCTGATGGGCCCAGAAAGCCCGTGGAGCGCACGTCCGCGCCTACTTCCCGGACAGCCGCGCCATTGGCACTCGCACCCCCGCCGACCGCACCATCGGCGACCGCACCCGGGTCCACCAAGGAGACCTGGACGACGGTCGTCAAGAAGGGCCGCCGCAAAGGGAAGACGGCGCCGCCGGTACTCGCTAGAGCACCGGCACCGAAGAAGGCCCAAGGATCGCCTAAGGTCAGGGCCCCACGCTCCGCGGCTGTAGTAATTACGCTGCAGCCCGGAGCCGTCGAAAGGGGCATATCATATAAGGCGGTCCTAACGGAGGCGAGGGCCAAGGTCGCGTTCCCCGACCTTGGCATACCGTCCGGCCTCAGAATGATGCCGGCGATTACGGGGGCACGATTGCTGGAGGTGTCGGGTGCCTCTAGCGGCGAAAAGGCGGACATCTTGGCCGCCAAGCTGCGAGAGGTCCTCAACCCGGAGGACGTCCGGGTGTCCAGGCCGATGAAGACCGCTGAGCTGCGCGTCGATGGCCTGGATGACTCGACGACCCCGGCTGAGGTCGTGGCGGCTGTCGCTCGAGTCGGCGGATGTCCGCCCAATGACGTGCGGTCGGGCGAGATTCGCGTCGACGCTTCCGGGCTCGGCGCGATCTGGGTGCGGTGCCCGGTGGCGGCGGCGAACAAAGTCGCCGACGCTGGGCGTCTGTAGGTGGGGTGGGTGGCAGCGAGGGTGAAGCGACTGCAACCCAGGGCCTTGCGGTGCTACCGTTGCTTCGACATTGGGCATGTCAGAGCACGGTGCACCGCTGAAATAGACCGCAGCGAGCAGTGCTATCGCTGCGGTGAGGCCGGCCACAAGGCGGCCCAGTGCTCCGCGGCGCCAAACTGCAGCCTCTGTACAGCTGCGGGGAGGCCCGCTGGGCACAGAGTGGGTGGAAAGGCTTGTGGCGCGCCCGCCAACAAGAAGAAGAAGAGAGGGGCTGCTAAGGCTGCCGGGGGCTCTTTACCCCCCCCTCAGCCTGGCTGCCCTTCGGCCGACTCCCGGCCTCAGAATGGTGCGGAGGGAATGGATTGCGCATAATTGCGCTCTACCATTTCCTCCAAGGCAATATCAACCACTGTGCCAGAGCTCAGGATCTCTTGCTCCAGAGCATGGCAGAGTGGTCGATTCACGTGGCTGTTGTCGCCGAACCGTACTTTGTCCCCCCCAGGGATAACTGGGTGGGAGACCTGGACGGTTTGGTGGCCATCATTGGCGGGGCTCTTGTCAACCCGTCCCGAGGTCACGGCTGGGTAGCCGCCCTCGTGGACGGCATTGGTATGGTTGGGGCGTATTTTTCGCCCAACAAGAGTCTCGCCGACTTCGAGAGGTTCCTTGTCGAGTTGGGTGCCGTCGTGGGCCGACTCCACCCTCGCCCTGTGCTGTTGCTGGGGGATCTCAACGCCAAGTCTGTGGCGTGGGGATCTCCTGCTAGCCGCTGGAGTGGATGAGGTGACCAAAGTCGCCGCATAAAAAGTAATGCGGAGTGCATTCTCTCACCTAAGTAACCCTTTAATTAATCGAAATCCGATAAACTTTATTCAATTTTTCATTTTTAAAAGATCTGTGGCACACTGTATCCGATTGCTTAGTCGATTTTGTGCTTAAAGGCCGCTTACTCAGATGTATGACAACACTACAAGCGTTCAACCAAAAAAATCAAATAATTAAAAAAATATGGCGTCTTGTCAGTGACGTACGGACTCGCGCGTGTTTTGTTTACATGATAAATAATTTGTGTTTTAAGTGGGTTTTCAAGTGTTTGAAGTGCTATGGCCTGTTTAAGTATGTGATAAATATTATAGTGAAGTGAATTACTGCAGGATTTCAAGGTCGGTGAGTGAAAAAATATTACGTAATTTCGGTTTTATTCCACAACCGGCGCTGACCGATTCATGTTTATTGTTATTACGTGTATGTGTTTTCAGATCCTTATTTTAGTACAGTGTGTTATTCTAATACGACTACTTTTATAACAAAGTTGAAGCATTAAATAAGCTTTCCACAGGTACCAATATTTTTATTCTACGTATCAGATTTATATTTATAAAACAACATTTTGTTTCCATTGTCTTGGCGGCCATTGTTATTTTTTTGCCGTCGGCAAATTTTTTCAACTTTGGGCGCTCGTAAATAGTACATATCGTACTAATGCTATGTGGTTTTATTAGTGTTTTGCGTTAAGTATATACACATAATGTATTTAAAACCTTAAACAATATAGGTCATCGCTCGTTTTTTCGAACTATAACCATTTATTTGAAAACAAAGTTATGATTTATGGTTGCGTCATACTAACGAACGATTTGTTTACATGAATACTATCCTATTTCAAACGAAACTCCGCTATCTTAAAGCCCCGTTCCTTACCATAACAAAAAACACAAGTGTTAGCACCATTCAATGAAACCCAAGTCGTAAAAATGCTTTGTTTACATTATCGGGCGGCCGAGCGGCGCCGGCACGCCGGTGACGCATCTGGCATTCACCCCACTCGATTATTTTTCCCGCGCTCTGCTGCGCTCTGCGCCCTAGCGGCTAGGGGCGAGGTGCTGGAGGAGTGGGCGGTCACGACTGGCTTGACCATCCTAAATCGGGGCTCGGTCCACACGTGCGTGCGGCAGCGGGGCGGCTCTATAGTGCACGTCTCGTTCGCTAGCCCTGCTGTCGCGATCCGTGTCCGCGACTGGCGTGTCGCCGTGGAGGTGGAGACGTTGTCGGATCGCCGTTACATCCGTTTCGACGTCTCCGCCTAGACCAGCGGCGGCCGCAGTTCGATGGCCCCGCGAATCGCCATCGGCGAGGCGAAAACGCGAGCCAGGGAGGAGATGTTGGAGAGTCTAGACGGGGATCCGTGGGGGCGCCCTTATCGCGCGGTCCGAGGGAAACTTCGAGCCGCGGCGCCCCCACTTGTGGAGAGTCTCCAACCCGAGCTGCTGGAGGAAGCAGTCGCAGCCCTCTTCCCGGCGATAGCGGAGCACAGTCCGCCGCCGATGGCTGTGCCCACAGCCGCAGAGCCTACAGGAGAGAACGCCATCAGCGTCCCAGAGGTGACACAGGCAGAGATGGGGGCAGCCGTGATGCGGCTCCGGGCCAAGAACGTGGCTCCGGGGCCCGACGGGATCCACGGCTGCGTGTTAGCCCTCGCTCTGAAGGAGCTTGAGCCCCAACTGAGAGGACTCTACACAGCGTGTCTTGAGCGGGGCCAGTTTCCCACTTTGTGGAAATCTGGTCGTCTGGTCCTGCTCAGGAAGGCGGGGCGCCCTGCCGACTCGCCGTCCGCGTACCGGCCCATAGTGCTGCTAGACGAGGTGGGCAAGCTGTTTGAGCGTATTATCGCAGCCCGCCTCGTCGGCCACTTGTGCAGAGAGGGGCCGGACCTGGACGACAGCCAGTTTGGTTTTCGGCATGGGCGCTCCACCATCCACGCTGTGTCGCGGGTGAGAGTCCTGGCGGAGGAAGCGGTGTCCCGGGGCGGGGTGATGTTGGCGGTGTCCTTGGACATCTCCAACGCCTTCAACACCCTGCCCTGGAGTTGTATTCGGGAGGCACTGCGCTATCATCGGGTGCCTCCCTACCTCCGCCACATCGTTGGGGCTTATTTGTCGGAGAGGTGTGTCACCTACGTGGGACGTGATGGCGGAAACCAGCGCCGCATGTCGTGCGGTGTTCCGCAGGGCTCGGTCCAAGGCCCGCTCCTGTGGAACATCGGGTACGACTGGGTGCTGAGGGGCGAGCTCCAACTGGGCGTAGATCTGACGTGTTATGTGGATGACACGCTGGTCACTGCCCGGGGGAGCTCGCACAGGGAGGCAGCGTTGCTGGCGACGGCTGCGGTCTCACAGGTGGTGGGCCGCATACGTCGCCTAGGCCTGGAGGTGGCCCTCAGCAAGTCGGAGGCCATGGTGTTTCATGGCCCCCGGCGGGCGCCGCCGCCCGGCTCACACATCGTGGTCGGGGGGGCTCGGATCGCTGTCGAGTCCACCATGAAGTATTTAGGATTGGTGCTCGACAGCCGGTGGAACTTCGAGCCCCACTTCCGACGGCTGGCGCCCAAGTTGCTGGGCGCGGCTGGCGCGCTCGCAACGCTGCTTCCCAATCTGGGGGGCCCGAGCGCCGTCTGTAGACGGCTCTACGTGGGGGTCGTGCGATCCATGGCCCTGTATGGGGCCCCGGTGTGGGCCTCTGACCTGACGGCCGGCAACATCGCTGTTTTGCGAAAGCCGCAGAGGGCGATGGCCGTCAGAGTCATCAGGGGGTATCGCACGATCTCCTACGAGGCGGCTTGCGTACTGGCCGGATCCCCGCCCTGGGACCTCGAGGCGAAAGTACTCGCGTCGTTGTATCGGTGGCGCGAGGAAGCGAGGGCGCGGGGCGAGGGACCGATGCAGCGACACATAGAGCTGCGTCGGTCTCAGCTTCGCGAGGTCCTGGTGGCGGAATGGCGGGACAGGCTTTCACGCCCTACCGCCGGCCTCGTCACCATCGAGGCGGTCCGGCCGGTGCTCGAGCGCTGGCTCGGGAGGAGGCACGGCTCCCTGTCGTTTTGGGTGACGCAGGTGCTCTCGGGGCATGGCTGCTTCGGGAAGTACCTGTGTCGCATAAACAGGGAGCCGGACGCCCGGTGTCACCACTGCGTCGACTGCCGGGAGGACACGGCGCGGCATACGCTGGCAGAGTGTGCCGCTTGGGAGGAGCCGCGCCGTGCCCTCATCTCAGAAGTAGGCAGTGACTTGTCGCTGCCGGCCGTAGTCGAGTCGATGGTCGGCAGCGACGAGTCCTGGGACGCGGTGGTTTCCTTCTGCGAGACAGTCGTCTCGCAGAAGGAGGCTGCGGAAAGAGAGAGGGAGATCTCTTCCACTCACCCGGCCCGCAGAAGGCGCACCGGGCGTCGGCGGAGGGCGGACAACGCCCTCTTCCAGCCCCCCTAAATGGGTCCAGGGGCGACGGACTCGGGGACGTCCGTCGCCCCCCACACACCAGGACCCGAGGTGGCGGCGCGTAGTGTTCCACGCGCGCCCCTTTTAGACGTCACGGGGGGAGTCAAACACCTCACTCCCCCCCAGACCCGAAGTGGCCCGCAGCGGCGGGCCGGCACCAGTCGGGGGTTGCGGAAGGATCGTACGTTCCCGCGACCCCCGGCGTAGGTGTGAGATGGAACACCGGGGTGGTTTTTAGTCAGTAAGAGTCTGACAGACCCCGCCACACACACATCCATGAGGATTTTCCACCCCGGAAACAAAAAAAAAAAAAAAAAAAAAATGTCTCCAATCTTGACTGTGTCGGCGTTGGTCTTCCATTTACGGCGAAGTTGTAACTCGGCGATGTATTCGGATTGCCAGCGCCGCCAAAAATGTTGATATATTTGCCGCAGGTTGGTTGAGTGGCCATCTTCCAAATGTGGTTCAGGCATCGCGGTGAGAGCCCGACCAATGAGAAAATGCCCAGGAGTGAGGCCATGGAAATCGTCAGGAGAGGAAGATAAAGGACAGAGGGGTCTACTATTTAACACAGCTTCTACCTGAGCGAAAAGAGTTTGAAGTTCTTCAAACTCAAACTCAAACTCAAACTCAAAGCATTTATTTCAAATAAACCAATTACAGGCACTTTTGAATTGTCAAGGGGTCGGTCAGTCAGAAAGATGAAGCTAGTTGCCCATTCCAAAGCGTAGTAGGTACCTATGGAGAAGAACGGGCAAGAAACTCCATGGACACTCTTTTAAATCAAAATATTGTTACAATAGAGTGGTTACATCATTCATGTTGTAATTATACATGTGAGAACGATGTAGAAAGACGTGCACGTTAAAAGCGTCCGTAATAAAAAGATAAAAACAATTATGGAATTAAAATAAGCCGTGGCAGCTAAGAAATGACCAGTGCCTACTGACGGCGCCCGTTCACGAACATGACGTATGGATCAGCACCATTCAGCTCAACCATTTTGAAGGGAACTCAATGATCCAATACACACGCCACCACCAGCGACACATTTGAGTGAGCATGACATACTCTCAGCCGCCAGGGCACATTCAAGTCAATGAAAGACGAACCCAGTAAGCTTTATAGTGGGTACATAGTGCTCACACATGTGCTATGCAATTATACAATACTATGAGATTGAATTTATACAATGCAAAGATAGGTTGTACAATCTTCATCAGCTCCAACATTATTTTCGAATGCTAATTAATTAGTTTACGCGCCCTTGTGGAGCAGGACCAGCCCTGAGCCAAGCATTTTTGTCAGCGATATAATCCCCCAACTTATAATATGCTTGGCTGTATAGTGTGCGTTTTATACAGGATTTAAATTTCGTTTCATTCAGTTGGAGTATGTGGGGAGGTATTTTATTGTAACATTTTAAACAGTACCCCATGAAGGATGAGTCTACTTTAGCCAGTCTGAAACCTGGTTGAACTAATTGGTCCCTATTTCTAGTCCTATAATTGTGTCTTTCACCTCTTTTACTGAAAAGATTTAGATTTTTCCTTACGTACATGATGTTTTCATAAATATATTGACAAGGTACCGTCATGATGTTAATGTCTTTAAACAGTTCCCTTAGAGAATCGCGCCTGCGGAGGCTGTATATTGCTCTGATAGCTCTTTTCTGTAGAATAAAAATAGACTCAATATCGGCAGCCCGTCCCCATAATAAAATACCGTAAGACATAATACTATGAAAATAGCTGAAATAGACTAGCCTCGCGGTATCTACATTAGTAAATTGACGGATTTTTCTTACAGCATATGCTGCTGAACTTAGCCGTCCTGCAAGAGATGTTAAATGAGGACCCCATTGCAGCCTTGAGTCTAGCGTTATTCCCAGGAAAACAGTTTCATCGACAAATTCTAGTTTCTCGTTATTCAATACTATGTCACAATCACTACTTTTAACATTCGGTAAAGCAAATCTTATGCATTTAGTTTTTTTCCCATTTAATACTAAATTATTAGCAGTGAACCAATTATGTACCTGCAGTAGGGCATTATTTACGTCGTCAAGATTTGATGCACGTCTATTTATCTTAAAGATTAAAGAAGTATCGTCAGCAAATAATACCATTTGTGGTTGGTTTTTAAATAAATGGGGTAGATCATTAATATATACTAAAAAGAGGAAGGGACCTAATATCGATCCTTGTGGAACACCCATTTGTACTTTTAAATGAAGTGAATTGATACCATTTATTTGCACTTTTTGTTGTCTATCATTTAAATAAGAATGTACTAAACTAAGCGCGAGTTTACCTAGTCCGTAATGCTCAAGTTTTAAGAGCAAGGTTTCGTGATCAACGCAGTCAAATGCCTTGGAGAGGTCACAAAAGATCCCTATGGCATCTTGGGCCTCCTCCCACGCTGTAAATATGTGTTTTAATAAAGTGACACCGGCGTCAGTCGTACAACGTCCTTTGGTGAAACCATATTGCTGATCGTGTAAGATTTTGTTGGTGTTAAAATGATTAAGCATTTGATTGAGCATTACCTTTTCGAACACCTTGCTGAATACTGGCAACACAGATACTGGTCTATAATTGTTGGTGTCTTTGCTGTCCCCAGATTTAAAAAGTGGTATAACCTTACTGTATTTCATTAAATCCGGGAAGACTCCTTGATCTACACACAAATTAAATATTAAAGCTAAGTATGGTGCTATAGTCTCGATTATTGCTGTACAAACTTTGATAGACATTCCCCATAGATCTTCGGTCAATTTGATTTTTATTTGCCGAAAAGCTTTTATAACTATCATAGGGTTTATATGTTTAAATTGAAATTCAACCGGGCAGCCTAAAACGTTCGCTCTTAATAAATCAATCGAGACATCAGGTGAGGAATTTAAAGCTTCCGTCGTTTTAACTGGTATATTAGTAAAGAAATTTACAAATTCTTGAGCGACTTCTAAGTTAGAGCTTATGGCACCACGTGAAGTCTCCAATGTATAATCTGTGCTACGTATTTTTTTCCTACTAGTTTCGTTATTTATAACTTTCCAAACCGTTTTTATTTTATTTTCTGCTGATTTAATCTTGTTGCTAATGTACTGGGCTTTAGCTATCTTGCAAGTATTCCTAAAAATTTTTGAATATGTAGCAACATACTTGTTGAAAGTTTCAGTGTTAATGTAGGGCTTAAGGCCGTACAGATCGAACAGTCTTTCCCTACTTATCCTAATACCTCTAGTTGCCCAGTCACTAAAAATAAAATTAGGACAAATATTTTTTGTTTTCTTTTCAAAAGTTTTATTGAATTCATTGTGCACTACTGAAAAGAAATTCTCATACAATTTATTTGCATCGTCCATAATATGACTCAGAACATTTAACTTATTGTTTAGGGTACTATTGAATCTACTTAATTTGCCAGTCGTTATTGGTCTAAATTGTATTTGCACTTTTTGCAAAGGTGTTTTAAACTTAAAAGTTACCGTTTGTCCACTATGATCAGATGGCAAATAATTTACGATGGCTTTCACTAAATAATCACAATCGCAGAAGACATTATCAATACAAGTAGCAGAACTTGGAGTTACTCTAGTTGGTTCAGTAAAAACATTCGATAAATTGAACGATTTAAAAAGGCTTAATAATCTACTGCTATTTGAATTAATTTCCAAAATGTTAATATTAAAATCACCACAAATAATTGCAGCTTTATTACTGGATGCAAGTTTCGCTAGGACATCTTCCATTATTGACTCAAATAAAGAAAAGTTCTGATAATTAGGAGGTCTGTAAACGCACACTACAACATGCTTATCTAGCTCAACACAGGACATTTCGATGCAATGTTCAACTGATAAACCAACTATGTCATTCCGTTGCTTAGATTTTAAACAATTTTTAATTAAGATTAGAGAACCTCCACGCAGCATAGATTTACGGTTAAAACAACTGCCTACACTGTAGTTCTCATAATTAATTAGCATTTGATAATCCTTTAACCAATGTTCAGTAAAACAAACAATGTCAAACTTTGTTTTTTCTAAAAACATTTCAATTTCTAATAATTTGGAAGAAATACCTTGAATATTTTGATGAAATAATTTCAAGACATTTTGCTGATGTTTTTGATAATTAATTAATTTAAAGCAAGAAGATACCTTGTAGTTGTTACGTATAGGAATATTCTTACTGGTACCTTCTGTTGTCTTACAAACTAGTTTAAATGATTATCCGGAGTTATCCCCAATACTTCAATGTCATCACCAGGCAATGAGCTCCTAGTGAGTGAGGGGCATGGAACCTCCTTCGTACAATTTGTAAAAATACTTATAGCATTTGAGCTACCTTTATTCAAGCTCACCACCTTATTATTAGTACTATTACTAACCATTGTGGTGTTAATAACACAAGACTTCGACATACTACTTATGTCTGAGTTTATATAAAAAGCTAATAGCCTTGCTATTATGTGTCTAAAACTAACAGGCAGATACACAGTATCTCTAGTCGATTTTAAAGTTTCCACAAAACTATTGGTGTCAAAATACACAAGCTTGTCACTGTAATGAGTAACTAAAAAGTGCATATGGTTATTAAGCATATGAATATAATTGTTTTGTCTTTTCGTCAAAGTTTCAAAATATGGGAAAGCACACAATATTATTTTACTACAATTTAACTTTAACAACTCAGTTACACATTCAGTGATTTCTTCCTTTTTGACCTTAGCACTATTACCTACAAATACAGTAATAGTGGTTCTAGGATTAAATACCTTTCCTGTTACTGATGCCATTATTCGTTTGTAGGTTGACCCTGGCATACAATAATTGTGGGTAGAATAACTCTGCTTGTTACTAATTAATTTACCTAAACCTCTTCCTATACTATCTGAGAACATAACTGAATTGTAACAATCATGATTACTGAAAGCTGGACAAGTACCAATCTCAGGCACTTGGGATAGATGTTGTACTATATCTGGTTTATCTTGGTTGAGAGTACAGTCTTGAGACCAACTCTCAGTCTGGGACGGGTCCTCCGTTACCTCAGGCTGGACAGCATCAGGTTTTGAAACCTTCTGACAAGTGCACTGACACATAACTAACTTGACTTCAAAACTTAAATGAGAATTACCCATTACTCGCCTAATATGAAAATTTGCTGAATGCCTCAAAAATACCGCCAAAGTGAGGAGCGTAAGCTGGTGAAAAGTAAAACTGAATGCCTTCCGAACATGCAAAATCTGATAGGTCATTTTGGTAAATCTTAAAAAAATCATTAATTTCTTTAGCTCCTGCGACAAAATTGCGTCCATTGTCGCAGAATACCTCCGCTGGCCTGCCTCTTCGTGACACAAACCTTCGAAATGTCATAATGAAAGCATCCTTTGATAGATCGCTCACGGCTTCGAGGTGAGAAATTTTATATCGAAGGCATATGAAAAAACAAAGATAGCACTTGATTAACGATGCACCACTTCCCTTTCTGTTTACAATAAGGAATGGGCCAGCGAAATCAATTCCCACGGTATGAAAAGGGGAATTTGTTATGACACGTTGTGAGGACAAATGCCCCATTATTGGCGCAATAGTCTTGCCCTGCAAGCTTCTGCACCTGGAGCAGTTATGAAAAATGCGTCTAGCAAAATTTCTGCCGTTAATCGGCCAAACGTATTCCCTAACAACGGCCAACAATAATTGTGGGCCAGCATGTAATCCGCGTATATGTTCGTATTCGAAAATCAATTTAGTAAAATGATGCGAAGCATACAGGAGAACAAGGTGTTTTTTATTATAGTTATAATCAGATGAGCCTAGTCGGCCACCAACTAGGATGACCTAGTCGTCACTTAAAAATGGTGTTACTGATAAAATATTTGATTTTGAACTTAAAGCTTTATTTTTGCATAGTGAATTATATTCGCAGAAAAATTTATTCTTGTTGTGCAAGACGACACAAATAAAGAAAAGACTTATTTAATTCATCAACAGTCAGAGGGCCGAGAATTTTATTTTTATTAGGTTTTAGATTATTAATAAATCTTAGCACGTAATCAAAAGATCGTTTTATTTTAGTTAAGCTAGTAAAGTCTTTAAAATTAATTATAGGTTCATTTTTAGTAACAACATCAGTGGTAGTAAAATTAGGTTTAGTTTCCGGTAAGACATTAGTATTAATTTTATTATGTTTTAAGACAGGCCAATTACTTTCAGGCTCCGTGAGGAATGGAGGGCCTGACCACCACAGCGGGGTACTGCCTAGTTTATCTGGACTGATTCCTCTAGATATGAGGTCTGCAGGATTGACAGATGTGGGCACATAGCGCCACGAGGAGGCATCTGTTAGCTCACCGATCTTCGAAATCCTATTAGCTACAAATGTTTTCAAAATAAAACTAGTGTGGAGCCAGGCTAGCACTACTGACGAATCACACCAGTGTACTTGATGCTGAATTTAATATCGGAGTGACTTTCTGACAGCTTTGCATAACCTCGCTGCCAGTAGGGCAGCGCACAATTCAAGACGAGGGATAGTCGTACCTTTAATCGGAGCTACTTTGGACTTAGAACAAAGCAAATTGACTGTGACTTCGTTCGCAGCATTAACTGAACGTAAATAAATGCAAGCACCGTATGCATGTTGTGATGAATCACTGAATGAATGTAATTCCACAGATGCGGGTTCATTACAGAGTACAC
The DNA here is from genome assembly GCA_937001585.2 of Brachylomia viminalis. NCBI lineage: Eukaryota > Metazoa > Arthropoda > Insecta > Lepidoptera > Noctuidae > Brachylomia > Brachylomia viminalis. The sequence goes on from OW443304.2 coordinate 27,223,948, forward strand.
GCCGCGGAACTTCTAGATCTAAGAGAGAAGGTAAATACTGCATAAAATTGTTCCAGTCTCCTTGAACTTCATGTGGGACTGGAGAGTCCCAACTCAAATTATGTAGCCACATTTGTTGTAATAACATTTTCATTTTTATTACACACGGACTAATCAGTCCTAAGGGGTCAAAGATTTTAAAAAGAGATGAAAGAAATGATCTTTTAGTTAAATTACTGCTGGAGGAAAGGGAGTATTTGATAGGGAAATGTAACTGATCGGTTGATGGATTCCATCCCATGCCTAAAGTACTAGTTGACTCACTTACTAAAAGATTATCGCCACTTTGAGTATTTGAATCGAACAATGATGGTAAGTTAGTCTTAAACTTACGAAGATTAAAGCATCCTTTCTTTAATTCTTCAGTTACAGATTGGTGAATATAACGTAGCGTAGCCTCACTTTCAGAACCGGTGATGAGATCGTCTACAAAGAAATCATGTTGAATTATGTCCTTAACCATAGGATCGGAAGAGTCTTCTCCAATCTGCCATAGACACCGAGTGCTCAAGTAGCTAGAACTTGCCATTCCGTAAGTCACAGTACCCAGCTGAAGCGTTTTCATGGGCAAACACTCATCCTCTCTCCATAAAATAAGTTGAAGATTGCGATCGTCCTCATGAACCCGGACTTGACGGTACATTTTCTCGACGTCACCCGTGAGAAGGAACTTATGTTGTCGACAACATAAGTCGAGCTCTTATTAAGATGGAGAACAGTGAGTCCTGCATATTAGGCCCAACCATGAGGATGTCATTGACAGACTGACCCGATGAAGTAGGAGCCGAGCCGTCGAATACGACTCTTATTTTCGTGGACTCACTACTGTCTTTGAAGACAGCGTGATGGCAGAGGAAGTAAGATGTAGAAAGTATAGGTACAGCGGACTCTGAAAGATGACCTAAGTCTGCGTACTCACGCATAAATTCTACGTATTGTGATTTCACATGAGGTTGTTTGCGAAATCGCTTTTCTAAATTTTACAAACGTTTTTGAGCTAGTGAATAAGATTGACCTAGACAATCAGGTGTATCCTTTAAAGGTAGACTAACTGAGAATCTACCAGCTTCTAAACGGAAGGTGTGCGATAAAAAATGTGTTTCGCATGCCTTCTCCCTATGACTCATAAGTGGTTTAGTTTGGGGAACATTTTCTAAGTCCCAGAACTTTATTAGTTCTTGATGTATTTTGTCAACAGACAACACATAAGAAACGACTGAATGATTAGAATCTATATTATTATCAATTTCCTTTAACATATTGTTTGTGGGTATATTAAAATACATTGGACCTGAAACCAACCAACCGAAATGAGAACTTCTCAATACAGGTGAATTAACACCGAGAGAGACTTGATAGCGGCCAATAATGTCCCAGAAAATATCGGCACCGATGACAACATCAACAGGTGCTGGTTGGTGGTAGTAAGGGTCCGCTAAAAAGTAATCACTAGCAATATTAAGTGTTTTAACATCAACGGGTATTCTAGGTATATTACCGGTCAACACTGGCAACATCAGAAAAGAAGAAGTGACGGTAAAATGCTTCATCAAAGATTTCAACTGAACTACGCAAGTTTCTGTAGCCTGAGTGGTGGTTTTATTGCCTATGCCAATTATATTGACATGCAAGGTGGTAGTTGGTTCTAAAAGCAATTTTGTTTTAAGAGATTGAGTAATAAATGATGACCGACTACCGCAATCTAAAAGAGCACGAACCTTCTGTGTTTGATTGGTCACAGGATTAACAACCTCAATATAAGCAGTAGACAGTAAAACTTGATGGTTACTTTGATTTGTAAAATTAACGATAGTGTCGTCAGTGATGTCGGGTGAAATGCTGACAACACTGGAAATATTTTTGTTACCAGATTGTTTATGCAAGAGTCTATTGTGCCTTGTATTACACAAGCGACACGGATGCTTGCGACAATTGCGTGCATAGTGGCCAGATCTTAAGCAGTTATGACAAAGATTCAATATGCTCACTTCACTAATACGGTCATTTACACTCTTACCCAAAAAAGTGGGACAATCATAAAGGCGATGATCACCATTACAAACGCCGCACGATAGAACAGAAGTACTTATCATTGTTTTCACTATTAGAAATGTATGACTGGTGAGATTTTATTTTATTGGTAAAATCTATAGGCCTTGACGTTGCTGGAGTCTTAGGTTCAGAGTATGGATGGCTGCTATTTATTGACTCAAGTACATCAGCGCGATCAATAAGAAACTTGAAAAAATGTTGTAAATTAGGTATATTAGTATCCAACGTGCCCCGGTATTCTTCCCACTTGGCTTTGGTGTGGCTATCAAGCTTGGGGCTCATTATGTGAATGAGTAAAATATCCCAGTCACGTGAACTTTGACAGAGACTAGTTAAAGCACGTAAGTTTTTATTAATATGATCCACAAGAAATCGTAATGATTTATCAGACTCGCTTGTGATTGGTTTTATGTATAACAATGAATTTATATGATGAGTTATTAATTGTCGCGCATTGTCATACCTGTCACATAATAATTTCCAAGCACACGCATAATTTGCGCTGGATACCTCTAAATTAGTAATAATGCGCGCTGCATCGCCAGTCAAGTACGAAATAAGATAATGGAATTTGTGAATGGGCGCGATGCGGTCGTTATTGTGTACTATAGATAAGAATGTGTCACGAAACTCAAGCCAACGAAAGCAAGATCCGTCAAAATTAGCAACTTGAATTTGAGGTAATTTATAACCTATGTCATGATTACATTGAACTGTAGTTATCGGACTTGAATTTAAATCCTTATAATTACTTTCATCATGACGGTTCGAGTTGTATTTTTGTGTAATACTTTGAGCAATTGCAATGTTGGATATAAACAGTTGCTCGATAGCATCACGTTCATCAATCTCATTAGATAAATTGTTATAGTTTAATACTTCTATCTGATTTTGCAAGTCATCAAAACGGCTGTAGATAGACTATTTGCTTAGTTTTAATGTTAGTCTCAGCTAACTCAATCTGAGTAAGCGATTCTTTAGACGTAACATTTGATAAAAAATGTCTAAATTTGGTAATTTGTCCTTTTATGGAACTACGTTTCACCAAAAGATCCTGTAATTCTTGAGGATTGTTTGTGCTGGATTCACCTCCACAATCTTTACCCATTGTGAACTCAAACCTTGATAATAATGTAAATGTTAAGTAGGATTGAATAAACAATTTAATTTCAAATAAGTAGGTTTGATTATGGAAATTATGCAGACACAAACTAGGTGATGATAATATTAAAAAAAAACTAAACTTAGCTCACGCTCCTCGCCTAACGTCACCTGAGACCGGCCCGGCGCAGCTGTGGGTAGGGCTCCGCTCCGATCACACGGTGACACGGCAGGCGGACCGAAGTTGCGTTACACGAAGAGATCGGCCTGGAATGTTTGGCGAGTTGGGTGAAAAATATGCTTCTAATACAGATAAAAGCCTGTTGTGAAACACGGATAAAAACTATGATAATATCATAAGAAGATATAGCCTGCTATTGTATTCGCATGGACAGTAAAAACGTTTACCAATATGAATCTAGGTAGTAAATGGACTTTGTATGGTGTATTAATGTGATTATTTTAAGTCAGTACAATGACTATAGACACTAATGCACTCTTAAAAGCTATTTTAAATAGGTATTGGATAGATTTATGAAGGCTATAGGTAAAGGTAAGGGTATTTAGGTAACAGGGAATTCACAAGGAAAAATGGGCACTTAGCTGCATTGGCCGAAGCTGCGGTGCGATGCTGAATGCTGATCGCTGACCGGCGGTGGCTGCAATGGCTGGTACACCTCCAAGGAACCCAGGTAAGCTTGATATGTATGCTGCGGCGCAATGGCTACACCGGCAGCGCGTGGTCGCAATGATCGAACTTGTTTTTCGCCAAAATTGCAGGTCCTGTCACGGTCGCCAGATGTTGGCCCCATTTGTTTAATTATGTATTTAAACTGAATTTTAACAAGAGCGGTACAAGTTTTCGATGATGGTGAAAAATTACAAATCGAATTGTGTTTACTGAAGGTATACATAAAACAAATATAAAAAATATGTACGGAGCGCCTGTCCTTTTAGATTAGCAACGCGACACGCACTGAACGTCATCACAATTACACCAGGCGTAAACACTGTCTTTAATGTTGGATCTTAATTAAAGACAGTGAACAATTTGCTATTGGTCAGGTAGAGTATATTTCATTTGCTATTCTATTCATATCGTATTATCATCTTATATCTTATATTAGCTAATTACCATAATTAGTAAATTATGTATAATATAATTAAATTTAACCACTCCGCTTACCTAACAATATACTTAAACTAAGTATGGTGATAGGAAAGAGTAATTCCAACCTATATAAATAGGGATTTAATTTATATAAAATCATTAAGAAATACACATTTTGACTATCAAGACAATTTGCAGTGTACCTAAATATTTTTGTGACCAATATGCAAAGTCTAGTGAATAATGTGGATTTGTTCACACGTGGTGCGACGTGGTGAGCGCGTAAGGGCAACGCCTCGCTATTTGAGGGACTATGTAGTGTAAGGGCTATATCTAAACTCACAAATGAAACAACGATTGTGTAGATATTCTTCGATATAATTCTCCTCGCAAACATATCAACGCTCTGTTCGACGGTTCAATCCGGTTCAATCATTGGTTCAATCCGATGTGATGATCTGTCAATGTCACTAGACGAAAAATAAAAGACTGTTTACGTGTCTATGGCATGTGACAGGTAGATACCCGTCACTCGTACAATACAAACAATTGGATAACCTAAATCGTGATAATTCACTAATAATACTGTTAGTCTTACAGTAGCTTGATTGAAATGGGGATGTTTCCGAATTGATTATAACTTCAAGTGTTGTAGTATCCAAACGCCAGATTCCGAAGGCCAGTAATATAAGGATCTGAGCTAAGTAAAAGTCTGTTAAGTAAATCTGAGTTTGTAAGTTCATGTTCTCTCGACATTTTTCGAGTGTGATCTCGTCTGAAAGCTTTAAAATGTTTGTTGTTGGCTTCAGCTGCCTCTTCGGAAAGTTCTCCGATGGGCAATAAAGCATAATACACTTACTTGAGGTCCGTGAATAAGAACTTTGTGGACGGAAGCTGGGAGATTGTACCATGGATACTCTTGGACTAATTGCCGTGCGGTTTCCAAAGCATATTCTTTAAATTTTGTTGTGTCAATTTTATAACCCGATGATAAAGCTTGTAAAATTATATAACAACGATCGATCAAGTTTTTTCTTAAGCCTGTAATTTCAGCGGATACTTCAGAGTTATTAAAAAAACTTTCTTGCCGTATTACCATCGTTCGCATCGTCCCACTTCGCGGTTTGTCTACAATTAAACCTAATCTACGTCTAAACATATTTGGTACATTCTGTTTTCTGTCTGCTACTAGTTTTTTTTCTTCGTCTGACAACCTGCCATTTCTTAACATCAATCCTGTAGGAGAGGTGAACAAAATATTCAAAGAAACGAACCAAAGAATGAAGTAATGATAAACCAAACTCATACCGACTTTCTACAGTCGGTTTTTGGCAACAGATGTCTATTTGGTACATCTCTTTGGGAGTTGCCCCACAAATATAACACTTAAGCGAAGATATTTTTAGATTAGATATCGTTCCGAAAGCGAGATAATTAAATACGGCGTTCCTCAGGGTAGCGTGCTAGGACTGTTGTAATTATTGTGGTCTGCAGAATCACGTTTCTAAATAAATTAGTGGAAATAGCGAAATGAAAAACTTGTAAACGTACGATGGTTGCTATTCAAAGTTAGAACACATATCCTTTTTATTTGACATTAGAAAAGACATTTAAAACCTATCAAAAAAAATATCATAACAAGTAGGTTTTACAACATCCGCCCTTAATGGAAATAAAAAGATAAAGTAGTAATGCTAAACACAATAGAAAATAATAAAACATTACTACCAGACTAAACAGAAATACCAAACATAAATCGACGAAAAATAAACAAAATAGAAAATCATTCTACCTATTTATTACTAAACCCATATTAACAACGCACCTAAGATGAGCTATGCGCCTTAAGGGCTTGGTTAAAACATCGGCTGTCATTTTATCCGTAGGTATAAACTTTATATCTATATGACCCTCAGTAACCTTTTCACGAATAAAATGATATCTCGTATCAATGTGTTTGGTTCTATTGTGGTGGATTGGATTTAGCACAAGTTTCTGTGCACTTTGGCTATCGTTGTATGTTGCTATCCCCCTACCCTATCAGCAAAACCAGTAATGTCACACACTAACCGTCTGAGAGCCTCCTTTGCAGCACTGGTCAAGGACATATATTCAGCTTCTGTAGACGATAAGGCTACCGTCGGCTGCTTCTTACACTCCCAGCTAATAGGTCCACCTGCTAGCGTGAAGTAGAAACCAGTGTACGACCGACGGTCATGTACACAATTCGCCCAGTCAGCATCCGTGTATCCACACAAACGTCTACCGACTTTCCTGTAAGTAATACAGTAATTCATAGTACCTTTCAAATACTGTAACACTCTTTTACCAGCCAACCAATGCCTCTTATCATAACAGTTATTAAACTGACTTAAATAACTCGTGGCATAAGCTATATCGGGTCTCGTATTCACAGCTAGGTACATGAGACATCCTATCAAGTTTTGGTAAGGATATTCACCAAGAGATGTTGGATTACCTTTCTCCAACTTGTTATTCTCCAAAGGTGTAGACTGTTGTAAATTGGTATACTAAAGGGAGCTAAATAACAGAGTTAACACGCAGTTGGTTTATATAAGATCATTGTATTAAAGTAAGACATTACAGTTAGAAATATTTATCTGACTGACACAGAAAAAACTATAAACAACTTGTTACCTAGCAATAAGACAGTCAGCTGGCATCTGGTTCGTATCATAATATTCTATACGAATCACACCAGTTTCAGCCAACTCTCTTATGAAATGGTAGCGTATGTTGATGTGCTTCGAACTTCTACCAATCACAGAAGAGTACACTAATTTACTTGCACTCTGACTGTCGCTGAACACTGTAACGCAGTCGTTGACTCCAGCTAGCTCTTCCAGTAAGCCTTTAACGCGGACTACTTCTTTTGAGGTTTCGCAGATGGCTATATATTCAGCCTCAGCTGTGCTTAAGGCTACGCATCGCTGTTTGCGAGCTTGCCAGGACACAGCACCTCCACCAAAAATAAGGGCATAACCAGTAAATGAGTGCCCATCGGCGTTGGCTCCCCAATCAGCGTCCGAGTATGCAACCAGAGGTTTGCCTGTTCTTTTATAGACTAGTTTATAGTCTACGGTGCCCTTTAAGTACCTGAGCACCCGCTTGAGCACAGTCATGTGCTGTTCATCCCAGCATGTATTAAACTGGCTCAAATAGCTGACCGCAAATGTCAAATCAGGCCTTGTACCGCAGGATAGATACATGAGCGATCCTATTATTTCTTGGAAAGAAAAATCCTCACGCCTTTCCCCCTTTGCAAGTCCTAGATTCAATTCCATTGGAGTAGCTACCGGCTTGCAGTCTTGCATTCCATATTTTTCTAGAATCTTTTTGGCGAAGCTTGCCTGTGATAGGGATATCTGCCCATTGGATCGCGTGATATGGATCCCTAAACAATCCTTGGCCTCACCTAAATCTTTAGTTTTGAACGCTTTTGCGATTGTCCTTTTGACTCTTTCTATGTCCACCACTGAACTTCCAAAAATATAGAAGTCGTCGACATAAAGTGCGATTGCAATCAAGGTATTATCATTTCCTTTTTTAATGTACACGCACGGATCATACTTCGATCTCGTAAAACCACTTTTAATGATATGATCATGTACTTTGACGTTCCAGCAACGTGCAGCTTGTTTGAGACCATAGATGGCTCTCTTCAGCTTGCATACTTTCTTATCATTTCCCTTTTTTATGAAAGATTCAGGTTGCTCCATGTACAGATCCTCATCCAAATCACCATTTAAAAATGCTGTGGTGACATCAATTTGGTGTACATTTAAATCCAATTCTGCTGATAATCCCAGCAGAAGCCTAATGGAAGAGAGCTTGACTACGGGAGCAAAGGTCTCGGTATAATCTTCTCCAAACTTTTGAGAGTAACCCTTGGCAACAAGGCGAGCCTTATGCCGTTGAACCTTTCCATCTGCTCCGATTTTCAACTTAAAAATCCATTTACTTTTGACGACATTAGCGTCTCTGGGACGATCGACGAGCTCCCAAGTCTGATTCTCCATAAGAGAGTCGTATTCCTCCTTCATAGCTTTCTTCCACAGGTCTTTATCAGAACGCTTCATAGCATCCATAACCGAAATTGGGTCAGGATCATTCGTGACATGGAAGTTGTATACCATGTCTTCATCTATTCTTCTGACTCTATTTCTTAGAGGATAACGCCGTTCCTCTGGCTCCTCTACAGCTTGAACCGGCTCTGTTGACGGTTCTTCGAAAGAGTCGTGAAACTCTTCTTCAACAATAGTGGGCGATGAACTTGGTGTCATAACCATGTTACTCTGGCTTGGGCCATCCTCAGGCGCCGCAGCCCTAGAAGTGCCTTGAGCAGTATCTGCTTCACCAAAAATTGGTACCTCTACATATTCTCGCCTCGATTTCTCCCTCGAAACCTGTGCACTGCGCTCAGGGGGTTTAATCTCCTTGATTACTTTTGACCGCTCGTCAAACACGGCGTCGCGAGCAACTATTATGCGGCGCGGATTGACCGGGTCGACAAATCTGTATCCCTTTTGCACTTCACTGTACCCAACGAAGACAAGCTCACGGGTCTTGGATTCGAATTTCCTTCGGCTATTATCTTTCACCAAAACCTGAGCTGTGGAACTAAAAACTTTTAAATTGGTAAGATCCACCTCATGATTTGTCCAAACTTCTTCGGGAACTTTCCCGGCGATTGCTAATGTGGGTGAGCGATTTTTCAAATAGATCGCAGTCCCCACCGCTTCTCCCCAGTACCGTTTACTTAGGTTACTGTCATGGAGCATGCATCTTGCCTTTTCAGTAATGGTGCGGATCGTCCTTTCCGCAACTCCATTCTGTTGAGGAGTATGAGTAACGCTCGTCTGGTGCGCAATTCCACATTTGGCCAAATAAGCCTGGAACTCCTTATTGGTATACTCAGTACCATTATCGCTTCTAAACCGTTTAATTTTCTTTTCGGTTTGGTTCTCTACCAGACGCTTGAACTCCTTGAACTTCTCTAATACCTCAGTCTTTTGCTTTATGACGTAACCGAAAACCTTTCGGCTAAAGTCGTCAATGAACAGGAGGACATATCTGTTTCCTCCCCAAGTCTCCACATCTATTGGACCAGCTAGGTCGCTATGTATTAGGTCCAGCATGCCGGAGGCTCTAAAAGACTTCTTCCGTTTAGGAAACTTTTTTACGCACTGCTTTCCTTGACTACAAGGAACACAAGGGGCTCCATCACCCTTTTTGCCGTAATCGAGGCCCTTGACAATTCTTTTCAAAATGTGCATTTGCGCGGGAGACAAATGGCCCAATCTCCGGTGCCATAATTCAAACTTGTTCTGATTATCTTCCCCTAAAAAAGCTGTCGCCTGATTACAACCGGAACCTAAAACATAAAGCCCGTTTTGGCGCGGTGCGGTAAACAATGCCTTACCATCTATTTTTACATTATTGTTAAAAACACTACATTTGGTTTTATCAAAAACAATAATATTTCCTGCATCTGCAAACTTTCATACAGACATTAAATTGGTAATTAGTTCAGGAATGTGAAGGACATCATTCATCTTCACTACAGTGTCACGTTCCCCATTACGCAGGTTTAACTCCACAGAACCTTGCGAAGTTGAAACAATTTTTTCGCTATTCGCGCAAGTTATCATTTTGGAGCAAGATTTCGTGGGGTTCAAGAGGGATTTCACCGGTGTCATGTGGGACGTGGCTCCTGAATCCAACACCCAGTTATCACTGCTACCTACAGATGACAACAAGGTCAAAAAGTCTGAGTTCGCGTTCACACTGGTCACCATGGCCGAATGCGCATTTGATTTCTTCTTATCCGGCTGCTTGGCCTTGAACTGCTTGCATTGCCACTTGAAATGGCCCTTCCGTTTGCAGAAGTGACAAACAATCTCTCTGGTGTGGTCTCTTCCTCCACTACCACCAGCGCTAGATGCTAACGCCGAATCATCCTTTGGTGCCTCATTCGACTCTTGACGTTGACCCTCCTTCAGAAGTGCTGATATAACCAGTTCTGAGGTACTTGTCGAGCGGGAATGCTCTATGGCCATTACTAACGGATTGTATTTGTCCGTCAATCCCGCCAGCATTATTATTCCGACAAACTCATCGTCAAGTCCGGCACCAATGCTTCGCAGCTGCTGCTGAATTCCTCGAACTTCCGTGACGTAGGCTTCCATACTTGGGTACGATTCTAACTTGATGCGAAACATTTTTCGCAGCAAGGAAAGCCTCCGCATTAGTCCAGCATCCGCATAGGCATTTTTTAGTGCCAGCCAAGTCTCCCGTGCCGTCTTTGCTTCCGTCACAAGGGGGTAGATGCCTTCCGAAAGCATCAGGCAGATCTTGGCTCTTGCTCTAGCATCACGCTTCACCAACTCATTTGAGGTCGCACTGAACGTATCTTGCACACAATCCCACAGATCATTGTCGATAAGGAGCATTTGCATAGAAAAAGACCATGTAGCGTAGTTTTCTTGCCCCGACAACTTGGAAATTTGCGTTGTATTTTGCGACGTCATTTTTTTAATCTTTTAATTCTCAATACTTACATAACTGTCCCTAAAATTTTGTATCAACGAGGCTACGCTTCTGGGCCCATAACCTGTTGTAAATTGGTATACTAAAGGGAGCTAAATAACAGAGTTAACACGCAGTTGGTTTATATAAGATCATTGTATTAAAGTAAGACATCACAGTTAGAAATAATTATCTGACTGACACAGAAAAAACTATAAACAACTTGTTACCTAGCAACTAAAGTAAAGACTATAAAATACAAACTCTATGGGACGTATGACGATTCCAACCTATTTTCAACATAGACATCTCCTTGCAATTTCGCATATTAAACCGCTCCAACACTGCCTGGATATAGGTCTTCTGACTGACCATGATTTTATCATCAACACGGTTAATATTTAAGCCTAAACAATACAACAATTCACCCAAATCTTTTAGCGAGAAATAATTTTTTAAGTCGTTTTTGACAGCGTCAAAAGAACTTTTTTCTTTGTAAAAGACAATTAGATCGTCAACATAGACTGCAAGTATTAAGGTTTCATTACCAAACTTTTTCAAGTAAACACATGATTCCGCGCATGTTCGTGCAAAGCCAATTTTTGATAGAATTTGATGCAATTTGATATTCCAGGCTCGAGCTGCCTGCTTCAAACCATAAATGGATTTTCTGAGCAAACAGACTTTACCTTCTGCCCCGCGCTCAGCAAATCCCTCAGGCTGTTGCATGTACACCTGCTCCTCTAAGTCTCCATTGAGGAATGCAGTATCAACATCCATGTGTTGGATCTTTAAATCCATTTCTGCCGCCAACGCTATAAGGGTACGCAGAGATGAATTTCGAACCACTGGAGCAAAAGTCTCGTTAGTCTAGTCAACTAGTCGCGCCTTATACTTGACTATTGAATCGTTCGCGTCCCTCTTTATCTTGAACACCCATTTACATGGAATAACCTTTTTATTTGGTTTATCCACTAATGTCCAAGTCTGTTTATTCAATAAGGCATTGTACTCATCCTTCATTGCTGAGATCCAGTTATCTTTATCATCGCTATTAATAGCTTCACGATAACTTTTCGGATCATCATACAACCAATCAACACCGTGAGTGCCGTACGAATAATAATCTGGAGGTTTACGTACTCTTTCAGGATACCTTCTCTCAGGACATACATCGTTAAGTTCATCTGAAGGAACTAGGGACAGATCACGTTGTTCATCCGAATGTAGAGACTCCGTGTCGCCAACCCCACCAGCTTCATCAGTCGCGTCCACAAAAACGTCAACTTGTTCTACCTCCATGTCCACACCTTCTGAAGTAGGTGAAGAAGTAGAAGCAGATGAGATAGAAATCTCTTGTGGAGATGTGGTATCTGACGAAGTTTGTGAAAAAAGATTAATGACATTAGGGCTCACAACAACTTCAGGCTGAACAGACTTATCCTTCAATCCTGAAAAATTATTTTCAAAAAACGTAATATCCCGTGACTTAATCAACCTCCGAGGGTTTTCCGCGCTACGGAAATAATAATTGCTTCGATGATCTGAATATCCAACGAAGATATGTTCAGAAGTTTTCATGTCAAGCTTAGTTCTCTGGCATGAAGGCACGTGAACTAAAGCTCGGCAACCAAACACCCTTAGATGAGACAGGTCGGGTTTACTACCACACCACATTTCATATGGCGTCTTACCATCAAGTGCACGATGAGGTGACCTATTCTTTAGATAAACACTAGTCTCAACAGCGTCTTGCCAAAAAACTTTCGACAAAGAGCTCTGTGCCAGCAAGGAACGGGCCTTCTCCACAATACTACGATTGCAACGTTCACTTACCCCATTTTGTTGAGGGCTGTATGGTACAGACGTTTCATGTCGAATCCCTTGAGCCTGCAAATAGTCTGTCAGCTCCTTGTTGACATACTCAGTACCATTGTCTGACCGAAGGGTTCGAATCTTAGTGCCAGTCTGTCTCTCAACAAGTGCTTGGAAAGCACAAAAAAACTTCTGAACTTCTGTCTTAGATGACATACAATAAAGGGATATAAAACGTGTATAATCATCTATAAAAATAATAAAATATTTATTACCTTTAAAAGATTCAGTGGTCAGGGGACCACAAACGTCCGTATGGACCAATTCTAATGGTGACGAAGCCTTCTTATACTTTATCCCTTTGAAAGGCTTCCGGGCCTGCTTACCCTCTACACAAGGTACACATGGTTCTTTGTCAACCTCAGTATACTCCACACCAACAGCTAGACCTTTTTTGAGTAGATCCATACCAATACGGCAGAGATGTCCTAGACGCTTATGCCAAAGCTGAAACTGGGACAAATTAGTGTGAACATTATAAGCTGAAACACCTTGCGGTTTAACTGTACAATTTAAAGTGTACAATCCACCACAAATAGAACCATGTAAAACAGGATCGTTTTAAAAAGAAACATCATTAGAATTATAAAAATTACAGCCTTTTTTATCAAAAACAATAGATAATCCTTTCTCTACTGCCTTTTTGACTGATAGTAAATTACAATCTAAGCCAGGAACATGTATAACATTAGAAATCTTCTTGAAATCGTTTTTCGTGTCAATTGCAACATCTCCTAAACCCACAGCCGGCAAACTTTTACCATTTGCTATAGTTATCTTCCCATCACAGGGTCGGTACCTATTAAACCATTCAGCATGTGGAGTCATGTGTGTAGACGCACCAGAGTCGATAATCCACTTCTCAGACATCTGAACACTTGGTGCAGACAAAGCAAGTTCCTTGACATCATCCAAAACCACTTCTGTGACACATGCATCCATAATCCCTGAACTAGAAGCAGTCAGTCCCTTATCTTCAGAACAACTTTCTGTAGAGCAACTCGCCTTTGCCTTTTTCTCCTTCCTTTTGAGAGGACAATTAGGACTTTTGTGCCCTGGCTTCTTACATCGAAAGCAAATAACCTTGTTAGTATGCAACGCAGCCACATCATGTTTAGTCTCCTTCGTCATTTCGCTCAACAACTTAGTCCTCACCAAATCTGTTGTGACTTCAACGCTCCCATTCTCAAGCGCCATTATCATGGGCTCGTAGCGAGATGTTAGACCTCCCAATATGATAGCTGCTAAAGAACTATCTTCTATGGTTTTGCCAATATCGGCCAGGTCTAGTGCTGTTGTTGTTATTGCCGTTAAGTAAGCTTCTAAATCAGAAAAGTCAGATAAGGAGTACCTGTACAACTTACGTTCCAACGTCAGTTTACGACCCAAACTTCGATCCTCGTAGGATTTCGTAAGAGCATCCCACTCTTCTTTTGCGGTCTTAGCTGGTCGAACGATCGAAATAGCAGCGCCATCCACAGTAAGGCATATTTTAGAAAGAGCCTTTTCATCCTTCCGTACATCGTCGGGCGTCTTATTCCCTTCGACAACTACTCCGCTTACGGTTTCCCACAATCCTTCATGGATTAACAACATACGCATTTTAAATTTCCACACAGTGTATCCTTCTCTATTACAAAGTATCGGAATACCATTTAGTGACATACCAGAAACTGCAGACGACATGTTTGTAGAATTTCACCACAAATCTCCTTTTAAATTCGATCGTAGATAAAATAAAGAGCACCCTTCGTGCTGATAACGTGTTGTAATTATTGTGGTCTGCAGAATCACGTTTCTAAATAAATTAGTGGAAATAGCGAAATGAAAAACTTGTAAACGTACGATGGTTGCTATTCAAAGTTAGAACACATATCCTTTTTATTTGACATTAGAAAAGACATTTAAAACCTATCAAAAAAAATATCATAACAAGTAGGTTTTACAACAAGGACCCCCCTTTTTTTGCTCTACATAAATGACCTTCCGAGGCAAATAAAGCACCCCATGGTACTATTTGCCGATGATAGCACCGTAATTATTAAATGTGATGATCCCAATACTTATGAAAATGAAATAAATATGACATTAAATAGAATTATAACATGGTTTGACCACAATAATCTAATTATTTTAGTTATATCTTATAATTTTAGTCTTTTCTAAGTTTATAACTTAGAAAAGACTAAAATTATGCATTTTTATCAGAGAATACCAAATACAATCCTTGACATTAGCTATTTAGGGACAAAAATAGTATCAACTACTGCTACTAAATTTCTTGGTATTAATATAATACAACAATTTAACTTGGAGTCCCCAGACAGACGAAATATGTAGTCAAAGTCAAAGCATTTATTTCAAATAGGCACATAAAAGGCACTTTTGAACGTCAACATTTACATTTAAATAGAATTGATTCTAGTCGCCCCTTCCAAAAGGTAGTTTCGTATGGAGAAGAATGGGCAAGAAACTCCATCGTTACTCTTTTAAAATGTGTTACAATACTTTGTATAGGTACATTAATTATATAATTATGTGTAAAAAACTTAATAAATTTACATAGATGCTCTCTATAAACAATCAAAAATAGTAAGCCTAGAATCCGAACTAACAGCCTATCACGCCTATGTTGCATCAACATTCAGATATGGCGTAATATACTGGGGCAATTCAGTTGATGGAGAACTCGTATTTAGAGCCCAAAAAAGATTTGTGTCAGAGCTATGTGTAGCCATAAAAGTACAGACAGTTGTCAATCGTTCTTTATACGTCTAAAAATTCTTACCTTGCCATCGCTGTACATATACGAAACAAATATGTTCGTCAAATCTAACATTTCATTATACAAAATAGCTACTAAAAGTTACTACCGAAAATTACGCGATAAAATTGAGTCAGAACTCGAAGTGACTCATGGCAAAACTGCACTAATGAATAAAAGTACCTTCTGTATGGCCAAAAAATATTTAACAAACTACCTGAAAAAATAAAAACGTTAAACCTGGACAATTTCAAAACAGAACTATTAAGAATATTGATAAATAAATGCTATTACTCGCTACAGGAGTATTTGGACGATAATTCTATAATTACTGCTTCAGAGAATTGTACATCACCTCACCTATTTTGATGATTTAGAATTTTATTTGACATTGGCATTATTATTTATTTATTTATTTATTTATTGACACACCAACGACTTATTCACTAAAACATTACATTAAAAATATTCCACATTTATGACACATAATCTATGACATTTATTGACATTAGTTCTATTTTCAATTTGTATTGATATTTTAGAGACTTTAGGTAGGTATTTGTTGCGAGTTAAAAGGCGAATAATGATCTGTGTATTTTATTAAAAGACGTTGCTTATACGACTCCGTACAAATCAAAATAAATAGGGTACATTAACAAAAACTTATAACTAACACAATTTGTTAATGTCGGTAGAATGTGCCGAGCTCCCTTCGGAGTAGCGCGATGATACAGCGCGCGAGTCAATATTCCTTTCACCTTAGTGCGCGCGGACGCCCGGTGGCGACCGGCTGTATGCGCTCCTCTGTTGGTATGTCTATATTGTTTATCGTAAGTATGAGCTGCTACAATATGCATGTACCTATTGATATTGATTTTATTACTGATGTGAAAGTTTACAAAATTCTACTTCATTGTTATCTCAAAGTTAAATTGGTATTAAAAGTAAAAAATTCGACAATGTTAATTTAATATATTTGTACGCCTCTGGGCAAAACATAGAGGATCTACCTACCTGTAACATCTGGCACACTATTGTAATTTGACCTATGTTTACAAATAAAGCATTCTGATTCTGATTCTGAAGATGAATCGCTCAAAGCAGTACATATGTAGAAATAGGTAAGAACCTCGCCAATAAATTTACACAGACCCGCGCCCTGCCACAACCAACCATTTCACAAGGCACTAATTCGTCATCATCATTCGTTCTAGATGAAACAGACCCATCCGAGATTATATCTGTGACTAACTCTCTCAGGTCTAATGCAGCCCCCGGATTCGGCCGGCATCTCACCTTCCATATGTAAAAGATATTCATCCACTTTGGCACCCGTCCTAAATTACATATTTAACCTCTGTTTCCAGACTGCGACCTTTCCAACTTTATTCAAAAAGGCGATAATACACCCAATCTTCAAGGGTGGGGATAAAAAGTCAGTACATAACTACCGCCCCATAGCGGTCCTTACTTCACTATCGAAGGTTCTTGAGCGTTTGATCAACAAAAGACTAGTACACTACCTGCAAAAGCTTAACTTGATCTCACCCCAGCAGTTTGGTTTTAGAAAGAATAAAAGTACTAGTGACGCGAAAGAAATAAACTTAACGCCCACAAAAAAGTTCTCACCATATTCCTTGATCTGGCCAAAGCCTTTGATACCATTCCGACTTCAACACTTCTAAATAAACTTGAACAGTTAGGTATCAGAGGCTTACAGTTACAGTTCTTTCACAGTTATCTTACAAATCGGACACAATTTGTCAAAATAAGTGATCATACAAGTGATGATCTTCCAATTTGCTACGGTGTGCCACAAGGCAGCATCCTTAGGCCGACTCTCATTCTTGCTTTTATTAATGACCTTTGTAATTTAAACATCAATAACGCCAAAATTGTGTCAATCGCAGATGATACTGCTCTTACTTTCTCAGCCGACTCATGGTCGGAGCTTCAGAATTCAGCACAAATTGGCTTCAACTCTGCTAATGAATGGCTACTTTCTCACACTCACATTAAACATATTAGAAGTTGCAATGTAGCATCACTATTATGAGTAAAAAACCTAGTCTGTGGTCTCTATTGGCTATGGTCTCTCTCTTACAATGGCGGTTGCGTTGTATAGCGGTATGTTGACTTGCATTTAATAATTAAAAGGTTTCTCCAAACGAACACTTTGTTTCTCTGGTCTCCCATAATATAATCTAACAGGTTATGGGCCCAGGCATGAAAGATTGAGAGGACTTTTCGCGAGTTTGTGTCGATTAAGTCGCGGAGTAGCCCGTGGTTCGAACAAGCAAACGAAGTGGCGAATGATTTGCGCGGCAATTCTATTGAGTGTTAGATTGCGTGAAGGCGTGCATAGTAAAAATGTCGAACTCGGAGAATATTAACAGTAAGACGATCGTTCTAAATGGTCGCAATTGGCAAGCGTGGCGTTTTCAAACGACAATAGTTCTCCGTTCGAAGAAGCTGTTGGGAATAGTGACAGGCACTGAAGTGAGGCCTGCGGAAGCTGGTAAAACTCAAGAATTATGGGATGAGAGAGAAAATAAGCCCAAGAAGTAATGGTTACCAGAGTGGAGGAGACAGTGATGACATATTTGATTTCATGTTCCAGTAGTCATGAAATGTGGCAGAAGTTATGTACCTTATATGAACCGGCAACAAGAGCTGGGGTGCATTTGTTGCAACAGAGATTTTTTTATATAAAGTATGAGGACCCCATAGCTGTGTTCATAAGTAAGATTGAGGAGTGTGTCAATCAGTTGGCAACAGCGGAAGAAAGGGTATCTGAAAATATGATAATTACAAAGATACTTATGTCATTACCCGACAAATACAAACATTTTGTCTCAGCATGGGAAAGTATTCCAGAAGAAAAACAGAAGCTGCAGGAGCTGACAGGCAGGTTGCTAGTTGAAGAGGAGCGCAGTGGAAATGGTGCAATTTCCAGTGCCAGTAGCAGCGGACAGCAAAATTCTGCATTGGTAGTTGGTGAGCAGCGTACTATAAAGTGCTTCGAGTGTGGTAAAATAGGCCATAAAAGGGTTGTCTATTGTTTGCCCGAAGATTATATGCCATAATCATCATTTTCCCGAATTTCATTTACCCGAATTGCATTTGCCCGAATGTTTCATTTGCCCTAAAAGACATATTATGACATACTTTTAATTGCCCGAATTTTAGATACCATAAGATACGAATGCCATAAGTATTGTTTGCCTTATTTTTATGTGCCATAATAATTATTAGACATCATATTTAAATGGCATAATATTTAAATGTGCATGGTTTTTTTTTCTGTGCATGGTTGATGGTGGGCTAGGTCGACGGAGCCCCTATTCGCGGGGCTCCTACTTCTGTGTGGTTTATAAAAAAATAACCACGAAGGGGATGGCGGGGTCTATTCGCTCGCTTCGCTCGCTCACACGACCCCGCCATCCCCTTCTAACCTAACCTGTCCGAGTCGGGGTGCCCTAAAGTCCCAATTGCATCCAATTTCTCTTGATATAAACAACCGTTACACACCCGATGTCGATGGCAAATTATGTTATGGCATATCATAATTATGGCATGTGATAATTAGGGCTTACAATGATTATGACAAATGATGTTATGGTAAGTGACTTTATGGGAAACAATGATTCTGGCACGTGACTAATATGGCAAATGAGAGTAGGGCAAATGAGTATTATGTCTGTTGACTATTATGGCAAATGATATTAGGGCAAATAAAATTCGGGTAAACGGCGGTTTAACCCATAAAAGGTATGAGTGTAGAAATAGAAAGTGTAATAACTGCCACAAGATGGGTCATTTAATGAAAGACTGTAAGTTGCAGAAAAAATAAATCTATTGAGAAAAAAACATTTTACAAAAAAAAACAACCGACTTCAAAAAAAAACACTACAAAGTGCAAAATAACTTTAATTTCGGAAGTCGTTGTCTATGGTTTTGTATTTTCGTTTTTTGCCACCGACTTCCGAAATAAAAGTTATTTTGCACTTTGTAGTGTTTTTTTTTTGAAGTTGGTTGTTTTTTTTTGTAAAACGTTTTTATTTTTCACTTTTTAGTTGTGGTACCTACCACACACACATTCGTATACCTCTACTAGCTATGTAAATAACAGTGAGAGGAAGTTATTTTAACTTCATCATTATACACTAAGTGGAAAAAATACGTGAAGTGAAAAAAGATAAGTTAACTGAAAAACTACCAAAGCAAAGTTGTAAAATTTATATGGGACCACCCTTGAAGCATACCCTATCAATTAAAAAAAGAATTTTCGAAATCGATCCACAATTGCCGGAAATATCGCGTAACAAACATACAAAAAACAACCGACTTCAAAAAAAACACTACAAAGTGCAAAATAACTTTAATTTCGGAAGTCGTTGTCTATGGTTTTGTATTTTCGTTTTTTGCCACCGACTTCCGAAATTAAAGTTATTTTGCACTTTGTAGTGTTTTTTTTGAAGTCGGTTGTTTTTTTTTGTAAAATGTTTTTATTTTTCACTTTTTAGTTGTGGTACCTACCACACACACATTCGTATACCTCTACTAGCTATGTAAATAACAGTGAGAGGAAGTTATTTTAACTTCAAACACTAAGTGGAAAAAATACGTGAAGTGAAAAAAGATAAGTTAACTGAAAAACTACCGAAGCAAAGTTAGTAAAATTTATATGGGACCACCCTTGAAGCATACCCTATCAATTAAAAAAAGAATTTTCGAAATCGATCCACAATTGCCGGAAATATCGCGTAACAAACATACAAAAAAAAAACAACATACAGTCGAATTGAGAACCTCCTCCTTGTTTGAAGTCGGTTAGTAAGTATCTATTTCAATTCAAACTCAGTCGCATACATTAACCTGTGTTGGTCCCAAAAGTCAAGATTAGGTAGTTACAAATCCTTATACCCCAGTTACCTTCCACAGCTGTAACAAATCGCGCATGATAAGAGTCTTTATGGTAATTAAACATATATTTTTTTCGAAATAGTTTTTATAACCTTTGTAGTGAGTACAGGCGTGATATTATGTTGTGTGATGGCGTAAACAATGCTTAGATATGCTATAGCAACAATCGCGGTTAATCTGCTGTTATTCATTGAAGAGTTCCCCCGATTTCTACAAGATCCCATCATCAGATATTGAAATGGTGACAATGAGACCACACGGAAAGCTCCAGCTTTCAAATAAAAAAAGAATCATGAAAATCGGTTCAACCAGTCGCAAGTGAGGTAACAAACATAAAAAAAAAAAAAATACAGTTGATTTGATAACCTCCTCCTTTTTTTGAAGTCGGTTAAAAAAACAACATACAGTCGAATTGAGAACCTCCTCCTTGTTTGAAGTCGGTTAATAAGTATCTATTTCAATTCAAACTTAGTCGCATACATTAACCTGTGTTGGTCCGAAAAGTCAAGATTAGGTAGTTACAAATCCTTATACCCCAGTTACCTTCCACAGCTGTAACAAATCGCGCATGATAAGAGTCTTTATGGTAATTAAACATATATTTTTTTCGAAATAGTTTTTATAACCTTTGTAGTGAGCACAGGCGTGATATTAGGTATGTTGTGTGATGGCGTAAACAATGCTTAGATATGCTATAGCAACAATCGCGGTTAATCTGCTGTTATTCATTGAAGAGTTCCCCCGATTTCTACAAGATCCCATCATCAGATATTGAAATGGTGACAATGGGACCACACGGGAAGCACCAGCTTTCAAATAAAAAAAGAATCATGAAAATCGGTTCACCCAGTCGCAAGTTAAGAGGTAACAAACATAAAAAAAAAAAAAAAATACAGTCGAATTGATAACCTCCTCCTTTTTTGAAGTCGGTTAAAAACAAGAATACCAATTCTAAAACTTCATTTGCAACAAGAGAAATTCAAGGTAATTTATTAAATTCAAATAATTTCGTGTTAGATTCAGGGGCAAGTGACCATATGTGTTATATTAAAGAGATGTATTCAGAATTTTGTGAAATAAAAATAAAAGATTTGTTACAATTGGCGATGGTAACAATTTAGAAGTTTTGGGTATTGGAAAAGTTGATGTGTATGCCTATAATGATTCAGAGTATACTCTCTGTACTTTACATGATGTATTCTATGTGCCTCAATTAAATGTGAATTTGTTTTCTCTCGGGTCAGCCATTAATAAAGGTCACAAGATAGTTTCAGATTCCAATGGATGTAAGTTTTATAAAAATGAATCTGTAACGGCTGTAGCTGACAGATATGATAAAATGTATGTGATGAAATTTAAATTTAGTGATGTAGCTTTGCTAACTTTGACAGATTGGCATAGTAAGATGGCACACCAAAATTATCAGTATGTAAAAGAGTTTTTAGATTTAAAAGGCATAAAATATGAAGGGCAGACTGATCAGTGTTTACCGTGTATACAGGGAAAACAGCATAGGTTACCTTTTCATCAGAGTAGTAGTAGGTCAGTTGAACCAGGTGAACTTATACACATAGATCTCTGCGGTCCAATGCAGGAAGTATCAGTAGGGGGCTCTTCGTATTTTCTTTTATTGAAGGATGATTATAGTAGTTACAGGTTTGTTTATTTTATAAAGAATAAGTATGAAACTAAAGAGAAAATTGAGGAATTTATAGAGCACTTTGAAAATGAGTTTAGGTGTAAAATAAAAAGATTTAGGTCAGGTAATGGGACAGAGTTTGTGAATAGAGCAGTAGAGAATTTATTTAAGAAAAAAGGCATAGTACATGAGTTAACAGTTAGTTATACTAGTATGTTTGTAGGCAAAGAAATGACACAACCGATTAGCGTAGTAACTGGTTTATTACTGAAGATCGCGCGGCGTGCGACCGTCGCGGTACATAACACTGCACTCCTTTCACATTATTTTGAAGACCTGACAATATACAAAAAACTATAATTAGATATACTTCTTATAATCTACTGGGTTCCTCTGTCTCTTAGATCGCCCAAGGGCTCGGCCAACTTCTGGTTCTGGTTCCGGTTCACGGCTGTTTGAATTGAGATCAGTGGCCGAGCGCTCGGAGCGTGTACAATCTGATTCGGGTAAAGGATTTTCCCTCGCCTCTTCCCACTCATCACCATCTTTCCCGTCCAACTCGGCGACAACATCTGCAACACTATGATCCTCAGTCACCACCGCAGGTTCCTCTACTCTAATTACTTCAGTGCTAACGTTCGCCGAGTGTGGTGATGATGATGGTGAGACAGACACTGTGGGAGCTGGCGGCTGTATGGGTGACGGTCTGGGAGGATGTAACGTAACATATGTGGCCTCTTCCCCCTGACCTTCACCACCATTAACTTGTTTATGGACAGAACACGAACTATGAAATTTCCTTATCTGGTCTAGGTGCCTCACACAGGACACATCAAAATTCTCAAAATGAACATTAAACATTATTTTTTAGTTCCTATTTTATCTCTTATTCTACCTACCATCCATTTAGCCTTTCTAGCAGAAAACCATCTTGCCCATACTAATTCACCCACTTCAAAACTCCTAGCTTTGTTTAAATCTGTTTCTTTTGAGTTAGGTTCATTTACTTCCGATAGCTGATTTTTCAGTGGTAGTATTAAGTCTAACCGAGACCTCAAGTTACGTCCAAACATCAGTTCAGCCGGTGTTGAACCAGTACTGCAATGTTTTGAGTTACGGTACTCGAATAAGAACCCCACCAATTTTTCGTGAATTTCACGTGATGCACAACCTTCGTTAAGTATGCATTTAATCATTTTCTTGCAAGTCTTAACAGAGTTTTCTGCTTGACCGTTACTAATTGGATGATAGACAGGGGAATTTAGGTATTCAATTCCGTTATTTCCACAAAAAACATTAAATTGTTGTGAACATATTTTACTATCGTTGTCAGACACTAATACGTTTGGAATTCCAAAAGTGGAAAAAACATCTTTTAGTTTAACAATCAGCGTGCTGGTTGAGGTGCCGCAGTTCATATGGATGCATTCCAACCATTTACTATAAGCGTCAATTATTATAAGGTAATCCGCTTGTCCTATTGCCATGTAATCAATGTGAATACGATGCCAGGGCCCGGCTCGGCTGGGCGCGGCCAGGGCACGGGGGGCGCGCGCGGTGGCGCACTACGCACACTTGCGCACGCGCTGCAGCTACCTATCCAACGCTCAATATCTGCATCGATTCCCGGCCACCACATCCTACTACGCGCCGAGCATTTTGTTTTAACTATACCAAAATGTGCTGTACCTAATTCTTGCAACATCTTTTCTCGAAATATTGTTGGCATGACAATACGATGACCACGAAATAGGCAACCACTGTTAACCTCTAAATCGGTTTCACAAAGGAAATAAGACATAATAGTTTTACATTTAATTTTTCGCGGCCACCCGCGATTCATATAATTAATCACTGTTTGTAATACCTTATCGCCCGCCGTGGCGAGCTTGATTTGTTCAAATGAAACCGGTTTTGTTGTTGCATCTAGGAACAAAAAGGGAATAGGCATCTCCTCTTCGCCCGTCCTATTACTTTCGTGACTATTGCTGAAAGTAGCCGGCAACGGAGCTCGTGAAAAAAAATCGGCAACTATATTGTTTTTGTTCCTTATATATTGAATGGTATAGTTATAAGCCGACAGAATTATTGCGTAACGTTGAAGACGGAGTGCGGCCGTTAGAGCTATTCCATCCTTTTTACCAAAGATTGAAAGAAGCGGCCTCAAAATAAAAGGTTCTTGCATCCGTACAAATATTGGTGGAAACGTTTAACGCCAAATACAATAGCCGTCGCCTCCTTCTGAATTTGGCTATAATTCTTTTCGCTCGTCGATAAGGAACGGGAGCCGAAGGCGATCGGTTTCTCGGTGCCATCAGACTGTATATGCGCGAGCACCGCTCCGAGGCCGGCGGGCCCCGCGTCCACCGTGAGCAGGAGCGGCGCGCGCGGCTCGAAGTGCGCCAGCACGCGCTCCGATGCCAGCTCGCGGCGAACCGCGTCCAGCGCGCGCTGGTGCTGGGGCTCCCACCTCCAATTTACACCCTCGCGTAGTAATTCGTGCAGCGGATTCATCAATGAAGATGCGTTCAGAACAAAATTCCTATAATAATTTACTACACCGAGAAACCTCTTTAATTCCTGTGCACTGGTGGGTACCTGGGCCTCTAAAATAGCTTCTACCTTTTTAGGACAGGTTCTCAGGCCGTTCTTATCGATCGTGTAACCCAAGTAAGTTACACTTTCCTGGAAAAAAGCACATTTGCTTTTTTCGAGCCTTAGCCCCGCGTCCTGCAACCTACCTAATAATTCACGGAGCCTAGCCAAATAGAAAGAAAAGAAAGAAAGAAAATGCGTTTATTTGCGGTAAACATGACGCAAAAAATAACACAAACACAGAAAATATGAAAAGGTTGGGGGAAACATGCGTCACATCTACGCAAAACGGCTATCGCTCAGCATTATGCCGCGACCCTATACAAGACAGAGCCCCAGCGCTGGTTTTCAGCGACAGCCGGCGCTGACGTAGTGACGTCGTCCGGTGAGGCAAACAATAATTAGGACGCTGTACCAGTACAGCGTACTTACGAACGTTGCACTTAAATAAAAATAATATAAATGTTAGGTATAGAATATACTAAACAGACAACATGTAAAAGGAAATATACATGCTACGAGAATATCATCCTCAATAACGTTTTACGGCAACATTTCAAAGCGTCTTATTTGACGTACACCCAACATACATACACCAACCAAAGAAACGCTATGATGTAAGGAATTACAAAATGGCCAATGATGTAATGTGTTACTAATATTATGCAAAAGTTATGTGTCAGTGCTACAAGCGTTGGTGTGTGAATGTGAAAGATGAGATGAGATGGACCCAGTAAAAATACCAAAACCTTGGAAAGTGGAGGGTGGAGGGTGACCCGACATGCCAAACATTTCCTTAAAGAGAGCTTTGGAGCTCCAAAAACAGGAAGTTATGAGAAAATAATGTAAGTCAGAGTCATGAATAGAATTAGTACAACATAGAAAAACATAACTTAAATAAATAATACGATTGTTGGAATTAAATTTGAAATCTGATTATAAATGAATGAATAGAGAAATAATTATTTAGCATTATACATGAACAAGCAAAGATCAAAATGTATTTCAATAAATAGGCTGTCAACACAGAATTAATGTGGACAAGGGAAACGCCGCCAGCAGTCCCGGCAAACGGGACTGAATGCCATGCTGCAGCGCTGCTGGAGATCCAAAACCAAGCACCGCAGGCCATGACCCATGAGGTGAGCAAAGAATAAAAAATAATAGAATTAAAAACTCATTGTTCAGAGAGTTGTACATGCAACAATAACTTCCTAAGTTGAAATTTAAATGACTGTTTTGTTTTTAGGCCTCGCATTGGCGATGGAAGGTCGTTCCAGCAGCGCGTGGCCGCAAACCTGAAGCTACCTCTGAAAGCTGCGGTTTTATGTTGCTGCATGTTTAGCGGGCCAACAACAGAACGAAGACCATATTTGTAATGAGCTTGTCCCCAAGTGAGTTTTTCATATAAGTAGTGCGGCTTATGGGTTGTCACAATCCCGAACATTAAATTCGCCAAATGAAGTTTCCGCCTGGCAGCCATTTTTAGTGTCTTGAGTTGATTTATGTACGGTGTCACATGATGCCTGCGAGGGACAGAAACACAGAAACGAACACAGGCATTCTGGATTCGCTGAATTGACCTATCTGTCCTACCAAGCAGGCAGGGCCCATAGACAGTGTCACAGTAATTGAGCTTAGATAGGATCAGACTGTCAACCAGTTGTTTTCTAAGTGGTACGCTAAGGAAATTTCGTATACCATATAATACCTTAAGCCTATAAAAACAATTCCTGAATACGTTTTTTAAATGAGCCTCGAAACGCAGCTCTGGATCTAGGATTAGTCCCAGACTACATGCCTGTTCTACTCGCTCAATGATCTCACCCTTAATCAGAATCTCTGGTTTGGCAGACAGTATTGCAGCAACTTGTTTTTTTGTACCCAGCACCATGAACTTGGACTTCAGGGGGTTCAGAACTAAAGAGTTCTCTTCAGACCAGGTCACCACTCTATGCAGGTCCTCATTTAACTTTTGCACTGCCAACGCTGTATCATCCCCTTTAAAGGATATGTACAACTGGATATCATCAGCATACATGTGATATTTGCAGTTTACAAAGGATCCGGTAACATCAGCACTGTAGAGGATGTACAGCAAAGGCCCCAAAATCGATCCCTGAGGGACTCCCCTAGACACCTGGAGTGGAGGGGATGACACAGTCGATCCGTCTTCCCTGTGGATCTGCACGTACTGCGACCTGCCAGTCAAATAGCTATTAAACCAATCCACAGCATCACGGTCAAAGCCATAGTATGTTAGCTTAGACAGCAGTAGACTGGTATTAATAGCATCGAAAGCCCGTGAGAAATCCAGCAGGACCAGGATCGACCCCTCCCCTCTATCACGCGCCTCCAGGATATTGCCCACCACATCTGTCAGAGCCGTTGCAGTGCCTCTTCCCTTACGGAAACCTGACTGAAGTTCAGGGAGAATGTTGTTAGCCTCCAAGTATTCAATCATCTGTAGATACACTACACGCTCCAGAATCTTTGACAGGCAGGGCAGTATACTAATTGGCCTGAGATCCTTCAAATTGGCCGGATCACTAATTTTAGGGATAGGGCGAACAATTGCGCGTCGCCAGAGGCCAGGGAAAGTGCGCGATTCTATTGACCTGTTGATGATATCAGTGATGACTTGTAGGGTAGTTGGGAATGTGAGTGTTAACATTTCCAAACTGATACCATCAACACCCTGAGCGTTAGATCGTAGACTCTTGACTATCTTCAGAATTGTCTCCTGGTTGGTTGTAGTGAGCGAGAACTCGGCTGGACTGTGTCTGCGAGAATAGAAGCAGGACATTAGTGAGACATTATCATTAGTTATAAGTCTATTTCAGTCATACAATCTTGCTAACCAATTCTTGGAGCCCACTAGAATAACTTCCACTAGTGCCACATGCCTAGATAACATTTATACAGATGTTATACCAACCCACAAAGAAATTATTAACTTGATAGACTCAGATCATTGCGGACAATTGATTACTATTTCTAATTTAAACAAAAGAGTTACTAAAAAAGATATCACTGCTAACCCTAAAACTACTAATCGCTTGGAAACATTTAAATCTAAACTTTTAAATAAATTACCACTTCTGTTGACTAATGATGACCCTAATCAACGATATAATGATTTTTTTAAAATATATTGCACACAATTCAATACCACATTCATTCCAAAGACGTTCTCAGTTAATAGTAATGCTTCCTTCAGTGACTGGGCCACCATTGGTATACATACAAGTAGGAAAAGACTTTATGAATTGTATGATGAACGGGCATGTATAAACACTGCTGAATTTAATTTATATGTCAAGAATTATTCAAAATTATTTAAAAAAGTTTGTAGTATAGCCAAGTCACGTTATTTGAGTTCAAAAATTAAAAATAGTGGTAATGTAATTAAAATGACATGGAGTATCATTAATAGCGAAACGGGAAGGTCATGCAACCGATGTAGTGACTACAGCCTAGCTATTGATGACAATATAATTAAATCAGATTCTCAAGTCGCCGCGGCCTTTGAAAATTTCTTTGCAGAGATTCCCGTATCGACTACTAAATCTCTTAACTCTTCACCCACTGCTTCAGAGTCTTTACTTAAAGAAAACGTTCCAGTTTGTGATTCTGAATTTTATTTCCAATATGTCACGTGTAAAGATATAATTAAAACCTTTCACACGTTAAATGTTAAAAAGACCGCAGATCTATGGGGTAATTCTGTGGACGTTGTTAAGTCGATTATAAACATTGTAGCACCAACTTTAGCTGTTATTTTTAATAATTGTATTGACCGTGGTGAGTTTCCTGATCTTATGAAAAGCAGTAAAATAATACCGTTGTTTAAATCGGGTAGTACATCAGACCCTACTAATTATAGACCTATATCAGTGCTACCTACCTTTAGTAAAATTTTTGAAAAGCTTATTCTAAATCAAATGCAAAGATTTTTCAACGTACAGACGCCAGCACATCAAGCTACTACAATCTGTCAAATTTCTTTAATAGATTTTCAACTTTATCGCTAAAGCATTAAGGTTCAAGGTTGATTGGGAAAATTTGACAGTTTCGGGTAGCTTGACCTGCTGGCGTCTGTACATAAATTACTGCATAACAAACAGTTCGGTTTTACAAGGGGTCGTTCAACTACCGATGCCGGAGTTGAACTTCTAGGGCATGTATATAATGCATGGGAGGACAAATGCGATGCGTTGGGCATCTTTTGCGATTTGTCCAAGGCATTCGATTGTGTTCTTCATGAAACATTAATCAGGAAACTGCACCACTACGGAATCCGGAACGCCTCTCTGGATCTTCTTACTTCTTATTTAAGTGATAGGATTCAGAGAGTTGATGTTAACGGGAAAAGATCTCCCGGATCGGTAGTAAGAATGGGGGTCCCTCAAGGCTCAATTCTAGGTCCATTTTTATTTCTTATTTATATAAATGACTTGCCTTACCTCATAAAGGATAAACATGATATAGTGCTGTTTGCAGACGACACTTCACTTTTATTTAAACTCAAACGTCAGCAGCTGGTTACTGACAATGTAAATAGCGCCCTCGCAAAAGTAGTTAACTGGTTTAAGGTTAATAACCTTCTTCTTAACGAGAAAAAAACTAAATGTATTAAGTTTACGTTACCACATGTTAGACAGGTAGAAACAAGTGTTCTCATAAAGGGGGAAGAGTTGAAACCCGAAAATACCACAGTATTCTTAGGCATAACTTTAGACGCCAAGCTGCAATGGGGCCCCCATATAGATAAAATGTCAAAAAAGCTTAGCTCTGCAGCATACGCTGTTAGAAAAATTCGTGGTTTAACAGATTTAGAGACAGCCCGTTTAGTATACTTCAGTTATTTTCATAGTGTAATGTCGTACGGTATTCTGCTGTGGGGAAATGCCGCCGATATTCAGACGATTTTTGTTTTACAAAAAAGGGCAATTCGTTCAATTTATAAATTAAGTCCCAGACACTCCCTCAGAGAAAAATTTAAAGAGATTAATATAATGACTGTGCCTTCTCAGTATATTTATGAAAATCTTTTGTATGCACATAAAAATATTAATCTGTTTAAAAAATACAGTGATATCCATAGTATAAATACTAGGAACAAACACAAATTTGTTGTTCCTACAACCAGGCTCAAGAAAATAGGTGGCTCGTTTAGATGTCAATGTATACATTTTTATAATAAACTTCCTAGCCACATTCAAGAACTAAGCCTTAATAAATTCAAATCTTTTATAAAAAGGAAACTATGCCAGAAAGCCTATTATACTGTCAAATACTTTATTGAGGACAAAAAGGCTTGGGAGTGAGCTGTTCCAATAAATTTACACAGGGAATGTTGATTTATTTTATTGTTTTTTTTGCTAACTATTGTACTTTTAATCTTTGCTATAAGTATCTATAATTTTTTACATATACAATGACATGAATATTTACTGTATAAAGTATTATATTATTTTAATTGTTGTGAATGTGAGGACTATGTGGGTTATTATTCCAGTTTTAATCATGTTCTGGCAGTTTGAGTAGTTTATGTGGCCTACCCAAATGTCCTTTCTTTGGTATTGTTCGTCGAATCGTTGAGCTCCTTAAGTTCTGAGTCGAGCTGCACGGTTACTGACAAATGCGTGCACTGTCTGGACAGGTCCACTCAATCTGTGTGGTTCTTTTCTCAAAAGTCCATTTCAGACACCAATCTGCATGGTCCTCAATGATTATGTCCGGATTTTATATACACATTGACATTAATGAATTTTATATACATATACTATGACAAGAGTATTTACTTTGTAAAGTATTATGCTATTATTTTAACTATTGTGAATGTGAGAACTATGTTGGTCATTGCTTTTTTTTTTTTTTGTATTTTTACTCTTAGTGTAATCATGATCTGGCAGTTTGAGTAACTTGTGCGGCCTACTCAAATGTCCTTTCTTTGGTATTGTTCGTCGAATCGTTGAGCTCCTTAAGTTCTGAGTTGAGCTGCACGATTGCTGACAATTGCGTGCACTGACTGGACAGGTCCACTCAATCTGTGGGGTTCTTTCCTCAAAAGACCATTTCAGACACCGATCTACATAGCCTTCACATGATCTGACCAAGATTCTGTCTGGACTTTAAAAGAGACTGTGACCTCTGAGTTTGTTTCGGCCTTTCTTCTCAGAGTAGTCAGATAGGAAACGCCGACCTCATCTAGTTTAAAAAAAAATATGATTGACGTGTAAAAGTGTTTGTAAAAACCTACTTACAGAAATAAAATCATTTATCATTTATCATTTATCATTACAGCTTCCTGGTACATCCAAAAAAGCCGCATTGATACTATCTGGATTGTCAAAGTTTCTTGGCAGTAGCCTTTCCTTATGATCTGGAAGCACATCTGACTTCAGATTACGCCACAGTAGTTTGGGGTCCTTACTTTGATCATTAATTTTTATCTTGAAATATGCTGCCTTTTCCCTCACCAGTGCGGCGGCGGCCTCATGCTTAAGATCCAGGTAGTACTGCTTATGATGCGGTTCTTTAGTTTTACGACATCTTTCCCTGGCTTCATCCCGCAGCTTGAACATCAGACGAATATTGTCAGTGATCCATGGAGTAGGCCGCTTATAGAACGTCTTTTTCTTCATAGGAGCATGAAGATCAAAAAGCTGGAGCATGCATGAATTAAAAATATGTACCATGGTATCGACATCACACATATCTCCTATAGTAGACCATGGCATCATGTTCAAATCATTAAGGAAGTGATCCGGCATAATATCTGAAAGAGAGCGAAACTCAACAACTCTAGGTTTAACCTTGGGTTTCTTAAAAACAGATTCACATGTAATGAAGGAGTGGTGGCCGAGCTCATTAATATGGTTCACCTCGACATTTCGCGTTGTAGCATCAGTGCATACGATGTCGATGAGCGAACTACTGTTACCTACGAAGTGTGTCGCTGATTGAACTAATTGAACAAGGTTCAAGTAATTAAAAAAGTCCATAAGCTGCTTTGATTTTGAGCTGTTTGCATCCAACAGATTAACATTCAGGTCACCCAACAGTACCAGATTATCATATGGGGCTAATGCACTAATACTGGTAGTTATGGCGTCAAGGAAAAGCTCCAAGTCCTGCCAAGGCGGGCGGTACGCAGTCCCAATAAGGAGCTTTTTTTTGTTTATTGACAGCCCCAGCCAGAGCTGCTCCACATCAGGGTGTTCAGGATGAGCTCTTACACGCGCGTTGATGCCATTCTTTATATAAAAAGCAACTCCCCCGCCACGCCCACCTCTGATAGTCACAGGTCGCGGTATGTGCCTAAATTTGTACCCAGGTAAACTAGGAGCGCGGTCTTCTTCCCCCTTGCGTAACCATGTCTCATTGATAGCCATAATGTCCACAGAGTGGTTACCCATGGCAATCAAGAACTCGTCCTGATTTGTCCCTAGAGAGCCTGCATTTAGTAGACCAAACTTAATATATTTACTGGGAGCCATCAGTGCTAATAGATGTGGAATGTATTAGATATGGAAGTTTGGTGGTATGATACAAATGAATGTATGAAGGTGTTGTGTGGGGGTTTAGTTGGGCACTATAGTAAGAGTATATGATTGAGAAAAATAATATGATTAGGAATACTTCGTGTACATAGTTTAGATTAAATAGATTAGGTGAAAATAGAAATTGTACATATAATAAGTAATAGTGTAATATAAGTAAATATAGTATAAGAGTAATATAATATAAAAAGGGTACATACACTCCATACACCTCCAATCTATGGCTGAACGCTCTATGAAAACGGTTGCGACGCACATTTCCCCAAGCATAACAAATAACATTGTTCACATTTTTACAGACACAAAAATAATTAAGCCGTGTCATTTTCAGTTCCGAAGACACGGGATAAGTCCTCGTTAGTGCGGATCCTCTGCGCCTTGTCTCCTGGCATCTTCCTAGCGAGGATGCGGCCCTGCTTGGTCCACACAAACTTCCAGTCGAGGAGACTGGCTGCATCCCGCGCCCTACGAAACAACTGACGGTTGGCTTTCGTCAGCCGCTCGTTGAGGAAGAACCGCTGCGCTGGAGCGGGCATATCAAGGTCGGCAGTGGTCGCTCCTCGCCGTACTCGCGCACTTGCCAGAAGCTGGTCGCGCAGGTCCCGACGAGCAAGGCGCACGACGATCGGCCGGGGACGAGATTCAGTCGGTCCTGCTGAGCTTGTCGCGTTGAGCTGCCTTCCACCAACTCGTTCCGCACTAACGATGTCGCGATCGTCAAGGCTGACCCCCAGCTTGTGGCCAATGACCTTAATTATGTGAGCTGGGTTTTCCGCCTTTCCTTCCGGCAAATTTGACACCTCAATGTCGTTAGCTTGGATATCCTGGTCCCTGTCATTGAGCTCTCGCCTCAATTCCTCCACAATCTTGTCCACGTTGGTCGAGTTCGTGGACCCCAAAGCAGCACGTCCCTCCAGCGCGTCCACCCTGGCCTCCAGACTGTCGATGCGCGTGCTGCAGGTATTTAAGGTGGTTTTGAGCTCGGCCATTTCCACCTCCATCTCCTTTCTAAACACCTGAATCTCTGCACGCACCATCCTCAGCTCCTGAATGACTACCTGCAAGTCGGTTCCAGCTACAGGCGATAATTCCCGAGTGGTGACGTCGGCGATTGAGATTTCAGGCGGCGGGGGAGTCGAGGCTGCATTAACGGGGCTGACGGTCTGCGTGAGTTCACATCTAGAACTTGCCTCAGGACTATTAGGCGTACTAGAGCCCGTTATAGTTGTAGTCCCTGGGTTATTAGTGGGGGGGCTTTGTGTGGGACCTCTAACAGGAGTTTCGGCTCTATTGTCTCGAACAACATTTTTCTTGCATTCTGGACAACGCCAGTTACTTGTTATGTTGGCCTTCGTAGGGACGCCCACACACACTCGGTGATATAGCACCTGGCACATGCCACACCTAGCGCCCTCTAACGTAGATATAAAACGACCGCAACCTCCACATTTGATGCCCGGCATGGTTATCGACGTCTTGTGAACTTGCTCAGCAGGTGGTTACGAGGATGTTCGCTAGATGGCGGCAGTAA
This sequence comes from Brachylomia viminalis, assembly GCA_937001585.2. Lineage (NCBI taxonomy): Eukaryota > Metazoa > Arthropoda > Insecta > Lepidoptera > Noctuidae > Brachylomia > Brachylomia viminalis. The sequence goes on from OW443304.2 coordinate 27,257,698, forward strand.
CAGAACCCGTCACGGGTCGATGGGTCGTTTGCTGATACCAAGACAGATGGCTCTGTTGCTAAGGCGAAGTTACCGACTATTTTGTGTTGTTCAATTTAGAGGGTAACTTTTGGTCGCAAATTTTGGGTGTAATGGTTTTGTAATTTTACAGCCCTTAAACGCACTATTTATTGCTCACTATAATGTATGTTATGCTGATTGCCACTATGATCACTATTAAACGGATTCTAATGTACTTTGCAAAGTTCTATTAGGAGCCGTCAGACAGATATCGTCGTACCAGCATGTAACACCCTCTATGCCTGCTACTAATGTTTCCATGGTGCGTTGGAATATCGCTGGCGCGTTGGCGAGTCCGTAAACTAGTCGCGTAACTTTTCCGCCGCCATCTCTTGTTCGATTCTGTTCCCGTCCTCAAACTTTATAGTCTCTACGTACAAATTTTCTATCTTACCTACCAACTGCGCTAACTCTTCCGAAAATTTGGTTGACCTTGAAACTATACACTTAAATCTACCGTATAAGGCTTTCGCGTTGCTTATCTTCTCGTCAAAATTCCTGCCTTTCCGCCTACTAGGACCCAATTTAACAATTGACTCCCTTATCAACTTAAGTTGTATAAATAGTGACGTTAACTCTACTTCCATTTAACACTATTGTCTCTAAATTTACCGACGACTGCAAACACTCGCCACAACACTTAAGTTCACATTGAAATCACTTACTCCCCTCGTTGCTCCGTCCGCTCCCGGTCAGACCATCTGCACAGCTTTCTGAACCTCCCGCTGGTTGATCTTTTCTTCGATCCAATTCTGGTGACACCTTCTGTACATCCGGACTGCCACGCCAATGATAACAACCGCCAAACACACAGCAATGAACAACAGCACCGTGTTGATAGCTGCTATCTGCTCCTGCGTAACCGCCGCGACATTTGAGCCACCCGCCGCCGTCTGAGCGACAATGACCTCCTCCTTTGATGTTGTGCTCCCCATGGCCCGTGACCCGACGTGACGTGCAAAATCAACTGAACTGCGATTTCGACTTGCCCCCACCGGCAACTATAACGCTGTCCACCCGACTGGCAGGCCGACTGGCAGGCCGACTGGCAGGGTCGCCATGTGATGTAGGGGGGAGGAGGGGTTGAGTAAACAACGTGATGCGTAGTTCTCCAAGAGCCGGCTGATCACTGACTCCTGTTCCTTTAATTAGTAACGTATATATACATACGAGCTATGTGACAATATGCATAAACTAAGACTACGAACACAGCATATCTATCTTAACTTAAACTATGTGCTATACGTGATGTTCTGATGTACGTGACTCTACACCACAGCGTATACCTTTGGTGTATTAATGGTGGTAAGCTCTTGTGACGATTTAGACAATTTAAATTGATTATAAGCATTGCTTAGATCAAGCTTAGAATAGTGTTCGCCTCCTCCAATTTTCGCGAATACTTCTTCAATGTGTGGCAAAGGGTACTTGTCGATTTTTAAAACTTTATTTAATGTACAAGAAAAATCTCCCGCTATTTTGATGATGTTATATATATTATTATATTATGTTATATTTTTGGCAAATGTTTGTATGATGAATATGGACATTTGTACCCGAGTCATGGATGTATATTTATAATATGTATATATTTACGAAAAAAAAAATGTATTTAAGTAGTGTATCAACCATCTGGTATCCATAACACCAGCCTTAATAAGTGCTTAATTTGGAACTAGATGGTGCTGTGTGCAATGTCAGACGATATTTATTTATTTATTTTAATCTTGCCATTATCCTTTGTCACCGGAACGATAGGCGTTGCATAATCAGAAAATTTAACCGGCACTAAAATACCCGTTTGGACAAGCCTATCCAATTCCTCTTCTACTTTTATTTAATGGCAAAAGGAATAGCGCGCGGTTTAAAAAATTTAGGTACTGCATTTTCTTTTAGATATAATGATAAATGATAAATGATGATGATGATAAATGATTTTATTTTCTGTAAGTAGGTTTGTTACAAACACTTTTACACGTCAATCATATTTTTTAAAACTAGATGAGGTCGGCGTTTCATAACTGACTACTCTGAGAAGAAAGGCCGAAACAAACTCAGAGGTCACAGTCTCTTTTAAAGTCCAGACATAATCTTGGTCAGATCATGTGAAGACCATGTAGATTGGTGTCTGAAACGGTCTTTTGAGGAAAAACCATACAGATTGAGCGGACCTGTCCAGTCAGTGCACGCATTTGTCAGTAATCTTGCCGCTCAACTGAGAACTTAAGGAGCACAACGATTCGACGAACAATACCAAAGAAAGGACATTTGGGTAGGCCGCATAAATTACTCAAGCTGCCAGATCGTGAAACTAACTAAGAAATAAAATAAAAAAAGTAATAATCCACATAATCTTCACATTCACAATAATTTAAATAATATAATACTTTACAAAGTACCTAATTACTCATGTCATTGTATGTATAAAATTCATCAATGTCAATGTGTATATAAATATTCGAACATAATCTTTGAGGACCATGTAGATTAGTATCTGAAATGGTCTTCTGAGGAAAGAACCACGCAGATTAAGAGGACCTGTCCAGTCAGTGCACGCATTTGTCAGTAACCGTGCAGCTCAACTCAGAACTTTAGGAGCTCAACGATTCGACGAACAATACCAAAGAAAGGACATTTGGGTAGGCCGCATAAACTACTTAAACTGCCAGATCATGATTAAAACTGAAACAATGACCCACATAGTCCTCACATTCACAATAATTGATCGTTCTGTTATAATAATTATCAATTTATCAGTGTATGTAACAGAAATAAAAGAAAACATTCAGTATGCAGAAAATTGGAACAACTCAATCCCAAGCCTTTTTGTCCTCAATATAATCCTTAACGGTATAAAAGCCTTTCTGGCACAACTTACGTTTAATGAATGATTTGAATTTATTAAGGCTTAGATCTTGAACGTGGCTTGGAAGTTTATTATAAAAGCGTATACATTGACATCTAAACGAGCCACCTATTTTCTTGAGCCTTGTTGTAGGTACAACGAAGCTGTGTTTGTTCCTAGTATTTATATTATGGATATCACTGTATTTTTTAAACAAGTTTATATTTTTATGGGCATATAAAAGATTTTCAAAAATATACTGTGAAGGCACAGTCATTACATTAATCTCCTTAAATTTCTCTCTGAGAGTGTGTCTCGGGCTTAATTTATAAATTGATCGAACAGCTCTTTTCTGCAAAACAAAGATAGTCTGAATGTCGGCGGCATTTCCCCACAACAGAATACCATACGACATTACACTATGAAAATAGCTAAAGTACACTAAACGGGCTGTCTCTATGTCAGTTAAATTACGAATTTTTCTAACAGCGTATGCTGCGGAGCTAAGCTTTTTTGATAATTTATCTATGTGTGGGCCCCACTGAAGCTTAGCATCCAAAGTTAAGCCCAAGAATTGTAGGTACTTCAAATTTATTGAAACATCCGAGCTCATTTTTCCAAAGGTCTGGATATTCATTCAAAACCTGCTGCACCTCTCCATCTTTGCTGAAATCTAACATATTATGATTGTCACACAAAGAAACAAAAAAAAAAAAAAAAAAAAAAAAAAAAAAAAAGTAGTGGGGGTCCTCCATGTCTGAGCACATAAAATTGTATACAACGCTTAGTGTTATTGTATAAAATTTCACACGAAATATAACCTAACGGGGTAACTTTATGCTTAGTGTAAAGACAAAATACAAGATTAGTTGCTGACAACTTAAAATGCTTTAAGTAAAATTCCTCTGACATAACGCTACGACCCGCACCACAATCGAGTTCCATAGAAAATGTATTGCCACCGACTATTACGTCCACTTAAATAGGATCATAGTTCACATACCTCAAATTGAAAAGGTCGCACTCCTTACAGTCATGAGCATCCACTTCGACGTTATTTAAAGCCGCATTATTAACCTTTTTTACAACACACACTTTTTTTAGGTGACCCTTTTCTCCGCAATTTTGACACTTATAACTTTTGAAACGACACTTATCCGCTAGGTGATTCCTTAATCCGCACACCGAACAACGCGCTCCAACTGTTGCCGCGTCGTGCGCCGGCGCCGGCGCGCGGCGCCGCCTGCGCCCGGCGCTCGCCGACACGATACACCACCTCCTCCTTGATGTGGTGCCCCACGGCTCCAACGCTGGAACGTGCAGCGCGCGCACATGCCGCCTGCTGAGCTACCTCCAACGCCTTGGCGAGCGTTATTAATTTTGAGTCCTGCTCGAACAGGCGGTCTCTCTCCGGTCCAGCACTGAGGCCCAGGACGAACCTGTCTCGCAACAATATGTCCAGTTCCGTGCCAAACTCACAGTAGACGGCGAGACCACGCAATCGCGCGGCCCACTCCTCGAGATTCTCACCCTCAGATCTGGTCGCTTCATAAAATTTTGCCCTGTCGGCAAACGTCGATCTCTTCGGTTGGAAGTGACCGTTCAGCACTGCCACCAAATCCACCCATGGAACTTTTTCAAACACTCTCGGGTGCACGAGATTCCTTACGAGCCGATAAGACTCGGTATATTGTTCAACTTAATGAAATTATTCATTTTTCCGTGAAAAATCTCCCATTCTTGACTTTTATGGTTAAAAACAGATAAATTTCCGATAAAGTTCGCCATTTCCTTGCACACGCGGGTAGCTCGTCGCCAATTAGTATGTTTGTAGGCAAAGAAATGACACAACCGATTAGCGTAGTAACTGGTTTATTACTGAAGATCGCGCGGCGTGCGACCGTCGCGGTACAAAACACTGCATATACTCCTGAGCAAAATGGTAGAATTGAGCGCGAGATGCGTACAGTAGTTGAGTCTGCGAGAACAATGCTTATTCAGTCAGGTTTAGAGAAAGAACTTTGGGCTGAAGCAGTGAACACTGCGGTGTTTACAATAAATAGAACAGGTAAAAGTAAGGTGAGTGGGAAGACACCATAAATGAGTTGCTGTATAATAAGTTTTGATGTTACTTTATTAAGAGATTTTGGTACTAAGGTATGTACACATGTACCTAAACAGCTTAGATTGAAATGGGACTCGTAAGAGTAAATTAGGAGTTTTTGTGGGTTATGGTGATTGTACAAAAGGATACAGGGTGTGGTATTCTAACACAAGAAGAGTAGAAACTTACAGGGAAGTTGTATTTATCAAAAACAAAAAAGAAGTAGTAGAGAAGAGTTCAAGCATTTTAATAGATGAAGATGCTATTATACAAGAACAAGTATTAGTGATCGTACGTAAGTAACTGAAACGCGCTGGTAAGTAGCCACAGTTTATTTTACAACACAAACAAAATACAAAAATCATGAAACATCAAGCAACAGGAAAAAAGGTGACAAGAGCCCAAACTGACAGTCATACTAGAATTTAGAATACGTTCCAAAAAGGTGATATGCTGCAATGAGTTCGATTCGCAACATACTCCACATTTTTTTAAGTCTATCCTAGAGCTCCTGGGGCACTAACTTTTTAAGCGGTCTCCTGAGAGAGCCAGCACCTGTTCGAACGTCCGCCACTCTTGCCACTCCGTCTGGGCCTGTGTATATCTTAATAACTCTACCTCTCGGCCAAGATCCCCTGGGTAACTGTCCATCTGCCACAATAACCAAGTCACCCTCTTTTATATTTGGGGATGATGCACCGCCGCGTCGAGGCACCAAAGTCGGAAGATATTCACGCATCCATCGAGACCAGAAATGATCCGTGAGTCTTACGGCTCTGCGCCAACCGTCTCGTCCGATGATATCCCGATCCGTCAACGTAGCTGGGATAGGTCTTCCTGAGGACGATCCCAGTATAAAATGCATTGGTGTCAAGGCTTCCTCACAGTCTGGATCAACTGGAACGTGTGTCAGTGGACGAGTATTCACTAAATTCTCTGATTCTAGTAGAAAGGTCTGTAGAACTTCATCTGCGGGGGAGCGTTCTCTTAGGGTGGTCTTGAGTGCTGTTTTGATTGATCTTACCATTCGCTCCCACGCTCCACCCATGAATGGGGCAGATGGGGGAATGAATTTCCATGAAACCTTCTCATCTGCTGCAAAACGGTTAATTTCCGCTCCATACAGCTCTTTTAGAATCCTGTTGGCACCTACAAAAGCTGTTCCGTTATCGGACCATATTTCACTCGGCGTTCCCCGGCGCGCAATGAAACGGCGCAAACTCATGATGGCCGCGTCAGTTGACAAACTATGTACAACTTCTAGATGAACTGCTCGTATAACAAGGCAGGTATACAATGCTACATAGCGTTTCTCTTTCCTTCGCCCAACTGTGACTTGAGCTGGGCCAAAGTAGTCCAAGCCAACAAAAGTGAACGGTCTACGATGATGGGCTAGACGGGCTGGTGGGAGATCTCCAGTAGACGGTGTGAATGGTCGAGCGCGCTTCAACCGACATAGTCGACAATTATGGGCGACTTTTCGAACTGCGCTTCGCAAATTGATGATCCAATAGGTTTGTCGCATTTCGTTAACTACTGTCTCGGAATTAGCGTGGGCGGACTTCACGTGATAGTGGGCAATCAAAAGTTGGACAGCAGGGTGTTTGGAATCTAAAATTATAGGACTTTTCACTCCGTCACCAATATCTTGCATTCGGTTGATTCTTCCGCCCAATCTCAGTAAATTCTCATTATCTATGTAGGGGGCCAGATTGAATAAACGACTTTTTCGGTGTAATGACCTTTTCTCAGAGAGGTAGATGATTTCATCTGCGAAGGAGTCAAGTTGACTTTTCTTCAGAATATGTGATTCAGCCACGCGTAGATCTTCAGCGGTTATTTCTTTTGAACTGTCTTTATTTTGCAATAGGTGCAAAAATTTATGGGCTCTCGCTGTAGCTCTCAATAACCTTCCCCATGAGCTCAGTCTTTCTGGGTCAACAGTCAATGGTATCGGGAAATGATGTGAGGAAATGTGATGACAATGATTCTGAGCGGATGGTTTTATTTCTAAACTACTGGCCGTATTTAAGTATGGTGATGATGGCCATTCTTGTTCTGATTCGAGTAGAAAGTTTGGACCTGTAATCCAGCGAGATTCTTGATTGAATACTGCCCGTTTATGGCGTGTCGCGTCATCTGCCACATTTTCCGCGGTTGGAATCCATCTCCATTCCTTTACATCTGTGGTTTCGAGAATCTCGCCGATTCGATGTGCTACGAATGGTTTGAATGATCGCGCATCACTACGTAACCAACTCAAGACGTTAAGTGAGTCGCACCAAAATATACGCTTACTTGGTTTGTGCTGATGTGAGTCGGGAATGAATGATGCAAACCGAGCGGCCACTAAAGCCGCCTGCAACTCGAGGCGTGGGATGGAGGCGGGTTTCAATGGTGTGACTCTACTTTTGCTACCGATGAGAGCGAGCTTCACTGTTCCGTCTGCATAGATATATCGCCAGTATGCCACTGCAGCGTATGCCAACTCGCTGGCATCGCAAAACAGATGAAGTTCACGGTGAATGATATTGGATGATCTTAGACCATAATATCGCGGCAGGTACAACTGAGAAGCAAGTTGTACATCTCGGAGCCATTCATTCCAAAGTTTTTGGTCTACTTGATCGAGTTCATCGTCCCATGATAAACCTTTTCGCAAAATTGATTGGAACATGACGCGTCCTCTAGAAACGAGTGGGCCTAAAATACCCAAAGGATCGTAAATTCGCATTAAGTGGGACAAGGCGTCACGTTTGCTAAGCTGAGCTGGCGATTTAGAATCCAAGTTGAGTCTGAAACCTATGACGTCTTTCCTAACGATGTAATGTTAGGTACCTAGCAAGGTACCTAACATTACATCGTTAAATTTCTGAGATAACGATTCAGGTACTAATAAAGAAAGAGCTCTTGGGTCGATTGAGACCCAATCGCGCATCTCAAAACCCGCCTGGTGGTTGAGATGTACGATGTCTCTGGCCAGTTGCGCAGCTTGGTCTACACTCTCTAGTGAGCCAATATAGTCATCCATGTACACATCGTGTATGGTTGCGTGCGCAGCATCGGGATACTTAAGTTTGCATTCCGTCGCGTTAAGGTTCTTTATATATAGGGCGGTACACGGACTCGAACACGCGCCAAACATCATGGATGACATACGATACAGCTTTAATTTGTCCGCGGGGTCATTGCGCCACAGAAAGCGCTGCGCATCGCGATCTGCTGGGCGGATTCGAACCTGTGGGAACATTTCGCATATGTCCGCCGTAAGTGCTATAGCGTTTTCCCTAAACCTCATCAAGATCGCAAGTAATGGCTGTAATAAGTCAGGACCTGGCAAGAGAAGAGAATTAAGACTGATTCCTTTAAACTTCGCGGCTGCGTCATGTACAACTCTCAATTTACCAGGTTTATGAGCATGAGTAACGCCAAAATGTGGGAGATACCATGTGATACCAATTGGGGGGGCCGCGCATTCTTCAGCGTATTTCTTATCTAACATTGCTTTGATATTATGTCTATACATATTGGCATATTGTACATCTGACTGCATTTTCTTTTCGAGAGATAAGAATCTAGAAAGTGCTAATTTAAAATTGTTCGGTACATCTTTAATATCAGGCCGCCAGAGGAGACCGGATTCAAAATGACCATCGGATAGTCTTTGTACAGTCTCTTGTAAAATGTTTAATGCATGTGTATCGGAATTGCCGCGGTGGTCTTTCTTTATTATGCCAATAGAGTTTAATTTGTAGTAGTCTTTGATTTCGGTTTCAATAGAAAAAATATCGTCTGGTGTTTCGGATATGTTGGCATGATGAAGAAAGTCAACTTTCGATGTTCTACTTGATACGAAGCCATATAAAACCCAACCAAGAGCAGTGTGAACTGCAACTGGTTGGTGATCCTTGCCGGCACGAATAGAATCTGCTACAGTCAATTTCCAATTATCTACACCAATGATTAGCATAGGTTGTACTTCATCACAACACAAAATGTCTCCTAAATCAGATAAATACGAATATTTACAAATATCTTCCCTATTTACAGAAGCTCGATAATTTATACCTAGATTTTTGACAGAGCGTGCATTATGAATATGGTAAGAGTCGGTACAGTCACGGCCTTTAATTATAAAATCAACGTACTGAATATCGCAATCGCGTGATAAGCCTCCTACACAATCTATACGTACTCGTTTACTCGGTCCTTCGATACCTACACGCTTTGTAATTTCTGAGTCTATGAAAGTGGTTGTACAGCCATCATCTAAAAGTGCGTGAGTCTCCACAGTACCCTGGGGACCAGTTACTTGAACTGAGACAACTTTAAGAAGTGGTCGAGATTTAGGTCTACTTACGCTCGACGAAGGGCGAATAGCGGTAGCATGAGGATACTTCGATATCGCAGTTGTCTGGTTCAGGTTTCTCGTCTTCGACATCAGTAGGTGGATTCGGCGCTGTCTCAAATTCGGAGTCCAAGGTGTCCTCTAGATCGGCGTGAGCTAGCACGTTCTGCTCATTATCTAAGTTATGTAGTAGGCTATGATGTTTGTAGGTACAGCCCCCAACGCTGCACGGAGATTTAACTTTGCAAAGATTAAACCTATGTGACCTATTTTCTAAACATCTATGACAGACTTTATTCTTTTTAATAAATTGCCATCTGTCATTCACTGACAATGCCAAAAATTTGTCACATTTGTTTACATTATGCAATTTCGAGCAAAAAATACATTTATTTACATTTTTATTTACAACAGAATTGGAAGATTTCTCGTCGGGTAGGCTTTGATCCGAATGCGTGCCCCTCTCGGTAGGTAACTGAACTGAAGCCGTCGAGGTATGGAAATCCTGAATTCCAAACTTCGATTGTAGTTCAACTTGACGAGATAGGAAGTCAGAAAGCATTTCCAACTTGCTCATGCGTTCGCCAGTATGACTAGCCGCAAACTCATACCATTTTGCGCGAATGATTGGGGATAATTTGGTCATTAATGAATTGAAAATTTCGGGAGAATGCAGATAGTCGAACTGGTCCAAGAGTCTCATTATGCCAATGCAGTTTTTGACACGGCAAGTAAAAATAACCAAATCTTTACCTTCTGCGCCAACTTTAGGTAACGCTCGCACAGCGTTGATCTCCTGCATCACAATTTTTTCGGGACGACCAAAACGCATCTCGAGGGCGTCTATAACCTCCATCGGTTCGTTCGCTGACACCAGTAGGATGTAAACGGCTTCACGAGCGGCGCCACCTAAACATGAACTAATGCGGGCTAAGTTTTCTACTGCAGTGAATGATGCCTGTGTATCGATAAAAATTCGCTTGAAACCAAGCCAATCCGTGGCAGATTTTCCGTCAAATACTGGCAGTTTGATGTCCGATTTCTTGGGCTTGTTAGTTATTGTTTCAAGAATGCCAATAAGATCGTTATGTCCGCAGCTGACGGTAGCTCCGTCGGGTGGCTGGAAATTGTTAGATATTTTAGTTATAGAAACGTTAGTTGGATTTTGATTAGGTGCGTAGGTCTGACGGTGCGTGGCATTCGATATAGCGGGGTTTAAGTATCGACCTGGGCCTGAACCAGAAGGAACGTCGAGCATTTCGTTGTATGCCGTTGTGTAAGTTTGATGGCGTGCTGTATTTGTTGCGGCGGGAGGTACTTTACCTACCGTCGTGGTTTTTGTGACGATGTTTGGCTGTACATCGTTAAGCCAACGATTTATGTTGTCTGTTCGCGCACTAGCGCGATCCTGATTATGATATTTGCCTCTTACACTGCCTCTACTTACGCTACCACTGCCTCTACTTACGCTACCTCTTACGCTTTCTGCGTTGATAGCGGCAAGTTCAGCTTGAAGGTGTAGGTCAGCCGCTTTACGTTCGAGCTCGGCTTGTTGGGCTGCCATATCGGCTTGTTGGTTGTGTTGTCGGGCTGTGATGTCGCAGAGCTGACGTGCATGTAGTGCTTCAGCGGCGAGTTTTCTCGCTTTTATGGTACTCGAGGATCGTGTAGACCCTAGCAATCGTGTGGTGACCGACTTAGGTGTGTCGTGTGGGTGTTGTGGAGTGGGGTCATGGCTACCTGAAGGCACACTGCTGTCGTCATGGACATGCGGTGCTTGGTGGGCCTTTAATAGGTGGGGAAAGTATACAGACTTTGAGTTAGGTTCATCAGCTGTCGAGGGCACGCTGCTATTAATATTGACGGGCGGCGCTTGGTGGGCCTCCGACGGGTGCGCTGTGCGTCCATTGTCATTTCCGCTAGGGCCGACGACTCCGTTCGAAGCTCCTGGTGGTGGTTCACTATTTCGATTTTTAGATCGTGTATTATAAACCATGGCTCCGTTTCACGTGGGAGAAGGACCAAATATTAGTGATCGTACGTAAGTAACTGAAACGCGCTGGTAAGTAGCCACAGTTTATTTTACAATACAAACAAAATACAAAAATCATGAAACATCAAGCAACAGGAAAAAAAAGGTGACAAGAGCCCAAACTGACAGTCATACTAGAATTTAGAATACGTTCCAAAAAGGTGATATGCTGCAATGAGTTCGATTCGCAACAACAAGAATCCCCACTTGACGGAGACAACAGGAAACAGAATCAAGAATATAAAGAAGTCGAGTTACAGGAAGAAAATAAAGAGATTGAGATAGAAGAAAGCAAAGAAGTTGAGCAGCAAGAAGACAAGATAGGAAGTAATGTAGAAGATGAGAGATCAAGTGAAGTTGACTTGATGGAAGAGTACTTAGAGGAAGAATTCTTAGATGCAGAAGAAGAAACATCTGAAGAAAAGACAATGTCTAGAAGTAGAAGGCAAGTGAAGAAGCCTGCATGGACAAAAGATTATGAGATGGCATTGATAGCACAAGGAGAAGAACAATTAACATATGAAAAAGCTGTTAGTGGAGAACATAAAGAAGAATGGCTAAAAGCAATAGAAGTAGAGTTGGAAGCACTAAATAAAAATAATACATGGAAAGAAGTTAGTTTGCCAGAAGGGAAGAAACTAATTGATACTAAGTGGGTATTTAAGATTAAGAAAGAAGGAAATAAAGATCTTTATAAAGCTAGATTGGTTGTAAGAGGCTTTAAGCAAGAAGATAAGTGTGATCACTCAGAGATTTATGCTCCAGTAGCTAAACTACCTACACTGCGGATTTTATTAGCAATAGCTAGTAAATATAACATGGATATTCAGCAGATGGATTTCAGAAGTGCATTTTTATATGGGAACATAGAGGAGGAGGTATTAGTAGAGAAACCAAAAGGTATGAAGAAAGATGGCAAAGTATTGAAATTGCAACGGTCTTTGTACGAACTGAAGAAATCTCCAAGATATTGGAATGACAAAATTAATCAATTTATGGTTCAGGAAGGGTTCCAAAGAAACCAGAGTGACTACTGTTTATATTATAGAAGGATAAGAAGTTCTACATCTTACTTTATGTTGATGATTTGATTTTACTTTGTGAAGATAAACAAGAGATAAAAATATTTAAAGAAGCACTACAAGAAAAATTTGATATGAAAGACTTAGGAAGTAATAATCTAAAATATCTAGGAATAAATATAACTAAGAAGAATGATGTAATTGAGTTAGACCAAGAGCAGTATTTAAATAATTTATTGAAGAAGTATAAAATGGAAGGATGTAAATCTATAGCAACACCCATAGAACAAGGTTTAGTGTTAGAAAAAGTAGTATCTACAGATAAAGAATTGATAAAAAGGTGCAGACAGTTAATAGGAAGTCTCATGTATGCCATGTTGGGAACACGTCCAGATTTGTGTTATGCTTTGAGTTATTTAAGTCGTTTTCAAAGTTGTGCTAATGAGAGCTTATGGAAGGCATTAAAAAGAATTTTGAGATATATCAAGGGTACTATAGGATTAAAACTAATTTATAGAAAAGGAGTAGATGTGCAGTTAGAAGGATATACAGATGCTGATTGGGCAGGAGATCAAGAGGATAGGAAATCTACATCGGGGTATATAATGAAAGTCTTTGGTAATACGGTGTCATGGTCTTGTAATAAACAGCAGTGTATATCATTATCTAGTACAGAATCAGAATATGTAGCATTAGGAAAGGGGATTGCAGAGGGTTGCTGGATTAGGAATTTATTAAGAGAAATAGGAGTTGATTGTAAAAGTTTTATTATAAATATTGATACTGATTATTATCTGCAATTCATGTTGCCAAAAACCCAGAATATCATAAGCGCCTTAAACATATTGATATTAAGTATCATTTTGTGAGACAGAAGGTTGAGGATAAAATTGTATGTTTGAAGTATGTACCTTCAGGGGATCAGCTTGCTGATATATGTACTAAAGGATTATGTAAAGTTACCTTTGTTAAGTTGAGAGAAATGTTGTTCAAAGTATTAAAATAAGTGTGGAGTTTTTTTTTTTTTAAAGTAGAGTCAAGTTTTTTATGTAGAGTCAGTTTGCTATGTAGAGTCAGTTGTGAAGTAAATAAAGTTATGTGTATTGAAGTATTGTAAAAGTTAAGTTTATGATTGTGAGTGATGTTTACGAGTACATTGAGGAAGGGTATTAGAAGTTGCAATGTAGCATCACTATTATGAGTAAAAAACCTAGTCTGTGGTCTCTGTTGGCCATGGTCTCTCTCTTACAATGGCGGTTGCGTTGTATAGCGGTATGTTGACTTGCATTTAATAATTAAAAGGTTTCTCCAAACGAACACTTTCTTTCTCTGGTCTCCCATATAATCTAACAAAACACGTCAAAGACAAAGCTTATAACCTTTTCTACTTCACCCAAGTCACAAACCAAAACTCCAATTTTTTATGATTTTTTGACATAATATGTCATAACGGTTATTGCTGCAAATTTTTTTTTAAGTCGTCAAAATATTTTTATTTATTTTTACACGTGAAACTGTTCCTTTTGATTTTTAGGTTGAGGAACACGGACTTTTAACAACACGTAACATAAAATAGCATCACCCCTATATTCCCGAAGGAGTAGTCAGAGGTTTTATAGTACATCCACACTTAGACAACTATGTTTGAATTAGATATTTATCAATACAAAATGAGTTTTAAAACTGTACATACATCCAAAATACCAAATAACAAATTGTTTAGTCTTCTAATAAGACTGAATAGGTGATTAAATGATTGTTAATGATTTCTGATAAGTAAGCTAATTTGTTGATTAGTTGTGCTAAGAGTTCTAAGAAATGTTTTGGACAATTATAAATTTTCATTAGCACATCTTTTAAAACTCTAATGAGGGTAGTTAACTAATTATCGACGTTTTGCAATAAAAGGGCTAACATTTTGCTTTATAATTTAGATTATTCACAACGGTGTAACTGCTAACACAAAATTTTTGCCCTACGACTATAAAATCTTAAAATGGAAAGTTTAATCACCAATTTAGACTTGTTTCAAAGTCAAAGTCAAAGCATTTATTTCAAATAGGCACATAAAAGGCACTTTTGAACGTCAACATTTACATTTAAATAGAATTGATTCTAGTCGCCCTAGTTTGTTCTTCTAAACAGTGAGAGTACTTCATTTAATCATGAAGTATTATTTGGTGCAGTTGTATCCCGCATAGGCGATTGCCTTTCTACCGAAGATCTAGTAACTATCAAAGAATTTTGTCACTCGAGCTGCTTTACAGAGATGGCAGAAATCCAACCGATTCCTTGATGACTTCAGAAGACTGAACGGAAATTGGCTGCAAGCAAATATTGATTCGCCAAGTTGTGTGCAAACTTTAGTTTCAAATCAAATCAAATCAAATTATTTATTTGCATAATACAGGTAGGTATAAATAGATGTTACAAAGAGATATAAAGTACACTGTATCATTACCTAATTAGATGTGCAAATACTTATGTCATCAATAATCTATTTCTATAATTATTAACATAACATTACAAAATTATTAGGTATAGGTACTCAACAACAAAAAAATATTAATAATAAGTAATAATAAAATAAATTCAAAATAAGTACCTATTAAAAATTTCAAAGGATTAATAATACAAATTGTCAGATGAATTATAATTCATGTCATAAACTTTACAATGAAATAAATTAAAATGTTGGTCAAAATTAAAATAAAATTACATAAATGTCAAATAAAATTATTACCGCATGTCACACTATTTTTATTTTCATATTATTCGATGTCAATAAAGTTCTCTTACTATAGGTATCTATCTATATTCTTATCCTGTAAATACTCCTTGACACTGTAATAACATTTATTTACTAGGAATTTGTGCAGAAGAACCAACTGTTGATGAGATACCAAGAGCACAATCAAACTCTCAAGAACCGTCGTCGTCGGCATCATTGTCCGTTCACGTTGGAACTATGACAAAAAGGTCCCGAAAACCATTCGAAGATTTGGGAAGTAAACAGAAAAAGAGAAGATCTGATGATCATACAGGCGAAGACTCCAGTTAATTGGCATATGCAGCTGCAGCGCGTTTAAAAGAAGAAGTGCTCGAGATTCTCGTTAAGATCCTCGTCACCGTGATGTCAATCACGGTGACGAGGATCCTTCAAAGTCTTTCTGACTATGCGGATGTGCAAAATAAGCAGCTAAAGCTGATATCCAAGTGGGGATTTGATGGTGCTTCCAACCAAAGCCGATACAAGCAGAAAATGGAGGGTGAGCAAGATGATGCAAGCATTTTCATGACCTCCTTGGTGCCACTAAAACTGACAGATGGAGATATTACTGTATGGACGTATGGACGAACCCAAAACCATGCTCAACTTTGTATTGTCGTCCAGTTCAGTTTACTTTTGTACTTGTGTATTTTGACACCAATAGTTTTGTGGAAACTTTAAAATCGACTAGAGATACTGTGTATCTGCCTGTTAGTTTTAGACACATAATAGCAAGGCTATTAGCTTTTTATATAAACTCAGACATAAGTAGTATGTCGAAGTCTTGTGTTATTAACACCACAATGGTTAGTAATAGTACTAATAATAAGGTGGTGAGCTTGAATAAAGGTAGCTCAAATGCTATAAGTATTTTTACAAATTGTACGAAGGAGGTTCCATGCCCCTCACTCACTAGGAGCTCATTGCCTGGTGATGACATTGAAGTATTGGGGATAACTCCGGATAATCATTTAAACTAGTTTGTAAGACAACAGAAGGTACCAGTAAGAATATTCCTATACATAACAACTACAAGGTATCTTCTTGCTTTAAATTAATTAATTATCAAAAACATCAGCAAAATGTCTTGAAATTATTTCATCAAAATATTCAAGGTATTTCTTCCAAATTATTAGAAATTGAAATGTTTTTAGAAAAAACAAAGTTTGACATTGTTTGTTTTACTGAACATTGGTTAAAGGATTATCAAATGCTAATTAATTATGAGAACTACAGTGTAGGCAGTTGTTTTAACCGTAAATCTATGCTGCGTGGAGGTTCTCTAATCTTAATTAAAAATTGTTTAAAATCTAAGCAACGGAATGACATAGTTGGTTTATCAGTTGAACATTGCATCGAAATGTCCTGTGTTGAGCTAGATAAGCATGTTGTAGTGTGCGTTTACAGACCCCCTAATTATCAGAACTTTTCTTTATTTGAGTCAATAATGGAAGATGTCCTAGCGAAACTTGCATCCAGTAATAAAGCTGCAATTATTTGTGGTGATTTTAATATTAACATTTTGGAAATTAATTCGAATAGCAGTAGATTATTAAGCCTTTTTAAATCGTTCAATTTATCGAATGTTTTTACTGAACCAACTAGAGTAACTCCAAGTTCTGCTACTTGTATTGATAATGTCTTCTGCGATTGTGATTATTTAGTGAAAGCCATCGTAAATTATTTGCCATCTGATCATAGTGGACAAACGGTAACTTTTAAGTTTAAAACACCTTTGCAAAAAGTGCAAATACAATTTAGACCAATAACGACTGGCAAATTAAGTAGATTCAATAGTACCCTAAACAATAAGTTGAATGTTCTGAGTCATATTATGGACGATGCAAATAAATTGTATGAGAATTTCTTTTCAGTAGTGCACAATGAATTCAATAAAACTTTTGAAAAGAAAACAAAAAATATTTGTCCTAATTTTATTTTTAGTGACTGGGCAACTAGAGGTATTAGGATAAGTAGGGAAAGACTGTTCGATCTGTACGGCCTTAAGCCCTACATTAACACTGAAACTTTCAACAAGTATGTTGCTACATATTCAAAAATTTTTAGGAATACCTGCAAGATAGCTAAAGCCCAGTACATTAGCAACAAGATTAAATCAGCAGAAAATAAAATAAAAACGGTTTGGAAAGTTATAAATAACGAAACTAGTAGGAAAAAAATACGTAGCACAGATTATACATTGGAGACTTCACGTGGTGCCATTAGCTCTAACTTGGAAGTCGCTCAAGAATTTGTAAATTTCTTTACTAATATACCAGCTAAAACGACGGAAGCTTTAAATTCCTCACCTGATGTCTCCATTGATTTATTAAGAGCGAACGTTTTAGGCTGCCCGGTTGAATTTCAATTTAAACATATAAACCCTATGATAGTTATAAAAGCTTTTCGGCAAATAAAAATCAAATTGACCGAAGATCTATGGGGAATGTCTATCAAAGTTTGTACAGCAATAATCGAGACTATAGCACCATACTTAGCTTTAATATTTAATTTGTGTGTAGATCAAGGAGTCTTCCCGGATTTAATGAAATACAGTAAGGTTATACCACTTTTTAAATCTGGGGACAGCAAAGACACCAACAATTATAGACCAGTATCTGTGTTGCCAGTATTCAGCAAGGTGTTCGAAAAGGTAATGCTCAATCAAATGCTTAATCATTTTAACACCAACAAAATCTTACACGATCAGCAATATGGTTTCACCAAAGGACGTTGTACGACTGACGCCGGTGTCACTTTATTAAAACACATATTTACAGCGTGGGAGGAGGCCCAAGATGCCATAGGGATCTTTTGTGACCTCTCCAAGGCATTTGACTGCGTTGATCACGAAACCTTGCTCTTAAAACTTGAGCATTACGGACTAGGTAAACTCGCGCTTAGTTTAGTACATTCTTATTTAAATGATAGACAACAAAAAGTGCAAATAAATGGTATCAATTCACTTCATTTAAAAGTACAAATGGGTGTTCCACAAGGATCGATATTAGGTCCCTTCCTCTTTTTAGTATATATTAATGATCTACCCCATTTATTTAAAAACCAACCACAAATGGTATTATTTGCTGACGATACTTCTTTAATCTTTAAGATAAATAGACGTGCATCAAATCTTGACGACGTAAATAATGCCCTACTGCAGGTACATAATTGGTTCACTGCTAATAATTTAGTATTAAATGGGAAAAAAACTAAATGCATAAGATTTGCTTTACCGAATGTTAAAAGTAGTGATTGTGACATAGTATTGAATAACGAGAAACTAGAATTTGTCGATGAAACTGTTTTCCTGGGAATAACGCTAGACTCAAGGCTGCAATGGGGTCCTCATTTAACATCTCTTGCAGGACGGCTAAGTTCAGCAGCATATGCTGTAAGAAAAATCCGTCAATTTACTAATGTAGATACCGCGAGGCTAGTCTATTTCAGCTATTTTCATAGTATCATGTCTTACGGTATTTTATTATGGGGACGGGCTGCCGATATTGAGTCTATTTTTATTCTACAGAAAAGAGCTATCAGAGCAATATACAGCCTCCGCAGGCGCGATTCTCTAAGGGAACTGTTTAAAGACATTAACATCATGACGGTACCTTGTCAATATATTTATGAAAACATCATGTACGTAAGGAAAAATCTAAATCTTTTCAGTAAAAGAGGTGAAAGACACAATTATAGGACTAGAAATAGGGACCAATTAGTTCAACCAGGTTTCAGACTGGCTAAAGTAGACTCATCCTTCATGGGGTACTGTTTAAAATGTTACAATAAAATACCTCCTCACATACTCCAACTGAATGAAACGAAATTTAAATCCTGTATAAAACGCACACTATACAGCCAAGCATATTATAAGTTGGGGGATTATATCGCTGACAAAAATGCTTGGCTCAGGGCTGGTCCTGCTCCACAAGGGCGCGTAAACTAATTAATTAGCATTCGAAAATAGTGTTGGAGCTGATGAAGATTGTACAACCTATCTTTGCATTGTATAAATTCAATCTCATAGTATTGTATAATTGCATAGCACATGTGTGAGCACTATGTACCCACTATAAAGCTTACTGGGTTCGTCTCTCATTGACTTGAATGTGCCCTGGCGGCTGAGAGTATGTCATGCTCACTCAAATGTGTCGCTGGTGGTGGCGTGTGTATTGGATCATTGAGTTCCCTTCAAAATGGTTGAGCTGAATGGTGCTGATCCATACGTCATGTTCGTGAACGGGCGCCGTCAGTAGGCACTGGTCATTTCTTAGCTGCCACGGCTTATTTTAATTCCATAATTGTTTTTATCTTTTTATTACGGACGCTTTTAACGTGCACGTCTTTCTACATCGTTCTCACATGTATAATTACAACATGAATGATGTAACCACTCTATTGTAACAATATTTTGATTTAAAAGAGTGTCCATGGAGTTTCTTGCCCGTTCTTCTCCATAGGTACCTACTACGCTTTGGAATGGGCAACTAGCTTCATCTTTCTGACTGACCGACCCCTTGACAATTCAAAAGTGCCTGTAATTGGTTTATTTGAAATAAATGCTTTGAGTTTTGAGTTTTGAATGAGAGCGAAGAAGTTGTCATTGGTTACAAAAGACAAATGGATGATGAAATTGAGGCCCTTAACCCCACAGAGTGCATTAATAATAACATGGTGACTCATCTACTAATGATGACAATGATCGACGCCAAAGTCTGCACGTATCTTTCTGAGGCCAGATCAAATGCATCGTGCTACCTGTGCTTAGCAAAACCTACGGAAATGACATATACGAATTTGGCTTGTCATCCCTACACGCACGTATTAATTGTATGGAATGTCTGTTACATATTGCGTACAGGCTCGACTTCAAACGGTGGGCAGCGAGAAGTAATGAGGACAAAGAAATGTTGCAGAACAGAAAACAATCTATTCAAAATAAATTCAAAGATCAGCTCAATCTGTTGATTGATATTGTGAAACAAGGCTCGGGAACTACCAATGACGGGAATACCGCAAGAAAGTTTTTCGAGTTTCCCAATAAAACTGCAGCTATTACCGGGTTGGACGAAGATCTTATTAAAATATTTGCTATGATTTTGCAAGCGATAACATCTGGCGAGAAGACCGACGTAATAAAATTTAAAGATTTTGCCCGCAAAACAGCAGAAAAGTACGTGGAATTGTACGACTGGTACTACATGTCGTCAACCGTACATAAATTATTAATACACGGGGCTGACATAATCGAGAAAAATGATATTGTGCCGATTGGGACTCTCTCGGAAGAAGCCTCAGAGTCCTCGAAAATAGATTTTAGGAGGTTCCGGGAACATCATTCGTGGAAAAGAAGCAGGCAAGATTCTAATCAAGATATCTTAAATATGCTTATTGTTTCTTCGGATCCTTTCCTAAGTGCACAAAGGCCTAAGTTAGATGCCAAAAGAAAGCAGAGCAAAAATTCAAATGAGGTCAAGCGTTTTGTAGCATTCTGTAATTATTATCGTAAATTTATAAAATCTTTTGCTGATATCACTATACCTTTAAATAAACTATCCAGAAAAAACGAACCATTTCAATGGACTGATGAGTCTCACAAAGCATTTGAAATCTTAAAAAAGTTGCTAATGACACCCCCGATTTTGCAATATCCTGATTTTTCTAAGGATAGTGAATTCGTAATACAAACAGACGCATCAGGAATAGCTATTGGTGCAGTTCTATGCAACAAAGACTTGAGACCCATAGCATACGCAAGTAGGCCCTTAAATAAGGCAGAAAAGAATTACCCCACTATTCAAAAGGAACTTTTGGCTATTGTTTGGGCTGTGAAGTACTTTAGGCCTTATGTTTACGGCCGAAATTTTACATTAATGACTGACCACAAACCCTTAGTGTATCTTTTTGGAATCAAAGATCCTTCTAATAGATTACTTAAATTTAGACTTGCTTTAGAAGAATATAAGTTTAAAATTATTTACGTAAAGGGGAAAGAAAATACTGTAGCAGATGCTTTATCACGAGTTAGTATGACATCGGATGATTTAAAAAATATGCATGAACAAGTTGTAAATGTGATGACTAGAGCACAGAAAAAAAGGATGGATGAGATGAATGAAAATAAAGTTTTAAAAGGGAACGCAGATCTTAATAAATCTAAAGACGATTGGCCTGATCAACCAAAAGTCGTAGATATATTGAGAAAACCGCGTGACACGATTGAGATGATGTTTATGGATGGAAAAACATTAGACAAATTTAGAATGAGAAATATGATTACTACGGAAATAGAGTGTTTCGCTTTTAGATCAGATATAAAACACTTATACATTAATCTTAATTTCAAGGCGCATTTCTCGCGAGTCGAATTTGTGCAGAAATTAAGTTTATTTTGCAAAAAGATAGGTGTCGAAGAAGTATGCATAGTAAAAGATGAAAAGAATATTGAATTTATTAAACATATATGCAGTGAAATAAAGTCACTAAACGATTGGACTGGACCCCGCATATGTATATTGCGAGGTGTTAAAAGGATAACGGACGATAAAGAGAAAACTCTCATTATGAACGATTTTCATTTACGGCCATCTAGCGGACATGCTGGTATGCGCAGAATGATAAATACTATTAAGAAACGATACTTTTGGCCTAGTGTTGAAAAAGATGTTCAAGAATTTGTGCGTAAATGTACGAAGTGTCAGAAAATGAAACATAGTCGTTACACTAAAGAGCCAATAGAGATAACCAGTACGGCATCTTCAGCCTTTGAAAAAGTATATCTAGATGTAGTAGGACCCTTAGACAAGTCCATAGATGATAATTCTTATATTTTAACTATACAATGTGAATTGACCAAATTCGTACAGGTGATTCCACTTGTAAATAAAGAAACTACGTCCATTGCTGATGCATTCGTGCGTAATTTTATTCTGGTATTTGGTATTCCTAAGATAATAGCCACAGATCGAGGAACGGAGTTTATTTCGTCCTCAATGGAACAGGTATGTAAGATTTTGAATATTATAAAACTATCATCTACGGCTTATCATCATGAGTCAATAGGAGCTTTAGAAAATGCACACAAAGTGTTGGGTTCATTTTTAAGAATTCAGTGCGACAATCATCCGGAAACGTGGAGTCAATGGTTACCTTTTTGGTGTTTCAGTTTTAATAATACTATTCATTCGGAAACAAATTACACGCCACATGAATTAGTATTTGGTAAACTATGTAATATACCTTCTAATTTGTCTGATCATATAGAACCACTTTATAATGTAGACAGTTATCCATTGCAATTAAAATACAGATTACAATTGGCACAAACTGAAGCTAAAAATAACTGAATAACTAAAAAACATAAGAGAAAAGCTAAGTATGATATTTCGATGAATCCTGTTAGATATAAGGTAGGAGATTTAATATTAATTAAGATAGAAACTGGGCGAAAATTGGATCCTCTGTATAAGGGACCATAATTATGTAGTTGTAGAAGACTTAGGATGTAACGTTAAGATAAAAAATAATTCAAATAAAGAAGAAATAATTCATAAAAACAGGACTAAACCATTTTATGAATAAAAGTAATCTGTACTTTCTTCATTGCTAAGTTACTACTTATTAGGTAAAGATTGATTTTTGTTATTGATTATACAGGGTGGTCCAAATAGTGACGTCAACAAATTTTTTTTAGATTCCTCACACCTGGGGGTATCCAAAAATACCCCATGTATGTTCCGCGATTTTTTGTAGTTTTCGAATTATTAGTTTTTTTTGTGTTTTTTTAATTTATTCTGCCAGCGAGGTTGCAAAAATTCATATCTTTTTATGTAGTAGGTATTTTGCAGTTATTTTTTTTGTGCCATAATTGTCTTGAATGTTGTTTTAATTAAAAAAATAACTCAGCTTCCTGAAATTACTTAGGGTTACCCAAAAAAGGCTTGAAAGTTAGAACTTTAGTTTTCAGTAGGATTTACCCAAACATTCAACTTCAATTTAAAAATACAAAAATGAGTTTTCATAGCTTCAAGTTAGGTTTAAAAACTTCGCAGGGTTCTTAACTAGCAAAATCATACAAAAAAAATACTACTTAATTAGCCTTTTTTTGTTGTAATCGGCGTTCGAAGGCGGATAGGCTAAAAATCATTGAAACACGATTAAAGTTATTTTTCAACTTTTTATCATTCTTATGGTAAACTAAACTTAAAGATGTTATTTTAAATCAATTTTAATTGAAATTCATGCAAAATAACCGTAGCTAGTGTAGCTTTTACAATAATTTGGTCTTACCACTGATTAAAATGTGAGCATTTGTCAAAATAGCTAGTTGTGAAATTACTTGTTCTTGGATAAGAAATAAAAGGCACAAATTACTGAAAAATTGCTATTTATTACAATAAATTTTCAAAATTTCTTCCTCCAACTTGAACACATAAACGACAACGTTTTAAAAAGTTATGTTTTAATTGCCTGAAGCTACTGGAATATTCTTGTTTTATTTTTCTTTCCGCTTCTGTAAGTTTTCGTCTTAATTCAGTTTCGTCGTTGCTTTCCGACGCGTACACAAGCTCTTTGTAGAATCCCCAAACAAAAAAATCGATGGGGTTGAGGTCTGGCGAACGCGCAGGCCATTCGATCGGCCCTGCACGCCCAATCCATCTTTCGGGAAAAGTGGTGTTCAGATGCTCTCTTACTTGTACCGCGTAGTGACAGGGCGCGCCATCTTGTTGAAAAATCATTTCTCGTCGAATCTGGAGATTCACGTCTTGTAACAATGCATAAAGATTGTTTTGTAAAAAATTTAAGTAACTGTTTCCATCCAACCTGGTCGGCAATTCAAAGGGCCCAATCAACACTCCATTTAGGACCCCAGACCAAAGGTTGACACTAAAGCGTGTTTGGAAGCTTGACGCCCTTGCCGAATGTGGGTTTTCGATGGCCCAGCTATGATAATTATGGATGTTGAACACTCCAGTCCTTTCAAATCGGGACTCGTCGGTCCACAGTATTTTATTGAAGAAATCAGGGTCTTCCTCAGATCGTTCTATCATTGTCTGACAAAAAGCCACTCTTCTTGGGTAATCGGATTCCTGGAGCTGCTGGACGCGCTGAATATGGTACGCATGGAATCCTTCTGTGAACAAAAACACACTGCTAAGTTCCTATCACAAGTTAACTGGTTACAGCGTGGTTTGAACAAAATGGGTTTTAGCAGAAAGAGACCTAGATCAGAGATAGGCTTACCACTATCTTAGACGATACGTACATAATAACTAACGAAATAAAATCTTTTTTTACAACACAATTCGTAATTGCTCAGGTACCTTTTTTTATGACTCACCTTCCTTAAGAATTCTTAGAATCCTAGTTCGTGGAATCCCAGTTCGTCTAGCTATTTTTCTTGAACTTGTAGATGGGTCTCTTTGAACTTCTTCCAAGACTTCATCCACTTGATCTTGGTCCTGGGGTACAGCTCCGCGAATTTGATTTCGCCCGGGGATACGTCCAGCCATCAGGGTGTTGTGTGTATTAATAAAAACCCTGTGATCCGGGTAATGCTCCATTACTTCTCCTCGCCTCTCTAATGCCTGTCGATAAAGCCTCGCAGCTTCACTACCGTTGCCTTGAGCAAAGCCATAATAGTAATGCATTTCTGCGTATTGGCTTAGTGAATAGCTCATGGTACTGCACAAAGACAATCCAAGTCACTGACTAACAAGCACAGGTTGTTCGTAAGGCAAATCAAGGTCCAAAACTCAAGCACAGGTTGTTCGTAAGGTAAATCAGGGTCCAAAGCACAAGCAGAGATAATCGTGAGGCAAATCAGATTCCAGTTAACACAGCGTAAGTAGTTCAAGGAAAAGAAAATAACGTCAACGAGAGCAGCCTTAATGCGCGCGATGGCAAGAAACGACTAATACGATGTACTTACAACCGTTTCCCGGTCCGTGGAATGCACATTCCCCTCCCCCAACGCGTACCGAACCCCTGAGACCCTATCAGTATCGTTGGTTGGTTCACAATGTAACGTGTTACTCGAGTGACGTAAAAAAAGGGGCATGGAGTAAAAATACACGACGTACAGTTATTTTACAGGACATTCAATTAAAATTCATTTAAAATTACACTTTTAAGTTTAATTTACCATAACAATGATAAAAAGTTGAAAAATAAATTAAAAATGCTTTGATCGTGTTTCAATGATTTTTAGCCTATCCGTCTTCAAACGCCGATTACAACAAAAATAGGCTAATTAAGTACTATTTTTTTTGTATGTTTTTGATAGTTTAGGACTCTGCGAAGTTTTTAAATTTAACTTGAAGCTATGAAAACAAATTTTTGTATTTTTAAATTGAAGTTGAATGTTTGGGTAAATCCTACTGAAAACGAAAGTTCTAACTTTTAAGCCTTTTTTGGGTAACTTTAAGTAATTTCAGGAAGCTGAGTTATTTTTTTAATTAAAACAACATTCATGACAATTATGGCACAAAAAAAATAACTGCAAAATACCTACTACATAAAAAGATATGAATTTTTGCAACCTCGCTGGCAGAATAAATTAAAAAAACACAAAAAAAACTAATAATTCGAAAACTACAAAAAATCGCGGAACATACATGGGGTATTTTTGGATACCCCCAGGTGTGAGGAATCTAAAAAAAATTTGTTGACGTCACTATTTGGACCAACCTGTATATAACATTTTCATGTTTTACCACCCTGTATATAACATTTTCATGTTTTTTTTTTCGTAATAATAGTGTTACTGGGTATAAATGCAAAAAAAAAATGTGTAATTTTTTTTTTCTCTTCTTCGCCCCCGGAGGTGAAGTGTGAGTACTTATATTATTACGTAGTACGATACCTATGTGTGTGCGCACTTAGCTATGTAAGCAACTTATCGTTATATTCATTTTGATTGTAATTAGAAGTTAGTCTAATAAAAGACACCAAACTGAAAACAGTTGTTTCCTTTACTACAAGCCAAGGTTCCAACATCACAACAACAAAAGCGGAACTGTTATTAAAAAATGTAAAAGTGACATGTGAAAATTATAGTTCAAGTTGGGATAAGTTAGAGTCCATGTACAATAATAAAAGATTTTTAGCGAATGTTTATTTAATCAAAGAACATTAACGGAAGAATCCGCAACGGAAATTAAAAATCTTTTAGTACAACTACAGATTGTTTAGAGTCAATAAAAAATTTAGATATAGATCTTGCATCATTTTTAATTGTTCATATTGTAACTGAAAAACTGGACAAGGCTACTAGAAGGGCTTGGGAATTAAAGGTAGCGTCAGATCCAAGCGATGATCTTCCTACGTTTGATCAACTAAAAGATTTTTTGATTAATCGATTTAGGGGGTTAGAAAATTTAGATACTAAGGTAGATAGGGTCCAAAGGACTACACAGGCACTACACGTAATGAAAGATAGAAAGGTATCCTGTACATTTTGTGCAGGTGAACATAAAATAAGTGTTTCTAAAAAATTCATGAATGAATATAGTGAAAATCGGAGAGACTTTGTTCTCAAGAAAAAAATATGTTTTGTTTGCTTGCTTGACAACCACACTGTTAGGTTCTGCAAAAACACTCTCAAGTGCCAGGTGTGTAAACGACGCCACCATTCATTGCTACACCCACCGGGTGGTGTAGGGTCGGAAGTTAGTGAGGGTAGTAGTGTTGCTCGCGCGGAAACCTCAACGAACGGAAATAATACAGCCGCTAATCAAGCGGAGGGGTCCAATACGCCGCCGGTAGTCTCATGTCTTGCGAAAGGGAGTAGTAAAACGGTCTTACTAACGACGGCGTTAGTAAAGGCAGAGTCGAAGAATGGGACTTACCACGTGGTTAGGGCACTACTGGATCAAGGATCACAAGGGTCCTTTGTTACGGAATCCCTGGTTCAGTATCTGGGTTTAAAGAAAATACCGTCAAAAAACACGGTGCTCGGTGTGGGAGACAAAGGTACAACGTCGACGGCTATAGTGGTAATAAATCTTCGGTCAAGAGTAAATCCTTCTTTTAAAATAAGGGTGAAGGCTTACGTTTTGAAGTCGGTAACGTCTCTTCTCCCGTCCTCTAAAGTAGCTAGAGTAGAATGGGTAGAATTGAACGAAAATGATTTGGCTGATCCAGATTACTTCAGACCTAATAAAATTGATATTTTATTGGGCGCTGAAGTATACAGCCAGGTCATTCAGCACGGTGTTAAGAAGAATGCAAACGGAACTCTATTAGCGCAAGAAACAACTTTAGGATGGATATTGTCGGGTGCGTTTGAAGTTGACCAAGGTACAAGTACTCCCTCAAAAATAACTGTAATGCATACCAGCGTCCAAGATGATGATTTATTGAGAAAATTCTGGGAACTGGAAGAAACATCTGGAACAAAAAGGATGCTCACAGAGGAGGAAACAAAATGTGAAGAACTGTTTAAAACTACAACGACAAGAAATAAACACGGCAGGTATATAGTAAGATTGCCGTTGCGGGATACAAACCTGGTTGGTAGTAGCGGCGAATCCAAAGGGATAGCTGAAAAAAGACTTAAAGGGTTAGAAACAAGGTTAGCAAAAAATGATAAATTAAAGGCGGACTACGTTAAAGTCATACAGGAATATTTCAGTCTTAATCACATGGTAGAAGTCAAAGAAAGGGATAAAGATAATAAAAGGGGTGTTTACTTACCACATCACGCTGTCGTCCGGGAGGATAAAGACACAACCAAAGTGCGTGTTGTGTTCGATGCGTCCTGCAAGCGCAGCAACGGGAGGTCACTTAACGATGACCTAATGGTGGGTCCGTCTTTGCAAGACGATCTTCGTCATATTATTATGCGCTGGAGGGTGCACAAGATCTGTATAGTGGCTGATATTATAAAAATGTACCGGCAAGTTCTAGTAAATAGACAAGATACTCCAATGCAACGACTCCTCTGGCGGGATAGTCCTGAAAGTGAAATAAAGGAGTACGAATTGATAACCGTTACATTCGGGACAGCCTCTGCACCATACTTAGCTGTACGGGCTCTTCAACAGCTTGCAGTTGACGAATGCGGTGATAATGTAGATATAGCTAAAATAATCATAAATGATTTTTATATGGACGATTTAATGTCAGGAGCTGAACCTAAAGAAGATGCGTTAAAAATTTATACGGAGATAACAAAGGTGCTAGCTAAAAGAGGATTTCAACTACAAAAATGGAAAAGCAATAGCGAAGAATTATTAAATAGTATTAGGGATGGGAATAATGAAGCATTAGAGATAAAAATAGACGACATAACAAAAATATTAGGACTTACCTGGAATGCGCGCGACGATTGCTTCCAATACTCTCTAGTCCTTGAGTCGGTAACTGAACCTGTAACGAAAAGAAAAATTATATCCGATATTGCAAGATTATTTGATCCGTTGGGGTGGCTAGCACCAAGCATAATCACAGCAAAGGTGCTGATACAAAAGCTGTGGTTAGCTGGGTTACAATGGTATGAGGAAGTTCCAAACAATTTAGTAAAAGAATGGGTAACTTACCGTCAAGGCTTAGCTTCTTTGGTTGACCTAAAGATTCCTCGCTGGTTAAATACGGGTAAGAAAACAAAACAAGAGTTATACGGGTTTTCGGACGCTTCTAAGGTAGCATATGCAGCAGTTGTATACCATAGAGCAGTAGACGAGATGGGGAATATTCACATGTCCTTAGTGGCTGCTAAGACCAAGGTGTCGCCTATAAAGCAAGTCTCCATTCCAAGACTTGAACTTTGCGGGGCAGTTCTTTTGACAAAGCTTATTTTGGAAGTAGCCAAAGTTATGAATATTCAAAGGGAGAATATTCATGTATTCACAGATAGCGAAGTAGTATTAGCTTGGTTGAATAGTCATCCGAGTCGTTGGAAGACGTTTGTTGCCAATAGAGTTTCCGATATTTTGAGCAATTTGGATACTCATCATTGGGCCCATGTAGCATCGAAACAAAATCCTGCTGATTGTGCTTCACGCGGGATATCTCCGGTGGAACTTGCAAGTGTTTCCCTCTGGTGGGAAGGTCCAAGTTTTCTAAAGGAATTGGCAGTTGAATCTAAAAGACCCAAACATCTTGCCACACATTTAGAAGAAATTAAGGCGCATACGAGAACGGTAGATGTTTCATTTTGGAACCGATTTTCTTCGTTATCATGATTGGTTCGGGTGATTGCATATTGTCGTAGATTTTTAAACTTGAGAACCAGGGTAGCATCGGTTAACGGTACAAGGTCACTACAGTTATCTACACTGGAATTGGAACTAGCAGCGGAAGTGTGTGTCAGGAAGTGTCAGGAAGAGGGGTTCGGAACCGAATTGGAAAATTTAAAGGCCGGAAAACTTGCAGAGAAAAACACAAATTTCTTTCAAAATTCTTTTAAAAACTGCAACAGTTTGGCAGTCCCTAATGTCAGGCGGAAGTGAATTCCACAACCGCACCGCGTGCACAGTGAAGGAGTAGGAGTAAAAGTCGGTGGAGTGGGGAGGACTTAAGGAGGTTTCTAAGATGCGACCTGCACGGCGCATCTGAAGGTCGGGCGTAGGAAAAACGCTCCCGCAGATAGGACGGCGTTTTAGGGTTGTGAAGGAGGTTGAATAGCAGACACAATATCCGAGAGTTCCTGCGAAGTCGAATGGGGAGCCACTTGAGTATCTTGCGAAAGCTGGAAACGTGATCATACTTTTTAAGGTTGAAAACAAAACGAATACATATATTCTGCAAACGCTCAAGTTTATTTAAAAGCTCCTCGGTGGCATCCAAATAACAGGCATCGGCATAATCTATGATGGGCTGAATGAGAGTTTGAGCAAGAGAGATTTTGGTGTTCAAGGGCAAGACGCTCTGGAGACATTTCAACGAATGGAACGTGTAATGCACTTTGCGACTGACTTGAGCAACATGGGCAGTCCATGATAAATAGGAATCCATGGTCACCCCCAGATTTTTGACCGTATGTGCGTATTCAATCTGAACACCATTCAGACAGTGTGGAGACAGCGACGCAACATCGAGCCTATTCCGCATATACCTGCCGCCAATAAACAAGGCCTGGGATTTCTTAGGGTTGATTTGCAGTCCAAAAGACCGCGACCACTCGCTAATCAAATCCAGGTCGCTGTTCATGGCAGACACGGCTGCTTCTGCATCTTCCCTTAAAAAATGATTGTAGAGCTGCAGATCGTCGGCATAGAGATGGAAGCAGGAAGAGATGACACTGGTGATAGAGTTAATGAAAATAGAAAAGAGAAGAGGAGAGAGAACGCCGCCCTGAGGCACACCTGCGGAAAGAGAGCACCAATCAGAAGATGCCTCGCCGAGACGAACCCGCTGCGAGCGGCCCTTAAGATAGGAGTCAAACCAACTAATGGTGGAAGAGGAGAAATTTAAAGATTTAAGGATCCCTAGAAGGATGTCAAAATCAACAGAGTTAAAGGCACTGCTAAACTCGAGAAGTACAAGTAAAGTAAGAGATTTGTGATCCATAGCCCAGCGGATGTCATCAGTACCTTTCAAAAGAGCCGTTATTGTGCTATGACCAGGTCGAAAACCAGATTGAAGAGGACTCAGTAGGTCATTTGTAGATAGAAAGGCAGAAAGTTTTTGATGAACGATATGTTCAAGAACTTTAGAGAGAAATGGGAGAATAGAAATGGGGCGGAAATCGGTGGGTGAGACCGGCTTAGGAATTTTGGGTAAGGGGATGATAATGAGCTTGTTTCCAGGCCTCAGGGACAGTACAAGAAAACAAGGAGAAATAAAAAATGTGGGTCAAGACGGGAAGTAGTGTGGAGAGGATAGGAGAAATCATTCTTGAGCAAAGATTATCGTTACCAACTGCAGTAGAGGAGATAGCACAAATGGACTTTTTGACCTCAATTTCACTCACTGGCCTTAACTCAAAAGAAGAACACTGCGGCACTGGCAAACAAGAAAGCTTATTTAACGTAGTTGATTTGACGTGCGAATCCAAAGTAACAGGGGGATGTGAGAAATGTTTGTTAAGAGCACACACGTCAGTGTCATTACTGGAAACGACTGGAGACTTGCCAATGCCGACAGTTTTAAGAAACTTCCAGACTTCAGAGGAGTTGCGGCTGTCGAGAGAATTATGGAAGTACTGTCTCTTTGCATCTCTACACATACGCCTGCAGCGATTACGCAGCACTTTATACGCATTCAAGTTGCGCTCGGAAGAACAGCGTTTTAACCTCCTTTTGGCTCTGTCCCTACTTGCCATCGCATCCTTAATGGCAGGAGTAAGCCAAGGAGCCGGAACATATTTGACTTTGACTCGACGGATAGGGGCATGCCGGTCATAAAGGCTGAGAACAGAGCTGCAAAAATTGTGAATCATATCGTTGATACATGAGCTCTCCAAGACATCCGTCCAGTCAATGATATCAGCATCACGCAGTAATGCCTCCAGGTCAATGCCCTTGTAGTTCCGAAGGAAAATATATTGCGGCTTACGCTTAGGAGGGCGAATCCTGTAGGACATAAAGATGAGGTCGTGGTAAGAAAAACAAGCGCTGAGCTGTCCGTGGACAGCTACATTATTAGAGTTAGAGACAATCATCAGGTCCAACAGAGAAGGGGTGCAATTAGGGAAATGATGAGTAGCAGAAAGAGGCAGAATACTAAGGTTATAAGCAGATAAGAGAGATTGAAGTTTATGAGTACGACTGTCGTTTTCTGGAGTGGATGAGGTGACCAAAGTCGCCGCATAAAAAGTAATGGGGAGTGCATGCTCTCACCTAAGTAACCCTTTAATTAATCGAAATCCGATAAACTTTATTCAATTTTTCATTTTTAAAAGATCTGTGGCACACTGTATCCGATTGCTTAGTCGATTTTGTGCTTAAAGGCCGCTTACTCAGATGTATGACAACACTACAAGCGTTCAACCAAAAAAATCAAATAATTAAAAAAATATGGCGTCTTGTCAGTGACGTACGGACTCGCGCGTGTTTTGTTTACATGATAAATAATTTGTGTTTTAAGTGGGTTTTCAAGTGTTTGAAGTGCTATGGCCTGTTTAAGTATGTGATAAATATTATAGTGAAGTGAATTACTGCAGGATTTCAAGGTCGGTGAGTGAAAAAATATTACGTAATTTCGGTTTTATTCCACAACCGGCGCTGACCGATTCATGTTTATTGTTATTACGTGTATGTGTTTTCAGATCCTTATTTTAGTACAGTGTGTTATTCTAATACGACTACTTTTATAACAAAGTTGAAGCATTAAATAAGCTTTCCACAGGTACCAATATTTTTATTCTACGTATCAGATTTATATTTATAAAACAACATTTTGTTTCCATTGTCTTGGCGGCCATTGTTATTTTTTTGCCGTCGGCAAATTTTTTCAACTTTGGGCGCTCGTAAATAGTACATATTGTACTAATTCTATGTGGTTTTATTAGTTTTGCGTTAAGTATATACACATAATGTATTTAAAACCTTAAACAATATAGGTCATCGCTCGTTTTTTCGAACTATAACCATTTATTTGAAAACAAAGTTATGATTTATGGTTGCGTCATACTAACGAACGATTTGTTTACATGAATACTATCCTATTTCAAACGAAACTCCGCTATCTTAAAGCCCCGTTCCTTACCATAACAAAAAACACAAGTGTTAGCACCATTAAATGAAACCCAAGTCGTAAAAATGCTTTGTTTACATTATCGGGCGGCCGAGCGGCGCCGGCACGCCGGTGACGCATCTGGCATTCACCCCACTCGATTATTTTTCCCGCGCTCTGCTGCGCTCTGCGCCCTAGTGGTTAAGAAGGCAAGTATTAAAATCGCCCATTAATACTACGTGGTCATAAGAGGGACAGAAATCATTTAAAAGCGAATCAAAAGAGTCAAAGTAATCAATACTGAGGTTAGGACTGTAAAGGACTCCGAGTAGCATTTTAGCGTGACGCAAGGAAATTTCTAGAAATAGATGCTCCGCTGATCCCGAGTAGGAAGATGGTGATGAGCTAATAATCTTGTAAGGAATATCAGTACGCAAGTAAATGGCAACACCACCACCACCCTTCCCAGTTCTATCATTACGGATAAGGACAAAGCCAGGAAGGGCATAATGAACAGATAAGAGTGTGGGTTTGAGGAAGGACTCAGAGATAAGCAAAGCATCTATATGAGCACAGTTAAAGAAAGCCAGAAGATCAGAATAATGGCCAGGAACACTCTGGGCATTAATGTGGGCGATGTTGAGGTTGTTGGGGAGGTGGGAGATCAAAGAGGAAATCTGATCGCCGAGAGTAAGAGGCGAGGAAGAACCACTCGCCGCACTAAGAAAACTGCTAGAAGAGGAGGAACAAGAGAAAAAATTACCATCAAGGTCGACATCAGTCAGTTTGCAAAAATAAAAATAATAATATACAAGGTGATTGGAAGATGGGTGCAAAGCTTCAATGAAATTTGAATTATAGGATTCCAACATTCTATGAATAGGGCAGCGCAAGCCAGAGTTCGTACGACAAGAATTTAGCGCGAACAGAGTACGTGCACGAACCTGACGCACATGAACTGTACGGGGGACAGAATAACACAGCGCACTCGTTAGATCAATGGCATCAAAGTGATTGTGAACTATATCATGAAGCACGTTGGCCTCCAAGTATTTACGCCGGTTCTCCAAACTGATAAGCTTATACTTATCAAGAAGTTGGGAGTATGACAGATAAGTCTTAGTCCCATAACATCTGTAGTACATAGTACGGAGGTACTTGCGTTGGACCCTTTCTATACCAACTACGTACTTTTGATAGAAGGGGTTCCAAATAGGGACCGCATATTCTAACTGAGAGCGAATGAGCGTCTTATACAGATAGAGATAGGTTGAGGTACGCTTAAATTCTGTTGAAGATCTCATTACAAATCCATACATTTTAAAAGCACTATTGACTATGGCTTCGATATGCTGGTTCAAGGACAGTTTGCCATCAAAGAGAACACCTAGATCCTTCACTATAGAAATATTATTTAAGGGGTATCCCCTTAAGTTAAGGGAGTAATTGAAGTTGAAGATGAAATTATTCTTAGTAAAGTGTATATAGTAAAGCGCCTGCCTTGCTTCGAACCCACGACCTACTACTAGTAAGTCGGAGACAAAGAGTACTGGTAGCCGAGTGGGTCCACCGCTGCTCTTAACACTGCTCAAGTATCTTTGAATCTAACTATACTTGCAGGTTCAACTGCTATCGAAAAGCGAACATGTGATCTTGGAGACAGCTGACAACGTGATTGCCACTAAGAAACGCTTTGAGTATGGCGTCTACCAGATTTTGACGGAAGTCGGCGAACTTATCAAACTACAACACAAGAACATGAACAAGACTGTCAGCGGAAAGTGAGTACATGGCAAAATGAACTACTTAAAATAGAAATTAGTTAGTACATTTCAAAACTTACTTTTAGGTCAAATTTTCATTTTGCCAAAATATAAAGTTCCTTAATTCCGTTCTTTTTTATCGATATAGCTACTATCTAAGAACCTGAGGAATAAAAAATCCGATTAAATATCTATCCGGGAAATTCGAAAATATCCAGTGCAGACTGGAAGCACCTTGCGTGTCCTTGGTTTCCAGTGTATAATATTAATCCCAAATTCTTTTCGCTATCAAATTGAACTCTGAGGAAGATAAATAGATAATATTGAAATTTTACCAACTTTTCCTCGCAAGTATTTTTATTTAAAAACGTCGTATCAAAACACGTGAGTATTTCACACTACACATTTGCATTATAATGTCCTATTCCACTATTTTAGATTGGACCACATCGAGACAGCGATATCGAACAACCAGACCACTGGAATGAACGCGTTAGGAGCCAAGATCGATGCGGAGGTGTCAAAAGTGTGGCGGCAGATCGGCCTCATGCACCAGCAGATCATGCTGAGCAGCATGGCTCTGAACAAACTGTCTGTAAGTTTTACTCTCCAGGACTATCTTTAGCTGCAGTGTTTCCGAGTTATGTCAAAGTCAAATCATTTATTTCAAGTGGGTCATCTAAAGGCACTTTTGAACGTCAAAGTGTACAAAATAATAGAACTGATTCTAGGTGCCTTTTCCAAAAGGTAATTTCGTATGGGTAAGGTTGTGCCGGATTTTATTACGTAGGTAGGTACAATCAATCGCTCATCAGTGGTTATAATTTATCATTGACAGCGACTTTATGTTGTAGCGATAAGTGCGATGTTCTTAGTGCAAGTGTTACCCTGATTTGCGATGCGATTATATCGAAGTTTGGGTGCAGATGACCCAAACTTCGCTTACCCATGGTGAGGCAGTACCTAGTCGGGTCGATTGTCCAAGGTACATACGTCTGACGTAAGGAATGTGATACCGCTATGTGACGGCTAAGTTTCACATATTATGTAATGTTGTGGTTCTACTTATGTAGATAGTTACTCAACGCAAGGTGCTTAGCGTTACAATGTAAACCAGGCTGAGTATTTTATGGGTCTCCAAGGAGTCAAAGCCTGCGCGTCGTATGAGGCTTCTTTATCTTTTTAACCGACTTAATAAAAAGGAGGAGGTTCTCAATTCGGGTGTATTTTTTTTTTGTTTGGTACCTCCGAACTCCGTCTTTTATAAACCGATTTGAAAAATTCTTCTTTTAAAAGGGTAGGTAGGGTGAGATGTCCAACAGTGAACCAGTGGTACACATTGAACCACCCATCTTACTTTGTAAACGCGACGTTGCCGAACCGTGCCGCGGACACGAAAGTATTCAGTTTTTACCGCGCCGCCCGCTCCCCAGTCGCCAGCGAGCTAGCGCCAAAAACACCCGCGTGGTGGACCGCATTATAATTTTCGGCGACAAAACAAAATAAAACGTAAGTACTATCTTTTGTTATTACGTCTGATATGCATAGTTTTTCTGTGTGACATTTATTATACTTATTATAGTGTTTATTGGGGTATCGTATAAAACTGAATTTACTACGGTAACTCTTTTCTTTTGTTTTTAACATAACCTTAAATGTTGAATGGTGGCTGTAGTACACAATGAACCACGAACGTAGTTTGAACAGTGAACCGGTTCACTGTATACCACCTCTATATTGCTACTTTATGTGGGTAGGTTTTGAATTTTTTACATAATTTATATTGAGTTGAAACATTAAATTGTATTATAATGCTATTGTTTCAGCATGGGGCGAATTAAAACAGCGCAAAGGAAAATTGGAGGTCATACGAAAGAAGAAATGTTGCAGGCTATCATGCTTGTAAAAAATGGACAATCCATTCGTAAAGCAGCAAAAGAATGCGGATTAGCCTACCCAACTGTAAGGAGATATATGTTGAATAATTTCAGAGCGATGAAGCTACGAATTTAGTACCGAATTATGAGGTAAATGCAATTTTTACACCTAACCAGGAAAAAGAATTAAAAGAATACATCATAGATTGTTCGCAAACATTTTATGGGCTTACTGCTAAAGATACTCGACGATTAGCTTACCAAATGGCATTTATTAACTGTTCCTTCTTCATGGGAAGAGAAACATATTGCTGGAAAGGAGTGGTTAAGGTCATTCAAATAAAAACACACGGATTTAAGTCTGAAGAAACCTGAAGCATGCAGCTTGGCACGAGCCTCGGCATTCAACAAGTATAACGTTCATACATTTTTTTAAAACTTAAGAGCAGCTATGCAACGTTCTCCTAACTTCGGTAACGGAACACGAGACTACAATTTGGGTGAAACCTCAACCACGACGGTACAACGCCCGCAAAAAGTCCTAGCTCTTAAGGGGAGTAACGTATCCAAAGTTACGAGTGGAGAGAGAGGGGTTTTAGTGACAACTTGCTGCATTGTTTCCGCCACCGGTCATGCTTTACCCCCAGCAATGGTCTTTCCAAGAAAGTGAGCCAAAGATATTTGTTAAATTCTTTAAAACAATAAATATTTTAAACACATTGTTAAAACCATTTAGGTTTAATAAAGTTGATTATTATTTGATAACATATACAAGACGTTTTATTTCTTTACCTTTAGTTTTGTAGCATAAATAGTCATAATTTACTGTAAAATAAAAAGGATGGTTCACTGTGTTCATATTGGTTCACTGTTGACCTAGCCGCCGGTTCAGAGTGTACCACGAGGTGGACTCAGTGAGCCATTTCCCATCTTTTAAAAAAACTTAAATATATCTGTATGCGCTGCTGAATGGGTCGCACACACCTTGGATGTTAGCTTGAATGATAAGTCACGGATAGCCAAAGATGATGGTTCCCGGGCGAGAGAGATGTGAGTGGATGGTGAGAATGAGTTTACAGAGTGCTTAAATGCTAAACTTATAAATTTCACCCAAGTTACAATACATAACTTAAATCTATTCTTAGCCGCAAATTGAATTAATCACAGTCACCGGACACCGGTGTGACGAAAGCAGGTGGTGTCTTCTTGTGGCGCTTGATGCTGCTGAGTAAGCTAGAAAAGTTTTTTAACTCAACCGCCTCTTCTCGTGGCTGTTTCGAGTTTCTAGTGCGTGGCGTCGGTTCGACGACGGGGGCCGTGTGCTGTCTACGCGCCTGCGGCGCGGGAGGCTGCGTCTCGGAGTCCGACTGTAAGTTGGCGCTCCTCTGCCGACGACGACAAATCTACCGGCATGTATAAACTGCGGCTACTACTACAGCATCCAGTAACAACACGTAGATTGCTGAATATTGATGGATGTCATGGCTTGAAATTCCCGAGTTCAAGGCATTTTCTGACTTCATCTGCTCAATCTGTTCCTTGATGTGCCGTAATGAGGTTTCGTGATCAGTGATGTTGATTTCAAATTGTGGCAAGGTGACGTTGATGATGTGGTTGATAGGTGCGACTTGCTGTGATTCCAAGTCAACCTTAGTTTTAACTTCTGAATATCCCAGTTTGTGTGAAAAAACGGTGAAGTCTTGACCTTTAATTACGCAATCTGAATCCAGTGCTATGACCCCGGCCTTAGCGATTTGTATTGCGGTAATCTGATACTCACACATGACACGAAGTGCACACTGCCCGCAACAATAATAAAGGTAAGTATTTATTTTGTTCAATTCCATCCAATTATTGCGGCATGCTGCTATGTTTGTAAGACATCTGTTTGTGCCCAAATCTTTGATGCACATGCTTTCTTCTGACTTAAACTGGAAAATGGGTTTTCGGGAGTGACAGAGGCGAGAAGACTCGTCGTACTGCACACATTGTTGTATGTCTCTCGCCGTCATTATCAAATAGGTGTCTTTGCGTAAGTTAATTGCGATGTAATCTGATATCGGCACGACGGCGACTGTAGAGTTACCATGTTGTTGTGGTATTGATATGAGTTGATATAGGTCATAACTCTCTCTGCTGACTAGTGGTATTCTGATTTCAAATATGAGGTACTGCTGTGTTACCCTTGTTTTTACCTTCAGAAGGTGGTAAATTTTTGATAGTTCAGTCTGTATGTTTTCAATCGGCAAGGATAACTCTCGCGATAATTGTCCTGAGATTATGCTGAGTTGATCTCGTAATTGCTTCGGCGATAACAAATGGACGCTGAACATTCCATGATGGATGTCTGTTATTGTGTCGATGATTGTATCTTGTATAGATTTTAGCTTCGTGAGCATATTTGTAGCTATGATGGTGGACAGTGCTAGCTCGTTCATCACTTCTTGTTCTTGCAAGTTTTTATTCAACATATTGGTGGCCTTTGTAAGATTGTTTAAATGTTGATTGATGGCCTTGTGTTGCCGATTGATTGACTCTTCTGTTCTCTTGAGTAAATTATATTCTGCTTCTACTACTGAAGTCTGGTTTTTCCACAAGAGTGCCAAGTGTTTTTCATTTTCTTGTATAAGAGAAATATCTTGCTCGTATTGGTCGGCGAAACGTTGATCTAAAACTCCAAATAAACTGTTGGCAACATAACCCACACCGTCGATGAGGCCTCGCCGCCGTCGTGTGCGTTCTTCGAAATGCTGATTCAGTATCATTCCATTGTAGTGCTTCAGTTCGTCGTGAGAGTGACGTAGCTGCAGTAGGATGATGTCACATAGAACTTTGTTTGTTTCTCTTTCACATACGCCGTTTATTTGTTTGAGGTATTTGTCGAAGGTTGCCGAGCCGTCCCAATAAGGGTTCATGTCGTAATACACAATGAGTTTCCATTCGTCGCGAATGAACTGCATGTTTGAGATTCGGTCAAAATAGAATGCTTTGTGTATTGTTGTCAAAGTATATGGAGATGCTGACTGTTCGTGGCCAAAGACGGATGTCATGAAGAGAAATAGTGTAACGAGGGTCGCTATCAGATTAGACGCCATTCCAGGTCGTCGTTTTGATTGGTTGTCCTTGGTTTTGATATTTTGGCTATCTGACATTTTCCCTGTCTCCTCGTTTTCTGTAGTTGATCTGGAGTCAGATACCAACGCTGACAGTTTTATCACTGGGCGCTTGAGGTACCCATTTTTTGTTTTCAGGGTAACAACCCTGACCAGTCCATCAGTTCCGGGATGTAGCTCAGTGACTCTGCCCAGAGCCCATCTTCCCGCGGGGAGGTTAGGCTCGTGAATGATGACAACGTCGTCTACTCGAACATTTTTGTGAGGTCTCTTCCATTTACTTCTTGCTGAGAGTATCGCCAGATATTCAGATTGCCATCTTTTCCAAATATCTTCGAAAATTTTCTGTGTTCGCTTCCATCTTGTCCTTTCATCTTGTTCGGCGTCTAAAATAGTCAGTATGGGGCCGCTGCTCAAAAAGTGTGATGGAGTCAGATAATTCAAATCATCTGGGTCCTCTGTAAGTGCGCACAGCGGCCGACTATTCAGACATGCTTCGAGTTGAGCTAGTAAAGTACTGTATTCCTCGAACGTGAGTTTTTGCTCGCCAACAACACGTCGAAGATGATGCTTCAGACTTTTTACCGCTGCTTCCCAAAGGCCTCCTGCGCTTGGCCAAGCGGGGGCATTAACATGCCACTTTATACCCAACTCATTGATCTCTGTATAAAACTCGTCGTTGAATGTCTTGCGAAGATCTGTCAGTTCTTGGTGCAGTGCTTTATTGGCCCCAACGAAATTGGTACCGTTATCGCTGTAGATATGATGTGGTTTACCCCGACGTGAAGACATGCGTTTTAGAGCAGCTAAGAATGCAGATGAGGTCAAATCTGATACGAGTTCGAGGTGCACAGCTTTTGTCACCATGCACACGAACACTGCAATGTATCCCTTGCTTGTCTTGACTCCTCGCCCTTTATTGTGCTTCACGTCAACGTATCCTGTGTAGTCAACGCCGGTGTGCTGAAATGGACGTGAAGGATTGCTCCGAGATTCAGTTCCTCGCCGTGTGGCATAGCGAATGGACGTGTGCACTCGCGTAAATAAGTCGTGTTAAAATCTAACTTTCTAAATTCTGATTGGTTTAAAATTTAAATTCCAATTCTCGTTTCTTCCTGAAGCATCTATACGAGTAAGCCACTCCCCATAAAAGTGACAACGATACTTTTGTCACCATCCTTGCATAAAGCACACCAAGGGTCCACCGTGATTGGATTTGTTAAACTCGGGTTTGAACCGCCTCCTCGGTGCGCGAGAGCCGGCGTCGCTGACCGCTTAGCCAAACTGTGGTGACGCATCGTCGCGAAACACCGCATCCCTACCACCCGCCAGACTGCTACGGGAGTACGCGTCATCAAGTATCGGCTACGTGCGGATAAGCTACGAGTGCTACGAGATACAACTGTGCTACGCGGTGATCGGCTACGAAACGAGTTCGTTTAGTGCTGTTACTACCTACCGTAGTGAGTAAACAAGTGCAGATACTATGCCGAGGATTCAGCGCTCGCCCCCCGCTACTCCTGTCCGAGAGACGGATTGTCCACCAGTTTTATCAACTTCAGACCTTATTGACAATCCTAATGAACCGGAAACCTCAAACGTTACCGTGCGGCCCAAGCGACCTCAACCAAACTTATCTCCGGAGTGCGAATGGAAGAATTTCGAAGATAAAATAATGAAGTTATTTAGTTCCTGGAAAACTGACCAAGAGGCCCTGCTTGGGAAATTAACATCGGAGTTGACGGCAATTAAACGACAAAATGCGGAGATTCAAAAAACGAATGCTGAGACCTTAAAAACCGTGGAATTTCTGAGTCAGGATTACGATTGCATTAAAAAATCACTGCAGAACTTAGTAAGAGAAAACGGTGAACAGCGCAATTATATTCTGGATCTAGAAAAAAAAGTACAAGATCTGCAATTGAGCTCGCGATCATCATGCATCGAGATAAGGAATGTCCCTACAATTGAAAAGGAAACAGCTCGCGAATTAACTTCGATTGTTTTAAAAACATGTGAGACCATCCAGCCGTCGGTAAACCCACCTCAACTACGTGACGTATATCGTTTGCCCGGAAAAAAAGGCTCAAACAGACCGATAGTTGCAGAGTTCCTGACTGTCCCCTCGAAGAATCAAGTACTGGATGCCTGCCGTACGTTCAATAAGGGTATGCCACCAACTGAAAAACTAAACACGGGACACATTGGTATTCCCGGTGAAGTTAAACCAGTCTATATCGCCGACCACATGCCTCGTACCCAGCGGCAACTATTTTTCGAGGCACGTTCATTTGCTAAAACGAACAAATATCAATTCTGTTGGTCTCAGAATGGAAAAATTTTTCTTCGTGAACGTGAAGGAATGGACTCCGTTGTTATCAACTCAACTTCTTGTCTTAAGAAGCTGCTTACCTCTGCAAAATAAACGCAAGGCAACTCATTTCTATTCTTATTGCATGTTTTTAGAATATATTAGAACCTTACATTTTTATTTACATAAAACTCGAGTAGCCTGTTACAAATTAGTTTTTTACTATTTAATTAATTTAACTTCTTACCTTGTAATAATATCATTAAGATTATCAACTTTATGTAATGCATCTAGTAAATATCAGTCTCTGTATTATACATCGTACCTGTTCAGACTTTGCAAAAATTATAATCATTTGAAAACATGTTATTACTCACACACAACTCATATCATACCTGCGGTCTTGTACATCCTTTTGACTATCTTATTCCTACTTAAATTATCTGCAACTTTTAAAATAGACCTACTAAACATCCACAAAACTAGAATACACATATTCCACATATTTAAGGTTGAAACCAATATGCACCTAACATCAAACATCAACATTCGATTCTGACACTTTAAATGAAATTGACTCCTTGGGTATGAGTGATTCACGTATTTGTGTAGGTACCTGAGTCATGCAGTCGTTTTATTAGTGACAAAAAAAAGTCGCTTAATATAATACACCTAAATATACGCAGTGTAAATTGTAACTTTGATAGCTTCCTGCTGCTCCTGGCTAGAATAAAAATTTCATTTGATGTTTTGATTCTATCGGAGTGTTGGCTGAGCGTGTCAACAGTACCACCTCTGGATGGATATGATTCTTATCACACAAGCAAACTTACTAATCAGAATGATGGTGTTATAATATATGTCAAATCAGAATTACCTCATATCGTCACCGAACCTTCTATATCTGGCGCTAGTTGTCTGATCTGTAATGTAAAATCTCACAATATCTTAATTTTAGCGTTATATCGCTCTCCCTCCACACGAAATCTTGACAAATTTATTGATAGCTTAGACACTATCCT
This sequence comes from Brachylomia viminalis, assembly GCA_937001585.2. Lineage (NCBI taxonomy): Eukaryota > Metazoa > Arthropoda > Insecta > Lepidoptera > Noctuidae > Brachylomia > Brachylomia viminalis. The sequence goes on from OW443304.2 coordinate 27,300,587, forward strand.
TGCTCGGACGTCAATCCAAAAAAAATTAGTGATTATGGGAGACATCAATATTGACATCACTCCGAATGCTGGCTCACAACAAGCAGATCAGTACCTCAACCTTATTGCTTCACATGGCCTCCTTCCTACACATCTATTCCCAACCCGTATTAACTCCTGTATTGATCACGTAATGTTAAGATCTGACCTTAAAAATACGACTCTGGTTCTCGATACTTATATTACTGATCATAGGCCAACGATTATTAGCATCCAACGTGTAATGTCACGCCCTGTCCCTAAACTTAGTCGCATAGTTGTTGATTATACAGCTGTAATCACAGTCATTTTATCAATGGACTTTAGTGAAATATTGGCTATTCAAGACCCAAACAACGCCGCCGAGTCTCTGGTTTCCATCATTAGCTCTGTCATCGCCAATCACTCTAAATCGGTGCATATGTCTTCGAAACGCCGAATCCTGAAACCGTGGATTACAAATGGACTGCTTCGGTGTATTCGAAATAGGGATAACATGGCTCGAACGTTAAAGTCAGATCCTGAAAACTTCATTCTTGTGATTACGTATAAGCGATACCGTAATTTCTGTAACAAACTTCTCAAAAACTTAAAACACGCATATGAAAGTAAAGAGTTCCAAATGGCAAAGAACAACCCTAAAGCTACTTGGAAGGTCATTAAGAAGGTTACTGGAACTAGTCACAATGTTAAGTCCCCCAACGAGTTACTAAGAATATCTTCGGAAGACAAGTCCTCGGTCAATAAAGTCAACGAGTTTTTTGCCCATGTTGGCAAGAACTTGGCTGACAATTTCTTATCCACCTCGTATACCCCGGAATGTTCTCTCGATGCGCTGCCCTCTAACTCGCTGGTGCTTTTACCCACAGATGAAGTGGAGGTCTCGAATCTCATTATTGGGTTACGAACTGATGCTGCGGCAGGTTGGGATGGCATTTCATCGAAAATGTTAAAATCCTGTATGCCCACGATTGTCCCCCCCATTACTCATATCTGCAATCGCTCTATCGCCACAGGCTGTTTTCCTAGGGTTTTCAAAAGGGCTGTTGTTCACCCAATCTTCAAAAATGGGGACAGACACAGTGTAGATAATTATAGACCGATCTCAGTCTTGCCTGCCATTTCTAAAATATTAGAAAAGATACTTAATAATCGATTGGTGCACTATCTTGAGTCATATAAATTACTAAGTAATAACCAGTATGGTTTTAGAGGTGGCAGGTCAACTGAAAATGCTGTTGCTGCCTTGGTAGACCATGTGGTATCAAAATTAGATAGTAAAATGAAATGCTTGGCTATCTTCTTAGATCTCTCTAAGGCATTCGACACTGTGTCTGTTCCCCACCTCTTATCTAAGCTGGAAGCTACTGGCATTCGAGGGCATGCCTTGAAGGTCTTCCAGGATTACCTCTGTAATAGAACTCAATGCGTTAAAATAAATGATGTTGTCAGTGACACCATTTCATTGAGTTTTGGCGTTCCTCAGGGCTCAATCCTGGGCCCTACCCTATTTCTTATCTACATTAACAACTTATGCAAAATGTTTCTAATGAATTGTTCAATATTTACTTATGCAGATGATACGGCTCTATTGATTCATGGTAATGACTGGCCTGAAACAGTAAAATACGCGGAACTTGCTCTGAACTCAGTGATGAAGTGGTTGTCTAATAATATCCTAACCTTAAATTTAAATAAAACGGTATACTTACCTTTCTCGTTACTCTCCACCAACCTCCCTCCACCGCATTCAATGGTGCTCAGAGCTCACACTTGCTCACTCGGTCTATCTTCTTCACAATGTGGCTGTCCTCAGCTCAAGAGGTGTGAGTCTGTCAAGTATCTCGGAGTCTATGTAGATAGCTCTCTGAGCTGGAAACCTCACCTCAGTAATCTCATATCAAGAGTCCGCAAGTGTATATTTATTTTTAAAAAGCTGAGGAATTCCGCGGACCACCTTACGATTAAAACAGTTTATTATGCACTATGTCAGAGCATAATAAACTACTGCATCACAGTGTGGGGTGGGACTCCCAAGACAATCCTTCTACCTCTTGAGCGCGCACAGAGAGCTGTTCTCAAGGTAATGACCTCTAGGCCTTTTAGGTTTCCCACTACTGCTCTCTACACCGAATGTCAGGTTCTTACTGTGAGACAGCTCTTTGTCCTTGGCACTATACTGCGCAAACACCCTTCTGTGGAATATGATCCGAATGCTAACAAAAAGCGTAGACATTTCGAAGTATGCCCAACTCACGGTTGTAGAACGGCCATTGCTCAGCGTCATTTTGGTGTACTGTCAAACCATTTATATAATAAAATAAATAAACTTTGTTCCATTGCTCCCATGTGTCTAAACGAATGCAAAACTGAAGTCACAAAGTGGCTCTTGACATTGACTTACAATAAGACTGAAGATCTACTACAGATATCGATCGCTTAACCTAATGCTATATATATAAAATAAAGTAATATGTTCAGAATTATATTTATAATGACTTTCATAATGCACAGGTTTTCGTCGTGATATTGTCTCTCGCTCACACATGTGTGTGAGCGAGAGATAATATTGTGATGGGGGCCTGTGTGTTGTGAAAGTCATTATAAATACACACCACACACAACCAACACACACAACCACACACACACACACACACACAACCACACACACAACCACACAACCATACATACACAACCACACACAACCATACATATGTGTGGTTATACACAACCATATATAGGTAGATAAACAGGATACATCATAGTTGCATTAACTAGGTAATATATTATTATTATAATTTAATCTTGATATTCTGTGCTCGTCTTACAATTACTGCTGTATGTTCAAATCATAGGCGAGGACGCTGGCACCCTAAACACAAGTTAAATCTTACTTTGGGTGCCAGAGTTCATCGAAAACACTCTGTTTCCTTAGTTGTAATGCCGCATAGTGTTAAGATAAGTGTTTTTCTTGTACAACTGAAGTTAAATAAAAAAATTATTATTATTATTATTATAGATTCTGGTAAGTCCCCCATCATTTGCTTTTGTGTGACAGCAATATGCTTCTTACAAGTAATGCATGCATGTAAGCGCTTTTTTACAGCTCTGTTTCCGCCTAATATCCAGTAGTTTTGTCTGATACTCGCGAGCGTCGACCGGGCCCCCGCATGAAACGTGCGGCGGTGGGCTTGGTCGATAATAAGGTCAGTAACGTGGCTGCTGTGTGGTATGATTAGTGGATGCTTCATATCTTCATCAATATTCGCATGCTTGAGTCTACCTCCCACTCTCAAAAGTCCATCCTTGTCCAAGAACGGGTTGAGGCACAAAGTTTTGCTCTTGTTATATACTTGCTCCTGTTTTCGCAGCATGCTAATTTCTTCTGAAAATTCAGTTTCCTGTACATATTTTATAATCATATGTTTTGCGGTGTCCAATTCATTTCCGTTCAAGTAAGCAGTGCGCTCGCTGTGACGTCGTGTGATACGTAGCACCCATGCTAACACACGTACGGCGCGTGTCAAATTACTGTTTCTTTGTAGCGTGGATTGTATGACATCATCGCTATGAGGTTGACGAATAGTGACGTTGCTTTGTTTTGATTTTCGTTCCTCTTGATCCGTGACGTAGACGCACTTCTCTGCTATCGATAACTCATTGAAACCAGGGAGAAATTGCGGGCCGCTCCACCATAGTTTATGTTGCTTCAATTGCTCTGTTGTAATGCCACGGCTGGCACAATCGGCTGGGTTCTCAGCCGATTTTATGTAATGCCAGTTCTCTGATGGTATTACGTCTTTGATTTGTTTGACTCTGTTCGCTACGAATGGTGTCCATCGGTTGATGTTGCCTTGAATCCAGCCGAGAACTGCAGTGGAGTCACTCCAACCAAAAACTTTGATTTTGCGTCCGTTGAGCGCTTGCTGTACTTTTCGCATAAGTGTTGTAAGTAAATGCGCCCCACTCAGCTCTAAACGTGGTAAAGTGAGCTTTTTGTTCTCTGGCACAAGTCTTGTTTTTGCAGCGACGAGTGTAATGTTGGTATCAAGTTTGCAATACACGACACATGCATATGCTTTTATTGAGGCATCGCAGAAGCCGTGCAGTTGAATTGTGTCTTGCTCTTCTATCTGATACCATCTTTGAATTCTAAACTGGTTGATGTTTTGTAGCTCCGCTTTAATCTTTTCCCATTCGTTGCTTATTTCAACCGGAAGCTGGTCATCCCACTGAATGTTGGAGAGCCAAACTCGCTGGAATAATAGCTTTAATTTGGTTGTAATCGGAGCTAACCAACCGAGTGGATCAAATATCTTTGAGATATCTGATAGTAATGAACGTTTTGTATGTTGTTCTGTTGGTTTTGTTATGCTTATTTTTAGCTCGAACGAAAACGTATCTTCATTGGGGTTCCATTTCAGACCGAGTGTCTTTGTTGATTCTGCTTGCTTGAAATCGAATGATGGTTGATTTGAGGACGCTCTGCTGACGTTTTGAAGTAATTCTTCGTTGTTAGCCGACCATTTACGTAAGTTAAAACCTCCCGACTGTAGTAACTGGATCAAATCGCCTTGCAGTTGTTTGGCTGACGATAACGTGAAGCTTCCACTTACAAGGTCATCCATATAGAATTCTTCTTGCAACGCTTGTGCGGCCCTGCTGTGCTGATACTTGTGGCCTTCGTCAGCTGCCAACTGTTTCAAAGTCATCATTGCTAAGAAAGGAGCTGCTTTCATGCCGTAAGTGACTGTCGTGAGCTGATATTCACGTAGACGTTGGTCAGGACAGTTCCTCCATAGTATCTTCTGAAAGGCTTGATGTTCAGTGTTGCAAAGTATCTGTCGATACATTTTTTCTATATCCGCCGTGTATGCAAACTGATATTGTCTCCATCGCAAGATCAATGACATGAGGTCTTGCTGTAAATTCGGGCCACGCTTCATGAGGTCGTTCAATGTGTGGCCTGTGGATGTTTTCGCCGATGCGTTGAATACTACTCTTAACGCCGTAGTTGTGGAATCGGCACGCTGAACACAATGGTGAGGTAAATAGCAAGTCGGTGTCGCGTTACTAGTACACTCGACCATATGATTCAGTGCTTGATATTCATTAATGAACTTTCTGTATGCTTCCGCTAATTGTGGCTGCTTGCTAAATTTTCTCTCAAGTTGCCTGAATTGTGCCAAAGCCATGGGTTTCGTAGCTCCCAGCTTTTCTTGAAAGTTTGGTTCGAACGGTAGCTCAACAATGTACCGACCTTCTTCGTCACGAGTTGTTGTGTTCTTGTAGTGCTGCAAGCAATCCAGATCACCCTGTGACATTCCCGAGTTTTCTGCTATGTCTTCTACTGTCCAAAATTTTTGAATGTCTTCAATGTTATTCATCACAACGTTGCATTGAAATGTTGTTTGCACGTTTCCGCATAAAATCCAGCCCAAACGTGTTTGCTGTGCGACTGGTTGTGCTTTGTTGTACCTGATGATACCTTCTTGGATTATGTTTGAGTATATCTCAGCCCCGAGTAAAATGTCTACAGGTCGACTCTCATGAAAATCTGGATCAGCCAATGGGATATCTTCTATAAATGTCCATGATTCTGGTCTTGTGAATGATTTGTTAGGCAAATTGTTGATCAAATTGCGCATTATGAAAACATCGGTGTCAAATGTATAATCACTGTGAATGGCACTGCACGTGATTCGTATGACACCTTTGCAATTATTTTCTTTCGCCCCGACCCCGAATATGACACCTTTGCAGCGGCCACGCGGTAATCGTAGTTTTTGAGCTGCTTTTCCCGTTATCAGGGACGTTTGTGAACCCTGATCAAGGAGTGCTCTTAAAGTTATCAGAGACCCATCATATGCTTGCACCTTGATTATGGCTGTGGTAAGCAGAGTTTCTGTTACATCTTCTTGAGACACGTGATTGCTGCTGTCGCTTGTTGTTTTCTTACTATCAGTGGCAGCTGTCTTTTGTTGCCCTGAATTGTTGTATGATTTCTGTCCAACCCATTTGCCGTAAGCGTCGTGAAGCAGTGTATTATGATCTGAGTTGCAGACGCGGCATGTTTTTCTTGACGCGCAGTCCTTGCTATTTGTATGTACATTTAGACAGTTTTTGCATAAATTGTATTTCGCAACTGCCTTCCGTTTTGCGTCAGGCTGTAATTCGAGAAATGTTTTGCACGAAAACAACTTGTGCTCTTGATTGCAATGTGGGCAGTTCGTTGCATTTTCACTGTATTTTGTCAATGCATTCGATTTAGACTTATTATTTTTGTTCTGATTAGCGCTGAATGCTTTATACGAATGAAATTTCTTGTTATTCTGTGCAGGCTCCGACTGAGACGATTTTGCTGTTTCTGGTTTCCGACGAGATGATTCCCATGATGTAAATTTTCCTTCCAGAAAATCGAGAAAATCTGCTATGTTGGGTAGCTCCCGCGGCTCCACTAGTGACTCTAAGTAGTCATTATGAGTCACCGTATCCAACTTTTGTGCAAGCAAATGAACCAATATTGGGTCCCACGATGACGTCTCTATACCAAGGTTCTTGATTGCATTGATACATTCTTTTGTCGTATCGTGGAGTTTTTTGACTGATGCTGCTGATAAATGTTGAGTGATAGGAACACCGAGCAATGAATTAAGATGTGACGTGAAGATCAATTTTCTGTTGTTGTATCTGCGGTTGAGGATCTCCCATGCAGTCTCATAATTTTCCGAGCTGATTGATAGATGCTGAATGAGTTTCTCGGCTTCGCCTTTCACTTTGCTTTTGAGAAACTGCATTTTCTGTGCGTTAGAAAGAGACGGACTGGAATGGATAGTCTCAACAAATAAATCTTTGAATGATGTCCAGTTTTCGTAGCTACCACTGAAGGCTGGAATTTCGATCTTCGGCATCGACCTTTCTCGGTGAGTAACTGACGACATTTTTGAGTTGATGGTAGCTTTCATTTGATTGTAAACGAGTTCGCACGTATTGTAAGACATCTCATATTGTACGTCGGCTTCATTGAGCAAACTATCAAGGTCCCAGTAAAGTGAATCAACTGCATTCCACCTTGACTCTAACACCTTTAAGGCGTCTTCAAACTGCCAATTTTCTTTGAGGAGGTCCACGTTGATGTTTGATGCGGTTCTTTGGAACGCTTTGATATTGCTCCTTTGTTTACGTAGCATCTCGTCTGTTTTGCTGTTAGTCGCAATGTCAGCTATTTCAGGCACCTTTATTGAAAGGGTTGATTGGTTACCTAGTCCAGCTCCATCTGCACCTTGCTCTTGAAGAAACTTTGGCTCCGATGACTGCGAGGTCGACGGTGCCTGCTCGAAAGTAAAGGCTGACGGCTTTGATACGGGTGAAGCTGGTTTTTGTTCTTGAGTTAAATACTTGATAAAGAATTCCCTAGTGCTTCTGTGGAATTGTCGTGTCTGTTCGTAGGAATCTTGCACAAAGTATTGATGAGAAGGATCTTCGCGCTCGCGAACTATCTCGTGGTTATTTTGAAATTCTGCCCAATACTTGTCGAGAAGGTCTATTTTCTTCTGCACACTGTCGGGAGTCTTACGGCTTCCTCCTTCTTTCTTGAAATTGATCAGAAGTTTGTGCATTGCCTCCATGACTTGATATTGAGTTTGAATAACTCCCTCCATGATGGAAGAATTTGTGATAAATACTTCGAGTCACCTGTTTCTGACGATACTGCTGATGTGCTTCGGTGATCTCTTGTATTTGCTGCTGCTGGTGCAATGATTTTCGCGGTCCGTATCCTCTGTCCAGGTGATGCTTCCTTTGTTGAGCTGGCCAGATGCTGCTTCTGGTCGACCAGGCCACCGAATCACCACCGCACAAAAGAACACGGAACACTTATAACCTTGAGGCTCGAAGGACCAAAAAGATGTATGCGCTGCTGAATGGGTCGCACACACCTTGGATGTTAGCTTGAATGATAGGTCACGGATAGCCAAAGATGATGGTTTATTGAGTATATTTAACTACCACGTAACTAATGCTATATGAATGTTTTATGAATGAGTACAGCCGACTGTGAACGCTGATCGTGTACTGTCGCTTCACACTATTCATTTGTGCAAAGCGACGAAATGTGCTGATATCTGCAATGCGCGCGTGCCATGTACGATACATGACTCGTACAATATCCTATCCTGTTACGTTTGGGTCTAAAATTAATATGCAAAATTAAAGACAGATATATGAGAAGTACTTAGACACTTGGGGATACTAAGATGCAGCTTGTTGGCAAAACAGTAGGCAGTCAGTCTGTCTAGGTCCTCCTGAAATGACTGGCAGTCGTCCATAGTACGTATAGCTTGAAACGCCTTCAAGTCATCAGCGTACATCAAGAATTTGGATTTTTTGAAACATTTCTTAATATCGTTAATATAGATAATGAATAATAGCGGTCCCAGAATAGAGCCCTGTGGAACTCCGGAAGTAATATTAACAGAGACAGACTGATAACCATTAACCACAACCCTTTGTGACCGGTTTTCAAGGTACGACACAAACCAACGCAATAAATTTCCGCGTATTCCATTATAAGCTATTTTACTCAGGAGAATTTCATGATCGACCCTGTCAAAAGCTTTTTTGAAATCAGTGTAGACCGCATCTATTTGCAATCGCCTATCAACATTTTCAAAAAGGTAATTTGCAAATATTAACAAGTTCGATGTCGTAGATCGGCGCTTAACAAACCCATGTTGTTCAGGAATGATAACATTATGCAGAAGAGGGTAAATCTCGTTGTGAACAAGTCTTTCAAAAAGCTTTGACAAGGTCGGCAGAATCGAGATGGGTCTATATTGTTCAACGTCGTGCCTCGAGCCACCCTTATGCACTGGGGCAATGTTAGCTCGCTTCCACACCACCGGGAAAACACCTTCATGCAGACATCTATTAAAAAGGATATAGATCGGCTCACAAATACTATCAGCCGTAGCCCAAAAAAAGGCCGCTGGAAGACCATCTGGACCTGCCCCCTTAGAGGGGTCCAACCGTTTCAACTCACTGAGTATTTTTGATTTGTCGATAAACAAATTACTAATTAAGCTAGCATTATCTGCGCACTGCTGTGGCGGACCCCACGTGTTGAGCGTCGGTGATACGGGCTCAAATACGGACAAGAAAAAGTCCGAAAACATATTGCAGACAACATCAGGATCACTTGCTTTGACATTCTGGTACTGCATCATGGACGGAATGCCTGACTTACTTTTACGGTTAGAAATATAGGACCAAAAATGCTTTATGTTACAAGAGAGACTATCTTCAACCGAGTTAATATAACTGGAATAACCGGATTTACACTTATGTTTAAAGATAGACCTATTTATTTATTTATTTATTTAACCATTTATGTACACACTTATATAAACAGACAAGAAGAAAATAACAGAAAAGTAGGTACAAAGGTGATGCTTATTTCTAATGAAATCTCTTCCAGCATACCTGCGATAGGATAGTAGACCTATATTCGGAGAAGTCATTATAGTATTTGACGTTACTGTATTTTTTCCACTTTATCCAAAGACGCTGCTTCTTTTTAAATATTTTAACTAATTGTGGCGTAAACCAGATTGGGAAGTCAAGTGATCTAGTCCTTGCAGGGGGGACTAGTGGGCTAATTATGTCACTCAACATACTATAGAAAGCCTCCACGGCCTCCTCCGATGATAGATTGTCGAACAGCGCTGACCAATTGACCTCGTCCATGTGTTTCTTGATGAGATCGTAATTAGCTTTACGGAAATTATATTTATTAATCGTTTTTCTCTTCATAACATGTGTAGATAGGCTAACAGGTGCGGTTACAACAAAAGGTGGGTGATGGGGGTCGACTGGTAATAACGGATCACTAAGGTGGCCAGTCGAACAGGAAGTATTCGAGATAAACAAATCCAAGATCTTTCCTCCACTGTTAGGCGTACTGTTATATTGGTGAGCATCTAGCGAAGACATGAGATGCGTCAGATCAGAGCATATAGGGTGTGTACAAACACATGCCATACAGGCCTCACGCCCCACCGCTATCGTGCTCCACGTGACATTCGGAAGATTATAATCACCGACGATGTAAACATTCATGACGTTAGGTGCATTTAAGGTGTCCTGTAGTAAGTCAAAATGAGATGTATACACATCGGAACTGGTCCCCGGCGGGATGTACACTGCGCTGATGACATGTATCTTATGTTTATCGTTTTTGCATGGCAGCGCTACCATGGGGTGCTCAATACACGCCGAGGGCCTACAATGTGGGTTATTGGGAATAACGAGTGAGGCCGATTGAAGTTCACGCAGTATTGCAATGAGCACCCCACCCCCATCTCGCTTCCCCGTAGCATCACGATCCCGATCACAGCGAAACACAACGTATCGAGGGTCAATAAACTCGCCATTCGCTATTTCTGGCATCAGCCAAGTCTCTGTTAATATTATGATGTCATATGAGGATGCCAAGATATTCGCGAACAACGAATACATAAACGACCTACCTAAAATAATTGACTCGAAGTGCGTTCTATTCGCGGACGACATATCGCTAGTGTTTCGAAGCACTGAGAACACCGAAACATTGACCAACATAGAAAATACTTATGAAATAGTTAAATCATGGCTAGAGAAGCACAATCTACAAACGAAAGCTAACAAAAGTTTTTATTTACTACAATTTAGGACATACCATAAAATAATAGCCTTAGTACATAATCAATTAAATATACCAGAAAGAGACGACCTAACTCTTCTTGGTTTAACATTGGACAATAATCTAACATGGAAAAAGCATATCGAAAATCTAAAGACTAAATTATCAAAATTTATATATGCATTCAGAAAATTAAAAAACAACACAAATTATGAGACCGCGCTTTCAACATACTATGCCTATGCATATGCATGGTTTAACTATGGCATAATATTGTGGCTGTATTGTGGGGTGAAAGTACTGACTTTTATGATATTTTCATCATGCAAAATAAATGTATACGCATCCTAATGAACATTAAGCCATGGGAAAGTTGTAAACCACATTTCATAATAATCACGTTACCCTCCCTTTACATACTACAAATAGTTACGTTCGTGCAAAAACACAGAGATTACTTTCGATCAAACATAGAAGCAAATCTAAATTATAACCGAAGAAACAAAAACAAGTTGATTACACCAACACCAAAATTAAAAATAATGAAAAATTGCCCCAACTATAGAATCGCAACAATTTATAATAAATTACCAAATTACATAAAAGATGACGACAACACAAATTCATTGTATAGCAAACTAAGATTACTGTCGGCGACGAGACCCTATCTGAGCACTATGGCGCAAGTAGTGGCGGGACCGCCGTGCAAAAGTAACGTAGATTATTAAGTTCACTAGTTAGAAAAGTTTAAAAAAGGATTTATTTAATGTTTCTATATTCTAATTAGTTTATTTAACTCACATTTGTTATTAGTTTTTGTATTCCAAACAAATAAGACTGTATTGAAAGGATTTCTTACAAGAATAATGTTGTTCACGTATAATTACGTAAGTTGAAAACTCACTTTTTTGTTTATGGACGGATTTTGATAATTTTTGTTTTTGAAGATAGGTTTAGTCACAAAACTAATATATCCATTTGAATTGTAAGAATCGGGCCATTAGTTTAGAAGATATAAGGGATTTTCTATAGTGAAAATGTGCCAACCTATGTTTTTAACAGATTTTGTTCTAGAAACTTTTTATTGTTAATAGTTACGTTCCAAATTAATATTTAATTAGATTAAATATAAATATCCTAAAGAATACAACGCATACAAATTCTTTGTTTCCGAAACTAAAATGAAGATGTTTCTGGATTGCCAACTATGGCCTGAGGGAATTATTTTCAGGAAATTCGTTAATTTTAGGATGAAAAATTACACGAACGGAGCAAACAGCGGTACTGTGAACGGCGTAAAATAAATATTAATGTATAAACTAGTAAGAATTGTAAAAGTATAAAACGCTCGGTGGAGAGTGTCAGGCAACTATGTAGCACGTCAGACATAGTTGCCTTGCAAGAAACATGGTTGCTGCCCCACGATATCTCGTTCCTGAGCGAAATCGACGATGACTTCGGGTGCACCGGGACGTCGGCGGTGGACACCACTGCTGGCATGCTACGAGGTCGGCCCTACGGCGGGGTTGCACTATTGTGGCGGAAGAGTGTTTTTGACGACGTATCGGTAGTACAGTGCGATAACCCGCGAGTGTGTGCCGTTAAAGTATGCATGAAATCAAAGTCATTTCTAGTGGTTAGTGTATACATGCCGACGGATAATAGTGCAAACTTAACGGATTTTACGGACTGCCTAAGTCTGGTGAGTGCCACAATTAATGATAGCAATATCGAAACTGCTTTTATACTCGGACACTTTAATTCGCACCCCAATGAACAATTTTATATTGAATTGGTTTCCTTTTGTCGGGAATCTGAACTATTATGTGCTGATGTTGAACTGTTGGGCGTTAACTCTGACACATATATACATTTATAAGCGATGCGCACGGCTCGAGACGTTGGCTAGATCACTGTGTTGCTACCAAAGCAGCGATGAGCACGATTACAAATGTACATGTTAAATATGATGTACTTTGGTCCGACCACTACCCTCTTGTAATTCAATGCAACTTAAATGAAATTAAAACTAAATTATACAATTCAATTAATAATAAAAATCACTCATGTAATAAAATAAAATGGGGAGATAGAAAAATTAATCAATTTGACAGTTATACGAAATTTTGTAATGATAATTTAAAATATATTGACTTTCCTAATGAATTGAGTGCATGCTGTGACTATGTTTGTAATAAATTGGACCACAGAATTATTATTGATAAAATGTATGATGACATTGTTAATATTTTGTGCCAAGCCGCTTCTGACAGTAACGAGATAAATTGTGTGCGAAATAGGACACCGGTAATGGGGTGGAATAAGCACGTGAGTGATGCTCACAGGCAGGCCAGGCAAAAGTTTGAGCAGTGGGTCTCGTATGACAGACCACGTGAGGGTCGGGTTTGGACTGAAATGCAAACAAGCCGAACAATTTTTAAGTCGCGCTTACGATGGTGCCAGAACCATAGTGACCAAATTAAAATGGACAAGTTGGCGTCGCACCATTCTAGGGGCGACTTCCGCAGTTTTTGGAAGTCCACCGATAAACTTAATAGTAGGCCGGGCCTGCCTGTGAGTGTTAGCGCGGCTGCTGATGTCACTGGAATTGCCGAACTATTTAGGCAGCACTTCGCTGTCTCGTCACCATTGGGACCGCCACAGTTCACAAGCAGTCCTAGCGGTAGTGGTCAGGAGTTCAGCGTCCGGTTTACGGCAAAAGAAGTAAGACATGTAATTATGTCTCTGTCAAGGGGTAAGTCTCCTGGCCACGATGATTTAAGTATTGAACATCTTAAGCATGCTGGTCATCATCTGCCCAGGGTTTTATCGATGTTCTACTCCTTCTGTATGGGACATTCTTATCTGCCTGAGCGGATGATGAGAACTGTGGTGGTGCCAATTATTAAAAAATAAAACCGGCGATGTCAGCGATAAGGCCAACTATAGGCCCATTTCATTGGCTACTGTAATGTCAAAAGTGCTTGACAGTTTGCTTAACACACAGCTGGATAAATATCTAACTTTTCATGATAACCAGTTTGGTTTTAAAGCCGGTCTCTCTACAGAAACAGCCATATTGTGTTTAAAGCAGACTGTCAGGTACTACACTGATAGAAGTACACCGGTGTTTGCTTGCTTCCTCGACTTGTCGAAGGCATTTGACCTGGTATGTTATGACCTGCTGTGGCAAAAACTGCAGCAAGCGGCAGTGCCAGACGAACTGATTCGTGTGTTACAGTACTGGTACGGCAATCAGGTCAATGTTGTTCGATGGTCGGGGGCTTACTCAGCCCCGTATAGATTGGAGTGCGGTGTGAGGCAGGGGGGGCTAACCTCACCGAAGCTCTTCAACTTATACATTAATGCACAGATAGAGAGGCTCAGCAGCATGCATGTCGGTTGCCATATTGGCGGTGTGTGCCTTAACAATATCAGCTACGCAGACGATATGGTGCTGCTGAGCGCCTCTGTCTGTGGAGTGGCAAAACTGATTGGCATTTGTGAAGAATATGCAAGAGAACATGGTTTGCTGTATAATACGAGCAAGAGCGAATGCATGGTCTTTCAGGCCAGGGGGAGTCCAAATTACTTACCAGCAATTAAGCTCAACGGATGCCCACTTAAAAGAGTTTACATGTTTAAATATCTTGGACATTTATTAACCTCTGACCTGAAAGATGATGCAGACATCGAAAGGGAACGTAGGGCGCTGTCTGTTCGTGCGAATATGATCGCTCGCAGATTTGCTCGGTGCTCGAGGGACGTCAAAATAGCCATGTTTAGGGCATTCTGTACGTCCTTTTATACTGGCAGTCTGTGGTTGGATTACACGCAAAAACAGTACAGAGCCCTACGTGTCCAGTATAACAACGCGTTCAGGGTGCTCTTGAGGCTGCCTCGCTTCTGTAGCGCGTCGGGGATGTTTGCCGAAGCTCGTGTGGATTGTTTCCACACAATCATGCGCAAACGGTGCACATCCCTGGTGCGTAGGATGCGGGGCAGCCGCAACAGTATCCTGAGTGCGTTTTCTGAACGTTTTGACTGTCAGTACGTGAACCACTGCTGTATAGTTCACGTACAGACTAATGTTACAATTTTATTTTAAATCGTGAATCCAATTTATTTAATTTTGTAATATTTATTTTGTGATTTTTGTGCCTACTAACATAGTTTATAAGTTTCAATTGTTACTAACCATACTATGGATCATTGTTTTCTGACTAATAAATTATTATTATTATTTCCTTTATTTCATTTACATACATATCAATTACATTTCTAAATATTTTTATAAATAAAAAAATACCAAAAACATTTAAAAATATAAAAAATAGTAGCCCACCGGTATCGGGAACAGGGTCCAAGCTACCGGCGGTCAGGGCTCCAGAGAGAGAAACTTCCTAACAATGCGGGCCGTGTCCAGAAGTACCGCTCTCTGAATCAAGCCCTTGATCCAGCTGCCTAACGAGAGCCTCCTTAGGTGTTGGTCGAGGCTCTTGGGTATTAGCCCATTGGCTGTCACGACTATCGGCACAATGACCGCTGAGCCCACATCCCAAATGTCGACAACCTCGTGAGCCAAGTCAAGATACTTGATTTGTTTATCTTTCACGGCTTTCACGAGGTTCTCATCATGCGGGATGGTTATGTCAACAATCATTGCGCGTCGCTCCAATCGATCCACCACCACTATATCAGGCTTATTGGCAACAATAGTCCTGTCAGTGATGATGGATCGATCCCAGTACAATGTGATATTACCATTTTCGAGAACTGGGTCGGGCACATACCTGTAGTACGGTACCTCCGATTCCACAAGGTTGTATTTCAGAGCAAGCTGCTGATGGATTATCCTGGCTACAAGGTTGTGTCTATGCAAGTACTCTCCGTTAGCTAGACGAGAACAACCGGAGATGATATGCCTGATTGATTCTCCCGGCCGGTGGCATGCCCGACAGATGTCAACCGTGCCGTCTTTCACAATAAATCTCCGGTAATTGTTCGTCATCATAACTTCGTCCATAATTGCACAGACAAAACCTTCGGTTTCTCCAAAGAGGTCACCGAAACGCAGCCAGGCAACGGACGCTAGTAGATCTACATCCGGTCCATGTAGGGCCCGGAAAAAGCGTCCGTGGAGCTCCTTACTCTGCCATACCTCCATGCGATCATTAGTGTCAAGCACTACAGGTTTGCGCCAGTTCTCTTTAGCCAAGGAGAGCGGGGTGAGGCCCTTGTCCACCGTGACTACATCTCGATGCATACCCACGTCGGTTTCTAGGAAATATTCCCTGAGACTGCATATCTCGCGATTGTGGAGGGTCTTAGCGTTTAAAAAGCCTCGACCTCCACACTTTCGCGGGATATACAGCCTCATTACCGATGATCGTGGGTGATGCATTCGATTTGCAGTCAGCAGCGTACGGACCCTCCTATCCAGGGCGTCGAGTTCGGTCTGAGTCCATTTGAGTATGCCAAAAGAGTACATCAAAACCGGCATGACCCAACCGTTGAAGGCGCGCACCTTGTTTCCGCCTGATAGAAGACTATTAAGTACTTTTTTCAGGCGGCCAAAGAAGCGTTCCTTCAACGATTGCTTCATGTCAGTAACATTGATGCCTAACGTTTCCGACATACCCAAATACTTATAGGTTTCGGATGCGGAGAGGGCTCTAAGGTTTGTGGAATCCGAGAGTTGGGTTCCCACGGATTCAACAATCTCCCCTCGCTTTACATGCATGACCGCACATTTGTCCACACCAAATTCCATCCTGATGGCGCTACTGAAAGTTTGAGTTACTTTCAGTAGCTCCATCAGTTGCAAATTGTTGGGGGCAAAGAGTTTTAGGTCATCCATGTAGAGGAGGTGCGATATAACCTGACCACCTCTCCTCAACCGATAGCCTAGACCTGAATCTTCCAGCAGTGTGCTTAGAGGATTCAAGGCTAAGCAGAACCAAAGCGGACTCAAACTATCGCCCTGAAATATGCCTCGCTCGATCCTTATCGGTTCGCTATTCCCATGAATATTTCGACATCCTGGATAGTGAAGGACCGTCCTCCATTGCCGCATACATGACATTAGGAAGGTGCGAAGAATTGTATCTACTTTATACAACTCTAACACCCTCACGAGCCATGTATGCGGCACCGAGTCATAGGCCTTCTTATAATCTATCCAACATGTCGACAGATCCTTTCGGGAACGACGAACCTGTTGGCTAATGGTCATATCAATGAGGAGTAGCTCCTTAGTACCGCGGGACCTATTCCTACATCCATTTTGAGAGGCAGACATGATGGAGTTGGTGTCTATATGTTTGTTAATTTTAGTTCTCAAAATGGATGTAAGAACTTTATAGACCGTCGGTAAACACGTGATCGGCCTATAATTCTTGGGTTCCGCGGTGCTACCTGATTTATGGAGCAGGTGGGTAATTCCTGTCGTTAGGAATTGGGGTAGCGAACCAGATTCCAAAGTTGTCTGAAACTGAGATGCCAAGCGAGCGTGCGATCTTGTGAACCATTTAATCCAAAAGTTGTGCAGTCCATCCGGCCCTGGAGACTTCCAGTTGGGTAGTGGACGGACTGCACGAGCTACATCTTGGGGGCAGATGGTAATAGCCCCCATTTCTGGTATCGGATCGCAGGCTCGCTCGACTTTCCGAGTCCAATCACCTTCGGTGTGACTGACAGGTACCGACCAGATGCTGCGCCAGAAGGAACACATGGCATCATCATCCGGTAGGCACGTCTCAGTCACACCATGGTCCGGTCGCTCCCAACCCCTATAAACCCACCTTTCATCGCTCTGGAAGGTGCGATTCTGAGTGTATCGCTCTACTCGGCGCCTATACCGACGAATACGGTTTGCCCATGCATACACTTTCTGCTTCAGGAAGTCGATGCGCTCTGTGACACAAGACATATAGTCTTGGGGACTGATATCAGTCCCTGAGAATGCCCGTCTCACAAAGCGCATCACTCTAGGGCGAGTATTGCCCTCCTTGAAGCAGATTAGTTTGCCGATGAGCGTCCTGGCCCCACCAATACGGCGTTCAATTCTGCACTGCCAAGCTGGTACGTTTGGTTTCGGTCGTGTAGCTCTAGTGTCAATTGCAAATTTGACGTGAGCTACACGACATGCTGCTACTGCCGCGCAGTACAGAATCGAATGAATATCGGTGAGGTCTTCGCAGGTATCAAAATAGTTTGATAACTGCGAATCCAGGACCGCCACCAGCGCCCTATTTTTGTTATGCATGGGCAAACGAGGTAAGCGTGGCCTAAGTTCGGGCGGCATGAAGCGATATTCCTGAATCGCATCCTCCAAAGCACTCCTCAATTGCTCATTGTACTGACTACTTATTATTATTATTATTAAGGACATAATAAGGTATAATATATACAAAAATTGTAAGGATATATCGATAAAATATAAAAAAACGGCTTGACAGATTTCGGCTAAAGGGAAAATTGCAAGCAAAAGGGCCTCAAAAATCGCGGTCCTCATTAAGGTAATGTAGGCCGGCCGCTCCGTGTATAAATTCAGGGCCATTTGCCGGCAAAAATCAGTAACAGCTCAGCCGTCGAAGAGGCAACAACTAGCAAGAAGCCGAAATCTGCCAACAAAAATTAAGGACGCGTTCTCAAATCCGACAAAAATAAGCTATTTTTCGGTAGAGTTTGCGATGAAATGAAACTAAATCAAATAAAACTAACAGTTGCCACAAATAGCTTGCTTCTTTGTCTTCAAATGATGGATAAAATTTGGTTCGAAATTTTGGTATTTGTTATCGTAAAAACGATTTTCCATTACCTCTTCACACAAAATTGGCGATTTGGGGCTTCATTCGGGATCATTTTCCTGCTATTATGTACATAATTTTGGTTCTTAAAAAATACCCTAGGTAAGCAGATATAATGTTTTCAAAATCATGGACATAATATTCATGAAAATGTTACAAATAATCTCAGAAAAAAATAAAAACGAACCGTAATTTTTCACATAATTTGCTTTTACGGATGAATCTTAAAGTGTGGTAATAAGGGTTATTTTATTTTGTCACTCTGGAGTATTGCATAAAAAGTTCTAAGGAGAAAGCGTCAGTCCTCGCTCGGCCGCCGTCGTGAGTGGACACTGTGTCGGTTGTAATAGCATCTCGTGCTCGAAAAGATCGCTGTACAAACACAAATATTTTTATAAACTTCACAATACAGTTTTTGATACTTTACGTATTCTGTAATAAAGCGGAGGCAGACAAGGTAAGATTTTCAAATAATTTTGTTTCCGATTTTTTTTTTACTAAAAGTAGGGATTTTTAGATTCATGTTCGAATATGAGTTCAAAATTAAAATCCAAGATGGCGCCGATGAAATTTTCTATCTTTTCGTCATGGGTGTCATTTTCATGGTTTTCGGGGTCGCCAATAACGATTATCGGGTCAAAATCGAAATCCAAGATGGCGCAGACGAGATTTGGCAACTTTTCATCATGGGTGTCATTTTCGTGGTTTTCGGGGTCGCCAATAACGATTACCGGGTCAAAATCGAAATCCAAGATGGCGCAGACGAGATTTGCCAATTTTTCATCATGGGTGTCATTTTCGTGGTTTTCGGGGTCGCCAATAACGATTACCGGGTCAAAATCGAAATCCAAGATGGCGCAGACGAAATTTGCCAATTTTTCATCATGGGTGTCATTTTCGTGGTTTTCGGGGTCGCCAATAACGATTACCGGGTCAAAATCGAAATCCAAGATGGCGCAAACGAGATTTGGCAACTTTTCATCATGGGTGTCATTTTCGTGGTTTTAGGGGTCGCCAATAACGATTACCGGGTCAAAATCGAAATCCAAGATGGCGCAGACGAGATTTGCCAATTTTTCATCATGGGTGTCATTTTCGTGGTTTTCGGGGTCGCCAATAACGATTACCGGGTCAAAATCGAAATCCAAGATGGCGCAGACGAGATTTGCCAACTTTTCATCATGGTTTTCGTGGTCGCTTATAGATGAGTTGCTTTTTAGTAATAAGAATGTGTATAGTGTATAACTTTTACAACTGAATTGTTGTTTTAGACGCCAAAGCCGAAGCCGTTTGGGAAAATTTCTCGTAAGCAACTTCGCGCAAATAGACATAACACAAAACAGCGTAAACGGTTTGTATATACTAATGATTAAAATACATGTTTAATTTAATTGTGAAAATGTATTATCATAGGATATTTTATACACAGGATTCATGGAGGTAGTTGCGATACTCGTAATACACTCGAAGAGCGTCCGGAAAGACATGACCAAACGAGTTGTAGTACTTCTGAAGAAATTAATTGGGAAACGTCTTATGTAAGCTCATTTTAAATAGCTGTGTTATGTCAAAAATAAACCATTTACTAATACTCTTTTTTTTGCTTTTAGAACACAAACAATGAAGAAACAGAACCGTTCCAAGTTTCAGGAAGAAGGGTTATAGAATTAGGTTATTTTATGAAACAGCTTCAAGAAATCGGAAGCCATAGTTCTATGTTTAGTTGCAATTTAGGGACTGTTGAACTTTTAAATGAAAAAAGGAATGGACTTATCTCTACTTTTTATATGAAGTGCCGAATGTGTGACTCTAAATTTGTGTTGAAATCGTCAAACGATCCAGAAAACAAAATGGATGTCAATGAGGAAATCGTGGCAGGAATAATGAGTATTGGTGCCGGAGTTACTCAGCTGAATACAGTTCTTTGCCATTTAAATATGCCACCTACATATGTCGATACGATTGTATCAAAATAAACATGATACCATTTGTCGATGGTGGTAAAAAACTGCCCAGCACTGTATGGCTAAGGCTGGCGAAGAAGAAAAAAGACATGCTCTATCTATTGGAAGCATTAATGATACCGGAATACCAATGATCGCTGTATCGGGTGATGCATGTTGGTCCAAGCGTTCATATGGATCTAACTACAGTGCGTCTTCTGGAGTTGGTGCAATTGTCGGAATACATTCGAAGAAAGTCCTCTACTACGGAGTAAAAAATAAGACGTGTAATATCTGTTCACGAGCTTATTCGAAAGGAACTAAAGCACGGATACATTCTTGCTACAAAAATTTCCAAGGTCCTTCCACTGCAATGGAAGCAGCTATCATAACAGAAGGCTTCAAAAAATCTGTTGAAAGTCATGGGGTCATCTACAATCAGTACGTCGCAGATGGTGATTCCAGTACTTATGCTAGTATTCGGAATGCAAGGCCATATGATAATGTTACAGTAGGTAAAATTGAGTTCAAGAATCATTTACTGAGAAACTACTGCAAGGGCCTTCTTTCGATAGCAAATAATACCAGTTACCACTTAAGGGCCCGAAAAATAATCAAAGAAAATTATTTACGGATACGCCGGGGTATTGATAGTAGCGTTAAATATTGGACCAGGAAAAATAATATTACTTTTGAGGAAAAAGTAAAAAATATAAAAACTGATATTGTAAATGGTCCATACCACATATTTGGTGATCATTCCAAATGCGCATCATATTTTTGCACGGATGACGTGAAAAAACGCAGTGAAAATTTAGTGATAGAAATGTCAGCATACGGCGTTTTTCAAAAAGTTGAAGATTTAGCCCATCGACTATCTTTCCACGCGTACAGTTTTGTGTACAACGAAACAAATAACACCGTGGAAAGTTTCAATGCAAGAGTTGCAAAGTTTGTCGGGGGCAAAAGAGTTATCTCGCCCGTTGTACTGCAGCCGTCGTCTCATACAATACAGGTGTCCTACAGTCGGCAGTACACAAAATGTATTTTTGACACAGACGCTAATTTAGAAATAATTAAGTTAGAAGAAATGCGGCGAAATAGAAATAGGACAAGAATGGAAAGACACGTTAGAAAGAAAAAAAATATCAGGCCAACATCAACAACATGTAAAAAAGATGCGTATTATGGAGAAAGTTGCCAAAAAGTTGATATGGATGAAGAACAATTTAAAGAAGCCAAAGAAAACTTTTTGAAGACATTGGAATTGTCAGAGGGTGAAAGGAATAACCTCGAAAAAGACACAATCCTTCAAAGTGGAAGTCCCTTATGGTTGGAAAAGCGAAGGAAGCTCCTGACCGCGTCTTGGTTTGCTACAGTATGTAAACGGCGTCCAAAGACTGAGTGCGGTCCACTGGTCAAACAAATTCTTTATGGTAAAGACCTCAGCAATGTGCCGTCCATCAAACATGGCAGAACCAACGAACAAACGGCAATCAGAGATTTAGAAAAGGTGTTAAATACGAATATAGAACAGTGCGGATTATTCGTAGATCTAGAATTTCCGTTTCTAGGAGCAAGCCCTGACGGGAAATGCAGGCTTGGTATCATCGAAATAAAATGTCCATCTTCGGCATATGGAATGGATCCAGTTGACGCAATTTTACAAAAAAAGTAAATTTTTGGTTGCCCACTAATACTAATACTTTCAAAATTAATAAAAACCATAAGTGGTATTATCAAATACAAGGGCAGCTGCGTATTACTGGACAAGAAAAATGCGTGTTTGCCATTTGGACGGGCCCAGGTAAAATAAAATATGAATTAATCGGAAAAGACTCACAATTTTGGAAGGAGAAAATGGAAAACTTTCTAATTAGATTCTACAAAAATTGTCTCCTTCCAGAATTGATTGACCCAAGACAGGCAAGAAATATGGAGTTACGGGTTCATTCCTCACATTTACAAACAAATATTTTAAAAATAAAGAATTGATTTAGTTTAATTTTTTTCTGTGCTTTCCTTTTATTGCCTAAAATATTGTTCAATCATCAAACTCTTATCAAGTCCAGAGGTTATCTCTGATCATAACTAACAAACCGAGCCCAAACTCGGCATATCTAACTCTTGTCGTCTAGAAGTTCCAGTAGCAGTCACCGAGGTACAACTTCAGGTGACCCCACCAAGTCCGAAAGTAAAATCTCATCATAACTAACAGAACGAGCCCAAACTCGGTACCTAGATCTAGCTCTTGTCGTCTAGAAGTTCCAGTAGCAGTCACCGAGGTACACCTTCAGGTGACCCCACCAAGTCCGAAAGTAAAATCTCATCATAACTAACAAAACGAGCCCAAACTCTGTAGATCTAGCTCTAGTCATCTAAGAGTTCCAGTAGCAGTCACTGAAGTAGGTACCTTACTCCATCAAGTCCAAAGCATCAACACAAAAAAAAATACAAATATTTACGTAGGTACTAAAAAAACATGAAAAGTTATCTAAGAAAATATTCAAACTTGCTAAAGTATCAAAATCAGTTTAGTTACTCATTATTCCCGCAGTTTACCTAGCGTATGCGTGTGTGTGTGAGCCGTGTCAGTGTAGTGATAAGATTCGATACCTATCTGTTTTGAGAACGCGTCCTTAAGAAGAAATTCTGCATTTTATTTCACCGCCTCTTCGCTGCCCGTCTCTCCGAGGTCCTCCTAGTGGGTGTACCCCTACTTACCTACGCATTCAGGGGTGCGTGGTGACGTGTGTCGCCAGCCAGTAATAGGGAAAAAACATACGTCAAAAACGTGGGAGACTGTCCCAGGCAACCGTAAGGTACCTACTGGACATACCCCGGTAGCCGCAACAATTACTCATAGGGAAATGTTATTTATTACACAGTAGACGAATTCATGACGGATAAAACTTTATAGATGTAGGTACCTACCTACTTAATTCATAACTTTTCTTTGTTAGATCCGGCCTGATCCAAGACATTTTATTCCAGTGACATTATCGAATCTATTTAATTTTTTGTATTATAAAATGACATAGGTACCTTAATTCAATTTAATCAATAACTTGACATGACATGATTGTAATTATTACCTATTCCTTATTATTATTTTATTCTACTATTTACTACCTAGGTACCTACTAATGCAATCTGACTAAATATGACTTTATGTGTGTTATTATTGTGTATTGTTTATTACTGTTAATTGGACATCGTAACAACTTCTAGACATGTATTTTACTTTTATTTTTGTTCCCGAAATGAATTGTATTGTGTAAACTTGATAATTTGACTCAATATATTAATTTATAAACTCAACAGCAAACCGACATTGTGCTTTGCAGTGCCCTAACAGGGTTCATGTACAAAAACCGACAGTAATAAATTGTAAAATGTGTGATGTGCATGAGAGCAAATAAATAAATAAATAAAATGTCACTTATTCAAAAAAAAATAATCTGTTCCTCTTATCTCGTGAAGGGGCAACATTGAGAGCGCGTTGATAGTGTAGGATTATAGTCAATATAAGCCAAAGAATAAGACTCGTAGTTTTAAAGCAAGACCTGTCAATACTTGGCCGAATTTAAGCAATTTCTGTCTCATTCCATACAACAAAAATTTCTTTCCATGTAAATTATCAGGTTTAGAGAAAAACGTTTTGACAATCATTCGTTAGAATGACGAGACCTATCTATATAAATTGTATATATTTTTATGGAATTTGTAAAAAAATCCCTATGTCCCTCATTTAAATCAGTTTCGACCCACCGTGAGGCGCCTTGATTTTTATTTTATTCTCAAAAATCAAAGTGACACTTCGTCGCATTGACATTATAGTAAACCCTGAAGACGCAGACTGCATTCGAAAGGCCTGTGGTAGAGCTACCCACCGGGCGAGATCGGAAGATTCTTCCTTTTCAATGGAGAAGTGGTACCTACACCTACACCTCCAAGCGACACATGACTGTTTTCAATGGAGAAGTGGTACCTACACCTACACCTCCAAGCGACACATGACTGTTTTCAATGGAGAAGTGGTACCTACACCTACACCTCCAAGCGACACATGACTGTTTTCAATGGAGAAGTGGTACCTACACCTACACCTCCAAGCGACACATGACTGTTTTCAATGGAGAAGTGGTACCTACACCTACACCTCCAAGCGACACATGACTGTTTTCAATGGAGAAGTGGTACCTACACCTACACCTCCAAGCGACACATGACTGTTTTCAATGGAGAAGTGGTACCTACACCTACACCTCCAAGCGACACATGACTGTTTTCAATGGAGAAGTGGTACCTATACCTACACCTACACCTCCAAGCGACACATGACTGTTTTCAATGGAGAAGTGGTACCTACACTACACCT
Source organism: Brachylomia viminalis (assembly GCA_937001585.2). Lineage (NCBI taxonomy): Eukaryota > Metazoa > Arthropoda > Insecta > Lepidoptera > Noctuidae > Brachylomia > Brachylomia viminalis. The sequence goes on from OW443304.2 coordinate 27,325,418, forward strand.
ACACCTCCAAGCGACACATGACTGTTTTCAATGGAGAAGTGGTACCTACACCTACACCTCTAAGCGACACATGACTGTTTTCCATGGAGAAGTGGTACCTACACCTACACCTCCAAGCGACACATGACTGTTTTCAATGGAGAAGTGGTACCTACACCTACACCTCTAAGCGACACATGACTGTTTTCCATGGAGAAGTGGTACCTACACCTACACCTCCAAGCGACACATGACTGTTTTCAATGGAGAAGTGGTACCTACACCTACACCTCCAAGCGACACATGACTGTTTTCAATGGAGAAGTGGTACCTACACCTACACCTCCAAGCGACACATGACTGTTTTCCATGGAGAAGTGGTACCTACACCTACACCTCCAAGCGACACATGACTGTTTTCAATGGAGAAGTGGTACCTACACCTACACCTCCAAGCGACACATGACTGTTTTCAATGGAGAAGTGGTACCTACACCTACACCTCTAAGCGACACATGACTGTTTTCCATGGAGAAGTGGTACCTACACCTACACCTCCAAGCGACACATGACTGTTTTCAATGGAGAAGTGGTACCTACACCTACACCTCCAAGCGACACATGACTGTTTTCCATGGAGAAGTGGTACCTACACCTACACCTCCAAGCGACACATGACTGTTTTCAATGGAGAAGTGGTACCTACACCTACACCTCCAAGCGACACATGACTGTTTTCAATGGAGAAGTGGTACCTACACCTACACCTCCAAGCGACACATGACTGTTTTCAATGGAGAAGTGGTACCTACACCTACACCTCCAAGCGACACATGACTGTTTTCAATGGAGAAGTGGTACCTACACCTACACCTCCAAGCGACACATGACTGTTTTCCATGGAGAAGTGGTACCTACACCTACACCTCCAAGCGACACATGACTGTTTTCAATGGAGAAGTGGTACCTACACCTACACCTCCAAGCGACACATGACTGTTTTCAATGGAGAAGTGGTACCTACACCTACACCTCCAAGCGACACATGACTGTTTTCAATGGAGAAGTGGTACCTACTGTCTACGACGAGACACTGGAGCTTGGTGCTCAATAAAACGAAGGAGTTTTACTTTAAACTATGGATTTATATCAGGAGAAAACATTACACTTCGTTCTATTATGAATTTAAATAAATTAGAATACAAAAACACGTTAAAATATGCGGATCGATGTTCGTCCTTATTAGAGTTTTTGTTGTAATCAATTAATCCACAAGTCGGGTAGAAGTTTTTCCTTAGCCGATTTATTTGTTTGTGAACTACCGTCACTTATGTGCGTCTGATCGGATACAGTCTCCTATAACAACTTGTCATGGAGACTAAAGCCACTAAAGCATCAGGCGCAAACATCTTCCCCGCCGTTAAAGGCCTCCGGTCTTTAACCTTCACTCAATAAGATGCTCCGTCGCAGGCAGAGGACAGAGCCGTTTGAGGGGCCTCCGATAACATCCCTGTGGTGTTTGAACATCTGCGACCCGACATATTCCATCAGGACCCGGAAAAAGTTTGCTGATTCGGCCCGTACGCCAGCACAATGGTGGTAAGTTGTCTTCCTGAATCAGTACTAGGTCGCCAACGCTCAGTGGAGTACAATCGGTGCGCCATTTTGATCGTTGCTGCAGCTCAGCCAGGTACTCCCTCTGCCATCTCCTCCAAAAGTGCTGCCGGATTTGTTCAAGTCGTTGGTAGCGCTTCAGTTGAGTGGACTTGCAATTTTCTAGGCTCGGTGAAGGCAGCGCAGTTAGCGGCCGTCCAAGCAGGAAGTGCCCTGGGGTGAGGAAAAGGAGGTCGTTTGGAGACATGGACATGGGGTAAAGTGGGCGGCTATTTAATATGGCTTCCACTTGTGCGAACAACGTGGATATCTCTTCAAAATTTAAATGCGTGTTGCCCATTACACGTCTTATATGATGTTTAGCGGATTTTACCCCGGCCTCCCAGATACCACCAAAGTGGGGAGCGTAAGCAGGTGAAAACAAAAATTTAATTTCTTCTTCGTTAGAGAAATCTGTAATTGCTTGGCGATTATATTTCAAAAAGTTGCCAATTTCTTTGGCAGCGGCCACAAAATTGCGGCCGTTGTCACTAAAAATTTCAGTAGGCTTACCCCGACGGGATATGAACCTACGCAGGGTAAGAATGAAAGCGTCCTTCGAAAGATCACTTACCGCTTCCAAGTGTACGCACTTGTACCTTAAGCAAACAAAAATGCATAAATAGCATTTTGTGACCCTTGATCCGCGACCCTTCCTATTTGAGATATAAAAGGGTCCGGCAAAATCTACACCAACGCTACGAAACGGGAAATCCACCGTAACGCGCTGAGAGGGCAAGTTCCCCATTAAGGGTTTTAAAGTCTTGCCCTGTACCTTTCTGCATGTGATGCAGTTGCGCACAGTCCTCCTAGCGAGATGTCGCCCATTGATAGGCCACACGTATTGCCTGACACTAGCGAGGAGAAGCTGTGGGCCAGCATGTAGTTTGTGTAAGTGTTCCCGCTCAAAGATTAGTTCAGTGAGATGGTGTGAGGAATGTAGTAGGATAGGGTGCTTGCTGCCAAATGGAATAGCGGAAGCATCCAGTCGGCCTCCCACTCGTATTAACCCATTTGCGTCCATGAAAGGTGTAAGCGCTATGATAGGTGATTTTGTACTAATAGAATTTTCTTTAGTTAACAAATCGTACTCCACAGGAAAAGATTCCTGTTGAGCCTTACGACATAAAAGATAAAATGAATTTTGTAATTCTTCTAAATTAAGGGCATCACAACGCCGAGAATTAGGATTGCGCAAATTATAAAAATATCTTAATGCATACGCGTAATCTTGTTTTAACTTATTTAATTGATTATATTTATGATAGGGAATTATTGAAGAATTATCTATCTTAGCAACAATGTTTGACCTTGTTTCAGGAATTTCAAAATCGTGTTTATTTGGTAAGGTAGGCCAAGAAGATTCGCCTTGAAGTAAAAATTTAGGCCCTGACCACCACAGACTACGATCTTTAATCTCTTCGGGATAAACGCCGCGCGAGACGAGATCAGCAGGATTCTCAGAGGTAGGTACATAGCGCCAACAAGAAACATCTGATGATTCCAGTATTTCTGCTGTTCTATTAGCCACGAAGGTCTTTAATCTTCTAGAGCTGGTATGCAGCCAAGCAAGGACGACACTGGAGTCGCACCAATATAGTTTACGTGCTACTGGGTACCTCAAGGAATCCACGACGGCCTTGCAGAGTCGAACAGCTAGTAAGGCGGCACACAGCTCCAAACGAGGTATAGTACAGGCCTTGATTGGTGCCACCTTTGACTTGGAACACAAAAGGTTGACATGCACGATACCTCCTTCATCAATAGACCTTACATAGACGCAAGCGCCATAAGCTCTTTGGGAGGCGTCGCTGAACATATGTAGCTCTGTAACAACAGGTGACTCACATAGAACCTGCCTCGGCAGTGTAAATGTAGCTAGACTAGACAGATTATTGGAAAACTTACGCCAAGCTCTTTCTATTTCCTCGGAAAGAGGTTCGTCCCAGCCAACCTTGTCAAGCCAAAGTTGCTGCATTATTAATTTAGGAATAATAATACAGGGGCTGACAAAACCGAGTGGGTCAAAGATTTTAAACGATGTTGATAAAATATAGCGCTTTGTTAATTTGTCATTGATAGGGGGAATTTCGAAAGAATAATGTAGACTATCAGTTTTAGAATTCCACCCTAAACCGAGAGCATTTGAGGACTCACTAATGATAAGGGTGTCTGTAGAGTTTTCGGAGCAGGCTTCAAGAACGCTAGCCGAATTAGATTTATATTTTCGTAGATTGAAACATGCCGCCTTAAGGGCTTCCGATACAGATTTTTGAATATGTATAAGTTCCTTCTCAGAATTACAGCCCGTAATTAAGTCGTCTACGTATAGATCATGTTGTATAATCGTTCTAATGAGTGGATCCCCGCACTCCTCACCTGATTGCCAAAGACACCTTGTACTCAAAAAACTTGCACTTGTGAAACCATAAGTCACCGTATTTAAACGTAACGTCTTAAGGGGCTGACGCTCATCTTCTCTCCATAGAATAAGCTGAAGATTTCGATCTGACTCGTCCACCAATATTTGCCGAAATAATTTTTCGACGTCTGCTGCTAACAGATATTTGTAGAATCGAGCTCGAATTAATATGGAGAAAAGAGAGTCTTGAATTTGAGGCCCAACCATTTGTATGTCATTGACAGAGAGGCCCGAGGAAGTGCGAGCTGATGCATCGAAGACTACGCGAATTTTTGTAGATTCGCTGTTTTCTCTGAACACAGGATGATGAGGTAAGAAATAACATAAATTAGAATTCAAGTTATTTAGCGCAATTTCAGAGAGGTGACCTAATTCTGCATATTCTCTGATAAATTCAGTATATTGCGACTTAACTTCAGGCTGCCTTCTAAATCGGCGTTCCAAATTATAAAACCTTTTCTTGGCCATTTTGTAGGAGTCACCGAGACAATCCGGTGAATCAATAAGAGGTAACTTGACAGAGAATCTGCCGTTTCTTAAGCGGCCGGTGTGCTGTAAGAAATGCGTTTCACATGCCTGCTCGCCTTCACTTAAATAAGATTTAGATGGGATTTCTTCAAGTTCCCAAAATCTATTTAATTTTAATTCTATGTTTTCATCATAAGAAAATTGGGTAAGTACATGATTGCATTTAATATCCTTAGGTTGTTTATGTTGCAGGGGGCCTCCAATTAACCAGCCCAACGTTGAGTCGTGCAACTTAGGATAATTAGGGCCTAATGAGCGCTGATCACAACCTATAATGTCCCAAAATAAATCTGAGCCTATTAGAATATCTATGAAAGAAGGCTGATTGAATATGGGATCTGCTAAGATTATATTTTTAGGAATATTAAACGATCTAATATCAATTACCGCATTGGGGACTAAAGCTGTTAGTTCTTTCATAACATAAAAGTTAGAAATAACGTCGAATGGTGTATTTAACGATTTTAATTGGGCAATGCAATATTCAGTTATTGTGCCTGCATCGCTGTTGCCAAAACCGATTACCTTTGCAGCATTGATAGGGCAGTTCTCTAATGATAACCTTTGTTTCAGGCCTAGACTTATGAAAGAGGATTGGCTGCCACAATCAAGCAGGGCTCGCACCGTTTCAGATTTACTAGTCTTGGGATTGACTATTTCAATCAAGGCAGTACAAAGAAGAGCATGTTCGTTACCTTGATTGTTACAGTTAGCCAACGTCTCAGAAGGACCGTCGGTATTAGTACTAGCTAAACTGTCAGCCTTTCCATTAGGAAGGTGCAACATAGAATTGTGTCTCTTGTTGCATTCACTACAACGGCCTAAACGACATCTAAATGTAGGGTGACCCGACCTTAAACAATTAAGACACAATTTCAATTTAGTTGCCTCGGCTATACGCTCGCTTATGCTCCTTGCCTTAAACGATGGACAATCAAATATTTTATGATCAGCATTACAGCATCGGCAGAGGTGTGACGAGGATGATTGTGTTTGTGGTTGGTTACTACTGCTAATGTATGCATGTGCTTTAGTATGACGTATGTAGTCCGGTTTCTTTGAATGGCCTTCTGAACGTTTATCATGATTGGGTTTAAAGGCGTTGTCTGACTTGCTGCGGTGCAAGGCCTCAAGCACGGCTGCACGATCATTTAAAAATTTATAAAATTCCTTAAGCGTAGGGGTGTCTGTTGGCAACGCGTTACGGTGTTCCTCCCATTTAACAAAGTTGTTATTGTCCAACTTGGAAGCGACTAAGTGAATGACAAGGGCATCCCAATGCTCAGTGGCTTGTCCTAAGTTGGAGAGGGCACGCATATTTTTTGTCACGTGGTCAACCAAGAAACGCAATGATTTTTCGGACTCCTTATTTACAGAATTAATGTTAAATAATGCGCTGAGATGATGACTTATCAGCAAACGTTTATTGTCGTAACGTTCAAGTAATAGGTTCCAAGCTTCCCGATAGTTATCAGTAGATACTTCTAGATTTGAAACGGTTCGTGCTGCTTCACCTTCTAAATAAGAAATTAAATAATGAAACTTGTTCACTGAACTAATTCTACTATTTTCATGTATTAAGGATTGGAACGTGTCACGAAATTCCATCCATCGGAAGTATGATCCGTCAAATTTAGATACCTGTATCAAAGGTAGCCTGAAACCGATCTCACTATGATCGACAGTGCAATTAGTTGTATTGTGAGGACTGCTTGAGTCGTGGACGCCTTCATCCCTACCGTGCATTTGTAACAGCTTTTGAGCCATTACAATATTGCTAATGAATTCCTTCTCTATATTTTCTCGTTCTTCAAGTTCATCCTCCAACCCACTACAATTATAAATTTCAATTTGACTTTGTAAGTCATCGAACTTTGAAGATAAGGTTTCAAATTTACTAAGTTTAAGTGTAAGTTCCGCCCTATGTGTTGTAGTAAAAGTGTCAAACCGTGATATTTTTTCTAAATAATTTTTAAACTTTGTTACTTGGCCCTTGACGGAACTACGTCTAACATTTAATTCCGCCAAGCTCTTGGCATCATCACCTAAACCCATTATGACTGTTTATTTCAAACAAATTCTCACGAAAAAGAAATTAAAGTTAAGTAAGTATGTAAGATTGAAATAAACTTAAGAAAAACTAACGTTAAAATAAACCAAATAAAGTAATAAAGAATACGCTCACGCCCCTGGTTGGTGGTCTCTGCCGCACGGGAAGCCGAAGTCGCAGGCACCGGTCTGCGGACAGCCTTAGGCTGCACAGACGTTGCGCGCTACGGCAACGACGCTCAGCGATGCACGGGAAACGTAGGCAAATCTGAAATGTTCGGCGGAATAATCACTAAACGGAACTAAATAGGCACAGCAGCCTGTGGAAATATTTTCCTAAAAGAAATACAACAAACCTAAGTTTGTAATAACTTCAGGTTTGTAGGTACCTTGAGATATAAATAGTATAAAATTCACTTGAAAATCCACCCAAAACGGTAAAAAAATGAAATATCCAGGCGTAGATATCCTTAGAAACTGTCGCTGATACTAAATAATAGCGAACTTATGGAAATGTATAGAAAACCATAATTTAAGAAAGTATGACGCAATACTGTAACCTTGACAAAGGTGAACCTATAAAAATATGAGATTGCACAAGTGGAAAACCATACAGAAATTGGATAAGGACGTAGGCTACGTGGTTTGAACGGAAGTTTAGGGATTAAGGAAAGGCACTTAGCTGCAGAAATTCTGCTGCGCTGCGGTGTGACGCTGTATTTAGCATCAATATCCGGCGGTGCTAAGTACTGCTTATGTTCTTCCGATGTACGTGCTTCTTCCAAGGGCTGGATGCGGCGCGGTGCTGACCGACTGACAGCTGCGGCGCGGTGCTGACCAACTCCAGCTAGACCTTGGTACTCCGAATTTCCTTTCCGATTCTGTCCTGTCACGGTCGCCAATTATGTCTACGACGAGACACTGGAGCTTGGTGCTCAATAAAACGAAGGAGTTTTACTTTAAACTATGGATTTATATCAGGAGAAAACATTACACTTCGTTCTATTATGAATTTAAATAAATTAGAATACAAAAACAAGTTAAAATATGCGGATCGATGTTCGTCCTTATTAGAGTTTTTGTTGTAATCAATTAATCCACAAGTCGGGTAGAAGTTTTTCCTTAGCCGATTTATTTGTTTGTGAACTACCGTCACTTATGTGCGTCTGATCGGATACAGTCTCCTATAACAACTTGTCATGGAGACTAAAGCCACTAAAGCATCAGGCGCAAACACCTACACCTACACCTCTAAGCGACACATGACTGTTTTCCATGGAGAAGTGGTACCTACACCTACACCTCCAAGCGACACATGACTGTTTTCAATGGAGAAGTGGTACCTACACCTACACCTCCAAGCGACACATGACTGTTTTCAATGGAGAAGTGGTACCTACACTACACCTACACCTCCAAGCGACACATGACTGTTTTCAATGGAGAAGTGGTACCTACACCTACACCTCTAAGCGACACATGACTGTTTTCCATGGAGAAGTGGTACCTACACCTACACCTCCAAGCGACACATGACTGTTTTCAATGGAGAAGTGGTACCTACACCTACACCTCTAAGCGACACATGACTGTTTTCCATGGAGAAGTGGTACCTACACCTACACCTCCAAGCGACACATGACTGTTTTCAATGGAGAAGTGGTACCTACACCTACACCTCCAAGCGACACATGACTGTTTTCAATGGAGAAGTGGTACCTACACCTACACCTCCAAGCGACACATGACTGTTTTCCATGGAGAAGTGGTACCTACACCTACACCTCCAAGCGACACATGACTGTTTTCAATGGAGAAGTGGTACCTACACCTACACCTCCAAGCGACACATGACTGTTTTCAATGGAGAAGTGGTACCTACACCTACACCTCTAAGCGACACATGACTGTTTTCCATGGAGAAGTGGTACCTACACCTACACCTCCAAGCGACACATGACTGTTTTCAATGGAGAAGTGGTACCTACACCTACACCTCCAAGCGACACATGACTGTTTTCAATGGAGAAGTGGTACCTACACCTACACCTCTAAGCGACACATGACTGTTTTCCATGGAGAAGTGGTACCTACACCTACACCTCCAAGCGACACATGACTGTTTTCAATGGAGAAGTGGTACCTACACCTACACCTCTAAGCGACACATGACTGTTTTCCATGGAGAAGTGGTACCTACACCTACACCTCCAAGCGACACATGACTGTTTTCAATGGAGAAGTGGTACCTACACCTACACCTCCAAGCGACACACGACTGTTTTCAATGGAGAAGTGGTACCTACACCTACACTTCCAAGCGACACATGACTGTTTTCCAACATGCACGCGAACGTAGTCGCTTGAACTTCCACATCGCTGATATTTTTAGTGAATTATGAACGTTGACACTAAGTGGCTAGGAATACAATGGTTACATGAAGGATGCTTCAATCTGCATTGTTCAGAACGATTCATTGGTTTATTCATGATAACTTAAATGCTTCTTGTAATGAAAAAGCTTCCTGTATAGAATGTTTATTGAATTTATATTTTGATTAAATTAGGAGCCAGTTGCTCCAGCTCCAGTTGATGTCCCAACAAAATTTATCAAATGTGTCCCATAACTTATGATTGAAAAAGAAAAAGCTTGCGATCCTCCAGACAGATCCCCTGACCAGACCAGAAGGACCTCTAAGTCCGTCAACGAAGATAAGGCCCGTCCAAAAGTAGTTGATCCTTTAAAACAAGTGACAAGTTCAGTTTTTGGACGGGGTAAAACTTATCACGAGTAGGTACAACTGTGAAATGGTGTTGTCATTAATTCTTAATTCGAACGTTAGGGATACGGAGAAGGGAACGCCCGTAACTTTGGCTGGAACTAAGGATTTCAAGCACTGCTTCGGCAGTTTGGTAATAAAAACAACTTGGTCTTGGAACTGTTATATTAATTAATCTAGTCTACAGCAATACAAATATCATAATTATTACAACTATACCTACTTAATTATTTAAAGATGGCCCCTAAGTAATTATATCGCGGCGAGTGTCATTATAATTATGTTCTTAGATGGCGCAAAATAGTTTAAGAACAAAAAAGTACTTTTATTTACAATTCCTAATAGTCGCCAAACATTGGAGAACTTAACTAGATCACATTACCAGAAAATCAATGCAAACGGAGTCAGCCTCGGGCGCAGACGAGTCCGGCGCGAGGCGGCGGACGGCGCGCGGCTTTCCGATCATAACCGCTTGAGCACGCGTCGCGTCGCCTTCCCGGCCGCGGCCCCGGGACCCGCGCGTCGCTCGCGCTTGGGCTGCGGCCCGCTGTCGCCCGGCTCGGGCCCGCCGTCCCGACGCCGAGGCGCGGGCGCGGCGGGCGCGCGCGCGTGGATGTCGGTGAGCAGCTTGGCGCGCGCGAAGTAGTCGTCGTAGCGGTCCCGCAGCAGGGCGGCCGCCTCGGCGTTGAGCGCAGACTCGGCGTTGGGCGCGATGAGCAGGCACTTGACGGCCAGCAGCGCGTGCTCCAGGCCTAGCTCGGGCCGCCAGTCGCGCTTCAGCGTGTTGACGCACACCTCGCCAGAGTCCACGGCCACGTTGGGGTGGAACAGCTTGGTGAGGAAGAAGGCGCGCGGCGGCGCGGCCGGGAACTCGCGACCCAGCACCAGCCGCACGCGGAACGTGCCGCCGAAGTACGGCGTTCCCGCTGCGAGACAAGCACACACACACACATTACTACTCAGTAAGTACTAAGTACTCATCCGCTCAGCTACACCGGCCTGCTTGCACCACAAACAATATTAAAAGCATCATTCTGTCTTGGTCATCTTCAAACAATTTACACAAACAGAATTATGTTTTAAGTTTAGTTATGTAGTTATTTTTTTAAGTTGTTTATGTAATTATTTTGATTTATATTATTATTTATTTATTATATTAACAATTTGGAAGGTACCTTCTTAACGATTATTATTATTTAAGCAAGTGAGCCGAAAGTTATTTAAGTGATCGAGTGAAATTAATCAGTTGATGGTTTCTAAGAAACCATCAACTGATTAATTTCAAAGCATTATATAAAAATGTACTTCTGCAACCAATAATAATATACTGCACCAAAATGGTAATAAAAAAGGAACTCTCATGGTGTGACTTTGACCGTCTGTCACAGCTGCTTATTTTATTTCAGGAACTACTCATGCTATTGATTTCAAATTTTGAATGGTTACAAATAGTGGTTTTAATAAAAAGAAAATAAATAAATATTTTTTTTTTGTTTCATTGCAACAGGTGCCCAAATGGGGAGTTGGAAATACAGTGGGGTAACTAGGTCAAAAGGGATTATCATTATGAAAGGGCTTCGTTTGCACATTATAAAACTTATTTTTATTTTCACCTATGCTGAAGCATATTATCTCAAAATATGCTATAGTCCGCACGCAAGTGCTAGTCACCGCCTGAGGTACGTGAGCGGTGGGACGGGGGAGGTAGACAAAGACCAAGCTAACTCTGTCTGCAATCTTATCAATGGAGCCCTCCCCCGTCCCACTGCTCACAGGCCTCCGGCAGTTTCTAGCACTTGCACTAGTACTATAAGCGAAAATTCTGAAATAAATCTAGTTGATGGCAGTTAATGTAAATATTACAGGATAAAATTACTAAGGCTGTAACTACCTAGCACAGTTTTTCAGTAATCAGAAAAAACCCTTTACAAACAAACTTACTAAGCAGTTCAACTATTTTAGGGTTGACTTCCAGTATAACCGGATGCAGTTGAATACCAGTATTTTACATGGAGTGACTACCTTCCGACCACTTGATAAGACTGGTTGTCAAAGTTTTGGGCTTGTGTCGACCCGTAATGACTGTCAAAGATCCACAAATGACAGCCGGGACCAACGGCTTAATGTGCTTTCCGAGGCAAGGCACAATCCCCGCACCCCTCAATTTCGGAAGTCAGCATCTTTGATTTTGTATCTTCGTTTTTTGCCCCTGACTTTCGAAATTAAAGTAATTTTTCACTATGTAGTGTTTTTATTGGTAGTTCATTGTGTTTTTTTTCTCTTTTGGTTGCGGTACCTACCTACCCCACACAAACTCATAGACCACTACTCTCTATGGAAATATCTAAAGCTACACGAACTACAGACACAAACTAAAGAGTAATGCTACAAGATGATCAGTAGCAATTGATGTGGTGACATAAGGACTGCAGTAAGTTATGCTGAGTAGTTGTACTTAACCAGGCAAACAAGTCAACATAAAAAAATTGCCACCACTTTGTTAACTGTCAGTTGCACTTGCCTGACACAAAACAGACTGTGTATACAAACTATTCTTATAATACTAATGTTTCTTATCAGGCTCACTGCAGTAAGTCAAATATTGACTGCTTCAGGTAACTACCAGTATGGTGCAACAAAGGTCAGTTGAAATCTTGTGATCAAGGTGAGTTACACAGGGGGCAGTGTGTGGTGTGCGGTACGTACCGGGCCCCTCCATGGTCGCCACCACGTCAGTCAAGTCGTCGTCGCGCAGCAGCAGCTTCATGCCAGCGGGCGGACTCGCCGCCAGGCGCCGCAGTTCGCGTGCCACGCCGCGCAGCGTCTGCGGGCACACGTTCTCCACGTTGGACATGTCGTCGCCGCCGCCGCCGCCGCCGCCCAGACCGTCTGCCGCACCCACGCCGAGCGCCCCGCGAGCCTATAGCTGAGCCGAGCTGCTCTGAACGCTCAAGCCGAGATCTTGTACTTCCCAGACACCATAGCTCTACACTTGCGAGCTCTATTGGTGGCTTCGATTCTGAATTACAAAGTATACCAAACGATAAACACGAAATTGTTTAATGAAATATATTAATTATTAAATAAACCTAGTAATATTTAGAAATCCAGCGTGAAAATCACTATTCACTATAAAAACTTTTAACGAATTTTCGATACAAAAGACATGGAGTGGAGATGTCATGTCATTCACAGACTATAAATATACTAGCATTCAATTCAACAACCAAAGAGTATATATTTTTAATTTTTTTATTAGTTCCTGACGGAACAGGCTAAGTTCTGAGACCATACTGCCTAGTCATCAGTTAGCATTTTTCTTGAGTTGGGTAGATCCAGTTCAATTCATCAGTGTGTAAATCCATGATATAGGGATATCCAATAAAATGCATTAGTTTCCAAAGAGTATAATAACTAGGTATTGAATTCAACAAACTCCAGTCCACCCACAGACCGAGTCCACCACTAATTTAAGCGATAAGACGAGAAACCTTAGAGCATTAAAGAATGCTCTAAGCGAGAAACACTAATTTGAAATCAAAAAGTGTAAACTCTATGGTTGGTTATAACCTCTGTCAAAATCACTAGACAATCGACTATTATTTGTTTTATATGATATGAATGCTTGTCCGTTGCAGCCAGTTGCAGCCAATAAAGGCTGCATTCCGAATTAGACCATGATCGCTCACAGCGATCACATCGATATTTTGCATTCCGTATTAGATAGAATACCAGATTGTGTGATTGTGATTATGACAGCTAAGAACTGTCATCAATTCAGAACGCTCGTGAACGCGCTCACAGCGTGGTTGCTTAACGTCAACCTCAAACTTTGCAGTTTGCACAAAAAATACCGATTTGATATTCTTCTGCAAATGGAAGTTCAACGCATTGGCGCTTATAGTTTGTTGGTTGACTCTATCGACTCTGATAACTCCGATTTTGAGTTTGAGAACGACGATTCGTCCAGGGATGAAACGGATGACGAAGTGCTTATATTAGCCTATTTACATGCTCCCGACAAAGATTTACCCCGAAGAAAAATACCATGTTCATATTCATTTATTTATTGTTAGTCACAGGTGAAAAGACAGTTCTTACACTTAGCATTATTGTATCACTGTAACATACCCATGGGTGTACAATATTTATAGGTACCTATGTATGTCAATATTATTGGGTATGTTAAATATAATTAATAAAAATACAATTACACTCTTAATTGTTTCCAAGAATTACAAATAACCTAGATGCAACAATAATTAAACATAATGTGCATGAGTTTATAACTCATTTCAGGTATTCTATTACGTCATAGTTTTTACAACACAATTTCGAAAATGCCGCTTTAGTTTAAGGACCTTCCAATTTTTGTACAGGGTTGTTGTTGGATACCTACATAATTGGTTTAAACGTGGCTACCTTCAATATTGCTCTGTGGGCTGTTTCTAGGCATTGACTTATTTTCTAGGTGTTTCATTGTCGTCTTAGCGGCGCCACCCCAACATGCAATACCATACGTCACAATAGATTTGCATAAGGCGTAGTAGACAGTACGTATTACAGCTGACGTGGCGACCACCATCGCCATCAGTGATCAGCCACCGTGTTGAATTTTGAAGTTTTTGACGACTTTGCCACTGTAACTTTCCGCCCCGCAGCCGCGGCGCTGCGACCACAGAGTTCATTATACTCTGGGAGCGTTCCGAGTTGCGCTGTCATCGATTTGAGCGCGCTAACACCCGTACCGAATTAGCGTGAGCGCGATAATGATGTTCCGTGAATCGTCATATATACGTATATATATATATATATGTATATACGTCGTATATATATGACGTCATGACATGCGCCACCTTGCGATAACGCCGACCATGCCCTAATTCCATCTATATTACTATACTCTTTGCCCTAAACTAATATCACCGTGAGCGCTGTCAAAAATCATAGTTGAGCGTTTTGTTTCGAGTCGCATCATATCTTTAATGTTAGACAACATTTTATCTTGCAGACCATTTTTCTACAACGCTGACTTACGCCTTTTATTACAGTCTCGAAACGTCGGAAAGATATTATAGTCTGCACTATTCCACCGCCGGCGCCGTACTATAAATTCACTAAACGATTCTTTTTTTTACCTTGGTCCTTATCTGTATAACAAACTTAACGCTAACTTACCTATTTATAGTCTACCTTACTCTAAGTGCAAAACTGCCGTCCGCTCTTTTCTTCTTTTAAAATCCTTTGACGAGACTGAGAATCTTTTAAAAACACTCTCTTAACTTCTCGTTTTTGGCGTAGCATAACCACGTAATAATCCAATAGTAATTTCACAAGCACACCCTCACACACATGCTCACACATTCACACGCACATAAACACCCACACTCACGAACAGCAAACACTCACTCACACGCAGTACACAAAAATCAAACACTCACTCATACTCAATCACGTCCCTCACAAAACGTGGTGGGTGTAACGTGGCGATGGCGCGGTGCATCGAAACAGACTTTTAAATAGTATCGAAATGAGAATTCAAATGATCATCTCCTGTCCATCAGGCCGTAGACAGATAGTTTTCTCTGTCTACGGTTGGAGTAGATAGGAGTGAGCCATATACACAGACTGCAATATAGTATAGGATGGCTAGTATATAATGGCCATATAGGTACATTCTGCCTGGAAATAGGCACGCAAAAATAATAAAAATGTTGAAGCTATCTAGAAGTAAAATTACAAATAAAAATGTCACAGTCAGAATTATTACAATTTATACATATTTACTTACATAAATTAATGTTGAAAAATGTCAAATCAAATTGTTCTTATAAAATAAAAATAAATGTAAAATAAGTCCATGTTCAAGTTAATATTTACTATAATAAGAATTACAAAACAGGGTCAGAAGACTTAATGCTTAGGAAGAGGAATTATAGAATTGTCATCCAAATACATAGTTCACGAGTAGTAACATTTATTGATTAAACATTTTACTATACTTCGTAAAAGATAGCTTGATCTCTGCGACAGCTGTCAGTAAAATCACGCCTATGAAGTTCTGAATTTCATAGTAGTATAGACACACTGACCTCTATTAAAATACTTTAATAGAGGTTAGAGCGGCCACATACATCAGTTTTCCTGATTCGATTTCCTGATCCGTTTTCCGAAACCGGGCCTCCGAACGCAGTAAATTCATACAAAAGTAATTGCATGTCACACACATTCGATAACTTTCCGTACGGTTTTTTTTCCGTCCGTTCTTTCCGAATGCAAGCCCATGCATCCGGAATTCCTGACGAAAAAAAACGAAACGGATGCAAAGCCTACATACATTTTGTACGGCCCGCCACACACATTCCAAAATTCCGAACGGAACGCTCAGTCACCGCAGCGCGATCGAGCTGAGCGGACGCGTAGCGTAGTCATTGCTGGGGACACACGAATACGACTATTGAAGATGAGTGATATTGAACATTTAATCATTGCTGTTGAAGGGTTCCCATGCCTGTAGGATGTAAATAACGAAGATTATCATAACAGGGATATGAAAGATCTTGCCTGGCAACAAATTTGTAAGGAAATCGACACTGACTGGGAGACATTAGATGCCACACAGAAATTAAACTCGTGTAAGTTGCTTTTCTATTTATATTTTTATTTGCTATATACCCACTAATTGTTATTACAACTTTTAATATTATTAAGTTAATAATTAAGTATTACAAAATATTTACATTGATCAATAGTTATTATTACCTATTATTCTTTCGTTATATTGAAACGTTACTTCTCCTGCCGGTGAAACGAAATATTCACCGAAAAAATCTCTGTTACTTCGTCCTCGGTTGGTTGATCGGTTGGGCGGTGTATTAAATTCCACATTTTCAAAGTAATGTGACAGTGTATCCTCAAACCGAAAACCATCACGTCTTCTAACAAAATTATGTAAAACGCATGCTGTTTTAGTGACCAAAATGGCAAAGTCTGGCGAAATGGTCATAGGTGTGTGAAAAATTCTCCATTTGTTGGAAAGAATTCCAAATGTACATTCTACTATTCTTCTGGCTGATGAAAGCCGGTAGTTGAAAATTCTTTTTTTTGTGGTCAGGTTACTTCTTGGATATGGCCTTAGGAAATTATTTCCCAGCGGAAATGCTTCATCACCTAAAAATACAAATGGCATTGCTGGACTATCAGTGCCTGGAAGTGGTTGGGGTTCTGGTAAATTTAAGCGCTCCTCAGCCAGTTTTTTCCCAAATGCCCAGTTACTAAAAACACTGCTATCACTTTCCCTGCCATAAGATCCTACATCCACAGCAGTGAAACAATAATCAGAGTCGACTACGGCCATTAACACTATAGAGTAGTATTTTTTATAATTGAAATATGCGGAACCACTATGAAGAGGTGAAATCACACGTATATGTTTTCCATCACATGCACCCACACAATTAGGAAACTTTGTCCGTTTTAAAAAATTATCTGCGATCTCTTTCCAACGGTTCGTGGAAATCTGTGTTTTCATTTCCAATGGCTGTAGCTCCTCCCAGATAATCTGACATGTTTCTCGAATTATATTTGATGCAGTTGAACTCCCCAAATGAAAATGAAAATTAATTTCTTCAAAATTATTTCCCGTCGCTAAGAATCTGAAAAAATAAACTAATATTAATTTGAATAATTTTAATTTATTTATTTTCATTAATTAATCTATGCCAATTCACATGTATAGTTTATAAATGGTTAAGTTTGAATAACATAAATTAAATTTGTTTACAGGCAATAACATAAAAAAGAAGTGGAACCACATACGCGACTATTATAGGAAAGACTTGCAAAAATCTCAAAATACACCATCTGGATCTGGTGCGAAAAAACATAAGTCGTATACATATGCTCCTTTTCTTGAACTTTTGAGGCCCGTTTTTGAAAGAAGACAATCTCAAGGCAACCATGATGTTGCAGCAAACGTCCCAAATCTCGATCCAAGTCCCGAAGAAGATCCATTAATCCAAAATGAAGAAAATAACGTTGTGCAACATTCAACAGCTTCGCCAATTAGTCCTGAAGTTCACGGATGCTCCAGTCAAGTTTCCACCAAAATCATTAAAAAGAAAAAAGATGTACCAACAGCAATTTTAGATATATTACAACGGCGTACACAACAGGCGGCACCGATAACTACTAGTAAAGAAGATGACGATGATAAATTTTTACTTAGTTTCCGCCGTGACATGAAAAAGATGAATCATAGCCAGAAACTTGATTTTAAAATTGGCATGCTGCAACTGATGAAAAACATAACAAGCTCAAATGAATTTCAAAATTCCCGCCCTTCTACTAGTTCGAGCAGTTATTTAAGTTCTAATCCAGGAACACCACTTTCTGACACAGCACAACCAGCTGCAAGTAATCCACATGTTCCGAATACAAATTACGGGTATTTCCTCAATATTCCAGAACTTAATCAAACTAACATTACTTCACCTACACCACCCAATAATCCACGTGTTGTCATACAATCAGTTACGAACATTCCACAATATCAGACTCTTGGCGACGCCGACGACAATTACATTCTTGGAGATTACTTACTACTTCCAAAAGATAAGAGTTCATAAGTTAAAAAGCTCTACTTTACCTTCTTGAAGAAATTTTGGGAAAGGTTGTCAGTCCCATTATTGTTACTTGGTACATTATATTTTTCATTAAGTACATTATAATTTCCAATTTTCGTATTATCAATAAAAAAAATTGTATCCAAACACAACCACTTTTTCATATACCCTTTCCGTTACACCCTGTATAATAAGATTTCAAAATTTATAATTTACTTACCTCAAAGTAAGAACAAGTCTTTCTTCTGCAGGAATGGCTAATCTCATGTGAGTATCTTGTTTCACCAGTTTGTCTCTTATTTTACCAAATAATTCGTCGAAAGAGTTTATGGACATCCGATGATAATCAAAAAATCTTTCTGGATAGGCTCGTAATTTAGCTCTTTTCACATAATATTGGCCCTCCGTTAATCTTTGTGTGTTTAGTGGATGTACCCAGTAACGACGACGCTTTTTCTTTTTCTGAGAAATTAAAAATGCGATTGCAAGGAGGAAATCGTCGTCGAAATCCATGTTACTTCCAAACGTGTGCACTCCACTGAAGCTACTCCCAGACTAATCTAGGTATTCCGAACGGAAAAAATCGAATGTGTGTGGTAGTTGTACGGAATTTTTCATGATACTGTTTCCGAATCAGGAAAACTGATGTATGTGGCCGCCTTTAGTGTATAGACACTAGACAGTACCTGTAAATGTCATACTTTATGGGCATGCCAACCTAATTACAATTAGTGATGGGCGATGAATCATTGTGCGGTCGACAGTGTATCTGCAGAAAACTGGAAGAAGGTGGTAACCAAATGCAGAAAACTAATGGAAGAAGATTGGGAGCGGGACGTACGATTTGATTGCGAACAAGAGTTTATAATAAAGGAGAATGAGTAATGATGGGCCCACCTCTCAATAGGAATAAGACACTCATAAATGAATAGGTATGTTTATGCAGAATAAAACTTATTATTACGACTAAGGTCAAAAGTCAGTACTTTCGGAGTTATACTACTTATTATACTGCCATAAAAGTGATCGTAGTTTACCTACTTCGTTAAAAGATAAACTATGGCTAGACTCAAAACGGACGGCACCTATCTGCTTGCTCCTTACCTACGCCCCCACCCTACCCGCTGCACCCGCCGCTTGCCCAGGCGCATTTGCAAATGGCGATCAGTCATATTGCAGTGAACATCTTCGAGACGGTTTATACGTTATAGAAATATACAGACAAAACGATTTACATGATTTAATTAATAGAATATAATATACCAGCAGAGAATGTGTGGTTGCTGCGTGGTAGGATACAGTCACGCCACGTAAGAGCAAGAATATACTATTGCTATATATTAATTGATCGAAACCAAGTTGGAAGAAACGCGATATCACAATGTTATTGCTCTTGCTTGACCGGACGGCGAACTTTAGGAAGTTGCGCTCACACTATTTCTTTGATTTGGTACCTAGGAGTTAGGAGACATCAACCATGCGTGGCCCCCGTGGGTTTTTTAAATGATGTAATTGTCTTTGGTGTCCAAGACGAATAATAATTCTCTTTTATTTTAAGTGTACTTATTATTACTATTTTACCTTATAAGTATCCATAAAGAATATGTTAGACTGACGACTTTAAGACGTCGTATCTCCGAAAGTACTAACATTTGACCATAGTTATATTAGTAACTAATGTTCCACTTAAAAAGCCCTATCCAACGGTATATCAGATGTTACTATTGAAGAGTGGGCCCAGACTCCATACATTCATTTCCCATTGTCCTTTACAAGATTGTTCTAGCTATTCAGAAACTGATTCAGATATGGATTTGGGGTGTACTTCTTTACGAGAATAAACGTATTTTATATTCAAATATTCGTTTAATTTAGTAACGTTTGTAATTAAATTAAACCCAATTAAATGTTACATTAGCATCGATAATAGTAACAAACGTCGATAATTTCTATCGACAATTTTGTATATCATGACAACCCTAGGAATGTCAGGTCAATGTCAAATGTCAATGTCAACCTAATCCTTTGACCGCGCCACGCTCCGCTAAAACTATTAATAAGTCATTGCAGTGTAACTCTTTTACCATTGCAATAAGGTATAAATTACAATGATTTTATATCTTAATTTTTTTACTATATATATTGTAATGTTTGTATTTTTTTACTTACGTTTTGGCTATTTTAATTAGATCTTATATTATACGTTCTCTCCAATTATCTGCATGGCCATTGTCTGTAGTTTAAGCATTCCTAGGCCTCTATATTTCAAGCTATTTAGATTTTCTAGTGCTCTCCCAATGTTTGTTTAACTTTTGTAATGTTAGATAATGACAAGCCTATGTTTTATTTTAAATTTATTGCTAGAGCTGCCAGTAGGTTAGGTTGTATAGGTATTAGACCTTGTTATAAACTATTATTCTTTTTTATGTTCTAGAATCATTGTTAAAAGTTTTAAATGTCAACCGATCCGAAAAGGAAGGGAGCCGGGACCGTCAGACCAGATTACTCTTGGTGCTCGCCTTGGCAGGAGGTCCTGAAATTATATAGCGCTCGGTGGGGGGGCTGTGTCCTCTGATCTCAGAATACAGATCAAACCAGAAACCGCGCTCAATGATAGTTGCATATCCCGTATTGTGTCCAAAAACAATACGTCAGTCCCCCGCCAGCCCCACTTCCCGCCCGCGTAATGTTGCTAGCCCTGGAGCAATTCCCTTGTTAATGGGGTAATCTTATGACAGTAGAGAAAAGGTATTTGCTAAAAAATATATACGGGTATTAGGGAATAGGGTAGTAATACACTAGCGTTATACACAACTACGCAACTATTATTCACACATTTCATGCAGTTAGGTACTATAAAATCTGATGACTAGAGAGGTGTTCAATGTTAGTTACACCTACTATGCACTATAAATAAAACACAGGTTCAATAAGGTAAGTAAAGGTTTTATTACGTTCCCTTTTGCTGGTTTAGCTTTTTATAATACTGTCTTTTAGAATCTGAACTGATTTGAAGAGTTTTACGTTTAGACAAATAATGTAACCTTATATCTAGATATTTCTCTATAACCGCCCTTATAAGATTGTTTCTGTGGCTTTGCCCGTTTATGTGGTCATTGATTACAAAAAAAATGAAATTTTTGCCTATAAACTGTATGAAAATTGAAAGTACGATCGCTAAACGTTGAACATTTGAACTTATAATGAAGTCTTTATTTGAAATTCTTCGCACATGCGCTTCACAAATACAACATATATCATAAAGACTTTGAGAAGGAAAATACAGTCCACCTCTATTTTTTAAACCAATAAGGCCCGCTTGTACCAAAACTTTGAGGTAAATAAATAACTCGAGGTTTACTAACTCAGTGTTAATGTTTTAAAGTAACTCACAGTATAAATTGCACCAGTAAAAATTAACCCAGAGTCAACTAATCCGAGTCTTGTCATGTTCATTTGTTATGTTCATTAATTCTTTTTACATCCGGCAAAATATGGTAGATCGAATGCTAAATGAATTAGTATACTGCTCTCTCTCGCTCCACAGTATTTTGAATAAGTCTATTCCTTTATGTCAGATTAGAAATGACACATGGTTCTTTGTCGCGTTATATTGACTGTCGTGACTTGAGCGTGTTGCATTTGCATTGTTGTTTATACTTATTATTTTGTGAAAATAAATTAGGCGGACGCGGAAGATCTTCAAAATGGAAAAAAAACCTCGGTTACGCGGTTCATTCGACTTCATTCGCACATGAGTACAATCTATTGCCCCAATGATACGTGGAAATCGTGCAATCTGGTAAAATTCCAATGCCGCCTGCCTTTGCTCTTCACCGGTAGTTGGCATAAATATAAATTGTGGATATAACCGAGCTATAGCATCAGTGACATTATGTATGATCCTGCATGCTGTTGACTCATGTACCCCAATGACATCTCCGCAAGTCAGTAATTGACTTCCAGTGGCGTAAAACCGTAATGTACATAGTAGTTGGTTCATAGGTGATACAGCCTCACTGGAAAAATAAAATTAAACAATACTTTATATAGGTACCTATTATTAGTTGTATTGTACCTACATATGATACACTAGCAGCGTAGCAACACATAGTAGGTCATTATCATTGTACTTAAATCCAATATCCAGTCTATTTCACACTAATTATTACTAAAAACGTAATGTCGGTCACATGTAGTACTTTTTAATAGCATTTGTATATTGCAATCTATTTTCAATTTTATCCAATAAATAGAGAACAGTTTCTTTTTGTAGACGAAATCTTCTATGAAAATCTTTGTCTTTTTGTGAGTAAAAATGATCAGTCCGTTCCGCAATTCTTCTGTTATAAAAGTCTGAACTAATGTATTCGATGATCTCTTCATCATCATCAGACAACAACCATTGATTTATCATTTTCAGGACAAAATAAAACCGATATCACTAAATGCAACAAACACAAGACACAAACAAAGCAAATTTTGCCATTACTAACCCAGAGTTAGATGACTTAACCCTCCCACATCAGTCGGTTAAAAATTTAAAAATTAAACTCATGGTTATCCCCTAACTCTTGATGGTGCAAGACATCATTAGAATTTAACTCCAAAGTAGCATTTACCTCCGAGTTAGCCGTGATAACCTAGCTTGGCGCAAGTGGGCCTAAGTTTGTGAAACCATAGAACATCGGATGCCAACATTGCATCTACACAAAAAGAACATTTTATTGATCTTGACAGATAATAAGCAACAGACCCGGATATGTAACCTACAATATATTTCTACAAATCATGTAGCTGAGGCAATTCTGAAGACAATAATTTGGCAATACTACCACCATTTTTATTAACAGGTAATAAACCATCATTATTGAGCTAATCATCATCTTCGAATCTTCTTAAATATGCTGAGGAATTTATTGATTTGGTCGAGGATGAGCAATTTAATATGCCTATGTTTTCTAAAGGTATACAGTTTCCGCTATCGGAAGCTTTGAGTTCAAGGTGACATAAAACTTTTCGATATATACCTATAAATTGTTTCGCATTTGGGTTGTCATTATGACCTCCATGCATTCGAATCATATCTACTATAGACATAAACTTACATATTATATACATAAACTTGTACGTTGGCATAAATACTAATGTATTATCAACCTCAATTAAACTCGCATATAGTGATTTTAAACTTTCAATGCCTATAAGAATTCCAAGAAAACCCGTTTTGCAAATACATTCTAAAAGTGGTTTATAATTTTTCATTATAACTTGCACTTTTTGTCCATCGCGATTAATTTTACGTTTAGTCACATTTTTAATTTTGTAATGTATGATTTCATTTTATCTAAAATTTAATATCATTTCTTTATTTCGACTATATAAAGGTTGCTTAAAATCAAATTGTTTCATGTTACGCGAGTTAAATATATCAAAAAGATCGTTCATATTATTTACAAAAACTTCGGTGGCTTTGGAATTCCTAAATGCGAGCAATTTGGCATCTTCCCGACAAAATTTCAACGATGTAGCTACACTTTTACTCAAAATTTGACTAGCAAGTTTAAGTTTCATAATATTATTTCTGAACATAATATGTCTACGTGTTAGCTTGTTTGCTATATGAAGTCCTTCATTTTCTTGGAGTTTATTTAACTCACACAAGAAATTCCAATTTATTTCTTCTTCATTTTCATCTAAGATTGTTCTTTTAGATTCCCAGTTATTTCTTATAAGTTTAAACATATGAACGGGGTCCAAGAATATAGCTACATCAGATTGGTCTACGGGATGTTTGAAAGTAGTCTTTAACTCATTTTTGTGGTCCAATTTACATCCTAGCAGCTTCATTGCTGTTATATTGGTAGAATGTCCATCGAAGGATAAGGATACTACTTTCACACCGGCATCATGGCACTTTATTAAACATAGTTTAATTAAATTTACTTTTTGTTCTGCGTTTAAACCATGCACCAAAAAATAACCAAGCGGTAATTTGAAGCTATCATTAACCGCATTCAGTTAAAATACGTAAGCCTCAGAGGCTAAGGTCTTGCAATCTTCAGATGTTCCACTGCCCATGTCCACATATCCGCAATTTTTTTGACCGTCCCATATACTTTGCTGTCTGATGGACATCTCATCGGCAATCAGAGAACAAATAATTTTACGCTCCGATGATAAAGCTTTTTCCTTTAAAGCTATGAATGATTCATCTGAGAATCCAGGTTTTCCGCTAACGTTGGAATACCATTTTGATAATGTTTTTGGGTGCGGAAGACAAGTGTCAAAAGTGGCCCTTACGTACCTATAGACTGAAGGTGAAAGAAAATTTAATGTAAGGCAAAACTTTCTTATTTTCGCAGTGTACATGAGTTTTTTCTTATTCATAACACTTTTTTTATACACATTATTAAAAATATCAGCTGCTACTATATCTGTTGAAAGTAAATCGTAAACATCATCGTTAATGTAGCGATTATTTTTTAAATTTTTCAATAGACTTTTTAGAGATTCGTATTTCTTGGAAAGTAGTTTGTGTTTTTGTTGTAATGTTTTCAGTCGTCGAACATGTCGCTCACAAAACATTTGTTTTCGTCGTAATTGAGATTTTAGTTTAACCTTTCTCGGACTATCAAACACAGATTCCAAATCGGAAATATTTATTTCACCAATCTGAGAAGGCGATTGTGGTTGTGTAACCTGAAATGAAAAACCTTAAGTTTATCAGGACACAAAATTTTTGACGTCGGTACGAAGCATGACATCTAAATATAGTTTGTTTGCTTTCCAATGAAATAAAAATGGAATCAGTTAAAAATATTGTAGGTAGGTACGCACATTGTCTGATGTCGAAGGTTTAGATGTGTCCATGTGTAACTCGGAAAATTCTGATGTCAATGCCAAATGCTGAAATAAAACGTATACTGTTAGAATACTCATAAATTTCGTTCAATAAAAACCTAATTCCCTCAACCAATGCGAACACTCGTATAAAATGTATTAATAAAGGCGCATCCATTCTTTTGTTTTTTTCGGGTAAAGATAACATTTTCGTTTAATAGCCCACAAATTTCCGATTGGTTATAAGAATAATTTCCGCATTAGTCACATTTGAACCAAAACTTTACATCAAAATGCATTGCCAAGATTATGAACAGGAGGGATAATATAACATGAATAAAGTAATTATTATAATTAAAATAAATCTACCTTAGAAGGAATCGCAGATTTCCTCAGTCTTTTTAAACCACCCTTTGTGTCATAAAAATATTGCTCTTCAAAGTGCATTGAGCAAATTACGCTCCGGCTAGATGGTTTCCAAAACTCATCTAACCGTGCTCTTTGTATGATTTTCATCCAGTCCGATTTTCTCTGTTCGTCTGCAGGAAAACTAAAATGACAAAGGTTCTATAATGGACAAAAATAGTACCCGCAATAAATAAAAAAGTGGGTAAAAATTTCGGCATAAATGGCAACACTCACAAAATGGACGCGTCATTTTCTAAGTCAATCAGATTATTAAAAACAAATTCAATAATTAAATAAATATACTTTTACAGTCGCTACTTACAGGTGAAATGTGATCCCATCCTGTTTCTTCGTAATTCCAGCCGCAATTTTACACGTAGGAACAACACAAGTCAGCATTATAAAATTAAAATCGATACTCGTCAATACTTCACGACACGCCACGCGCAAACGAGTGACTAATCGCAGGAACGTCATACCACTCTAGTTAAGAGTGGTTTTAGTTGCTTCAGTCTGAAGCGCGTTGGCGGTTTCTGGTTTCCTCTGATAGTGTGGGCGGCTGTGCTTGAACAAACAAATCTACGCGTCCTTCTACACCGGACATCGAAAGTCGCCAGACCGGCGGCGGCGATGGCTACCCTTGGCGTCAGTTCTGGATACTGACGCAAGAAGATTACGTCGTGGCCTGCAATAAACTAGTGACGCCGACGGCTGGTAGATCTCAGCCCTCTGCCTGCCTTCTCTACCACGGCCTGCCCCTCCGAGGTCGGTGACGTGGTCTGACTCAAGGACCCTCCTTTACAACCTGCGAGCCTCTCTAGAATAAACGCTTTACCCCGGTTTCCCTGGCCTTATATTCTACATCAATTATATTATTTTACCATTTCTTCTTTTACTTTTTCTTTTAAGCCGGGACTCCTCCAGTTCTGGTGATAGTTTCCTCCTTGACGTTACATTTTCCCCCTCCCGGGAAAATGTAACGTTACAAAGTACTCATGATTATGTGCAACTTTTACTATGGGACCAACTCTGAAATGTTGAAAAAAATATAAGCTGTTTCATACAAAATGCAATATTTACCCGATGAAAATGTATGCAACAGATGTAATTTGTTTTTGCTATTTCGAAGTTGGTCTCATAATGAGAGTTGTTAATAATCATGAGTTATTTCACCTTCTGCAAGGTTAACAGTGAATTAAAAATCACCATGTATATTATACAATTTTTTTACTTTATACCTTAAAAATATTTAATAAGAGTCGTATTGCAATGAATTACTATTTTGGTTATGATTTTTTTTTAACATTGGAATAAAACTTAGGTTAGGTTGGGTTTGCGGAGGATGGTCGGTAGCGCAGAGTCGTGGGACGCGGTGGTGTCCTTCTGCGAGGACGTGATGTCGCAGAAGGAAACTGCGGAACGGGAGAGGGAGATCTTGACTCCCTTCCCCGGCCGCAGAAGGCGCACCGGGCGCAGGAGAAGGGCGGACAACGCCCTTTTCCGGCCCCCATGAATGGGTCCTGGGGCGTGGGACTTGGGGAAGTCCTCGCCCCCTATTTGATGGACCCGAGGCGAAGGCGCGCGCGGGTGTCGGCGTGCGCCTCTGAGGCGATGCACGGGGTAGTTAAACACCTCACTACCCCGTGCAGGAGACGAGGCCCGGACAGACCGGGCCAGCACTAGTGTGGGGCTGCGGAAGAATTTCGATTCCCGCGGCCCCGCGTGCACGTGCGAGGAGACACCGGGGTGGTTTTAGCCGGTAAGAGTCCGGCACGCCCCTCCGCCTTTTCCCCAGGCGGAGGTAGTCCATGAGGATTTCCCCCCGTAAAAAAAAAAAAAAAAAAAGGTTAGGTTGGGTTATGTCGACTGCCCCGCCCTGGGACCTCGAGGCGAAAGTACTCGCGTCATTGTATCGGTGGCGCGAGGAAGCGAGGGCGCGGGGCAAGGGACCGATGCAGCGGCACATGGAGCCGCGTCGGTCTCAGCTTCGCGAGGTCCTGGTGGCGGAATGGTGGGACAGGCTTTCTCGGCCTACCGCCGGCCTCGTCACCATCGAGGCGGTCCGGCCGGTGCTCGAGCGCTGGCTCGGGAGGAGGCACGGCTCCCTGTCGTTTCGGGTGACGCAGGTGCTCTCGGGGCATGGTTGCTTCGGGAAGTACCTGTGTCACATAGACAGGGTGTCACCACTGCGTCGACTCCGGGAGGACACGGCGCGGCAGAGTGTGCCGCTAAGGAGGAGCCGCGCCATGCCCTCATCTCAGAAGTAGGCAGTGACTTGTCACTGCCGGCCGTAGTCGAGTCGATTGTCGGCAGCGACGAGTCCTGGGACGCGATGGTTTCCTTCTGCGAGACAGTCATCTCGCAGAAGGAGGCTGCGGAAAGGGAGAGGGAGATCTCGTCCACTCACCCGGCCCGCAGAAGGTGCACCGGGCGTCGGCGGAGGGCGGACAACGCCCTCTTCCAGCCCCCCTAAATGGGTCCAGGGGCGACGGACTCGGGGACGTCCGTCGCCCCCCATACCAGGACCCGAGGTGGCGGCGCGTAGTGTTCCACGCGCGCCCCTCTTAGACGTCACGGGGGGAGGCAAACACCTCACTCCCCCCCCAGAGGTTGCGGAATGATCGTACGTTCCCGCGACGCCCGGCGTAGGTGTGAGATGGAACACAGGGGTGGTTTTTAGTCAGTAAGAGTCTGACAGACCCCGCCGCCCGCCCCAGGGCGGCGGACATCCATGAAGATTTTCCACCCCGGAAACAAAAAAAAAACAAAAAAAACGGGTTATGTCGACTGACCGGGGAATCGAACCTAAGACCCCATGCTCGGCGACCACGTACAGACCTGCCTTCGTCCTTTGACGAAGATCGTCTACTATTGAGCTCAGTTTGTTTTTTTTTTTATGTATGGCATCTCGCAATTGGCCTTGAGAGGCCGTGACTGCTTAATCGGTCAATCCTGTGGTGCCTTCGAGCTAACTCAAAGGCTCCGGCCAGGGGCATAATATTAATTATAAACTAAGTGACCATCACCTAAGGGCACCGCCTGTGGGGTACGAACCTCGGCTTAGGGCGTCGCTATGGGAGGACAGCAAGTTGGGGACAGGCTGGATCAAAATGCGTTCATTATTATTAATGGGAAAAACTACTGGTTCAGCTACGCCACCAGCTGGCTCTGCGGATCCGATCTAGGGAGGGGAAATGGAATTTATCGGGGAGGAACGCGGACGCGAAGGACCTCGGCGGCGAGGTCGGAACTTCGATTTGTGTCTGTGTGTGCTGTATACTGTACTTGTAGCCCTACTGCTTTCCTGGAGGAGGGTGATGAGGTCGTCAGGGTTGGCCAGTGCGTGCCTTGGACTGTGGATTCTACTGATTCTAGTGGGGACATAACTGGCGGCCTTCACAACCAGAGGGTTGCGATGGCTGCCAGCGGTATCAAAGAAACGCTTGCAAGTGCGTTTCATGAATTGCTGAATGGTGGGGATGTTCAAATCTAAGTGTAAGTTAATATTACGAGCGAACCAGGAGGAACCCGGGATTTTACGTAGAAAACGGTTCTGTAGGGTCTGCATCCTATGGACGTGCCGGGGGTGGGCCTGTGCGAAAATAGCACAGGCGTATGTCATTTTAGGTCGGATGCATGCCGTATACATGCGCAGTTTGCACCTGAGTGACAATTTACTGCGTGCATTTAAGACGGAATGTAGTCTACCCACAGCAAAGACGGCTCTGCGGCGTGCTCTGAGAAGGAGAGACGTCTGTCCAAAGTCACACCCAGATATTTGGCATGCTTCGCCCAAGGGAACGGCTTGCCAAACCTCTTGATCGGGCGGGGGTCGTCATGTCTGCGTTTGACACGCGGTTTCAAGAAGAGAATGCGCTAAGCTTGTTGACTGCGGTTTGGAGAGTACGAGATATCGAGTCGGGGACTGAGCTCAGCTTGGATTGCACCGCCATTTATTCTCTTGTTTCGCGTTGCGTAGCAAGCGCGACGAGCCGTCGCGCCCGCGATATCGCCGCGACGGCATACAAATATACCTATGGTGTCGCGCTGCTCGTCGTCGACAGGTCGCTCCTGTGTGTACTGTCGCGCGCGTTTTCATAGAAATTGTTCTACGGATATAATGTCGCAGAATCGCCACGCGTCTCGTCGCATCGTCGCGTCGCGCCAGTGTGTACAAGCCTATCTCATTAGTGAGGGACTCGTCTCGAGCATTGAGCTAGGTAATATAAGTCAATGGTCTCGAGGGTGAATGATCGTGGTCGGTATAAATCACAACGTTGAAAGACACTTGAAATTGTAGTTGGCAACACTTTGCCTGACTCCGAACGGTCAACTTTGGCTGCATTCCGAATTGCGCTGTAATCGATTTAAGCGTGCTTTTATCCGTTCCGAAAAGCGTGAGCGCAATAACGATGTCCCGTGAATCGTCATAGATGACGTCATGACACGTGCCATCTTGCGATAACACCGACCATGCCCTAAATTAATATCACCGTGAGCGCTGTCAAAAATCACAGTTGGCCGTTTTGTTTCGAGTCGCATCATATCTTTAAACTAAAGCGGCATTTTCGAAATTGTGCTGTAAAAACCATAACGTAATCGAATACCTGAAATGAGTTTTAACCTTATGCACGTTATGTTTAATAATTGTTGCATCTAGGTTATTTGTAATTCTTAGAAACAATTAGGAGTGTAATTTATTTTTTATTAATTATATTTAACATAGCCAATAATATTGACATAAATAGGTATAAATATTGTACACCCATGTTACAGTGATACAATAATGCTAAGTGTTAGAACTGTATTTTCATCTGTGACAAACAATAAATAAATGAATATGAACATGGTATTTTTCTTCGGGGTAAATCTTTGTCGGGAGCATGTAAATAGGTTAATATAAGCATTTCGTCATCCGTTTCATCCCTGGACGAATCACGAATATCAAAATCAGAGTCGATAGAGTCAACCAAGAAAATAGAAGTGCCAATGCGTTGAACTTCCATATATGCAGAATAATATCTAATCGGTCTTTTTTGTGCAAAGTTTGAGGTTGACGTTGAGCGACCACTGTGAGCGCGTTCACGAGCGTTCCGAATTGATGACAGTAATTCGTAGCTGTCAAAATCATGATATACCGATCGACACCCGTCATGTTGACAGATTTTTAAAACGGAACGCAAAATATTGATGTGATCGCTGTTAGGAGTCATGGTCTAATTCGGAATGCACGGTAAATCAGAACGCAAAATTAATGATGGTAAGCGGTAAGCGCTGAGAGCGCTTATGGCATAATTCGGAATGTAGAGTAGAGTTTGTCAAAATTGATTGTGGAAAAAAATCAGCAGTGCGAAGCCATAACAAAAAAAAAAAAAAAAACAGCCAGCACCATCAGCACCTCAGAACAATAACAGCTTATTTATTGTTCTGAGATCAGCACTGACCGTCTGACCCTCCGCTAGGAGTAATAGTGTTCTGTGGTCTGACCCGTCTGACCTGAACACCTGACACTTGACAGGAAGGTAAAGTACCCATAAAAGTTTGTTAAATTTAATTCACAGAGTACTTTTACTAATCTAATTTTACTACCGCTACTAAAGTGAACGTAAGTTTTTTCAGTTGTAGTCAAAAAGCAAATCGGTACATATTTTACTATGCTAATATCATTGATATGTACTTTGTAAGAGTTAACTGAGGCATAGGTATATATTATTATTATTATTTGTGTTGTGAGGAATAACACCCTAAAAATAATATTTGCTTCAATTTAGAATTGTTAGAGGGAGATTTTTAAAATGAATATTTTTTTCTTATCCATAAATAGTGTATCTACCTTTTAATTGAAAGATAATAATAATTTAAGTTAGATTATTTGGCGGTTTTTATGGGTTATTTAATTAGAAACATGAAAATTTATTCGTTAATCAAGCATCTAAGATGAAGATCTGAAGACACATAAAGACTGATTAGAAAGGGAATTCCAGCTTTTTAAACATTTAAAGTGTATGTAAATAAAACAATAACAGTATTATTACCTACAATAAAATTGTTATTTCCATTTTCTTACTACCTATTGAGAATCTTTCATAACTGTCCCATAACTAAAATGATGAACTAAAATAAACGGACCATTTTTTGTTATTTTTGTAGCGTTCCACAGAACTTTTTAGAATTCAGAATGGTAATCAGATGAAATATTTATTTACTTGATTGTCTCACTTTGGTGTATTAAATGTCATGCGATTGGAGAGGCATAGACGTCTTAATCAATTATTATATTGTTGGTTAATGCTGTTTGTATGTAGGTAAGGCTCCCAGTTGGTTGTGAATACTCAAATTGTCCAGGTCTAAGTGTTGAGTCTTGTTTAGTTAATAGATAGATAGATAAGTCGTTTATTTGCCTTAAACATGGTTTAAGTTGTTACAGTTTTTGATATAATGTTAGCTATACAGAATATTGTATCAATTGCATGCAATATAATTAATCCATGAGTTATGCGTTAACTATACAATGTCACAGATTAATTGATGATACAATAATAGTCACATAGATCATACAATCCTAACATTTTCATTAATACCTGTACATACATTGTATATTTTATATTCTCAAGTTAAATAAATCTTTAAGTAATGTCATTAAAGTTATGTAGGTACATTCAGCCATTTATATAGTTTGATTTTTCAATGAGTTAGTATTATTTAATAATTTTAGTTCTTTTGGTATTTTACTATCACAAGGCAGCTTTTAGCATACTTGGCTGACTTAGGATTATGCTATAATAAAGGTCTGTGTAGATCCCTTGAAACCTTGCAATACCTACTTGTTTACTCATACTATGATACAATAAACATAACATATTTTTTTTTTTATAGTAGGTACCTTAATTATTATAAACCTTTATTATCAAACAACAGTGAATCCATACATCCCATCCACAAATGTGTGAATCCATACTGTGACTGATATTTAATATAGAAGTGTAAAATTTAAAAAAAAACATTGATTTGATAATTATAGTTGTAGCTAAAATATTTGCATGTCACGAGATATTGCAGACATGTCATGGCCCACTCTTATTTAAGATTGTGCATGCATGTATTATTTTAATTCAAATTCTTTATTGCGAACTAAGTGTACAGAATTGTGAAGATGTTAACAATTGTTAGGATCTTAGAACTTAGTTGCCTGTTTATGGCATTGCAATTTAAATGTCTATAAATATAAGAAAAGGAAAAAGTATGTAAGTATACACACTTACTCCTTATTACAGTTAAGCAGTTTACATTAAATTATATTAATTATCATTATTCATACAGTTTATAATATCTCATACTATTCTTATAAATTATATACTCAAACTCGAAACTGAAACTCAAAGCATTTATTTCAATTAACCCAGTTACAGGCACTTTTGAATTGTCAAGTGGTCGGTCAGTCAGAAATATGAAGCTAATTGCCCATTCCAAAGCATAGTAGGTACCTATGGAGAAGAACGGGCAAGAAACTCCATGGACACTCTTTTAAATATCACATTCTAATATGTACCTATCACAATAATTTTAATATAATAATTATTATTTATCTTCAAGAAATTCTTTTACAGAGTAATATGCCTTTTTAATCAGGAAGTCTTTTAGCTTCCTTTTAAAAATACCAATTGAATGTAGGTTCTTAATGTCTATGGGTAACTTATTATATATTTTTATGCCCATACAAAAAATACTATTGCTATAAACTGCAGTGTGGGATGTTTTATTGCGTAATGTATTTTTAAGTCTACTGCTTCTTAATGTGTCATAGCTACTGATGTTTTATTTAACTAAATTTGAGGCTGCATAGGTTTGGTGTATCCACAATGTGGATACCTACACCAAACAGATTCATGTGACAAAAAAAAGAGAAACAAAAAAAGTGTAGGTCAATATGTGGATTCCACACATTGATCTAATACACTTTTTTGTGCTTTGAACGCAATTTCTTTATCAGTTGAGTACCCCCAATATAGTATCCCATAAGACAGAGAGTGGATCCCACATAGGATAAGCACTCAGTAGAGTGGTTTGGTTAGATACTTTTTCGAGCATGTAGGGCATATGAGAATTGATTTAATTTGCTGCATAGGTACACTATTTACGTGTGTTTTCCATGACATATTAGAATATTAGTTCTGTGTGTAGGTATACACATGTCTGAGCACAGCTAATTTTTAGGATGATTTCAGGACTTTATTAGCTACGCGTAAGTTGTTATTGGTTTCTCTGTATATGTACCTACTGCAGACAGAACCAGTAGGAATACCTACAAAAAAAAACATTAAACAAATGTTTGAAAACCCTGTGGCATAGGTACTTACACACTAAAAGTGATCTCATTTAGGTTAATTTTTGTGGTAAGTACAATTGCAATTTTTTTAATTTGTAATATTTTTTTTTTTTTTTTTTTAAACGTTGCCCCACACTAGGATATTCTCCTGTATCGTGGGTGCGTTTACAAACATTTAAACTCACATACACAAACGGCCAGACCCGGAACAACTACTTGCAGGTCATACAAATATTTGTTCCGTGCGGGGATCGAACCCGCGACACGTTACGCAGAAGTCAATCATATCATTAATATCAATCATATCATTTATTATTGTATACCACCTACTTACTCACTTTCAAATCTATGATGACATAAATTCATATCTATACCTACTACCTAAGTATATAATAATAATAAACACTTAAAATTATCTAAGGGGCCTCTGCGAGTAGACTTGGCCCCTCGTACGCCTTTCAAATGTCCGGGACATTTCAAGGGTTCCGAGATATTTCAAAGACATTTAAATAACTCCATTGCCAAATCTCTACATTGACGTTGTGGTGGGCTTGCGCTCTCCGAACTCTAGGTCTGTGCAAATAAAGTTTACTTTGCTGAAACAAGTCTAGGGTGAGGAGCCAGACCAAAAGAGATACATAAACCCGCAGGGTAGCATGTGGCGAGCTGTTGCGCAGTAGCGAGTAGCGACGAACCCGGGAAAAGTCATGTTCCTCATCACTGACTCGCCTTTATTGGCCGGCTGGAGTGAACACTGACGAGGAACCAAGCTCCCACCTAATTCTTGCCTTTATTGGCCGGCTTCAGTGGAGTTTCGCAAGATCAAACATACTCGGAGGAAGGACCAGTAAAATACTGGTAGGGATCTTGACCGTACTTCCGAGTTTGTCTTTATAGCCGTGGAATACTTCCCCGCTTCTCAACCACCTCAGGATAAATGTTGCCCATTATTGAGTGTGTAAGTAAACCCCTGCCATTTTATCCGTATATTGTATGTATAAAACATTAATCAGGCAGGGGCCATAGTCCTTTCATAGTTTTAGGTAACCGGTCCACTTTAACCACCCAAACACATAGTCCGATACCTTTGTTTCCATATCCTGCAATTGTCCTACACCAACCGGGGGTTAACCTTGGGTGCACTTACATAGTGCGTACAGGGATAATCGACGGTTGGTTTGGTGCCTCTTTGAAAACGTCCAACGAGCCTCTGCGAATTGGCTTTGGCCCCTCGTACGCCTTCTAAATGTCCGGGACCCCGGGGTCCCGAGATATGTCAGACAAAATAACAATATAATATATTATTAGATTATAGAATATAATATAATACTCTATAGAGGTAAAATTTGTTTGTTTGTTTGTAAGGTTGTGTGTAGGGGGTAATCTTGGGAACTTCAGGTCGGATTTGAAAAATTCTTATTGCATTTGAAAGCCCATTTCTTGAGGAAGGCTATTTAACATCACGCCATGACCCTTAGGAGCCGAGCAAAAATAAATAATAGTTTAAAATACTAAAAAAACACGCTTTTGTAGCTATCCGAACTAAAAAGTAGAAAATAATTTTCAATAAGTTTAAAATAAGAATAGGAATTAATTAACAAAAACATAATTTTATTGTAAACAAGCGTGGGGTACTTGATGTCAATTGTTGTTTTTTTGAATTGGTAGTTGGTAAGATGCTTAAGCTGTTTGACCCCTTTTCTTGGCCGCTTTTGTTGTAGAGACGCAACGTAGAAGTAGTGTTTGCTCGCGAATACGCTTTTGGTACGAGGGGGCGTTTTTAAGTTCGCGGAATGGAGGGTGAGAAGTGAAAATTAAAATAATAAATTATTTTTCTTTTTCAATATATTCACCTGCTACCCATATACATTTTTCAGATCTTTCAATTAGCTTATGTATACCTTCATAAAAAAATGCTTTGTCTTTGTCCGAAAAATAAGCTGAAACCGCGTCCTTCACTTCTTCATCAGTTGAAAATTTCTTCCCACGAAGTTCTTTTTTCAGTTTTGGGAAGAGGTAATAATCACTGGGAGCCAGGTCTGGGTTGTAGAGGGGATGGTCTAAAATATCGAAGCCCACCTTATGCAGGGCAGCCAACGCAACACGGCTCTTGTGAACAGTGTGCCTTTTTTGTGCCACTGCATAGTCTTGTTTCGACTCAGGTTCATAATGATGAGCCCAAGTTTCATCTCCAGTAACAATTCGACTTAATAGTCCATCCTTATCTTCGTTACAGAGGTCCAAAAACGTGCGAGAACACTCCACGCGGTGTTGTTTTTGAGGCGGCGTGAGCATTCTTGGCACCCATCTTGCACTGACCTTTGTCATGCCAAGATGATCGTGTAGAATTTTGAAAATTGTCGTATCCGATACTCCAACCATTTCTGCAAGCCGTTTCTTCTTTAGTCTGGCATCTTCCAATATTATATTTTCGACTTTTTTAATGATTTCCGGAGTAGTCACCTCGATCGACCGTCCGGGCCGTGGGTCGTCTTCAAGTGAGGTCCTGCCTTGTTTAAAGAGACTGCCACTTGTAAACCATGGTTATACCCGGGCAAGAGTCCCCGTAAACGGATTCCATCTCTTCCAGTATATTTTGAACTGACTTTCCTTGCTTTTTTTTTTTTTTTTTTTTTTTTGAGGATGGGAAATCATCAAATGACCCCTCCCGCTCTGGGTGGAGCGGAAGGGAGTGTCAGACTCTTACTGACTAAAACCCACCCGTGTTCCTTCCTTGGCCCTTTATGTTCCGGGTCAGCGGTACCCCTTATGGATGATCCCGCTTTCCCGGCAGGCTTGGGCCCTAGTGGACCCCCTCTTCGATGCTGACATCTCTTTGAGGCGCGCGTGGAACACGTACGCGCCGTCCGGCACGGGCCTGATCCTGATCGGACGGTGAGCTACCCATTACTCACCGCCCGCAGGCCCGCGCCTACGGTGGCCGGGAGTCGTCACGCGGCTCCCGACGCCCGGAGCGTCCACCGCGGCGGCTTGGACGGGAGACTCTCTCCCTCTCCCGTCCCGCCACCTCCTTCGCTAGCATGACTGCTTCGCAGAAGGAGGCGACTGCCTCCCACTCCCCCTCGCCCCGGACCATGGCTTGAACCAAGGCCGGGCGTGAGAGGTCGCCGCCGCTGCCGATCGCCTCTACGAGGACACGGCGGTGCTCCGCCCATGCAGGGCAGGCCCCCACCGTATGCTCCACCGTGTCCTCGGGGCGATCATCGCAGTGGTGACACCCGGGCGTTTCCTCCCGCCTGATGATGTGCAGGAACCTCCCGAAGCTTCCGTGTCCGGTGAGGACCTGCGTCAGGCGGTAGGTGAGGACGCCGTGACGCCTCTCTAGCCACTCCTCAAAGAGGGGTCTTACCGCCGCTATCGTGGCGTGCCCTGCGCTGGGTTGCAACAGTCGCTCTTTCCATGCCGCCATGAGATCGCGCCGGAGGTCCGTCCGCTCCGCCGCGATTTGCCGCGGAGACTTTCCTTGCTTGGTAAGGAACTTTATTACGGCACGGTACTCGATTTTTTCCATAATTCACACTTTCTTCCCAATTGAGTTGTTTGCTTGACGATAGTTCAAAGACTAATGATCCAATTATTATCTTTTTTTTTTCCTAACTGTGGCATCTCATAGTAGACCTAGAGAGATCGTTACTACTTAACCGGACTATCCTGTGGTTGCCTTAAGAGCGTTTATACCTTATGAGTGGCAACGTCGCAATTTAGTGTCATATTTCGTGGTTTTCAATTTTTATCATTTAATCGGAGCTATATTTTAAAAATCTGTTTATTTAACTTTTTAGAATTACGTGAAAGTGTTTAAAAAGTAAGTAACCGTAATGCTTACAGTTATTTTACAATGAAAATAACGCCCTGCAAGTTTCCAATGTATTATTTGCATATAAATAGAACTGTAAACGCAACGATTTCTTACCTTTTACATCGTGTATTATTTGTAAAAAAAAAAGCATTTTGTCAATGTTGACATCTGTTTAACTTTTTGTCATAAGGTTTGCGACTCAGTGTCGCACTTGATAACCGTAGGTTAGTATCTACACTACGTGTATGTAGCACAAATGTAATTATTACGTAAAAATAGCATTACTTGGCTACTGATAAAACTACCATGTTTAATAAAGAATGGTGCCGATTCCCTTGTTCACAAACTAAACTAAATTTAAGTTCAGTGCATCCTTTTCTTTCTATTTCATTAAGAAAAGGACAGAAGATAAATTTTAGTTTAGTTCTGTCAAATTAATCAGCGCCTGACACTACTCCATACAAGTTTAGACGTGATTAAAAAGTTGACAACTAAAATTACATCAAATTACGTCAGGTGCCGACTAATTTGACAGGACTAAACTAATATTTATCTTCTGTCCTTTTCATAATGAAATAGAAAGAAAAAGATGCACTCAACTTAAATTTAGTTTAGTTTGTGAACAAGGGAATCGGCACCAATAACTCTGAACGGACTAAGATTTGGAACTTGGCGCCATAGTA
The DNA here is from genome assembly GCA_937001585.2 of Brachylomia viminalis. Lineage (NCBI taxonomy): Eukaryota > Metazoa > Arthropoda > Insecta > Lepidoptera > Noctuidae > Brachylomia > Brachylomia viminalis. Next base: position 27,363,533 of record OW443304.2, read on the forward strand.
ACTTTTATTCAACTCAGAATTACCTATCCAACGATGTAACACACATAGCTATTGGATTGGAAGGTGGGACCAGATTTCATAGAAACTCTGGCATCATATATTTAATTTTGAATAAATTACAATTTTTCTAAAATGTTAAATTAAATTTATTATAACTTATAATCGTAGTGCCCACGGCAGATCTTTCAAATGTCTGCCTTATCATTATCAACCGTCGATGGTCGGTTCTGTGGCTGGCCGTAACTGGTGAAAAAAATTAAGCTAGTCACATGCTTGTCTGAAAGATCAAACCGTGAATGTCTCATACACGGCTTAGAACAGTAATGATGTGCAAAACTCCCTGACTACCCCTACAAGTAGTCGTATGCTTGTCTCAAAGATCGAACCATGCATGTCTCAATGCACGGCTAAGAACAGTAGATAAATGACGTACATAACTCCCTGACTGCTCCTACGAGTAGTCGCATGCTTATCTCAAAGGTTGAACCATGCATGCCTACTTGGCTCGGTTTTTATTATTTTATTATTACATCAATTCACCGTTATAGTGATGATTTTGTAGATTGTAGCTACAATTGAAATATATGTGATATAACTTGTTGGAAAAGTACCCACAGTACACAATATTTTATTCAAAGTTGGTAACTTATGTAAAAACTATTTAAATTATTGCATTGTCATCAGTCCTTGATAATGATAAGTGTGCGATGTTTCAAACCAATCCGACGTTGTGAAGCGGATGAAAATTGAGTTCAAAAATTCCGTTAGTTAGATTCATAAATACATAGGTACCAAGCTAATAAAAGCGTGCTAAAAAGCCAGAAAGAATGCTAAGCGAAAACGAAGTGATACCGCGGCCAGGTGATGTGATGCGACTGGATGGGTCGGGAGAACATGAAATTTGACGCGGACGAATAATAGAACACGCGGATGAATAGTATATTTGAACCCTTGATCTCATAATGCTCCAAAAACATGCTTTAATTTAGAAGTTTTTGTTTTAGTGTCAGGTCCACAAATATTTTACATAAAATAAAAATACTTTGATTTAGATCCGTATGATGTTAGTAATACATACTACTTAAATGCTATATTAGTGGGGAGCCCCTATAGCTTGAGGAGGCTGCATGGTTTAACGGTGCCACCTGTTACTTTTGATGGCACAGTGATTCCGTTTAGCTCTGACGTCAAGGATCTGGGTTTGCATGTTGACACTTGCCTCGACTGGCGTAAGCAGGTCGCGATTGTGAGCAAGAAGGTCACTGGAACGTTGCGGTCGCTCTATCGGTTAAAAAATATTCTCCCATCACACATTAAGGCAATGCTTGTACAGTCCCTAATCTTCCCCATAATTGACTATGGTGATGTGTGCTACTATGACCTGAATGCAGATCTCCTCAATAAACTTGACCGACTTCTTAATAGCTGCATTCGATTCGTTTTTAATCTCCGCAAGTACGATCATGTATCCGCACATCGATCGCTTTTAAAGTGGTTACCCATCCGGCAGCGCAGAGCGTTGAGAGCTTTGACAACCCTGTTTGCTATCCTTCACAAACCCACTTCTCCTTCTTATCTGACCTCTCTCTGTCAATATTTATGCTCTGCACATAGCAAGAATCTTCGGTCTGAACATAATCGTCTTCTTCGTTGTCCTTCTCATCGCTCTGGTTTTATAAAGTCTTCTTTCTTTGTCCAGGCGATTTTCCTTTGGAATGCGCTCCCTCAGAATATCAGGACGGTAACCAATCAGTTCACATTTAAAGTGAAAGTTCGAGAACACATACGCAAGAAGTTGGCAGATTCGTCTCAGAATTAAGTTGTTGTTGGTTTTCTTGATAACTCTCATAATGTTTTTTTTTTTTTTTTTTTTTGTTGTATGTATGTATATATGTATTTATTCTTATTATTTTTTTTTTTAGTTATAAATATATTCTAAGTTATTTTTGCACCTACTAAGTATTGTCTCTGCATCACCCTAAGGTAGACTGGTAGAAAATGCCCAAGGCATTAAGTCCGCCTTTGTACAGTTTTTACTTGTGCATAAAGTTTTAATAAATAAAATAAATAAATTAGTAACAAATGTAATGCAAAATTGGAACAAGCTATGCTTGAAGTCCCCGAGGGATAGAATCCGGAATGAGGTGATCCGGCAGAGAACCAAAGTTTTCGCCATAGCTCACAGAATAAGCAAGCTAATGTGGCAATGCGCCGGTCATATTAACCGTACATCCGATGACCGTTGGTAGACGTGTTCTTGAGTGGAGACCACGTACAGGCAAAAGTAAGAGTGGATGCCCTCAGCTTAGGTGGAGCGACATCTTCGCAAGGTGGCTGTACAGCTGGATGAGAGTTGCCGAGAATCGAGCTGAATGCCGTGCTATTGGAGAGGCCAATGTACAGCAGTGGATCTGCTGTAGGCTGATGATAGTGTAACACAAAATTTTGGTTCATATATCTGTTACACTCACTTTTACATGTACCCAATACGCCATAATGACGCAAAATGGCTTATCACTGATGACCTTTAGAATGCCGTTGACGATACCACGCACTCGGCGCATCATGGATGCACTCTTTTCCCAGGATGGTATTGAAACCATCAGTATGTGCTTCGTATGCTTTTAGTCCAACTTTTATTTCTTTTATAGTATTATAGTTTAAAACAGTAGGTATTTATTAATAGCTCTATTTATTCATTTTAACTTAGAATACTAAACCATACAGTTTGTCCTTACAAATTGTGCTCTCTAAAGACCCTCTGCCAATTGCAAGCAGTTAGATGATTTTCTTCGTGCGAGTAACTAGGGGTTAAGCATGCCATGGTATGGGTGAACAAGACCTTTCAAATAAACAAGACACTTTGAACTGTACAACTTTAGTAGTCACAATATGGTGGGAGCGTTCGGAAACAATCATTAATAAAATCCTTTGGTTTGCAGAAAACACGTAGGACTCATCGGTTTATGAAGAAGGGTACAGAATGTTCCAATAAATAAAGATATTTTCAAGTGCTTTCATAATGGTGAAATATAAAGAGTCAGAGTCCGAATCAGAAGGCGCGTCTCACGCGCCCGAGCCATGTTTCCGCGTGCGCGTGTGCATGGAGCAGTTCTACAGCGCCGGCGACGTGCGCGCGCGTGCCTATGTGTGCGTATCGCCGCGCCGCCGCGTGCGCTGGCTCGCGCGCCGCCTGCGCCGTCTGTTCGCTCTGCCGCGCCTGCACCTGCTCAGCCGCGGATACCTGCTGCCGCCGCAGGAGCCGCTCTCCCTGCTGCAGCCCGACGACCCCGTGGAGTGCGTGCCCCACGAGTTGCCACCGCAGCGCTGCGGCACAGAGCCAGGGGACTCTGCGGACGCCCGAGACATCGTAGATTCCGTAGATGAGGTGCAGGTGACTACAGTGGAAAAGCCCCAGCGCTCGCCGTCGCCCGTCTATCCGGATGATCTCTCAGAAACCAAGCGACAGGCGCTTATCATGCTGGAGCAGTTTTGCGCCGAGCCCGCGGCGGAGTGTGCGGCGGAGAGAACGACGCGGCCCCGCCGCCGGCGCGTGCGTCGCCGGCGTCGCGTGCCGCCGGCCGGCGCCCCCGAACACTTGCTGCAGTCCGCCGGCAGCGCGGGCACGGACGCGGACGATGAACCGGCGCCGGCGGACTTAATCCGCGAGCCGGAAGCGGTGGCGCTGGTGTTACGTAACGAACTGAAACCGCGCGCTCCCCGTGTCGTGCGCCCGCTCACTGAGCGAATGACCACGAACCTCCTCGACACACCGCCCACCGAGATCGTAATGCAATAAAATTTGTAATATCTATAATAAACGATTTCCATTCGATATAATTATTTCTATTTTTTTATCAAAATGGTCGCTTGATTACGAAGTGACCTATCTTGAAAGAAAGAAAGAATAACGTTTATTTGGCACTGTATCTGACACTGGTCTTGGCGTAGCTGCACTAAAGATACCATAATTATAACCTTGACAGATTCGTACCATATTGCAAAACCAACAAATTACAACTAAATGTATCCAAATGTTTTCACGTAGTATTCCCTCGCCAGAAATCAATTATTGGGCTAGGGTATACACTTGATGGTACTTAAACTTGATGGTAAAGAAACTAGTATCAGTGATCTTGGTGTGGTACACGACAGCATGCTGCATTTTGATGATCATAATATAGAAACAGTTGTCAACAAGGCGTTCAAAGCCTTGGGCTTCATTATAAGAGCTTGTTCTAGTTTTCGTTCCCTAAAACCATTAAAGGTTCTTTATTGTTCTCTAGTGCGTAGCCACCTCGAGTACGTTTCTCAAGTGTGGAACCCTCAATATGAGATATACAAATCTCGTATTGAGTCTGGGCAGAGGAAATTTTTGCGGTACTTGGACTTCAAGGTTGGGCAATTCAATTCTCAGTCGACTATGCACACCGTTGTAAGCGATATCATTTCTTACCGTTGGAAGTAAGACGTAATATCAGTGATATCTGCTTTTTAGTGAACATCGCAAACGGCTCGGGCGATTGTCCCGAACTGCTCAGTAAAATACTTCTTCGCACTAATCTAAACAGGTTAAGAAAACGGCCTCTACTCCATGTACCATTCGCATTGACAAAGTACAGGCGCAACGCTTTTTGCATACGTATCTAGTGTTACAGCTTAGTTTACCATCACACATGGGAATCTGATTTATTTTGCACCAGCGCACACAAAATTAGAAGGATTCTGAACAAGGAGTATTTTGGTGACAACCATAAATAGCTTTTAATTTTGAATATATTGCGTACGTTTCATTCTTCAGATAAATAATAGACACATGTAGTACTTCCATTGTACTGGCAACTTCGCACTTATGAATATTAGGGTAGATTGAAAAATTCCCCTGCTTGCGCTCCGTCCAGCCAGCCGCAACGGCGGTGACGCTCCTCATTCTTTTATTGTGCGCGGCATCAAGCACTCACTCTTCAATACTTTTATATGTTCAGTGATATTTCGTTAAAGTTATCTCCAAATTACTTTTTCATTATGCCTAATAGACCAGGGTCGATCATTTTTTAAATGGTAAAAAGTGAAAAAAAATTATAGTAGTGTAACGCGTCAAACACATCCATGCGTCATCACTACTCCAGCGCAGACCGCCCGACCGGCCGAGCCACCGCCTCCCCGCCCCGCGACGCGTCCCCGACGCGGCCATGACCGCCTATAAAGGACCTCGCGGAGCCAACAGCGGCAGTCACCCCCGGCACATCCACAGGATGCAGACCCTACAGAACCGTTTTCTACGTAAAATCACGGGTTCCCCCTGGTTCGTTCGTAACATAAACTTACATTTAGATTTGAAAATCCCCACCATTCAACAATTCATGAAACGCGCTTGCAAGCGTTTCTTCGATACCGCTGGCAGCCATCGCAACCCTCTGGTTGCGAAGGCCGCCAGTTATGTCCCCTCTAGAATCAGTAGAATCCGCCGTCCAAGGCACGCACTGACCGACCCCGACGACCCCACCACCCTCCTCCAGGAAAGCAGTAGGGCCACCAGTACAGTATACAAACACAGACACAAAACGAAGTTCCGACCTCGCCGCCGAGGTGCTTCGCATCCGCGTCCGCGTCCGCGTTCCTCCCCGATAGATTCCTCTTCCCCTCCCTTGATCGGATCCACAGAGCCAGCTGGTGGCGTAGCTGAGCCAGTAGTTTTACCCCTTAATAATAATGAACCCACTTTGATCCAGCCTGTCCCCAACTTGCTGTCCTTCCCCACCGACGCCCTAAGCCGAGGTCCGTACCCCACAGGGGGTGCCCTTAGGTGATGGTCGCTTAGTTTATAATTAATATTATGCCCCTGGCTGGAGGCTTTGAGTTAGCTCGAAGGCACCACAGGATTGACCGGTTAAGCAGTCACGGCCTCTCAAGGCCAACTGCGAGATGCCATAAAAAAAAAAAAAAAAAAAAAAAAAAAAAACAGCGGCAGTTCGCGTTCGGCACGCCTCGAGTGTACTCTCCGTATCGACCTAGGTCGGTCGTGATTACCTCGCTCCTTGCTGGACTTGAGCTAGCGGTGTTAATTGTACGTTTGGCTGTGTTGGTGACGTTAGCGTACCGCACACCATTCAGACGATATACAACGCGTGTAGGGTTTCCTTATTTATTTCTGTTAGTTAGTTCCTTAGTTATTCTAATTAGATCTCAACCTTGTTAAAACGTAACGTTTCAGTACCATTTGTTGTTGCTTATGTTAGACTTATCTTTGTAATTCTACCACCGTAAGGTTAATAAATGATTTTGTTACATGTATTGTGAGTTTAGTTATCTCCTCACAAATACCCCGCTTACAGTAGGATGATACCCAGTGGAAAAGGTAGAGAATGTAACAAAAACGAAAGGAAAAATAAATTACGGGCGATCTGAGGTCGGGAAGGGGGAGGGGGTGAGTTTTTAAGGGTAAAAAACGGTTAATCTCGATTTCCGGTAAAACTGCAAGTCTTATGAAAAAAAGTTAAATGGCAAAGTTGTAGGTAATAAAAAGATCTACAACTTTTGTATCGACACTTTTTTCACATAACCTCAAAATGTATGTGAAAAATTCGAATAACCGAGTTTCTGGTTTTTTATTTTTATCTTTTGCAAAACAAAATATTTTTTCACGAAATTTGGTGAAAACTTACCTTTGTATGTCCCAAACACAGTAATTTTTTTGATTTATAATATTCATTATTTCACCTTATTTTGGCTTAATATCGAAAAAGCACCCTAATTTTCAATCGAAAATTCTCACGTCAAAATATCTGCTTTTTTTAAAAAAGTTGGTGTGTTTATTTTTCGTTGAAATCTCTACTTTCTGATGGTATAAAAAAATATACATTACTATGGTAAATGTTCTCAGAAAATGCAAATAATGAAAAAAACTCGAATCCGAAAATTTTTTTTTGAATCATTATGTATAATTTTGAGCTATTTATTAAAATTTACACTTTAATTACTAGAAAAACGTAAGATTTCATGTTATATTTGTCGTGGATTGATGGCGCCACAGTACAACGGACAGCGCCATCTAACTATTTGAATCGTAAACGAATAATCATGTGATCGGAAACGCAAGCGAGCGCTACCGCTTGGACACGATCGTCGGTGGAGGGGATGCAGCGAGGACTGGCGGAGAGACCGAGAGACCGAGTGTTGCGACAGTCTACAGTTGACAGTCGAGCTCGGACAGTCTTGGCAAACGCTCAGTACCAACGCACGTGTTTGTTTCCGACACGCGTGTTTATTTCGTTCGCTAGTGTTATTATTATTTAGTTATTTTGAATTCAAATTATCTTTTCGTTCGAGTACCCACTACAGTGCCCACACCTACATAAACTATGTCGGATCGCGAAGAAGACCAGGTATTTCGTATCTCGGCCAGCCCTGATGCGACATCAGAATTGGGATACACTCGAGCTGAAGAAAATGTGGAGAATGGAGCGATGACGTCACGGTGTGACGAGAATTTACTTCGTACACTGCTGGCGGCTCAAAATCAGAATATGTTCCTGATAGAAGCCATCAAGGGTCCGACAGGTCACCGAGCGTCGGACTGCCAATCAAGAAGTGAGGTGAAAGGCAAGGGATCCTATGCTACCAATATGGCGTCAGGTTCTTCGGGATCGAAGCAGCGTTCGGACAGCATCTGTTTTCGATGCGGCAACACTGAACATCTTGCTTCGAGATGTTCACGAAGCAATGAAGGAGGCGCTAGCATGGCGGCCGGTCCAGGCGGTTCCGGGCCAGCGCCTGCAGCAGCGGTGAGCAGCGAGCGATGTGTTTAAGTTTGCTATGTCAGCAATCTGAGCTGTGTACTGATGAATACTGGGTGAGTCATATCCATTTTATTATGATTCTGGCGTCGAATGCTCTCTCATCAAAGATTGTGTTGCGTCAAAAAACAAACGCAAATAATACTATGAACATAACGGTGATCTGTTATGGTAGTGTGCAAAATACCCTACACATTTTATTAGAGATTACGATTAACAATCTGCGTTCAGAGATCTAATATCATGTTGTACCGGATGGTCGTCTTAAAAATGATATTTCGAATGGCGTAAGATTTTAGATCAGGGATTCAACGTTAGTATGATATCTGATAGTGTAGTTTTGTGTCGTTTATCACGACAGGTTTGGTTGATATATTAGGTAACGTTTCAAATGAGCTCAAAAGTGATTCTTATTTTCAAGTTGTTTTCGATAAAGTGAATACTGACGTTCCGGCTGGTTTCGTTCCCAGTTAATTTATCTCTTATCAGAATACTCATCTTCGTATTCTAGTGGTGTTGTTAGATCCAGTAGGACAGTTGCAAATTCCGCTTGCAGATCCTAGTATTACTGTTAATCGTCGCCCTTATTGGCATAGTCAAGTGACAACTGCTGATGATGTAACTGATATTAATTTAGATGAGACAATTAATAAAGCACGTGACACAGAATATTGAGAGAAAATTACGTTTAAAATCGATTTAACCAAAGTAAAGTTCAAGTCTCTAAGTTTGCTTTTAACAATTGTTTTATTAGAAAATTAGAAAAGGAATCGGACAAAATTCGATCATAAATTCAAAGACCCATTTAAGAGTATCGATGTGTTAGACGGTAATAGATACCTACTAAAGGCGCTTGACTCTAAACGAACCTACGAATATCCTCATGATCGTGTGAAGAGGATCCCCGATCACCAAGTTCCTTGAGATTTAGATGTTAAAGTTGAGGACAGTGGTAGTGAAACCACCTTTGATTAAGAATGGCTTGTCTACTCATACTCTAAATTCTCGACTGCACCTCATGTGCAGTAAGCACATGTGGCGATGGGTCTCTATCGACCGCACCTCATGTGCAGTAAGCACATGTGGCGATGGGTCTCTCTCGACCGCACCTCATGTGCAGTAAGCACATGTGGCGATGGGTCTCTCTCGACCGCACCTCATGTGCAGTAAGCACATGTGGCGATGGGTCTCTATCGACCGCACCTCATGTGTAGTAGCGCGTGTGGCGATGGGTCTTTACCGCACCTCATGAGTAACATGTGGCGATGGGTTTTGACTGCACCTCACGTGTGCTACGCATGTGGCGATGGGTCTGTAAGAAATCGTTGGTGCCATTCCTGTGTGTTGGTGCACAGATTGTAGTAAAAGTTTCATGAGTTGAGTATGCACTACATTGTATGAGATTTATTTTTTGTAAATTTTAACTGATTTGTTACGATTATTATGCTTCAACTTGTTGATCGGTCGATTCCTATCTGTGTTGGTGCACAGATTTTTATAAAAATGTCATGGGTTGAGTATGCATTGCTTATGAAATTTATTTTGGTAAATAGTAACTGATTCGTTACAATTATTTGGATTTTTTTTGTTTACTTATTGATGGGACCTTTTCCAAGTTTTTTTTGTGTTTGGGATGCACTGTTTATGAAACCTTGATAACAAGGCATTGTAAACTAAAACTAGAAAAATTAAAGTAAAAATGAGACACTACTACCTTAGTTGTTAGGTATTAGCAGGATAGCCGAGCTACCTTAGTTGTTAGGTATTAGCAGGATAGCCGAGCTACCTTAGTTGTTAGGTATTGGCAGGATAGCCAAGCTACCTTAGTTGTTAGGTATTGGCAGGATAGCCGAGCTACCTTAGTTGTTAGGTATTGGCAGGATAGCCAAGCTACCTTAGTTGTTAGGTATTGGCAGGATAGCCAAGCTACCTTAGTTGTTAGGTATTGGCAGGATAGCCAAGCTACCTTAGTTGTTAGGTATTAGCAGGATAGCCGAGCTACCTTAGTTGTTAGGTATTAGCAGGATAGCCGAGCTACCTTAGTTGTTAGGTATTGGCAGGATAGCCAAGCTACCTTAGTTGTTAGGTATTGGCAGGATAGCCGAGCTACCTTAGTTGTTAGGTATTGGCAGGATAGCCGAGCTACCTTAGTTGTTAGGTATTGGCAGGATAGCCGAGCTACCTTAGTTGTTAGGTATTGGCAGGATAGCCAAGCTACCTTAGTTATTAGGTATTGGCAGGATAGCCGGGTTACCTTAGTTGTTAGGTTTTGGCAGGATAGCCGAGCTAATTTACTCTCTGAGCATATTTTGTCCCCTGGTACTACACCCGAGGACGGGTGCTAGTCAGGGATGGCCGTGTCGTGGATTGATGGCGCCACAGTACAACGGACAGCGCCATCTAACTATTTGAATCGTAAACGAATAATCATGTGATCGGAAACGCAAGCGAGCGCTACCGCTTGGACACGATCGTCGGTGGAGGGGATGCAGCGAGGACTGGCGGAGAGACCGAGAGACCGAGTGTTGCGACAGTCTACAGTTGACAGTCGAGCTCGGACAGTCTTGGCAAACGCTCAGTACCAACGCACGTGTTTGTTTCCGACACGCGTGTTTATTTCGTTCGCTAGTGTTATTATTATTTAGTTATTTTGAATTCAAATTATCTTTTCGTTCGAGTACCCACTACAGTGCCCACACCTACATAAACTATGTCGGATCGCGAAGAAGACCAGGTATTTCGTATCTCGGCCAGCCCTGATGCGACATATTGATATACAAAAAAATTGCTAATCGAAATATACTACTATAATGAACAACCAAATAAGTTAATATTTAACAATATTTTGAGAATGTTTTCGAATCTTCATTAAATTATATGCGTAGAGACCTATTTATTTCTATTTTAAGATTAGTTATATACCTGAGTGACCTTCGGAAAATATTAGCCCGTCAAAAGTTATTTCATAGAGAAGAGGGGAAGGGGCTAGGAAGGTATGGGGTATAGAGATTATACACATACTACATACAGTGTACAGTCTCCATAGTATGTGGCTTACTACCTTTTATTTCGTAGCAGCTGTAAAAACTGTTAGCCAGTATTCGAGATACAGAGCAGTGAATAACATCGTTCGTAAAAAAAAACACGTGCTGGCTAAATTACTTGAAGAGAATTGTGACAAATTAACTTTAAAATAAACTTGAGGAATCTTAATACCAAGGTAAATACTACCTATATTTTAATCTGTACCAATCAGCTCTAATATAAAAATAGTAATATTTTCTTTCATAAATAGTATGTTTAACCTAACATAACCTAAAAAATTAAAATCGAATGATGTTTTAGTAGAAAATTTCGTTTAATAATAATTTCACAAACAAATTTAGTTATACTCATGATAAAACTGTAAAGGCTTTATTGATTTAATTTTGTCTTTTCAGATTATCAGTATGGATGAATCTGTTTGTATAATCTGCAATAGGGCAGATGATAAGCACTTCTATGAAATAAAAAAATCAGCTTTGAATCGTTTAGTGGGGTCTAGCAAGAAAAGAATCGATAATAAATACAAAAAAATTAAGACTTTTTTTTTTTTTTTTGAGGATGGGAAATCATCAAATGACCCCTCCCGCTCTGGGTGGAGCGGAAGGGAGTGTCAGACTCTTACTGACTACAACCCACCCGTGTTCCTTCCTTGGCCCTCTATGTTCCGGGTCAGCGGTACCCCTTTTGGATGATCCCGCTTTCCCGGCAGGCTTGGGCCCTAGTGGGCCCCCTCTTCGATGCTGACATCTCTTTGAGGCGCGCGTGGAACACGTACGCGCCGTCCAGAACGGGCCTGGTCCTGATCGGACGGTGAGCTACCCATTACTCACCGCCCGCAGGCCCGCGCCTACGGTGGCCGGGAGTCATCACGCGGCTCCCGACGCCCGGAGCGTCCACCGCGGCGACTTGGACGGGAGACTCTCTCCCTCTCCCGTCCCGCCACCTCCTTAGCTAGCATGACTGCTTCGCAGAAGGAGGCGACTGCCTCCCACTCCCCCTCGCCCCGGATCATGGCTTGAACCAGGGCCATGGCTTGAAGAGCCTCCACGTGGCGCACCCTGGGCAACGCCAAGCTCAAGTGCCCACCAGGCTTTTGGGGGGTACTTGGGGCCGGCGGCGAATCTTCAACACACGGGGAATGGTCACGGTTCCAATCACCGATCATCCTTGATGGTTGATGAAGGGAACCGGGCTATATACGGATACGGCCACTCCCCCTCTGCTTACAGAGGTAGGTGAGTGGTCGTGGACGGGGGGAGGAGCGGTTTGACCGCCGTGGAGGGAGCGGGCTCGGTGTGCACTAACCCTGCCGCCGGGCTGGCACGAAGAAGTCTCTTCCTGCCACCGCTTTAATCTCGTAGCCCCGAAGACTGTCAAGGTCATGTCTCTGACTTTTGACGGGGGTCGAGGGTCTTGGCTTAACCGCCCGGACCGCGAGGAAGATCAACCTCTATAAAAAAATCCCCAAACCTCTAAGCGGCGGCGCACCGTGAGGGAGGTTGTAAGCTTGGCTGATGGGTAGCTTGATTCAGTCGCTAGTGCGAACCACGTTAAATTGAGACTTTGACATCAGCTTTTATTCATCGAACTTGAAAAAAAAAATTTTCGGATTCGAGTTTTTTTCATTATTTGCATTTTCTGAGAACATTTACCATAGTAATGTATATTTTTTTTATACCATCAGAAAGTAGAGATTTCAACGAAAGAAAAATACACCAACTTTTTTAAAAAAGCAGATATTTTGACGTGAGAATTTTCGATTGAAAATTAGGGTGCTTTTTCGATATTAAGCCAAAATAAGGTGAAAAAATGAATATTATAAATCAAAAGACTTACTGTGTTTGGGACATACAAAGGTAAGTTTTCACCAAATTTCGTGAAAAAATATTTTGTTTTGCAAAAGATAAAAATAAAAAACCAAAAACTCGGTTATTCGAATTGTTCACATACATTTTGAGGTTATGTGAAAAAAGTGTCGATACAAAAGTTGTAGATCTTTTTATTACCTACAACTTTGCCATTTAACTTTTTTTCATAAGACTTGCAGTTTTACCGGAAATCGAGATTAACCGTTTTTTACCCTTAAAAACTCACCCCCTCCCCCTTCCCGACCTCAGATCGCCCGTAATTTATTTTTCCTTTCGTTTTTGTTATATTCTCTACCTTTTCCACTGGGTTTCATCCTACTATAATTTTTTTTGGTCTCAAAAATGATCGACCCTGGTCTATAAGCGTAGCGCTGACAATAAAATTAGTTACTATGAAAATAAAATTAAAAGTCTTAATAAGAGCGTTTATACCTTATGAGTGGCAACGTCGCAATTTAGTGTCATATTTCGTGGTTTTCAGTTTTTATCATTTAATCGGAGCTATATTTTAAAAATCTGTTTATGTAACTTTTTAGAATTATGTGAAAACTGTGTAAAAGGTAAGAAATTGTTGCGTTTACAGTTCTATTTATATGCAAATAATACATTGGAAACTTGCAGGCCGTTATTTTCATTGTAAAATAACCGTAAGCATTACGGTTAATTACCTTTTAAACACTTTCACGTAATTCTAAAAAGTTAATTATACAGATTTTTAAAATATAGCTCCGATTAAATGATAAAAATTGAAAACCACCAAAATATGACACCAAATTGCGACGTTGCCACTCATAAGGTATAAATGCTCTTAAAGAACGTGCAAACAAAAAACGAAGTCGTGTGATTATGTACTCATCTTCGTCGGATTCCGAGAAAAATGAAGGTTAGTTATGAACTTATGATGTATTCTTTTATTAAGTGATTATTTCGTGTACGAGTTATAACCACAAAACTGTGTCCTCTCAACCGTTACGCCGCACAGTGGGCTGAAACGGGCCGGTAAAGGACTTAGCATTTAAAAAAAAAAAGTTTCTTTTTCTGAAATTTTAAATATTGTGTTGGATTTATCTATCGATTATAAGTAAGTATTTCTATGAGGGTCGTTCAGATAACTTAGTATTTTCGGAGTTATAAATATCCAAAGTAATTTTTGTATGAAGCAAAAGAAAAAAATGTGAAAATCTCGAAATTCTCAAATTTTCTCAAAGAATTGACTCTACGTATGCATAGTACGTATATTTGTCCTATTTTAGCGCCTATTCTCGGGTTGCGATTTTCTGCGATTTGGTCGCAATTTCAAATTTTGTTCTCTATTCCACACCACCATAGAGGTTAAGAACTAGGCGCGTTTTTTTTATGTAGTGGTCTCCCCTTTAGGCCTTATCCACTAAGGACTAATAAAATAAATAAATAAATAAGTAATTTTTACTTATTTATTTATACATTTATATATTTATTACATTATATCGAAACTCAGGTGAGGACAAAACTCATAACTCCCTGTCTGGACAAGTCTTTTACGCCACTTATAAAAGACCACGAAAGAGACGAGACGCTTTTCGGAGAAAAACTCTCAGAAACTATTAAAGCTTCTAAAGCTATTGAACGACAAGGATCGCTGATTAAAAAATCCGCTCAAAGGGCGACGTCGTTACCCGCACCTACAGCTGGACCATCGACAGCAAGGACTCGGTTTTCGGGAAACGGGACTGGCCCCCCTCGTTATGTCTCGGCGAGCAGGGGGGGGCGAGGAGGATATCCACGACCAGCGACAGCATACCTACCGTCGGCAGCCGACGACGACGCGACCTCGAGCTTCTCCCAACCAGGGCAAGCTCCGTGCCCAGACTCGACGCTAGCGATACAGGTACACGCAGGTCGTTTGTTACAATATTTTTACAAATGTTGAATGAACATCACTAGTAATAGTACAATCTTAAATTGGATTAAAAATGGCTATGTGATACCATTTTCTAAAAAAGTGTACCAACATGTTGTACCCTCTAACACGTTTACGAATGAAGAACAGAGGGATATGTCTGTAGCAATCGACAACTTGTTACATTTAGGCGCGATACATGAATGAGAGCCACAATCAGACCAATTTATTTCTAAAATATTTTTAACTTCAAAGTCAAATGGAGGACACGATCCGATCACCCAAACAACCGATCACCCAAACACGATCCGATTTGGATAATATAATAAAACTGATGAGGATACTGGAAAAAAAAAAACTAAACAAACTCAAGACATTATAAGCGATGTAGTCGACAACCCCCCTTCTACATTCGCAGAAGTAGTTAGTCAACAGAACAGTTCTAATAGTCATCATAAAACACAGAAAATACCTAAAAATGCCACCGCCAAAACTCAAAAAGTAAATAAAGGTGAGGCCACGAAGACCGCTGTATTACCGGTAATAGAAACTGCTATTATCACTACCCCACCAACAAGCGCACCTTATGAACAAACGGATGTCGAGGAAGGCGATGCTGGAAAGGGCTGGAGAACAGTAATTAAGAAAAAAAATAACAGACCACTAAAAATGTAGCAGTAGGACCAAATAAGGAACTGAAGGCTATTCAAGCAACAGAACGGAAAAAACACTTGCATGTGTGGCGACTGAATCCTGAGATTACCATTGAAGCTATAACAATTCATGTAAAAAGTGTACCTATGTGGCACAGATGTGCAAATAAAAGTTGATAAAATCAATCATAAAACGAAACGAGACTACTCGTCGTTTATAATAGGAGTGCCTGAAAACTGGTTCCAGAAATTACATCAGCTAGAAATCTGGCCCATGAATGCTGAATTTAGCGAGTGGATTTGGTTTCGAAACTCCACCAAAAACAGATCAAATTAATACTATTGATTTATATTACCAAAATGTTAGAGGTCTTCGAACAAAGCTGAACGACTTCAGAAATAACTTAGAATTAATGGATGCAGATTTATACGCAATCACGGAATCGGGTTGCAACCCTTCTTTATATGACCCGGAATTAATCCCGCCGGGATATCAAATACTTCGAATATACTCCTCTAATATTTTATTAAACTATTTTCACTTAGTGCATTACTTTGTAATATAGTCTCTAAAGTAATGTTAATTTTATTCTGGTTTTGTACTATCTATGTAATTATGGTATTATATTTAGACATCCACTCCGTACTTCTACTAATATGACCATTGAATTCGGTCACCAATTTGTTTTGGTTCCGTTCTATGGTTTCAATTATCTGATTATATTTAAGTGCATCCTCGTGATCTAGGTTCCCGGTTAGGCTTTTTATTATTGAACCTGTTCCTTCCTTGGCCCTTTATGTTCCGGGTCAGCGGTACCCCTTTTGGATGATCCCGCTTTCCCGGCAGGCTTGGGCCCTAGTGGGCCCCCTCTTCGATGCTGACATCTCTTTGAGGCGCGCGTGGAACACGTACGCGCCATCCAGCACGGGCCTTGTCCTGATCGGACGGTGAGCTACCCATTACTCACCGCCCGCAGGCCCGCGCCTACGGTGGCCGGGAGTCATCACGCGGCTCCCGACGCCCGGAGCGTCCACCGCGGCGACTTGGACGGGAGACTCTCTCCCTCTCCCGTCACGCCACCTCCTTAGCTAGCATGACTGCTTCGCAGAAGGAGGCGACTGCCTCCCACTCCCCCTCGCCCCGGATCATGGCTTGAACCAGGGCCATGGCTTGAAGAGCCTCCACGTGGCGCACCCTGGGCAACGCCAAGCTCAAGTGCCCACCAGGCTTTTGGGGGGTACTTGGGGCCGGCGGCGAATCTTCAACACACGGGGAAGGGTCACGGTTCCAATCACCGATCATCCTTGATGGTTGGTGAAGGGAACCGGGCTATATACGGATACGGCCACTCCCCCTCTGCTTACAGAGGAAGGTGAGTGGTCGTGGACGGGGGGAGGAGCGGTTTGACCGCCGTGGAGGGAGCGGGCTCGGTGTGCACTAACCCTGCCGCCGGGCTGGCACGAAGAAGTCTCTTCCTGCCACCGCTTTAATCTCGTAGCCCCGAAGACTGTCAAGGTCATGTCTCTGACTTTTGACGGGGGTCGAGGGTCTTGGCTTAACCGCCCGGACCGCGAGGAAGATCAACCTCTATAAAAAAATCCCCAAACCTCTAAGCGGCGGCGCACCGTGAGGGAGGTTGTAAGCTTGGCTGATGGGTAGCTTGATTCAGTCGCTAGTGCGAACCACGTTAAATTGAGACTTTGACATCAGCTTTTATTCATCGAACTTGAAAAAAAAAATTTTCGGATTCGAGTTTTTTTCATTATTTGCATTTTCTGAGAACATTTACCATAGTAATGTATATTTTTTTTATACCATCAGAAAGTAGAGATTTCAACGAAAGAAAAATACACCAACTTTTTTAAAAAAGCAGATATTTTGACGTGAGAATTTTCGATTGAAAATTAGGGTGCTTTTTCGATATTAAGCCAAAATAAGGTGAAAAAATGAATATTATAAATCAAAAGACTTACTGTGTTTGGGACATACAAAGGTAAGTTTTCACCAAATTTCGTGAAAAAATATTTTGTTTTGCAAAAGATAAAAATAAAAAACCAAAAACTCGGTTATTCGAATTGTTCACATACATTTTGAGGTTATGTGAAAAAAGTGTCGATACAAAAGTTGTAGATCTTTTTATTACCTACAACTTTGCCATTTAACTTTTTTTCATAAGACTTGCAGTTTTACCGGAAATCGAGATTAACCGTTTTTTACCCTTAAAAACTCACCCCCTCCCCCTTCCCGACCTCAGATCGCCCGTAATTTATTTTTCCTTTCGTTTTTGTTATATTCTCTACCTTTTCCACTGGGTTTCATCCTACTATAATTTTTTTTGGTCTCAAAAATGATCGACCCTGGTCTATAAGCGTAGCGCTGACAATAAAATTAGTTACTATGAAAATAAAATTAAAAGTCTTAATAAGAGCGTTTATACCTTATGAGTGGCAACGTCGCAATTTAGTGTCATATTTCGTGGTTTTCAGTTTTTATCATTTAATCGGAGCTATATTTTAAAAATCTGTTTATGTAACTTTTTAGAATTATGTGAAAACTGTGTAAAAGGTAAGAAATTGTTGCGTTTACAGTTCTATTTATATGCAAATAATACATTGGAAACTTGCAGGCCGTTATTTTCATTGTAAAATAACCGTAAGCATTACGGTTAATTACCTTTTAAACACTTTCACGTAATTCTAAAAAGTTAATTATACAGATTTTTAAAATATAGCTCCGATTAAATGATAAAAATTGAAAACCACCAAAATATGACACCGAATTGCGACGTTGCCACTCATAAGGTATAAATGCTCTTAAAGAACGTGCAAACAAAAAACGAAGTCGTGTGATTATGTACTCATCTTCGTCGGATTCCGAGAAAATTGAAGGTTAGTTATGAACTTATGATGTATTCTTTTATTAAGTGATTATTTCGTGTACGAGTTATAACCACAAAACTGTGTCCTCTCAACCGTTACGCCGCACAGTGGGCTGAAACGGGCCGGTAAAGGACTTAGCATTTAAAAAAAAAAGTTTCTTTTTCTGAAATTTTAAATATTGTGTTGGATTTATCTATCGATTATAAGTAATTATTTCTATGAGGGTCGTTCAGATAACTTAGTATTTTCGGAGTTATAAATATCCAAAGTAATTTTTGTATGAAGCAAAAGAAAAACATGTGAAAATCTCGAAATTCTCAAATTTTCTCAAAGAATTGACTCTACGTATGCATAGTACGTATATTTGTCCTATTTTAGCGCCTATTCTCGGGTTGCGATTTTCTGCGATTTGGTCGCAATTTCAAATTTTGTTCTCTATTCCACACCACCATAGAGGTTAAGAACTAGGCGCGTTTTTTTTTATGTAGTGGTCTCCCCTTTAGGCCTTATCCACTAAGGACTAATAAAATAAATAAATAAATAAGTAAAAATCACAATCACTACTGGCCACTGCACTGTTTTAAATTAATCACTGTCAAGGGTATCCACATTAACGAATGCAAAATTTTCGTATTCGTCATCATCAAATGTTTCCGCTTGTTCAATTACCAATAAACTTTGTGCTTCTACTGACAAAGTTTTATGTTTTCTACGAAGTTTGTGACGTTTCGCTGAGATGAGTGGATCAGAGCTGGTCAATAAATTATTTAAAATGTCTTCATTTGTAGTTTTTCTACTGCATTTCCTGGAATGGTGTTGGCGGTACCTACGAAAGTCTTTATTTCTAGCTTCAGCAGCTTCTTCAGATAGCTGTCCAATTGGTATTAGACCAAAACTTTCAATAATAGCTGCACCATGCATAAGAACTTTATGAACACTTGAAGGCATATAATACCAGCTATACACGGTAAATTTTAGGTCGTTCTGGAACCGAAAGCCATATACTCGATCATCGAACTCAAAACGATTGGGACTATTATTTTCAATAAGTTACAATAAAACAAAATTACGAAAAATCTAATTTATTGTTTTTTTTGTGTAATAGTGAGAACTCGTAGTAACGCTTCCTTGCGATCAATGCATATGTGTGTAAAACGTATTGACGAACTGCAACATTTGCGAACGGCACCCACCCATTGAAAAATTCATTCATCGATCAGACAGCATGATCCGTAAGCCACGCCCCCGGCCCCTTACAGTCTAGCCGACCGCCCGCACGCCCCCGCCATTCCTATTCCTATTCTTCTTATTCCTTTCTAGTATTGTCTCGCGTTTCGTTGTATTAGGTCACGCGCCAAAAATTGGAGTTTTGGGCTATGGTAGATTTTTATGTGACATGGCGAACCATAACTTAGAAGAGGCCAGACGTTTGTATGCTCCTCAGCTGGAACACTTGAACTCACTGCGCGCACGTGGAATCACTGACCCTCAAGTTTCCTTCACCTCCACCATCCTGGCTGTAACCCAGCGCCTCCTCGATCATGGACAGTTTCGAGCGCCCACACGCGCAGGGCCGCGGTAGACTACCATACTCGGCGGAGTTGGAGGAAGACATACAGGAATACTTCGAACGCGACCCACGCGGCCACGTTGTAGTACCATAATGGCGGCCAGGCGATTCAATGTTAGCCAATATTATGTATCTCTCTGGCACATTAACGCGGTCTGTTCTTGACTTAAGAAGTGCGACAGTGGACGCTTTTAATATTGTGAAAAGTGAAGTGAATAAAAGAGTACCTACAAGTAAGTAAGTACCTACTTACCTACTTAGATACGAAACATG
The DNA here is from genome assembly GCA_937001585.2 of Brachylomia viminalis. Taxonomy (NCBI): domain Eukaryota; kingdom Metazoa; phylum Arthropoda; class Insecta; order Lepidoptera; family Noctuidae; genus Brachylomia; species Brachylomia viminalis. The sequence continues at coordinate 27,383,497 of OW443304.2, forward strand.
TACTCGTACTTACTTATTACTGACGCGACGGTCCTAAGCCCGTAGAAATTATGAAGGAAAAATTAGAGTTATTTAAGTGATAGGTATGTAGATAAACGCAATTTAAATCAAACAATGGTTATGAATGCGGAATCAAACGATTTATTATTGTCGCGGGTACTTAGGTATCTACAGCAACAAAGTGCAAGTAGGTACTGATGACCGCGACTGGTGACTGAACACCACAGTGAAAGGTGGACATCACAGAGTACATTATAAATAGGGTAGTGGACATCTTGTTCACTGTGTACCTACCTACATCAAAACAATCTTTTTTGACCGTGGGAGGACAATTAGGTTCCTCAATAATATCCTTGCTAGCAAATTTCTAGTAGGTATTAATGTACCTACTGAAAAAAAAACTTTTTATTACATTAAAATTCCTGCTTGCCATTTGGACGTACCGCCACTATTTAAGCGGATTTAAACTTATCTATACTCTAAACATATGGCTGTAGTACTATGTCTATTTTATCTATGCGTACGTTGAGGTACCTAGTTCACAGAGGTCGCCGATCGCCGCTAACATACAATAGATAAAATAGGTACACAAATAAAAATACGAAAAGCGAATTCAGACTTTATTTCTTAACCGTAAACGGTAACAAATCGAAATTTCACCAAACTAGGTACAAGCAACGTAGGTACGCAGTTTACTAAAATTCAAAGTCAAAGTCAAAGCATTTATTTCAAATAGGCACATAAAAGGCACTTTTGAACGTCAACATTTACATTTAAATAGAATTGATTCTAGTCGCCCCTTCCAAAAGGTAGTTTCGTATGGAGAAGAATGGGCAAGAAACTCCATCGTTACTCTTTTAAAATGTGTTACAATACTTTGTATACATTAATTATATAATTATATGTGAAGACGATGCACCTATAATAAAAATTACCCTACCAAAATAGGTAAAATGAATTTAATAAACGTAGCAATGATAAATAAGTTAATTAAATGATAGATACATGGTGTTCACATATTTACAAACATTGTAAAAGTATACGATTTCCCAAATTATGTAACCAATTAATATGTCAGTGTGTGAGTTAAAGTAGTCACAGAATGTAAACCAATGTCATAAAAATAACAAACCATACAATTAAAGTAGCAACAAGTTTTAATTTTGTCAAGATCCTAGATTGTCCTGTGGAGCTGGACCAGCATGTTTCCAAGCATTCTTATCTTGGATATAATCCTCTAATTTGTAATATGCTTGTTTACACAGTGAACTTTTTATATGAGTTTTAAATTTTCTTTCATTTAATTGCAATATATTACAAGGTATTTTGTTGTAGCATTTAACACAGTACCCCATAAAAGATGTACCGACCGATGTACCGTCAAATGGGGTTACTTTGATACTACGGGGTTACTTTGATAACAACTTTAGGCTTATGAAAAACTTAATTTTATAATAACTACAACGCTATAATACAAAGAAACTATCAGTAGTGCCAAGTACTGATAGTTTATTTTTTAACTGGTGTTGTAGATATTATAAAATTAAGTTTTTCATAAGCCTAAAGTTGTTATCAAAGTAACCCCGTAGTATCAAAGTAACCCCATTTGACCGTGTGTATTTTAGCTAATCTGAAAAATGGTTGATCAATTTTATCTTTATTTCTTGTATTAAAATTATGTCTATCACTTATTTTATTTAAAAGATGTAGATTTTTTCTTACGTACATAATATTTTCATAGATGAATTGGCAAGGTGCCGTCATAATATTAATCCTTTTAAATAGTTCCCTGAGAGATTCGCGTTGACGTAGATTATAAATGGCTCTGACGTAGATTATAAATTATTCTGAGAAGCCACAGAATTGATGCACAACTGAATTCAGCGGTTAACTTTATAAAAATAAGGTCTTAATTCGGTACAATATTTTCACAGAAAAGGGCACCACCAACTTATAATGAACTCTATTTGACAGATAAAACGATTCATTTTTCTGTTTGAATTGCCTGCCTTTGTTTGTTGCCGCCGCCTTGCAACATTGTAAGAATTTGTTTCGCAGTATTATTTTTATTCATCATAATTTTATTGTGGTAGGTAGCTGTATGCTTGTTAAGTACCTATTAGTTCGATTGGTGGACACTCGATTCAAGGCCTTAAATAAAACTCACAAGCGTACTCGTCATGTCTAGTTGAGGTAATAGACCGTACGATTACTAGTGATTTCGTGATGCGAGAGTAGTGAATGAAATTTCAATTAATTTCTCTCGTTTACGAGGAGATGTGATAGTGATAAACACCGTGCCGTGCGTCCAATTAGGTTCCAATACAAACGAGAGATAACGGAGGTAAATGAACTTACACCAACCTAAATCGTACCTACCTGAAATAAAATACCTACTTGCAGCAGGTTATTCAACCAATGACAGCTGTCCCGCGCTTACGTCATCACCGAGTGGACCGCATACAATGTTGCGTTTATGAATGAAATAGTGGAAGGGCTACTAAGATTTAACTCGAATGACAGAATAAAAGTGATAAATTTCTAACTTCTATATTAGATGTCTTAAAAAAATTATAACAATGCCAATAGTAACTATTAATCGTCTGGAGTTACTGTGTTTCGGCTCCAGAACGATGTAAAATTGATCGTGTATAATTCCAAATACAGTTGCATGGTCACTTGAGCATATTCGTGAAATTTCGCTGTGTCAATGTGGTAACCTGATGAAATTGCCTCTAAAATGATTGCAAATCGCTTTATTAATTCTTCACTAACACCAGTTATTTCAGCAGTCATGTTTGGATTTGCAAAAAATCTTCTAGCAGTATTTCCGTCATTCGTGGAGCCGTGCCCTTGTTTAACAACATCAATCAGAAGTCCCATTCTATTTTTAAAAGCGTCTTGTATGTCTTTCTTTCTTCTTTCCATGATGCACTTGTTGTCTCCCTTTACTGTCCATGTCTGTATCGTTAATCTGTAGGCTATATGCAGAATGCATTCCATCATTCGTATCCAGGTATGCTATGATGACAATCCGTATTTACAGAGATCTGGATCAGTCGGTTTTGAAGCAATTAAGGGCAAATTATTCATCTCTGTTGGAGTTGACTTTCTTGTTCATCGTCTGTTTGCATTTTTTGTTTGTAATTGGCTTGATTAGAAGCACCGTCAAATCCCCACTTACTGATTAGTGTAAATTCTTTACAACCACTATCTATGACGAGTGACGTCATTATTCTTGTTGTCGTTATATCCAATAGAGCTTGTAACTTTATTTTAGCTGAGGTTTCTGTCACTGTAATAGCATCTTTTGGTGGATAGCATTTCTGTTTCGCATGTTGCACTTGATAATAAGATGGAAATATATTACTGTCTTTTTCGTTAACACTTTTTCTTAAAGTATTGTATTGCCACTTGGTCAGCTTAAGTGATAAAAATAACCCTAAAGCCTCATCCGGAGAAAACACAGGTTTTGTTTCTTTAATTGATTTGCACTTTTTAACTTTTTTTACATCTTGGCGATTCTTTAGTAAATGTTCTAGTATTTTAGCAACCTCCTCATTCCCATCCGCTTTCAACTGCTCAAAATATGCATATTTTATTTCGTCCGAAGATAAATGAAAGTTTTCTGCACGTCTTTTTTTCTGTTTAGGCGCTAATTCACAAAAAGGTTTTCTTGGGCTTTGTTCGGTGGAGACACCGACAGAAACTTTTGATGGTGATACATACTGAGTTGATGTACTCGGTGCTGGTTGATCTTCATTACTGCCTCTTAAACACTTAATAAAGTCTGGCCATATTATGTTTTCTTGTAACCATTCACTATTTTTAGTTCTGAATATATTTTCTTTACGATAAGCGTTTTCCCATCTTCTATTTAAATATAACAAAATTTTACACAAAGCAACTTTAAGGTCTTTTCGTGATCATCACTTAATTCGACTAAAAATTTAGACCTTATCTCACTACACAAACTGTCATTATTTTTAATACTGCCACTGTTTTTTAAAATAACGAAAAGATCAAGGTTTGTCACTAAATTTTCAAACATTTTCACAAATACAAAATAACAAATAAGTAAGTAATGAATGTGTGGGGGTAGTGCGTCTATTATGGTGGGTAATAGAACACTGAAGTACGTTTGAATGCAACCGAACATTCCGTAGATACCCTATCGTTGCACCAATCACGTTACGACACGTCATAACTTGTTGTTGCGCTCGCGCACTCTTATCCCTTGATTCCCGGAAATAAGTCTCAATCCCAGCCCACTGTGCGGCGAGCCGGCCGCGCCGAGCCGGGCGGCCATTGTTTTATAATTGTCTTTTAATTAAGACAGCTGAAGGTATACGTGATACCTTTTAAAAAAAGGACTTGCCAAGGATGTCAAGGAAAAATCACTTAAAGAGTATCGGATACCAGAGAACTGCAAACTTCTTAGGGCGCCTACTTTGAATCCGGAAATTAAGGCTGCGGTCCCAGAAATTATAATTAACCGTGATAAAAATATACAGTTGAAACAAGATCAACTAGGCCTCGGTATAAGCGCGCTTAATAAAGCTATTACCTACCCAGCTTCTTATAAGAGATGATAAAATTGTGGCTATTAAGATTCTTTCTGATAGCTGTAGGATCCTGACCGACCTACATTATATCGAAACTCAGGTGAGGACAAAACTCATAACTCCCTGTCTGGACAAGTCTTTTACGCCACTTATAAAAGACCACGAAAGAGACGAGACGCTTTTCGGAGAAAAACTCTCAGAAACTATTAAAGCTTCTAAAGCTATTGAACGACAAGGATCGCTGATTAAAAAATCCGCTCAAAGGGCGACGTCGTTACCCGCACCTACAGCTGGACCATCGACAGCAAGGACTCGGTTTTCGGGAAACGGGACTGGCCCCCCTCGTTATGTCTCGGCGAGCAGGGGGGGGGGCGAGGAGGATATCCACGACCAGCGACAGCATACCTACCGTCGGCAGCCGACGACGACGCGACCTCGAGCTTCTCCCAACCAGGGCAAGCTCCGTGCCCAGACTCGACGCTAGCGATACAGGTACACGCAGGTCGTTTGTTACAATATTTTTACAAATGTTCACACGTAATAGTATCACTCGCTCACACAGTATCACAATCACTAGTAATAGTACAATCTTAAATTGGATTAAAAATGGCTATGTGATACCATTTTCTAAAAAAGTGTACCAACATGTTGTACCCTCTAACACGTTTACGAATGAGGAACAGAGGGATATGTCTGTAGCAATCGACAACTTGTTACATTTAGGCGCGATACATGAATGTGAGCCACAATCAGACCAATTTATTTCTAAAATATTTTTAACTTCAAAGTCAAATGGAGGACACGATCCGATCACCCAAACAACCGATCACCCAAACACGATCCGATTTGGATAATATAATAAAACTGATGAGGATACTGGAAAAAAAAAAACTAAACAAACTCAAGACATTATAAGCGATGTAGTCGACAACCTCCCTTCTACATTCGCAGAAGTAGTTAGTCAACAGAACAGTTCTAATAGTCATCATAAAACACAGAAAATACCTAAAAATGCCACCGCCAAAACTCAAAAAGTAAATAAAGGTGAGGCCACGAAGACCGCTGTATTACCGGTAATAGAAACTGCTATTATCACTACCCCACCAACAAGCGCACCTTATGAACAAACGGATGTCGAGGAAGGCGATGCTGGAATGGGCTGGAGAACAGTAATTAAGAAAAAAAATAACAGACCACTAAAAATGTAGCAGTAGGACCAAATAAGGAACTGAAGGCTATTCAAGCAACAGAACGGAAAAAACACTTGCATGTGTGGCGACTGAATCCTGAGACTACCATTGAAGCTATAACAATTCATGTAAAAAGTGTACCTATGTGGCACAGATGTGCAAATAAAAGTTGATAAAATCAATCATAAAACGAAACGAGACTACTCGTCGTTTATAATAGGAGTGCCTGAAAACTGGTTCCAGAAATTACATCAGCCAGAAATCTGGCCCATGAATGCTGAATTTAGCGAGTGGATTTGGTTTCGAAACTCCACCAAAAACAGATCAAATTAATACTATTGATTTATATTACCAAAATGTTAGAGGTCTTCGAACAAAGCTGAACGACTTCAGAAATAACTTAGAATTAATGGATGCAGATTTATACGCAATCACGGAATCGGGTTGCAACCCTTCTTTATATGACCCGGAATTAATCCCGCCGGGATATCAAATACTTCGAATATACTCCTCTAATATTTTATTAAACTATTTTCACTTAGTGCATTACTTTGTAATATAGTCTCTAAAGTAATGTTAATTTTATTCTGGTTTTGTACTATCTATGTAATTATGGTATTATATTTAGACATCCACTCCGTACTTCTACTAATATGACCATTGAATTCGGTCACCAATTTGTTTTGGTTCCGTTCTATGGTTTCAATTATCTGATTATATTTAAGTGCATCCTCGTGATCTAGGTTCCCGGTTAGGCTTTTTATTATTGAACCTGTTCCTTCCTTGGCCCTTTATGTTCCGGGTCAGCGGTACCCCTTTTGGATGATCCCGCTTTCCCGGCAGGCTTGGGCCCTAGTGGGCCCCCTCTTCGATGCTGACATCTCTTTGAGGCGCGCGTGGAACACGTACGCGCCGTCCAGCACGGGCCTGGTCCTGATCGGACGGTGAGCTACCCATTACTCACCGCCCGCAGGCCCGCGCCTACGGTGGCCGGGAGTCATCACGCGGCTCCCGACGCCCGGAGCGTCCACCGCGGCGACTTGGACGGGAGACTCTCTCCCTCTCCCGTCACGCCACCTCCTTAGCTAGCATGACTGCTTCGCAGAAGGAGGCGACTGCCTCCCACTCCCCCTCGCCCCGGATCATGGCTTGAACCAGGGCCATGGCTTGAAGAGCCTCCACGTGGCGCAACGCCAAGCTCAAGTGCCCACCAGGCTTTTGGGGGGTACTTGGGGCCGGCGGCGAATCTTCAACACACGGGGAAGGGTCACGGTTCCAATCACCGATCATCCTTGATGGTTGGTGAAGGGAACCGGGCTATATACGGATACGGCCACTCCCCCTCTGCTTACAGAGGATGGTTGTTGATTTTATGAAGCATCTTTTGTGCAGCTTCTCGTATTTTTAATAATATTCCAGGGCCCATTCGAATGATTGCAAAAATGGAAAAATTTAAAAAGACACTCCATGATCTGCTAGTAAACAAGTGCTATTATTCTATAAAAGACTTCTTATCAGACAAATATCTGCACCAATATACGAGCAATCCCACTCAGTCGTGATGCGTTCAGTGACCTATTGACATTGTAGGTACTCTATTAATAAATTGACTATTGTATAATTCCAATTGTATTGTGTATGTAACATTATTATGTATTTACTTACCTACTATTGTATGCCCTACGGGCGGGACATAGCTGTTCACAATTTATTATATTTCTGCCACCTGTATTATGTACCTACCTAGGTTAGGTTAGGTTAGTTTAGGTTTTTTTTTTTTTTTTTTTTTTTTATTGGCGCCTACCTCTCCGCGCAAGGCGGAGTCTGCGAGCTAATTTACCTCGGACATAGTCCAAGACCTTATTTGCTATTCTTTATTATCATTCTTTATTTATTTCAAAATTCAGTCATATAATACATTACATCTTACATTTTTCTTATTCTATAGGATTTTTAACATTTTAATTTTCTTATATCTATCTATACTAATGTCACATTCTCTTTATTCTTATAACTATACTTATGCTAGCATTATTCCTATCCTTATAATCTATTTCCATCCATTCACTTCTTTACAAATAAGGTCTTAATTCTATTGCGTTTAAAACATTGTTTACCGTCTTTGACATTTACATTATATTGGAATTACATTTAAATTACATTTACATTATATTTGAATTACATTTAAATTACATTTAGATTACATTTACATTAAATTTACATTGATGACGACACGGTTGGCGCAGTGGTTAAGCGATTGACTGCTGCGCTGCGTGCCGCGGGTTCGATTCCCGCACGGAACAAATATTTGTATGACCTGCAAGTAGTTGTTCCGGGTCTGGCTGTTTGTGTATGTGAGTTTAAATGTTTGTAAACGCACCCACGATACAGGAGAAATTCCTAGTGTGGGGCAACGTTTTTAAAAAAAAAAAAAAAAACATTACATTTACATACCTTCGTTACATTTACATTACGTACATTTACACATTCTTATATCTAAACGACTTCTTAATTCTAATTCTAGGAGATTATCATATAGTACTTGTTTCGGAACATTCTTATTCTAGGTATACAATACAGCTTAGTTAAGCGTAATTTATTGAGTTCGTCACAGCTGGGTTTCGGACTTTCGACAACTTGCGTAAATGTTACTGTTATATATTATTAGACAAATATGAATCCTGAGCATATTAAATTTAGTCTACTTATTCCTAGCAATGGTCATGTTAGCTATTTTTAAACAATACCCAATAAACTTGTCTCTAGTCTGCTTAGATGTTATTATATCATTTATTGTGTCTATCACTATGTTGGTACCTATTTCCTGTTCTATGTCATGTCTCTCCAGGCCGTAAGCGGGGCAGTCAGTCAAAATATGCACTATGGTCTCTTGTTTGTCAGGGTCACATATGCACGATGGACTTTCCTTACACTTGAACCTGTTCAGGTATTCGGAAAACCCACCGTGCCCTGTCAGTATTTGTGTGAGTGTACCGGTCGGTTTTAATTGTTTTACGAGCTTGAAAGCTTGGATGGCATCTGGAAAAAATATTTTTGTCACGCCAGCTGTTTCCTCGGATCTGTATCTCCGATTCCATTTGTCAAGCGTATCCGCGCGGATCTGTCGCTTGACAAATGAGATCGGGCATTGGTCGTAGTCTGGCTTTGTTTTTAGTTTTAGGGCGGCGTCCTTAGCTAGCTGGTCTGTTCTTTCGTTGCCCTTCAATCCTGCATGAGCTTTGATCCAAAAGAGTTCCACTTTTTTGGATCGTTCCTTGCATTGTCGCAGGTTTTCGCGGATTTCGACAGCGAGGGGGTGGAATGAGCGATGGTTAGCGACCGTTTCCAATGATGACCTAGAGTCGCTGTATATACCGAAGCTATTGGTATCGTCTGGGCTACGCAAAATTTCCCTCGTGGCCTTGCATACAGCCAGCAGTTCGGCCTGGTAGACGGTACAGTGGGCCGACAGCTTCAATTTCTGGGTTTTTAGTTCAGTGTCATTGCTCCAGTGAGACAGTGACGCCCCGACCTTGCCTTCGATTTTGCTGCCGTCCGTGTATATCTGCACTGCTGGAGTGCAGTGGTTATTCAGTTGCTCCTGGTCTGCCAGGCATATAAACTGCAGGCTTATATGTTTGGCCGGGTGAGGGGTTTTATCGAACGCGGTATGCCGCTCGATCTCTTTATCTCCCAGCGCTGGCTGAGGTACCCCCCTCCTTGCCCTATATAGGGCAGCTGCCTCTTGTATTCGGAGGTCAAGGGGTAGTATCCCAGCCAGCACTAGTGCCGAGTTCAAGGAGACCGTGCGGTAGGATTTGCACATTTTCTGCGCGAACCCCCTTTGGACCGCGTTAAGTTGTTTGCGCACATTCAGTTTTTCGGACGCTGATGCCCACGCACTTGCCGCATACAGAATAATTGGTTCGACTACTGCCGTGTAGATGGTGTGTATTACCTCCGGATTTAGTCCCCAACTGACCCTGGCTGCCCTAGACAGCTGCTTATACAGGTTTAATGCCTTTTTGCATACATTAGATGCATGGACATTAAACGTCAGCTTGCTGTCTATGGTCAGCCCCAGGACTTTGATGTCCTGCGACATGCCAATATCGACCCCGCCCATGCTCAGCAGCGGGGTATCATGCTTGAGTTTCCGCGTGATGATCATTGCGTTGGTTTTATGCGGTGCGAATCTTAACTTATTACTGACTCCCCACTGGTGAACATACTCGAGGGCGTCATTGGCACGTCGCTGGACATCCATCGCGGAGTCACCATCAAATAACATGACTACGTCATCGGCGAAAGCTTGGCAGTAGTCTCCCCTTTGTACCAGGCCTTTAAGTAAGGGGTCGAGTAAGAGGTTCCAGAGAATTGGGCCCCCAATCGATCCTTGCACACAACCTTTTGTCGTCTCTCTGGTGACCTCCTGTCCCACGTATCTCAACCTGACCTTCCTGTGTTCCAGATAACTGTCCACTACTCTTCTTAAGTTAACCGGACACTTTGCTTCAACCAGCCTGGTTTTTATGGCCGGCCACCATGCACTGTCGAAGGCTCCCTCTATGTCCAGCGATATCACGACTATCAGTTTCTTTTCTTTTAGTTTTCGGCGTATGAGTTCTAGCAGATCATAGAGGGAGTCTTCGGTGCTTCTTTGTGGCATAAACCCATATTGGCGTGTGCTGAGTCCGGGTATAATGTGCCACTTTATTCTGCCTATCAACATTTTTTCGAAGACTTTTCCCATCACTGGCAACAGTCCTATTGGCCTATATGATTTAGGAGTTGTATAGCTTTCCTTCCCGGGTTTCCTCAGGATAACCACTGTGGCTTCCTTCCAGATCCTCGGGAAGTAGCCCAGCTCTAGGCATTTGTTTGCCAGTGATAGGAAGAGCTCCGAATCTTGATTTACCGATTGCTGGCAGATGTCGGCCGTAATACCATCCGCTTCCGGGGCTTTTTTCGGGTTGAAACTACACACAGCGGTATTTAGCTCTTCCTGGGTAAACGGCGGATCATGATCCTCATTTTGGCTCGTCTCGTTTACGTTTTCAGCTATAATCCTAATACGCCTGTGTTCGTCGTTGTCTTCTTCCTTCCTGTCCTCGGGGTAGAATGTTTCTGCCAGCAACGTGGCAGACTCGATGCGGTTTAGCACTTTTCCCTCCTTGATTAGGGGCAGAACCTCCTGTCTCTTCATTGTCCTGCCTATGACCCTGTATATTCCTTCCCAGAGTCCCTCTCTATCCTGTTTTCCACAGAAGCTTTTCCAGCTTTCTGTTTGGGCCGTTACTGCTTTTCTCTCGTACTCCTCTTTTAATTGCAGGTACTCCTCGACGACTTTTGCCCTCCTGATCGGCGCTGCGCAGCGGACTCTGCGCTTCCTGGTGGCGACCTCCTTTTTCAACATAGCCAGCTCGTTAGACCACCAAGGTAATTTAATTTTGCTATTTGGCTTTAACTTTGGCATACTTATTTTACTTGCTTCTACTATTGTGTTAATATATGATTCTACTTTAAGTTCTAATTCGATTTTGCTGTTAATTTTATTGATTTCATTTTTACTCAGTTGGTTTTCGTCTAGCAACTGGGTCAATTTCTCACGAAATTGCTCCCAGTTCGCTTTTTTACTATTAAAAATTCTTGTAGTCCTGTTTATGTCAAAGCCCTTTGCCCTTTCCAGTTTTATTTTAAATAGAATGGTGTTGTGGTCAGAGCTCGTCATGCCTTCGTCCACTCTCCAGTCGTCGACCAGGTCGAGCAGATCCGCCGTACATGCCGTGATGTCCACAAAGCTGGTGTACAGTGTGGTTCCCCTCACTGTGTGGAACGTTGGTGTGTCGCCTATGTTGAGCACCTGCATTCCCATCTCTTCTAGGGCACCCGCCATTTCGGTCCCTCTTCGGTCGATTTTGCGGCTACCCCACCAAGAGTTTTTGGCGTTTGCGTCGCCGCCCAAGATGATCCTCCGACCGAAGCTCCTCTCTATCTTGATGAGCTGCTCCAGGTATGGCCCTATCGGTGTTGGTTTCGGTTCTAGGTAGAATGAGACCACCGCGATCTCCCAGGCGCTTGTCTTCATCTTCACCACTGTGATGTTGGGCGTGGTGAGGTTCGGACACTGGACGACGTCTATATCGCTATCAAAGACCGCAATTGCGGTCTTGATGACTCCGTCTTCATTGCCGGTATGCTGGTATATTCGAGCACCGCGGTAGTCTTTCATTCTACCCAAACCTCCGATGTACGGCTCCTGGAGCAGTGCAAAAGTCACCCCCTTCTTGTGGGATTCAAGCATGAACTAATTGGTGGCCAGAGCCTTTTTCCGCAGGTTTGCTTGTGCCACGAGGTATGGCTTGTTTTGGGAGACTGTGTTTACTCCTGGGACCACCTTAGCAATAAGCCACCCTTGATCTTGCTATCGCATCCCATTTTGCCCTGACGGGGCACTCTTGGCTAAATGCGTTGTGAGCTATCTTCTCCATCTTTGAACGCACACAGTTGCAACACGACGGGGTCGCACCCTCAATCCAGTCAGGGCATTCTGCCTTCATGTGAGGGCCCCCGCAATGACTGCACCTTGCCTGGGTCTCCTGGCAAAAACGCCTACCATGCCCATAGCCCAAGCAAAGCGAGCACTGTACAATCGGAGACTGGTCGGTTACTTTTATCCTCTGTAGGTCAATGAGAACCGACTCAGCCTCTGTCAGTCTCTGCCACAGTTTGGGGGATACCCTCATCACGATGTGACTGCTGTGTGGGTTTCTGGTGCGTTTTTTGTACGCTATTTCCAGCCTATTATCTTTTCCTTCTAGGTTCGTGAACAATCTCTTGTTTTGATTTTTTAGTGCGTTCACTATGTTCTCGTCACTGTTAAAACTGAGTAAGTCCTTCAGGATAACGAGGGGATCTCTGTTCTGAATGTTTTCAACTACAAGGCTTCCGCCAGCTTCTCTGATCCTGTTCTTTACCCGCTCTCTTTCCTCGTTGGTTTTGCAGCCCAGTATTACTTTGCGGTCTTTAGCTTTTCTTACCTTCTCTACCGCAAATCCTCCCTCTTTTGCATTTACCGCCTTTCTGATTCTACTCATAACCTCATCTCCGGTCTCTTGGTCGTCTTTCGCGGTCACAATAAAGGAGTGCAGAGCCGTCTGCACCGGGGGTCGCTTACTAGTGGAAGTCGCAGCTACACCAGCATAGGACCGCTTTTCCATGCTCCTTATCTGGTCATTTAGCTGCCCCATGCTCTCGGTGTTCTCCTTTATGAGTTCAGCGTGCTCTTTCAGCTTCCCGATGAGAGCAACAATCTCTTTGCTGCCCTTGGTTTCCGCACTATGCACTGCTCTTTGTTCCCTCTGTGTGTGTGTGTGTGTGTGTGTCTGTTTGTGGTTCTTTACTTTTCCCCTTTTCAGCCTCTGCCTCTTTGACCAGCTGGAAAAGTCTTTCCAGCACCTGAATGACCTCCGTCTTTATTTCCGTCTTAATATTTCGGGAGTTCCCCAAGTGCACTTTTGCCTTTAGGAGGCAGGCTCGTGCTTCGGAGATCCTGTTTGCATATTTAGGTGTTGTTTTGCCTTTCTTCCACAGGGGGAGCTCCGTCCGGCTCCATCAATGTTTTGTCATCCGGCAAAGAAGAGGATGAGGCCTCTTTTGGAGTTGTCTGAGGCTTATTCTGGGCTGGGGCCTTTGGCTTCCCAGTCTCCAGTTCTCCAATGTTCTTGGTTGATATCTTTTTTGGTGCTTCCATAGGGGGTGTGTTTTTTGTAAAAGTGTTGTTGTTACCTACTGTCGGTGATTTGTCCGTGTCTCTGTTGTCCATTTTTTCCTTAGATGGTGTTCTGAGCATTGCTAACGTCCGAGGGGTGCCCTTTAAAAACTATGAATTTTACTTTGTAAAGAAGCAAATTTGATTGTATAATTGTAGAAAGTCAATAAGTAAAAATAAAATAAAATAAAATTGTATAAGAATGGGGTGAATAAATGTCAGTCGGATAAAATAGGTCAAAATAATTAATTAATTTACGTCTAAGAAAATTTTCAGGTCTATAAATGTCGGTGTCAACAGGTTTCAACGTACATAAAAAACATACACTAAAGAAATTTCTGCTTTCAGGCGTCAAAACTGCCGATGTAGAGCGAAAATAAAAGTAAAATCTATGTAGAGCTGATTTTCTATCGTCAATGGATAGATCTCCCCGAGCCCATTCAGATGACTCCAAACTCGAGGCAATTCCCCCAAGCGGTTCCGGAGCTAACCCGGCTCAAAGATTTGGGTTTTTTCCTAAGATGGAGGTCGAAAAATGGTTAATGGAGGTTATCTCCGGTTCCGCCGGTCCGAAAGACCCCGTGCTCGGGCTCTCCGCACTTGGCTCGGTGAGACCCATCCACTGAAACAGTTTTCAGGCAGAAAATTTTCAGTACGCTGAAAACTCCTGAAATCAGCCAGGAAGCACAGCCGAGGACCAGCCAACAGCCTGCAAAGAAACCGCAGCTCGCTACGACCCCGGTTGTAGGAGCTATGGGCACCCAAAATTCGACACTGACAGCCAAGAACTGTCAAAGTCAAACTCCGAAAGGCCACAGAGTCCAAACCGAAAGTCGCAGAATAGCCGTGTCTCGGCTTATTTGACTCGCCACGGCTAGCTCCTTCTCCTGAAACCACTTTCAGGGCTCCGAATTTTTCAGGCTTATTTCAGCCTGAAATATGGCGTGTGATGTACAGAAGGTAACCACTAATACCCTAAAGAAATCGTGACTTTCCACGACCCCCCAGTCCAGAGATACGAGCGTTCAAAACTTGGTCTTGACAGTTCAGAACTGTCAAAAGTCAACTTCAAACGCCAATATCCCGACAACCAGCAGTCGCAGAAAGACCGGGTTTGAAATGGGCAGCCTGGCCCAATATCCGGCACCTCCTGAAAGTAGTTTCAGGACGAAAAAGTTTCAGCGCCTGAAAAGGCCTGAAAGTACATAAAACGGAAAGACTGACAGTGCACTGCCTCTCGCGCAAACCCGAGCCTTCTGCCTCAATTTGTCTCGGAGATATCACGATGTAAAATTTCAAACCCAAAAACCAAAATGGCTGAAAAAAGCTAAATCTCTCAGTTTTTAATTGCCTGGTTTTTAAATGCCTGGGTCTCCTGGCAAAAACGCCTACCATGCCCATAGCCCAAGCAAAGCGAGCACTGTACAATCGGAGACTGGTCGGTTACTTTTATCCTCTGTAGGTCAATGAGAACCGACTCAGCCTCTGTCAGTCTCTGCCACAGTTTGGGGGATACCCTCATCACGATGTGACTGCTGTGTGGGTTTCTGGTGCGTTTTTTGTACGCTATTTCCAGCCTATTATCTTTTCCTTCTAGGTTCGTAAACAATCTCTTGTTTTGATTTTTTAGTGCGTTCACTATGTTCTCGTCACTGTTAAAACTGAGTAAGTCCTTCAGGATAACGAGGGGATCTCTGTTCTGAATGTTTTCAACTACAAGGCTTCCGCCAGCTTCTCTGATCCTGTTCTTTACCCGCTCTCTTTCCTCGTTGGTTTTGCAGCCCAGTATTACTTTGCGGTCTTTAGCTTTTCTTACCTTCTCTACCGCAAATCCTCCCTCTTTTGCATTTACCGCCTTTCTGATTCTACTCATAACCTCATCTCCGGTCTCTTGGTCGTCTTTCGCGGTCACAATAAAGGAGTGCAGAGCCGTCTGCACCGGGGGTCGCTTACTAGTGGAAGTCGCAGCTACACCAGCATAGGACCGCTTTTCCATGCTCCTTATCTGGTCATTTAGCTGCCCCATGCTCTCGGTGTTCTCCTTTATGAGTTCAGCGTGCTCTTTCAGCTTCCCGATGAGAGCAACAATCTCTTTGCTGCCCTTGGTTTCCGCACTATGCACTGCTCTTTGTTCCCTCTGTGTGTGTGTGTGTGTGTGTGTGTGTGTCTGTTTGTGGTTCTTTACTTTTCCCCTTTTCAGCCTCTGCCTCTTTGACCAGCTGGAAAAGTCTTTCCAGCACCTGAATGACCTCCGTCTTTATTTCCGTCTTAATATTTCGGGAGTTCCCCAAGTGCACTTTTGCCTTTAGGAGGCAGGCTCGTGCTTCGGAGATCCTGTTTGCATATTTAGGTGTTGTTTTGCCTTTCTTCCACAGGGGGAGCTCCGTCCGGCTCCATCAATGTTTTGTCATCCGGCAAAGAAGAGGATGAGGCCTCTTTTGGAGTTGTCTGAGGCTTATTCTGGGCTGGGGCCTTTGGCTTCCCAGTCTCCAGTTCTCCAATGTTCTTGGTTGATATCTTTTTTGGTGCTTCCATAGGGGGTGTGTTTTTTGTAAAAGTGTTGTTGTTACCTACTGTCGGTGATTTGTCCGTGTCTCTGTTGTCCATTTTTTCCTTAGATGGTGTTCTGAGCATTGCTAACGTCCGAGGGGTGCCCTTTAAAAACTATGAATTTTACTTTGTAAAGAAGCAAATTTGATTGTATAATTGTAGAAAGTCAATAAGTAAAAATAAAATAAAATAAAATTGTATAAGAATGGGGTGAATAAATGTCAGTCGGATAAAATAGGTCAAAATAATTAATTAATTTATGTCTAAGAAAATTTTCAGGTCTATAAATGTCGGTGTCAACAGGTTTCAACGTACATAAAAAACATACACTAAAGAAATTTCTGCTTTCAGGCGTCAAAACTGCCGATGTAGAGCGAAAATAAAAGTAAAATCTATGTAGAGCTGATTTTCTATCGTCAATGGATAGATCTCCCCGAGCCCATTCAGATGACTCCAAACTCGAGGCAATTCCCCCAAGCGGTTCCGGAGCTAACCCGGCTCAAAGATTTGGGTTTTTTCCTAAGATGGAGGTCGAAAAATGGTTAATGGAGGTTATCTCCGGTTCCGCCGGTCCGAAAGACCCCGTGCTCGGGCTCTCCGCACTTGGCTCGGTGAGACCCATCCACTGAAACAGTTTTCAGGCAGAAAATTTTCAGTACGCTGAAAACTCCTGAAATCAGCCAGGAAGCACAGCCGAGGACCAGCCAACAGCCTGCAAAGAAACCGCAGCTCGCTACGACCCCGGTTGTAGGAGCTATGGGCACCCAAAATTCGACACTGACAGCCAAGAACTGTCAAAGTCAAACTCCGAAAGGCCACAGAGTCCAAACCGAAAGTCGCAGAATAGCCGTGTCTCGGCTTATTTGACTCGCCACGGCTAGCTCCTTCTCCTGAAACCACTTTCAGGGCTCCGAATTTTTCAGGCTTATTTCAGCCTGAAATATGGCGTGTGATGTACAGAAGGTAACCACTAATACCCTAAAGAAATCGTGACTTTCCACGACCCCCCAGTCCAGAGATACGAGCGTTCAAAACTTGGTCTTGACAGTTCAGAACTGTCAAAAGTCAACTTCAAACGCCAATATCCCGACAACCAGCAGTCGCAGAAAGACCGGGTTTGAAATGGGCAGCCTGGCCCAATATCCGGCACCTCCTGAAAGTAGTTTCAGGACGAAAAAGTTTCAGCGCCTGAAAAGGCCTGAAAGTACATAAAACGGAAAGACTGACAGTGCACTGCCTCTCGCGCAAACCCGAGCCTTCTGCGTCAATTTGTCTCGGAGATATCACGATGTAAAATTTCAAACCCAAAAACCAAAATGGCTGAAAAAAGCTAAATCTCTCAGTTTTTAATTCTTCTGGCCCAAGTTTGAGCTTAAACAAGTTGCCAGACACCTTCTAAAGACGTTCCCGATGCCAAATATAATTAATTTCTATTAGTTTAAAATTAAAGTGGAAAAAACACAAAATAATCGATATCTCCGGAACCCTTTGACCTAAAAATCTAAATTTAACATTAAAATTTGTGTAAAAAGGTCCTCTAGCAGGTTAAGTTAAATTTAATTAAGATTTTCAAAACTTTCAGTTGAAATTTTTCATAAATTCAATTTTTTCATTAATTTGATTATAATTCTAAAACTATTAATTGTAAAAATCTAAAAACCTATATATATGTTGTACTCTTGAGCGCGCAGCAGATAGCAGTTGCAGAATTTGTAATTTTTTTTTACTTCCGAAGAAATTTCGTGTCAAAGTTACAACTTTCGATTAATCATATAAAATTTTCTAGTCAAATTAGAAAATTTTTTCTTGCTGGATCCGTGTTGTAATGATGTCAAGGGTGTGCCTGCAAAATATCAGCTTCCCCGGACTGTCGGTTTCGGTTTTCAGGAGCACGTGGTTTTCTTACTTTTCTCAATATCTTCTGAAGTTTTGAGTTTTTCAGGCCTCTAAGTGGTTAGAGTGATGAGTGGCGTCGGTGCCCACCTTTTCAATCAATAAAAAGGCAGGGTTGTCGCTCTGGATTTTGCAGCGTTTGCCGTTGAAGTTTTTTCTTCAATGTTTAACCTCTAAATGTAACGTTTTTCAGGTTTTCACTAAAATGCACTGCAATCCGAGTTGAAATTTTCACTTGGGCATATAGCTTGCACTAAGCCTCACACTTAGACACCACACACGTCAAAATCGGCTCACTTTTTACCAATTTTTGGAATTTTTAAGTACGGAGCAGCTTCAAAAACGATCCGACCGCCACGAGAGCTGGGGGGGGACTGGGTTAGGTTAGGTTAGGTTGGGGGGGGGTGCATGTTGAAGAGCCTCCTCGTGGCGCACCCTGGGCAACGTCGGCTCCAATTGCCCACCACGTCTTGGTGGACAATTGGGGCTGGCGGCTAATCTTCAACAAACGGAGAAAGGTCATGGTTCCAATCACCGATCATGCTTGATGGTCGGTGAAGGGAACCGGGCTACAGACGGTCAATACGTCCACTCCTCCTCTGCTTACAGAGGTAGTTGAGTGGGCGTAGACTGGGAAGGGCCGCCGCTGCGGTGCAGGCGCACCAAAGCGGCGCGTGTTTCTCTCCTTGAGGAGTAGTACTCGAGGAGAGAATTTTCGGCGGGTTCGCTGAGTCGGGTTAGCCGGACAGCGAACGGAGGCATGTCTAATGCCGCCGCCGAGGGCTTGGCTTAATTGCCTGGCCCAGAGGAAGGCTACCTCTTAGATAAAAAAACCACCCAATCCTAAGCTTTGAAGCGCGGTGAGAGGACGAATGGCTGGAGGGAGTCCAGTCGTTAGCGCTTCCCCTGCAGAGCACCTGCCGCACTCTGCAGTATGTAGGCTTACCGGGTATCTAGGCTCTGCCCGGTGGATATTTAGGACCTATATCGACTCGTGGGAATTATATGGAAACAGCAAACAAAAAACAAAAAGCGGAATTGCCGATCGTGTTGGTCGAGCAGATGGGTGTCCTGTCAGGTGCGGTGTCAGACTCTGACACCGCATCTGAGAGGATGAGTGTGGCGAGTGTGGCGAGCGTAAGCTCAAAGCGCTCGCGGACTGAGGAGGAGATGTTTGAGCGTCCTTCAAAATTTTGGAGGAAGTGCTCAAACAAAGAGGACGAGAGGCGCGCGGGGTTGACAGGCCTCTCTTCTAGCGAGGAGAACCTGCCAGCCAAGGCGGGCAGAAGAGGGCGAGGTCGCGCAATCGGTGGAGCGTCAGCTCCTTCGGTTTCGCGCGACTCTCTAGGGCGCTTTCTTAAGCGCCCCGACATGCCGGAACCCAGCGGAGGAAGCGACCCGGGGACCAAGCAGGTGGAGTGCGCTTCTAGCCAAAGCTCCACTTCTTTGGTCACCACAAGGGGGAAGAGTGACCTGGAGCCCCTTGAGTCAGACTTAAGCGGGGGCTCCACTATGTCCCTGCTGGGAGCCAACAAGGCGGAGGCGAACGCCGCCAAGCGGGCGCAAAGGAAGGCTGTCGCGGCTGACGAAGTCAGCGAGTTGGCCCGACAGGCCCGAGAGCGGCGATCCACTCGGATGGCTGCCGGGGGGAGCGTATCGGCGGTGGCGCTCAGCCGCCAAGTTATGGACGGCGTGGATGTCGTCCTGAAGGTTGCCACCAAATCGGGCAGCCTGAAGGGCACGTTCACGCGCGCCCTAAAAGAGGCGGCTGAAGATATCAGGGAGGCGGTTGGGGTCCTCGTTACTCGTACGAGCACGGAGGAGACGGCGAAGCTATGGGAGGAGAATGGCCGTCTCCGATCCGAGTTGGAGGACCTCAAGCGGCAGTTCGCTGCCCAGAAGGCAGCTTCCACGGCCTCCTGCTCCTCTTCCTCCGCAGCCTTGCCGTTGGCTTCATCGGTCCCGCTGTCGACACCTGCACTTGCGGATGCGGAGATCGAAAAGATCGCGCGCATCTGCATGATGCAGTGTGGAAAGATGGTGGGTGCCCGAATGGAGGGCATAGAGGCAAGGCTCCTCCCGGCTGAGACCCTCCGCCCACCGCTCGCTGCGGACAAGCGGAGGAGGGAGGGGACCTAGAGGCCTGCCGAGGGGCCCAGAAAGCCCGTGGAGCGCACGTCCGCGCCCACTGCCCGGACGGCCGCGCCACTGGCAGCCGGACCCCCGCCGACCGCACCCACGGCGACCGCGCCCGGGTCTACCAAGGAGACCTGGACTACGGTCGTCAAGAGGGGCCGCCGCAAGGAGAAGACAGCGCCGCTGGTACCCACTAAAGCACCGGCACCGAAGAAGGCCCAGGGACCGCCTAAGGTCAGAGCCCCACGCTCCGCGGCTGTAGTAATTACGCTGCAGCCCGGAGCCGTCGAAAGGGGCATATCATATAAGGCGGTCCTAACGGAGGCGAGGGCCAAGGTCGCGTTCCCCGACCTTGGCATACCGTCCGGCCTCAGAATGAGGCCGGCGATTACGGGGGCGCGACTGCTGGAGGTGTCGGGTGCCTCTAGCGGCGAAAAGGCGGACATCTTGGCCGCCAAACTGCGAGAGGTCCTCAACCCGGAGGACGTCCGGGTGTCCAGGCCTATGAAGACCGCTGAGCTGCGCATCGATGGCCTGGATGACTCGACGACCCCAGCTGAGGTCATGGCGGCTGTCGCTCGAGTCGGCGGATGTTCGCCCGATGACGTGCGATCGGGCGAGATTCGCTTTGACGCTTCCGGGCTCGGCGCGATCTGGGTGCGGTGTCCGGTGGCCGGTGGACGCGCTGGCCTGCCTCAAGAGGCAGGTGAAGGAGGCGGTGGAGGTGGGGGACGGACTGTTGGCGGTGTCATTCGACATTGCCAACGCCTTCAACTCTGTTCCCCACAGCACCATCCTAGAGGCGCTCCGATTCCACGGGGTGCCTCAATATATGCGGCGTTTACTGGCCAGCTACCTGGAGGATCGGGCGATCGTCCTCGTGAACAGGGCTGGCCAAGTCCGGCGGTACGCAGTTGAGGCCGGCGTTCCACAGGGGTCAGTCCTGGGACCTCTCCTCTGGAACGTCGGCTACGACTGGCTCTTGCGGGGAACTCTCCTCCGAGGTACGAGTGTCGTCTGCTACGCGGATGACACTCTCCTCACCGCCCGGGGGGAGAGTTTCAGGGAGGCGGCCAACTTGGCCTCGGCGGGCGGATCCTTGGTCGCAGGGAGGATCCGCCGCCTAGGATTGACGGTGGCGCTGCACAAGACCGAGGCTGTGTTCTTCCACGGGCCTCGGCAGCGCCAACCACCAGACGCCCACATATTTGTGGAGGGCGTCCGAATCGAGGTGAAGGCCCAGATGAAATATCTGGGCCTTGTACTCGACAGCAGGTGGCGTTTCGGCCCGCATTTTAGCGAGCTGTCGACGCGCCTGCTGAAGACTGCGGGCGCCCTCTCGTGGCTGCTCCCCAATTTGGGGGGGCCCAGCGCGCGATGCCGGCAACTCTACGCCGGCATCTTGAGGAGCATGGCCCTTTACGGGGCCCCTATCTGGGAGGACTCCCTCCAAAGGCGGGAGAACGCCGCCGCCTTGCGGGCCCCCCAAAGGGCCATAGCCCAGCGGGTGTCGCGGGCCTACCGCACGGTGGGCTTCGCGGCAGCGTGTGCTCTGGCTGGCACCCCTCCTTGGGAACTCGAGGCGTGGGTGCTCGCCAGAGTATACGAATGGACGGCGGGGCGGAGGGCGAGAGGAGAACGCCCCGCCCCGGAAGAGCGGGAGGCCGTCCGGCGGGAGGCGAGGGACGCCATCGTCGTCCATTGGACGAGGGACCTCGCCACCGCAGCCTTCGGCCGCCGAACCCTCGACGCGATCGGGCCGGTCCTGCGA
Organism: Brachylomia viminalis; assembly: GCA_937001585.2. Lineage (NCBI taxonomy): Eukaryota > Metazoa > Arthropoda > Insecta > Lepidoptera > Noctuidae > Brachylomia > Brachylomia viminalis. Next base: position 27,405,373 of record OW443304.2, read on the forward strand.
GACTGGCTCGATCGGTCGCACGGGTTCCTCTCGTTCCGTCTGGTGCAGGTGCTGTCCGGACACGGTTGTTTCGGATCGTACCTGCGCCGGATCGGACGGGAGGAGACACCGTCGTGCCACGACTGCGGTGCGACGGAGGACGCGGCGCAGCACACCCTCGCGGTGTGCCCGTCGTGGTCGGAGCCACGCCGCAGTCTCACTGCGGTGATCGGACCGGACCTCTCACTCCCCGGTTTGGTCAACGCCATGCTGGGCGATGAGAGGTCCTGGGCGGCAGTGGCCTCCTTCTGCGAACACGTCATGTCCCAGAAGGAGGCGGCGGAGCGCGCGCGGGAGGACGATCCTCACGCGGCGGCGCTCCGAAGACGGAGGAGGGGTCGGAGAAGACGTCAGTATGACGGCCATCTCCGACTCCTCCCCGGTGGAGGCCAGCAGGCAACGGGTGCGATACAGGCAAGGGTGCCCCTTGCCTGTATTGCACGGGCCTCCACCAGTGTTTTTTTTTTTTTTTTTTTTTTTTTTTGTCGCTGAGAAATGACATTACGCATCTCCGCTCGTCGGGGGACGAGACGGAGTATGTGGGACTCCCTGCCAGAGTGGCAGTATACCCACTAAAACTCAGCGGTGTTCCCGCGACGCCGTGATGGGAGGGCTATGGGAAATTGGCTCAGCCTCTGCTTCCACAGCCCTCCCGGCGTATGCCCGCCTAGCTGGCGGGCCCCGCATGCCCCCCAGCCTGGGGGGCTACGGGAATGGCCGGGAACACCTGGCCATTCCCGTCCGACACTGGTGGAGGCCCGTGCAATACAGGCAAGGGGCACCCTTGCCTGTATCGCACCCGTTGCCTGCTGGCCTCCACCGGGGAGGAGTCGGAGATGGCCGTCATACTGACGTCTTCTCCGACCCCTCCTCCGTCTTCGGAGCGCCGCCGCGTGAGGATCGTCCTCCCGCGCGCGCTCCGCCACCTCCTTCTGGGACATGACGTGTTCGCAGAAGGAGGCCACTGCCGCCCAGGACCTCTCATCGCCCAGCATGGCGTTGACCAAACCGGGGAGTGAGAGGTCCGGTCCGATCACCGCAGTGAGACTGCGGCGTGGCTCCGACCACGACGGGCACACCGCGAGGGTGTGCTGCGCCGCGTCCTCCGTCGCACCGCAGTCGTGGCACGACGGTGTCTCCTCCCGTCCGATCCGGCGCAGGTACGATCCGAAACAACCGTGTCCGGACAGCACCTGCACCAGACGGAACGAGAGGAACCCGTGCGACCGATCGAGCCAGTCTCGCAGGACCGGCCCGATCGCGTCGAGGGTTCGGCGGCCGAAGGCTGCGGTGGCGAGGTCCCTCGTCCAATGGACGACGATGGCGTCCCTCGCCTCCCGCCGGACGGCCTCCCGCTCTTCCGGGGCGGGGCGTTCTCCTCTCGCCCTCCGCCCCGCCGTCCATTCGTTTTTTTTTCAATTGTTTTTCTTGTTTTATTTTTTCCACATTTTGTTTTAGATACTTAAACTATATAACCTATTATATATGTAAGTATCCTATTTACTTATGCTATCTTATTTCTATTGTTTACTAATAAAGCTATTTTAGTACAATACTCTAAAAACCTATTTCTTTTCTTTCCGCTTACCAGATTAGGCAATTTGTCTACTGAAAGTCGCTCTTCGAGGTATTGCTCAGCTTCGTACCGCGCTTTTTCCGTTATCGGGCACTCCAAGAGCACATGCAGAACCGTCTCGTCCTTGCCCGGCTCACAGGCGCACGATGCGTTCTCCTTACACTTGAAGCGTTTCAGGTATGCACGGAACCCACCGTGCCCCGTGAGAATTTGCGTGGTGAGACTTGTAGGCTCAAACTTCCGCACCACCCTGTACGCCGCAACAGCGTCAGGGAAGAATATTTTTGTGCCGGAGGCGGTTTCCCCGGACTTATATCTCCCGTTCCACTCGTCAAGCGATCCCATACGAATCTGCCGTTTGACGAATGAAACGGGGCACAGATCGTAGTCCGGCTTCTTCTTCGACCCCAGGGCGGCTTCCTTTGCGAGTTGGTCCGCTCGCTCGTTTCCCTCCAATCCTGCGTGGGCCTTGATCCAGAACAAGGAGACACTCTTGTTCTGGAGCTTACAGTGGCGAAGGGTGTCTCTGGTTTCCACTGCCAGGGGATGGGAGGAACTGGCATTGACCACCGACTGGAGAGCCGCCATGGAGTCGCTGAAAATGCCGAACGTGTCTTCCCTTCGTTTGAGCGCTTCACCAGCCGCTCTTTGTAGGGCCAGCAGCTCCGCCTGGTAGACGGTGCAGTAAGACGGCAAAGCAAGTTTGAGGGCCTTTACTTCAGTGGCGCTATTCCACACGGATAGCGCCGCACCGACCCTGCCCTCAATCTTACTGTCGTCTGTAAAAATACGCACAGCGAAATCGCTGTGGTTCTGATATTGTTCCTCGTCTATCAGGCTGCCGAACTGCAGTGTAGACTGCTCTGCGGGGTGCGGGGATTCTAACGCTGGAGTCATCCGCTCAACCTCCCTGTCTCTTAGTACTGACTGGGCCACCCCCCTCTTGGCCTCGTACAGTGCAGCCACCTCGCGAATGCGCAAATCGATTGGGAGTATCCCAGCCAGCACCAGTGCCGAGTTTAGGGAGACCGTGCGGTAGGCTCTGCACAGCTTCTGCGCGAACCCTCTTTGGACCACGTTCAGCTGCTTAATGACCCCTAGTTTGTTCGCGGCTGGCGCCCACGCACTTGCGGCATACAGCAACGTTGGCTCAACCGCTGCAGTGTAAATAACCCGGATGACTTCCGGGTGCAAACCCCAGCTCACTCGGGCTGCCCTGGCCAGCTGCTTGTAGATAGCTGTCGCCTTCTTACAGGCGACAGCTATGTGCTGATTAAATGTGAGCTTAGAGTCCACGGTGAGGCCCAGGATTTTTATCTCATGGGACATGCCAATGTCGATCCCCCCCATGCTTAAGCGCGGTGTGTCGTACTTCAGCCGCCGCGTTAGCACCATGGCACAGGTTTTGTGCGGCGCGAATTTGAGCTTATTTCTGACACCCCACGCTCGAACATGTTCGAGAGCGGCATTGGCCCGTCCCTCGATTTCCATTGCCGATTCGCCGACGAACACCATTACAACGTCGTCGGCGAATGCCTGGCAATAGTAGCCTCTATCCTCAAGCTGCTTCAAGAGTGGATCCAGCAGCAAATTCCAGAATATAGGGCCTCCTATGGAGCCCTGGACGCACCCTTTACTGGTTGACCTTCTGCTCTCCTCACCCGCGTATCTCACGCTGACCACCCTGTCACTGAGATAGCTGTCGACTACTCGTCTCAAATTTACAGGACACTTTTCCTCAGCCAACCGTACCTTGATGGCGGGCCACCATGCACTGTCGAATGCTCCCTCTATATCCAGCGACACAAGCGTTATTATCTTTTTCTGTGCCAGCTTTGTGCGGATATAATGCACGAGAGTATAGAGGGAGTCCTCGGTGCCCTTTTGGGGCATAAAGCCGTATTGGCGAGTACTAATCCTGGGGAGCAAATAAAACTTGAGACGAGCAACCAGCATCTTCTCGAATACCTTTCCTAGGACAGGCAAGAGCCCAATCGGCCTGTAGGATTTCGGGACGGTGTATGAGTCTTTGCCTGGCTTTCTAAGCACAACCACCGTTGCTTCCTTCCAGGACTTCGGGAAGTGGTGGTGCGCCAGGCATTTATTCAACAGCGACAGGAAGAAATTAGGGTCGCATTCAATGGCCTGAGAGCAGATATCGGCCGTGAGGCCGTCAGCTCCGGGGGCCTTTTTCGGGATGAACGACCCCATGGACCTATCAAGCTCGCTCTGGGTAAACGGTGGATCATGGTGTTCATCATGGCTCCACTCGTTTACCATTTTTGCCAGTTGTTGGGTTTGGCGATGGTCCATGTTATCGTCCCCCTCACTGTCCTCGGGGTAAAAAGTCTCGGCCAACAGCCTCACAGACCCCTTCGCGTCCAGTGCCTCACCTCCCGACCACAGCGGCAGATCCTCCTCCCTTTTCGCGACCCTTCCCATGACTCTGTAAATTCCCTCCCAGACGCCCTCCTTGTCCTGCTTTCCGCAAGAAAGCCTCCAGCTTTCCTCGCTCGCTCTCCTAACAGCCTCCTCATACTTTTCTTTTTCTTCTAGGTACAGCCTGACCACCATCTCTCTCCGGACCAGCGCTGCGTTCCTGACTCTGCGTTTCCTAGTGGCGACCAGCTTCTTCATCCCCGCGAGCTCTTCGGACCACCACGGCAAGGTGAGTGTTTCTTTTTTCTTTTTAGTTTGTAAAGTGTGTGTACATGTTTCAGTTACGGCTTGTGTGTATGTGTTAATTGTGTGTTCTAGTTGGTCTGTGCTGTTTATGTTTGTGAGTTCCGTAACTGTTAAATTGTTTTCCAGCATAATTTGAGACAGTTTCTCACGAAACTGTCTCCAATTGGCCTTCTTGGTGTTGTATAATCTAGTGGTGCGCTCGATGCTTATTCCTTTGGACTTTGTTAAACAAATGCCGAAAAAGATGCCGTTATGGTCGGAACTCGTGAGTCCTTCCGCGACTCGCCAGCCGTCCACCAGGTCCAGCATGTCTGCCGAACAGGCCGTTACGTCCACGTGGCTGCTGTACCTAATGCCTCCCCTAATGGTGTCAAACGTTGGGATGTCACCCATGTTGAGGATCTGCAACCCCATTTCCCCAAGTGCTCCGCACATCTGCTCCCCTCTGGAGTCCTCGTTGCCGCTACCCCACCAAGTACTTTTCGCGTTTGCGTCTCCTCCAATTACCAATCTGCTAGGGCCCACCTCTTGCTCTACTCGTTTGAGGTGCTCCAGGTATGGCTCTATGGGCTTGTCGGGCTCGAAGTAGAAGGACACCAGCGTGATCGTCCATGCTCTGGTTCGGACTCCCACCACAACGATGTTGTTTGCGGTGAGTTGCGGGTACTGTATGATGTCCAAGTTTTTGTCAAAGACAGCTATTGCTGCCTTTACAGTCCCTTCTCCTCCGTCAGAGCTCTGGAAGACCCTAACGCCCCGGTAGCCCTTCATCCTTCTCATCCCACCCACATAGGGCTCCTGGAGCAGTGCTACGGCAAGTTTGCATTTGTCAGCCTCCAGCAACAGCTCGTTTGTGGCCAGCTGACTTCGTTGCAGGTTGGCCTGGACTATTTTGTACTGGTGGGTATCAAGGACCACCTTAGCAATACGCTATCGAGGCTCGAGCGAGTGCATCCCACTTTCTCCTTACGGGGCATTCAGTGCTGAAAGCATTGTGCTCAGTGTTCCCCACTTTTGCCTTGGTGCAGTTTACGCACACCGCTGCTTCGCCCATCAGCCTGTCCGGGCAGTCCGCTCTAAAGTGCGAGCCGCCACAGTGACTGCACAAATCGGTTGACTGCTTGCAAAACCGTTTGCTATGTCCATATCCCAAGCAGCGGGTACACTGCACCAGTGGCGTCTGATCTTCGACGCGCACATTCTGGAGGTCGATTCTAAGTTTTCCACCTTCGATGGCCCTCCTCCAGATTAATGGGGACACACTGATCACAATGTGGTTCAAATGGGGGTTGCGCGTCCTCCTTCGGAATTTTACACCTATCCTTTGGTCCTCGTCTCCAAGACCGTGAAAGAGTTCCCGATTCTGATTCTTTAGGGCCTTTAGGACTTCGTCGTCGCTGTGAATCAGCAACACGTCCCTTAGAATCAGAAGCGGGTCCCGGTTAGACACTTCTTCAACAACGAGGCCCTGCCCAACTGCTTCTAGTCTTTCCTTTATTTTGTTTCTCTCCTCTTTTGAGCGACACCCCATTATAACCTTCCTATCCTTCGCTTTTCTTACCCTCTCCACCTGCACCCAACCCTCCTTCGCATCGACCGCTTTCCTTACCCTTTCCAGAACCTCTTCTCCTGTTTCTGTTTCTTTTGTTGAAGAGACAACCACGGAGTGCAGCGTTGCTCGCCCCAGGGCCTGAGCCCCGGTTTGACTGTGCGCAGCTACCACAGACGCATACGTTTTCTCTCCAACCAAGTCCCTTGTCGCTAAGGCATCTTGCAGCAACTCCATTTTACTAAGATTTTCTCTTAGCAGAGTGCTATTCATCTCGAGTTGCCGTACGAGATCCCTGTTTACACCAGTTTCCTCATTGGGAGAGGGCAGGCTGTTCTGGCCGGTGGTTGGAGTGGATGCAGCAGTAACAGTAACAGGGGGTCTCGACTTTTCCGACTCCTTCACTATTTCGTAAAGCCGCGTTATTGCCCCCAAAACCTCCGTCTTTATCTCGGTCTTTAGGTTGCGAGAGTTGCCCAAGTGAAGTTTGGCTTTATTAAGGCAAGCTCTGGCCTCCGCTGTCAGGTTGGGGTACTTTAGCTCGGACTTGTTACTGGGTCCTGCAGCGTCCGCGGAGGCCCGCCGCGCCCCCAGCGAGCCGGGTGCCTTCTGAGCGACCGGCAGAGCTGCAGCAGGTTTTGGGATGGCCGGTGGCTTAGCCTTGGGCTCCGCACTCCCAGCCTCCCATTCCCCGATACTACGCCTGACGCTGGGAAGCGAGGGTCCAGCCTCATCAGTCGAACGCGGAGAGCCTCCGGAACCCGGCGAGCTCACGTCCTTCTTAGCCGGTGTGCGGATCATGTCGGTGGTTTTTGTGAAGGTCAACTTCACGCAATGGACCTGTCAGAGGACACTATCAATTATTGTCTGAATCCCTGTAAAGGGGGGATCAGCCAGATATATAAAATTATCTAATAAGACAAAGGAGAATGGGCAAAATCGTACGGCACTTGGTCTATCAGCGGCCAGGAACATTTTATTTTTTTTTGGTTTAATATCACCCTACAATAACGGGTTCAAGAAGTTTTATATCTGTAGTGTCATTATTAATGGAACTAAATACATTTTTATTTTAGATATGTAAGCCTGTGATTTAGCGTATTAATTACTAAGATTTAGTCTTAAAAATAAGGAAATAAAATAAAATGACTTGTTTACTTCAATACATTTATTTTACATACATTTACATACATAAACTCACGCCCTTTTCCCATGGGGGTAGGCAGAAACCACAGAACGCCACTTGCTACGATCCTTACATACTCCTTTTGCCTCGTCCACATTCATACATTTAATGTACAATAATAGCACTGAGTTCTGATGCCGGTAATAAAATATCCTCGTCTTGATGTCTAGCCCATGCCAGATACCACACTACACACATAACGTGTGCGCAACAACCGATTGTGCGCCTTCCACTCAAACAACTGCAATAATAATGAGCAATTGCTTCTCTATTTTGTCTTTGTCGGTTAATTACAATATAAGAATAATATATTCTGGACCTTACATGTCTAGATTGTATTCGCACACGTAATAACCAAATATCTTCTTCTTCAATAAAATCTCTGAGCTGACTTATTTGTCGCTCCCGGTATACTTCGATATTGTATAAGCCTTCAATTAAGTGTTCAGCGTAGTAGCTGCGAGCCAACTTGATTTGGTATGTGCCAAGTGCAAACAGAATTAGGTCTTCTTCAGAAAAAACCGGAAAGTCTTCAAAAATAGGTTGGTCGCTGCTGAGTCTTTCAAATGATGCCCTCTGTCTATTTATGTTATGACGGATAACATAGTCCGCTAAGAGGTTCGGTATTTCAAAACGTTCATTAATTATATTTACGAACGATGATGCATGAATACTATCTTGTATTGGTGTTTGGAACGCATTGATGAGTGCCGCTGCGTTTTGAAAGTCCTCAAACATGTGACTTAAGGCGCGATTAAAATATTCTTGCCTAAACAATTTGAAATCTCGCTTGAACCTGCCATTTATAACTTCCACTACCCAGCGGCATAGAGTTACCAGCCTAGTTCTATTGGCCTGTTCAGTAGTAAGCTGGTCTGCACCGCGGTCTTTGGTTTCTGGCATATAGGCACTGTAGTTGCATCGCTCCAAATCGCCACAGACGTCTCTAAACCCACGATCTAAAATGAATATGTCGCCAGCCCGGTAAAACCAGTGAAATGTGCCTTCTTCGTCATTTATAATTCTTTCCAAAATACTGGCATCTGAGTCGGTAGCAGCATAGGGCCCGCAAACATCAATTATATGCCCATCGGAACACACCATTAAGAACGGTTTTAATAGATTTTCGTATTTGTGTAGACTGTAGGTCTGTCGCTGGAACGAAAAGTTGGAGCTCTTCTGTATATAAATATATGTTCCATCCATGATTGTTACTGCCTTCCTTTCTTCTGGAGAAGACTCGGGATTTCCAAATAACGCGTTTGGTACAATAAGATTACGGTCAGCGACCATTCTTCTATTTAAATGGTCGAGTCCCAGGTGTCGTGGCTTAAAATCCAGAGATATAGCATCACGCGCGGTTTTTAAATGCCTTTCTAGAGTCCTTCTACTTATGTTAAAGAGCGTGGCTAATCTCTCGTTGCTATCACCAGTTCGCAACTTCATTAAATAAATGGCTAGTTTTGTTTTGGCGTTTGACTCAGACAAAGAAGGCGTTTGTTCCAAGATTGTATTGAATTGATCTCTGCTAACGCCCAATCGAATATGAATCTCATTAGGATCCATATTTGCAATATCTTCAAAGTCCTGAATATTTTTATTTAAAACAGCTTTTTTAAAAAGCTCTAGTATTTGCACAAAATGAGAGCTGTTAAAATCATGTCTGAGATTTGGACTATCAATGAGCTCTTCCCAATCATTTGATGTTAAATGTGCATCACATATTCTGGCACTGTCTGGTATGAATAAGTTAGAATGTAACATAAGAGTAATCCTTACATTCTCAGGCATTCGACGACGTGAAACACTACGGCATCTGTCAAACATACAGTTTGCCGAGGTGCTAGGCACTCGTGAATATTCTTCCACTTGAAGAACACATTCGTGCGGGGCAGGGTTATTGTTTGGCTGCACAGCCCGTTGAGCTCGTTGCCAACAGGGTCGACAAACGTATTCTCGGCCGTTGTATTCAACCTGAAAAGGAAAATAGTTTATAACATAGTATTTAAAACTCACAGCAGTTTCAGTTAAATCATGTGTTGTATAGTAGAACATGCCGAGCTCTTTTTCAACGTGACGAATGAGTCATGCTCATACGCATTGTTAATGAGTGGTTGGCCTCTATTATATTTCGAAGCTAGATAACGTTGGCTCTGTTTCCATATGCACCATGTGTGTAAAAGAGAGAGAAGATCTGTTTTGACTATAACTTAAGTATTGTTAGAAAAGAACCATACGCTTAAGGAAATAACATAATTCACTAAAAGGACGTACATAAAAATACAATCAAAACTGTAACGTGGACTTTCAATAAAGAGCCCACACTTCACCCAACGATGTGTCGCATATGCACATCGTGACACAATATTATGAGGCCATCACCGCTATAGGGTGCGTACATACGGGTAAAAACAACCAAAAAATAGTCTAAAAATACTTACTTGCTGTGGAGCTATAGCTTCAATAATATATTGAGCATTGGCAGCATTTTCCTCAAAAAGAGCATGGGTTATTTCTAACCTTCTTCTATTAACCACTGATCGATTGCACAAAACACATATAGGTCGATTTTCTGCCATTTTTCAATAATGTTCCGTTGGCGTACACAAGTCCAGAGTCCAAGTACACAAGCACAAACGTACAGAAGTTCAGAGTTAATAGCCAGGTTATCAGGTTAGGAAGAAACACAGTCCAGAGGGTAGCCAGGGTCAAAACGTTTGAAAAAGAATCCGTAGATGAGCGCACAGTACACAACGTCACAAGGGTAAGCGAAGGACTGCGCCGAGTGACGCACACGCACCCCACACCTCGGCTCTTTTGTTTGCACTCGAAGCTGATTGGGCCGTTCGAACTCAGGTAGTCCATGTAGTAAACCCATTGTTGAGCTGAGTCTTGTAAACGGTATGCTGACAACGTTTTGAAATACTTTTGAAGACATAAACTAATGTTAATAAGTATTTTATAAAATGGGTTTGCACATTTTCTTGCACTTATTATCTAAGTATTTTACCTATATGTATTTTTTTTTCTAAATGAGCTGCAATGTTACGTTCATAGTAAAAGTTAGTCCTTAGTAATAGTACTTTCATTTAATACCTATTTCGTTGTTGGCCGCTCATAGACCATTTTGCTCTTTCTCCTTTGAGTGATTCCACTCAGGTCGATAAGAAATAAAAGAAATAACTTTTTAGAGTCTTGCTCTGTCCGAATATGTTCCAGACCTTGATCCGGTGTCGTTCTGGTTATACTAATAATATGAGCTCAATGCTACAGTTAAATTTATAGCACAGTAGTGTCTATAGATCGTGCTCTGCACACAGTGTAAAAGGTGTGTGCAGTTCAGTCTAAAAGTAAATCCAAGAACAAGACAATAACTATAAAGAAGAGAAGTGCCAGTCAGCAGTCGTAAAGAGACTCAAGTCACAGTCCGGCTCAATAAAACCTTCGTGATACACCTTATAACTAATAAGAAAAGAAAAAGAAAACAAAAAATAAAACAGATTTTAAAAAGTTAAAAATAACTTTTGTCTCTATGTAGAGTCGCGACTAAGTTTACACACGCGATAAAAAGCCGAGGAAAACCTCTAGAATTTAATAATAAAAAGAAAATGAGAAAATATAGCGACTCTCTTAACGCCTCTATGTAGAGTCGCTTCGTCAGGTCGAATGAATAGCTCTCACCGAGCCCTCCCAGATGAACCCAAACTCGGTGCAGTTAGACCAAAGGGTCTCGGAGATATCCTAACTTGAAAATTTTTGGTTTTTTGCCAAAATGAAAACCCAAGTGGTTATAAGAGGATATCTCCGGAACCACCGGTCCAAAAACCCCGGTGTTTGGGCTTTCCGAAGTTGGCTCGGTGAGACCGATCCACTGGAGTCTTTTTCAGGCTGAAAATTTTCAGGGTCCTGAAAACGCCGGAAAAATATCTGATCCTATGCCCTATGGTCTGCTGATATACTCAGCGAAAACCCCAACCCTCTACGACTCTCCGTTTAGAAGATATGCTTGTCTGAAGAAAAACAAAAATGGCCGCGGTGCTGTCAAAGGTGATTTTTGACTGCGGATATCTTCCTTCGGGAAAGCCGTAGATAGCTCGAGCTTGGACTCTCCGGACTTGGCCTGTGCTCAGCTATCCGCTGAAACTGTTTTCAGGGTCCTGAAATCCTTCAACTCCAAACCACCTGAATTTGTGGGGTATGTGGGACAATGAGTCCCTGACTATAAAAGTGAAAACCGCAACCTCCCACGACCTTCGGTTCCGAAGTTATGGCGGTTTGAAGTTAATCAAAATGGCCGCCGAGCTGTCAAACGTCTAATTAAAATGCCCGTAACTTTCGAACCCAACGTCACAGAAGGACGGGGTTTTGGACCTGCAGCTCGGCGTCACTTCAGGTATGACCTAAAAGCAGCTTCAGCGACGAAATTTTTTCAGGCCTGAAGTGGCCTGAAAATAGTCCTTACCTAAAGCTGGTGGCACGCCACCGGCCCAAGTGGAAATCCGGTGAAAATTGGACCCACGGTTCCCGAGATATCTTAGGTCGAATTTAAAAACCTAAAAACCAAAATGGCGCAAATTTGCCAAAAACGCCAAATTAAGCGCAATAGGGCCCGTGTTTGGGCTCAAGTAGGTGAGGATGGGTGTGTTAGACCCTATCCTGGTGTAAAAATAATGAATTTACTATTTACTTTCGAATTAAGTCCGAAAAACACTAAAAATTCGATATCTCTGGAACCCTTTGTCACAAAATTTTGAAAAAATATGCATAAAATACCTTAAATATATGGCTACAGTAAACAATAAATAAAATTTTAAAATCCAATTACAAAGTCAAAAAATTTTTCAAAAATATGATTTTTCAGCAATTTATCCTATAATTCAAAAACTAGTGAACCTAAAAATCTAAAACTTAAGATCTCTAATAAGCTAATAAGCGCGCAACCTGTTGCAGTTGAAGATTTTCAAAATTTCGATTTGGACGGAATATACAGGGGTCCAAATTTTTCGACTTCTAACTTCTCTTAAAAATCGGATATGGTGTTTATTAAAAAAAAAAATTCTGTTACCTTCTAAGCAAAGGCAGGGGTAGCCGGTTGCAAAATTTCAGGTGTCTGGCTCCACTCCTTCTGGTTTTTCAGAACACGTGGTTTTTCGCTTTTTCAGCTTACAAGCCAGGACTTCGTAGTTTCGGAGGTTCTTGGTGGTCAGGATGGTGGACAGGGGCGGTCCCTACCCCTTTCCTTAATAAAAAGAGGGGGTCGTCGCTCTGGTTTCGGCAGCGTTTGCAATTGAAGTTTTAACTTCGGTGTTTAACCTCAAAAAATTGAGGTTTTTCAGGTCGTGTTGTAGAAGCACTGCAATCCGGGTTCTGATTTTCACCAGGGCGTATAGTCTTCACTTTTCCCCACTCACTGACACCAAACTTGTAAAAATCCGATCACTTTTTACCACTTTTTCGTATTTTTAACTCAGGAGCGTTGCAAAAACGTGGCGTTCACGGCTGTGGTTGGAGCCAGACTGGGTTAGGTTAGGTTAGGTTATGTTCCCGCGACCCCCGGCGTAGGGTAGTTTTTAGTCAGTAAGAGTCTGACAGACCCCGTCGCCCGCCCCAGGGCGGCGGACATCCATGAGGATTTTCCACCCCGGAAACAAAAAAAAAAAAAAAAAAAAAAAAAAAGGTTAGGTTAGGTTTCCGCCCTGGGACCTCGAGGCGAAAGTACTCGCGTCGTTGTATCGGTGGCGCGAGGAAGCGAGGGCGCGAGGCGAGGGACCGATGCAGCGACACATAGAGCTGCGTCGGTCTCAGCTTCGCGAGGTCCTGGTGGCGGAATGGCGGGACAGGCTTTCACGCCCTACCGCCGGCCTCGTCACCATCGAGGCAGTCCGGCCGGTGCTCGAGCGCTGGCTCGGGAGGAGGCACGGCTCCCTGTCGTTTCGGGTGACACAGGTGCTCTCGGGGCATGGCTGCTTCGGGAAGTACCTGTGTCGCATAAACAGGGAGCCGGACGCCCGGTGTCACCACTGCGTCGACTGCCGGGAGGACACGGCGCGGCATACGCTGGCAGAGTGTGCCGCTTGGGAGGAGCCGCGCCGTGCCCTCATCTCAGAAGTAGGCAGTGACTTGTCGCTGCCGGCCGTAGTTGAGTCGATGGTCGGCAGCGACGAGTCCTGGGACGCGGTGGTTTCCCACCGCTGCGGAAAGGGAGAGGGAGATCTCGTCCACTCACCCGGCCCGCAGAAGGCGCACCGGGCGTCGGCGGAGGGCGGACAACGCCCTCTTCCAGCCCCCGTAAATGGGTCCAGGGGCAGAGGATATCGACGTTTAATCGCATTACCCTCCAATGGATCAAAGGGCATAGTGGATCCTTAGGCAATGATGCCGCTGATGAACTTGCGAAGAGAGGCTCTGATATGGAAGTGCTAGGCCCGTACCCACTTCTCCCTCTGCCTTTCTCACAATTTCGTGCGTGGATTCGCCAAAGATCGACCGAACTCCATAACAGCAGATGGTCACGAGCAACAGACTGTAGACAGTCCAAATTGACTTTACCAATTGTAGACCCGCGGTTAACCAAAAAACTTCTCAACCTGAGTAGAAATAACCTCAGAATAATTATAGGAACAATTACGGGCCATAACCCCCTTAACAAACATCTTTTTAACATAGGCGCCACAGATAGCCCCCTTTGCAGGGGCTGCCTTGACGCCGAGGAATCAGCCGCCCACGTTATCCTGGAGTGCGAGGCTGTGGCTTCTCAACGGGAAGAAATCCTCGGAACAGTGAGGTCGCTCCGCGAAGCCTGTGAAGCCCCCAGGAGGCTTCTGTGCTTTTGGGCGGAGCTAGGCTGGCTGTGTTAGCCAGTATCCCCACGCACAACGGACCAAATGAGAGTCTAAGTGCGGAAAAGGGAGTCCCCATCATCATCATCATGGGTCCAGGGGCGACGGACTCGGGGACGTCCGTCGCCCCCCACACACCAGGACCCGAGGTGGCGGCGCGTAGTGTTCCACGCGCGCCCCTTTTAGACGTCACGGGGGGAGTCAAACACCTCACTCCCCCCCAGACCCGAAGTGGCCCGCAGCGGCGGGCCGGCACCAGTCGGGGGTTGCGGAAGGATCGTACGTTCCCGCGACCCCCGGCGTAGGTGTGAGATGGAACACCGGGGTGGTTTTTAGTCAGTAAGAGTCTGACAGACCCCGCCGTCCGCCCCAGGGCGGCGGACATCCATGAGGATTTTCCACCCCGGAAACAAAAAAAAAAAAAAAAAAAAGGTTAGGTTAGGTTATCCGCAGGCCCCAGAGGGCCATTGCACTGCGGGTGGCGAGGGCCTACCGCTCGGTAGGCTTCTCTGCGGCGTGCGCTCTGGCCGGCACCCCTTCTTGGGAGCTCGAGGCGTGGGTGCTGACCAGAGTGTACGAATGGACGGCGCGCCGTAAGGCGCTCGGGGAGCCCCCCGCCGCAGAAGAGCAATCGTCCATCACTGGACGGAGGACCTCGCCACTGCCGCATTTGGCCGCCGAACACTGGACGCGCTCGGGCCGGTCCTGAAGGATTGGCTCGAGCGGTCCCACGGTTTCCTCTCTTTCCGTCTGGTGCAGGTGTTGTCCGGCCACGGATGCTTCGGATCGCACCTGCACCGGATCCAAAGGGAGGAGACCCCGTCGTGCCACGACTGTGGCGCGGCGGAGGACACGGCACAGCACACCCTCGAGGTGTGCCCGGCCTGGTCCGAGCTGCGCCTACCTTTGGTCGCAGCGGTCGGGCAGGACCTCTCGCTTCCCGGCGTCATCAACTCGATGCTGGAAAGCGAGGGGGCCTGGGCAGCGGTCGCCTCCTTCTGCGAAGAGGTAATGTCACAGAAGGAGGCGGCGGAGCGCGTGCGGGAGGAAGACCCTCTCGCGGCGCCGCTCCGCAGGCGAAGACGGGGCGTGAGACGGCGGCTGTATGATCGTCGTCACGCGCCTCCAGGTGGTGAACAGCGGGAGACAGGCGCGGGGGCGCCTTCTCCTGCATTGCACTGTCCACCACCCACGTCGTCAGTCATTCCTGGGCCCCTCCCCCCCGACGGGAGGGGCGTGCCGGGCCCGCCGTAAAGGCGGGCAGTCGTCGGCGGGGGGCAGGATGGAAAGGCTCTGCCGATTCCCAGTCCCCCTCCACTCAGACGATGCGGGAATGCCGCTGGGTTGTTTAGTGGGTATACCGGTTCTACCGGGGAGTCCCACATACCCCACCCGTCCCCCGACGGGTGGGTATGCGTAATGCATTTTTCCCAGCGCAAACAAAAAAAAAAAAAAAAAAAAAAAAAAAAAAAAAAAAAAAAAAAAAAAAGGTTAGGTTAGGTTAGGTTGGGGGACCACCCCACAGTGCTTGCGTCCACGTCGCGTCCCCTGGGCAACGACCCGGTTCTGACCACCGTAACGGAGTGGCAGACCGGTGTTCGGCTAAAGTGCACTGTGCAGTCGTAGCGTATTTTAACTGTTTTTATCCCATTTTATTTCATGTCGGCATCTACGACACCTGCGGAGGCTATGCCAAAGCAATTGAGGACCGCCTCCGGGCGTTTTAAAAAAGGCCCTTATCAGGGCCAACCAAAAGGCCCTTCTCAGGGCCAAGCAAAAGGCCCTTATCAGGGCCAACAAAAAGGCCCTTCTCAGGGCCACCCAAAAGGCCCTTCTCAGGGCCAAGCAAAAGGCCCTTCTCAGGGCCAATCTGAGGGTGCCTCGGCATCAGAGGCTAGCCGCGCGCCGTCTGCGACTAGCTTCTATAGCTCGGCGGGTGAGTTGCTGGACTCCGACAACGAGTCCATCATGTCGTGTGGTTCGGCGATTAGTCGCCGAGACTCGAAAAAGCGGGCTTATCAGAGGAAGGGGTCTGGGGGTTCCTCGGACACGGCGTCACAGCCGAGGGCCAAGAGGCCGGTGTCTGACACCCACGACGTGGGTCTGGCAGAAGCCCAGCGCCAGTTGGACCTGTCTCGACGGGCGCAGGTCCAACAAGACCTGGAGGAGCGGGTTGCGGCCACGGAGCAACGGACGCACGCCGCCCGGGCCAAATCCGGGTACGGCGCGTCCCGCGTCCACTACGCGGACCACTCCCTGGCGGAGCTGCAGCTGATGGCTGAGGAGGACGAAGAGGAGATAGTGGCAGTCGCCTCCAAGTCCTCTAACTTAAAAGGGACTTTTCAAAAGTCCCTTAAATGCAGGGCCGCGAGCATGCGCTGCATCGTCGGAGAGCTGGTGCAACGCAAGGCGTCCGACGAAACGCGGCAACTGCAGGCGAAAGTCGATCGCCTGCAGTCAGAGGTCAGCCAGCTTCATCTGAAGCTGGCTGAAGCCACGGCCCGGCCAAATACTAAGGTGTCCGAGCCGAGACCAGCGGCTGAGGCCCCGCCCTCCAACCTTGAGGATGTAATCCGCAAGGTCGTAATGGAGGAAAGGGCCTTCACGAGAGCCTGTCTTGCGGGCATAGAGGACAGGCTCTTGCCGGAGAAACGCCTGCGACCGCCGCTCGCGGCGGACAGTAGGCCACGCCAGCCTGAGCTGTCCTCCCAGGACGCCCACCTTCCGTCCACCACCCCATCGAACCAGCAAGGGTGGACGAAGGTGAAAAAGGGCAAAAAGAAGGCCAAGACGGTGGCTGCCCCTGCCACCCCCGCCACCACCCCTACCGGCCCGCCTCAGAAAACAGGCAAGGGAAAGGGGAAGGGAAAGACGTCGGCCCCGAAGCCCAACGCCGCTGCTCCCGCTGCTGCTCCTGCAGCTAATGGGGCCCCCGCCGCCAAGTCAAAGAGGAAGCTGGTTCCTCCGAAGACCGCAGCCGTAGTGGTGACGCTCACCGCTGAGGCTGTGGAGCGGGGGGAGACGTACGCGTCCGTAATGATGCGGGCGCGTGCCAACGCCGATCCCACCCAGCTGGGGATCGGCACAGTCTCCTGCCGCCGAACCCAGGCCGGGGCTCGAATGTTCGAGTTCCCGGGGGCTCAGGGCGGCGCCAACGCGGACCTCTTCGCAACCAAGCTGCGAGAGGTCATCGCCGACGCGGCCAAGGTCACCAGGCCCGTAAAGTCAGTGGCCTTGGAGGTGACCGACCTCGACGACTCGGTCACCAAAGAGGAGGTGGTGGCGGCGGTCGCTGCGATGGGGGGCTGTGGCGTCACAGCGGTGCAAGGTCGGGCCATCAGGCCCGGCCGCGGCGGCATGGGCACCATTCGCCTCGAGTGCCCAGTCGCCGCAGCTGCAGCCGTCCTAGCCAAGGGACGGCTGACTGTCGGGTTCAGCTCGGGTGTAGTCCGGGCACTTGCAGCCCAGCCTCTGCGCTGCTACAAGTGTCTTGGAGTCGGACACACTCGGGCCCTTTGTCCGTCCGAGGTCGACAGGGCGGACAAATGCTTCCGCTGTGGCAAGGAAGGCCACAAGTCGGCCTCCTGCGAGGCCGCCACGCCGCACTGTGCGGTGTGTGCCGCCAGTGGCTGCCCGGCAGGCCACGTGATGATGGGGAGGAAGTGCAATCCTCCCCCTAAGAAGGGCAAAGCACAGGCGCTGATCCGGCCTGTCGCTGCCACCGTTGCCGTCCCTGAGGCTGGGACATCGGCGGCGGCTGTGGAAGGGGGTGCGATGTCTGTCGATGGATAGTTCGGTCAAGCATCGCATCCTCCAGGCGAACACCAACCACTGCAGAGCGGCCCAGGATCTGCTGATGCAGACCATGGCCGAGTGGTTGGTGGACGTGGCGGCTGTCGCCGAGCCGTACTCAGTCCCTGGCCGTTGGCTGGGCGATCGGGACGGCTTGGTGGCATTGGTGACGCGGTCTTCCACGGACTCCCCTCCCCTCTCGCTCTTAGAGAGGGGACCGGGATACGTGGCCGCCGCGTGGGGAGAATTAGCCCTTGTGGGCGTCTATTTCTCCCCGAACCGCCCTCTCTCGGATTTCGAGAACTTTCTCGAAATCCTCACCGCGGTGGTCGGGAGGGCGGCGCCACGCCAGGTCGCCGTACTGGGTGACCTGAACGCCAAGTCGACGGCCTGGGGCAACCCGGCCGGGTCCTGCAACGTCCGGGGACGCGCCGTGGAGTTTTGGGCGGCGTCGTGCGGTGTGTCCCTCCTGAACAGAGGGACCGTTCACACGTGTGTGCGGCAACGGGGAGGATCAGTGGTCGACGTATCGTTTGCCACCCCCGTGCTAGCCGCCCACGTCGTGAACTGGCGGGTGGAGATGGTGGAGACCTTGTCGGACCACCGATATGTGCGGTTCGACATCAGCTCCACCCAGAGCTCCCGGGGAATTGCTCCAGGCTCGGGCCAATCTGCGTTCCCACGGTGGGCTCTCACCCGCCTGGACCGAGAGGCTGCGGAGGAGGTGGCGTTCGTCCAGGACTGGCTCGCACCTCCTGTCGAGGTCCTGGACGTGGACGCCGCAGCGGCTCAGCTGAGGAGGTCGCTGACCGAGGTGTGCAACTCCAGCATGCCCCGGTCTCGCCGCCCAGCTCCCCGCCGCGCCGTCTATTGGTGGTCGGAGGAACTGGCGGGGCTCCGAACCGCCTGCGTGGCAGCCAGGAGGGCCTACACGCGGAGTCGAAGGCGCAGGCACCGAGACCCCACCAACGAGGAGGCCCTCTATGCCGCGTACGTTGACGCAAAGACTGTCCTCAAGTCGGCAATGCGCGCGGCCGAAGATTCGGCGAGAGCCGAGATGTTAGAGGGTCTCGACAGGGACCCATTTGGAAGACCATACAAGGCGGCGCGGAATAAACTGCGCCCCTGTGGTCTTCCACTGACGGAGACCCTCGAGCCGGCACTGCTGGACGGGGTTGTCCGGTCCCTGTTTCCGTCCAGGACCGACTTCACCCCGCCAGTGATGGATCCCCCGCGGGAGGCGGCTCCGCCGGAGGAGGAGGTCCCACCGGTTACGGCGGTGGAACTTTGCGCGGGGACTCTACACCTCCGCGCAAAGAACACAGCCCCAGGGCCGGACGGCGTTCCCGCACGGGTGGTGGCCATCGCCGCCTTACAGATGGAGGAGAGGTTTCGGGACCTGTTCAGCGCGTGTTTTACGACTGGGAGGTTCCCGAAACCTTGGAAGGAGGGGCGGCTATGCCTGCTCCGAAAGGAGGGACGCCCGGCGGACTCCCCCTCGGCTTACCGGCCCATCGTCTTGCTCGATGAGGTCGGTAAGTTGTTCGAGGGGATAATCGCCGACCGGCTAAAGAGCCTGCTGAGGACGGTGGGGCCGGACCTGTCGGACGCCCAATTCGGTTTCCGACGGGGTCGTTCGACGGTCGACGCGCTGGCCCTACTCAAGGGCCAGGTGAGGGAGGCCGTGGAGGCGGGCGACGGAGTGTTGGCGGTGTCATTCGACATAGCCAACGCCTTCAACTCCGTCCCCCACTCGACAATCTTGGAGGCGCTCCGGTACCACGGAGTGCCTCAGTACCTGCGCCGACTCTTGGCCAGCTACTTGGAGGACCGGGTGGTCCTCCTCGCAGACAAAACGGCCACAGTGAGGCGATACGGCGCAGAGTCTGGTGTTCCACAGGGGTCGGTCCTAGGACCACTGCTGTGGAACATTGGATTCGACTGGCTACTGCGGGGAACCCTCCTCCGTGGCACGAGCGTCATCTGTTACGCGGATGACACCCTCCTCGTCGCCCGGGGGAGGGACTTCAGGGAGGCGGCCAGTCTGGCCTCTGCCGGCGGATCCTTAGTGGCAGGAAGGATTCGCCGCCTCGGACTGAAGGTTGCGCTGCACAAAACCGAGGCCGTGTATTTTCACGGTCCACGGCAGCGCATCCCTCCCGGCGGCCACATTATAGTGGAGGGCGTCAGGATCGAGGTCAAGGCCCAGATGAAGTACTTGGGCCTTGTCCTCGACAGCAGGTGGCGCTTCGGCCCACACTTTAGCGGGCTGTCGACGCGCCTGCTGAAGGCCGCGAACGCCTTGTCGTGGCTCCTCCCGAATCTGGGGGGTCCGAAGGCGCGATTCCGGCGCTTGTATGCCGGCATCCTCAGGAGCATGGCCCTTTACGGGGCCCCAATCTGGGCAGACTCCCTTCACAGGCGGGAGAACGCCACGGCCATCCGCAGGCCCCAAAGGGCCATTGCACTGCGGGTGGCGAGGGCCTACCGCTCGGTAGGCTTCTCTGCGGCGTGCGCTCTGGCCGGCACCCCTCCTTGGGAGCTCGAGGCGTGGGTGCTGACCAGAGTGTACGAATGGACGGCGCGCCGTAAGGCGGTAGGGGAGCCCCCCGCCGCAGAAGAGCGGGAGGCCGTGCGGCAAGAAGCGAAGGACGCAATCGTCCATCACTGGACGGAGGACCTCGCCACTGCCGCATTCGGCCGCCGAACACTGGACGCGCTCGGGCCGGTCCTGAAGGATTGGCTCGAGCGGTCCCACGGTTTCCTCTCTTTCCGTCTGGTGCAGGTGTTGTCCGGCCACGGGTGCTTCGGATCGCACCTGCATCGGATCCAAAGGGAGGAGACCCCGTCGTGCCACGACTGTGGCGCGGCGGAGGACACGGCGCAGCACACCCTCGAGGTATGCCCAGCCTGGTCCGAGCTGCGCCACACACTGGTCGCAGCGGTCGGGCAGGACCTCTCGCTTCCCGGCGTCGTCAACTCGATGCTGGAAAGCGAGGGGGCCTGGGCAGCGGTCGCCTCCTTCTGCGAAGAGGTAATGTCACAGAAGGAGGCGGCGGAGCGCGTGCGGGAGGAAGACCCTCTCGCGGCGCCGCTCCGCAGGCGAAGACGGGGCGTGAGACGGCGGTTGTATGATCGTCGTCACGCGCCTCCAGGTGGTGAACAGCGGGAGACAGGCGCGGGGGCGCCTTCTCCTGCATTGCACTGTTCACCACCCACGTCGTCAGTCATTCCTGGGCCCCTCCCCCCCGACGGGACGGGCCCGCCGGGCCCGCCGTAAAGGCGGGCGGTCGTCGGCGGGGGGCAGGATGGAAAGGCTCTGCCGATTCCCAGTCCCCCTCCACTCAGACGATGCGGGAATGCCGCTGGGTTGTTTAGTGGGTATACCGGTTCTACCGGGGAGTCCCACATACCCCTCCCGTCCCCCGACGGGTGGGCATGCGTAATGCATTTTTCCCAGCGCAAACAAAAAAAAAAAAAAAAGGTTAGGTTAGGTTGGGGTGCATGTTGAAGAGCCTCCTCGTGGCGCACCCTGGGCAACGTCGGCTCCAATTTCTCCCAGTGCGGTTTTGGGGGACAATTGGGGCTGGCGGCTAATCTTCAACAAGCGGGGAAAGGTCACGGTTCCAATCGCCGATCATGCTTGATGGTCGGTGAAGGGAACCGGGCTACAGAGGGCAGATACGCCCACTCCTCCTCTGCTTACAGAGGGAGGTGAGTGGGCGTAGACTGGGCACGGCCGCCGCTGCGGAATAGGCGGTCGTGTCCCGGAGGGAGGCAGCGGCGCCCGCGCGGGGGGATGATTCTCTCGCGTGGTGCCGCTCCGGAGAGGGGAGGGGTCGAGGAAGACGCCGGTCTGGTAGTCACCTCCGGCTCCTCCCGGGTGGAGGCCAGCAGGCGGTGGGTGCGGGGGCGCCCTTTGCCTGTATTGCACGGGCCTCCACCAGTGTCGGACGGGAGTGGCCGGGTGTTCCCGGCAATTCCCGTAGACAAAAAAAAAAAAACAAAAAAAAAAAAAAAAAAAAAAAGGTTAGGTTGGGGTGGGGTGCATGTTGAAGAGCCTCCTCGTGGCGCACCCTGGGCAACGTCGGCTCCAATTTCTCCCAGTGCGGTTTTGGGGGACAATTGGGGCTGGCGGCTAATCTTCAACACTGGGCACGGGGTGCCGGAACCTGCGCCTTTAGCAGGCCCGGCATCGGGTGCGCAGCCCCAGGCCCCGAAGCCCTCCAAGGGCAAAGGCGAGGGCAAGAGGACCAAGGCGGCTCCTCAAACCCTCACCATCAGCTCGGAGGGAGCGTCTGGGTCGGCTGCCACTCCAGCGGCGGCCCCCCAGAGCTCGCAGGAGGAAGACGCCCTTCTTCCCTCCACCACCCCGTCCAACCAGTCGTGGACGGAAGTGGTCAGGAGGGGAAAAGGGAAGGGAGGGCAAAAGTCGGCCCCCAAGCCCGCCGCGACTGCTCCGGCAGTCAAAAGGGCTCCAGCTGGCGGGAGGAAGTTAGTTCCTCCCAAGACCGCGGCCGTCGTGGTGACCATCACGCCGGAGGCCGCGGAGCGGGGCGAGACGTACGAGTCCGTCCTAAGACGGGCTCGTACCAATGCTGATCCCTCCCAGCTGGGGATCAGCAAAATAACGTGCCGCCGAACCCTAACCGGAGCTCGAATTTTCGAGTTCTCGGGGGAACAGCGCGGCACAAACGCGGACCTCTTCGCAACGAAGTTGCAAGAGGTCATCGCCGACGCGGCAACGGTCGTCAGGCCCGTCAAGACCGCAGCCTTAGAGGTGGCCGATCTGGACGATTCGGCCACCAAGGAGGATGTGGTGGCGGCCGTCGCGGCGGCTGGAGGCTGCGACGCTGGCGCGGTGAAGGCTGGAGCCATCAGGCTCGGCCGCCGCGGCATGGGCATCGTCCGCGTCGAGTGCCCAGTCGCCGCGGCTGGGGCCGCCCTTGCTGCGACCAAGGGACGGCTGCTTGTGGGGCTCAGCTCGGCTGTGGTCCGGGCACTTGAAGACCAGCCCTTGCGCTGCTTCAAGTGCTTCTCCTTCGGCCACACCCGAGCCACGTGTCCCTCCAAGGCCGACTGGGGAGACACGTGCTACCAGTGCGGGCAAGAGGGGCACAAGAGTGCCACTTGCCGGGCTACCACGCCACACTGCACGGCGTGTGCCGCCAGTGGCCGCCCCGCGGGCCACAGGATGACGGGCAGGAGCTGTAAGCCCCCCGTCAAGAAGGGCATAGTGCCGGCGCAGGTTCGACCTGTCGCCACCACCGCCGCCGCCGTCGTCGCCACCGCTGCAGCTCCAGCGGCGGTAGCTGAGGAGGAGGGTGCCATGTCGGAATAATGCAGGTTTCCGACTACCGCATCCTCCAGGCGAACACCAACCACTGCAGAGCGGCCCAGGACCTGGTAGTGCAGGTCATGGCCGAGTGGTTGGTGAACGTAGCGGTGGTCGCCGAGCCCTACTCGATCCCCAGCAGCTGGCTGGGTGACGAGGACGACTCGGTGGCACTAGCGGCGCGGTCTTCCACAGACTCCCCTCCCCTCTCGCTATTAGAGAGAGGACCGGGATACGTGGCCGCCGCGTGGGGAGACTTTGCCCTTGTGGGGGTATATTTCTCCCCAAACCGCCCTCTCCAGGACTTTGAGAATTATCTCGGAGTCCTGGCCGCCGTGGTCGGCAGGGCGGCGCCGCGTCAGGTCTCCGTGCTGGGAGACCTGAATGCCAAGTCGGTGACCTGGGGCAACCGGGCCACCGACGCTCGCGGGCGGGCGGTGGAGATGTGGGCAGCCTCCTCTGGACTCTCCCTCTTGAACAGAGGAAGCGTCCAGACATGCGTGCGGCGTCAGGGTGGCTCAGTAGTGGACGTCACTTTTGCCACCCCTGGGTTAGCCGCGCGCGTGCTGAACTGGCGGGTGGACCTGGTGGAGACTATGTCGGACCACCGCTACGTGCGTTTCGACATCTCCGCCAGTGGCCCCGGAGCGGTGCAGCCCCTCTCGGGGCGATCACCGTTTCCGCGGTGGGCTTTCACCCGCCTGGACAGGGAGGCAGCGGCGGAGGCGGCGTTCATCCAGGACTGGCTGTCGCCTCCTACCACCGGCCTGGATGTGGACACCATAGCGGGCCAGCTGAGGGAGTCTCTGACCGAGGTGTGCAACTCCAGCATGCCCCGGTCTCGCCGCCCGACTCCCCGCCGCGCCGTCTATTGGTGGTCGGAGGAACTGGCGGGGCTCAGAACCGCCTGCGTGGCGGCCAAGAGGGCCTACACGCGGAGTCGGCGGCGGCGTCGACGCAACCGGCCCGACGAGGACCGCCTCTACGAGGTGTACGTGGAGGCAAAAATGGGCCTCGATCGGGCCATCGCCGCCGCTAAAGACTCGGCGAGAGCTGAGCTGCTGGAGGGTCTCGACAACGACCCTTACGGGAGACCGTATAAGGCGGCGCGCAACAAATTGCGCCCCTTTGGTCCCCCGGTTGTCGAGACCCTGGAGCCCACATTTCTGGATGGGGTGGTTCAGTCCCTGTTTCCGTGCAGGGACAACTTAACCCCGCCAGTGATGTGTGGAGCCCCGCTGGAGGAGGAGGAGGAGGAAGAGGAGGCTCCCTCTCCTGTCACGGAGTCGGAACTTGGCGCGGCGATTGTGCATATCCGCGCCAAGAAGACGGCTCCGGGCCCCGACGGTGTCCCGGCGAGGGTGGTGGCAATTGCCGCCACCCAAATGGAGGAGCGGTTTCGGGACCTCTTCAGCGCATGCCTTGCGTCTGGAAGGTTCCCGAAACCGTAGAAGGAGGGGCAGTTGTGCCTCCTTCGCAAGGAGGGCCGCCCTGCAGACTCCCCCTCGGCATACCGGCCCATCGTTCTGCTCGATGAGGTCGGAAAAATGTTCGAGGGGATAATCGCTGCCCGCCTAAAGGGCCATATGCGGCGTATCGGGCCGGACTTGTCGGACGCTCAGTTCGGTTTTCGGGCTGAGCGTTCGACGGTGGACGCGCTGGCCTGCCTTAAGAGGCAGGTGAAGGAGGCGATGGATGTGGGGGACGGATTGCTGGCGGTGTCATTCGACATAGCCAACGCCTTCAACTCTGTTCCCCACAGCACCATCCTAGAGGCACTCCGATTCCACGGGGTGCCTCGATATATGCGGCGTCTACTGGCCAGCTACCTGGAGGATCGGGCGATCGTCCTCGTGAACAGGGCTGGTCAAGTCCGTCGGTACGCAGTCGAGGCCGGCGTTCCACAGGGGTCAGTCCTGGGACCTCTCCTCTGGAACGTCGGCTACGACTGGCTCTTGCGGGGAACTCTCCTCCGAGGTACGAGTGTCGTCTGCTACGCGGATGACACTCTCCTCACCGCCCGGGGGGAGAGTTTCAGGGAGGCGGCCAACTTGGCCTCGGCGGGCGGATCCTTAGTCGCAGGAAGGATCCGCCGCCTAGGATTGACGGTGGCGCTGCACAAGACCGAGGCTGTGTTCTTCCACGGGCCTCGGCAGCGCCAACCACCAGACGCGCACATATTTGTGGAGGGCGTCCGAATCGAGGTGAAGTACTTGTACTCGACAGCAGGTGGCGATTCGGCCCGCATTTTAGCGGGCTGTCGACGCGCCTGCTGAAGACTGCGGGCGCCCTCTCGTGGCTGCTCCCCAATTTGGGGGGGCCCAGCGCGCGATGCCGGCAACTTTACGCCGGCATCTTGAGGAGTATGGCCCTCTACGGGGCCCCAATCTGGGAGGACTCCCTCCAAAGGCGGGAGAACGCCGCGGCCTTGCGGGCCCCCCAAAGGGCCATAGCTCAGCGGGTGTCGCGGGCCTACCGCACGGTGGGCTTCGCGGCAGCGTGTGCTCTGGCTGGCACCCCTCCTTGGGAACTCGAGGCGTGGGTGCTCGCCAGAGTATACGAATGGACGGCGGGGCGGAGGGCGAGAGGAGAACGCCCCGCCCCGGAAGAGTGGGAGGCCGTTCGGCGGGAGGCGAGGGACGCCATCGTCGTCCATTGGACGAGGGACCTCGCCACCGCAGTCTTCGGCCGCCGAACCCTCGACGCGATCGGGCCGGTCCTGCGAGACTGGCTCGATCGGTCGCACGGGTTCCTCTCGTTCCGTCTGGTGCAGGTGCTGTCCGGACACGGTTGTTTCGGATCGTACCTGCACCGAATCGGACGGGAGGAGACACCGTCGTGCCACGACTGTGGCGCGGCGGGGGACGCGGCGCAGCACACCCTCGCGGTGTGCCCGTCGTGGTCCGAGCCGCGCCACGGTCTCACTGCGGTGATCGGACCGGACCTCTCACTCCCCGGTTTGGTTACGGCCATGCTGGGCGATGAGAGGTCCTGGGCGGCAGTGGCCTCCTTCTGCGAACACGTCATGTCCCAGAAGGAGGCGGCGGAGCGCGCGCGGGAGGATGACCCTCACGCGGCGGCGCTCCGAAGACGAAGGAGGGGTCGGAGAAGACGTCAGTATGACGGCCATCTCCGACTCCTCCCCGGTGGAGGCCAGCAGGCAACGGGTGCGGGGGCACCCTTGCCTGTATTGCACGGGCCTCCACCAGTGTCGGACGGGAATGGCCAGGTGTTCCCGGCCATTCCCGTAGCCCCCCAGGCAGGGGGGCATGCGGGGCCCGCCAGCTAGGCGGGCATACGCCGGGAGGGCTGTGGAAGCAGAGGCTGAGCCAATTTCCCATAGCCCTCCCATCACGGCGTCACGGGAACACCGCTGAGTTTTAGTGGGTATACTGCCACTCTGGCAGGGAGTCCCACATACCCCGTCTCGTCCCCCGACGAGCGGAGATGCGTAATGTCATTTGTCAGCGACAAAAAAAAAAAAAAAAAAAAAAAGGTTAGGTTGGGGTGGGGGACCACCCCACAGTGCTTGCGTCCACGTCGCGTCCCCTGGGCAACGACCCGGTTCTGACCACCGTAACGGAGTGGCAGACCGGTGTTCGGCTAAAGTGTACTGTGCTGTCGTAGCGTATTTTAACTGTTTTTATCCCATTTTATTTCA
This sequence comes from Brachylomia viminalis, assembly GCA_937001585.2. Taxonomy (NCBI): domain Eukaryota; kingdom Metazoa; phylum Arthropoda; class Insecta; order Lepidoptera; family Noctuidae; genus Brachylomia; species Brachylomia viminalis. Next base: position 27,432,035 of record OW443304.2, read on the forward strand.
TGTCGGCATCTACGACACCTGCGGAGGCTATGCCAAAGCAATCGAGGACCGCCTCCGGGCGTTTTAAAAAAGGCCCTTCTCAGGGCCAACCAAAAGGCCCTTCTCAGGGCCAAGCAAAAGGCCCTTCTCAGGGCCAACCAAAAGGCCCTTCTCAGGGCCACCCAAAAGGCCCTTCTCAGGGCCAACCAAAAGGCCCTTCTCAGGGCCAATCCGAGGGTGCCTCGGCATCAGAGGCTAGCCGCGCGCCGTCTGCGACTAGCTTCTATAGCTCGGCGGGCGAGTTGCTGGACTCCGACAACGAGTCCATCATGTCGTGTGGTTCGGCGATTAGTCGCCGAGACTCAAAAAAGCGGGCTTATCAGAGGAAGGGGTCGGGGGGTTCCTCGGACACGGCGTCACAGCCGAGGGCCAAGAGGCCGGTGTCTGACACCCACGATGTGGGTCTGGCAGAAGCCCAACGCCAGTTGGACCTGTCTCGACGGGCGCAGGTCCAACAAGACCTTGAGGAGCGGGTTGCGGCCACGGAGCAACGGACGCACGCCGCCCGGGCCAAATCCGGGTACGGCGCGTCCCGCGTCCACTACGCGGACCACTCCCTGGCGGAGCTGCAGCTGATGGCTGAGGAGGACGAAGAGGAGATAGTGGCAGTCGCCTCTAAGTCCTCCAATTTAAAAGGGACATTCCAAAAGTCCCTTAAATGTAGGGCCGCGAGCATGCGCGGCATCGTCGGGGAGCTGGTGCAGCGGAAGGCTACCGACGAAACGCGGCAACTGCAGGCGAAAGTCGATCGCCTGCAGTCAGAGGTCAGTCAGCTTCATCTGAAGCTGGCTGAAGCCACGGCCCGGCCAAACAGCAAAACATCCGAGCCGAAACCAGCGGCTGAGGCCCCGCCCTCCAACCTTGAGGATATAATCCGCAAGGTCGTAATGGAGGAAAGGGCCTTCACGAGAGCCTGTCTTGCGGGCATAGAGGACAGGTTCTTGCCGGAGAAACGCCTGCGACCGCCGCTCGCGGCGGACAGTCGGCCACGCCAGCCAGAACTGTCCTCCCAGGACGCCCATCTTCCGTCCACCACCCCATCCAACAAGCAGGGGTGGACGAAGGTGAAAAAGGGCAAAAAGAAGTCCAAGACGGTGGCTGCCCCTGCCACCCCCGCCACCACCCCTCCCGGCCCGCCTCAGAAAACAGGCAAGGGAAAGGGGAAGGGGAAGACGTCGGCCCCGAAGCCCAACGCCGCTGCTCCCGCTGCTGCTCCTGCAGCTAATGGGGCCCCCGCCGCCAGGTCAAAGAGGAAGCTGGTTCCTCCGAAGACCGCAGCCGTAGTGGTGACGCTCACCGCTGAGGCTGTGGAGCGGGGGGAGACGTACGCGTCCGTAATGATGCGGGCGCGTGCCAACGCCGATCCCACCCAGCTGGGGATCGGCACAGTCTCCTGCCGCCGGACCCAGGCCGGGGCTCGAATGTTCGAGTTCCCGGGGGCTCAGGGCGGCGCCAACGCGGACCTCTTCGCAACCAAGCTGCGAGAGGTCATCGCCGACGCGGCCAAGGTCACCAGGCCCGTAAAGTCTGTGGCCTTGGAGGTGACCGACCTCGACGACTCGGTCACCAAAGAGGAGGTGGTGGCGGCGGTCGCTGCGATGGGGGGCTGTGGCGTCACAGCGGTGCAAGGTCGGGCCATCAGGCCCGGCCGCGGCGGCATGGGCACCATTCGCCTCGAGTGCCCAGTCGCCGCAGCTGCAGCCGTCCTAGCCAAGGGACGGCTGACTGTCGGGTTCAGCTCGGGTGTAGTCCGGGCACTTGCAGCCCAGCCTCTGCGCTGCTACAAGTGTCTTGGAGTCGGACACACTCGGGCCCTTTGTCCGTCCGAGGTCGACAGGGCGGACAAATGCTTCCGCTGTGGCAAGGAAGGCCACAAGTCGGCATCCTGCGAGGCCGCCACGCCGCACTGTGCGGTGTGTGCCGCCAGTGGCTGCCCGGCAGGCCACGTGATGATGGGGAGGAAGTGCAATCCTCCCCCTAAGAAGGGCAAAGCGCAGGCGCTGATCCGGCCTGTCGCTGCCACCGTTGCCGTCCCTGAGGCTGGGACATCGGCGGCGGTTGTGGAAGGGGGTGCGATGTCTGTCGATGGATAGTTCGGTCAAGCATCGCATCCTCCAGGCGAACACCAACCACTGCAGAGCGGCCCAGGATCTGCTGATGCAGACCATGGCCGAGTGGTTGGTGGACGTGGCGGCTGTCGCCGAGCCGTACTCAGTCCCTGGCCGTTGGCTGGGCGATCGGGACGGCTTGGTGGCATTGGTGACGCGGTCTTCCACGGACTCCCCTCCCCTCTCGCTCTTAGAGAGGGGACCGGGATACGTGGCCGCCGCGTGGGGAGAATTAGCCCTTGTGGGCGTCTATTTCTCCCCGAACCGCCCTCTCTCGGATTTCGAGAACTTTCTCGAAATCCTCACCGCGGTGGTCGGGAGGGCGGCGCCACGCCAGGTCGCCGTACTGGGTGACCTGAACGCCAAGTCGACGGCCTGGGGCAACCCGGCCGGGTCCTGCAACGTCCGGGGACGCGCCGTGGAGTTTTGGGCGGCGTCGTGCGGTGTGTCCCTCCTGAACAGAGGGACCGTTCACACGTGTGTGCGGCAACGGGGAGGATCAGTGGTCGACGTCTCGTTTGCCACCCCCGTGCTAGCCGCCCGCGTCGTGAACTGGCGGGTGGAGATGGTGGAGACCTTGTCGGACCACCGATATGTGCGGTTCGACATCAGCTCCACCCAGAGCTCCCAGGGAATTGCTCAAGGCTCAGGCCAATCTGCGTTCCCACGGTGGGCTCTCACCCGCCTGGACCGAGAGGCTGCGGAGGAGGCGGCGTTCGTCCAGGACTGGCTCGCGCCTCCTGTCGAGGTCCTGGACGTGGACGCCGCAGCGGTTCAGCTGAGGAGGTCCCTGACCGAGGTGTGCAACTCCAGCATGCCCCGGTCTCGCCGCCCAGCCCCCCGCCGCGCCGTCTATTGGTGGTCGGAGGAACTGGCGGGGCTCCGAACCGCCTGCGTGGCGGCCAGGAGGGCCTACACGCGGAGTCGAAGGCGCAGGCACCGAGACCTCACCAACGAGGAGGCCCTCTATGCCACGTACGTCGACGCCAAGACGGTCTTGAAGTCGGCTATGCGCGCGGCCGAAGATTCGGCGAGAGCCGAAATGCTGGAGGGTCTCGACAGGGACCCATTTGGAAGACCATACAAGGCGGCGCGGAATAAACTGCGCCCCTGCGGTCTTCCACTGACGGAGAACCTCGAGCCGGCATTGCTGGACGGGGTGGTCCGGTCCCTGTTTCCGTCCAGGACCGACTTCACTCCGCCAGTGATGGATCCCCCGCGGGAGGCGGCTCCGCCGGAGGAGGAGGTCCCCCCGGTGACGGCGGTGGAACTTTGCGCGGGGACTCTACACCTCCGCGCAAAGAACACAGCCCCAGGGCCGGACGGCGTTCCCGCACGGGTGGTGGCCATCGCCGCCTTACAGATGGAGGAGAGGTTTCGGGACCTGTTCAGCGCGTGTTTTACGACTGGGAGGTTTCCGAAACCTTGGAAGGAGGGGCGGCTATGCCTGCTCCGAAAGGAGGGACGCCCGGCGGACTCCCCCTCGGCTTACCGGCCCATCGTCTTGCTCGATGAGGTCGGTAAGTTGTTCGAGGGGATAATCGCCGACCGGCTAAAGAGCCTGCTGAGGACGGTGGGGCCGGACCTGTCGGACGCCCAATTCGGTTTCCGACGGGGTCGTTCGACGGTCGACGCGCTGGCCCTACTCAAGGGCCAGGTGAGGGAGGCCGTGGAGGCGGGCGACGGAGTGTTGGCGGTGTCATTCGACATAGCCAACGCCTTCAACTCCGTCCCCCACTCGACAATCTTGGAGGCGCTCCGGTACCACGGAGTGCCTCAGTACCTGCGCCGACTCATGGCCAGCTACTTGGAGGACCGGGTGGTCCTCCTCGCAGACAAAACGGCCACAGTGAGGCGTTACGGCGCAGAGTCTGGTGTTCCACAGGGGTCGGTCCTAGGACCACTGCTGTGGAACATTGGATTCGACTGGCTACTGCGGGGAACCCTCCTCCGTGGCACGAGCGTCATCTGTTACGCGGATGACACCCTCCTCGTTGCCCGGGGGAGGGACTTCAGGGAGGCGGCCAGTCTGGCCTCTGCCGGCGGATCCTTAGTGGCAGGAAGGATTCGCCGCCTCGGACTGAAGGTTGCGCTGCACAAAACCGAGGCCGTGTATTTTCACGGTCCACGGCAGCGCATCCCTCCCGACGGCCACATTATAGTGGAGGGCGTCAGGATCGAGGTCAAGGCCCAGATGAAGTACTTGGGCCTAGTCCTCGACAGCAGGTGGCGCTTCGGCCCACACTTTAGCGGGCTGTCGACGCGCCTGCTGAAGGCCGCGAACGCCCTGTCGTGGCTCCTCCCGAACCTGGGGGGTCCGAAGGCGCGATGCCGGCGCTTGTATGCCGGCATCCTCAGGAGCATGGCCCTTTACGGGGCCCCAATCTGGGCAGACTCCCTCCACAGGCGGGAGAACGCCACGGCCATCCGCAGGCCCCAAAGGGCCATCGCACTGCGGGTGGCGAGGGCCTACCGCTCGGTGGGCTTCTCTGCGGCGTGCGCTCTGGCCGGCACCCCTCCTTGGGAGCTCGAGGCGTGGGTGCTGACCAGAGTGTACGAATGGACGGCGCGCCGTAAGGCGCTCGGGGAGCCCCCCGCCGCAGAAGAGCGGGAGGCCGTGCGGCAAGAAGCGAAGGACGCAATCGTCCATCACTGGACGGAGGACCTCGCCACTGCCGCATTCGGCCGCCGAACACTGGACGCGCTCGGGCCGGTCCTGAAGGATTGGCTCGAGCGGTCCCACGGTTTTCTCTCTTTCCGTGTGGTGCAGGTGTTGTCCGGCCACGGGTGCTTCGGATCGCACCTGCATCGGATCCAAAGGGAGGAGACCCCGTCGTGCCACGACTGTGGCGCGGCGGAGGACACGGCACAGCACACCCTCGAGGTGTGCCCGGCCTGGTCCGAGCTGCGCCTACCTTTGGTCGCAGCGGTCGGGCAGGACCTCTCGCTTCCCGGCGTCGTCAACTCGATGCTGGAAAGCGAGGGGGCCTGGGCAGCGGTCGCCTCCTTCTGCGAAGAGGTAATGTCACAGAAGGAGGCGGCGGAGCGCGTGCGGGAGGAAGACCCTCTCGCGGCGCCGCTCCGCAGGCGAAGACGGGGCGTCAGACGGCGGTTATATGATCGTCGTCACGCGCCTCCAGGTGGTGAACAGCGGGAGACAGGCGCGGGGGCGCCTTCTCCTGCATTGCACTGTCCACCACCCACGTCGTCAGTCATTCCTGGGCCCCTCCCCCCCGACGGGAGGGGCCCGCCGGGCCCGCCGTAAAGGCGGGCGGTCGTCGGCGGGGGGCAGGATGGAAAGGCTCTGCCGATTCCCAGTCCCCCTCCACTCAGACGATGCGGGAATGCCGCTGGGTTGTTTAGTGGGTATACCGGTTCTACCGGGGAGTCCCACATACCCCACCCGTCCCCCGATGGGTGGGCATGCGTAATGCAGTTTTCCCAGCGCAAACAAAAAAAAAAAAAAAAAAAAAAGGTTAGGTTGGGGTGAACGGGAGGCCGTGCGGCAAGAGGCGAAGGACGCAATCGTCCATCATTGGACGGAGGACCTCGCCACTGCCGCATTCGGCCGCCGAACACTGGACGCGCTCGGGCCAGTCCTGAAGGATTGGCTCGAGCGGTCCCACGGTTTCCTCTCTTTCCGTCTGGTGCAGGTGTTGTCCGGCCACGGGTGCTTCGGATCGCACCTGCATCGGATCCAAAGGGAGGAGACCCCGTCGTGCCACGACTGTGGCGCGGCGGAGGACACGGCGCAGCACACCCTCGAGGTGTGCCCGGTCTGGTCCGAGCTGCGCCTACCTTTGGTCGCAGCGGTCGGGCAGGACCTCTCGCTTCCCGGCGTCGTCAACTCGATGCTGGAAAGCGAGGGGGCCTGGGCAGCGGTCGCCTCCTTCTGCGAAGAGGTAATGTCACAGAAGGAGGCGGCGGAGCGCGTGCGGGAGGAAGACCCTCTCGCGGCGCCGCTCCGCAGGCGAAGACGGGGCGTGAGACGGCGGTTGTATGATCGTCGTCACGCGCCTCCAGGTGGTGAACAGCGGGAGACAGGCGCGGGGGCGCCTTCTCCTGCATTGCACTGTCCACCACCCACGTCGTCAGTCATTCCTGGGCCCCTCCCCCCCGACGGGAGGGGCCCGCCGGGCCCGCCGTAAAGGCGGGCGGTCGTCGGCGGGGGGCAGGATGGAAAGGCTCTGCCGATTCCCAGTCCCCCTCCACTCAGACGATGCGGGAATGCCGCTGGGTTGTTTAGTGGGTATACCGGTTCTACCGGGGAGTCCCACATACCCCTCCCGTCCCCCGACGGGTGGGCATGCGTAATGCATTTTTCCCAGCGCAAACAAAAAAAAAAAAAAAAAAAAAAAAAAAAAGGTTAGGTTGGGGTGCATGTTGAAGAGCCTCCTCGTGGCGCACCCTGGGCAACGTCGGCTCCAATTTCTCCCAGTGCGGTTTTGGGGGACAATTGGGGCTGGCGGCTAATCTTCAACAAGCGGGGAAAGGTCACGGTTCCAATCGCCGATCATGATTGATGGTCGGTGAAGGGAACCGGGCTACAGAGGGCAGATACGCCCACTCCTCCTCTGCTTACAGAGGGAGGTGAGTGGGCGTAGACTGGGCAGGGCCGCCGCTGCGGAATAGGCGGTCCTGTCCCGGAGGGAGGCAGCGGCGCGCGCGCGGGGGGGATGATTCTCTCGCGCGGCGCTGCTCCGGAGAGGGGGGGGGTCGAGGAAGACGCCGGTCTGGTAGTCACCTCCGGCTCCTCCCGGGTGGAGGCCAGCAGGCGGTGGGTGCGGTGGCGCCCTTTGCCTGCATTGCACGGGCCTCCACCAGTGTCGGACGGGAGTGGCCGTGTGGTCCCGGCCATTCCCGTAGCCCCCCAGTTAAATGGGGGGCATGCGGGGCCCGCCAACTAGGCGGGCATACGCCGGGAGGGCTGTGCTGAGGCTGAGCCAATTTCCCATAGCCCTCCCATCACGGCGTTGTGGGAACACCGCTGAGTTTTAGTGGGTATACTGTCGAGTGCGGATTTCGACAGGAGTCCCACATACCCCGTCTCGTCCCCCACGAGCGGGGATGCATAAAGCATTTCTCAGCGACAAAAAAAAAAAAAAAAAAAAAAAAAAAAAAAAAAAAAAAAAAAAAAAGTTGGGGGGGGGGTGCATGTTGAAGAGCCTCCTCGTGGCGCACCCTGGGCAACGTCGGCTCCAATTTCTCCCAGTGCGGTTTTGGGGGACAATTGGGGCTGGCGGCTAATCTTCGGCGGGTTCGCTGAGTCGGGTCGGCCGGACAGCGAACGGAGGCATGTTTAATGCCGCCGCCGGGGGCTTGGCTTAATTGCCTGGCCCAGAGGAAGGCTACCTCTAAGATAAAAAACCACCCAATCCTAAGCTTTGAAGCGCGGTGAGAGGATGAATGGCTGGAGGGAGTCCAGTCGTTAGCGCTTCCCCTGCAGAGCACCTGCCGCACTCTGCAGTATGTAGGCTTACCGGGTATCTAGGCTCTGCCCGGTGGACATTTAGGACCTATATCGACTCGTGGGAATTATATGGAAACAGTTATCAAAAATCAAAAAGCGGAATTGCCGATCGTGTTGGTCGAGCAGATGGGTGTCCTGTCAGGTGCGGTATCAGACTCTGACACCGCATCTGAGAGGATGAGTGTGGCGAGTGTGGCGAGCGTAAGCTCAAAGCGCTCGCGGGCTGAGGAGGAGATGTTTGAGCGTCCTTCAAAATTTTGGAGGAAGTGCTCAAACAAAGAGGACGAGAGGCGCGCGGGGTTGACAGGCCTCTCTTCTAGCGAGGAGAACCTGCCAGCCAAGGCGGGCAGAAGAGGGCGAGGTCGCGCAATCGGTGGAGCGTCAGCTCCTTCGGTTTCGCGCGACTCTCTAGGGCGCTTTCTTAAGCGCCCCGACATGCCGGCACCCAGCGGAGGAAGCGACCCGGGGACCAAGCAGGTGGAGTGCGCTTCTAGCCAAAGCTCCACTTCTTTGGTCACCACAAGGGGGAAGAGTGACCTGGAGCCCCTTGAGTCGGACCTAAGCGGGGGCTCCACTATGTCCCTGCTGGGAGCCAACAAGGCGGAGGCGAACGCCGCCAAGCGGGCGCAAAGGAAGGCTGTCGCGGCTGATGAAGTCAGCGAGTTGGCCCGACAGGCCCGAGAGCGGCGATCCACTCGGATGGCTGCCGGGGGGAGCGTATCGGCGGTGGCGCTCAGCCGCCAAGTTATGGACGGCGTGGATGTCGTCCTGAAGGTTGCCACCAAATCGGGCAGCCTGAAGGGCACGTTCACGCGCGCCCTAAAAGAGGCGGCTGAAGATATCAGGGAGGCGGTTGGGGTCCTCGTTACTCGTACGAGCACGGAGGAGACGGCGAAGCTATGGGAGGAGAATGGCCGTCTCCGATCCGAGTTGGAGGACCTCAAGCGGCAGTTCGCTGCCCAGAGGGCAGCTTCCACGGCCTCCTGCTCCTCTTCCTCCGCAGCCTTGCCGTTGGCTTCATCGGTCCCGCTGTCGACACCTGCACTTGCGGATGCGGAGATCGAAAAGATCGCGCGCATCTGCATGATGCAGTGCGGAAAGATGGTGGGTGCCCGAATGGAGGGCATAGAGGCAAGGCTCCTCCCGGCTGAGACCCTCCGCCCACCGCTCGCTGCGGACAAGCGGAGGAAGGAGGGGACCAAGAGGCCTGCCGAGGGGCCCAGAAAGCCCGTGGAGCGCACGTCCGCGCCCACTGCCCGGACGGCCGCGCCACCGGCAGCCGGACCCCCGCCGACCGCACCCACGGCGACCGCGCCCGGGTCTACCAAGGAGACCTGGACTACGGTCGTCAAGAGGGGCCGCCGCAAGGAGAAGACAGCGCCGCTGGTACCCACTAAAGCACCGGCACCGAAGAAGGCCCAGGGACCGCCTAAGGTCAGAGCCCCACGCTCCGCGGCTGTAGTAATTACGCTGCAGCCCGGAGCCGTCGAAAGGGGCATATCATATAAGGCGGTCCTAACGGAGGCGAGGGCCAAGGTCGCGTTCCCCGACCTTGGCATACCGTCCGGCCTCAGAATGAGGCCGGCGATTACGGGGGCGCGACTGCTGGAGGTGTCGGGTGCCTCTAGCGGCGAAAAGGCGGACATCTTGGCCGCCAAACTGCGAGAGGTCCTCAACCCGGAGGACGTCCGGGTGTCCAGGCCTATGAAGACCGCTGAGCTGCGCATCGATGGCCTGGATGACTCGACGACCCCGGCTGAGGTCGTGGCGGCTGTCGCTCGAGTCGGCGGATGTTCGCCCGATGACGTGCGATCGGGCGAGATTCGCTTTGACGCTTCCGGGCTCGGCGCGATCTGGGTGCGGTGTCCGGTGGCGGCGGCGAACAAAGTCGCCGACGCTGGGCGTCTGTTGGTGGGGTGGGTGGCAGCGAGGGTGAAGCGGCTGCAACCCAGGGCCTTGCGGTGCTACCGTTGCTTTGATATTGGGCATGTCAGAGCACGGTGCACCGCCGAAATAGACCGCAGCGAGCAGTGCTATCGCTGCGGTGAGGCCGGCCACAAGGCGGCCCAGTGCTCCGCGGCGCCAAACTGCAGCCTCTGTACAGCTGCGGGGAGGCCCGCTGGGCACAGAGTGGGTGGAAAGGCTTGTGGCGCGCCCGCCAACAAGAAGAAGAAGAGAGGGGCTGCTAAGGCTGCCGGGGGCTCTTTACCCCCCCCTCAGCCTGGCTGCCCTTCGGCCGACTCCCGGCCTCAGAATGGTGCGGAGGGAATGGATTGCGCATAATTGCGCTCTACCATTTCCTCCAAGGCAATATCAACCACTGTGCCAGAGCTCAGGATCTCTTGCTCCAGAGCATGGCAGAGTGGTCGATTCACGTGGCTGTGGTCGCCGAACCGTACTTTGTCCCCCCCAGGGATAACTGGGTGGGAGACCTGGACGGTTTGGTGGCCATCATTGGCGGGGCTCTTGTCAACCCGTCCCGAGGTCACGGCTGGGTAGCCGCCCTCGTGGACGGCATTGGTATGGTTGGGGCGTATTTTTCGCCCAACAAGAGTCTCGCCGACTTCGAGAGGTTCCTTGTCGAGCTGGGTGCCGTCGTGGGCCGACTCCACCCTCGCCCTGTGCTGTTGCTGGGGGATCTCAATGCCAAGTCTGTGGCGTGGGGATCTCCTGTGACCGATGCTAGGGGCGAGGTGCTGGAGGAGTGGGCGGTCACGACTGGCTTGACCGTCCTAAATCGGGGCTCGGTCCACACATGCGTGCGGCAGCGGGGCGGCTCTATAGTGGACGTCTCGTTCGCTAGCCCTGCTGTCGCGATCCGTGTCCGCAACTGGCGTGTCGCCGTGGAGGTGGAGACGTTGTCGGATCACCGATACATCCGTTTCGACGTCTCCGCCCAGACCAGCGGCGGCCGCAGTTCGATGGCCCCGCGAATGGACGGTCCGCGCTGGGCGCGTAAGCGCATCGACAGGGAGCTTCTCGAGGAGGCCGCTATTGTCCAGGCCTGGTTCCGGGAGTCGGCAACAAACGGACCCGTCGACGTCGAACAGGAGGCGCTGTGGTTCCGCGGGGCGATGACGCAAATCTGCGACGCGTCCATGCCCCGGGTCCACGCACAGTCAGCAAGGCGCCAGGTGTACTGGTGGACCGCCGAGATCGCGCAGCTGCGCGTCGCGTGCGTGGCGGTTAGACGCCAGTACACCCGATACCGGAGGAGACGTCGTCGGGTCCCTGACGAAGAAGCCGCGCTGTATGAGGTGTACCGCGCGGCGAAGGAGGCTCTGTGGCTGGCCATCGGCGAGGCGAAAACGCGAGCCAGGGAGGAGATGTTGGAGACTCTAGACGGGGATCCGTGGGGGCGCCCTTATCGCGCGGTCCGAGGGAAACTTCGAGCCGCGGCGCCCCCACTTACGGAGAGTCTCCAACCCGAGCTGCTGGAGGAAGCAGTCGCAGCCCTCTTCCCAGCGAGAGCGGAGCACAGTCCGCCGCCGATGGCTGTGCCCACAGCCGCAGAGCCTACAAGAGAGAACGCCATCAGCGTCCCAGAGGTGACACAGGCAGAGATGGGGGCAGCCGTGATGCGGCTCCGGGCCAAGAACGTGGCCCCGGGGCCCGACGGGATCCACGGCTGCGTGTTAGCCCTCGCTCTGAAGGAGCTTGAGCCCCAACTGAGAGGACTCTACACAGCGTGTCTTGAGCGGGGCCAGTTTCCCGCTTTGTGGAAATCTGGTCGTCTGGTCCTGCTCAGGAAGGCGGGGCGACCTGCCGACTCGCCGTCCGCGTACCGGCCCATAGTGCTGCTAGACGAGGTGGGTAAGCTGTTTGAGCGTATTATCGCAGCCCGCCTCGTCAGCCACATGTGCAGAGAGGGGCCGGACCTGGACGACAACCAGTTTGGTTTTCGGCATGGGCGCTCCACCATCCACGCTGTGTCGCGGGTGAGAGTCCTGGCGGAGGAAGCGGTGTCCCGGGGCGGGGTGATGTTGGCGGTGTCCTTGGACATCTCCAACGCCTTCAACACCCTGCCCTGGAGTTGTATTCGGGAGGCACTGCGCTATCATCGGGTGCCTCCCTACCTCCGCCACATCGTTGGGGCTTATCTGTCGGAGAGGTGTGTCACCTACGTGGGTCGTGATGGCGGAAACCAGCGCCGCATGTCGTGCGGTGTTCCGCAGGGTTCGGTCCTAGGGCCGCTCCTGTGGAACATCGGGTACGACTGGGTGCTGAGGGGCGAGCTCCAACCGGGCGTAGACCTGACGTGTTATGCAGATGACACGCTAGTCACTGCCCGGGGGAGCTCGCATAGGGAGGCAGCGTTGCTGGCGACGGCTGCGGTGTCACAGGTGGTGGGCCGCATACGTTGCCTAGGCCTGGAGGTGGCCCTCAGCAAGTCAGAGGCCATGGTTTTTCATGGCCCCCGGCGGGCGCCGCCACCCGGCTCACACATCGTGGTCGGGGGGGCTCGGATCGCTGTCGAGTCCACCATGAAGTATTTAGGATTGGTGCTCGACAGCCGGTGGAACTTCGAGCCCCACTTCCGACGGCTGGCGCCCAAGTTGCTGGGCGCGGCTGGCGCGCTCGCGACGCTGCTTCCCAATCTGGGGGGCCCGAGCGCCGTCTGTAGGCGGCTCTACGTGGGGGTCGTGCGATCCATGGCCCTGTATGGGGCCCCGGTGTGGGCCTCTGACCTGACGGCCGGCAGCATCGTAGTTTTGCGAAAGCCGCAGAGGGCGATGGCCGTCAGAGTCATCAGGGGGTATCGCACGATCTCTTACGAGGCGGCTTGCGTGCTGGCCGGATCCCCGCCCTGGGACCTCGAGGCGAAAGTACTCGCGTCATTGTATCGGTGGCGCGAGGAAGCGAGGGCGCGGGGCGAGGGACCGATGCAGCGGCACATGGAGCTGCGTCGGTCTCAGCTTCGCGAGGTCCTGGTGGCGGAATGGCGGGACAGGCTTTCTCGGCCTACCGCCGGCCTCGTCACCATCGAGGCGGTCCGGCCGGTACTCGAGCGCTGGCTCGGGAGGAGGCACGGCTCCCTGTCGTTTCGGGCGACGCAGGTGCTCTCGGGGCATGGTTGCTTCGGGAAGTACCTGTGTCGCATAAACAGGGAGCCGGACGCCCGGTGTCACCACTGCGTCGACTGCCGAGAGGACACGGCGCGGCATACGCTGGCAGAGTGTGCCGCTTGGGAGGAGCCGCGCCGTGCCCTCATCTCAGAAGTAGGCAGTGACTTGTCGCTGCCGGCCGTAGTCGAGTCGATGGTCGGCAGCGACGAGTCCTGGGACGCGGTGGTTTCCTTCTGCGAGACCGTCGTCTCGCAGAAGGAGGCTGCGGAAAGGGAGAGGGAGATCTCGTCCACTCACCCGGCCCGCAAAGGCGCACCGGGCGTCGGCGGAGGGCGGACAACGCCCTCTTCCAGCCCCCCTAAATGGGTCCAGGGGCGACGGACTCGGGGACGTCCGTCGCCCCCCATACATCAGGACCCGAGGTGGCGGCGCGTAGTGTTCCACGCGCGCCCCTTTTAGACGTCGCGGGGGGAGTCAAACACCTCACTCCCCCCCCCAGACCCGAAGAGGCCCGCAGCGGCGGGCCGGCACCAGTCGGGGGTTGCGGAAGGATCGTACGTTCCCGCGACCCCCGGCGTAGGTGTGAGATGGAACACCGGGGTGGTTTTTAGTCAGTAAGAGTCTGACAGACCCCGCCGCCCGCCCCAGGGCGGCGGACATCCATGAGGATTTTCCACCCCGGAAACAAAAAAAAAAAAAAAAAAAAAAAAAAAAAGGTTAGGTTGGGGGGGGGGGTGCATGTTGAAGAGCCTCCTCGTGGCGCACCCTGGGCAACGTCGGCTCCAATTTCTCCCAGTGCGGTTTTGGGGGACAATTGGGGCTGGCGGCTAATCTTCAACAAGCGGGGAAAGGTCGCGGTTCCAATCGCCGATCATGCTTGATGGTCGGTGAAGGGAACCGGGCTACAGAGGGCAGATACGTCCACTCCTCCTCTGCTTACAGAGGGAGGTGAGTGGGCGTAGACTGGGCAGGGCCGCCGATGCGGAACAGGCGGTCGTGTCCCGGAGGGAGGCAGCGGCGCGCGCGCGGGGGATGATTCTCTCGCGCAGCGCCGCTCCGGAGAGGGGAGGGGTCGAGGAAGACGCCGGTCTGGTAGTCACCTCCGGCTCCTCCTGGGTGGAGGCCAGCAGGCGGAGGGTGCGGGGGCGCCCTTTGCCTGTATTGCACGGGCCTCCACCAGTGTCGGACGGGAGTGGCCGGGTGTTCCCGGCCATTCCCGTAGCCCCTCAGTTAAATGGGGGCCATGCGGGGCCCGCCACCTAGGCGGGCATACGCCGGGAGGGCTGTGGAAGCAGAGGCTGAGCCAATTTCCCATAGCCCTCCCATCACGGCGTCGCGGGAACACCGCTGAGTTTTAGTGGGTATACTGTCGAGTGCGGATTTCGACAGGAGTCCCACATACCCCGTCTCGTCCCCCACGAGCGGGGATGCATAAAGCATTTCTCAGCGAAAAAAAAAAAAAAAAAAAAAAAGGTTAGGTTGGGGGACCACCCCACAGTGCTGGGGGACCACCCCACAGTGCTTGCGTCCACGTCGCGTCCCCTGGGCAACGACCCGGTTCTGACCACCGTAACGGAGTGGCAGAACGGTGTTCGGCTAAAGTGCACTGTGCAGTCGTAGCGTATTTTATCCTATTATCCAATTTTATTTCATGTCGGCATCTACGACACCTGCGGAGGCTATGCCAAAGCAATCGAGGACCGCCTCCGGGCGTTTTAAAAAAGGCCCTTCTCAGGGCCAACCAAAAGGCCCTTCTCAGGGCCAAGCGAAAGGCCCTTCTCAGGGCCAACCAAAAGGCCCTTCTCAGGGCCACCCAAAAGGCCCTTCTCAGGGCCAACCAAAAGGCCCTTCTCAGGGCCAATCTGAGGGTGCCTCGGCATCAGAGGCTAGCCGCGCGCCGTCTACGACTAGCTTCTATAGCTCGGCGGGCGAGTTGCTGGACTCCGACAACGAGTCCATCATGTCGTGTGGTTCGGCGATTGGTCGCCGGGACAAAATGAAGCGGGCTTATCAGCGAAAGGGGTCTGGGGGTTCCTCGGACACTGCGTCACAGCCGAGGGCCAAGAGGCCGGTATCTGACACCCACGACGTGGGTCTGGCAGAAGCCCAACGCCAGTTGGACCTGTCTCGACGGGCGCAGGTCCAACAAGACCTGGAGGAGCGGGTTGCGGCCACGGAGCAACGGACGCACGCCGCCCGGGCCAAGTCCGGATACGGCGCGTCCCGCGTCCACTACGCGGACCACTCCCTGGCGGAGCTGCAACTGATGGCTGAGGAGGACGAAGAGGAGATAGTGGCAGTCGCCTCTAAGTCCTCCAATTTAAAAGGGACATTCCAAAAGTCCCTTAAATGTAGGGCCGCCAGCATGCGCGGCATCGTCGGGGAGCTGGTGCAGCGAAAAGCTACCGACGAAACGCGGCAACTGCAGGCGAAAGTCGATCGCCTGCAGTCAGAGGTCAGCCAGCTTCATCTGAAGCTGGCTGAAGCCACGGCCCGGCCAAACACCAAGGTATCCGAGCCGAGACTAGCGGCTGAGGCCCCGCCCTCCAACCTTGAGGATGTAATCCGCAAGGTCGTAATGGAGGAAAGGGCCTTCACGAGAGCCTGTCTTGCGGGCATAGAGGACAGGCTCTTGCCGGAGAAACGCCTGCGACCGCCGCTCGCGGCGGACAGTAGGCCACGCCAGCCTGAGCTGTCCTCCCAGGACGCCCACCTTCCGTCCACCACCCCATCGAACCAGCAAGGGTGGACGAAGGTGAAAAAGGGCAAAAAGAAGGCCCTGGCTGCCCCTGCCACCCCCGCCACAACCCCTCCCGGCCCACCTCAGAAAACAGGCAAGGGAAAGGGGAAGGGGAAGACGTCGGCCCCGAAGCCCAACGCCGCTGCTCCCGCTGCTGCTCCTGCAGCTAATGGGGCCCCCGCCGCCAGGTCAAAGAGGAAGCTGGTTCCTCCGAAGACCGCAGCCGTAGTGGTGACGCTCACCGCTGAGGCTGTGGAGCGGGGGGAGACGTACGCGTCCGTAATGATGCGGGCGCGTGCCAACGCCGATCCCACCCAGCTGGGGATCGGCACAGTCTCCTGCCGCCGGACCCAGGCCGGGGCTCGAATGTTCGAGTTCCCGGGGGCTCAGGGCGGCGCCAACGCGGACCTCTTCGCAACCAAGCTGCGAGAGGTCATCGCCGACGCGGCCAAGGTCACCAGGCCCGTAAAGTCTGTGGCCTTGGAGGTGACCGACCTCGACGACTCGGTCACCAAAGAGGAGGTAGTCGCGGCGGTCGCAGCGATGGGGGGCTGTGGCGTCACAGCGGTGCAAGGTCGGGCCATTAGGCCCGGGCGCGTCGGCATGGGCACCATACGCCTCGAGTGCCCAGTCGCCGCAGCTGTAGCCGTCCTAGCCAAGGGACGGCTGACTGTCGGGTTCAGCTCGGGTGTAGTCCGGGCACTTGCAGCCCAGCCTCTGCGCTGCTACAAGTGTCTTGGAGTCGGACACACTCGGGCCCTTTGTCCGTCCGAGGTTGACAGGGCGGACAAATGCTTCCGCTGTGGCAAGGAAGGCCACAAGTCGGCCTCCTGCGAGGCCGTCACGCCGCACTGTGCGGTGTGTGCCGCCAGTGGCTGCCCGGCAGGCCACGTGATGATGGGGAGGAAGTGCAATCCTCCCCCTAAGAAGGGCAAAGCGCAGGCGCTGATCCGGCCTGTCGCTGCCACCGTTGCCGTCCCTGAGGCTGGGACATCGGCGGCGGTTGTGGAGGGGGGTGCGATGTCGGTCGATGGATAGTTCGGTCAAGCATCGCATCCTCCAGGCGAACACCAACCACTGCAGAGCGGCCCAGGATCTGCTGATGCAGACCATGGCCGAGTGGTTGGTGGACGTGGCGGCTGTCGCCGAGCCGTACTCAGTCCCTGGCCGTTGGCTGGGCGATCGGGACGGCTTGGTGGCATTGGTGACGCGGTCTTCCACGGACTCCCCTCCCCTCTCGCTCTTAGAGAGGGGACCGGGATACGTGGCCGCCGCGTGGGGAGAATTAGCCCTTGTGGGCGTCTATTTCTCCCCGAACCGCCCTCTCTCGGATTTCGAGAACTTTCTCGAAATCCTCACCGCGGTGGTCGGGAGGGCGGCGCCACGCCAGGTCGCCGTACTGGGTGACCTGAACGCCAAGTCGACGGCCTGGGGCAACCCGGCCGGGTCCTGCAACGTCCGGGGACGCGCCGTGGAGTTTTGGGCGGCGTCGTGCGGTGTGTCCCTCCTGAACAGAGGGACCGTTCACACGTGTGTGCGGCAACGGGGAGGATCAGTGGTCGACGTCTCGTTTGCCACCCCCGTGCTAGCCGCCCACGTCGTGAACTGGCGGGTGGAGATGGTGGAGACCTTGTCGGACCACCGATATGTGCGGTTCGACATCAGCTCCACCCAGAGCTCCCGGGGAACTGCTCCAGGCTCGGGCCAATCTGCGTTCCCACGGTGGGCTCTCACCCGCCTGGACCGAGAGGCTGCGGAGGAGGCGGCGTTCGTCCAGGACTGGCTCGCGCCTCCTGTCGAGGTCCTGGACGTGGACGCCGCAGCGGTTCAGCTGAGGAGGTCCCTGACCGAGGTGTGCAACTCCAGCATGCCCCGGTCTCGCCGCCCAGCTCCCCGCCGCGCCGTCTATTGGTGGTCGGAGGAACTGGCGGGGCTCCGAACCGCCTGCGTGGCGGCCAGGAGGGCCTACACGCGGAGTCGAAGGCGCAGGCACCGAGACCCCACCAGCGAGGAGGCCCTCTATGCCACGTACGTCGCGGCAAAGACGGTCCTGAAGTCGGCCATGCGCGCGGCCGAAGATTCGGCGAGAGCCGAAATGTTGGAGGGTCTCGACAGGGACCCATTTGGAAGACCATACAAGGCGGCGCGGAATAAACTGCGCCCCTGTGGTCTTCCACTGACGGAGACCCTCGAGCCGGCACTGCTGGACGGGGTGGTCCGGTCCCTGTTTCCGTCCAGGACCGACTTCACCCCGCCAGTGATGGATCCCCCGCGGGAGGTGGCTCCGCCGGAGGAGGAGGTCCCACCGGTTACGGCGGTGGAACTTTGCGCGGGGACTCTACACCTCCGCGCAAAGAACACAGCCCCAGGGCCGGACGGCGTTCCCGCGCGGGTGGTGGCCATCGCCGCCTTACAGATGGAGGAGAGGTTTCGGGACCTGTTCAGCGCGTGTTTTACGACTGGGAGGTTCCCGAAACCTTGGAAGGAGGGGCGGCTATGCCTGCTCCGAAAGGAGGGACGCCCGGCGGACTCCCCCTCGGCTTACCGGCCCATCGTCTTGCTCGATGAGGTCGGTAAGTTGTTCGAGGGGATAATTGCCTACCGGCTAAAGAGCCTGCTGAGGACGGTGGGGCCGGACCTGTCGGACGCCCGATTCGGTTTCCGACGGGGTCGTTCGACGGTCGACGCGCTGGCCCTACTCAAGGGTCAGGTGAGGGAGGCCGTGGAGGCGGGCGACGGAGTGTTGGCGGTGTCATTCGACATAGCCAACGCCTTCAACTCCGTCCCCCACTCGACAATCTTGGAGGCGCTCCGGTACCACGGAGTGCCTCAGTACCTGCGCCAACTCTTGGCCAGCTAATTGGAGGACCGGGTGGTCCTCTTCTCGGACAAAACGGCCACAGTGAGGCGATACGGCGCAGAGTCTGGTGTTCCACAGGGGTCGGTCCTGGGACCACTGCTGTGGAACATCGGATTCGACTGGCTACTGCGGGGAACCCTCCTCCGTGGCACGAGCGTCATCTGTTACGCGGATGACACCCTCCTCGTCGCCCGGGGGAGGGACTTCAGGGAGGCGGCCAGTCTGGCCTCTGCCGGCGGATCCTTAGTGGCAGGAAGGATTCGCCGCCTCGGACTGAAGGTTGCGCTGCACAAAACAGAGGCCGTGTATTTTCACGGTCCACGGCAGCGCATCCCTCCCGACGGCCACATTATAGTGGAGGGCGTCAGGATCGAGGTCAAGGCCCAGATGAAGTACTTGGGCCTTGTCCTCGACAGCAGGTGGCGCTTCGGCCCACACTTTAGCGGGCTGTCGACGCGCCTGCTGAAGGCCACGAACGCCTTGTCGTGGCTCCTCCCGAACCTGGGGGGTCCGAAGGCGCGATGCCGGCGCTTGTATGCCGGCATCCTCAGGAGCATGGCCCTTTACGGGGCCCCAATCTGGGCAGACTCCCTCCACAGACGGGAGAACGCGACGGCCATCCGCAGGCCCCAAAGGGCCATTGCACTGCGGGTGGCGAGGGCCTACCGCTCGGTGGGCTTCTCTGCGGCGTGCGCTCTGGCCGGCACCCCTCCTTGGGAGCTCGAGGCGTGGGTGCTGACCAGAGTGTACGAATGGACGGCGCGCCGTAAGGCGCTCGGGGAGCCCCCCGCCGCAGAAGAGCGGGAGGCCGTGCGGCAAGAAGCGAAGGACGCAATCGTCCATCACTGGACGGAGGACCTCGCCACTGCCGCATTCGGCCGCCGAACACTGGACGCGCTCGGGCCGGTCCTGAAGGATTGGCTCGAGCGGTCCCACGGTTTCCTCTCTTTCCGTCTGGTGCAGGTGTTGTCCGGCCACGGGTGCTTCGGATCGCACCTGCATCGGATCCAAAGGGAGGAGACCCCGTCGTGCCACGACTGTGGCGCGGCGGAGGACACGGCACAGCACACCCTCGAGGTGTGCCCGGCCTGGTCCGAGCTGCGCCTACCTTTGGTCGCAGCGGTCGGGCAGGACCTCTCGCTTCCCGGCGTCGTCAACTCGATGCTGGAAAGCGAGGGGGCCTGGGCAGCGGTCGCCTCCTTCTGCGAAGAGGTAATGTCACAGAAGGAGGCGGCGGAGCGCGTGCGGGAGGAAGACCCTCTCGCGGCGCCGCTCCGCAGGCGAAGACGGGGCGTGAGACGGCGGTTGTATGATCGTCGTCACGCGCCTCCAGGTGGTGAACAGCGGGAGACAGGCGCGGGGGCGCCTTCTCCTGCATTGCACTGTCCACCACCCACGTCGTCAGTCATTCCTGGGCCCCTCCCCCCCGACGGGAGGGGCCCGCCGGGCCCGCCGTAAAGGCGGGCGGTCGTCGGCGGGGGGCAGGATGGAAAGGCTCTGCCGATTCCCAGTCCCCCTCCACTCAGACGATGCGGGAATGCCGCTGGGTTGTTTAGTGGGTATACCGGTTCTACCGGGGAGTCCCACATACCCCTCCCGTCCCCCGACGGGTGGGCATGCGTAATGCATTTTTCCCAGCGCAAACAAAAAAAAAAAAAAAAAAAAAAAGGTTAGGTTAGGTTAGGTTTTTTTTTTTTTTTTTTTTTTTTTTTTTTTTTTTTTTTTTTTTTTTGTTTGGGCAGGAGGGGAAATCCTCATGGACGCCCAGACTACCTCACTAGTGAGCCAGTCTGGGCAGTGCCGGACTCTTACCGGCTAAAACCCACTCCTGCCTTTGCTCAGTGTCCCTCTGACATGATCAGAGACCTTGTTTGGCCATGTTTCTGGTTGCTTATCATTCTGTTTCTTCATCTTTCATGCATCCTGTTTTAGGAAATGGAGAGTTCCTGGAAGCGATTTCCACACTTCATCCGATTTGTCTGTAGTACTTAACCAATCTAATTCCGTCATTTACATGTTATGCGTATCTTAACAGGCTAACACCTTACGTAAGTAATAACTTATTGCTCTATTTATTATTATAGTTATGACATTTTAAAATCTTTTTTTTTTTTTTTTTTTTTTTTTTTTTTGTGCAAACTATAATTGTTCAAGTCTTTTCTTAGTCTATGTTCTATTTTTAATATGGCTATCCTAATATATATACAATATATCATATAGACATAATTTCTTATACTACTTGTTTATATTTAATTCCTATACTATAAATTATTACTTCTATCTTATTATATATTCCTCTTAGACAATTTTTAAAAGGTCTTGCCAGACTCAGCCGCTGCCTCTCTCAGTATAGCAACTTCCACTTCTTCATACTCATTCCCTTTTTGTTTCAGGTCCCGCTCGACAACCTGCGCTCTCTGGTCTGGTGCAGCGCTCCGAATGCGACTTCTCATGGTGCTGACCTCCTGCTTTATATTAACATCACTTTTGACCACAACGGTAAGGTAAGTTTTTTCTAATATTTTTAATTTAAATTAATTTCTTGTATTCAATTGGGGCAATTTCTCATGAAGTTGTCTCCAATTCGCTTTTTCAATGAGTTTACTTATTTTGTTTCTGTTTTTTGAGTTTGTAGGTTTGAACGAATGTTAACTTTGGAATCAATACCGTTGTGGTTCTTTCTTGAGGGTGATAACTTGACTTTAGCAGTACGCCACCGACAGGCGCGCTAACGCGTCCCATTTGGCGCGTATCGGGCACACGCTGTCGAAGGCGTTGTGGTCAGTCTTCTCCATTTTGGCTGATAGGCAGTTGTGGCATTTTGGCTCTTCCATTGCCAGACGTGACGGGCAGTCTGCACGCATGTGGGGCTCCCCGCAGTGGATGCAGAGGTCGGCGGGCTGCGTGCACAGTTTCCTGCTGTGTCCGAAGCACAGACAGCGAGTGCACTGCACCAGTGGTGACTGGTCCTGCACTCGCACTCGCTGTAGGTCAATGTGCACGCGACCCGCCGTAGTCAGCCTCTGCCACACCGTAGGGGACACCTGCAAGATGACGTGGCACATGTGGGGGTTCCTCGTCCTACGACGGTACTTTACCCCCAACCTCAAGTCGTCTGCAGGTATGTCCCCGACTAATTGGGTGTTTTGCCTTTGCAAGGCCTGGATTATCTCCACATCTGTGTGGCAAGAGAGGACGTCCTTGACGATGATGAGCGGGTCCTTGTTTTTGACCTCCTCCACTACTAAATTTCCCGTCTTCCTTATCCTTTCGGTCACTTTCGTCATTTCTTCCCGGGTCCTGAAGCCGACCACCACCTTCTGATCCCTCGCCTTGCGCAGCCGCTCCACCCTTGTGCCCTCATTTCTGGCGTCAACCGCCGTCCTGAGCTTCTCAATAACCTCTTCACTCGTATCCTGATCATTCACAGATGATACAACCACCGAGTGAAGAGGTTCCTGGATGTTCTGCTTCGGACCGGCGGCGATTTGCGCGAACGACGGACCCTGGCCTGCGACGTAGCGAGGGGCCTGCTGAAGATGCTCCGACAGAGCCTGAGTGCGTTGTTGGCACTCCTCCAAGGCCTGCTTGTGTTCTATGAGGCCTGCCACCAGGCTCTTCATAAGCTCCGTCGGTTCATCCTGGGCCGGCTTAAGAGATACGGGCGCCGCCGGTGCGACTGCAGGTACAACTGCAGACACACCTATATCTGCTGTTATACCCGCAGCCGCAACGGGAACTTTGCTACGCTCTGACTCTTTCACCAGTTCAAAGAGCCTGTTTATGGCGTTGACCACCTCCGTCTTAATTTCGGTCTTGAGGTTGCGAGAGTTGCCCAAATGAAGCTTTGCTTTATTTAGGCAAGCTCTCGCCTCCGCAGTGAGGCTGGGATAACCGGACTCTGGCCTCTTTGTCGGCTTTGCGGTGTCCGCAGGTACTCGGAGCGTTTCTTTAGAGCTGGAAGCTGGTGGTGTGGTGTCACGCTTTGGGTTGGTCGGGGACTTGGCCTGGGGCTCAGCCTTCCCAGCCTCCCATTCCCCAATGCTACGCCTAACACTGGGAAGCGAGGGTCCAGCCCTCTCTACCGAACGCGGCGAGCCCCTGGAGCCCGGTGAGCTCGCGTCTTTCTTGGCCGGTGTGCGGAACATGGTGGTGGCCTTTGTGAATGTCAAATTCATCAAAGACCAGTCAGAGGACACTGGCGTTACTTCTGTGTCCCTGTAGAGGGGGGATACGCACAGAAAGTATTCAAAAATAATATATAATAAAAATCAACCTCTATAAACTACTTGCCTTATGCTAATTATTGTGCTCAATAAAGCTACAGTTAATAAAAACAAACTGGGTCTCAGACCCTTTGTCCAGTTATCTTAACCTAACCTACTTAATATAATTTTTGTAAATCTTAAATTTAAATACAATTTCTTTTGGAGCCAAAAGATAGGTCTTTTTCTTCCGATTCGAATGACCCCAAACTCGGTGGGTCTATGACCTCTGGTGCCAGAGTTTAGGCCCGGGGGGGTGAGGTGGTCGATATAGAGGGGGGGGGGGGGGGGGGGGGGGGTTTACCCAATTTAATACAATAATGGTCCCGGAGAGTTCCAGGGGGTCAGCAGAGGGCGGTGAAGGGGGGTACAGGGGTCATTAAGTATCGTGGGGGAACCACGGGGTCACGGGGAGCGGGGGGGTACCACGGGGGTCACGGGGAACGGGGGGGGGGGTTCAATGTGGGCGGACTGTATGGGGATATAATTTAAAAAAGTACTACTATTTGCTTTGAGGGTCAGTGACGAAGGGGGTCAAAGTGGGGGTCTGGGGGTCCTAACTGAATCTATGTTCGTGCCGGGAGGGGGGATACTAGGGGGGGGGGGGGGAAATTTTATCGAAATTTTGATATTCCCAACCGTTTACGAGATAAATGGGTTTTAAGGGTTATTCCGGATCTTAGTTAAAATTAATAATTATTACAAATTTAAATTAATTTATGGTGTTAGAAATGCGGGAGGGGAAAAATTCTAGGGGGGAGGGGAAATAATTTTAGGGGGGGGGGGGGGGGTAGAGGGCAGAGTTTGGTACAAATTTAAATAAAATGAAATGCCTGGCACACACAATGGCCCAGGCTCGGACATACGATGGCCGACTTCTTATGGAAGGGGGTATCTAAAACTACAAATTATTTCTAAAAAAGATAAAATATAAAAATTTAAGGGGTGGGTCACGATGGTAGTGGCCTGGAGAGCTTGACAATATATCTATACTAAAGTATAGATATATAGGCTGGCGTCAAAAATGGGCTAACTAGCACCGTTTCCGAGATATGGGCGTTTTAAGGAAATTAAAAGTCTCGGGTTCGAGTCCCGGTTGGTGAAAATCGATGTTTGCTATTTTCTCGGGTCCTATAAGTGCTACATGCACGTGTGAGGTGTCAAAAGACGCGTCTCCACGCGGGCCAGCGGCCTGTCGGGTAACTATGGCTATTCCTGCATAAATTTATTTAATTTTGGTCAATATACTAAATTTTTTGACTGAAAAATTTACAAAAACTGAAATTACGACTGCAAAACCGGACACTGGGTCGCGGAAGGCGTATTAGAGTACAATTAAGGCAGGTATGTTTATATTATATTAAAACTAACTAAATTAAGATCAAAATATTTTAGATGAAATTTATTTTCTACGTTTGTGTGGTATTATTAAAAACCATATGTAATTTACGTTACGGGTGGGATTTATATATATCACTGGATAGAGGACAAATTTCCCTATCCCGAGATACTACAAATGTATTTTTAGTCTGCCCTGAGGGGGTGTATTTTATCATTTGAAAATGACGTAAGTAAAAATTTTTATTAGAGAACTGATTTTCGGCCTTTAATAACAATGCAAAAATTTTGTAAATATATAACAGATATAATTAACTACCATGTACGTGTCCCTAAAATTTTTAAAACTTTTTTGGGGTTGAAATAGCCAACCCTCAAATTTTTAAAACCTTAAAATCTAAATATCTTAAATAGTAACACCCTGATTTTAATGAAATTTAAAACTTATATAGGGTTGCTTATGCTTAATTTTTAGGGTCCATAAAAAATATATGTCACCGCGCTTGTTTCCCGGAAAACAATTATTGAAAATTAGTCAATTTAAAAACCTTATTTTTGAGGGTGTTCTAAGTCAGCTTTCTTGAAATTCAGGGAGCCACCCGGCTCCTCGTCTGTGTCGCCTTCGAGTTTTGCTCGGGGGTCCAGTCGGAACCCTCGGGAACTCTGTCCACGTGCCACGTGGTTTTTAGTTTTTCCGTGTTAACTTCGGAACCCCCACTCGGAAAATTCCAAATGAGGTGTCCAGAGCTAGGTCTTCTTGCGGCGCACACGGCTGTAATCGCCGATTTATAAATGTTCACTCAAAATCGAGCAGCGTCGAGCTCGAAAGTTCTCGAGAAGTGGTTTTTCACCAATAACTTTCACAGTTTTCAACTTTTCACCAATTCACTTTCACTTTCGCGTGCGTCTTGGCAGCGCGCTTCTAACAATGTATCACACATAACTTTCCGTGAAAAAACCGATTTTTTAGATTTTTCGAGTACGGAGCGACTTAAAAATGATCTGCTCGCGACGAGGGGTGCCGCGCGACTTGGTTAGGTTAGGTTAGGTTAGGTTAGGTTGGGGGGGGGTGCATGTTGAAGAGCCTCCTCGTGGCGCATCCTGGGCAACGTCGGCTCCAATTTCTCCCAGTGCGGTTTTGGGGGACAATTGGGGCTGGCGGCTAATCTTCAACAAGCGGGGAAAGGTCGCGGTTCCAATCGCCGATCATGCTTGATGGTCGGTGAAGGGAACCGGGCTACAGAGGGCAGATACGTCCACTCCTCCTCTGCTTACAGAGGGAGGTGAGTGGGCGTAGACTGGGCAGGGCCGCCGATGCGGAACAGGCGGTCGTGTCCCGGAGGGAGGCAGCGGCGCGCGCGCGGGGGATGATTCTCTCGCGCGGCGCCGCTCTGGAGAGGGGAGGGGTCGAGGAAGACGCTGGTCTGGTAGTCACCTCCGGCTCCTCCCGGGTGGAGGCCAGCAGGCGGGCGCCCTTTGCCTGTATTGCACGGGCCTCCACCAGCGTCGGACGGGAGTGGCCGGGTGTTCCCGGCCATTCCCGTAGCCCCCCAGTTAAATGGGGGGCATGCGGGGCCCGCCAACTAGGCGGGCATACGCCGGGAGGGCTGTGGAAGCAGAGGCTGTGCCAATTTCCCATAGCCCTCCCATCACGGCGTTGTGGGAACACCGCTGAGTTTTAGTGGGTATACTGTCGAGTGCGGATTTCGACAGGAGTCCCACATACCCCGTCTCGTCCCCCACGAGCGGGGATGCATAAAGCATTTCTCAGCGACAAAAAAAAAAAAAAAAAAAAAAAAAAGGTTAGGTTGGGGGGGGGTGCATGTTGAAGAGCCTCCTCGTGGCGCACCCTGGGCAACGTCGGCTCCAATTTCTCCCAGTGCGGTTTTGGGGGACAATTGGGGCTGGCGGCTAATCTTCAACAAGCGGGGAAAGGTCGCGGTTCCAATCGCCGATCATGCTTGATGGTCGGTGAAGGGAACCGGGCTACAGAGGGCAGATACGTCCACTCCTCCTCTGCTTACAGAGGGAGGTGAGTGGGCGTAGACTGGGCAGGGCCGCCGATGCGGAACAGGCGGTCGTGTCCCGGAGGGAGGCAGCGGCGCGCGCGCGGGGGATGATTCTCTCGCGCGGCGCCGCTCCGGAGAGGGGAGGGGTCGAGGAAGACGCCGGTCTGGTAGTCACCTCCGGCTCCTCCCGGGTGGAGGCCAGCAGGCGGTGGGTGCGGGGGCGCCCTTTGCCTGTATTGCACGGGCCTCCACCAGCGTCGGACGGGAGTGGCCGGGTGTTCCCGGCCATTCCCGTAACCTGGGGGGCATGCGGGGCCCGCCAACTAGGCGGGCATACGCCGGGAGGGCTGTGGAAGCAGAGGCTGAGCCAATTTCCCATAGCCCTCCCATCACGGCGTTGTGGGAACACCGCTGAGTTTTAGTGGGTATACTGTCGAGTGCGGATTTCGACAGGAGTCCCACATACCCCGTCTCGTCCCCCACGAGCGGGGATGCATAAAGCATTTCTCAGCGACAAAAAAAAAAAAAAAAAAAAAAAAAAAAAAAAAAAAAAAAAAAAAAAAGGTTAGGTTGGGGGACCACCCCACAGTGCTTGCGTCCACGTCGCGTCCCCTGGGCAACGACCCGGTTCTGACCACCGTAACGGAGTGGCAGACCGGTGTTCGGCTAAAGTGCACTGTGCAGTCGTAGCGTATTTTAACTGTTTTTATCCCATTTTATTTCATGTCGGCATCTACGACACCTGCGGAGGCTATGCCAAAGCAAATGAGGACCGCCTCCGGGCGTTTTAAAAAAGGCTCTTCTCAGGGCCAACCAAAAGGCCCTTCTCAGGGCCAAGCAAAATGCCCTTCTCAGGGCCAACCAAAAGGCCCTTCTCAGGGCCACCCAAAAGGCCCTTCTCAGGGCCAACCAAAAGGCCCTTCTCAGGGCCAATCTGAGGGTGCCTCGGCATCAGAGGCTAGCCGCGCGCCGTCTGCGACTAGCTTCTATAGCTCGGCGGGCGAGTTGCTGGACTCCGACGACGAGTCCATCATGTCGTGTGGTTCGGCGATTGCTCGCCGGGACACAATGAAGCGGGCTTATCAGCGGAAGGGGTCTGGGGGTTCCTCGGACACTGCGTCACAGCCGAGGGCCAAGAGGCCGGTGTCTGACACCCACGACGTGGGTCTGGCAGAAGCCCAACGCCAGTTGGACCTGTCGCGGCGGGCGCAGGTCCAGCAAGACCTGGAGGAGCGGGTTGCGGCCACGGAGCAACGGACGCACGCCGCCCGGGCCAAGTCCGGGTACGGCGCGTCCCGCGTCCACTATGCGGACCACTCCCTTGCGGAGCTGCAGCTGATGGCTGAGGAGGACGAAGAGGAGATAGTGGCAGTCGCCTCTAAGTCCTCCAATCTTAAAGGGACTTTCCAAAAGTCCCTTAAATGTAGGGCCGCGAGCATGCGCGGCATAGTCGGGGAGCTGGTGCAGCGGAAGGCTACCGACGAAACGCGGCAACTGCAGGCGAAAGTCGATCGCCTGCAGTCAGAGGTCAGCCAGCTTCATCTGAAGCTGGCTGAAGCCACGGCCCGGCCAAACAGCAAAACATCCGAGCCGAAACCAGCGGCTGAGGCCCCGCCCTCCAGCCTTGAGGATATAATCCGCAAGGTCGTAATGGAGGAAAGGGCCTTCACGAGAGCCTGTCTTGCGGGAATTGAGGACAGGCTCTTGCCGGAGAAACGCCTGCGACCGCCGCTCGCGGCAGACAGAAGGCCACGCGAGCCAGAGCTGTCCTCTGACGCCCATCTTCCGTCCACCACCCCATCCAACCAGCAAGGGTGGACGAAGGTGAAAAAGGGCAAAAAGAAGGCCCTGGCTGCCCCTACCACCCCCGCCACCACCACTCCCGGCCCGTCCCAGACAAAAGGCAAGGGAAAGGGGAAGGGGAAGACGTCGGCCGCCAAGCCCACCGCCGCTGCTCCCGCTGCTGCTCCTGTAGCTAATGGGGCCCCCGCCGCCAAGTCAAAGAGGAAGCTGGTTCCTCCGAAGACCGCAGCCGTAGTGGTGACGCTCACCACTGAGGCTGTGGAGCGGGGGGAGACGTACGCGTCCGTAATGATGCGGGCGCGTGCCAACGCCGATCCCACCCAGCTGGGGATCGGCACAGTCTCCTGCCGCCGGACCCAGGCCGGGGCTCGAATGTTCGAGTTCCCGGGGGCTCAGGGCGGCGCCAACGCGGACCTCTTCGCAACCAAGCTGCGAGAGGTCATCGCCGACGCGGCCAAGGTCACCAGGCCCGTAAAGTCTGTGGCCTTGGAGGTGACCGACCTCGACGACTCGGTCACCAAAGAGGAGGTGGTGGCGGCGGTCGCTGCGATGGGGGGCTGTGGCGTCACAGCGGTGCAAGGTCGGGCCATCAGGCCCGGCCGCGGCGGCATGGGCACCATTCGCCTCGAGTGCCCAGTCGCCGCAGCTGCAGCCGTCCTAGCCAAGGGACGGCTGACTGTCGGGTTCAGCTCGGGTGTAGTCCGGGCACTTGCAGCCCAGCCTCTGCGCTGCTACAAGTGTCTTGGAGTCGGACACACTCGGGCCCTTTGTCCGTCCGAGGTCGACAGGGCGGACAAATGCTTCCGCTGTGGCAAGGAAGGCCACAAGTCGGCCTCCTGCGAGGCCGCCACGCCGCACTGTGCGGTGTGTGCCGCCAGTGGCTGCCCGGCAGGCCACGTGATGATGGGGAGGAAGTGCAATCCTCCCCCTAAGAAGGGCAAAGCGCAGGCGCTGATCCGGCCTGTCGCTGCCACCGTTGCCGTCCCTGAGGCTGGGACATCGGCGGCGGTTGTGGAGGGGGGTGCGATGTCTGTCGATGGATAGTTCGGTCAAGCATCGCATCCTCCAGGCGAACACCAACCACTGCAGAGCGGCCCAGGATCTGCTGATGCAGACCATGGCCGAGTGGTTGGTGGACGTGGCGGCTGTCGCCGAGCCGTACTCAGTCCCTGGCCGTTGGCTGGGCGATCGGGACGGCTTGGTGGCATTGGTGACGCGGTCTTCCACGGACTCCCCTCCCCTCTCGCTCTTAGAGAGGGGACCGGGATACGTGGCCGCCGCGTGGGGAGAATTAGCCCTTGTGGGCGTCTATTTCTCCCCGAACCGCCCTCTCTCGGATTTCGAGAACTTTCTCGAAATCCTCACCGCGGTGGTCGGGAGGGCGGCGCCACGCCAGGTCGCCGTACTGGGTGACCTGAACGCCAAGTCGACGGCCTGGGGCAACCCGGCCGGGTCCTGCAACGTCCGGGGACGCGCCGTGGAGTTTTGGGCGGCGTCGTGCGGTGTGTCCCTCCTGAACAGAGGGACCGTTCACACGTGTGTGCGGCAACGGGGAGGATCAGTGGTCGACGTATCGTTTGCCACCCCCGTGCTAGCCGCCCACGTCGTGAACTGGCGGGTGGAGATGGTGGAGACCTTGTCGGACCACCGATATGTGCGGTTCGACATCAGCTCCACCCAGAGCTCCCGGGGAATTGCTCCAGGCTCGGGCCAATCTGCGTTCCCACGGTGGGCTCTCACCCGCCTGGACCGAGAGGCTGCGGAGGAGGCGGCGTTCGTCCAGGACTGGCTCGCACCTCCTGTCGAGGTCCTGGACGTGGACGCCGCAGCGGCTCAGCTGAGGAGGTCGCTGACCGGGGTGTGCAACTCCAGCATGCCCCGGTCTCGCCGCCCAGCTCCCCGCCGCGCCGTCTATTGGTGGTCGGAGGAACTGGCGGGGCTCCGAACCGCCTGCGTGGCAGCCAGGAGGGCCTACACGCGGAGTCGAAGGCGCAGGCACCGAGACCCCACCAACGAGGAGGCCCTCTATGCCGCGTACGTTGACGCAAAGACTGTCCTCAAGTCGGCAATGCGCGCGGCCGAAGATTCGGCGAGAGCCGA
Source organism: Brachylomia viminalis (assembly GCA_937001585.2). Lineage (NCBI taxonomy): Eukaryota > Metazoa > Arthropoda > Insecta > Lepidoptera > Noctuidae > Brachylomia > Brachylomia viminalis. The sequence continues at coordinate 27,461,833 of OW443304.2, forward strand.
GATGTTAGAGGGTCTCGACAGGGATCCATTTGGAAGACCATACAAGGCGGCGCGGAATAAACTGCGCCCCTGTGGTCTTCCACTGACGGAGACCCTCGAGCCGGCACTGCTGGACGGGGTGGTCCGGTCCCTGTTTCCGTCCAGGACCGACTTCACCCCGCCAGTGATGGATCCCCCGCGGGAGGCGGCTCCACCGGAGGAGGAGGTCCCACCGGTTACGGCGGTGGAACTTTGCGCGGGGACTCTACACCTCCGCGCAAAGAACACAGCCCCAGGGCCGGACGGCGTTCCCGCACGGGTGGTGGCCATCGCCGCCTTACAGATGGAGGAGAGGTTTCGGGACCTGTTCAGCGCGTGTTTTACGACTGGGAGGTTCCCGAAACCTTGGAAGGAGGGGCGGCTATGCCTGCTCCGAAAGGAGGGACGCCCGGCGGACTCCCCCTCGGCTTACCGGCCCATCGTCTTGCTCGATGAGGTCGGTAAGTTGTTCGAGGGGATAATCGCCGACCGGCTAAAGAGCCTGCTGAGGACGGTGGGGCCGGACCTGTCGGACGCCCAATTCGGTTTCCGACGGGGTCGTTCGACGGTCGACGCGCTGGCCCTACTCAAGGGCCAGGTGAGGGAGGCCGTGGAGGCGGGCGACGGAGTGTTGGCGGTGTCATTCGACATAGCCAACGCCTTCAACTCCGTCCCCCACTCGACAATCTTGGAGGCGCTCCGGTACCACGGAGTGCCTCAGTACCTGCGCCGACTCTTGGCCAGCTACTTGGAGGACCGGGTGGTCCTCCTCGCAGACAAAACGGCCACAGTGAGGCGATACGGCGCAGAGTCTGGTGTTCCACAGGGGTCGGTCCTAGGACCACTGCTGTGGAACATTGGATTCGACTGGCTACTGCGGGGAACCCTCCTCCGTGGCACGAGCGTCATCTGTTACGCGGATGACACCCTCCTCGTCGCCCGGGGGAGGGACTTCAGGGAGGCGGCCAGTCTGGCCTCTGCCGGCGGATCCTTAGTGGCAGGAAGGATTCGCCGCCTCGGACTGAAGGTTGCGCTGCACAAAACCGAGGCCGTGTATTTTCACGGTCCACGGCAGCGCATCCCTCCCGACGGCCACATTATAGTGGAGGGCGTCAGGATCGAGGTCAAGGCCCAGATGAAGTACTTGGGCCTTGTCCTCGACAGCAGGTGGCGCTTCGCCCCACACTTTAGCGGGCTGTCGACGCGCCTGCTGAAGGCCGCGAACGCCTTGTCGTGGCTCCTCCCGAATCTGGGGGGTCCGAAGGCGCGATGTCGGCGCTTGTATGCCGGCATCCTCAGGAGCATGGCCCTTTACGGGGCCCCAATCTGGGCAGACTCCCTCCACAGACGGGAGAACGCCACGGCCATCCGCAGGCCCCAAAGGGCCATTGCACTGCGGGTGGCAAGGGCCTACCGCTCGGTGGGCTTCTCTGCGGCGTGCGCTCTGGCCGGCACCCCTCCTTGGGAGCTCGAGGCGTGGGTGCTGACCAGAGTGTACGAATGGACGGCGCGCCGTAAGGCGCTCGGGGAGCCCCCCGCCGCAGAGGAGCGGGAGGCCGTGCGGCAAGAGGCGAAGGACGCCATCGTCCATCACTGGACGGAGGACCTCGCCACTGCCGCATTCGGCCGCCGAACACTGGACGCGCTCGGGCCGGTCCTGAAGGATTGGCTCGAGCGGTCCCACGGTTTCCTCTCTTTCCGTCTGGTGCAGGTGTTGTCCGGCCACGGGTGCTTCGGATCGCACCTGCATCGGATCCAAAGGGAGGAGACCCCGTCGTGCCACGACTGTGGCGCGGCGGAGGACACGGCACAGCACACCCTCGAGGTGTGCCCGGCCTGGTCCGAGCTGCGCCTACCTTTGGTCGCAGCGGTCGGGCAGGACCTCTCGCTTCCCGGCGTCGTCAACTCGATGCTGGAAAGCGAGGGGGCCTGGGCAGCGGTCGCCTCCTTCTGCGAAGAGGTAATGTCACAGAAGGAGGCGGCGGAGCGCGTGCGGGAGGAAGACCCTCTCGCGGCACCGCTCCGCAGGCGAAGACGGGGCGTGAGACGGCGGTTGTATGATCGTCGTCACGCGCCTCCAGGTGGTGAACAGCGGGAGACAGGCGCGGGGGCGCCTTCTCCTGCATTGCACTGCTCACCACCCACGTCGTCAGTCATTCCTGGGCCCCTCCCCCCCGACGGGAGGGGCGTGCCGGGCCCGCTGTAAAGGCGGGCGGTCGTCGGCGGGGGGCAGGATGGAAAGGCTCTGCCGATTCCCAGTCCCCCTCCACTCAGACGATGCGGGAATGCCGCTGGGTTGTTTAGTGGGTATACCGGTTCTACCGGGGAGTCCCACATACCCCTCCCGTCCCCCGACGGGTGGGCATGCGTAATGCATTTTTCCCAGCGCAAACAAAAAAAAAAAAAAAAAAAAAAAAAAGGTTAGGTTAGGTTTTTTGTTTTTTTTTTTTTTTTTTTTTTTTTTTTTTTTTTTTTTTTTTTTTTTTTTTTTTTTTTTTTTTGGGCAGGAGGGGAAATCCTCATGGACGCCCAGACTACCTCACTGGTGAGCCAGTCTGGGCAGTGCCGGACTCTTACCGGCTAAAACCCACTCCTGCCTTTGCTCAGTGTCCCTCTGACATGATCAGAGACCTTGTTTGGCCATAATTCTGGTTGCTTATCATTGCTTTTGTTCTTCTTTCATGCATCCTGTTTTAGGAAATGGAGAGTTCCTGGAAGCGGTTTCCACACTTCATCCGATTTGTCTGTAATAACCAATCTAATACATTCGTTTACATGGTATGCGTATCATAACAGGCTAACACCTTAAGTTAGTAATAACTTATTGCTCTTTTTATTATTATAGTTATGAGATTTTTAATTCCTTTTTTTTTTTTTTTTTTTTTGCAAACTATAATTGTTCAAATCTTTTCTTAATCTATTTTCTATTTATAATATGGCTATCCTAATATATATACAATATATTATATAGACATAATTTCTTATACTATACTGGTTTATATTTCATTCCTATCCTATAAATTATTACTACTATTTTAATATATCTTCCTCTTAGACGGTTCTAAAAAAAACATGCCAGACTCTCAGCCGCTGTCTCTCTTGCTATAGTAACTTCCACTTCTTCATACTCATCATTCTCTTTTTGTTTCAGGTACTGTTCGACAACGCTCCGAATGCTCATGGTGCTGACCTCCTTCTTAATATTAACAGCACATTTCACCACAACGGTAAGGTAAGGTTTTTCTAATGTTTTTAAATTTAATTTGATATCGATTTTCAATTGGGCCAATTTCTCATGAAGTTGTCTCCAATTCGCAGTTTTTGAGTTCATTGCATTTTGTTTATGTTTTTTACGCCTGTAGTTTTGAGAACTAGTATTAATTTTGTAACCAATGCCGTTGTGGTTCTCTTGCGGGTAATGCCGACTTGACCTTAGCAGTACGCCACCGACAGGCGCGCTAACGCGTCCCATTTGGCGCGTATCGGGCACACGCTGTCGAAGGCGTTGTGGTCAGTCTTCTCCATTTTGGCTGATAGGCAGTTGTGGCATTTTGGCTCTTCCATTGCCAGACGTGACGGGCAGTCTGCACGCATGTGGGGCTCCCCGCAGTGGATGCAGAGGTCGGCGGGCCGCGTGCACAGTTTCCTGCTGTGTCCGAAGCACAGACAGCGAGTGCACTGCACCAGTGGTGACTGGTCCTGCACTCGCACTCGCTGTAGGTCAATGTGCACGCGACCCGCCGTAGTCAGCCTCTGCCACACCGTAGGGGACACCTGCAAGATGACGTGGCACATGTGGGGGTTCCTCGTCCTACGACGGTACTTTACCCCCAACCTCAAGTCGTCTGCAGGTATGTCCCCGACTAATTGGGTGTTTTGCCTTTGCAAGGCCTGGATTATCTCCACATCTGTGTGGCAAGAGAGGACGTCCTTGACGATGATGAGCGGGTCCTTGTTTTTGACCTCCTCCACTACTAAATTTCCCGTCTTCCTTATCCTTTCGGTCACTTTCGTCATTTCTTCCCGGGTCCTGAAGCCGACCACCACCTTCTGATCCCTCGCCTTGCGCAGCCGCTCCACCCTTGTGCCCTCATTTCTGGCGTCAACCGCCGTCCTGAGCTTCTCAATAACCTCTTCACTCGTATCCTGATCATTCACAGATGATACAACCACCGAGTGAAGAGGTTCCTGGATGTTCTGCTTCGGACCGGCGGCGATTTGCGCGAACGACGGACCCTGGCCTGCGACGTAGCGAGGGGCCTGCTGAAGATGCTCCGACAGAGCCTGAGTGCGTTGTTGGCACTCCTCCAAGGCCTGCTTGTGTTCTATGAGGCCTGCCACCAGGCTCTTCATAAGCTCCGTCGGTTCATCCTGGGCCGGCTTAAGAGATACGGGCGCCGCCGGTGCGACTGCAGGTACAACTGCAGACACACCTATATCTGCTGTTATACCCGCAGCCGCAACGGGAACTTTGCTACGCTCTGACTCTTTCACCAGTTCAAAGAGCCTGTTTATGGCGTTGACCACCTCCGTCTTAATTTCGGTCTTGAGGTTGCGAGAGTTGCCCAAATGAAGCTTTGCTTTATTTAGGCAAGCTCTCGCCTCCGCAGTGAGGCTGGGATAACCGGACTCTGGCCTCTTTGTCGGCTTTGCGGTGTCCGCAGGTACTCGGAGCGTTTCTTTAGAGCTGGAAGCTGGTGGTGTGGTGTCACGCTTTGGGTTGGTCGGGGACTTGGCCTGGGGCTCAGCCTTCCCAGCCTCCCATTCCCCAATGCTACGCCTAACACTGGGAAGCGAGGGTCCAGCCCTCTCTACCGAACGCGGCGAGCCCCTGGAGCCCGGTGAGCTCGCGTCTTTCTTGGCCGGTGTGCGGAACATGGTGGTGGCCTTTGTGAATGTCAAATTCATCAAAGACCAGTCAGAGGACACTGGCGTTACTTCTGTGTCCCTGTAGAGGGGGGATACGCACAGAAAGTATTCAAAAATAATATATAATAAAAATCAACCTCTATAAACTACTTGCCTTATGCTAATTATTGTGCTCAATAAAGCTACAGTTAATAAAAACAAACTGGGTCTCTGACCCTTTGTCCAGTTATCTTAACCTAACCTACTTAATATAATTTTTGTAAATCTTAAATTTAAATTTGAATACAATTTCTTTTGGAGCCAAAAGATAGGTCTTTTTCTTCCGATTCGAATGACCCCAAACTCGGTGGGTCTATGACCTCTGGTGCCAAAGTTTAGGCCCGGGGGGGTGAGGTGGTCGAATGGGGGGGGGGGGGGGGGGGGGGGGGGTGTTACCCAATTTAATACAATAATGGTCCCGGAGAGTTCCAGGGGGTCAGCAGAGGGCGGTGAAGGGGGGTACAGGGGTCATTAAGTATCGTGGGGGAACCACGGGGTCACGGGGAGCGGGGGGGTACCACGGGGTCACGGGGAGCGGGGGGGGGGGGGTTCAATGTGGGCGGACTGTATGGGGATATAATTTAAAAAAGTACTACTATTTGCTTTGAGGGTCAGTGACGAAGGGGGTCAAAGTGGGGGTCTGGGGGTCCTAACTGAATCGATGTTCGTGCCGGGAGGGGGGGGTACTAGGGGGGGGGGGGGGAAATTTTATCTAAATTTTGATATTCCCAGCCGTTTACGAGATAAATGGGTTTTAAGGGTTATTCGGGATATTAGTAGAAATTAATAATTTACATTTTTGTGTGGTTATGGTGTTAGGTTAGGTTAGGTTAGGTTAGGTTAGGTTAGGTTAGGTTAGGTTAGGTTACTGCATATGCGGCGTTTACTGGCCAGCTACCTGGAGGATCGGGCGATCGTCCTCGTGAACAGGGCTGGCCAAGTCCGGCGGTACGCAGTCGAGGCCGGCGTTCCACAGGGGTCAGTCCTGGGACCTCTCCTCTGGAACGTCGGCTACGACTGGCTCTTGCGGGGAACTCTCCTCCGAGGTACGAGTGTCGTCTGCTACGCGGATGACACTCTCCTCACCGCCCGGGGGGAGAGTTTCAGGGAGGCGGCCAACTTGGCCTCGGCGGGCGGATCCTTGGTCGCAGGGAGGATCCGCCGCCTAGGATTGACGGTGGCCCTGCACAAGACCGAGGCTGTGTTCTTCCACGGGCCTCGGCAGCGCCAACCACCAGACGCCCACATATTTGTGGAGGGCGTCCGAATCGAGGTGAAGGCCCAGATGAAATATCTGGGCCTTGTACTCGACAGCAGGTGGCGTTTCGGCCCGCATTTTAGCGGGCTGTCGACGCGCCTGCTGAAGACTGCGGGCGCCCTCTCGTGGCTGCTCCCCAATTTGGGGGGGCCCAGCGCGCGATGCCGGCAACTCTATGCCGGCATCTTGAGGAGTATGGCCCTCTACGGGGCCCCAATCTGGGAGGACTCCCTCCAAAGGCGGGAGAACGCCGCGGCCTTGCGGGCCCCCCAAAGGGCCATAGCTCAGCGGGTGTCGCGGGCCTACCGCACGGTGGGCTTCGCGGCAGCGTGTGCTCTGGCTGGCACCCCTCCTTGGGAACTCGAGGCGTGGGTGCTCGCCAGAGTATACGAATGGACGGCGGGGCGGAGGGCGAGAGGAGAACGCCCCGCCCCGGAAGAGCGGGAGGCCGTCCGGCGGGAGGCGAGGGACGCCATCGTCGTCCATTGGACGAGGGACCTCGCCACCGCAGCTTTCGGCCGCCGAGCCCTCGACGCGATCGGGCCGGTCCTGCGAGACTGGCTCGATCGGTCGCACGGGTTCCTCTCGTTCCGTCTGGTGCAGGTGCTGTCCGGACACGGTTGTTTCGGATCGTACCTGCACCGAATCGGACGGGAGGAGACACCGTCGTGCCACGACTGCGGTGCGGCGGAGGACGCGGCGCAGCACACCCTCGCGGTGTGCCCGTCGTGGTCCGAGCCGCGCCGCAGTCTCACTGCGGTGATCGGACCGGACCTCTCACTCCCCGGTTTGGTCAACGCCATGCTGGGCGATGAGAGGTCCTGGGCGGCAGTGGCCTCCTTCTGCGAACACGTCATGTCCCAGAAGGAGGCGGCGGAGCGCGCGCGGGAGGACGACCCTCACGCGGCGGCGCTCCGAAGACGGAGGAGGGGTCGGAGAAGACGTCAGTATGACGGCCATCTCCGACTCCTCCCCGGTGGAGGCCAGCAGGCAACGGGTGCGGGGGCACCCTTGCCTGTATTGCACGGGCCTCCACCAGTGTCGGACGGGAATGGCCAGGTGTTCCCGGCCATTCTCGTAGCCCCCCAGGCAAGGGGGCATGCGGGGCCCGCCAGCTAGGCGGGCATACGCCGGGAGGGCTGTGGAAGCAGAGGCTGAGCCAATTTCCCATAGCCCTCCCATCACGGCGTCGCGGGAACACCGCTGAGTTTTAGTGGGTATACTGCCACTCTGGCAGGGAGTCCCACATATCCCGTCTCGTCCCCCGACGAGCGGAGATGCGTAATGTCATTTCTCAGCGACAAAAAAAAAAAAAAAAAAAAAAAAAGGTTAGGTTACTGCGGGGAACCCTCCTCCGTGGCACGAGCGTCATCTGTTACGCGGATGACACCCTCCTCGTCGCCCGGGGGAGGGACTTCAGGGAGGCGGCCAGTCTGGCCTCTGCCGGCGGATCCTTAGTGGCAGGAAGGATTCGCCGCCTCGGACTAAAGGTTGCGCTGCACAAAACCGAGGCCGTGTATTTTCACGGTCCACGGCAGCGCATCCCTCCCGACGGCCACATTATAGTGGAGGGCGTCAGGATCGAGGTCAAGGCCCAGATGAAGTACTTGGGCCTTGTCCTCGACAGCAGGTGGCGCTTCGGCCCACACTTTAGCGGGCTGTCGACGCGCCTGCTGAAGGCCGCGAACGCCTTGTCGTGGCTCCTCCCGAATCTGGGGGGTCCGAAGGCGCGATGCCGGCGCTTGTATGCCGGCATCCTCAGGAGCATGGCCCTTTACGGGGCCCCAATCTGGGCAGACTCCCTCCACAGGCGGGAGAACGCCACGGCCATCCGCAGGCCCCAAAGGGCCATCGCACTGCGGGTGGCGAGGGCCTACCGCTCGGTGGGCTTCTCTGCGGCGTGCGCTCTGGCCGGCACCCCTCCTTGGGAGCTCGAGGCGTGGGTGCTGACCAGAGTGTACGAATGGACGGCGCGCCGTAAGGCGCTCGGGGAGCCCCCCGCCGCAGAAGAGCGGGAGGCCGTGCGGCAAGAGGCGAAGGACGCAATCGTCCATCACTGGACGGAGGACCTCGCCACTGCCGCATTCGGCCGCCGAACACTGGACGCGCTCGGGCCGGTCCTGAAGGATTGGCTCGAGCGGTCCCACGGTTTCCTCTCTTTCCGTCTGGTGCAGGTGTTGTCCGGCCACGGGTGCTTCGGATCGCACCTGCATCGGATCCAAAGGGAGGAGACCCCGTCGTGCCACGACTGTGGCGCGGCGGAGGACACGGCGCAGCACACCCTCGAGGTGTGCCCAGCCTGGTCCGAGCTGCGCCACACACTGGTCGCAGCGGTCGGGCAGGACCTCTCGCTTCCCGGCGTCGTCAACTCGATGCTGGAAAGCGAGGGGGCCTGGGCAGCGGTCGCCTCCTTCTGCGAAGAGGTAATGTCACAGAAGGAGGCGGCGGAGCGCGTGCGGGAGGAAGACCCTCTCGCGGCGCCGCTCCGCAGGCGAAGACGGGGCGTGAGACGGCGGTTGTATGATCGTCGTCACGCGCCTCCAGGTGGTGAACAGCGGGAGACAGGCGCGGGGGCGCCTTCTCCTGCATTGCACTGTCCACCACCCACGTCGTCAGTCATTCCTGGGCCCCTCCCCCCCGACGGGAGGGGCGTGCCGGGCCCGCCGTAAAGGCGGGCGGTCGTCGGCGGGGGGCAGGATGGAAAGGCTCTGCCGATTCCCAGTCCCCCTCCACTCAGACGATGCGGGAATGCCGCTGGGTTGTTTAGTGGGTATACCGGTTCTACCGGGGAGTCCCACATACCCCTCCCGTCCCCCGACGGGTGGGCATGCGTAATGCATTTTTCCCAGCGCAAACAAAAAAAAAAAAAAAAAAAAAAAAAAAAAAAAAAAGGTTAGGTTAGGTTGGGGTGCATGTTGAAGAGCCTCCTCGTGGCGCACCCTGGGCAACGTCGGTTCCAATTTCTCCCAGTGCGGTTTTGGGGGACAATTGGGGCTGGCGGCTAATCTTCAACAAGCGGGGAAAGGTCACGGTTCCAATCGCCGATCATGCTTGATGGTCGGTGAAGGGAACCGGGCTACAGAGGGCAGATACGTCCACTCCTCCTCTGCTTACAGAGGGAGGTGAGTGGGCGTAGACTGGGCAGGGCCGCCGATGCGGAACAGGCGGTCGTGTCCCGGAGGGAGGCAGCGGCGCGCGCGCGGGAAATGATTCTCTCGCGCGGCGCCGCTCCGGAGAGGGGAGGGGTCGAGGAAGACGCCGGTCTGGTAGTCACCTCCGGCTCCTCCCGGGTGGAGGCCAGCAGGCGGTGGGTGCGGGGGCGCCCTTTGCCTGTATTGCACGGGTCTCCACCAGCGTCGGACGGGAGTGGCCGGGTGTTCCCGGCCATTCCCGTAGCCCCCCAGTTAAATGGGGGGCATGCGGGGCCCGCCAACTAGGCGGGCATACGCCGGGAGGGCTGTGGAAGCAGAGGCTGAGCCAATTTCCCATAGCCCTCCCATCACGGCGTCGCGGGAACACCGCTGAGTTTTAGTGGGTATACTGTCGAGTGCGGTTTTTGACAGGAGTCCCACATACCCCGTCTCGTCCCCCCACGAGCGGGGATTCATAAAGCATTTCTCAGCGACAAAAAAAAAAAAAAAAAAAAAAAAAAGGTTAGGTTAGGTTGGGGTGGGGTGCATGTTGAAGGGGGTGCATGTTGAAGAGGGGTGCATGTTGAAGAGCCTCCTCGTGGCGCACCCTGGGCAACGTCGGCTCCAATTTCTCCCAGTGCGGTTTTGGGGGACAATTGGGGCTGGCGGCTAATCTTCAACAAGCGGGGAAAGGTCGCGGTTCCAATCGCCGATCATGCTTGATGGTCGGTGAAGGGAACCGGGCTACAGAGGGCAGATACGTCCACTCCTCCTCTGCTTACAGAGGGAGGTGAGTGGGCGTAGACTGGGCAGGGCCGCCGATGCGGAACAGGCGGTCGTGTCCCGGAGGGAGGCAGCGGCGCGCGCGCGCGGAATGATTCTCTCGCGCGGCGCCACTCCGGAGAGGGGAGGGGTCTGGTAGTCACCTCCGGCTCCTCCCGGGTGGAGGCCAGCAGGCGGTGGGTGCGGGGGCGCCCTTTGCCTGTATTACACGGGCCTCCACCAGCGTCGGACGGGAGTGGCCGGGTGTTCCCGGCCATTCCCGTAGCCCCCCAGTTAAATGGGGGGCATGCGGGGCCCGCCAACTAGGCGGGCATACGCCGGGAGGGCTGTGGAAGCAGAGGCTGTGCCAATTTCCCATAGCCCTCCCATCACGGCGTTGTGGGAACACCGCTGAGTTTTAGTGGGTATACTGTCGAGTGCGGATTTCGACAGGAGTCCCACATACCCCGTCTCGTCCCCCACGAGCGGGGATGCATAAAGCATTTCTCAGCGACAAAAAAAAAAAAAAAAAAAAAAAAAAAAAAGGTTAGGTTGGGGTGGGGTGCATGTTGAAGAGCCTCCTCGTGGCGCACCCTGGGCAACGTCGGCTCCAATTTCTCCCAGTGCGGTTTTGGGGGACAATTGGGGCTGGCGGCTAATCTTCAACAAGCGGGGAAAGGTCACGGTTCCAATCGCCGATCATGCTTGATGGTCGGTGAAGGGAACCGGGCTACAGAGGGCAGATACGCCCACTCCTCCTCTGCTTACAGAGGGAGGTGAGTGGGCGTAGACTGGGCACGGCCGCCGCTGCGGAATAGGCGGTCGTGTCCCGGGGGGAGGCAGCGGCGCCCGCGCGGGGAGATGATTCTCTCGCGTGGCGCCGCTCCGGAGAGGGGAGGGGTCGAGGAAGACGCCGGTCTGGTAGTCACCTCCGGCTCCTCCCGGGTGGAGGCCAGCAGGCGGTGGGTGCGGGGGCGCCCTTTGCCTGTATTGCACGGGCCTCCACCAGTGTCGGACGGGAGTGGCCGGGTGTTCCCGGCCATTCCCGTAGCCCCCCAGTTAAATGGGGGGCATGCGGGGCCCGCCCAATAGGCGGGCATACGCCGGGAGGGCTGTGGAAGCAGAGGCTGAGCCAATTTCCCATAGCCCTCCCATCACGGCGTTGTGGGAACACCGCTGAGTTTTAGTGGGTATACTGTCGAGTGCGGATTTCGACAGGAGTCCCACATACCCCGTCTCGTCCCCCACGAGCGGGGATGCATAAAGCATTTCTCAGCGACAAAAAAAAAAAAAAGGTTAGGTTGGGGTGCATGTTGAAGAGCCTCCTCGTGGCGCACCCTGGGCAACGTCGGCTCCAATTTCTCCCAGTGCGGTTTTGGGGGACAATTGGGGCTGGCGGCTAATCTTCAACAAGCGGGGAAAGGTCGCGGTTCCAATCGCCGATCATGCTTGATGGTCGGTGAAGGGAACCGGGCTACAGAGGGCAGATACGTCCACTCCTCCTCTGCTTACAGAGGGAGGTGAGTGGGCGTAGACTGGGCAGGGCCGCCGATGCGGAACAGGCGGTCGTGTCCCGGAGGGAGGCAGCGGCGCGCGCGCGCGGGATGATTCTCTCGCGCGGCGCCGCTCCGGAGAGGGGAGGGGTCGAGGAAGACGCCGGTCTGGTAGTCACCTCCGGCTCCTCCCGGGTGGAGGCCAGCAGGCGGTGGGTGCGGGGGCGCCCTTTGCCTGTATTGCACGGGCCTCCACCAGTGTCGGACGGGAGTGGCCGGGTGTTCCCGGCCATTCCCGTAGCCCCCCAGTCAAATGGGGGGCATGCGGGACCCGCCAACTAGGCGGGCATGCGCCGAGAGGGCTGTGGAAGTAGAGGCTGAGCCGATTTCCCATAGCCCTCCCATCACGGCGTTGTGGGAACACCGCTGAGTTTTAGTGGGTATACTGTCGAGTGCGGATTTCGACAGGAGTCCCACATACCCCGTCTCGTCCCCCCACGAGCGGGGATGCATAAAGCATTTCTCAGCGACAAAAAAAAAAAAAAAAAAAAAAAAAAAAAAAAAGGTTAGGTTAGGTTAGGTTGCCGGTGGGGTGCATGTTGAAGAGCCTCCTCGTGGCGCACCCTGGGCAACGTCGGCTCCAATTTCTCCCAGTGCGGTTTTGGGGGACAATTGGGGCTGGCGGCTAATCTTCAACAAGCGGGGAAAGGTCACGGTTCCAATCGCCGATCATGCTTGATGGTCGGTGAAGGGAACCGGGCTACTGAGGGCAGGTACGCCCACTCCTCCTCTGCTTACAGAGGGAGGTGAGTGGGCGTAGACTGGGCAGGGCCGCCGATGCGGAACAGGCGGTCATGTTCCGGAGGGACGCAGCGGCGCGCGCGCGGGGGGATGATTCTCTCGCGTGGCGCCGCTCCGGAGAGGGGAGGGGTCGAGGAAGACGCCGGTCTGGTAGTCACCTCCGGCTCCTCCCGGGTGGAGGCCAGCAGGCGGTGGGTGCGGGGGCGCCCTTTGCCTGTATTGCACGGGCCTCCACCAGTGTCGGACGGGAGTGGCCGGGTGTTCCCGGCCATTCCCGTAGCCCCCCCAGTTAAATGGGGGGCATGCGGGGCCCGCCAACTAGGCGGGCATGCGCCGGGAGGGCTGTGGAAGCAGAGGCTGAGCCAATTTCCCATAGCCCTCCCATCACGGCGTTGTGGGAACACCGCTGAGTTTTAGTGGGTATACTGTCGAGTGCGGTTTTCGACAGGAGTCCCACATACCCCGTCTCGTCCCCCACGAGCGGGGATGCATAAAGCATTTCTCAGCGACAAAAAAAAAAAAAAAAAAAAAAAAGGTTAGGTTGCCGGGAGGGCTGTGGAAGCAGAGGCTGAGCCAATTTCCCATAGCCCTCCCATCACGGCGTCGCGGGAACACCGCTGAGTTTTAGTGGGTATACTGCCACTCTGGCAGGGAGTCCCACATATCCCGTCTCGTCCCCCGACGAGCGGAGATGCGTAATGTCATTTCTCAGCGACAAAAAAAAAAAAAAAAAAAAAAAAAAAAAAGGTTAGGTTAGGTTAGGTTAGGTTGGGGGATCCCCCACAGCGCATACTTCCACGTAGTATCCCCTGGGCAACGCCGTGTCTGACCACCGTAACGGAGTGGCAGACCGGTGGCTAAAGTGCGCTGTGACTCACAGTTATCAATGCGGAAGACTGTGTGTTTAAATATGACGAAGAAACCCGTGCGGGACGCCTCCGGGCGTTTCAGTTTTAACCCGAATCGCCCTTCTCAGGGCGATCCAAACGGCCCTTCTCAGGGCCAACCCAACGGCCCTTCTCAGGGCCAACCCAACGGCCCTTCTCAGGGCCAACCCAACGGCCCTTCTCAGGGTCAATCCAAAGGCCCTTTTCAGGGCCACGCCGGTGACGCATTAGCGTCGAACGCTGACCGCGCACCATCTGCGGCCAGAGCAGACGAGTCGGACTCCGACGACTCAAATCTCGACACGTCGGCAGCTGAGAGCGACCGCCTCGAGCGAAAGAGAGCCTACCTGCGGCACGGGTCCGAGGGATCCTCGTCGGCTGGAGGCGGGGCGCAGAAGAAGTCGAAGTCCAAAAGGGCTTCGACTTCTTCAAAAGCAGGTGATACCCACGTTGTGGGTTTGGTTGACGCCGAGCGCCAGCTAAACCTCCTAAAACGGGCGCAACTCCAGCAGGACCTGGAGGAGAGGGTCGCTGCCAGAGAGCGCCAGGCGCAGGCCGCCCGGTCGAGGGCCGGCTATGGGGCATCCAGTGTCCTGTATGCTGGCCACTCCTTGGCGGAACTTGAGCGCATGGCGCGGGAGGACAGGGAGGAGGTCCTGGAGGTCGCCTCAAAGTCCTCCAACCTGAAGGGGACCTTCCAGAAGGCCCTTAAATGCCGGGCTGCCAGTCTGCATGGCATTGTGCAGGAGCTGGTGCAGCGGACGGCCACGGATGAGACGCGGCAACTGCAGGCGAAGGTGGATCGCCTGCAGGCGGAGGTCAGCCAGCTGCACCAGAAGCTGGCTGAGGTCACTGCTCGGCCTGCGCAATCAGCCCCTGGACCGGTGGTAGGAGGCTCCACCTCCTCCCCTCACAACCTTGAGGAGATACTCCGAAAGGTTGTCATGGAGGAGAGGGCCTTCACCAGAGCCTGCTTCGCAGGCATCGAGGACCGGCTCCTGCCGGAGAAGCGGCTCCGCCCGCCGCTAGCGGCGGATAAGGCACCACGCAGGGTGCCCGAACCTGCGCCTTTAGCAGGCCCGGCATCGGGTGCGCAGCCCCAGGCCCCGAAGCCCTCCAAGGGCAAAGGCGAGGGCAAGAGGACCAAGGCGGCTCCTCAAACCCTCACCATCAGCTCGGAGGGAGCGTCTGGGTCGGCTGCCACTCCAGCGGCAGCCCCCCAGAGCTCGCAGGAGGAAGACGCCCTTCTTCCCTCCACCACCCCGTCCAACCAGTCGTGGACGGAAGTGGTCAGGAGGGGAAAAGGGAAGGGAGGGCAAAAGTCGGCCCCCAAGCCCGCCGCGACTGCACCGGCAGTCAAAAGGGCTCCAGCTGGCGGGAGGAAGTTAGTTCCTCCCAAGACCGCGGCCGTCGTGGTGACCATCACCCCGGAGGCCGCGGAGCGGGGCGAGACGTACGAGTCCGTCCTAAGACGGGCTCGTACCAATGCTGATCCCTCCCAGCTGGGGATCAGCAAAATAACGTGCCGCCGAACCCTAACCGGAGCTCGAATTTTCGAGTTCTCGGGGGAACAGCGCGGCACAAACGCGGACCTCTTCGCAACGAAGTTGCAAGAGGTCATCGCCGACGCGGCAACGGTCGTCAGGCCCATCAAGACCGCAGCCTTGGAGGTGGCCGATCTGGACGATTCGGCCACCAAGGAGGATGTGGTGGCGGCCGTCGCGGCGGCTGGAGGCTGCGACGCTGGCGCGGTGAAGGCTGGAGCCATCAGGCTCGGCCGCCGCGGCATGGGCATCGTCCGCGTCGAGTGCCCAGTCGCCGCGGCTGGTGCCGCCCTTGCTGCGACCAAGGGACGGCTGCTTGTGGGGCTCAGCTCGGCTGTGGTCCGAGCACTTGAAGACCAGCCCTTGCGCTGCTTCAAGTGCTTCTCCTTCGGCCACACCCGAGCCACGTGTCCCTCCAAGGCCGACTGGGGAGACACGTGCTACCAGTGCGGGCAAGAGGGGCACAAGAGTGCCACTTGCCGCGCCACCACGCCACACTGCACGGCGTGTGCCGCCAGTGGCCGCCCCGCGGGCCACAGGATGACGGGCAGGAGCTGTAAGCCCCCCGTCAAGAAGGGCATAGTGCCGGCGCAGGTTCGACCTGTCGCCACCACCGCCGCCGCCGTCGTCGCCGCCACTGCAGCTCCAGCGGCGGTAGCTGAGGAGGAGGGTGCCATGTCGGAATAATGCAGGATTCCGACTACCGCATCCTCCAGGCGAACACCAACCACTGCAGAGCGGCCCAGGACCTGGCAGTGCAGGTCATGGCCGAGTGGTTGGTGAACGTAGCGGTGGTCGCCGAGCCCTACTCGATCCCCAGCAGCTGGCTGGGTGACGAGGACGACTCGGTGGCACTAGCGGCGCGGTCTTCCACAGACTCCCCTCCCCTCTCGCTATTAGAGAGGGGACCGGGATACGTGGCCGCCGCGTGGGGAGAGGTAGCCCTCGTGGGGGTATATTTCTCCCCAAACCGCCCTCTCCAGGACTTTGAGAATTATCTCGGAGTCCTGGCCGCCGTGGTCGGCAGGGCGGCGCCGCGTCAGGTCTCCGTGCTGGGAGACCTGAATGCCAAGTCGGTGACCTGGGGCAACCGGGCCACCGACGCTCGCGGGCGGGCGGTGGAGATGTGGGCAGCCTCCTCTGGACTCTCCCTCTTGAACAGAGGAAGCGTCCAGACATGCGTGCGGCGTCAGGGTGGCTCAGTAGTGGACGTCACTTTCGCCACCCCTGGGTTAGCCGCGCGCGTGCTGAACTGGCGGGTGGACCTGGTGGAGACTATGTCGGACCACCGCTACGTGCGGTTCGACATCTCCGCCAGTGGCCCCGGAGCGGTGCAGCCCCTCTCGGGGCGATCACCGTTTCCGCGGTGGGCTCTCACCCGCCTGGACAGGGAGGCAGCGGCGGAGGCGGCGTTCATCCAGGACTGGCTGTCGCCTCCTACCACCGGCCTGGATGTGGACACCATAGCGGGCCAGCTGAGGGAGTCTCTGACCGAGGTGTGCAACTCCAGCATGCCCCGGTCTCGCCGCCCGACTCCCCGCCGCGCCGTCTATTGGTGGTCGGAGGAGCTGGCGGGGCTCAGAACCGCCTGCGTGGCGGCCAAGAGGGCCTACACGCGGAGTCGGCGGCGGCGTCGACGCAACCGGCCCGACGAGGACCGCCTCTACGAGGTGCACGTGGAGGCTAAAATGGGCCTCGATCGGGCCATCGCCGCCGCTAAAGACTCGGCGAGAGCCGAGCTGCTGGAGGGTCTCGACAACGACCCTTACGGGAGACCGTATAAGGCGGCGCGCAACAAATTGCGCCCCTTTGGTCCCCCGGTTGTCGAGACCCTGGAGCCCACATTTCTGGATGGGGTGGTTCAGTCCCTGTTTCCGTGCAGGGACAACTTCACCCCGCCAGTGATGTGTGGAGCCCCGCTGGAGGAGGAGGAGGAGGAAGAGGAGGCTCCCTCTCCTGTCACGGAGTCGGAACTTGGCGCGGCGATTGTGCATATCCGCGCCAAGAAGACGGCTCCGGGCCCCGACGGTGTCCCGGCGAGGGTGGTGGCAATTGCCGCCACCCAAATGGAGGAGCGGTTTCGGGACCTCTTCAGCGCATGCCTTGCGTCTGGAAGGTTCCCGAAACCATGGAAGGAGGGGCAGTTGTGCCTCCTTCGCAAGGAGGGCCGCCCTGCAGACTCCCCCTCGGCATACCGGCCCATCGTTCTGCTCGATGAGGTCGGAAAAATGTTCGAGGGGATAATCGCTGCCCGCCTAAAGGGCCATATGCGGCGTATCGGGCCGGACTTGTCGGACGCTCAGTTCGGTTTTCGGGCTGAGCGTTCGACGGTGGACGCACTGGCCTGCCTTAAGAGGCAGGTGAAGGAGGCGATGGATGTGGGGGACGGATTGTTGGCGGTGTCATTCGACATAGCCAACGCCTTCAACTCTGTTCCCCACAGCACCATCCTAGAGGCACTCCGATTCCACGGGGTGCCTCGATATATGCGGCGTCTACTGGCCAGCTACCTGGAGGATCGGGCGATCGTCCTCGTGAACAGGGCTGGCCAAGTCCGGCGGTACGCAGTCGAGGCCGGCGTTCCACAGGGGTCAGTCCTGGGACCTCTCCTCTGGAACGTCGGCTACGACTGGCTCTTGCGGGGAACTCTCCTCCGAGGTACGAGTGTCGTCTGCTACGCGGATGACACTCTCCTCACCGCCCGGGGGGAGAGTTTCAGGGAGGCGGCCAACTTGGCCTCGGCGGGCGGATCCTTGGTCGCAGGGAGGATCCGCCGCCTAGGATTGACGGTGGCGCTGCACAAGACCGAGGCTGTGTTCTTCCACGGGCCTCGGCAGCGCCAACCACCAGACGCCCACATATTTGTGGAGGGCGTCCGAATCGAGGTGAAGGCCCAGATGAAATATCTGGGCCTTGTACTCGACAGCAGGTGGCGTTTCGGCCCGCATTTTAGCGGGCTGTCGACGCGCCTGCTGAAGACTGCGGGCGCCCTCTCGTGGCTGCTCCCCAATTTGGGGGGGCCCAGCGCGCGATGCCGGCAACTCTACGCCGGCATCTTGAGGAGCATGGCCCTTTACGGGGCCCCTATCTGGGAGGACTCCCTCCAAAGGCGGGAGAACGCCGCCGCCTTGCGGGCCCCCCAAAGGGCCATAGCCCAGCGGGTGTCGCGGGCCTACCGCACGGTGGGTTTCGCGGCAGCGTGTGCTCTGGCTGGCACCCCTCCTTGGGAACTCGAGGCGTGGGTGCTCGCCAGAGTATACGAATGGACGGCGGGGCGGAGGGCGAGAGGAGAACGCCCCGCCCCGGAAGAGCGGGAGGCCGTCCGGCGGGAGGCGAGGGACGCCATCGTCGTCCATTGGACGAGGGACCTCGCCACCGCAGCCTTCGGCCGCCAAACCCTCGACGCGATCGGGCCGGTCCTGCCAGACTGGCTCGATCGGTCGCATGGGTTCCTCTCGTTCCGTCTGGTGCAGGTGCTGTCCGGACACGGTTGTTTCGGATCGTACCTGCACCGAATCGGACGGGAGGAGACACCGTCGTGCCACGACTGCGGTGCGGCGGAGGACGCGGCGCAGCACACCCTCGCGGTGTGCCCGTCGTGGTCCGAGCCGCGCCGCAGTCTCACTGCGGTGATCGGACCGGACCTCTCACTCCCCGGTTTGGTCAACGCCATGCTGGGCGATGAGAGGTCCTGGGCGGCAGTGGCCTCCTTCTGCGAACACGTCATGTCCCAGAAGGAGGCGGCGGAGCGCGCGCGGGAGGACGATCCTCACGCGGCGGCGCTCCGAAGACGGAGGAGGGGTCGGAGAAGACGTCAGTATGACGGCCATCAGCGACTCCTCCCCGGTGGAGGCCAGCAGGCAACGGGTGCGGGGGCACCCTTGCCTGTATTGCACGGGCCTCCACCAGTGTCGGACGGGAATGGCCAGGTGTTCCCGGCCATTCCCGTAGCCCCCCAGACTGGGGGGCATGCGGGGCCCGCCAGCTAGGCGGGCATACGCCGGGAGGGCTGTGGAAGCAGAGGCTGAGCCAATTTCCCATAGCCCTCCCATCACGGCGTCGCGGGAACACCGCTGAGTTTTAGTGGGTATACTGCCACTCTGGCAGGGAGTCCCACATACTCTGTCTCGTCCCCCGACGAGCGGAGATGCGTAATGTCATTTCTCAGCGACAAAAAAAAAAAAAAAAAAAAAAAAGGTTAGGTTAGGTTGGGGGACCACCCCACAGTGCTTGCGTCCACGTCGCGTCCCCTGGGCAACGACCCGGTTCTGACCACCGTAACGGAGTGGCAGACCGGTGTTCGGCTAAAGTGCACTGTGCAGTCGTAGCGTATTTTATCCTATTATCCAATTTTATTTCATGTCGGCATCTACGACACCTGCGGAGGCTATGCCAAAGCAATTGAGGACCGCCTCCGGGCGTTTTAAAAAAGGCTCTTCTCAGGGCCAACCAAAAGGCCCTTCTCAGGGCCAAGCAAAAGGCCCTTCTCAGGGCCAACCAAAAGGCCCTTCTCAGGGCCTCCCAAAAGGCCCTTCTCAGGGCCAACCAAAAGGCCCTTCTCAGGGCCAATCTGAGGGTGCCTCGGCATCAGAGGCTAGCCGCGCGCAGTCTGCGACTAGCTTCTATAGCTCGGCGGGCGAGTTGCTGGACTCCGACGACGAGTCCATCATGTCGTGTGGTTCGGCGAATGCTCGCCGGGACACAATGAAGCGGGCTTATCAGCGGAAGGGGTCTGGGGGTTCCTCGGACACTGCGTCACAGCCGAGGGCCAAGAGGCCGGTGTCTGACACCCACGACGTGGGTCTGGCAGAAGCCCAACGCCAGTTGGACCTGTCGCGGCGGGCGCAGGTCCAGCAAGACCTGGAGGAGCGGGTTGCGGCCACGGAGCAACGGACGCACGCCGCCCGGGCCAAGTCCGGGTACGGCGCGTCCCGCGTCCACTATGCGGACCACTCCCTTGCGGAGCTGCAGCTGATGGCTGAGGAGGACGAAGAGGAGATAGTGGCAGTCGCCTCTAAGTCCTCCAATCTTAAAGGGACTTTCCAAAAGTCCCTTAAATGTAGGGCCGCGAGCATGCGCGGCATAGTCGGGGAGCTGGTGCAGCGGAAGGCTACCGACGAAACGCGGCAACTGCAGGCGAAAGTCGATCGCCTGCAGTCAGAGGTCAGCCAGCTTCATCTGAAGCTGGCTGAAGCCACGGCCCGGCCAAACACTAAGGTATCCGAGCCGAGACCAGCGGCTGAGGCCCCGCCCTCCAACCTTGAGGACGTAATCCGCAAGGTAGTAATGGAGGAAAGGGCCTTCACGAGAGCCTGTCTTGCGGGCATCGAGGACAGGCTCTTGCCGGAGAGACGCCTGCGACCGCCGCTCGCGGCAGACAGTAGGCCACGCCAGCCAGAGCTGTCCTCCCAGGACGCCCATCTTCCGTCCACCACCCCATCCAACCAGCAGGGGTGGACGAAGGTGAAAAAGGGCAAAAAGAAGTCCAAGACGGTGGCTGCCCCTGCCACCCCCGCCACCATCCCTCCCGGCCCACCTCAGAAAACAGGCAAGGGAAAGGGGAAGGGAAAGACGTCGGCCCCGAAGCCCAACGCCGCTGCTCCCGCTGCTGCTCCTGCAGCTAATGGGGCCCCCGCCGCCAAGTCAAAGAGGAAGCTGGTTCCTCCGAAGACCGCAGCCGTAGTGGTGACGCTCACCGCTGAGGCTGTGGAGCGGGGGGAGACGTACGCGTCCGTAATGATGCGGGCGCGTGCCAACGCCGATCCCACCCAGCTGGGGATCGGCACAGTCTCCTGCCGCCGGACCCAGGCCGGGGCTCGAATGTTCGAGTTCCCGGGGGCTCAGGGCGGCGCCAACGCGGACCTCTTCGCAACCAAGCTGCGAGAGGTCATCGCCGACGCGGCCAAGGTCACCAGGCCCGTAAAGTCTGTGGCCTTGGAGGTGACCGACCTCGACGACTCGGTCACCAAAGAGGAGGTGGTGGCGGCGGTCGCTGCGATGGGGGGCTGTGGCGTCACAGCGGTGCAAGGTCGGGCCATTAGGCCCGGGCGCGGCGGCATGGGCACCATTCGCCTCGAGTGCCCAGTCGCCGCAGCTGTAGCCGTCCTAGCCAAGGGACGGCTGACTGTCGGGTTCAGCTCGGGTGTAGTCCGGGCACTTGCAGCCCAGCCTCTGCGCTGCTACAAGTGTCTTGGAGTCGGACACACTCGGGCCCTTTGTCCGTCCGAGGTCGACAGGGCGGACAAATGCTTCCGCTGTGGCAAGGAAGGCCACAAGTCGGCCTCCTGCGAGGCCGTCACGCCGCACTGTGCGGTGTGTGCCGCCAGTGGCTGCCCGGCAGGCCACGTGATGATGGGGAGGAAGTGCAATCCTCCCCATAAGAAGGGCAAAGCGCAGGCGCTGATCCGGCCTGTCGCTGCCACCGTTGCCGTCCCTGAGGCTGGGACATCGGCGGCGGTTGTGGAAGGGGGTGCGATGTCTGTCGATGGATAGTTCGGTCAAGCATCGCATCCTCCAGGCGAACACCAACCACTGCAGAGCGGCCCAGGATCTGCTGATGCAGACCATGGCCGAGTGGTTGGTGGACGTGGCGGCCGTCGCCGAGCCGTATTCAGTCCCTGGCCGTTGGCTGGGCGATCGGGACGGCTTGGTGGCATTGGTGACGCGGTCTTCCACGGACTCCCCTCCCCTCTCGCTCTTAGAGAGGGGACCGGGATACGTGGCCGCCGCGTGGGGAGAATTAGCCCTGGTGGGCGTCTATTTCTCCCCGAACCGCCCTCTCTCGGATTTCGAGAACTTTCTCGAAATCCTCACCGCGGTGGTCGGGAGGGCGGCGCCACGCCAGGTCGCCGTACTGGGTGACCTGAACGCCAAGTCGACGGCCTGGGGCAACCCGGCCGGGTCCTGCAACGTCCGGGGACGCGCCGTGGAGTTTTGGGCGGCGTCGTGCGGTGTGTCCCTCCTGAACAGAGGGACCGTCCACACGTGTGTGCGGCAACGGGGAGGATCAGTGGTCGACGTATCGTTTGCCACCCCCGTGCTAGCCGCCCACGTCGTGAACTGGCGGGTGGAGATGGTGGAGACCTTGTCGGACCACCGATATGTGCGGTTCGACATCAGCTCCACCCAGAGCTCCCGGGGAATTGCTCCAGGCTCGGGCCAATCTGCGTTCCCACGGTGGGCTCTCACCCGCCTGGACCGAGAGGCTGCGGAGGAGGCGGCGTTCGTCCAGGACTGGCTCGCACCTCCTGTCGAGGTCCTGGACGTGGACGCCGCAGCGGCTCAGCTGAGGAGGTCGCTGACCGAGGTGTGCAACTCCAGCATGCCCCGGTCTCGCCGCCCAGCTCCCCGCCGCGCCGTCTATTGGTGGTCGGAGGAACTGGCGGGGCTCCGAACCGCCTGCGTGGCAGCCAGGAGGGCCTACACGCGGAGTCGAAGGCGCAGGCACCGAGACCCCACCAACGAGGAGGCCCTCTATGCCGCGTACGTTGACGCAAAGACTGTCCTCAAGTCGGCAATGCGCGCGGCCGAAGATTCGGCGAGAGCCGAGATGTTAGAGGGTCTCGACAGGGACCCATTTGGAAGACCATACAAGGCGGCGCGGAATAAACTGCGCCCCTGTGGTCTTCCACTGACGGAGACCCTCGAGCCGGCACTGCTGGACGGGGTGGTCCGGTCCCTGTTTCCGTCCAGGACCGACTTCACCCCGCCAGTGATGGATCCCCCGCGGGAGGCGGCTCCGCCGGAGGAGGAGGTCCCACCGGTTACGGCGGTGGAACTTTGCGCGGGGACTCTACACCTCCGCGCAAAGAACACAGCCCCAGGGCCGGACGGCGTTCCCGCACGGGTGGTGGCCATCGCCGCCTTACAGATGGAGGAGAGGTTTCGGGACCTGTTCAGCGCGTGTTTTACGACTGGGAGGTTCCCGAAACCTTGGAAGGAGGGGCGGCTATGCCTGCTCCGAAAGGAGGGACGCCCGGCGGACTCCCCCTCGGCTTACCGGCCCATCGTCTTGCTCGATGAGGTCGGTAAGTTGTTTGAGGGGATAATCGCCGACCGGCTAAAGAGCCTGCTGAGGACGGTGGGGCCGGACCTGTCGGACGCCCAATTCGGTTTCCGACGGGGTCGTTCGACGGTCGACGCGCTGGCCCTACTCAAGGGCCAGGTGAGGGAGGCCGTGGAGGCGGGCGACGGAGTGTTGGCGGTGTCATTCGACATAGCCAACGCCTTCAACTCCGTCCCCCACTCGACAATCTTGGAGGCGCTCCGGTACCACGGAGTGCCTCAGTACCTGCGCCGACTCTTGGCCAGCTACTTGGAGGACCGGGTGGTCCTCCTCGCAGACAAAACGGCCACAGTGAGGCGATACGGCGCAGAGTCTGGTGTTCCACAGGGGTCGGTCCTAGGACCACTGCTGTGGAACATTGGATTCGACTGGCTACTGCGGGGAACCCTCCTCCGTGGCACGAGCGTCATCTGTTACGCGGATGACACCCTCCTCGTCGCCCGGGGGAGAGACTTCAGGGAGGCGGCCAGTCTGGCCTCTGCCGGCGGATCCTTAGTGGCAGGAAGGATTCGCCGCCTCGGACTGAAGGTTGCGCTGCACAAAACCGAGGCCGTGTATTTTCACGGTCCACGGCAGCGCATCCCTCCCGACGGCCACATTATAGTGGAGGGCGTCAGGATCGAGGTCAAGGCCCAGATGAAGTACTTGGGCCTTGTCCTCGACAGCAGGTGGCGCTTCGGCCCACACTTTAGCGGGCTGTCGACGCGCCTGCTGAAGGCCGCGAACGCCTTGTCGTGGCTCCTCCCGAATCTGGGGGGTCCGAAGGCGCGATGCCGGCGCTTGTATGCCGGCATCCTCAGGAGCATGGCCCTTTACGGGGCCCCAATCTGGGCAGACTCCCTCCACAGACGGGAGAACGCCACGGCCATCCGCAGGCCCCAAAGGGCCATTGCACTGCGGGTGGCGAGGGCCTACCGCTCGGTGGGCTTCTCTGCGGCGTGCGCTCTGGCCGGCACCCCTCCTTGGGAGCTCGAGGCGTGGGTGCTGACCAGAGTGTACGAATGGACGGCGCGCCGCAAGGCGCTCGGGGAGCCCCCCGTCGCAGAAGAACGGGAGGCCGTGCGGCAAGAGGCGAAGGACGCAATCGTCCATCATTGGACGGAGGACCTCGCCACTGCCGCATTCGGCCGCCGAACACTGGACGCGCTCGGGCCAGTCCTGAAGGATTGGCTCGAGCGGTCCCACGGTTTCCTCTCTTTCCGTCTGGTGCAGGTGTTGTCCGGCCACGGGTGCTTCGGATCGCACCTGCATCGGATCCAAAGGGAGGAGACCCCGTCGTGCCACGACTGTGGCGCGGCGGAGGACACGGCGCAGCACACCCTCGAGGTGTGCCCAGCCTGGTCCGAGCTGCGCCACACACTGGTCGCAGCAGTCGGGCAGGACCTCTCGCTTCCCGGCGTCGTCAACTCGATGCTGGAAAGCGAGGGGGCCTGGGCAGCGGTCGCCTCCTTCTGCGAAGAGGTAATGTCACAGAAGGAGGCGGCGGAGCGCGTGCGGGAGGAAGACCCTCTCGCGGCGCCGCTCCGCAGGCGAAGACGGGGCGTGAGACGGCGGTTGTATGATCGTCGTCACGCGCCTCCAGGTGGTGAACAGCGGGAGACAGGCGCGGGGGCGCCTTCTACTGC
Organism: Brachylomia viminalis; assembly: GCA_937001585.2. Taxonomy (NCBI): domain Eukaryota; kingdom Metazoa; phylum Arthropoda; class Insecta; order Lepidoptera; family Noctuidae; genus Brachylomia; species Brachylomia viminalis. The sequence continues at coordinate 27,486,325 of OW443304.2, forward strand.
ATTGCACTGTTCACCACCCACGTCGTCAGTCATTCCTGGGCCCCTCCCCCCCGACGGGAGGGGCCCGCCGGGCCCGCCGTAAAGGCGGGCGGTCGTCGGCGGGGGGCAGGATGGAAAGGCTCTGCCGATTCCCAGTCCCCCTCCACTCAGACGATGCGGGAATGCCGCTGGGTTGTTTAGTGGGTATACCGGTTCTACCGGGGAGTCCCACATACCCCACCCGTCCCCCGATGGGTGGGCATGCGTAATGCATTTTTCCCAGCGCAAACAAAAAAAAAAAAAAAAAAAAAGGTTAGGTTAGGTTAGGTTAGGTTGGGGTGGGGTGCATGTTGAAGAGCCTCCTCGTGGCGCACCCTGGGCAACGTCGGCTCCAATTTCTCCCAGTGCGGTTTTGGGGGACAATTGGGGCTGGCGGCTAATCTTCAACAAGCGGAGAAAGGTCACGGTTCCAATCGCCGATCATGCTTGATGGTCGGTGAAGGGAACCGGGCTACAGAGGGCAGATACGCCCACTCCTCCTCTGCTTACAGAGGGAGGTGAGTGGGCGTAGACTGGGCACGGCCGCCGATGCGGAATAGGCGGTCGTATCCCGGAGGGAGGCAGCGGCGCCCGCGCGGGGGGATGATTCTCTCGCGTGGCGCCGCTCCGGAGAGGGGAGGGGTCGAGGAAGACGCCGGTCTGGTAGTCACCTCCGGCTCCTCCCGGGTGGAGGCCAGCAGGCGGTGGGTGCGGGGGCGCCCTTTGCCTGTATTGCACGGGCCTCCACCAGTGTCGGACGGGAATGGCCAGGTGTTCCCGGCCATTCCCGTAGCCCCCCAGTTAAATGGGGGGCATGCGGGGCCCGCCAGCTAGGCGGGCATACGCCGGGAGGGCTGTGGAAGCAGAGGCTGAGCCAATTTCCCATAGCCCTCCCATCACGGCGTCGCGGGAACACCGCTGAGTTTTAGTGGGTATACTGTCGAGTGCGGTTTTCGACAGGAGTCCCACATACCCCGTCTCGTCCCCCACGAGCGGGGATGCATAAAGCATTTCTCAGCGACAAAAAAAAAAAAAAAAAAAAAAAAAAAAAAAAAAAAAAAAAAAAAAAAAAAAGGTTAGGTTGGGGTGCATGTTGAAGAGCCTCCTCGTGGCGCACCCTGGGCAACGTCGGCTCCAATTTCTCCTAGTGCGGTTTTGGGGGACAATTGGGGCTGGCGGCTAATCTTCAACAAGCGGGGAAAGGTCACGGTTCCAATCGCCGATCATGCTTGATGGTCGGTGACGGGAACCGGGCTACAGAGGGCAGATACGCCCACTCCTCCTCTGCTTACAGAGGGAGGTGAGTGGGCGTAGACTGGGCACGGCCGCCGCTGCGGAATAGGCGGTCGTGTCCCGGGGGGAGGCAGCGGCGCCCGCGCGGGGGGATGATTCTCTCGCGTGGCGCCGCTCCGGAGAGGGGAGGGGTCGAGGAAGACGCCGGTCTGGTAGTCACCTCCGACTCCTCCCGGGTGGAGGCCAGCAGGCGGTGGGTGCGGGGGCGCCCTTTGCCTGTATTGCACGGGCCTCCACCAGTGTCGGACGGGAGTGGCCGGGTGTTCCCGGCCATTCCCGTAGCCCCCCAGTTAAATGGGGGGCATGCGGGGCCCGCCCAATAGGCGGGCATACGCCGGGAGGGCTGTGGAAGCAGAGGCTGAGCCAATTTCCCATAGCCCTCCCATCACGGCGTTGTGGGAACACCGCTGAGTTTTAGTGGGTATACTGTCGAGTGCGGATTTCGACAGGAGTCCCACATACCCCGTCTCGTCCCCCACGAGCGGGGATGCATAAAGCATTTCTCAGCGACAAAAAAAAAAAAAAAAAAAAAAAAAAAAAAAAAAAAAAAAAAAGGTTAGGTTAGGTTAGGTTAGGATTGACGGTGGCGCTGCACAAGACCGAGGCTGTGTTCTTCCACGGGCCTCGGCAGCGCCAACCACCAGACGCCCACATATTTGTGGAGGGCGTCCGAATCGAGGTGAAGGCCCAGATGAAATATCTGGGCCTTGTACTCGACAGCAGGTGGCGTTTCGGCCCGCATTTTAGCGGGCTGTCGACGCGCCTGCTGAAGACTGCGGGCGCCCTCTCGTGGCTGCTCCCCAATTTGGGGGGGCCCAGCGCGCGATGCCGGCAACTCTACGCCGGCATCTTGAGGAGTATGGCCCTCTACGGGGCCCCAATCTGGGAGGACTCCCTCCAAAGGCGGGAGAACGCCGCGGCCTTGCGGGCCCCCCAAAGGGCCATAGCTCAGCGGGTGTCGCGGGCCTACCGCACGGTGGGCTTCGCGGCAGCGTGTGCTCTGGCTGGCACCCCTCCTTGGGAACTCGAGGCGTGGGTGCTCGCCAGAGTATACGAATGGACGGCGGGGCGGAGGGCGAGAGGAGAACGCCCCGCCCCGGAAGAGCGGGAGGCCGTCCGGCGGGAGGCGAGGGACGCCATCGTCGTCCATTGGACGAGGGACCTCGCCACCGCAGCTTTCGGCCGCCGAACCCTCGACGCGATCGGGCCGGTCCTGCGAGACTGGCTCGATCGGTCGCACGGGTTCCTCTCGTTCCGTCTGGTGCAGGTGCTGTCCGGACACGGTTGTTTCGGATCGTACCTGCGCCGAATCGGACGGGAGGAGACATCGTCGTGCCACGACTGCGGTGCGGCGGAGGACAAGGCGCAGCACACCCTCGCGGTGTGCCCGTCGTGGTCCGAGCCGCGCCGCGGTCTCACTTCGGTGATCGGACCGGACCTCTCACTCCCCGGTTTGGTCAACGCCATGCTGGGCGATGAGAGGTCCTGGGCGGCAGTGGCCTCCTTCTGCGAACACGTCATGTCCCAGAAGGAGGCGGCGGAGCGCGCGCGGGAGGACGACCCTCACGCGGCGGCGCTCCGAAGACGGAGGAGGGGTCGGAGAAGACGTCAGTATGACGGCCATCACCGACTCCTCCCCGGTGGAGGCCAGCAGGCAACGGGTGCGGGGGCACCCTTGCCTGTATTGCACGGGCCTCCACCAGTGTCGGACGGGAATGGCCAGGTGTTCCCGGCCATTCCCGTAGCCCCCCCGGCAGGGGGGCATGCGGGGCCCGCCAGCTAGGCGGGCATACGCCGGGAGGGCTGTGGAAGCAGAGGCTGAGCCAATTTCCCATAGCCCTCCCATCACGGCGTCGCGGGAACACCGCTGAGTTTTAGTGGGTATACTGCCACTCTGGCAGGGAGTCCCACATACTCCGTCTCGTCCCCCGACGAGCGGAGATGCGTAATGTCATTTCTCAGCGACAAAAAAAAAAAAAAAAAAAAAAAAAAAAAAAAAAAAAAAAAAAAAAAAAAAAAAAAAAAAAAAAAAAAAAAGGTTAGGTTAGGTTAGGTTAGGTTAATCCGGGGTGCATGTTGAAGAGCCTCCTCGTGGCGCACCCTGGGCAACGTCGGCTCCAATTTCTCCCAGTGCGGTTTTGGTGGACAATTGGGGCTGGCGGCTAATCTTCAACAAGCGGGGAAAGGTCACGGTTCCAATCACCGATCATGCTTGATGGTCGGTGAAGGGAACCGGGCTACAGAGGGTACGCCCACTCCTCCTCTGCTTACAGAGGGAGGTGAGTGGGCGTAGACTGGGCAGGGCCGCCGATGCGGAACAGGCGGTCGTGTCCCGGAGGGAGGCAGTGGCGCGCGCGCGGGGGATGATTCTCTCGCGCGGCGCCGCTCCGGAGAGGGGAGGGGTCGAAGAAGACGCCGGTCTGGTAGTCACCTCCGGCTCCTCCCGGGTGGAGGCCAGCAGGCGGTGGGTGCGGGGGCGCCCTTTGCCTGTATTGCACGGGCCTCCACCAGCGTCGGACGGGAGTGGCCGGGTGTTCCTGGCCATTCCCGTAGCCCCCCAGTTAAATGGGGGGCATGCGGGGCCCGCCAAGTAGGCGGGCATGCGCCGGGAGGGCTGTGGAAGTAGAGGCTGAGCCAATTTCCCATAGCCCTCCCATCACGGCGTTGTGGGAACACCGCTGAGTTTTAGTGGGTATACTGTCGAGTGCGGATTTCGACAGGAGTCCCACATACCCTGTCTCGTCCCCCACGAGCGGGGATGCATAAAGCATTTCTCAGCGACAAAAAAAAAAAAAAAAAAAAAAAAAAAAAGGTTAGGTTAATCCGAGGGTGCCTCGGCATCAGAGGCTAGCCGCGCGCCGTCTGCGACTAGCTTCTATAGCTCGGCGGGCGAGTTGCTGGACTCCGACAACGAGTCCATCATGTCATGTGGTTCGGCGATTAGTCGCCGAGACTCGAAAAAGCGGGCATATCAGAGGAAGGGGTCTGGGGGTTCCTCGGACACGGCGTCACAGCCGAGGGCCAAGAGGCCGGTGTCTGACACCCACGACGTGGGTCTGGCAGAAGCCCAACGCCAGTTGGACCTGTCTCGGCGGGCGCAGGTCCAACAAGACCTGGAGGAGCGGGTTGCGGCCACGGAGCAACGGACGCACGCCGCCCGGGCCAAGTCCGGGTACGGCGCGTCCCGCGTCCACTATGCGGACCACTCCCTTGCGGAGCTGCAGCTGATGGCTGAGGAGGACGAAGAGGAGATAGTGGCAGTCGCCTCTAAGTCCTCTAATCTTAAAGGAACTTTCCAAAAGTCCCTTAAATGTAGGGCCGCGAGCATGCGCGGCATCGTCGGGGAGCTGGTGCAGCGAAAGGCTACCGACGAAACGCGGCAACTGCAGGCGAAAGTCGATCGCCTGCAGTCAGAGGTCAGCCAGCTTCATCTGAAGCTGGCTGAAGCGACGGCCCGGCCGAACAAAAACATGTCCGAGCCGAGACCAGCGGCTGAGGCCCCGCCCTCCAACCTTGAGGATGTAATCCGCAAGGTCGTAATGGAGGAAAGGGCCTTCACGAGAGCCTGTCTTGCGGGCATAGAGGACAGGCTCTTGCCGGAGAAACGCCTGCGACCGCCGCTCGCGGCGGACAGTAGGCCACGCCAGCCTGAGCTGTCCTCCCAGGACGCCCACCTTCCGTCCACCACCCCATCGAACCAGCAAGGGTGGACGAAGGTGAAAAAGGGCAAAAAGAAGGCCAAGACGGTGGCTGCCCCTGCCACCCCCGCCACCACCCCTCCCGGCCCGCCTCAGAAAACAGGCAAGGGAAAGGGGAAGGGGAAGACGTCGGCCCCGAAGCCCAACGCCGCTGCTCCCGCTGCTGCTCCTGCAGCTAATGGGGCCCCCGCCGCCAAGTCAAAGAGGAAGCTGGTTCCTCCGAAGACCGCAGCCGTAGTGGTGACGCTCACCGCTGAGGCTGTGGAGCGGGGGGAGACGTACGCGTCCGTAATGATGCGGGCGCGTGCCAACGCCGATCCCACCCAGCTGGGGATCGGCACAGTATCCTGCCGCCGGACCCAGGCCGGGGCTCGAATGTTCGAGTTCCCGGGGGCTCAGGGCGGCGCCAACGCGGACCTCTTCGCTACCAAGCTCCGAGAGGTCATCGCCGACGCGGCCAAGGTCACCAGGCCCGTAAAGTCTGTGGCCTTGGAGGTGACCGACCTCGACGACTCGGTCACCAAAGAGGAGGTAGTCGCGGCGGTCGCAGCGATGGGGGGCTGTGGCGTCACAGCGGTGCAAGGACGGGCCATCAGGCCCGGCCGCGGCGGCATGGGCACCATTCGCCTCGAGTGCCCAGTCGCCGCAGCTGTAGCCGTCCTAGCCAAGGGACGGCTGACTGTCGGGTTCAGCTCGGGTGTAGTCCGGGCACTTGCAGCCCAGCCTCTGCGCTGCTACAAGTGTCTTGGAGTCGGACACACTCGGGCCCTTTGTCCGTCCGAGGTCGACAGGGCGGACAAATGCTTCCGCTGTGGCAAGGAAGGCCACAAGTCGGCCTCCTGCGAGGCCGTCACGCCGCACTGTGCGGTGTGTGCCGCCAGTGGCTGCCCGGCAGGCCACGTGATGATGGGGAGGAAGTGCAATCCTCCCCCTAAGAAGGGCAAAGCGCAGGCGCTGATCCGGCCTGTCGCTGCCACCGTTGCCGTCCCTGAGGCTGGGACATCGGCGGCGGTTGTGGAGGGGGGTGCGATGTCTGTCGATGGATAGTTCGGTCAAGCATCGCATCCTCCAGGCGAACACCAACCACTGCAGAGCGGCCCAGGATCTGCTGATGCAGACCATGGCCGAGTGGTTGGTGGACGTGGCGGCCGTCGCCGAGCCGTATTCAGTCCCTGGCCGTTGGCTGGGCGATCGGGACGGCTTGGTGGCATTGGTGACGCGGTCTTCCACGGACTCCCCTCCCCTCTCGCTCTTAGAGAGGGGACCGGGATACGTGGCCGCCGCGTGGGGAGAATTAGCCCTGGTGGGCGTCTATTTCTCCCCGAACCGCCCTCTCTCGGATTTCGAGAACTTTCTCGAAATCCTCACCGCGGTGGTCGGGAGGGCGGCGCCACGCCAGGTCGCCGTACTGGGTGACCTGAACGCCAAGTCGACGGCCTGGGGCAACCCGGCCGGGTCCTGCAACGTCCGGGGACGCGCCGTTGAGTTTTGGGCGGCGTCGTGCGGTGTGTCCCTCCTGAACAGAGGGACCGTTCACACGTGTGTGCGGCAACGGGGAGGATCAGTGGTCGACGTCTCGTTTGCCACCCCTGTGCTAGCCGCCCACGTCGTGAACTGGCGGGTGGAGATGGTGGAGACCTTGTCGGACCACCGATATGTGCGGTTCGACATCAGCTCCACCCAGAGCCCCCGGGGAATTGCTCCAGGCTTGGGCCAATCCGCGTTCCCACGGTGGGCTCTCACCCGCCTGGACCGAGAGGCTGCGGAGGAGGCGGCGTTCATCCAGGACTGGCTCGCGCCTCCTGTCGAGGTCCTGGACGTGGACGCCGCAGCGGTTCAGCTGAGGAGGTCCCTGACCGAGGTGTGCAACTCCAGCATGCCCCGGTCTCGCCGCCCAGCTCCCCGCCGCGCTGTCTATTGGTGGTCGGAGGAACTGGCGGGGCTCCGAACCGCCTGCGTGGCGGCCAGGAGGGCCTACACGCGGAGTCGAAGGCGCAGGCACCGAGACCCCACCAACGAGGAGGCCCTCTATGCCACGTACGTCGACGCCAAGACGGTCTTGAAGTCGGCTATGCGCGCGGCCGAAGATTCGGCGAGAGCCGAAATGTTGGAGGGTCTCGACAGGGACCCATTTGGAAGACCATACAAGGCGGCGCGGAATAAACTGCGCCCCTGTGGTCTTCCACTGACGGAGACCCTCGAGCCGGCATTGCTGGACGGGGTGGTCCGGTCCTTGTTTCCGTCCAGGACCGACTTCACCCCGCCAGTGATGGATCCCCCGCGGGAGGCGGCTCCGCCGGAGGAGGAGGTCCCCCCGGTTACGGCGGTGGAACTTTGCGCGGGGACTCTACACCTCCGCGCAAAGAACACAGCCCCAGGGCCGGACGGCGTTCCCGCACGGGTGGTGGCCATCGCCGCCTCACAGATGGAGGAGAGGTTTCGGGACCTCTTCAGCGCGTGTTTTACGACTGGGAGGTTCCCGAAACCTTGGAAGGAGGGGCGGTTATGCCTGCTCCGAAAGGAGGGACGCCCGGCAGACTCCCCCTCGGCTTACCGGCCCATCGTCTTGCTCGATGAGGTCGGTAAGTTGTTCGAGGGGATAATCGCCGACCGGCTAAAGAGCCTGCTGGGGACGGTGGGTCCGGACCTGTCGGACGCCCAATTCGGTTTCCGACAGGGTCGTTCGACGGTCGACGCGCTGGCCCTACTCAAGGGCCAGGTGAGAGAGGCCGTGGAGGCGGGCGACGGAGTGTTGGCGGTGTCATTCGACATAGCCAACGCCTTCAACTCCGTCCCCCACTCGACAATCTTGGAGGCGCTCCGATACCACGGAGTGCCTCAGTACCTGCGCCGACTCTTGGCCAGCTACTTGGAGGACCGGGTGGTCCTCCTCGCAGACAAAACGGCCACAGTGAGGCGATACGGCGCAGAGTCTGGTGTTCCACAGGGGTCGGTCCTGGGACCACTGCTGTGGAACATCGGATTCGACTGGCTACTGCGGGGAACCCTCCTCCGTGGCACGAGCGTCATCTGTTACGCGGATGACACCCTCCTCGTCGCCCGGGGGAGGGACTTCAGGGAGGCGGCCAGTCTGGCCTCTGCCGGCGGATCCTTAGTGGCAGGAAGGATTCGCCGCCTCGGACTGAAGGTTGCGCTGCACAAAACCGAGGCCGTGTATTTTCACGGTCCACGGCAGCGCATCCCTCCCGACGGCCACATTATAGTGGAGGGCGTCAGGATCGAGGTCAAGGCCCAGATGAAGTACTTGGGCCTTGTCATCGACAGCAGGTGGCGCTTCGGCCCACACTTTAGCGGGCTGTCGACGCGCCTGCTGAAGGCCGCGAACGCCTTGTCGTGGCTCCTCCCGAATCTGGGGGGTCCGAAGGCGCGATGCCGGCGCTTGTATGCCGGCATCCTCAGGAGCATGGCCCTTTACGGGGCCCCAATCTGGGCAGACTCCCTTCACAGGCGGGAGAACGCCACGGCCATCCGCAGGCCCCAAAGGGCCATTGCACTGCGGGTGGCGAGGGCCTACCGCTCGGTAGGCTTCTCTGCGGCGTGCGCTCTGGCCGGCACCCCTCCTTGGGAGCTCGAGGCGTGGGTGCTGACCAGAGTGTACGAATGGACGGCGCGCCGCAAGGCGCTCGGGGAGCCCCCCGTCGCAGAAGAGCGGGAGGCCGTGCGGCAAGAGGCGAAGGACGCAATCGTCCATCATTGGACGGAGGACCTCGCCACTGCCGCATTCGGCCGCCGAACACTGGACGCGCTCGGGCCGGTCCTGAAGGATTGGCTCGAGCGGTCCCACGGTTTCCTCTCTTTCCGTCTGGTGCAGGTGTTGTCCGGCCACGGATGCTTCGGATCGCACCTGCACCGGATCCAAAGGGAGGAGACCCCGTCGTGCCACGACTGTGGCGCGGCGGAGGACACGGCACAGCACACCCTCGAGGTGTGCCCGGCCTGGTCCGAGCTGCGCCTACCTTTGGTCGCAGCGGTCGGGCAGGACCTCTCGCTTCCCGGCGTCATCAACTCGATGCTGGAAAGCGAGGGGGCCTGGGCAGCGGTCGCCTCCTTCTGCGAAGAGGTAATGTCACAGAAGGAGGCGGCGGAGCGCGTGCGGGAGGAAGACCCTCTCGCGGCGCCGCTCCGCAGGCGAAGACGGGGCGTGAGACGGCGGTTGTATGATCGTCGTCACGCGCCTCCAGGTGGTGAACAGCGGGAGACAGGCGCGGGGGCGCCTTCTCCTGCATTGCACTGTCCACCACCCACGTCGTCAGTCATTCCTGGGCCCCTCCCCCCCGACGGGAGGGGCGTGCCGGGCCCGCCGTAAAGGCGGGCGGTCGTCGGCGGGGGGCAGGATGGAAAGGCTCTGCCGATTCCCAGTCCCCCTCCACTCAGACGATGCGGGAATGCCGCTGGGTTGTTTAGTGGGTATACCGGTCCTACCGGGGAGTCCCACATACCCCACCCGTCCCCCAACGGGTGGGCATGCGTAATGCATTTTTCCCAGCGCAAACAAAAAAAAAAAAAAAAAAAAAAAAAGGTTAGGTTAGGTTAGGTTAGGTTAGGTTAGGTTAGGTTAGGTTAGGTTAGGTTAGGTTAGGTTAGGTTAGGTTAGGTTAGGTTAGGTTAGGTTAGGTTAGGTTAGGTTAGGTTAGGTTAGGTTAGGTTAGGTTAGGTTAGGTTAGGTTAGGTTAGGTTAGGTTAGGTTAGGTTAGGTTAGGTTAGGTTAGGTTAGGTTAGGTTAGGTTAGGTTAGGTTAGGTTAGGTTAGGTTAGGTTAGGTTAGGTTAGGTTAGGTTAGGTTAGGTTAGGTTAGGTTAGGTTAGGTTAGGTTAGGTTAGGTTAGGTTAGGTTAGGTTAGGTTAGGTTAGGTTAGGTTAGGTTAGGTTAGGTTAGGTTAGGTTAGGTTAGGTTAGGTTAGGTTAGGTTAGGTTAGGTTAGGTTAGGTTAGGTTAGGTTAGGTTAGGTTAGGTTAGGTTAGGTTAGGTTAGGTTAGGTTAGGTTAGGTTAGGTTAGGTTAGGTTAGGTTAGGTTAGGTTAGGTTAGGTTAGGTTAGGTTAGGTTAGGTTAGGTTAGGTTAGGTTAGGTTAGGTTAGGTTAGGTTAGGTTAGGTTAGGTTAGGTTAGGTTGGGGGACCACCCCACAGTGCTTGCGTCCACGTCGCGTCCCCTGGGCAACGACCCGGTTCTGACCACCGTAACGGAGTGGCAGACCGGTGTTCGGCTAAAGTGCACTGTGCAGTCGTAGCGTATTTTAACTGTTTTTATCCAATTTTATTTCATGTCGGCATCTACGACACCTGCGGAGGCTATGCCAAAGCAATCGAGGACCGCCTCCGGGCGTTTTAAAAAAGGCCCTTCTCAGGGCCCACCAAAAGGCCCTTCTCAGGGCCAAGCAAAAGGCCCTTCTCAGGGCCAACCAAAAGGCCCTTCCCAGGGCCAAGCAAAAGGCCCTTCTCAGGGCCAACCAAAAGGCCCTTCTCAGGGCCAATCCGAGGGTGCCTCGGCATCAGAGGCTAGCCGCGCGCCGTCTGCGACTAGCTTCTATAGCTCGGCGGGCGAGTTGCTGGACTCCGACAACGAGTCCATCATGTCATGTGGTTCGGCGATTAGTCGCCGAGACTCGAAAAAGCGGGCATATCAGAGGAAGGGGTCTGGGGGTTCCTCGGACACGGCGTCACAGCCGAGGGCCAAGAGGCCGGTGTCTGACACCCACGACGTGGGTCTGGCAGAAGCCCAGCGCCAGTTGGACCTGTCTCGACGGGCGCAGGTCCAACAAGACCTGGAGGAGCGGGTTGCGGCCACGGAGCAACGGACGCACGCCGCCCGGGCCAAATCCGGGTACGGCGCGTCCCGCGTCCACTACGCGGACCACTCCCTGGCGGAGCTGCAGTTGATGGCTGAGGAGGACGAAGAGGAGATAGTGGCAGTCGCCTCCAAGTCCTCCAATTTAAAAGGGACATTCCAAAAGTCCCTTAAATGTAGGGCCGCGAGCATGCGCGGCATAGTCGGGGAGCTGGTGCAGCGGAAGGCTACCGACGAAACGCGGCAACTGCAGGCGAAAGTCGATCGCCTGCAGTCAGAGGTCAGCCAGCTTCATCTGAAGCTGGCTGAAGCCACGGCCCGGCCAAATACTAAGGTGTCCGAGCCGAGACCAGCGGCTGAGGCCCCGCCCTCCAACCTTGAGGATGTAATCCGCAAGGTCGTAATGGAGGAAAGGGCCTTCACGAGAGCCTGTCTTGCGGGCATAGAGGACAGGCTCTTGCCGGAGAAACGCCTGCGACCGCCGCTCGCGGCGGACAGTCGGCCACGCCAGCCTGAGCTGTCCTCCCAGGACGCCCATCTTCCGTCCACCACCCCATCCAACCAGCAGGGGTGGACGAAGGTGAAAAAGGGCAAAAAGAAGTCCAAGACGGTGGCTGCCCCTGCCACCCCCGCCACCACCCCTCCCGGCCCGCCTCAGAAAACAGGCAAGGGAAAGGGGAAGGGGAAGACGTCGGCCCCGAAGCCCAACGCCGCTGCTCCCGCTGCTGCTCCTGCAGCTAATGGGGCCCCCGCCGCCAAGTCAAAGAGGAAGCTGGTTCCTCCGAAGACCGCAGCCGTAGTGGTGACGCTCACCGCTGAGGCTGTGGAGCGGGGGGAGACGTACGCGTCCGTAATGATGCGGGCGCGTGCCAACGCCGATCCCACCCAGCTGGGGATCGGCACAGTATCCTGCCGCCGGACCCAGGCCGGGGCTCGAATGTTCGAGTTCCCGGGGGCTCAGGGCGGCGCCAACGCGGACCTCTTCGCAACCAAGCTGCGAGAGGTCATCGCCGACGCGGCCAAGGTCACCAGGCCCGTAAAGTCTGTGGCCTTGGAGGTGACTGACCTCGACGACTCGGTCACCAAAGAGGAGGTGGTGGCGGCGGTCGCTGCGATGGGGGGCTGTGGCGTCACAGCGGTGCAAGGTCGGGCCATCAGGCCCGGCCGCGGCGGCATGGGCACCATTCGCCTCGAGTGCCCAGTCGCCGCAGCTGCAGCCGTCCTAGCCAAGGGACGGCTGACTGTCGGGTTCAGCTCGGGTGTAGTCCGGGCACTTGCAGCCCAGCCTCTGCGCTGCTACAAGTGTCTTGGAGTCGGACACACTCGGGCCCTTTGTCCGTCCGAGGTCGACAGGGCGGACAAATGCTTCCGCTGTGGCAAGGAAGGCCACAAGTCGGCCTCCTGCGAGGCCGTCACGCCGCACTGTGCGGTGTGTGCCGCCAGTGGCTGCCCGGCAGGCCACGTGATGATGGGGAGGAAGTGCAATCCTCCCCCTAAGAAGGGCAAAGCGCAGGCGCTGATCCGGCCTGTCGCTGCCACCGTTGCCGTCCCTGAGGCTGGGACATCGGCGGCGGTTGTGGAGGGGGGTGCGATGTCTGTCGATGGATAGTTCGGTCAAGCATCGCATCCTCCAGGCGAACACCAACCACTGCAGAGCGGCCCAGGATCTGCTGATGCAGACCATGGCCGAGTGGTTGGTGGACGTGGCGGCTGTCGCCGAGCCGTACTCAGTCCCTGGCCGTTGGCTGGGCGATCGGGACGGCTTGGTGGCATTGGTGACGCGGTCTTCCACGGACTCCCCTCCCCTCTCGCTCTTAGAGAGGGGACCGGGATACGTGGCCGCCGCGTGGGGAGAATTAGCCCTGGTGGGCGTCTATTTCTCCCCGAACCGCCCTCTCTCGGATTTCGAGAACTTTCTCGAAATCCTCACCGCGGTGGTCGGGAGGGCGGCGCCACGCCAGGTCGCCGTACTGGGTGACCTGAACGCCAAGTCGACGGCCTGGGGCAACCCGGCCGGGTCCTGCAACGTCCGGGGACGCGCCGTGGAGTTTTGGGCGGCGTCGTGCGGTGTGTCCCTCCTGAACAGAGGGACCGTTCACACGTGTGTGCGGCAACGGGGAGGATCAGTGGTCGACGTCTCGTTTGCCACCCCCGTGCTAGCCGCCCACGTCGTGAACTGGCGGGTGGAGATGGTGGAGACCTTGTCGGACCACCGATATGTGCGGTTCGACATCAGCTCCACCCAGAGCTCCCAGGGAATTGCTCCAGGCTCGGGCCAATCTGCGTTCCCGCGGTGGGCTCTCACCCGCCTGGACCGAGAGGCTGCGGAGGAGGCGGCGTTCGTCCAGGACTGGCTCGCGCCTCCTGTCGAGGTCCTGGACGTGGACACCGCAGCGGTTCAGCTGAGGAGGTCGCTGACCGAGGTGTGCAACTCCAGCATGCCCCGGTCTCGCCGCCCAACTCCCCGCCGCGCCGTCTATTGGTGGTCGGAGGAACTGGCGGGGCTCCGAACCGCCTGCGTGGCGGCCAGGAGGGCCTACACGCGGAGTCGAAGGCGCAGGCACCGAGACCCCACCAACGAGGAGGCCCTCTATGCCACGTACGTCGACGCCAAGACGGTCTTGAAGTCGGCTATGCGCGCGGCCGAAGATTCGGCGAGAGCCGAAATGCTGGAGGGTCTCGACAGGGACCCATTTGGAAGACCATACAAGGCGGCGCGGAATAAACTGCGCCCCTGCGGTCTTCCACTGACGGAGACCCTCGAGCCGGCGTTGCTGGACGGGGTGGTCCGGTCCCTGTTTCCGTCCAGGACCGACTTCACCCCGCCAGTGATGGATCCCCCGCGGGAGGCGGCTCCGCCGGAGGAGGAGGTCCCCCCGGTGACGGCGGTGGAACTTTGCGCGGGGACTCTACACCTCCGCGCAAAGAACACAGCCCCAGGGCCGGACGGCGTTCCCGCACGGGTGGTGGCCATCGCCGCCTCACACATGGAGGAGAGGTTTCGGGACCTCTTCAGCGCGTGTCTTACGACTGGGAGGTTCCCGAAACCTTGGAAGGAGGGGCGGCTATGCCTGCTCCGAAAGGAGGGACGCCCGGCGGACTCCCCCTCGGCTTACCGGCCCATCGTCTTGCTCGATGAGGTCGGTAAGTTGTTCGAGGGGATAATTGCCGACCGGCTAAAGAGCCTGCTGAGGACGATGGGGCCGGACCTGTCGGACGCCCAATTCGGTTTCCGACGGGGTCGTTCGACGGTCGACGCGCTGGCCCTACTCAAGGGCCAGGTGAGGGAGGCCGTGGAGGCGGGCGACGGAGTGTTGGCGGTGTCATTCGACATAGCCAACGCCTTCAACTCCGTCCCCCACTCGACAATCTTGGAGGCGCTCCGATACCACGGAGTGCCTCAGTACCTGCGCCAACTCTTGGCCAGCTACTTGGAGGACCGGGTGGTCCTCCTCTCGGACAAGACGGCCATAGTGAGGCGATACGGCGCAGAGTCCGGTGTTCCACAGGGGTCGGTCCTAGGACCACTGCTGTGGAACATTGGATTCGACTGGCTACTGCGGGGAACCCTCCTCCGTGGCACGAGCGTCATCTGTTACGCGGATGACACCCTCCTCGTCGCCCGGGGGAGGGACTTTAGGGAGGCGGCCAGTCTGGCCTCTGCCGGCGGATCCTTAGTGGCAGGAAGGATTCGCCGCCTCGGACTAAAGGTTGCGCTGCACAAAACCGAGGCCGTGTATTTTCACGGTCCACGGCAGCGCATCCCTCCCGACGGCCACATTATAGTGGAGGGCGTCAGGATCGAGGTCAAGGCCCAGATGAAGTACTTGGGCCTTGTCCTCGACAGCAGGTGGCGCTTCGGCCCACACTTTAGCGGGCTGTCGACGCGCCTGCTGAAGGCCGCGAACGCCCTGTCGTGGCTCCTCCCGAACCTGGGGGGTCCGAAGGCGCGATGCCGGCGCTTGTATGCTGGCATCCTCAGGAGCATGGCCCTTTACGGGGCCCCAATCTGGGCAGACTCCCTCCACAGGCGGGAGAACGCCACGGCCATCCGCAGGCCCCAAAGGGCCATTGCACTGCGGGTGGCGAGGGCCTACCGCTCGGTAGGCTTCTCTGCGGCGTGCGCTCTGGCCGGCACCCCTCCTTGGGAGCTCGAGGCGTGGGTGCTGACCAGAGTGTACGAATGGACGGCGCGCCGTAAGGCGCTCGGGGAGCCCCCCGCCGCAGAAGAGCGGGAGGCCGTGCGGCAAGAGGCGAAGGACGCAATCGTCCATCACTGGACGGAGGACCTCGCCACTGCCGCATTTGGCCGCCGAACACTGGACGCGCTCGGGCCGGTCCTGAAGGATTGGCTCGAGCGGTCCCACGGTTTCCTCTCTTTCCGTCTGGTGCAGGTGTTGTCCGGACACGGGTGCTTCGGATCGCACCTGCATCGGATCCAAAGGGAGGAGACCCCGTCGTGCCACGACTGTGGCGCGGCGGAGGACACGGCGCAGCACACCCTCGAGGTGTGCCCAGCCTGGCCCGAGCTGCGCCACACACTGGTCGCAGCAGTCGGGCAGGACCTCTCGCTTCCCGGCGTCGTCAACTCGATGCTGGAAAGCGAGGGGGCCTGGGCAGCGGTCGCCTCCTTCTGCGAAGAGGTAATGTCACAGAAGGAGGCGGCGGAGCGCGTGCGGGAGGAAGACCCTCTCGCGGCGACGCTCCGCAGGCGAAGACGGGGCGTGAGACGGCGGCTGTATGATCGTCGTCACGCGCCTCCAGGTGGTGAACAGCGGGAGACAGGCGCGGGGGCGCCTTCTCCTGCATTGCACTGTCCACCACCCACGTCGTCAGTCATTCCTGGGCCCCTCCCCCCCGACGGGAGGGGCCCGCCGGGCCCGCCGTAAAGGCGGGCGGTCGTCGGCGGGGGGCAGGATGGAAAGGCTCTGCCGATTCCCAGTCCCCCTCCACTCAGACGATGCGGGAATGCCGCTGGGTTGTTTAGTGGGTATACCGGTTCTACCGGGGAGTCCCACATACCCCACCCGTCCCCCGATGGGTGGGCATGCGTAATGCATTTTTCCCAGCGCAAACAAAAAAAAAAAAAAAAAAAAAAAAAGGTTAGGTTAGGTTAGGTTAGGTTAGGTTAGGTTAGGTTAGGTTGGGGGATCCCCCACAGCGCATACTTCCTCGTAGTATCCCCTGGGCAACGCCGTGTCTGACCACCGTAACGGAGTGGCAGACCGGTGGCTAAAGTGCGCTGTGACTCACAGTTATCAATGCGGAAGACTGTGAGTATAAATATAAATATGACGAAGAAACCCGTGCGGGACGCCTCCGGGCGTTTCAGTTTTAACCCGAATCGCCCTTCTCCGGGCGATTCAAACGGCCCTTCTCAGGGCCAACCCAACGGCCCTTCTCAGGGCCAACCCAACGGCCCTTCTCAGGGCCAACCCAACGGCCCTTCTCAGGGCCAACCCAACGGCCCTTCTCAGGGCCAATCCAAAGGCCCTTTTCAGGGCCACGCTGGTGACGCATTAGCGTCGGACGCTGACCGCGCACCGTGTGCGGCCAGAGCAGACGAGTCGGACTCCGACGACTCAAACATCGACACGTCGGCAGCTGAGAGCGACCGCCTCGAGCGAAAGAGGGCCTACCTGCGGCACGGGTCCGAGGGATCCTCGTCGGCTGGAGGCGGGGCGCAGAAGAAGTCAAAGTCCAAAAGGGCTTCGACTTCTTCGAAAGCAGGAGATACCCACGTTGTGGGTTTGGTGGACGCCGAGCGCCAGCTAAATCTGGTAAAACGGGCGCAACTCCAGCAGGACCTGGAGGAGAGGGTCGCTGCCAGAGAGCGCCAGGCGCAGGCCGCCCGGTCGAGGGCCGGCTATGGGGCATCCAGTGTCCTGTATGCTGGCCACTCCTTGGCGGAACTTGAGCGCATGGCGCGGGAGGACAGGGAGGAGGTCCTGGAGGTCGCCTCAAAGTCCTCCAACCTGAAGGGGACCTTTCAGAAGGCCCTCAAATGCCGGGCTGCCAGTCTGCACGGCATTGTGCAGGAGCTGGTGCAGCGGACGGCCACGGATGAGACGCGGCAACTGCAGGCGAAGGTCGATCGCCTGCAGGCGGAGGTCAGCCAGCTGCACCAGAAGCTGGCTGAGGTCACTGCTCGGCCTGCGCAATCAGCCCCTGGACCGGTGGTAGGAGGCTCCACCTCCTCCCCTCACAACCTTGAGGAGATACTCCGAAAGGTTGTCATGGAGGAGAGGGCCTTCACCAGAGCCTGCTTCGCCGGCATCGAGGACCGGCTCTTGCCGGAGAAGCGGCTCCGCCCGCCGCTAGCGGCGGATAAGCCACCACGCAGGGTGCTGGAACCTGCGCCTTTAGCAGGCCCGGCATCGGGTGCGCAGCCCCAGGCCCCGAAGCCCTCCAAGGGCAAAGGCGAGGGCAAGAGGACCAAGGCGGCTCCTCAAACCCTCACCACCAGCTCGGAGGGAGCGTCTGGGTCGGCTGCCACCCCAGCGGCGGCCCCCCAGAGCTCGCAGGAGGAAGACGCCTTTCTTCCCTCCACCACCCCGTCCAACCAGTCGTGGACGGAAGTGGTCAGGAGGGGAAAAGGGAAGGGAGGGCAGAAGTCGGCCCCTAAGCCCGCCGCGACTGCACCGGCAGTGAAAAGGGCTCCAGCTGGCGGGAGGAAGTTAGTTCCTCCCAAGACCGCGGCCGTCGTGGTGACCATCACCCCGGAGGCCGCGGAGCGGGGCGAGACGTACGAGTCCGTCCTAAGACGGGCTCGTACCAATGCTGATCCCTCCCAGCTGGGGATCAGCAAAATAACGTGCCGCCGAACCCTAACCGGAGCTCGAATTTTCGAGTTCTCGGGGGAACAGCGCGGCACAAACGCGGACCTCTTCGCAACGAAGTTGCAAGAGGTCATCGCCGACGC
The DNA here is from genome assembly GCA_937001585.2 of Brachylomia viminalis. NCBI lineage: Eukaryota > Metazoa > Arthropoda > Insecta > Lepidoptera > Noctuidae > Brachylomia > Brachylomia viminalis. The sequence goes on from OW443304.2 coordinate 27,504,059, forward strand.
GGCAACGGTCGTCAGGCCCGTCAAGACCGCAGCCTTGGAGGTGGCCGATCTGGACGATTCGGCCACCAAGGAGGATGTGGTGGCGGCCGTCGCGGCGGCTGGAGGCTGCGACGCTGGCGCGGTGAAGGCTGGAGCCATCAGGCTCGGCCGCCGCGGCATGGGCATCGTCCGCGTCGAGTGCCCAGTCGCCGCGGCTGGGGCCGCCCTTGCTGCGACCAAGGGACGGCTGCTGGTGGGGCTCAGCTCGGCTGTGGTCCGAGCACTTGAAGACCAGCCCTTGCGCTGCTTCAAGTGCTTCTCCTTCGGCCACACCCGAGCCACGTGTCCCTCCAAGGCCGACTGGGGAGACACGTGCTACCAGTGCGGGCAAGAGGGCCACAAGAGTGCCACTTGCCGCGCCACCACGCCACACTGCACGGCGTGTGCCGCCAGTGGCCGCCCCGCGGGCCACAGGATGACGGGCAGGAGCTGTAAGCCCCCCGTCAAGAAGGGCATAGTGCCGGCGCAGGTTCGACCTGTCGCCACCACCGCCGCCGCCGTCGTCGCCGCCGCTGCAGCTCCAGCGGCGGTAGCTGAGGAGGAGGGTGCCATGTCGGAATAATGCAGGTTTCCGACTACCGCATCCTCCAGGCGAACACCAACCACTGCAGAGCGGCCCAGGACCTGGTAGTGCAGGTCATGGCCGAGTGGTTGGTGAACGTAGCGGTGGTCGCCGAGCCCTACTCGATCCCCAGCAGCTGGCTGGGTGACGAGGACGACTCGGTGGCACTAGCGGCGCGGTCTTCCACAGACTCCCCTCCCCTCTCGCTATTAGAGAGGGGACCGGGATACGTGGCCGCCGCGTGGGGAGAGGTAGCCCTCGTGGGGGTATATTTCTCCCCAAACCGCCCTCTCCAGGACTTTGAGAATTATCTCGGAGTCCTGGCCGCCGTGGTCGGCAGGGCGGCGCCGCGTCAGGTCTCCGTGCTGGGAGACCTGAATGCCAAGTCGGTGACCTGGGGCAACCGGGCCACCGACGCTCGCGGGCGGGCGGTGGAGATGTGGGCAGCCTCCTCTGGACTCTCCCTCTTGAACAGAGGAAGCGTCCAGACATGCGTGCGGCGTCAGGGTGGCTCAGTAGTGGACGTCACTTTCGCCACCCCTGGGTTAGCCGCGCGCGTGCTGAACTGGCGGGTGGACCTGGTGGAGACTATGTCGGACCACCGCTACGTGCGGTTCGACATCTCCGCCAGTGGCCCCGGAGCGGTGCAGCCCCTCTCGGGGCGATCACCGTTTCCGCGGTGGGCTTTCACCCGCCTGGACAGGGAGGCAGCGGCGGAGGCGGCGTTCATCCAGGACTGGCTGTCGCCGCCTACCACCGGCCTGGATGTGGACACCATAGCGGGCCAGCTGAGGGAGTCTCTGACCGAGGTGTGCAACTCCAGCATGCCCCGGTCACGCCGCCCGGCTCCCCGCCGCGCCGTCTATTGGTGGTCGGAGGAGCTGGCGGGGCTCAGAACCGCCTGCGTGGCGGCCAAGAGGGCCTACACGCGGAGTCGGCGGCGGCGTCGACGCAACCGGCCCGACGAGGACCGCCTCTACGAGGTGTACGTGGAGGCAAAAATGGGCCTCGATCGGGCCATCGCCGCCGCTAAAGACTCGGCGAGAGCCGAGCTGCTGGAGGGTCTCGACAACGACCCATACGGGAGACCGTATAAGGCGGCACGCAACAAATTGCGCCCCTTTGGTCCCCCGGTTGTCGAGACCCTGGAGCCCACATTTCTGGATGGGGTGGTTCAGTCCCTGTTTCCGTGCAGGGACAACTTCACCCCGCCAGTGATGTGTGGAGCCCCGCTGCTGGAGGATGAGGAGGAAGAGGAGGCTCCCTCTCCTGTCACGGAGTCGGAACTTGGCGCGGCGATTGTGCATATCCGCGCCAAGAAGACGGCTCCGGGCCCCGACGGTGTCCCGGCGAGGGTGGTGGCAATTGCCGCCACCCAAATGGAGGAGCGGTTTCGGGACCTCTTCAGCGCATGCCTTGCGTCTGGAAGGTTCCCGAAACCGTGGAAGGAGGGGCAGTTGTGCCTCCTCCGCAAGGAGGGCCGCCCTGCAGACTCCCCCTCGGCATACCGGCCCATCGTTCTGCTCGATGAGATCGGAAAAATGTTCGAGGGGATAATCGCTGCCCGCCTAAAGGGCCATATGCGGCGTATCGGGCCGGACTTGTCGGACGCTCAGTTCGGTTTTCGGGCTGAGCGTTCGACGGTGGACGCGCTGGCCTGCCTTAAGAGGCAGGTAAAGGAGGCGATGGATGTGGGGGACGGATTGTTGGCGGTGTCATTCGACATAGCCAACGCCTTCAACTCTGTTCCCCACAGCACCATCCTAGAGGCACTCCGATTCCACGGGGTGCCTCGATATATGCGGCGTCTACTGGCCAGCTACCTGGAGGATCGGGCGATCGTCCTCGTGAACAGGGCTGGCCAAGTCCGGCGGTACGCAGTCGAGGCCGGCGTTCCACAGGGGTCAGTCCTGGGACCTCTCCTCTGGAACGTCGGCTACGACTGGCTCTTGCGGGGAACTCTCCTCCGAGGTACGAGTGTCGTCTGCTACGCGGATGACACTCTCCTCACCGCCCGGGGGGAGAGTTTCAGGGAGGCGGCCAACTTGGCCTCGGCGGGCGGATCCTTGGTCGCAGGGAGGATCCGCCGCCTAGGATTGACGGTGGCGCTGCACAAGACCGAGGCTGTGTTCTTCCACGGGCCTCGGCAGCGCCAACCACCAGACGCCCACATATTTGTGGAGGGCGTCCGAATCGAGGTGAAGGCCCAGATGAAATATCTGGGCCTTGTACTCGACAGCAGGTGGCGTTTCGGCCCGCATTTTAGCGGGCTGTCGACGCGCCTGCTGAAGACTGCGGGCGCCCTCTCGTGGCTGCTCCCCAATTTGGGGGGGCCCAGCGCGCGATGCCGGCAACTCTACGCCGGCATCTTGAGGAGCATGGCCCTTTACGGGGCCCCTATCTGGGAGGACTCCCTCCAAAGGCGGGAGAACGCCGCCGCCTTGCGGGCCCCCCAAAGGGCCATAGCCCAGCGGGTGTCGCGGGCCTACCGCACGGTGAGTTTCGCGGCAGCGTGTGCTCTGGCTGGCACCCCTCCTTGGGAACTCGAGGCGTGGGTGCTCGCCAGAGTATACGAATGGACGGCTGGGCGGAGGGCGAGAGGAGAACGCCCCGCCCCGGAAGAGCGGGAGGCCGTCCGGCGGGAGGCGAGGGACGCCATCGTCGTCCATTGGACGAGGGACCTCGCCACCGCAGCCTTCGGCCGCCGAACCCTCGACGCGATCGGGCCGGTCCTGCGAGACTGGCTCGATCGGTCGCACGGGTTCCTCTCGTTCCGTCTGGTGCAGGTGCTGTCCGGGCACGGTTGTTTCGGATCGTACCTGCACCGGATCGGACGGGAGGAGACATCGTCGTGCCACGACTGCGGTGCGGCGGAGGACGCGGCGCAGCACACCCTCGCGGTGTGCCCGTCGTGGTCCGAGCCGCGCCGCGGTCTCACTTCGGTGATCGGACCGGACCTCTCACTCCCCGGTTTGGTCAACGCCATGCTGGGCGATGAGAGGTCCTGGGCGGCAGTGGCCTCCTTCTGCGAACACGTCATGTCCCAGAAGGAGGCAGCGGAGCGCGCGCGGGAGGACGATCCTCATGCGGCGGCGCTCCGAAGACGGAGGAGGGGTCGGAGAAGACGTCAGTATGACGGACATCTCCGACTCCTCCCCGGTGGAGGCCAGCAGGCAACGGGTGCGGGGGCACCCTTGCCTGTATTGCACGGGCCTCCACCAGTGTCGGACGGGAATGGCCAGGTGTTCCCGGCCATTCCCGTAGCCCCCCAGACTGGGGGGCATGCGGGGCCCGCCAGCTAGGCGGGCATACGCCGGGAGGGCTGTGGAAGCAGAGGCTGAGCCAATTTCCCATAGCCCTCCCATCACGGCGTCGCGGGAACACCGCTGAGTTTTAGTGGGTATACTGCCACTCTGGCAGGGAGTCCCACATACTCTGTCTCGTCCCCCGACGAGCGGAGATGCGTAATGTCATTTCTCAGCGACAAAAAAAAAAAAAAAAAAAAAAAAAAAAAAAAAAAAAAAAAAAAAAAAAAAGGTTAGGTTAGGTTAGGTTAGGTTAGGTTGGGGTGCATGTTGAAGAGCCTCCTCGTGGCGCACCCTGGGCAACGTCGGCTCCAATTTCTCCCAGTGCGGTTTTGGGGGACAATTGGGGCTGGCGGCTAATCTTCAACAAGCGGGGAAAGGTCACGGTTCCAATCACCGATCATGCTTGATGGTCGGTGAAGGGAACCGGGCTACAGAGGGTACGCCCACTCCTCCTCTGCTTACAGAGGGAGGTGAGTGGGCGTAGACTGGGCAGGGCCGCCGATGCGGAACAGGCGGTCGTGTCCCGGAGGGAGGCAGCGGCGCGCGCGCGGGGGATGATTCTCTCGCGCGGCGCCGCTCCGGAGAGGGGAGGGGTCGAGGAAGACGCCGGTCTGGTAGTCACCTCCGGCTCCTCCCGGGTGGAGGCCAGCAGGCGGTGGGTGCGGGGGCGCCCTTTGCCTGTATTGCACGGGCCTCCACCAGTGTCGGACGGGAGTGGCCGGGTGTTCCCGGCCATTCCCGTAGCCCCCCAGTTGAATGGGGGGCATGCGGGGCCCGCCAACTAGGCGGGCATACGCCGGGAGGGCTGTGGAAGCAGAGGCTGAGCCAATTTCCCATAGCCCTCCCATCACGGCGTTGTGGGAACACCGCTGAGTTTTAGTGGGTATACTGTCGAGTGCGGTTTTCGACAGGAGTCCCACATACCCCGTCTCGTCCCCCACGAGCGGGGATGCATAAAGCATTTCTCAGCGACAAAAAAAAAAAAAAAAAAAAAAAAAAAAAAAAAAAAAAAAAAGGTTAGGTTAGGTTAGGTTAGGTTAGGTTGGGGGACCACCCCACAGTGCTTGCGTCCACGTCGCGTCCCCTGGGCAACGACCCGGTTCTGACCACCGTAACGGAGTGGCAGACCGGTGTTCGGCTAAAGTGCACTGTGCAGTCGTAGCGTATTTTATCTTTGTAGCGAATTTTATTTTAATGTTGGAACCTGCGACACCTGCGGAGGCTATGCCAAAGCAATCGAGGACCGCCTCCGGGCGTTTTAAAAAAGGCCCTTCTCAGGGCCAACCAAAAGGCCCTTCTCAGGGCCAAGCGAAAGGCCCTTCTCAGGGCCAACCAAAAGGCCCTTCTCAGGGCCACCCAAAAGGCCCTTCTCAGGGCCAACCAAAAGGCCCTTCTCAGGGCCAATCTGAGGGTGCCTCGGCATCAGAGGCTAGCCGCGCGCCGTCTGCGACTAGCTTCTATAGCTCGGCGGGCGAGTTGCTGGACTCCGACGACGAGTCCATCATGTCGTGTGGTTCGGCGATTGCTCGCCGGGACACAATGAAGCGGGCTTATCAGCGGAAGGGGTCCGGGGGTTCCTCGGACACTGCGTCACAGCCGAGGGCCAAGAGGCCGGTGTCTGACACCCACGACGTGGGTCTGGCAGAAGCCCAACGACAGTTGGATCTGTCTCGGCGGGCGCAGCTCCAACAAGACCTGGAGGAGCGGGTTGCGGCCACGGAGCAGCGGACGCACGCCGCCCGGGCCAAGTCCGGGTACGGCGCGTCCCGCGTCCACTATGCGGACCACTCCCTTGCGGAGCTGCAGCTGATGGCTGAGGAGGACGAAGAGGAGATAGTGGCAGTCGCCTCTAAGTCCTCCAATCTTAAAGGGACTTTCCAAAAGTCCCTTAAATGCAGGGCCGCGAGCATGCGCGGCATCGTCGGAGAGCTGGTGCAACGCAAGGCGTCCGACGAAACGCGGCAACTGCAGGCGAAAGTCGATCGCCTGCAGTCAGAGGTCAGCCAGCTTCATCTGAAGCTGGCTGAAGCCACGGCCCGGCCAAACAAAAACGTATCGGAGCCGCGACCAGCGGCTGAGGCCCCGCCCTCCAACCTTGAGGATATTATCCGCAAGGTTATAACGGAGGAAAGAGCCTTCACGAGAGCCTGTCTTGCGGGAATTGAGGACAGGCTCTTGCCGGAGAAACGCCTGCGACCGCCGCTCGCGGCGGACAGTAGGCCACGCCAGCCTGAGCTGTCCTCCCAGGACGCCCACCTTCCGTCCACCACCCCATCGAACCAGCAAGGGTGGACGAAGGTGAAAAAGGGCAAAAAGAAGGCCCTGGCTGCCCCTGCCACCCCCGCCACCACCCCTCCCGGCCCACCTCAGAAAATAGGCAAGGGAAAGGGGAAGGGGAAGACGTCGGCCCCGAAGCCCAACGCCGCTGCTCCCGCTGCTGCTCCTGCAGCTAATGGGGCCCCCGCCGCCAGGTCAAAGAGGAAGCTGGTTCCTCCGAAGACCGCAGCCGTAGTGGTGACGCTCACCGCTGAGGCTGTGGAGCGGGGGGAGACGTACGCGTCCGTAATGATGCGGGCGCGTGCCAACGCCAATCCCACCCAGCTGGGAATCGGCACAGTATCCTGCCGCCGTACCCAGGCCGGGGCTCGAATGTTCGAGTTCCCGGGGGCTCAGGGTGGCGCCAACGCGGACCTCTTCGCAACCAAGCTTCGAGAGGTCATCGCCGACGCGGCCAAGGTCACCAGGCCCGTAAAGTCTGTGGCCTTGGAGGTGACCGACCTCGACGACTCGGTCACCAAAGAGGAGGTAGTCGCGGCGGTCGCAGCGATGGGGGGCTGTGGTGTCACAGCGGTGCAAGGTCGGGCCATTAGGCCCGGGCGCGGCGGCATGGGCACCATTCGCCTCGAGTGCCCAGTCGCCGCAGCTGTAGCCGTCCTAGCCAAGGGACGGCTGACTGTCGGGTTCAGCTCGGGTGTAGTCCGGGCACTTGCAGCCCAGCCTCTGCGCTGCTACAAGTGTCTTGGAGTCGGACACACTCGGGCCCTTTGTCCGTCCGAGGTCGACAGGGCGGACAAATGCTTCCGCTGTGGCAAGGAAGGCCACAAGTCGGCCTCCTGCGAGGCCGTCACGCCGCACTGTGCGGTGTGTGCCGCCAGTGGCTGCCCGGCAGGCCACGTGATGATGGGGAGGAAGTGCAATCCTCCCCCTAAGAAGGGCAAAGCGCAGGCGCTGATCCGGCCTGTCGCTGCCACCGTTGCCGTCCCTGAGGCTGGGACATCGGCGGCGGTTGTGGAAGGGGGTGCGATGTCTGTCGATGGATAGTTCGGTCAAGCATCGCATCCTCCAGGCGAACACCAACCACTGCAGAGCGGCCCAGGATCTGCTGATGCAGACCATGGCCGAGTGGTTGGTGGACGTGGCGGCTGTCGCCGAGCCGTACTCAGTCCCTGGCCGTTGGCTGGGCGATCGGGACGGCTTGGTGGCATTGGTGACGCGGTCTTCCACGGACTCCCCTCCCCTCTCGCTCTTAGAGAGGGGACCGGGATACGTGGCCGCCGCGTGGGGAGAATTAGCCCTTGTGGGCGTCTATTTCTCCCCGAACCGCCCTCTCTCGGATTTCGAGAACTTTCTCGAAATCCTCACCGCGGTGGTCGGGAGGGCGGCGCCACGCCAGGTCGCCGTACTGGGTGACCTGAACGCCAAGTCGACGGCCTGGGGCAACCCGGCCGGGTCCTGCAACGTCCGGGGACGCGCCGTGGAGTTTTGGGCGGCGTCGTGCGGTGTGTCCCTCCTGAACAGAGGGACCGTTCACACGTGTGTGCGGCAACGGGGAGGATCAGTGGTCGACGTATCGTTTGCCACCCCCGTGCTAGCCGCCCACGTCGTGAACTGGCGGGTGGAGATGATGGAGACCTTGTCGGACCACCGATATGTGCGGTTCGACATCAGCTCCACCCAGAGCTCCCGGGGAATTGCTCCAGGCTCGGGCCAATCTGCGTTCCCACGGTGGGCTCTCACCCGCCTGGACCGAGAGGCTGCGGAGGAGGCGGCGTTCGTCCAGGACTGGCTCGCACCTCCTGTCGAGGTCCTGGACATGGACGCCGCAGCGGCTCAGCTGAGGAGGTCGCTGACCGAGGTGTGCAACTCCAGCATGCCCCGGTCTCGCCGCCCAGCTCCCCGCCGCGCCGTCTATTGGTGGTCGGAGGAACTGGCGGGGCTCCGAACCGCCTGCGTGGCAGCCAGGAGGGCCTACACGCGGAGTCGAAGGCGCAGGCACCGAGACCCCACCAACGAGGAGCCCCTCTATGCCGCGTACGTTGACGCAAAGACTGTCCTCAAGTCGGCAATGCGCGCGGCCGAAGATTCGGCGAGAGCCGAGATGTTAGAGGGTCTCGACAGGGACCCATTTGGAAGACCATACAAGGCGGCGCGGAATAAACTGCGCCCCTGTGGTCTTCCACTGACGGAGACCCTCGAGCCGGCACTGCTGGACGGGGTGGTCCGGTCCCTGTTTCCGTCCAGGACCGACTTCACCCCGCCAGTGATGGATCCCCCGCGGGAGGCGGCTCCGCCGGAGGAGGAGGTCCCCCCGGTGACGGCGGTGGAACTTTGCGCGGGGACTCTACACCTCCGCGCAAAGAACACAGCCCCAGGGCCGGACGGCGTTCCCGCACGGGTGGTGGCCATCGCCGCCTCACACATGGAGGAGAGGTTTCGGGACCTCTTCAGCGCGTGTCTTACGACTGGGAGGTTCCCAAAACCTTGGAAAGAGGGGCGGCTATGCCTGCTCCGAAAGGAGGGACGCCCGGCGGACTCCCCCTCGGCTTACCGGCCCATCGTCTTGCTCGATGAGGTCGGTAAGTTGTTCGAGGGGATAATTGCCGACCGGCTAAAGAGCCTGCTGAGGACGGTGGGGCCAGACCTGTCGGACGCCCAATTCGGTTTCCGACGGGGTCGTTCGACGGTCGACGCGCTGGCCCTACTCAAGGGCCAGGTGAGGGAGGCCGTGGAGGCGGGCGACGGAGTGTTGGCGGTGTCATTCGACATAGCCAACGCCTTCAACTCCGTCCCCCACTCGACCATCTTGGAGGCGCTCCGGTACCACGGAGTGCCTCAGTACCTGCGCCGACTCTTGGCCAGCTACTTGGAGGACCGGGTGGTCCTCCTCGCAGACAAAACGGCCACAGTGAGGCGATACGGCGCAGAGTCTGGTGTTCCACAGGGGTCGGTCCTAGGACCACTGCTGTGGAACATTGGATTCGACTGGCTCCTGCGGGGAACCCTCCTTCGTGGCACGAGCGTCATCTGCTACGCGGATGACACCCTCCTCGTCGCCCGGGGGAGGGACTTCAGGGAGGCGGCCAGTCTGGCCTCTGCCAGCGGATCCTTAGTGGCAGGAAGGATTCGCCGCCTCGGACTGAAGGTTGCGCTGCACAAAACCGAGGCCGTGTATTTTCACGGTCCACGGCAGCGCATCCCTCCCGACGGCCACATTATAGTGGAGGGCGTCAGGATCGAGGTCAAGGCCCAGATGAAGTACTTGGGCCTTGTCCTCGACAGCAGGTGGCGCTTCGGCGCACACTTTAGCGGGCTATCGACGCGCCTGCTGAAGGCCGCGAACGCCTTGTCGTGGCTCCTCCCGAATCTGGGGGGTCCGAAGGCGCGATGCCGGCGCTTGTATGCCGGCATCCTCAGGAGCATGGCCCTTTACGGGGCCCCAATCTGGGCAGACTCCCTCCACAGGCGGGAGAACGCCACGGCCATCCGCAGGCCCCAAAGGGCCATTGCACTGCGGGTGGCGAGGGCCTACCGCTCGGTAGGCTTCTCTGCGGCGTGCGCTCTGGCCGGCACCCCTCCTTGGGAGCTCGAGGCGTGGGTGCTGACCAGAGTGTACGAATGGACGGCGCGCCGTAAGGCGCTCGGGGAGCCCCCCGCCGCAGAAGAGCGGGAGGCCGTGCGGCAAGAGGCGAAGGACGCAATCGTCCATCACTGGACGGAGGACCTCGCCACTGCCGCATTCGGCCGCCGAACACTGGACGCGCTCGGGCCGGTCCTGAAGGATTGGCTCGAGCGGTCCCACGGTTTCCTCTCTTTTCGTCTGGTGCAGGTGTTGTCCGGCCACGGGTGCTTCGGATCGCACCTGCATCGGATCCAAAGGGAGGAGACCCCGTCGTGCCACGACTGTGGCGCGGCGGAGGACACGGCACAGCACACCCTCGAGGTGTGCCCGGCCTGGTCCGAGCTGCGCCTACCTTTGGTCGCAGCGGTCGGGCAGGACCTCTCGCTTCCCGGCGTCGTCAACTCGATGCTGGAAAGCGAGGGGGCCTGGGCAGCGGTCGCCTCCTTCTGCGAAGAGGTAATGTCACAGAAGGAGGCGGCGGAGCGCGTGCGGGAGGAAGACCCTCTCGCGGCGCCGCTCCGCAGGCGAAGACGGGGCGTGAGACGGCGGTTGTATGATCGTCGTCACGCGCCTCCAGGTGGTGAACAGCGGGAGACAGGCGCGGGGGCGCCTTCTCCTGCATTGCACTGTTCACCACCCACGTCGTCAGTCATTCCTGGGCCCCTCCCCCCCGACGGGACGGGCCCGCCGGGCCCGCCGTAAAGGCGGGCGGTCGTCGGCGGGGGGCAGGATGGAAAGGCTCTGCCGATTCCCAGTCCCCCTCCACTCAGACGATGCGGGAATGCCGCTGGGTTGTTTAGTGGGTATACCGGTTCTACCGGGGAGTCCCACATACCCCACCCGTCCCCCGATGGGTGGGCATGCGTAATGCATTTTTCCCAGCGCAAACAAAAAAAAAAAAAAAAAAAAAAAAAAAAAAAAAAAGGTTAGGTTAGGTTAGGTTGGGGTGGGGGACCACCCCACAGTGCTTGCGTCCACGTCGCGTCCCCTGGGCAACGACCCGGTTCTGACCACCGTAACGGAGTGGCAGACCGGTGTTCGGCTAAAGTGCACTGTGCAGTCGTAGCGTATTTTAACTGTTTTTATCCAATTTTATTTCATGTCGGCATCTACGACACCTGCGGAGGCTATGCCAAAGCAATCGAGGACCGCCTCCGGGCGTTTTAAAAAAGGCCCTTCTCAGGGCCCACCAAAAGGCCCTTCTCAGGGCCAACCAAAAGGCCCTTCCCAGGGCCAAGCAAAAGGCCCTTCTCAGGGCCAACCAAAAGGCCCTTCTCAGGGCCAATCCGAGGGTGCCTCGGCATCAGAGGCTAGCCGCGCGCCGTCTGCGACTAGCTTCTATAGCTCGGCGGGCGAGTTGCTGGACTCCGACAACGAGTCCATCATGTCATGTGGTTCGGCGATTAGTCGCCGAGACTCGAAAAAGCGGGCATATCAGAGGAAGGGGTCTGGGGGTTCCTCGGACACGGCGTCACAGCCGAGGGCCAAGAGGCCGGTGTCTGACACCCACGACGTGGGTCTGGCAGAAGCCCAACGCCAGTTGGACCTGTCTCGACGGGCGCAGGTCCAACAAGACCTGGAGGAGCGGGTTGCGGCCACGGAGCAACGGACGCACGCCGCCCGGGCCAAATCCGGGTACGGCGCGTCCCGCGTCCACTACGCGGACCACTCCCTGGCGGAGCTGCAGTTGATGGCTGAGGAGGACGAAGAGGAGATAGTGGCAGTCGCCTCCAAGTCCTCCAATTTAAAAGGGACATTCCAAAAGTCCCTTAAATGTAGGGCCGCGAGCATGCGCGGCATAGTCGGGGAGCTGGTGCAGCGGAAGGCTACCGACGAAACGCGGCAACTGCAGGCGAAAGTCGATCGCCTGCAGTCAGAGGTCAGCCAGCTTCATCTGAAGCTGGCTGAAGCCACGGCCCGGCCAAATACTAAGGTGTCCGAGCCGAGACCAGCGGCTGAGGCCCCGCCCTCCAACCTTGAGGATGTAATCCGCAAGGTCGTAATGGAGGAAAGGGCCTTCACGAGAGCCTGTCTTGCGGGCATAGAGGACAGGCTCTTGCCGGAGAAACGCCTGCGACCGCCGCTCGCGGCGGACAGTCGGCCACGCCAGCCTGAGCTGTCCTCCCAGGACGCCCATCTTCCGTCCACCACCCCATCCAACCAGCAGGGGTGGACGAAGGTGAAAAAGGGCAAAAAGAAGTCCAAGACGGTGGCTGCCCCTGCCACCCCCGCCACCACCCCTCCCGGCCCGCCTCAGAAAACAGGCAAGGGAAAGGGGAAGGGGAAGACGTCGGCCCCGAAGCCCAACGCTGCTGCTCCCGCTGCTGCTCCTGCAGCTAATGGGGCCCCCGCCGCCAAGTCAAAGAGGAAGCTGGTTCCTCCGAAGACCGCAGCCGTAGTGGTGACGCTCACCGCTGAGGCTGTGGAGCGGGGGGAGACGTACGCGTCCGTAATGATGCGGGCGCGTGCCAACGCCGATCCCACCCAGCTGGGGATCGGCACAGTATCCTGCCGCCGGACCCAGGCCGGGGCTCGAATGTTCGAGTTCCCGGGGGCTCAGGGCGGCGCCAACGCGGACCTCTTCGCAACCAAGCTGCGAGAGGTCATCGCCGACGCGGCCAAGGTCACCAGGCCCGTAAAGTCTGTGGCCTTGGAGGTGACCGACCTCGACGACTCGGTCACCAAAGAGGAGGTAGTCGCGGCGGTCGCAGCGATGGGGGGCTGTGGCGTCACAGCGGTGCAAGGTCGGGCCATTAGGCCCGGGCGCGGCGGCATGGGCACCATACGCCTCGAGTGCCCAGTCGCCGCAGCTGTAGCCGTCTTAGCCAAGGGACGGCTGACTGTCGGGTTCAGCTCGGGTGTAGTCCGGGCACTTGCAGCCCAGCCTCTGCGCTGCTACAAGTGTCTTGGAGTCGGACACACTCGGGCCCTTTGTCCGTCCGAGGTCGACAGGGCGGACAAATGCTTCCGCTGTGGCAAGGAAGGCCACAAGTCGGCCTCCTGCGAGGCCGTCACGCCGCACTGTGCGGTGTGTGCCGCCAGTGGCTGCCCGGCAGGCCACGTGATGATGGGGAGGAAGTGCAATCCTCCCCCTAAGAAGGGCAAAGCGCAGGCGCTGATCCGGCCTGTCGCTGCTACCGTTGCCGTCCCTGAGGCTGGGACATCGGCGGCGGTTGTGGAGGGGGGTGCGATGTCTGTCGATGGATAGTTCGGTCAAGCATCGCATCCTCCAGGCGAACACCAACCACTGCAGAGCGGCCCAGGATCTGCTGATGCAGACCATGGCCGAGTGGTTGGTGGACGTGGCGGCCGTCGCCGAGCCGTATTCAGTCCCTGGCCGTTGGCTGGGCGATCGGGACGGCTTGGTGGCATTGGTGACGCGGTCTTCCACGGACTCCCCTCACCTCTCGCTCTTAGAGAGGGGACCGGGATACGTGGCCGCCGCGTGGGGAGAATTAGCCCTGGTGGGCGTCTATTTCTCCCCGAACCGCCCTCTCTCGGATTTCGAGAACTTTCTCGAAATCCTCACCGCGGTGGTCGGGAGGGCGGCGCCACGCCAGGTCGCCGTACTGGGTGACCTGAACGCCAAGTCGACGGCCTGGGGCAACCCGGCCGGGTCCTGCAACGTCCGGGGACGCGCCGTGGAGTTTTGGGCGGCGTCGTGCGGTGTGTCCCTCCTGAACAGAGGGACCGTTCACACGTGTGTGCGGCAACGGGGAGGATCAGTGGTCGACGTCTCGTTTGCCACCCCCGTGCTAGCCGCCCACGTCGTGAACTGGCGGGTGGAGATGGTGGAGACCTTGTCGGACCACCGATATGTGCGGTTCGACATCAGCTCCACCCAGAGCTCCCAGGGAATTGCTCCAGGCTCGGGCCAATCTGCGTTCCCGCGGTGGGCTCTCACCCGCCTGGACCGAGAGGCTGCGGAGGAGGCGGCGTTCGTCCAGGACTGGCTCGCGCCTCCTGTCGAGGTCCTGGACGTGGACACCGCAGCGGTTCAGCTGAGGAGGTCGCTGACCGAGGTGTGCAACTCCAGCATGCCCCGGTCTCGCCGCCCAACTCCCCGCCGCGCCGTCTATTGGTGGTCGGAGGAACTGGCGGGGCTCCGAACCGCCTGCGTGGCGGCCAGGAGGGCCTACACGCGGAGTCGAAGGCGCAGGCACCGAGACCCCACCAACGAGGAGGCCCTCTATGCCACTTACGTCGACGCCAAGACGGTCTTGAAGTCGGCTATGCGCACGGCCGAAGATTCGGCGAGAGCCGAGATGTTAGAGGGTCTCGACAGGGACCCATTTGGAAGACCATACAAGGCGGCGCGGAATAAACTGCGCCCCTGTGGTCTTCCACTGACGGAGACCCTCGAGCCGGCACTGCTGGACGGGGTGGTCCGGTCCCTGTTTCCGTCCAGGACCGACTTCACCCCGCCAGTGATGGATCCCCCGCGGGAGGCGGCTCCGCCGGAGGAGGAGGTCCCACCGGTTACGGCGGTGGAACTTTGCGCGGGGACTCTACACCTCCGCGCAAAGAACACAGCCCCAGGGCCGGACGGCGTTCCCGCACGGGTGGTGGCCATCGCCGCCATACAGATGGAGGAGAGGTTTCGGGACCTGTTCAGCGCGTGTTTTACGACTGGGAGGTTCCCGAAACCTTGGAAGGAGGGGCGGCTATGCCTGCTCCGAAAGGAGGGACGCCCGGCGGACTCCCCCTCGGCTTACCGGCCCATCGTCTTGCTCGATGAGGTCGGTAAGTTGTTCGAGGGGATAATCGCCGACCGGCTAAAGAGCCTGCTGAGGACGGTGGGGCCGGACCTGTCGGACGCCCAATTCGGTTTCCGACGGGGTCGTTCGACGGTCGACGCGCTGGCCCTACTCAAGGGCCAGGTGAGGGAGGCCGTGGAGGCGGGCGACGGAGTGTTGGCGGTGTCATTCGACATAGCCAACGCCTTCAACTCCGTCCCCCACTCGACAATCTTGGAGGCGCTCCGGTACCACGGAGTGCCTCAGTACCTGCGCCGACTCTTGGCCAGCTACTTGGAGGACCGGGTGGTCCTCCTCGCAGACAAAACGGCCACAGTGAGGCGATACGGCGCAGAGTCTGGTGTTCCACAGGGGTCGGTCCTAGGACCACTGCTGTGGAACATTGGATTCGACTGGCTACTGCGGGGAACCCTCCTCCGTGGCACGAGCGTCATCTGTTACGCGGATGACACCCTCCTCGTCGTCCGGGGGAGGGACTTCAGGGAGGCGGCCAGTCTGGCCTCTGCCGGCGGATCCTTAGTGGCAGGAAGGATTCGCCGCCTCGGACTGAAGGTTGCGCTGCACAAAACCGAGGCCGTGTATTTTCACGGTCCACGGCAGCGCATCCCTCCCGACGGCCACATTATAGTGGAGGGCGTCAGGATCGAGGTCAAGGCCCAGATGAAGTACTTGGGCCTTGTCCTCGACAGCAGGTGGCGCTTCGGCCCACACTTTAGCGGGCTGTCGACGCGCCTGCTGAAGGCCGCGAACGCCTTGTCGTGGCTCCTCCCGAATCTGGGGGGTCCGAAGGCGCGATGCCGGCGCTTGTATGCCGGCATCCTCAGGAGCATGGCCCTTTACGGGGCCCCAATCTGGGCAGACTCCCTCCACAGACGGGAGAACGCCACGGCCATCCGCAGGCCCCAAAGGGCCATTGCACTGCGGGTGGCGAGGGCCTACCGCTCGGTGGGCTTCTCTGCGGCGTGCGCTCTGGCCGGCACCCCTCCTTGGGAGCTCGAGGCGTGGGTGCTGACCAGAGTGTACGAATGGACGGCGCGCCGCAAGGCGCTCGGGGAGCCCCCCGTCGCAGAAGAACGGGAGGCCGTGCGGCAAGAGGCGAAGGACGCAATCGTCCATCATTGGACGGAGGACCTCGCCACTGCCGCATTCGGCCGCCGAACACTGGACGCGCTCGGGCCAGTCCTGAAGGATTGGCTCGAGCGGTCCCACGGTTTCCTCTCTTTCCGTCTGGTGCAGGTGTTGTCCGGCCACGGGTGCTTCGGATCGCACCTGCATCGGATCCAAAGGGAGGAGACCCCGTCGTGCCACGACTGTGGCGCGGCGGAGGACACGGCGCAGCACACCCTCGAGGTGTGCCCGGCCTGGTCCGAGCTGCGCCTACCTTTGGTCGCAGCGGTCGGGCAGGACCTCTCGCTTCCCGGCGTCGTCAACTCGATGCTGGAAAGCGAGGGGGCCTGGGCAGCGGTCGCCTCCTTCTGCGAAGAGGTAATGTCACAGAAGGAGGCGGCGGAGCGCGTGCGGGAGGAAGACCCTCTCGCGGCGCCGCTCCGCAGGCGAAGACGGGGCGTGAGACGGCGGTTGTATGATCGTCGTCACGCGCCTCCAGGTGGTGAACAGCGGGAGACAGGCGCGGGGGCGCCTTCTCCTGCATTGCACTGTCCACCACCCACGTCGTCAGTCATTCCTGGGCCCCTCCCCCCCGACGGGAGGGGCGTGCCGGGCCCGCCGTAAAGGCGGGTGGTCGTCGGCGGGGGGCAGGATGGAAAGGCTCTGCCGATTCCCAGTCCCCCTCCACTCAGACGATGCGGGAATGCCGCTGGGTTGTTTAGTGGGTATACCGGTTCTACCGGGGAGTCCCACATACCCCTCCCGTCCCCCGACGGGTGGGCATGCGTAATGCATTTTTCCCAGCGCAAAAAAAAAAAAAAAAAAAAAAAAAGGTTAGGTTGGGGTGCATGTTGAAGAGCCTCCTCGTGGCGCACCCTGGGCAACGTCGGCTCCAATTTCTCCCAGTGCGGTTTTGGGGGACAATTGGGGCTGGCGGCTAATCTTCAACAAGCGGGGAAAGGTCGCGGTTCCAATCGCCGATCATGCTTGATGGTCGGTGAAGGGAACCGGGCTACAGAGGGCAGATACGTCCACTCCTCCTCTGCTTACAGAGGGAGGTGAGTGGGCGTAGACTGGGCAGGGCCGCCGATGCGGAACAGGCGGTCGTGTCCCGGAGGGAGGCAGCGGCGCGCGCGCGGGGGATGATTCTCTCGCGCGGCGCCGCTCCGGAGAGGGGAGGGGTCGAGGAAGACGCCGGTCTGGTAGTCACCTCCGGCTCCTCCCGGGTGGAGGCCAGCAGGCGGTGGGTGCGGGGGCGCCCTTTGCCTGTATTGCACGGGCCTCCACCAGCGTCGGACGGGAGTGGCCGGGTGTTCCCGGCCATTCCCGTAGCCCCCCAGTTAAATGGGGGGCATGCGGGGCCCGCCAACTAGGCGGGCATACGCCGGGAGGGCTGTGGAAGCAGAGGCTGAGCCAATTTCCCATAGCCCTCCCATCACGGCGTCGCGGGAACACCGCTGAGTTTTAGTGGGTATACTGCCACTCTGGCAGGGAGTCCCACATACTCTGTCTCGTCCCCCGACGAGCGGAGATGCGTAATGTCATTTCTCAGCGACAAAAAAAAAAAAAAAAAAGGTTAGGTTAGGTTAGGTTAGGTTAGGTTAGGTTTCGGGCCGGACTTGTCGGACGCTCAGTTCGGTTTTCGGGCTGAGCGTTCGACGGTGGACGCGCTGGCCTGCCTTAAGAGGCAGGTGAAGGAGGCGATGGATGTGGGGGACGGATTGTTGGCGGTGTCATTCGACATAGCCAACGCCTTCAACTCTGTTCCCCATAGCACCATCCTAGAGGCACTCCGATTCCACGAGGTGCCTCGATATATGCGGCGTCTACTGGCCAGCTACCTGGAGGATCGGGCGATCGTCCTCGTGAACAGGGCTGGCCAAGTCCGGCGGTACGCAGTCGAGGCCGGCGTTCCACAGGGGTCAGTCCTGGGACCTCTCCTCTGGAACGTCGGCTACGACTGGCTCTTGCGGGGAACTCTCCTCCGAGGTACGAGTGTCGTCTGCTACGCGGATGACACTCTCCTCACCGCCCGGGGGGAGAGTTTCAGGGAGGCGGCCAACTTGGCCTCGGCGGGCGGATCCTTGGTCGCAGGGAGGATCCGCCGCCTAGGATTGACGGTGGCGCTGCACAAGACCGAGGCTGTGTTCTTCCACGGGCCTCGGCAGCGCCAACCACCAGACGCCCACATATTTGTGGAGGGCGTCCGAATCGAGGTGAAGGCCCAGATGAAATATCTGGGCCTTGTACTCGACAGCAGGTGGCGATTCGGCCCGCATTTTAGCGGGCTGTCGACGCGCCTGCTGAAAACTGCGGGCGCCCTCTCGTGGCTGCTCCCCAATTTGGGGGGGCCCAGCGCGCGATGCCGGCAACTTTACGCCGGCATCTTGAGGAGTATGGCCCTCTACGGGGCCCCAATCTGGGAGGACTCCCTCCAAAGGCGGGAGAACGCCGCGGCCTTGCGGGCCCCCCAAAGGGCCATAGCTCAGCGGGTGTCGCGGGCCTACCGCACGGTGGGCTTCGCGGCAGCGTGTGCTCTGGCTGGCACCCCTCCTTGGGAACTCGAGGCGTGGGTGCTCGCCAGAGTATACGAATGGACGGCGGGGCGGAGGGCGAGAGGAGAACGCCCCGCCCCGGAAGAGCGGGAGGCCGTCCGGCGGGAGGCGAGGGACGCCATCGTCGTCCATTGGACGAGGGACCTCGCCACCGCAGCCTTCGGCCGCCGAGCCCTCGACGCGATCGGGCCGGTCCTGCGAGACTGGCTCGATCGGTCGCATGGGTTCCTCTCGTTCCGTCTGGTGCAGGTGCTGTCCGGACACGGTTGTTTCGGATCGTACCTGCACCGAATCGGACGGGAGGAGACACCGTCGTGCCACGACTGCGGTTCGGTGGAGGACGCGGCGCAGCACACCCTCGCGGTGTGCCCGTCGTGGTCCGAGCCGCGCCGCAGTCTCACTGCGGTGATCGGACCGGACCTCTCACTCCCCGGTTTGGTCAACGCCATGCTGGGCGATGAGAGGTCCTGGGCGGCAGTGGCCTCCTTCTGTGAACACGTCATGTCCCAGAAGGAGGCGGCGGAGCGCGCGCGGGAGGACGATCCTAACGCGGCGGCGCTCCGAAGACGGAGGAGGGGTCGGAGAAGACGTCAGTATGACGGCCATCAGCGACTCCTCCCCGGTGGAGGCCAGCAGGCAACGGGTGCGGGGGCACCCTTGCCTGTATTGCACGGGCCTCCACCAGTGTCGGACGGGAATGGCCAGGTGTTCCCGGCCATTCCCGTAGCCCCCCAGACTGGGGGGCATGCGGGGCCCGCCAGCTAGGCGGGCATACGCCGGGAGGGCTGTGGAAGCAGAGGCTGAGCCAATTTCCCATAGCCCTCCCATCACGGCGTCGCGGGAACACCGCTGAGTTTTAGTGGGTATACTGCCACTCTGGCAGGGAGTCCCACATACTCTGTCTCGTCCCCCGACGAGCGGAGATGCGTAATGTCATTTCTCAGCGACAAAAAAAAAAAAAAAAAAAAAAAAAAAGGTTAGGTTAGGTTGGGGGATCCCCCACAGCGCATACTTCCACGTAGTATCCCCTGGGCAACGCCGTGTCTGACCACCGTAACGGAGTGGCAGACCGGTGGCTAAAGTGCGCTGTGACTCACAGTTATCAATGCGGAAGACTGTGTGTATTAAAATGACGAAGAAACCCGTGCGGGACGCCTCCGGGCGTTTCAGTTTTAACCCGGATCGCCCTTCTCAGGGCGATTCAAACGGCCCTTCTCAGGGCCAACCCAACGGCCCTTCACAGGGCCAACCCAACGGCCCTTCTCAGGGCCAACCCAACGGCCCTTCTCAGGGCCAATCCAAAGGCCCTTTTCAGGGCCACGCCGGTGACGCATTAGCGTCGGACGCTGACCGCGCACCGTGTGCGGCCAGAGCAGATGAGTCGGACTCGGACGACTCGAATATCGACACGTCGGCAGCAGAGAGCGACCGCCTCGAGCGAAAGAGGGCCTACCTGCGGCACGGGTCCGAGGGATCCTCGTCGGCTGGAGGCGGGGCGCAGAAGAAGTCAAAGTCCAAAAGGGCTTCGACTTCTTCGAAAGCAGGTGATACCCACGTTGTGGGTTTGGTGGACGCCGAGCGCCAGCTAAACCTGCTAAAACGGGCGCAACTCCAGCAGGACCTGGAGGAGAGGGTCGCTGCCAGAGAGCGCCAGGCGCAGGCCGCCCGGTCGAGGGCCGGCTATGGGGCATCCAGTGTCCTGTATGCTGGCCACTCCTTGGCGGAACTTGAGCGCATGGCGCGGGAGGACAGGGAGGAGGTCCTGGAGGTCGCCTCAAAGTCCTCCAACCTGAAGGGGACCTTCCAGAAGGCCCTTAAATGCCGGGCTGCCAGTCTGCATGGCATTGTGCAGGAGCTGGTGCAGCGGACGGCCACGGATGAGACGCGGCAACTGCAGGCGAAGGTGGATCGCCTGCAGGCGGAGGTCAGCCAGCTGCACCAGAAGCTGGCTGAGGTCACTGCTCGGCCTGCGCAATCAGCCCCTGGACCGGTGGTAGGAGGCTCCACCTCCTCCCCTCACAACCTTGAGGAGATACTCCGAAAGGTTGTCATGGAGGAGAGGGCCTTCACCAGAGCCTGCTTCGCAGGCATCGAGGACCGGCTCCTGCCGGAGAAGCGGCTCCGCCCGCCGCTAGCGGCGGATAAGGCACCACGCAGGGTGCCGGAACCTACGCCTTTAGCAGGCCCGGCATCGGGTGCGCAGCCGCAGGCCCCGAAGCCCTCCAAGGGCAAAGGCGAGGGCAAGAGGACCAAGGCGGCTCCTCAAACCCTCACCATCAGCTCGGAGGGAGCGTCTGGGTCGGCTGCCACTCCAGCGGCAGCCCCCCAGAGCTCGCAGGAGGAAGACGCCCTTCTTCCCTCCACCACCCCGTCCAACCAGTCGTGGACGGAAGTGGTCAGGAGGGGAAAAGGGAAGGGAGGGCAAAAGTCGGCCCCCAAGCCCGCCGCGACTGCACCGGCAGTCAAAAGGGCTCCAGCCGGCGGGAGGAAGTTAGTTCCTCCCAAGACCGCGGCCGTCGTGGTGACCATCACCCCGGAGGCCGCGGAGCGGGGCGAGACGTACGAGTCCGTCCTAAGACGGGCTCGTACCAATGCTGATCCCTCCCAGCTGGGGATCAGCAAAATAACGTGCCGCCGAACCCTAACCGGAGCTCGAATTTTCGAGTTCTCGGGGGAACAGCGCGGCACAAACGCGGACCTCTTCGCAACGAAGTTGCAAGAGGTCATCGCCGACGCGGCAACGGTCGTCAGGCCCGTCAAGACCGCAGCCTTGGAGGTGGCCGATCTGGACGATTCGGCCACCAAGGAGGATGTGGTGGCGGCCGTCGCGGCGGCTGGAGGCTGCGACGCTGGCGCGGTGAAGGCTGGAGCCATCAGGCTCGGCCGCCGCGGCATGGGCATCGTCCGCGTCGAGTGCCCAGTCGCCGCGGCTGGGGCCGCCCTTGCTGCGACCAAGGGACGGCTGCTTGTGGGGCTCAGCTCGGCTGTGGTCCGGGCACTTGAAGACCAGCCCTTGCGCTGCTTCAAGTGCTTCTCCTTCGGCCACACCCGAGCCACGTGTCCCTCCAAGGCCGACTGGGGAGACACGTGCTACCAGTGCGGGCAAGAGGGGCACAAGAGTGCCACTTGCCGCGCCACCACGCCACACTGCACGGCGTGTGCCGCCAGTGGCCGCCCCGCGGGCCACAGGATGACGGGCAGGAGCTGTAAGCCCCCCGTCAAGAAGGGCATAGTGCCGGCGCAGGTTCGACCTGTCGCCACCACCGCCGCCGCCGTCGTCGCCGCCGCTGCAGCTCCAGCGGCGGTAGCTGAGGAGGAGGGTGCCATGTCGGAATAATGCAGGATTCCGACTACCGCATCCTCCAGGCGAACACCAACCACTGCAGAGCGGCCCAGGACCTGGTAGTGCAGGTCATGGCCGAGTGGTTGGTGAACGTAGCGGTGGTCGCCGAGCCCTACTCGATCCCCAGCAGCTGGCTGGGTGACGAGGACGACTCGGTGGCACTAGCGGCGCGGTCTTCCACAGACTCCCCTCCCCTCTCGCTATTAGAGAGGGGACCGGGATACGTGGCCGCCGCGTGGGGAGAGGTAGCCCTCGTGGGGGTATATTTCTCCCCAAACCGCCCTCTCCAGGACTTTGAGAATTATCTCGGAGTCCTGGCCGCCGTGGTCGGCAGGGCGGCGCCGCGTCAGGTCTCCGTGCTGGGAGACCTGAATGCCAAGTCGGTGACCTGGGGCAACCGGGCCACCGACGCTCGCGGGCGGGCGGTGGAGATGTGGGCAGCCTCCTCTGGACTCTCCCTCTTGAACAGAGGAAGCGTCCAGACATGCGTGCGGCGTCAGGGTGGCTCAGTAGTGGACGTCACTTTCGCCACCCCTGGGTTAGCCGCGCGCGTGCTGAACTGGCGGGTGGACCTGGTGGAGACTATGTCGGACCACCGCTACGTGCGGTTCGACATCTCCGCCAGTGGCCCCGGAGCGGTGCAGCCCCTCTCGGGGCGATCACCGTTTCCGCGGTGGGCTTTCACCCGCCTGGACAGGGAGGCAGCGGCGGAGGCGGCGTTCATCCAGGACTGGCTGTCGCCGCCTACCACCGGCCTGGATGTGGACACCATAGCGGGCCAGCTGAGGGAGTCTCTGACCGAGGTGTGCAACTCCAGCATGCCCCGGTCACGCCGCCCGGCTCCCCGCCGCGCCGTCTATTGGTGGTCGGAGGAGCTGGCGGGGCTCAGAACCGCCTGCGTGGCGGCCAAGAGGGCCTACACGCGGAGTCGGCGGCGGCGTCGACGCAACCGGCCCGACGAGGACCGCCTCTACGAGGTGTACGTGGAGGCAAAAATGGGCCTCGATCGGGCCATCGCCGCCGCTAAAGACTCGGCGAGAGCCGAGCTGCTGGAGGGTCTCGACAACGACCCTTACGGGAGACCGTATAAGGCGGCGCGCAACAAATTGCGCCCCTTTGGTCCCCCGGTTGTCGAGACCCTGGAGCCCACATTTCTGGATGGGGTGGTTCAGTCCCTGTTTCCGTGCAGGGACAACTTCACCCCGCCAGTGATGTGTGGAGCCCCGCTGCTGGAGGATGAGGAGGAAGAGGAGGCTCCCTCTCCTGTCACGGAGTCGGAACTTGGCGCGGCGATTGTGCATATCCGCGCCAAGAAGACGGCTCCGGGCCCCGACGGTGTCCCGGCGAGGGTGGTGGCAATTGCCGCCACCCAAATGGAGGAGCGGTTTCGGGACCTCTTCAGCGCATGCCTTGCGTCTGGGAGGTTCCCGAAACCGTGGAAGGAGGGGCAGCTGTGCCTCCTTCGCAAGGAGGGTCGCCCAGCAGACTCCCCCTCGGCATACCGACCCATCGTCCTGCTCGATGAGGTCGGCAAAATGTTCGAGGGGATAATCGCTGCCCGCCTAAAGGGCCATATGCGGCGTATCGGGCCGGACTTGTCGGACGCTCAGTTCGGTTTTCGGGCTGAGCGTTCGACGGTGGACGCGCTGGCCTGCCTCAAGAGGCAGGTGAAGGAGGCGACGGAGGTGGGGGACGGATTGTTGGCGGTGTCATTCGACATTGCCAACGCCTTCAACTCTGTTCCCCACAGCACCATCCTAGAGGCGCTCCGATTCCACGGGGTGCCTCGATATATGCGGCGTTTACTGGCCAGCTACCTGGAGGATCGGGCGATCGTCCTCGTGAACAGGGCTGGCCAAGTCCGGCGGTACGCAGTCGAGGCCGGCGTTCCACAGGGGTCAGTCCTGGGACCTCTCCTCTGGAACGTCGGCTACGACTGGCTCTTGCGGGGAACTCTCCTCCGAGGTACGAGTGTCGTCTGCTACGCGGATGACACTCTCCTCACCGCCCGGGGGGAGAGTTTCAGGGAGGCGGCCAACTTGGCCTCGGCGGGCGGATCCTTGGTCGCAGGGAGGATCCGCCGCCTAGGATTGACGGTGGCGCTGCACAAGACCGAGGCTGTGTTCTTCCACGGGCCTCGGCAGCGCCAACCACCAGACGCCCACATATTTGTGGAGGGCGTCCGAATCGAGGTGAAGGCCCAGATGAAATATCTGGGCCTTGTACTCGACAGCAGGTGGCGTTTCGGCCCGCATTTTAGCGGGCTGTCGACGCGCCTGCTGAAGACTGCGGGCGCCCTCTCGTGGCTGCTCCCCAATTTGGGGGGGCCCAGCGCGCGATGCCGGCAACTCTACGCCGGCATCTTGAGGAGTATGGCCCTCTACGGGGCCCCAATCTGGGAGGACTCCCTCCAAAGGCGGGAGAACGCCGCGGCCTTGCGGGCCCCCCAAAGGGCCATAGCTCAGCGGGTGTCGCGGGCCTACCGCACGGTGGGCTTCGCGGCAGCGTGTGCTCTGGCTGGCACCCCTCCTTGGGAACTCGAGGCGTGGGTGCTCGCCAGAGTATACGAATGGACGGCGGGGCGGAGGGCGAGAGGAGAACGCCCCGCCCCGGAAGAGCGGGAGGCCGTCCGGCGGGAGGCGAGGGACGCCATCGTCGTCCATTGGACGAGGGACCTCGCCACCGCAGCTTTCGGCCGCCGAACCCTCGACGCGATCGGGCCGGTCCTGCGAGACTGGCTCGATCGGTCGCACGGGTTCCTCTCGTTCCGTCTGGTGCAGGTGCTGTCCGGACACGGTTGTTTCGGATCGTACCTGCGCCGAATCGGACGGGAGGAGACACCGTCGTGCCACGACTGCGGTGCGGCGGAGGACGCGGCGCAGCACACCCTTGCGGTGTGCCCGTCGTGGTCCGAGCCGCGCCGCAGTCTCACTGCGGTGATCGGACCGGACCTCTCACTCCCCGGTTTGGTCAACGCCATGCTGGGCGATGAGAGGTCCTGGGCGGCAGTGGCCTCCTTCTGCGAACACGTCATGTCCCAGAAGGAGGCGGCGGAGCGCGCGCGGGAGGACGACCCTCACGCGGCGGCGCTCCGAAGACGGAGGAGGGGTCGGAGAAGACGTCAGTATGACGGCCATCTCCGACTCCTCCCCGGTGGAGGCCAGCAGGCAACGGGTGCGGGGGCACCCTTGCCTGTATTGCACGGGCCTCCACCAGTGTCGGACGGGAATGGCCAGGTGTTCCCGGCCATTCTCGTAGCCCCCCAGGCAAGGGGGCATGCGGGGCCCGCCAGCTAGGCGGGCATACGCCGGGAGGGCTGTGGAAGCAGAGGCTGAGCCAATTTCCCATAGCCCTCCCATCACGGCGTCGCGGGAACACCGCTGAGTTTTAGTGGGTATACTGCCACTCTGGCAGGGAGTCCCACATATCCCGTCTCGTCCCCCGACGAGCGGAGATGCGTAATGTCATTTCTCAGCGACAAAAAAAAAAAAAAAAAAAAAAAAAAAAAAAAAAAAAAAAAAAAAAAAAAGGTTAGGTTAGGTTAGGTTAGGTTAGGTTAGGTTAGGTTAGGTTAGGTTGGGGGACCACCCCACAGTGCTTGCGTCCACGTCGCGTCCCCTGGGCAACGACCCGGTTCTGACCACCGTAACGGAGTGGCAGACCGGTGTTCGGCTAAAGTGCACTGTGCAGTCGTAGCGTATTTTATCCTATTATCCAATTTTATTTCATGTCGGCATCTACGACACCTGCGGAGGCTATGCCAAAGCAATTGAGGACCGCCTCCGGGCGTTTTAAAAAAGGCTCTTCTCAGGGCCAACCAAAAGGCCCTTCTCAGGGCCAAGCAAAAGGCCCTTCTCAGGGCCAACCAAAAGGCCCTTCTCAGGGCCTCCCAAAAGGCCCTTCTCAGGGCCAACCAAAAGGCCCTTCTCAGGGCCAATCTGAGGGTGCCTCGGCATCAGAGGCTAGCCGCGCGCAGTCTGCGACTAGCTTCTATAGCTCGGCGGGCGAGTTGCTGGACTCCGACGACGAGTCCATCATGTCGTGTGGTTCGGCGATTGCTCGCCGGGACACAATGAAGCGGGCTTATCAGCGGAAGGGGTCTGGGGGTTCCTCGGACACTGCGTCACAGCCGAGGGCCAAGAGGCCGGTGTCTGACACCCACGACGTGGGTCTGGCAGAAGCCCAGCGCCAGTTGGACCTGTCTCGACGGGCGCAGGTCCAACAAGACCTGGAGGAGCGGGTTGCGGCCACGGAGCAACGGACGCACGCCGCCCGGGCCAAATCCGGGTACGGCGCGTCCCGCGTCCACTACGCGGACCACTCCCTGGCGGAGCTGCAGCTGATGGCTGAGGAGGACGAAGAGGAGATAGTGGCAGTCGCCTCCAAGTCCTCCAATCTTAAAGGGACTTTCCAAAAGTCCCTTAAATGTAGGGCCGCGAGCATGCGCGGCATAGTCGGGGAGCTGGTGCAGCGGAAGGCTACCGACGAAACGCGGCAACTGCAGGCGAAAGTCGATCGCCTCCAGTCAGAGGTCAGCCAGCTTCATCTGAAGCTGGCTGAAGCCACGGCCCGGCCAAACACTAAGGTTTCCGAGCCGAAACCAGCGGCTGAGGCCCCGCCCTCCAACCTTGAGGACGTAATCCGCAAGGTAGTAATGGAGGAAAGGGCCTTCACGAGAGCCTGTCTTGCGGGCATAGAGGACAGGCTCTTGCCGGAGAAACGCCTGCGACCGCCGCTCGCGGCGGACAGTCGGCCACGCCAGCCAGAACTGTCCTCCCAGGACGCCCATCTTCCGTCCACCACCCCATCGAACCAGCAGGGGTGGACGAAGGTGAAAAAGGGCAAAAAGAAGTCCAAGACGGTGGCTGCCCCTGCCACCCCCGCCACCACCCCTCCCGGCCCGCCTCAGAAAACAGGCAAGGGAAAGGGGAAGGGGAAGACGTCGGCCCCGAAGCCCAACGCCGCTGCTCCCGCTGCTGCTCCTGCAGCTAATGGGGCCCCCGCCGCCAAGTCAAAGAGGAAGCTGGTTCCTCCGAAGACCGCAGCCGTAGTGGTGACGCTCACCGCTGAGGCTGTGGAGCGGGGGGAGACGTACGCGTCCGTAATGATGCGGGCGCGTGCCAACGCCGATCCCACCCAGCTGGGGATCGGCACAGTATCCTGCCGCCGGACCCAGGCCGGGGCTCGAATGTTCGAGTTCCCGGGGGCTCAGGGCGGCGCCAACGCGGACCTCTTCGCAACCAAGCTGCGAGAGGTCATCGCCGACGCGGCCAAGGTCACCAGGCCCGTAAAGTCTGTGGCCTTGGAGGTGACCGACCTCGACGACTCGGTCACCAAAGAGGAGGTGGTGGCGGCGGTCGCTGCGATGGGGGGCTGTGGCGTCACAGCGGTGCAAGGTCGGGCCATCAGGCCCGGCCGCGGCGGCATGGGCACCATTCGCCTCGAGTGCCCAGTCGCCGCAGCTGCAGCCGTCCTAGCCAAGGGACGGCTGACTGTCGGGTTCAGCTCGGGTGTAGTCCGGGCACTTGCAGCCCAGCCTCTGCGCTGCTACAAGTGTCTTGGAGTCGGACACACTCGGGCCCTTTGTCCGTCCGAGGTCGACAGGGCGGACAAATGCTTTCGCTGTGGCAAGGAAGGCCACAAGTCGGCCTCCTGCGAGGCCGCCACGCCGCACTGTGCGGTGTGTGCCGCCAGTGGCTGCCCGGCAGGCCACGTGATGATGGGGAGGAAGTGCAATCCTCCCCCTAAGAAGGGCAAAGCGCAGGCGCTGATCCGGCCTGTCGCTGCCACCGTTGCCGTCCCTGAGGCTGGGACATCGGCGGCGGTTGTGGAGGGGGGTGCGATGTCTGTCGATGGATAGTTCGGTCAAGCATCGCATCCTCCAGGCGAACACCAACCACTGCAGAGCGGCCCAGGATCTGCTGATGCAGACCATGGCCGAGTGGTTGGTGGACGTGGCGGCTGTCGCCGAGCCGTACTCAGTCCCTGGCCGTTGGCTGGGCGATCGGGACGGCTTGGTGGCATTGGTGACGCGGTCTTCCACGGACTCCCCTCCCCTCTCGCTCTTAGAGAGGGGACCGGGATACGTGGCCGCCGCGTGGGGAGAATTAGCCCTTGTGGGCGTCTATTTCTCCCCGAACCGCCCTCTCTCGGATTTCGAGAACTTTCTCGAAATCCTCACCGCGGTGGTCGGGAGGGCGGCGCCACGCCAGGTCGCCGTACTGGGTGACCTGAACGCCAAGTCGACGGCCTGGGGCAACCCGGCCGGGTCCTGCAACGTCCGGGGACGCGCCGTGGAGTTTTGGGCGGCGTCGTGCGGTGTGTCCCTCCTGAACAGAGGGACCGTTCACACGTGTGTGCGGCAACGGGGAGGATCAGTGGTCGACGTCTCGTTTGCCACCCCCGTGCTAGCCGCCCACGTCGTGAACTGGCGGGTGGAGATGGTGGAGACCTTGTCGGACCACCGATATGTGCGGTTCGACATCAGCTCCACCCAGAGCTCCCGGGGAATTGCTCCAGGCTCGGGCCAATCTGCGTTCCCACGGTGGGCTCTCACCCGCCTGGACCGAGAGGCTGCGGAGGAGGCGGCGTTCGTCCAGGACTGGCTCGCGCCTCCTGTCGAGGTCCTGGACGTGGACGCCGCAGCGGCTCAGCTGAGGAGGTCGCTGACCGAGGTGTGCAACTCCAGCATGCCCCGGTCTCGCCGCCCAGCTCCCCGCCGCGCCGTCTATTGGTGGTCGGAGGAACTGGCGGGGCTCAGAACCGCCTGCGTGGCGGCCAGGAGGGCCTACACGCGGAGTCGAAGGCGCAGGCACCGAGACCCCACCAGCGAGGAGGCCCTCTATGCCACGTACGTCGCGGCAAAGACGGTCCTGAAGTCGGCCATGCGCGCGGCCGAAGATTCGGCGAGAGCCGAGATGTTGGAGGGTCTCGACAGGGACCCATTTGGAAGACCATACAAGGCGGCGCGGAACAAATTGCGCCCCTGTGGTCTTCCACTGACGGAGACCCTCGAGCCGGCATTGCTGGACGGGGTGGTCCGGTCCCTGTTTCCGTCCAGGACTGACTTCACCCCGCCAGTGATGGATCCCCCGCGGGAGGCGGCTCCGCCGGAGGAGGAGGTCCCCCCGGTTACGGCGGTGGAACTTTGCGCGGGGACTCTACACCTCCGCGCAAAGAACACAGCCCCAGGGCCGGACGGCGTTCCCGCACGGGTGGTGGCCATCGCCGCCTCACAGATGGAGGAGAGGTTTCGGGACCTCTTCAGCGCGTGTCTTACGACTGGGAGGTTCCCGAAACCTTGGAAGGAGGGGCGGCTATGCCTGCTCCGAAAGGAGGGACGCCCGGCGGACTCCCCCTCGGCTTACCGGCCCATCGTCTTGCTCGATGAGGTCGGTAAGTTGTTCGAGGGGATAATTGCCGACCGGCTAAAGAGCCTGCTGAGGACGGTGGGGCCGGACCTGTCGGACGCCCAATTCGGTTTCCGACGGGGTCGTTCGACGGTCGACGCGCTGGCCCTACTCAAGGGCCAGGTGAGGGAGGCCGTGGAGGCGGGCGACGGAGTGTTGGCGGTGTCATTCGACATAGCCAACGCCTTCAACTCCGTCCCCCACTCGACAATCTTGGAGGCGCTCCGGTACCACGGAGTGCCTCAGTACCTGCGCCGACTCTTGGCCAGCTACTTGGAGGACCGGGTGGTCCTCCTCTCGGACAAGACGGCCACAGTGAGGCGATACGGCGCAGAGTCCGGTGTTCCACAGGGGTCGGTCCTAGGACCACTGCTGTGGAACATTGGATTCGACTGGCTCCTGCGGGGAACCCCCCTCCGTGGCACGAGCGTCATCTGTTACGCGGATGACACCCTCCTCGTCGCCCGGGGGAGGGACTTCAGGGAGGCGGCCAGTCTGGCCTCTGCCGGCGGATCCTTAGTGGCAGGAAGGATTCGCCGCCTCGGACTGAAGGTTGCGCTGCACAAAACCGAGGCCGTGTATTTTCACGGTCCACGGCAGCGCATCCCTCCCGACGGCCACATTATAGTGGAGGGCGTCAGGATCGAGGTCAAGGCCCAGATGAAGTACTTGGGCCTTGTCCTCGACAGCAGGTGGCGCTTCGGCCCACACTTTAGCGGGCTGTCGACGCGCCTGCTGAAGGCCGCGAACGCCCTGTCGTGGCTCCTCCCGAACCTGGGGGGTCCGAAGGCGCGATGCCGGCGCTTGTATGCTGGCATCCTCAGGAGCATGGCCCTTTACGGGGCCCCAATCTGGGCAGACTCCCTCCACAGGCGGGAGAACGCCACGGCCATCCGCAGGCCCCAAAGGGCCATTGCACTGCGGGTGGCGAGGGCCTACCGCTCGGTAGGCTTCTCTGCGGCGTGCGCTCTGGCCGGCACCCCTCCTTGGGAGCTCGAGGCGTGGGTGCTGACCAGAGTGTACGAATGGACGGCGCGCCGTAAGGCGCTCGGGGAGCCCCCCGCCGCAGAAGAGCGGGAGGCCGTGCGGCAAGAGGCGAAGGACGCAATCGTCCATCACTGGACGGAGGACCTCGCCACTGCCGCATTTGGCCGCCGAACACTGGACGCGCTCGGGCCGGTCCTGAAGGATTGGCTCGAGCGGTCCCACGGTTTCCTCTCTTTCCGTCTGGTGCAGGTGTTGTCCGGACACGGGTGCTTCGGATCGCACCTGCATCGGATCCAAAGGGAGGAGACCCCGTCGTGCCACGACTGTGGCGCGGCGGAGGACACGGCGCAGCACACCCTCGAGGTGTGCCCAGCCTGGTCCGAGCTGCGCCACACACTGGTCGCAGCAGTCGGGCAGGACCTCTCGCTTCCCGGCGTCGTCAACTCGATGCTGGAAAGCGAGGGGGCCTGGGCAGCGGTCGCCTCCTTCTGCGAAGAGGTAATGTCACAGAAGGAGGCGGCGGAGCGCGTGCGGGAGGAAGACCCTCTCGCGGCGCCGCTCCGCAGGCGAAGACGGGGCGTGAGACGGCGGTTGTATGATCGTCGTCACGCGCCTCCAGGTGGTGAACAGCGGGAGACAGGCGCGGGGGCGCCTTCTCCTGCATTGCACTGTCCACCACCCACGTCGTCAGTCATTCCTGGGCCCCTCCTCCCCGACGGGAGGGGCCCGCCGGGCCCGCCGTAAAGGCGGGCGGTCGTCGGCGGGGGGCAGGATGGAAAGGCTCTGCCGATTCCCAGTCCCCCTCCACTCAGACGATGCGGGAATGCCGCTGGGTTGTTTAGTGGGTATACCGGTTCTACCGGGGAGTCCCACATACCCCTCCCGTCCCCCGACGGGTGGGCATGCGTAATGCATTTTTCCCAGCGCAAACAAAAAAAAAAAAAAAAAAAAAAAAAAAAGGTTAGGTTAGGTTAGGTTAGGTTAGGTTAGGTTAGGTTAGGTTGCGGAAGACTGTGAGTAAAATCATGACGAAGAAACCCGTGCGGGACGCCTCCGGGCGTTTCAGTAGTTTTAACCCGAATCACCCTTCTCAGGGCGATTCAAACGGCCCTTCTCAGGGCCAACCCAACGGCCCTTCTCAGGGCCAAACCAACGGCCCTTCTCAGGGCCAACCCAACGGCCCTTCTCAGGGCCAATCCAAAGGCCCTTTTCAGGGCCACGCCGGTGACGCATTAGCGTCGAACGCTGACCGCGCACCATCTGCGGCCAGAGCAGACGAGTCGGACTCCGACGACTCAAATCTCGACACGTCGGCAGCTGAGAGCGACCGCCTCGAGCGAAAGAGAGCCTACCTGCGGCACGGGTCCGAGGGATCCTCGTCGGCTGGAGGCGGGGCACAAAAGAAGTCGAAGTCCAAAAGGGCTTCGACTTCTTCAAAAGCAGGTGATACCCACGTTGTGGGTTTGGTTGACGCCGAGCGCCAGCTAAACCTCCTAAAACGGGCGCAACTCCAGCAGGACCTGGAGGAGAGGGTCGCTGCCAGAGAGCGCCAGGCGCAGGCCGCCCGGTCGAGGGCCGGCTATGGGGCATCCAGTGTCCTGTATGCTGGCCACTCCTTGGCGGAACTTGAGCGCATGGCGCGGGAGGACAGGGAGGAGGTCCTGGAGGTCGCCTCAAAGTCCTCCAACCTGAAGGGGACCTTTCAGAAGGCCCTCAAATGCCGGGCTGCCAGTCTGCATGGCATTGTGCAGGAGCTGGTGCAGCGGACGGCCACGGAAGAGACGCGGCAACTGCAGGCGAAGGTGGATCGCCTGCAGGCGGAGGTCAGCCAGCTGCACCAGAAGCTGGCTGAGGTCACTGCTCGGCCTGCGCAGTCAGCCCCTGGACCGGTGGTAGGAGGCTCCACCTCCTCCCCTCACAACCTTGAGGAGATACTCCGAAAGGTTGTCATGGAGGAGAGGGCCTTCACCAGAGCCTGCTTCGCAGGCATCGAGGACCGGCTCCTGCCGGAGAAGCGGCTCCGCCCGCCGCTAGCGGCGGATAAGGCACCACGCAGGGTGCCGGAACCTGCGCCTTTAGCAGGCCCGGCATCGGGTGCGCAGCCCCAGGCCCCGAAGCCCTCCAAGGGCAAAGGCGAGGGCAAGAGGACCAAGGCGGCTCCTCAAACCCTCACCATCAGCTCGGAGGGAGCGTCTGGGTCGGCTGCCACTCCAGCGGCAGCCCCCCAGAGCTCGCAGGAGGAAGACGCCCTTCTTCCCTCCACCACCCCGTCCAACCAGTCGTGGACGGAAGTGGTCAGGAGGGGAAAAGGGAAGGGAGGGCAAAAGTCGGCCCCCAAGCCCGCCACGACAGCTCCGGCAGTCAAAAGGGCTCCAGCTGGCGGGAGGAAGTTAATTCCTCCCAAGACCGCGGCCGTCGTGGTGACCATCACCCCGGAGGCCGCGGAGCGGGGCGAGACGTACGAGTCCGTCCTAAGACGGGCTCGTACCAATGCTGATCCCTCCCAGCTGGGGATCAGCAAAATAACGTGCCGCCGAACCCTAACCGGAGCTCGAATTTTCGAGTTCTCGGGGGAACAGCGCGGCACAAACGCGGACCTCTTCGCAACGAAGTTGCAAGAGGTCATCGCCGACGCGGCAACAGTCGTCAGGCCCGTCAAGACCGCAGCCTTGGAGGTGGCCGATCTGGACGATTCGGCCACCAAGGAGGATGTGGTGGCGGCCGTCGCAGCGGCTGGAGGCTGCGACGCTGGCGCGGTGAAGGCTGGAGCCATCAGGCTCGGCCGTCGCGGCATGGGCATCGTCCGCGTCGAGTGCCCAGTCGCCGCGGCTGGGGCCGCCCTTGCTGCGACCAAGGGACGGCTGCTTGTGGGGCTCAGCTCGGCTGTGGTCCGAGCACTTGAAGACCAGCCCTTGCGCTGCTTCAAGTGCTTCTCCTTCGGCCACACCCGAGCCACGTGTCCCTCCAAGGCCGACTGGGGAGACACGTGCTACCAGTGCGGGCAAGAGGGGCACAAGAGTGCCACT
Source organism: Brachylomia viminalis (assembly GCA_937001585.2). Lineage (NCBI taxonomy): Eukaryota > Metazoa > Arthropoda > Insecta > Lepidoptera > Noctuidae > Brachylomia > Brachylomia viminalis. The sequence goes on from OW443304.2 coordinate 27,537,051, forward strand.
TGCCGCGCCACGACGCCACACTGCACGGCGTGTGCCGCCAGTGGCCGCCCCGCGGGCCACAGGATGACGGGCAGGAGCTGTAAGCCCCCCGTCAAGAAGGGCATAGTGCCGGCGCAGGTTCGACCTGTCGCCACCACCGCCGCCGCCGTCGTCGCCGCCGCTGCAGCTCCAGCGGCGGTAGCTGAGGAGGAGGGTGCCATGTCGGAATAATGCAGGTTTCCGACTACCGCATCCTCCAGGCGAACACCAACCACTGCAGAGCGGCCCAGGACCTGGCAGTGCAGGTCATGGCCGAGTGGTTGGTGAACGTAGCGGTGGTCGCCGAGCCCTACTCGATCCCCAGCAGCTGGCTGGGTGACGAGGACGACTCGGTGGCACTAGCGGCGCGGTCTTCCACAGACTCCCCTCCCCTCTCGCTATTAGAGAGGGGACCGGGATACGTGGCCGCCGCGTGGGGAGAGGTAGCCCTCGTGGGGGTATATTTCTCCCCAAACCGCCCTCTCCAGGACTTTGAGAATTATCTCGGAGTCCTGGCCGCCGTGGTCGGCAGGGCGGCGCCGCGTCAGGTCTCCGTGCTGGGAGACCTGAATGCCAAGTCGGTGACCTGGGGCAACCGGGCCACCGACGCTCGCGGGCGGGCGGTGGAGATGTGGGCAGCCTCCTCTGGACTCTCCCTCTTGAACAGAGGAAGCGTCCAGACATGCGTGCGGCGTCAGGGTGGCTCAGTAGTGGACGTCACTTTCGCCACCCCTGGGTTAGCCGCGCGCGTGCTGAACTGGCGGGTGGACCTGGTGGAGACTATGTCGGACCACCGCTACGTGCGGTTCGACATCTCCGCCAGTGGCCCCGGAGCGGTGCAGCCCCTCTCGGGGCGATCACCGTTTCCGCGGTGGGCTCTCACCCGCCTGGACAGGGAGGCAGCGGCGGAGGCGGCGTTCATCCAGGACTGGCTGTCGCCTCCTACCACCGGCCTGGATGTGGACACCATAGCGGGCCAGCTGAGGGAGTCTCTGACCGAGGTGTGCAACTCCAGCATGCCCCGGTCTCGCCGCCCGACTCCCCGCCGCGCCGTCTATTGGTGGTCGGAGGAGCTGGCGGGGCTCAGATCCGCCTGCGTGGCGGCCAAGAGGGCCTACACGCGGAGTCGGCGGCGGCGTCGACGCAACCGGCCCGACGAGGACCGCCTCTACGAGGTGTACGTGGAGGCTAAAATGGGCCTCGATCGGGCCATCGCCGCCGCTAAAGACTCGGCGAGAGCCGAGCTGCTGGAGGGTCTCGACAACGACCCTTACGGGAGACCGTATAAGGCGGCGCGCAACAAATTGCGCCCCTTTGGTCCCCCGGTTGTCGAGACCCTGGAGCCCACATTTCTGGATGGGGTGGTTCAGTCCCTGTTTCCGTGCAGGGACAACTTCACCCCGCCAGTGATGTGTGGAGCCCCGCTGCTGGAGGATGAGGAGGAAGAGGAGGCTCCCTCTCCTGTCACGGAGTCGGAACTTGGCGCGGCGATTGTGCATATCCGCGCCAAGAAGACGGCTCCGGGCCCCGACGGTGTCCCGGCGAGGGTGGTGGCAATTGCCGCCACCCAAATGGAGGAGCGGTTTCGGGACCTCTTCAGCGCATGCCTTGCGTCTGGGAGGTTCCCGAAACCGTGGAAGGAGGGGCAGCTGTGCCTCCTTCGCAAGGAGGGTCGCCCAGCAGACTCCCCCTCGGCATACCGACCCATCGTCCTGCTCGATGAGGTCGGCAAAATGTTCGAGGGGATAATCGCTGCCCGCCTAAAGGGCCATATGCGGCGTATCGGGCCGGACTTGTCGGACGCTCAGTTCGGTTTTCGGGCTGAGCGTTCGACGGTGGACGCGCTGGCCTGCCTCAAAAGGCAGGTGAAGGAGGCGGTGGGGGTGGGGGACGGATTGTTGGCGGTGTCATTCGACATTGCCAACGCCTTCAACTCTGTTCCCCACAGCACCATCCTAGAGGCGCTCCGATTCCACGGGGTGCCTCAATATATGCGGCGTTTACTGGCCAGCTACCTGGAGGATCGGGCGATCGTCCTCGTGAACAGGGCTGGCCAAGTCCGGCGGTACGCAGTCGAGGCCGGCGTTCCACAGGGGTCAGTCCTGGGACCTCTCCTCTGGAACGTCGGCTACGACTGGCTCTTGCGGGGAACTCTCCTCCGAGGTACGAGTGTCGTCTGCTACGCGGATGACACTCTCCTCACCGCCCGGGGGGAGAGTTTCAGGGAGGCGGCCAACTTGGCCTCGGCGGGCGGATCCTTGGTCGCAGGGAGGATCCGCCGCCTAGGATTGACGGTGGCGCTGCACAAGACCGAGGCTGTGTTCTTCCACGGGCCTCGGCAGCGCCAACCACCAGACGCCCACATATTTGTGGAGGGCGTCCGAATCGAGGTGAAGGCCCAGATGAAATATCTGGGCCTTGTACTCGACAGCAGGTGGCGTTTCGGCCCGCATTTTAGCGGGCTGTCGACGCGCCTGCTGAAGACTGCGGGCGCCCTCTCGTGGCTGCTCCCCAATTTGGGGGGGCCCAGCGCGCGATGCCGGCAACTTTACGCCGGCATCTTGAGGAGTATGGCCCTCTACGGGGCCCCAATCTGGGAGGACTCCCTCCAAAGGCGGGAGAACGCCGCGGCCTTGCGGGCCCCCCAAAGGGCCATAGCTCAGCGGGTGTCGCGGGCCTACCGCACGGTGGGCTTCGCGGCAGCGTGTGCTCTGGCTGGCACCCCTCCTTGGGAACTCGAGGCGTGGGTGCTCGCCAGAGTATACGAATGGACGGCGGGGCGGAGGGCGAGAGGAGAACGCCCCGCCCCGGAAGAGCGGGAGGCCGTCCGGCGGGAGGCGAGGGACGCCATCGTCGTCCATTGGACGAGGGACCTCGCCACCGCAGCCTTCGGCCGCCGAACCCTCGACGCGATCGGGCCGGTCCTGCGAGACTGGCTCGATCGGTCGCACGGGTTCCTCTCGTTCCGTCTGGTGCAGGTGCTGTCCGGGCACGGTTGTTTCGGATCGTACCTGCACCGGATCGGACGGGAGGAGACATCGTCGTGCCACGACTGCGGTGCGGCGGAGGACGCGGCGCAGCACACCCTCGCGGTGTGCCCGTCGTGGTCCGAGCCGCGCCGCAGTCTCACTTCGGTGATCGGACCGGACCTCTCACTCCCCGGTTTGGTCAACGCCATGCTGGGCGATGAGAGGTCCTG